>CM063512.1:40602862-41859112 GCA_032199755.1 Ambrosia artemisiifolia | reverse complement strand
TTTTTTAGTTTGAGTTAGAACTCTTAAATTAATGACAATTTAGATATTTAAAAATAAAGACTACGTATTAAATTAAATTTTAATTTGAAACTAAGCCAAATCTAGCAGAACCTAAAAGCCTAATTATAAACCAAACGAGTCCGAGCCTTAACATCCTACATGCTTTCATAAATTCAATCCTAGCCATGCCGGTCAGTTCGTAAACGAGGTCAGATCCACCAAACCCTCGCTCGCTCTAGTTTGGCTTGTGAACAGCCCTATCTGCCACCCTTATTAGTTGTCGTCCTCTAATTAATTCCTTTTGGATTTTGTAGAAAATTAGGGTTTGAATCATACAACAAACAATAAACTTAAACAATATGAACACAACCACAAAGAACAAAGAATGTAGGCGACAAAACAAGGTGACAAGATCTTATTTATCCAACCCAAAAGTACCCACCAGAAACCCTAGATCTCAGATAAAACACTGAGATCAAATCAACAACGATAATACAAAGTCGTTCACAAGATCTACTGATTAGTTAGACCAGTAGATCATGAGAAGAAGAACCAGAAACATACAACGAAATAATACCTATCAAACCCTAATACAATACTGAACGAACAGAGAGAACAAGATGAAAAATGTGAGAGACTAAAACAATAATAACGACAACTATAGAATATATACAGTTGCTAGAAGCTTCCATCAAGAGAGCAATCAACGATCAGGATTAAACGAATCCAACGGTCACAAATCAACCCTACAAAATATCTCAACAAACCATTAAACAACTTTAACAACTTTAACCCGGTTCATTAAACGAATAGGTTCAAGACCCAGGCCAAAGGACAATGGGCTAATAAACCCTCTTATTATGGATAATATGTTCAGGCCTAATCCACCAACTTACTAGTAATTGAATTAGAGAAACATTGAATAAGCCCATCTCATTTTAACATCCCCCCTTAATTCAATTACCAAACATATTGGACAATCCAAGTTTAGCACACAACAGTTCATGTTGAGCACTGAACAATCCTTTTGTAAAAATGTCAGCAACTTGCTGATCAGAGGACACTTTCACAGCACTAACAAATCCTGAACTGATCTTTTCTCTCGAAAAATGCCAATCAAGTTCAAAATGTTTAGTCCTGTCATGAAACACAGGATTCTCTGCTATAGAAATAGCAGACTTGCTATCACAAAACAAGTTTATAGGTAACTTAACTTCAACACCTAATTCTTTCAACAAATTAGATATCCACACAAGTTCACAAGTAGTAGAGCACATTGCTCTGTACTCAGCTTCAGCTGAGGAACGAGCAACAGTGCTTTGCTTCTTACTTTTCCATTACACAAGACAATCACCAATGAACACACAAAACCCAGTGACAGACTTACGAGTTGTAAGACATTTAGCCCAATCAACATCTGAATAGGCTGTTAGAGTTAAACCTGTCCCTTTTTTAAACATGATTCCTTTCCTTGGAGAAAGCTTTAGATACCTAAGCAATCTCAAAGCTATCTTCTGCACATTGTGAGTCGGTTTATGCATAAACTGAGTCAAGAATTGCACATCATAGCTTATATCAGAACGGGTTAAGGACAAATATATTAATTTACCTATAAGTTTTTGATTTCCTGTTATATCTTCCAAGTAACTCTCATTTTTGTCATTTTTAATAGACAAGTTATAATTCTGTTCAATTGGAACACTAACAGGCTTGCAACCAAGGTACCCAAACTCATCTAAAAGATCTAGGCAATATTTTCTCTGATTGAGACAAATACCCTCATCATAATACAAAACTTCAATACCAAGAAAATATTTTAATTTTCCTAAATCTTTTATTTGAAAACTCTCTTTTAATAATGTTTTTACATTATCAATTTCAGATTTACTATTCCCAGTAATTACTATATCATCAACATATACTAGTAACACAACAAAGAAATCATTAGCAGACTTAACAAACATGGAATGATCACAAACACTTTGAATAAAACCAATATTTTTTAATACATCAACAAGTTTCTCATTCCATTTTCTTGGAGCTTGTTTCAACCCATACAAAGATTTTACAAGTTTACAAACTTTGGACTCATTTCCAGAAGCATAACCTTTTGGTAAATGCATATACACATCCTCAGTTATTGACTCATATAAAAAAGCATTGTTTATATCAAGTTGAAACCAATAACGACAACTGTAGAATATATACAGTTGCTGGAAGCTTCCATCAAGAGAGCAATCAGCGATCAGGATTAAACGAATCCAACGGCCACAAATCAACCCTACAAAATATCTCAACAAACCATAAAACAACTTTAACAACTTTAATCTGGTTCATTAAACGAATAGGTTCAAGACCTAGGCCAAAAGCCAATGGGCTAATAAACCCTCTTATTATGGATAATATGTTCAGGCCCAATCCATCAACTTATTAGTAATTGAATTAGAGAAACATTGAATAAGCACATCTATTTTAACAGACTAGTAGGAATGCCCGCGCGTTGCTGCGGGTGCGTTTGTTTTATCGCCTCGTAGTTGTTGTTGGGGTTTGTGATGTGTGTTATCATATAGTAGGGATGAGCTCGGTACCGGACTGTACTGAAAGCACCCGTCTTAGAAAACGAGAAAATGGGTACCAGTATCGATAATGATCGGTACAGTACCAGTACCCGATATCAAATGCTCGCCCTTAGTGTATCATGTATGGCATTTGTGAATGACTCGTTAGAGGACTGTTAAGCCATAACAAAACTGCATATCATATTTTTGTTTCTATAGTTATTAATTTGGTAAAAATGATTCAGTACGCGGTTTGTTTTATATTTTTGTAATATGAAGTTTGCAATTAGTTGTATAGAAGTTTCTACCTTCAAATGCACCCACAAATGAACTTTATCAATACAATAACCCATTTTGACTCATTGCTCCTTCACACACGTAATATATTTTTGATATATGAATGTATGTATAAAATAGATTCTACTTCTGATAATCAAAAAGTAAATTGGGTATGTTTTGGATGAGCAATGTCATACCACCACTTAGCATAGTGAGGAACTCGTGCGACACGGCGACTGGTCAATTTACATGACACTACTACAAAAATAGTTTATTTGAGCGGTGTAAATAAAGATTATAGGCGTTTTTACACACGCCCAAGAAAGCATCGCTGTAAAAACATAACATGTATTTTAGGCGGCTTATTAGCCGCTCAAAATTGTTATTTCCACTGTCCAAAACACTAAATGCAAAACCCAAAAATCACATCCACCCGCCCAAAATGACAAAAAAACGCCGCCTAGAATTGTTAACTAAAAATACCCTGAAAATATTACAAGACGCCCAAAATTGTATATTAAAAACGCTAAAAAAACCTTAAAAACAATAATACCTAGATTCAAATAAAATGCCTACAAATTGAACAAGTAAACCAAGAACCACAAACTAAACAAAACCAGAAGTGAAACCAACAATTATTACAAATATATATACACAACTTTATATAAATCCAAAGTTCAACAAACCCATGTTTCAATTACAATGCATAATTTACAAAAATTCTTCAAACACAATACTTTGCTAATTCAAGTTTTTGGTGTTATCGTTAAACACCATTTTGAAAAACCGATGCATGATGTTTTTAACCAACACGTTGATCTCCGCCTCTATGGTATTTGTTGTGTTGTTCCGAATCTAAAAAACAAACAACATTCAAAAATTACTCTAACGAAACAAAACCTACTCTACGCATTAACACGTTATGTCCTTAGACATGTTCTCCAAGGCCTTTGTTGATCTTGATACTTGTCCGTGGCACGTTCAACAGACGTCTTGTGCTTATGGTGACATCGTCATTACATTCATCACGTATATACATTTCAGATTCTTGATCATGTTCAGTATAATGCAGTAAACAAATGTTAAATAATAAAATGGGCCATGAAAATTTGTAAAGACAGAAGCAATACCAACACAATCAAATCTAACCTTTCGTTACCTCAATGAGACAATGACCAAACATCAAGAACATGCAATTGCATGACAAAAAAATGAAAGAATGCGGCACGCAGTTGAATAATTAACAAAAGGACATGCTTACCTTGATCTTTTGAGTCATCTTTATTGGCATAGCTTTTAGACTCCGACTAAGCTTGCAACTTATGGACCAAACTGTACTTGAATATAAAAAGATCAAAATAGTTTTTGTCAAGAATTATGATACTAAACATAAAGCAACTATTAGATGGCTGTTAAAGTTTTTTAACACGAGTCCAAACTCCAACTGGAAGAAAATATATAAATTTGACTTTTAAGGTCAAAATTATAAAATTAAACTATAATTTTTTATTTTAAGTTTGCAATTCAATACCAATATGGTAACAGCTTTTGTTGCATAAGAGTGAACAAAAAATGAAGGGTAGGTTCCTGCATAAGTTTTGAACATGAAAGTATAGAACTTAACCTGAAATGTCAACATATGTAGCATTGGAAGATGATGATGATGATGATGATAGAAGGTTATGTCTAATGAAGGGTAGGTTACTGCATAAGTTTTGAAGATGAAAGTATAGAACTTAACCTAACCTAAAATGTCAACATATGTAGCATTGGAAGATGATGATGATGATAGAAGGTTATGTCTAAAAAACATGCCAAGAGTGAAATTAAAATAAATAAAATTAGGATACATCCTCCATAGGCAAACCACTTGTGCTAGCCCACATGAAACAAAGACATGCTCGATAGTTTCTGGTAACTCACCACAGAAAGGGCACAAAATAGACCCCTCGTTCACATTCCGTCTATGCAGCGCCGATCTTGTAGGAAGTCGACCCAGAACAGCTCTCCAAATCAAAATGTTAACTTTGCGCGGCACCCACGAGTTCCGCTTCAAGACAAAATCTGCCAAAACCTGTCTCCCTTGCTGTAACGCCCTCTTGACGCACTTGACTGAGAAGTCGCCCAACCCATCAATGTCCCAAATCCACCTGTCCCGAGCAGCTGACAGAGCCAAACCGACCTGCCCATCAAGCTGCAGCAGATCTGCCAACTCTGCAGCAGCCCTCGGACCCAACTGATTCCCAGCCCAGATTCCAACCCAACCCAATCTGCAACTGAAATGAATTTATTCCTGGCTGCGAAGAACAACGAAGGGAACCGAATCGAGAGAGGGACCTCCAACACCCACCTGTTCAACCAAAAGGCCATGTCTGCCCCGTTACCCACCACCCCTTTCATCGCACCCACCATAACCTATTTACCCTGTTTACCACAACCAAAACAACAAAATAAATTTACAATCACCCTCTTAGCAAGTTGCATCAACTTTATATTCAATCCTCTATAATACAAACCAACCAGTTGATGTCCAATAGAACAATAAATTTAACAAAGCTACCTCAATATTGTCTCTGTGTCCTTGAACCTTTTCTTTGACAAATTTCTACATAGAAAGAGAACATTATTTGATGAAAACTACCTAAACCACCATTGTTGACTAAGAGAAACATTGCTCATTTAATATCAGATCTCATGATAATATGAAACATATAAAATATTGTAATAGTAGTTTTCAAAGCATCACACTTGATAGGCAATTTCATTAAATAATATTTTGTAAAAAAACAACTAAATAAAGATAGATTAGTGAGAAAATGATACTTATGAAGCAGTGAAAATCCCTTCATCGGTAGTAATGAATATTAGGCGGACGCTTTTCATATACCCCACCCTTACATTAAAACGGATGATCGTTTGTTCGAAATAAAATAGAACACATATACTGATATATAAGCAAATTTAAAGGGAGCAAGATGCATACCTTGCGTTTCTGATCCCTCTTCTTATGGTTTTAAAGAACACACCTAAGGCCGCGTTGAGCCGCGAGACGTAGTGAAAGGTGCAACTGTTGGCACCTTGTGTACGTCGGGGCACACTTTTTACAAGAAACGCAAGCAAAGCGTATTTATTGGAAATTTTAAGGTTGAGGTGCGCCCGTCTTGTATTTTGGGTATCCCAACCCCAAACTGTAGACCATTCAGGAAAAAGTTGTGAATTAAATAAACAGCAAGTGACGTACCTGGCTACCTGCTGTATGTGGATTCTATCGATGGTGAGAGTTCTGTCGGATGGTTTAGCAGTACCTAAATTATTCAAAAAAATAATCAGTTCATAGGCATTTCAGGTATCACTTGGATATATGTATTAAATCCTATCACACTCATCACTAAATTTTGTCCAAAATCACAAGGTTACTGTTAACAATTTCAATACTGATTACGGTTCCTACCAACACCTAAAACAGATAATCAGTTATAAAACTCTATGACACTCATCTCTAAATTCTCTCAAAAATCACGACTAAACTCTAACAAGTTAACTACCAATTATTCAAATAAATAATCAGTTCATACACATTCAAGATCACTAACTATCAACACACATGCATACAGAAAAAAATTTTGACGGTTCAGTAACAAAAAAGGCACGGAAACCATATAGAATGATCATGATCAAGATGTTAATATATAATATTATAAAATTGCGAAATATTTTGTACCTAAATGATACATAGAACAAGAAACAAAGAAGCACATCTCAACTCATAAACAAAAAGCCCCAAAGCACAAGAACCCTAACCAATAACACCATACAACTCACCAATTACTATACACACAAACAATATGTTTAAGAAGCGAGGTAACCTGATCGTTCAGTAGTTTATTGGATCCGAATAGTGACAATGCCCTCTATAAAGGGAATTCATTGTCAGGCCTTGATGACGAATTTATGATGATCTTCATGACAATATTTATGATGATTAACGCTTCAAATGACGAATTTATGATGATTAACACTTGAAAAACCAGCAGGTTAAGAATTGGGATGGCGTTGAATTTAGCATTGAATGATGGTCGATTGAATGAGATGAATGGGCAAGAATGAGAGATAGGAGGGTATTATTGTAAAAGTGTTTTGATATTGTAAAGGAGAAGGTGAGTAAAATGTCTATATTACCCTCCTAAGTGTCTTAATTGTCCCCAATATCCCTATAATACCCTTATGAAATAAGCTTTATTCTCTTATACTTGTTGCTTTAAAAATTGTACCCATGTCAAAATTCCAATATGGTACATCACTCTTCCTTTATAATGTATTATAGATTATAGATTATAGATTATAGATTATAGATTATAGATTATAGATTTGCCTATTTTGAAAGCATAAAAATTCAATGCCTATTTTCTTGACTTTTTTTTGTCAAACTTACCTATTTTCATGAATTTCCATTTTAAACAGGTGGTTACTCTAGAGGTTTGGTGTTATAGACCATAACAACACCAACCGATTAATCAAAACCAATGAGTTTTCACATCTTCAAATTTTTTTTTAATCTCAATCACACTCTTAGACTAGTGGGTGGCGAGAGAGGTGGTATTTTCATGATGGGCCGCCACGTAGGAATGGGAGGAGAGGCATCTTGATGATGGGCCTCCAAGGGGGTGGTGTGCACTATGATGACGGGCCTCCTCATTGGTCAGAAATATTAAAAATAATAAAAAAATCAATTAAAACCCAACTATTGGCACGGCATCAACGGCAAAAATATGCCTCCCATGCCGCCCCTCCAACTATGCCGGCCCTGGGGGGTGGTGTAGAGGCCCGGCATCCGCTTGATGCTCCTATGCCGCCCCCCACACCCACTGGTCTTAACCGACTCAAACCGACCCATACCCAGGTTCAAATAACCGTGTTACAGTGTCACAAATGAGTAAAAACAATAATTCTATGAAACATTTGTGGGGGTAATGTATGTCACTTTCCCAGTTAAACGACTTCTAGTGGGTGCATTTAGCTTTTCATTCCTACATGTTTGTCTTCACCCATCATAATAATAATATCATCACATCACATCATCATCTACCAACCAATCATTCCCTTCACTCACTCTAATTTTCCACTCTCTCACATGGGCTGTGCGGCGTCGTTTCACAAGTCATCCACCACCACCACCACCGACGACGACCCAATCGTCTCCGTCTGTCGTGACCGTAAACGCCTAATAAAATCAGCCGTCGATCGACGCTACACACTCGCATTATCCCACTCTAAATACACCCAGTCCTTATACGCCCTTGCATTAGCCCTACGTCTCTTCGTTTCCCGCCATTCCCTTTCTTCCTCTTCTTCTCAGTTCCTTATAACTTTCCCTGCTGCTCCCTCACCTATACCTTCCCTGCACCCTCACCACACTCTATCCAAACCCAACGCCGTTAACGTCAACGTTAACGTTAAAGAGGATCAAGTAGAAGCGGATGATGAGTGTGATGAGGATAGTAACGGTGAAGTTTGTGAGCATTTTTACGATGATGATGATGAGAAGAAGAAGAAGAAGAATAATGTGGGGCCTACATTACCTGTGATGACGTCACAGAATTATGAGAATAATAATAATAATAATGATAATAGTAAAGATTATGGTGGATGGGATTTTTTTAATATGTTTGATGATTATGGGGTTAACGGTGGTGGTGGTGAAGGGCGGAAGGTGACGGCGGAGGACGGTGGTAGTGGTGATGGGAAGGTGGCGGTGACGGTGGGGAATGGTAAAGTGACGGAGGGGGTGGGTGAGCTAACAGTATCACCGACGAATGAAGGGAGGGAATTATTGGAGGCACTAAAAGACGTGGAGGATTTGTTTCTAAAGGCTTATCATTGTGGTGGAGATTTTTCTAAAATGCTTGAGTTTAATCATGTGGGCCCTCTTGATCATCTTGATTCAAAAGGTAACTAATTAATCAGTGTAGATGTGATGGGTGACGTCATCTTAAGGGCCGTATGATATGGGTGCATTGTGAGGTCGTAGTACCGTATCATACGGATACACGCCGTATGATTTGGATTTGTTTTCGTTAAATCATACGGCATATATGACGAGTCAGCCTAACACGTCATACGACATGAAAACACAGTTTTTGTATCATATTGGGTTGGGCTTAGAAACGGTTATATTGGCTGAATTGGACTGTTTATCAAACTATTCAATCGGTTGTACTAGGCGGTTTCAACTGGTTTTAAAACATTGGGTTCACATAGTAGCATTTTTATTATGCTTTATAGTTTTAGCGTAATTTGGTTTGATTGATTGGCAGAAAGCTCAGGGAAGTTTATTCCGGCGATAGCGTGGCATAAATCGATAACGCGATCACCATCGTGTAGAAGTCTTGTTTCGAGCAGCTCCCGGAATTCATTCTCCTTGACTGGAAGCAATATGAAGGGTGATCTGTTTGATGAGACAGGAGGGATGGAATCAGGCAGCCATTTATCTACATTAGGAAGGTTATACGCTTGGGAGAAGAAGCTCTATGATGAAGTCAAGGTAAAAAAAAAAATAATTTTTGGCCACATTCGCTTTTATTATTGGCTAATGAGTCATTAGGGATAGATTATATTCACTTTTTTTTTATTTCTTGGGTTATTGTTAATTATCTTTGATGAATTATAGGCTGGTAATGAAATGAAGAAGATATATGAACGGAAATCTTCACAATTAAGTTCTGAAAAAGCTAGCAATAAGCTAGGACTTGAAGATCAAGTCAACGATTTATACTCAAGAATTCTGGTCAATCTAAAAATCTGTAGTTCTATCTCTAAACGAATTGAAAAGGTGCGAGACGACGAACTTCTGCCACAGATCGTCGAGTTGCTACGAGGGTAAGAATATTTTGCAAATCGAATTCAGGTTAGAATGAGAACTTGTTTGACTTTGCAGAGTCAACCATGTTAAAACCTCTTTGACTGTTGCAGGCTAACAAAAACTTGGAAAACAATGTTGGAATCACATAAAGCGCAAAGCCGAATAATGTTTGAAGTCAGATCGTTCCCATGTGCGGATCCTACTAACGACAAGTCCCGACATCTTGCAACTCTTCAACTAGAGGCGGAAGTCCAAAACTGGCAGGCGTGTTTTTCGGCTTACATTACTTCTATGGAAGCATACGTAGAAGCTTTGACGCATTGGGCATACAGAACAACGGCTGCAGAGGCCGAACTCAACACCCCGCCACTTGTTTTCTCCATTTGTCGTGATTGGTCAACCGTTATGAAGAATTTGCCCACTCAAGCTGTGACATTTGCCATGAAACGGTTCGCAAAAGATCTCAGAACCCTATGGGCCCACCAAGAAACCGAGCATCAACAAAGGAGGAAGGTTGACCGCCTCGTTGCTGAGTCAGCGAAACGAGTGGTTGGTATCGAGAAGGAAGAGAGGAATGCGGTAAACTATAAGTCAATGAATGTGAAAAACAAAGTCGAGGCTTTGGCCGAGAAAAAGGCGCAGTTGGACGTTTTTACAAACATGGTCGAAATCGAAAAGGCCAAACACAAGGCTTGTGTCGAAGAAACACGTCGAATTGTGTTGGTGGGATTTCAGACGGGTTTTTCTTCGGTTTTCGATTCGTTAACGGAGTTTTCGGAGGTTTGCGTGAGGAAGTACAACGAAGTTGCGCAAAACGCAACATTGGGACCTAATCTAATTCGAGGAAATTGAGGTTGTTTGTAGAATATGTCGATTGTTACTCAATGTATCTAGGGATAAAAATAATATGCAGAATTCTATCTACAAATATGTGGCCGTGACACCTCAAACCATGCACATGTGGAAGCCTTGTGCACCGGGTTTGCACTTTTTATTTACAGATTTGTTTTGCATAAGTTCGATACCCTCTCTAGTGACCAATCAATATATGTCATCTATGCTACATAAAAGTGTTCTAATTTATGTAAGTTACAATAATTTGATATATATGAATGTTTGTGATACTTCATTAGGGCCCAGAAAGCTACTTTTCCCATTTATTATTGTTTTAGTTTTTGTTAATTAGATTTGTTATTTTCACGGGCTTTAATAAATTGTTTACTTTTATAAAAGGTTGTATAACGATTTAAAAATGGCCTGGATCAAATTAAAGGTTCTTTGAGTTATAATAACTTTGACCTTCAATGTGTCAACATTTTTTTTTACTAAAACATGAGTTTACAGTCGATTTACACCAGCAAATTGACGTAGGTTAAATTCCCGTCAATCCGTTTACACAAAAATTACACTTAGTGTGTTTTTTACACTAGTCAAAATATGATGTTTTTTTTTCTTCATTTTTTTTTACTTTACGTAGCAATAAGATAAATAATCTTTTAACAAAACATAATAATAAATAAATAAACGTTACATGAAGTTCTTACAACTCAGAAGAGTTCTCAACGAAACCTAACTTTATCTGATAAAACATAAGATTAGTGGCAAACATGTGAACTTTTATTGAGAAGAATAAAAATATTATAAAGACAAAATTACAAAAATCAACCTTTATGTATTACCTAAACTACAATTTATACATTTCATTTTAAAAAGCATTCAAACCAACATTTATGTATATTTTTTGTTGCAGATTGCAACCTTTACGACGGTAGACATTACATTACATATAAACAATGAACAAAGTTTACCGTCAAAAAACTATATTAACGTGCAAAATCCGTGAAATGAACTTGATGGTATCATTAGACATATACAAAACAAGATGTGCTAAAATTCAGGGTTCGATCTAGTTAATCTAAAAAAAAAGTCAAAAACACTCCTACTACATAATGGACAAGACTCATGTCTTATATGCCATTTATTACACATGGTAGGTGTAACATGTGATAAGATTGTGGCAAATTTGTCACAGTTTCTCCTAAATGAAACTCATGATTCAAATACCAAATTTTTAGTTAGAAATGGATAAAAGACAGGCTGATCATAATGTATATGCATCATGTGATCATCCAGACAAGTATGCATGACGTTATCTCTCACATAAATATACACATGGTTTGAAGGACTGTGTATTATGTGTGTGTCAATCCTGTCGGTAACCAATGTGCTCTAAATTCTTTGAAGTGTTTTTAATTTTGGTTGACTTCCTACATGCAAATTACAGGAATTGACTTTAAAAACGTCAGCGTTAAAACGCACTTCTAATTGTTGCATAACTTGGAAATTATAAAACTACAATACACGATACTAGGGGTGTTCAGAAAAACCGCAAACTAAATAAAAACCGAAAACCGAACCGTAACCGTAACCGAAAAAATCAATCCGAACAACGAATTTGGTGTTTGGTTTGGTTTTAACCGAAACCGAATTGCTTATTCTGTGTTTGGTTTGGTTTTTGGTTCTATATTTTTTTTATTTGGTTTATTTGGATAACCGAATAAACCGGTAAAATAATTAATTATTAAATAAAAATAATAATATTTAATAACTCATATATAATATATAAGCTAAAATATTAAACCCAACCCAAAATAAATAAAGACCACCAATTTATAGAGATAATAATATGAGTATAAACTAGTAAACTAGGGTTCATTTTACTATTTCTAATTTTTATGATGTTTCTGTTTGCGTGGTTTGATTTTTTGGTTTATATTTATTGCAAACTTTCTTTTCGGATTTTGGAACATATATGTATATAAGTTAGAGAAAAAAAACTTCGTTTCAATTTGGTTTGTTTGGTTGAATTTGGTTTGTTTGGTTTTAAACCGAAACCGAACTGAATTCAATTTGGTTGAATTTGGTTTGGTTTTCATATTCCTAATTTGGTTTGGTTTGGTTTTTGGTTTGAAGTACAAAATTTTGAAAACTGAATAAATCGAATAAACCAAATAAACCGTAAACCGAACCGATGAACACCCCTACACGATACCAGTAATTAGAACAATATATGAAAACAGGCAAATGAGTAGTGTTTATTATTACTTATCATATTATAGACTTATAGTTATTAGCTTCTAGTCCCAGGGTACTAGCAAAGGTGCGGGCGCCCTCTTAAAATAAAATTTTTAGTGTAATATACTCTCATTAAAATCCTGATTAGCGCCCCATGTAAAATTTTGTAATCGCTGCCTTTAAACTTTCAAAACCGACCACAAGAACAGTGAAAGAGTCCTTTTTTTTTTCAAAGAAACTATGTTCTTTTGAAGCGCAAAACTTAAGATTTCATTTCTTTTGGATGCACGTCATATTTGACGATAAATATCTCTAACCTATAGTAGCTAATGTACATATCTCGTAATCTCTAGTAGTTAATGCAACCCTGTTGTTAAACAAAGAGTATCCCACTAATGAACAACCGAGTTACCATCCAAGATTCCAAGCTAAAGGGCGACTTGGTCCTTAGCTTTTGGAAAAGTGGTAGAGAATATTTATACTATGACTTAAATTGATTATTATTACCTACCATGATATATCTATTAGTTTCTTACTCTAATTGTATTAACTTTGTCTCTTGTTTTAGTTATAGTCTACAAATATATGTATTAGTATCGTCAAGTTTTGTCTAGGCTAAATAATATACTTATAATACTCATGTTTCATGGTACTTTAGCAGTGAGATTTAATTTGACGAAAGTTGAAAATTTTAATTTTTAAGCATTGAGTATAATTAATTACTAGAGTATATCCCGGAAGCTTTTCCCGGATAAATAAATCTAAGATGAAGTGATAAAATATGTGTTTTGATTTAACATAAAAATTAATGTACTATAATATGAGAAAACAACAACTTTAATCATGTGAATAAGAATAAAAATGTATATTAAAGAGAAGATGTATGTTGGATAAAGAGCAGAGCTAGAACCAAATATTGCAGGGCGTAATTGAGACGGTGGTCTTGAAGGTGTGACTGTTTTCTTTTGGTGTGACTGTTTTCTTTTGGAAAGAAGTGGGTTGAACCTATTAAATATGCTCTTGATGAAAATTGAATTCCTAGTTTGAACATGATTAGTGACATGCCTAGACAAGATTAATGAATTATCTAAGCACATTTGTGTTTTTTTCATGTATGAACAAAAACCCACAAAAAGTCGTTTTTTTTTCGTTTTTTGTATAGCACTATGGTACACGTTGGAAAGATTATAAAACGTTCGTTAATTTGATGTATTTTTTTTTTAAAAAAATCATATATAAAAGTTATCACCTTGAAAACTTGCCCCAATAACTATAGCTATCGGATGCAATTTGACTAATAAGCTAGCTCAACTACCAATCAAGTTGTCATAATTTCAAGTGATTGTTTATGAAAGAAGCATGATTCATGCGTGTACAATCTAAATCTAAAGGTTCATGCGATCTTTAAATCAAAACTGATTTTGACACTTCAGTAAGCTAACAACAAACATATCATACTCAATTTAGGGCCGGCAATTTTGTATACGAACACGATTACCTGACACGAACCTGAATGATCTTAACAAGTACAGGTATAGCTTTAACAGGTTTCGTGTCCTAAACAGGTAGAAACGAATTTACCTGTTAATTTTCGTGTCGTGTACAGGTAGTCAGGTTTCGTGTATCGTGTCTTAACAGGTTCGTGTATTAACAGGTCAGGTATACACGATTTGTCATCCCTAAGTATAATATTCACAAATAGGTACTAACAGGTACACAAACAAGTATTAACAGGTACACAAACAGGTATTAACAGGTACGCAAACAGGTATTATCTAGGTCTTTGGTGAACTTTTGGAAATTTTCTCTTACTAAATAGGTTCGTAAACATGCGATTAATATAATGGTCACAAACAGGTATTAACAGGTACTTTTCGTGTATACCTGATAAAAAATTTAACAGGTTCGTGTATCAAAAAATAGACACGAAAAATTTTCGTGTCGTGTACAGGTAGTCAGGTGTCGTGTATCGTGTCTTAACAGGTTCGTGTCTTAACAGGTCAGGTATACACGATTTGCCAGCCCTAACTCAATTTGTCCAAAAAAGGGCATTCGATAAGGTCAATAAAAGTATTTTACTATTGAGCGCAATATTTTTAGTGTCATAAACACTAAAAAGGGTAGATATGATAATATGGTTTTCCGAAAGATAGAAAAGACACAATATGTCAAACAAGAGCCATTGTCGACAGGTGCGAAGGTTTTGAAGGGCCAGGGGTGGCCCTGGCCCCCCCTGTTTTCTGGCGTAGTGGTACAAATTTACGATTTTCATAGGTAAAATGAGTCTGGGTTGAGTCCGGCCCCCGCCGATTTGTCACTACCGATCGAAAAAAATTGTGTCTGGCCCCCCCGGTTTCGCAAACCAAGCTTCGCCACTGATTGTCGATGCTAAGGTGCATATAAATTAAAGCGTTGCCTAAAGTTCAAGTGAAGAACCAAGTAGCAAAAGAACCACTATTGATGTTAGGGATCGACCATCGATAGACATAGATGTTTTATGATATAATCTCTCAAGTCAACAACGCATCTACATATCATTTTGTATACTAGCTAGATGCATGAAAATGACAAGTTATGTGTTCTTATTTTGAGCTCTAAGATCAGTTAAAAACTGGTAACATTTTTTGAAGAGCTCATAACATGTATTTGATAAATTATATCAAAGTTTTATGATATAATTTAAGGTTTATAAAAAAGATTGGGTAAATGAGGATTGGATATAAAAGTCCAAATTTGAAAGTGATACTAGAACCAGTTTTATAGAATTAAAATAGTTTTATAAAAACGAAACTTTTATAAAACATAACAAATATGTTGAGATTATTTATAAAACTTTTTAAATCTTTTATACGATAGTAGTACAAAATAAAAAAAAAATCTTGAAGTATCTTCCATAAGATGTTGGTTATCAACATGATTTAGACTTCGAAAACTCAATATAAACACTTTGATACATCATGACTTCGCCATTTGGGTTCTAACATAACTACATAAGTTTTCACTCTAAAGCACAACCAAATGTTTGATAATGCATCCCGAAGTAGTTGTCAACCTTGGTGCTTTCTAAGATGTTAATCCTAATATGGTTGGGAAAAATGTATAGAAAACCTAAAAAACAATCAACACTGCAAAAGAAAAAGTGGCATTCAAAACACACAAATGAGATTCTTATGGACGTCAGGTTTGCAAAACTAAATGGAATTGGAATCTGAATTCATATTCTTAAGGGTTGTTTGTTTCAGCTCTTAATGAGTTCTTAATGGGACATATATCTAAATCAGTCAAACATAGCTCATAGACTGCTTGTTTCAGGAGCAGATGTCTAAATTGGTCAGACATTTGATTCTGAGTGGGTAAGCATTATACAAAGTCTAAATAGTTCAGACCTCTTACTGGTTCAGCACTTACACATTCAGAAGTTGCCAAATAGCCCCTTAATGTGTTTAGTTGGCATAATTTGTTAGACTTAGAATCTCAATTCATTTTTATTGTGTGGTTGGGAAATGAATTGAAAATTAATCCTTCAAATTCCTTCATTTAATGAAATCTAAATCCCTCGAATATACAAAGGATATCAATCAAAGTCATTGGAATATCTGACCACTCATTGTCACATCCGCCACCCCCGCCATCCTGCTGCCCGCCCTGGCACCCTAAACGCATCCTTGGAGCCAAGTATTAAGTAGATAAAAGTGCTAAGTCGTAATTAGATTGGTGGCAATGGTAAACCCAATGTGAGTTTTTCATTTTTATTTGCTATCCCGCCATGATTGAATGAGAATGGACAAGAGGCGTTATATTTCAACTTTTGATAAAATTACGACTTAACCATAATTTAAATCTGAAGATTCGTGATAAAACTAATATGAATATGTCTAACCAGCTCAATACTATCAGCTACCGGATCAAAACACTTAACATGTTGTTCAATATGTAAGTTTGTATTAATGCCCGTATACAGCGGAGTATCAACTTTGACAAAACAAAGCTAAAGTCATAAGCTAAACATAAAGAAGTGGTAAGTTTGTGCAATATGTAAGTTTGTATTAATCGTTGTCGAAGGTGCACTTAGTGTGAACCTACTATATGATCAAGCCCTCAAGGTCCTAGCGCATGGAACCAAAAAGACAAACACATACCCCATAAAAACAACGAACAAAGCGAACGGTTTGAAGCTACACTATATGTACAGATCAGTAAAGTATCCCCTTCATGGTACATGTACAAAACAGAACAAGCTATGATGCAGGGCTTAACTCTAGAAATAAATAAACCGTAGGGACAACTTGGGAAAATTAAACTAAAAAAAAAAAAACCTTAAAATTTGGGATTGACATAAACTAGAAAAGACAAATTTAGAGATCCCTTCTACATAATGGGCATGACCCATGTCTGACTAGCCATTTATCAATGCAAGGTAGGTGGAACATGTGATGACATTGTGGCAAACTTCTTACAGTTTCTCCAAGTTGAAAGTCCTGAATCAATATCAGAATTTTAAGCATTGAATGTTAATGAATTGAAAAAAAAAAAGTACCCTTCAATAGTATCATCAAGAATTTGTAACTACAATCATCATAACTGTTTGGCTGAGGGTTTTTTTTTATCTATTATAGTTATTATTATTTGATTTATCGTTTATCTGTAAGTTTGTTTGTTAGTTATTCAATTATGGTTTGAATATTGAATGACAATTAACGGTTTCTTATTACCATTAGTTAGTTACAGTTAACAAAATTTTTTTCATTGTAATTTCTTTATACAAAAAGAGATCTTTTTTCTCTACACTGGAAATTATTATATACCAATACAGTTTTTCGGTTCTTTTAAATTTTTTTAGTAACAGTGAATATTATTCAATTTTCGTGTCGTAAACGTTATTGGATGCAAGAATTCAACTAATAAGCTCAACTGCCAATCAAGTTGCCTGTTGTCATATTTTCAAGTAATTGTTTATGCAACAAGCATGTTTCACGTGAGAAGGGTCTAAATCTAGAAGCTTAAGCACTCTTTTAGTGCAAATATATCATGTCACTCGGTCAAAGAAGAACCATTCGAGTTGGTTGATGAAGTTGTTTTGACGATCAACCAAATGTCTAAAATACCCTTTTTATTACGGCATAAAAGGAGTTAGTGAGCGGAAATGGTAGTACCTGCAGGCACACAGAGCAAGAGATTCTGTCCCCAGAATCATCCACATTGTTACTGCTTGTAATTGTAATTTTGGGTATTTTTTTAACCAAATATTTGGGCAAGCCTTTAGAACCGCCAACGTCAAATATGCTATGAAGCTCATCAAAGCCGGTCTCAACAGCTCCCATCTAAATCAAGGCAGAAAGGTCATGAAAAAAGAAAAAAAAGTACATTTAAAAAAAATTGTTAACCATGTGGTTGTTAGTTTGAGTGAAAAATGACTCGGGTAATCATGTTTTGAAGAGTTTACCTGACTTTGAACTGCACTTAACATTGCTGGACCAAAGCGTTCACGAACAAGCCTACCATTTAACAAGCTTACAATGACATCAATCTGTGATACATGCAGCAAAAGTGAATCAGACCTCATAAATCACTTTTTACTTATTTTGCATAGACCATAAATATATAGCTTCATGAGAATATTGTTGTGAGTCAAGAAACAAAAAGCAACCGTTTTAACAAGAATTCTTAAACCGATTTCACTTGAACATATTAATAAAAGACCGAATTTTTTTTAAACACTATTTTCGCTTTATTTATTGAATATTGTTGAGGAAGTAAAAGTGCTCACCAAGTACAGAAGACAACCGATCCCGGATTCATCTGATTTCCACAAAACAAGTGAAGATTCAAAGACTTCTATTGAAAACACAGCACCTGATATTGCTCCAACTGCAGCCCCTCTAACAAATCCACTCTCTGTCTCTTGACCAATTAAGGCCCCTGTCATTGCTCCTAATAATATTCCAACTGCAACATATCAAAATTCATATCATATCAGATTACAACCAAAGATGAAAAAGGGGAAATCTATACAATCGTCTTCGTATTTGGACACCTTTTACAACTACATACAAGATTCTAAAAAAAATTCAAAAGAACTGAAAAAACTATATCGTATTCTATGTGTGTTAAATAACTAAAAAATTATAAATACCATATGAAAAACTAATAATAACGATAAAACGTCAATAACTATCCTGGTATGCAAATTAGAAATATAATACTAACTATTAAACAAACTTAAAAAATAAATGATAAATCAACTAAGATTTTTTTTTTTTTTTTTTTTTTGTTGAAAATGCAGGACTCGGCTAACAAATTCCGAAGCGTATGTGTTAATGGTTTTCCTCTAAGGTTAGTCATATTAAGTCACAAAAATTCATTAATTTAGCTCAACTTAATAAAGGTTAATGACTTAAATCAAAATTTCAAGTTACAACATTAACAAACATAAACATGCTATTTGTGAAATTATGATATCCAGATAAACATTTGAAACAAGAAAAATGATCAAATCAATTGGGTAATTAAAAACAAACCCAAAAATTAATATTATAAATGTATAAAAAAAGATGAAAAAACATACCTAAGGCAAAGAAGAAGGTGAAAACAGCAGAGAAAACATTCCCAATAATAACAGCAAGTGCAGGGGTGAAGAAATCTTTGAAAGTTGGACATAAATTTCTGAAAGAAAGAGAGGAAATGTGTGGTGTGGAATAAGAAGGGTATGAGTAGAAGGCCATGATTGAATGATTTGGGGTGTATGAGATCGATCGATATATAGGAAAGATTATTATTAATATGCAAGGAAAAGATGATATACTTAGTCCCTAAGAGTTGAAGGAAATCGTGAAGGAATAACCATAACAACAACAACAGACAACGAAAGCATTTATAGCATTCCGAATTTCATGTGGATCATCAACCACGAGAAAATTTAGTAATCTTAGGACATTAATGTTCTTTTCGGAGAGAGCGTTTCTTTGTCTTGTGTTGACAACTTGACAATTGACATAAAAATCTTTATTTATTTTATTTATCTATAGAATAATAGTTTATTTTATAAATGGTAATAATAATAATATGTTAGGAAAATAGGAAGTGCTTAAATGTTACATGAGACACTTTTGCTTTCCATTAAAGCATCTACATTGTACAAACAAAATAAACTGTGCCATCAATGTCAAATCAAATTTACAACCCTTCCTAAAAAACATCACTTTTTCCACAATGAGCAAATCCCTTTAAAAATATTTACATATATGTATATGTGATATGTGAATTATGGCCCCTACCTTGCTTGTCTGATTGAAGCCCGGTCCTTGGACCTGCTGCACACCGGACCGTCAAAAACCATATCTACAATGTTGTTGGACAAGTGTAAGAAGTCTATAGATATCCACGTAGGAACCAGACCATATATTGTGGTGCTCTTTGATTTCTTTTATACATTATGTATGACTGCTTTATGTAATTATTACAAGTAAAAATTGCTCAAATAGTCTCTATGGTTTGCTCAATTGTAGAAATAAGCACGGTTCGATGGTTTAATCGTCGGTTCCGATCATCCCATCCGAGTAAAACATCAACCTACAACCGATGAACCATGCTTATTTGTAACACCCTAAATCTGTTTACAGAAACTCGCAGCGGAAAAATACCAACCGAAAAATTCTTTTCTTAAAACAACCTTGAGTGTTTAGAAAACCGGTTCTACTAAGGATTTTGGTGTTACATCTTAAGTTATTTCTTAACACATTCAACAGGACTCAACTCTATTGGTTAGGTATCCGTGACCACGTACAATCCGCCTCCTCGCTCGATCTCCATCCTTCCCTTGCTTTGTTAGGTTAACCAGACAACCTGCAACCACCACATAACAAGTACGTTAGTTCAATGGGTAACCTCTTGTAATCTACTCATGACACGAAATAGCATTCCACAATACTCTTTGATCCTGTCTAAATTCCTTCTGTCAAGTTCAGGTGGGTTACCCCGATCCGAACCTCCATGTCTCCTGCAATCGTACTTACATACCTGCATCTCTTATCATTCTCATAAGAAGGGTTATTAACCTCGCAGTATATACATATATATATATATCCAAGGATATAATCCCCTTCAGGCGATTCTACAATACATACAGTATAAACTCCCACATGTATCACTACTATACATACAATACATACAAGTATGAACTCCCACATGTATTACTACAATACATACTATACATACAAGCATGAACTCCCACATGTATTACTACAATACATACAAGTATGAACTCCCACATGTATTACTACAATACATACTATACATACAAGCATGAACTCCCACATGTATTACTACAATGCATACAATACATACAAGTATGAACTCCCACATGTATTACTACAATACATACTATACATACAAGCATGAACTCCCACATGTATTACTACAATGCATACAATACATACGAGTATGAACTCCCACATGTATTACTACAATACATACTATACATACAAGCATGAACTCCCACATGTATTACTACAATGCATACAATACATACGAGTATGAACTCCCACATGTATTACTACAATACATACTATACATACAAGCATGAACTCCCACATGTATTACTACAATGCATACAATACATACAAGTATGAACTCCCACATGTATTACTACAATATCTACAATATATACAAGTATGAACTCCCACATGTATTACTACAATACATACTATCCATACAATACATACAATACAATTCCTTCGTATAATTTTAATTATACATACGAGCATACAATTTCCGCCTATGATACCACTATACATATCATGAACTCTCTCCCTCTAACCCGAGCATGAGAACCCATATGTACATCACATCTTCAATCTACATAATCATGGTAATCTACTTACCGTATTTGATGCCGTCGAATAATGCATCAATTTAACTACACGCACTTGTATCATTCCGTACAATGATCCTAATTTGTAAATCCGACATTACTATTGCATGCTACACCCTTACATAGCCTTACAAGTCTGAGGAAACATCCTCTGCTCATTCTTCCTCTGGTCTAAACTATCCTCTAGTCACTCAAATGTAGAATCCTCTGGTCACTCAAATGTAGAATCCTCTGGTCACCAGAGGGAGAATCCTCTGGTCATCAGATGGAGAATCCTCTGGTCTAAACTATCCTCTAGTCACTCAAATGTAGAATCCTCTGGTCATCAGATGGAGAATCCTCTGGTCTAGACAAATATCCTCTACTCATTTATCCCAACTACCTTCATTACCGTATGGTGAACTATGCTTGTTCACTATTAATGTTCATTCACTTGTCTTACTATAAATTACCATTCCAATCTTATTTCCCATTCTAAATTAATACATAAACATGCATTTACTAAACTAAGAGTTTAGTTCATAAGTCACTTACCTCAAGTCCTGCATTTCCTTCTTTGTTTCTTTGCCTCCTTTTGACCCATTAGCTTCCCATGGTTGAGTCCATCCTTCCTATCCTTTCATATTATCATATTCACATCATTGTTAGCATACATAATCATACCACACTAACAACTCTCCTCAACCGAACATCACATTGACTTTCATTAGTCAACTTCTATCATGTCTAGAGCATACATTCACAACCACATTTATTCTCACCTCATGTAAACATTATAACAGAGTTTGAATCATGTAATAACCTGACCAGGTGGGGCCTGGACGAAATGACAGCTTGGTAACAGACTTGTACAACGGAAGCAACGTTGACTAATATTTAATGTTTGTACAATTTCTAGTCTTAATTTAATACAAATACAAGATATGATTATAACTAAAGTCTATTGCAGGGACGAAACGCGGAGGTCGTCGAAGCAGCTGGCAGGGTGTAATCCACTAATCGAACCAATCTTTATCTGCTTATCTCTAGATACTCTAATAGGCTATCCTTATAGTCCGAATCTTTTATCAACTTGTCTAACGATCATCGCCTCTAATCCACATCACATGTATGTAATTTGTATGCTTCATAGTCGCCCAAATACAGTACCTGAACACATGCTTAAAAGAGTTTGGTCAGTAATTATACTGGTGAGTCCGTGTAATTGTTTAAGTAAATCCAAAACAGTTTGTTACTCGAAAACATTTACATAAGTTCACATAACATAACATGGTGATGTACAAGCGACACCTCAAACCGAAACACAGAATCTATCTACTGCCATTATAGATTCCCCTGGCAAAATACATGTCACAACGGCCCCGTGGACCTTAGTGGAGGGTTTTCCGGGCTTCCGGATCCACTGTGTGTGGGGGTTTCCCCAAGTAGTACTACCCACATATTAAGTGGCCCAACCCTTGGGTTAATGAGTGTCAGTATGGTATCCGGCAGTTGTTATCTTGTCACATCAAACAATTCATAAAAAGGAAGCATGCATTCACCCCAAAATAGTAAAACACAAAAAGGGGAATGGTACACGAAACTCACCTGTTGTGCGCATAGTTGCCTCATGTGTCGTGGTATCGGATTCACTTATGGTTCCTGTGGAGAGTCCTATTGTAATTACAAGTATTATATAGTGGGTGTAACCGAGTATCACGGTTACACGTGTGAATGAGCTAGAACCCTTAGTTATTTATATTAATTTATCACAGTTGTTGTTGGTTCGTATCTTCCACTATCTTAAACAGTTCCTATGCATGGATTGCATATAATGAGTATTCTAAGCAGTAGTCCTATTATTAATAAAATAAAAAGGGTAATAGCATTTACTCAAATAGTAATGAAAGTGTATATAGATGTTTTCATGAAGGTAATAAATTTATATTTATGAAATAAACTTAGTATAACTTATAGGTCCAAGATTAGAAGAGGTAACGGCAGTGGTAATTAGGTTATATCAATAATATCAAATTGAAAGCATTTAGTAGTCAAGGTTTGGGTCTCGTAGTCTTTTCAATCCTCATGTGGCAGGCTTATTAATGGTGTCTAAAGTCCAAATCGACCCGCTTAACGTCATAAAGCCTCATGCTTGTCTAACATATTAACAAATCTGATTATCAATACCTTTTTGTCTATAGTGGGGTTATCTATATACTTATGTCCCTAATTTGTATAAACACATCATAGTCCCATGTTTCCAGGTCAATCCTATTTCCCCATAATACAATCATCCTCATTACCATATCACTTGTGAGCAGTGGCGAAGCTTGACCCGAAGGTTCGGGGGGTCGGAAATCACCGGGGGTCGGAAGTCACTAGTTTCGGGGGGTCGAAAACCAGTTTCGGAGGGTCGAAACCCTATATTTTCAAAATTTTCTATACGAATGCTATATAATCGGAACTTCTGCGCGAAAATTCGGGGGGGGGGGTCGGCCGCCCCCTCCCGCCCCAACAATGCTGCGCCCCTGCTTGTGAGCAGGTTTTGTATAACACATAACCTTTCCTTATTTGGTTTATACTCTTTAATGCATTTTGGGTTCTTCGAGCTCATTTGTTCCACACGTGCCCTTGTGATAAGCAACATACATATATATAATATAAATAACTAGATCTATTGGCATTCGATAACCTAACCTGAGCAACCACCATTGACGCCTTTGATCTACCATCGCTCGGTAACCGCCACCACTAATTATCTTAACAAACCGACATCCCAATCTTTCTCCTCTTCTCGTGTTTAGTCGGAAGAGGCAGGCTACGCACCAAAACTAGGGGAGCGCGTACGGTGGCGCTCCGCCGCAGTTACGCCCTCTTCGGTGGCCGGAAGTCCCACCAGTTTCCCTTTCTCAGATTCCTCTCTATTTCTTTGATGTGTTTGTGTGTGAGTTGGTTGGGGTGAAAAGAAAGAATAAATAGAGAGTGAGGGAGGAGGTGTACGGTTGGTGTGTGTGTTTGTCAAATGGAAGAAGTTGCCATGGGGCACATGGCACCATTGCCATGTGTCCCCATGGTGACTAATCTTGATTGATTAGTCACAGGTCGGGTTCGGATTCGTATCGTGTATTAGTTTGGTCTCGCGACGTGAACTCTCTATCATAATTTTATATACGTCGGTTCGGGTTTTGGCTTTAGGTTTGTAATGTATATCAGTCTGGTCTCGTGTCGTACACTCATGTAATATTATTTTATTCTTGTTTAAATAATTACGCATAAATATTTCTAGATTTCGGTTTCGTATTAACAGATACATCTATTTTATTTGCTATTTATTTATTGGTCACGACAATAATTATGTCCCATGTAGTGGCTAATTAAGTCTTTTGGGTGGGTTCGTTATCGAGTGTCGGTCCGGATTCGCAACGTGTATTATATTATTCCCTCGTCAAAATAATCATAAAATACTCTTGGTTTCGGTTTCGTGTTTGTATACTTCTTGTTAATATTATCTAGTTCCTCGTCGTTTTACTTTTAGTCGCGAAAAAATTTGGGCCCTAGGTCCGGGTTGTTACAAATCAAAAAAATAGAGGATTGTATAAGTAGACGATTAAATGACACGATAAACGTATGATAATGAATAAACGCTCGTTATATATGTGAAATACTTTCGATTGTATTTCAAGAAGAAGGATTAAACATAAAAAAATAGGTTAACGTAAGTTGCAGAAGAAAAAAGAAGAAGTTTGGATAACAGAGTGTGTTAGATGCACACATGCATACTTTCAGACGCATGTTATGCGTTTAAAATTGGTTGGGTGAATTAAACAAACACACATTTACTGTTTCAAAACGCACTTATTAAGGTTTTGGACGCACGTTATGAAGAATTCAGACGCATGCACGTTATGAAGAATTTAGACGCACGTTATGAAGAATGGAGTGTCTTTACATACAAGGGTATTTACAATGTGCTGTTGTGCGTTTAAAATCTACATCAAGTGCGTCTAAACATTTACAAGGTGCGTCCAAAACACTCTGTTATCACCAACTTCTTCTTTTTCTTCTGTAACTTCTTTTAACCTAATTTTTATGTTTAATCCTTCTTCTTGAAATACAATTGAAAGTATTTGACAACTAATACGAGTGTTTATTTATAATCTTATGTTTTTCGTCTGATTAATGGTCCTAGTATAATTCTCTGTTTTTTCTGATTTTTAGATTGAAACACTGATCTTATGTTTTCGTTCAATGCAATCGACTTATTTTGTTTTTTTGATTGTGTAATCATTCAGAAGGTTTTAATCGAGTTGAAATTGCTTAAATTATGAAATCGTAACCGTATATAGAACGTGATTTACGTAAATCAGTTATACCCTTGAATTTGATTGTAATTGAGTTTAATTACGTTAACCGTAGTTTGGTTAAATTGACAGGTGGCAAAATATGGTGGATTCCTACACTTCTCACGTTAACGATACTTTGTATCCTATACTTTCTCATAATAACATGTTAGGAAGTGCTTAAATTTTATACTAATTGTGTATGTTGTGCTTTGAATGTAATATATGAGACATTTATGTAGCTCACACTTTCTCTTTCCATTAAAGCACCTACAATGTACAAACAAAACAAACTGTAGTCTCAACGTCAAATATTTACAAACCTTCAAAAACCTCACTTTTTCCACAATGTACAAATTCCATTAAAAATGTATAATATATGTATATGTGGTATGTGAAATATGGTCCCTACCTTGCTTGTCTGATTGAAGTACGGGTCCTTGGATCTGCTGCACACTGGACCGCTAAAAATCATATCTACTTAATGTTGTTGAACATGTGTAAGAAGTCTATAGATATCCACGTAGGAACTGGACCATATATTGTGGATCCTCTTACATTGATTTAATGTGTTGCACTACTTCAACAACTATTCGCGTGAGATATCCTGCATCCATGTTCGGATTACGTATGAATACATTATGTGTTGTGATTATTATAATTCTCAATCCAAGTATGTAATGAGCGTGCCTTGTTGCTATATTATTTGATTGATCAATATTTTACAAATTCTCAATCCATGTATGTAAAGAGCGTGCCTTGTTGATATATTATTTGATTGGTCAATATTTTAAATTTGTAATATTAGATGTTAATCCATCACACTATCACACCCAATTAGATTGTGTTATCTCATTCATCACATTCTATTACATTCCATCACCAAACACATGTGGTGGTGTTCACTTTTCATCATATTTTATCACTAAACTTTTTTTTTTAAATAATCTAAAAACATTAGATTAAATTTAAAAAAAAAACATTACATTAAATAAAAAAAAGTACATTAAATAAAAAACATAAAAATAAAAGTTACAGGCCCAACCCCATTTGTGACAAATTTCACGTTTTCGTTCGATGAGAATCGACTTGTATGGTTCTTCAGCGTCTTCGTGCGAATTGCGATTCCTTCAACACCTTCAAATCTTTATCTTTTTCAATTTCGGACAACCGTTTCATGTAAGTGTTATCTCTTTGTATTTTCAAGTCCGCCAAAAACTTACGCCGTTCCCGATTGTCATCAGTTTCAACCAACTTTGCCGACTTGAATTCGGTTATCGCCTCCACCCCAGATTCTTTCCCTTTGCCACTTGACGACTAGCCACTTTTCCTTCAAGTCGTGCTTCTTGTCGGGGTTGTGTCGTCGGCGGGGTCAGGAAATTTCATCATTCAAATTAATTTGGGGCATGTTGCTACACAACCAGTCCGTTGATGGTGTACAATTTCCTGAGTCAAAGGTTTTAGATCTTTTTTGAGAATGACCACCCTTTCCCCTTCCTCCGCGAGCCCCAGTTTGCCCATGTTCGGTTAACCCGGGAATGTCAATGGGAACCCACTTGGAATGAACTCTTGCAACTTCCCAAGAATCCAACGAATGAAAACCACTCTTTATGTAGAGTTCCTGATAATCGTGGAGGGTTGCACGTATGATTTCCGTATCATTCGCTCTACTTGGCCAAAGACAAACCTATTTAAAAAAATATAAAGTTAACAATTTATAAAAAAAAAGTATAAAGTAAATAATTTATAAAAAAAATAACGTAACGATAATAATATACATGTGTAACATAGAGGCATTGAATCTACTCATTTTTTTTATTTATATCGCTCCATTTTCCGGTTACTTGATCCATGCGCCTTGTGGTTATACCGGTAAGTCGTTCAAAGTGGGCCTTGACTCGCTGCCAAAAAGTGTCTCTTGGTTGTTGATTTTCGACGCGTTTGTCCTCGGAAATATGTAAAAACGACTTTACCAAGGCCACTTCTTCTTGCGACCAAGGAGTTTTGTCTTTCGGCGTCCTGTTTGTATCTCCTCTTCTTCCTCTTCCTCTTCCTGTTGGTGGGGCTTGCACTTGTATCTCCTATTCTTCCTATTCATCTTCCTCTTCTGCCACCTCTTGTTCATATTCGTATTCATCTTCATCAGAATCTTCGATCGCATCCGTGATCACCAACGTGGGGTGGTGTTCGTGATGGTCACGACCATCACGGCTGGTCCATCACGGACCGCCCCGACCCTCTAATCTATAAATAAACTCAATTGCGAGACACTTGGCACAATATTAGGTCGCTCATTTTCACAAAACTTCCTTCACAAGCTACCTTCTTGATTATCCTCACAAAACCTAACCATAAAATTCTCACAAACCCTAATTAACCATAAAATCCAGTGTAATATGAAAGCAGGGATGAGTATACACAAATATTGCTTCATTGCTCCTCATACTCAATGATTTCTCTTTTCTCTCCATTCATCGCGATATCCTTTTCAATCAGTAAGTTCATCATAAACACCTTTAAACCCTCTGACTCACGCATCGTTTTCAATTGATTTTTGTTTCTTTCCAAATCGGTTGAATCTTTTTAGAACATTAGGGTGGGTTTTTTTTTCTTTACTTTTTTTTGATCTATGATTTTGTGATAGATTTTTATATTAGGTCAACCAGGCTTGTAAAGTTTACCATTCACACTTTTTACTGTTGTTGGTTGTTTCATCGTTTTGATATGACGATGATGATGTTGCTTTGTCATATGCGAAGAAGCGAGCAGCAAATCAGGATCATGGGATTTGTTGGGATTCGACAGATGCAATTAACTGTAGGGGTGCAATAGGGCTTCCAAAGAATAAGATTAAATGTCTCCATTTTGCTTTTTGCTTCAATATAAAGCCACAAATTCATGTTCTACGCTATAATTTTCCTAAAATCTTGCTTTCTGTGTTTCAATATCGATTCAAATATGATAGCTGAATTTGAATAACTAATTTTTTTTAATCTTTTTTATCCTTTGTTTGCAGTTTCTGAAGAGACAGACCCTTTACCCGACCCATCAGAACCTTTAGGACCCGGAACCACATAGCCTTTTAAGATTCGGTTCGTGGTTCCTAATTTCAACAATAAAAGGGTATACGGTTCTGGTGGGTCCGGGTCGGGTCGGGTCGTTTCCTGACCCTTTGCATAGCCCTAAGCATGTGCACAAAGAGTTTTTCAACTTCTTGGTCGTGTTTTTTCAATGCCAGAAGCAGGAAAGAAATGTTCTTTGGGGTTAGTTTTGTATATTGTATGATTTCCTCACTCTACAACTTAATGGGAAAGCATGCTATTTAATCTACTTTCCTTCTATTTAATCAACTTAATGGGGCTAGTTTTGTATATTGAGATTAATGAGATATATAGTTTTATTATACACATACAACCCAAATCTCATGCATAGTTAGAGATGGGAAGACTGTGGAGTTATTCAATAAATGAATTTGGGGCTATTGGCGAAATAGCGGTGGATGTATGAAATATATGAAAACCAATTATGGGTTGGGTTGGTAAATGTAGTTCATGGGGGCAAAGGCTACCAGGGTATCAGGTAATATTCCAAATAAGAAAACAATCCCTGGTGTTTGGAAGGTTATAGCATCATTAGGGAAGGAGCTCATTAAATATGGCCTGGACATAGAAAACTCATTCTCATGCATAGTTGGAGATAGGAAAACAATGGAGTTATGGAAACTATGGATAGCTTGGGAATGGGAAGGTTTTTAGATGTGCAACAACCACAACCTTCAGGATGGTAGAAGATAAAAAGGAAACAATGTTTTGGTGTGCGTCAAAACGGTCCAACTTCTCAGGTTAATCTGTTATAAACTTGAATAGATTTGGGGGTATATAATTTGGGTGAATTGTAGGCTTGGTACCTTGGTTGTATCTGAAGTGTTTGTGTGGGTGTAATGTTTTAGAGTACAAGATTGGGTGGATGTTTGTAGTGTGCAGCTGCTTGCTAATTTTTACTTTTTTAGTGATGAATAAAATATTGGCTCTTGTTCAAAAAAAACAAGAAAACATAAATCTTTTCCACCTATAGATTTACACAAGCAAAAGTCGTTTTTGCTCCTCTGTTTTTTTGTTCTCGATTATCTAGGTAAGTATTTGAGATTTCAGATCAATTTATCAGTTGTATTCTTAGTCTAATTTATTAATGTCTATGCTGAATTCAGTTACATTAAAATCGCAAAGTAGCTGCATTTATATTTAACGTATCGACGAAAGACCTTGATTGTGAATTAAAGTATATTAAAAATCATTTTAACTTCTTTAAACCATATATGCAACTAACAATTCATAGAAAACTATATTAAAAATCATTTTAACTTCTTTAAACATATACAGTATGTAACTAACATTTGACAGAAACGATATGGAAATCATTTTAACTTCTTTAAAATATATGTTAATCTAAACCAATATGTCAATTTTCAATTAACAGTCTATAATATTTTATTCATTTCATTTAATAATTATATTTGTCCTGTGTAACACATGGGAATCTAACCTAGTATATATATATATATATATATATATATATGTTAACAAATTTTTTTATATAATCATGACATTATTAAGATTAGTTAGAAAGCTGGAAAAATAAATTGGTTTTGTAATTAATTACTCTGGTTAATAATGTTTTGGTACTTAGAGTGGGCGGGGCGCCTGCAAGTAGAGGGTCTGGGTACGAAGTCAAAGCGGTAACACCGGCTCGACCTCATGCGGGTAGGCGTGCGACTTGGTGTTTTCAGTTATGTGTAGCCGCAGAGGGTACTTGAGGTGTGAGGGAAAATGAACTTTCAACGGTCATTTATTTGGTGCATGTGGTGTGATGGTACTTGAGGGTAGTGATGCCAGTTATTTTATGGTGTTAGGGTACTTGATGTAGAAATAAGGTGATAATGCATGATTGGTGAGTGTTAGGACTAAGGTAGTGCCTTTGCACCTGTAACACCCCATTTGGTTTGTTTACAGCCCTAACCGGGATGGGATTCAGACGAGTGCTCGAGAGTGAACAAGAACATTGTAGAAATAAATGTATTGAATTTGAAGTTATATTTTTATTAAATTGTAAAGCTTTGTAATCTTTTAAGAAATTAATGGAATTATGTTTTTGATCTGACTCTGTAAAAGTGACACGTCATCCTGATCCGGGTTAGGTAGCGTTCGTTTCATGATTCTAGTTGGAAGTTACGCGAGAACTATAATTTGATTTGGAGTTTAAGTATGTTCATTCAATAGAATATAATGAAAATCTCGATGGAATTTGAATGTAGATTCCCTTTCGTATGTTGTTGTTCAATTACAATTTCATCTTTTGTTGAAACAAACAACATAAGAAGTGGAATATACATTTCAATTCCATTAGAATTCCATTCCATCTTGTGAAATGAACGCTACCTTAAGGGGGGATTCTCGATTACCCTTAATTTGCAACGCTTGCAGATTGACAACACTATCGCCGCCCACTCGGTAACATTCAAAAACCTTGCAGATTGGTTACTTCTTGCCGAGCTGCAACAGTGGTGACCATTTTTTTTTACTATTCTGCCATTTGACTGTGCACTAACGGTCAAAAATGTGTTTTTTAACCAAAATTTTTTATATAAATACCAAACTTTCTTCTTTTTTACCCACAAAACCCACCGAGCTCTACCGTCACCATCACCTTCAATCTTTACCAATGTTAACCCCCAAACCCCCCGTCACCGACTACTGAACATAGTTCATTAGACCAAGGAGGAATGTCGGTATGTATGGTGCGAAATTTTGCACATATCGGCCTGACAAATGTTGAAGACCCACTTGAATTAGTTTTTATATTATTCATTTAATTGTGTGTTTTTTAGTTTAATTGTATGTTTAGTGTGTTTTTTTTAATTATGTAATATTTATGTATTATATACAAATGGGTTTTTATAATATTTTACTGGGTTTAGTATGAAAAATGAATTTTATTAAAAAATAGTTAGGCAAAGTACCTTAGCTGCCAGTGATTTGGTGATTTTAGGGTACTTTACCTTCAAATTGATGTGACACTCTAGGAGTGGTCGGGACCACGGTAAATACCCTTGAGTGCCCCTTCCCCTAATAGTTTATTAACTTTTTCTAACTCGTTAATATTTTGTTTCATAGTATTTGCATGCTTAATATTTAGTTCTTGTTTTTATTAGTGATTTCTAGGGAAAAAAAATCCATTATTAAATGTGTTTTGATGGTAAAAATGGTAAAAATAAAAAATGTTAAATAAGAAAAAAAATAAGCGGCATTAAAAATTCAAAGTTAATACACAGTTGCAAGAAAAAAGTTTGAAAATGAACTTAAAAGAATTATAACTATCACCTCAATATTCATTAAAATACATATCTTGACGATTAAATGTGTTACAGATTACATTATATATTATTTCAATTAGTATAATACAAGGGTTTATTCAACCATGCAGTATGTATATCTTCTTTAAACATATTTTTTTATGATTAATTATATAACATTACATTTATGAACTCGTGTAATTATATAACATTACATTTATGAACTCGTGTAATACATAGGACTATAAGCTAGTAGAACTACTCAAATGAACTATTAATTTATTTCAATTGTAAAATAACAATCCTATATAATACGAAACAACCATTCTAACCAACATTTGCTACTTAATATTTGAATAAATAACTTGAACTTTTGGTCAAAAGTACTAGGAGAAATTATGCCTTCTTGTTTCTACACGATTTTATTTATTTATTTGATTACATCTCTTTGATTGGTTACAATATTCATTCTAAATACTTTATTATTATTTCACATATTCGCATGTTATACTTATAAATTTAAAATCTAAGTTAACCATTTGATTAAATAAGGCTATATAATTTTCATAGAAGCTTGTATGGTTAGATTCGATAGTCATAAAGACAAAACACATGTACTTAATAGCTAAAATCGTCCCTGAGGTTTGGTCACTTTTGCCACTTCAGTCTAAAATCCAAACCTTTTACATCTGGGTCCTTCAGTTTTATTTTTCTTGCCAAATTCGTCCCTGACAAGGTTTGGGTTTTGGACTGAAGTGGCAAAAGTGACAAAACCTCAAGGACGAATTTAGCAAAACCCAAACCTTTTCAGGGACGAATTTGGCAAAAAAAAAAAAAAAAACGAAGGACCCAGATGTAAAAGGTTTGGGTTTTAGACTGAAGTGGCAAAAGTGACCAAACCTCAGAGACGATTTTGCTATTAACTCAAACACATGGGTATCCAACATGGGTTTTGAAATTTGAAAACCTGGAGTCCCAAACATGTAAGGCCTGTCATCTTAATGCTAAAACGGTTGATCACCTATTCACAGGTTGTCCGGCTTTTACTGAAGTCTGGCAGCTAGTTTTCGATTGGTGTAATGTCCCGGTTTTTTCGCCTTTCATGTTAGTGATATTTTGTATTATCACTTGACTGCCAAGCAGGGTGTTCGGCCTAGGAAGGCGTTTTATGCGGTGCTCTTGACGACATTTTGGAGTATATGGCGGGCGCGTAATGACCTAATTTTCAATCAAAAGCAAGTTTCGGTTCAGAAGATAATGGAGGAAGTCAAGGTCATGAGTTTCTTGTAGGTGACAAACCGTGCAAAAATGACGGCTATGTCGTGGGATGCTTGGTGTCGATTTGAAGCGCACAGTATGGGATAATTTTTCTTTTTTGTTTCGGCTATAATAGTTTTTCGGATTACTTTGTTGGTATATTCCAGATTTTTTGCTAGTTTCTTGCTAGCTCGTTTATGAATACAAGTTTGTTTGGCCGTTCAAGAAAAAAAAACACACGGGTATCATCGACAAAGATGAATGTGATTATTATGTTCAGTTTCAATCACTAAAAAGCAACAAAAAATAAGGTTTCGAATTCGATCTTATGCCACTACGACCCTTGACTACTTTTTCAAGCTGCGAAAATCCAACGCTCCTCTCTGCCAATGTTTTGGAAAGGGACTAACATAAAGCATTGTTTTTTTAATAGCAAACTAGAACTAATACCCCGGTGTTGTGACGGGGTGTAAAACCATACCAAATTGTCAAGTAGCATCAATGTTATACTTTCGCTAACGACTACCTATACAGTCTTGTAAAACAAAAAACAAAAAAAATTGAACAAAAAAGTAGACGTATAGGCGTTGAACTATGCATGCTCGTTACGGCGCGTTAATGCGCAAAACCAGAATAAAGCGTAACACAACGTGCTCATATAAATGGAAAAAATAGAAGTAAAAACGTTGAAAAGCTCACATACGCACATCACGGCGTGTTAACTCGAAAAATTTAGACCGAAACATAAAACGATAAATTTGCAGAAGATAAAAAGTCTATGAGACCTAAGTTGAAAGTAAAAAAATGTTGGGGTCAAAAGTAGAAGATGAAACTATGAGTGTAAAAAAAAGTAAGATACAACCTATAAGACATGAGCTACAAACCATAATCACACCACTATGTACAACAACACAAAACTATGTCTAATAACAAGAAGCACAAACATGAACACGTTTTTCTCATTTGTTTATGTTCATGAACGTTCATTACGTTCATTCATTTATGTACGCTTAAAATTTAATAAATACATAAGTAGTTATATTTATATAAATATAAAAAAAATAAGTTTTTTTTATTATTTATATAAAATATAACTTAGTAATTAGACATTCTAGTAACTAATGAGCTTTTCAATGAAACTTATTGTAACTAGTCACTAATTCATACATACATAAAAAATAACTTCTTTTGTGTTTGTTTATGTTTGTTAAATTGTGTTCGTTTAAATTGATTTGTTTACAGTCATGAGATGGTCGTTTAGGTACTAATCGAACGAACATAAACATGCCCATTTCTTAATGAACGAACATGAGCAAAAAAAATTGTTTGATTATATGTTTGTGTTCGGGTTCGATTAAAGTTAAATGAACAAAACGAAAATTCATTCGTTCGTGTTCGTAGACCTAAAAACAGTTAAACCATCAGATTTATATTTCCTAAAAACTTATAAATTCCAAGATCTCCTTCTTTTATTATTATGAAACTACATTACAAGAAAAGAGAGATGACTCTCGTTTAGGTTGTGTATTGTGGTGAGCGACCGAGCCCCCGAGTCACCTGGCTCGCGGACACCACAACTATCACGCCAGTGGCGAAGCTTGACCCGAAGGTTCGGGGGGTCGGAAGTCACCGGTGGTCAGAAGTCACTAGTTTCGGGGGGTCGAAACCTAGTTTTGGGGGGTCGAAACCCTATATTTCCAAAATTTTCTATACGAATACTATATAATCGGAACTTCTGCGCGAAAATTCGGGGGGGGGGGGTCGGCCGCCCCCTCCCGCCCCAACTAAGCATCGCCCCTGCGCGTGAACGTGGCCGCGAGAGAACATCAGCGAGCTGACTCGCATGCTAACGCGGATTTTTGACCGTTTGGCGATATTTGACCGTTTGGAAACGATCAAAATTTAAAAAAATATTTATCTCTATATATATCATGTTCACCAACTTCATTTCTTTAAATCAAATCACTCCACATACATTCATATTATCATTCTTTTTATATACTCACCAAATGGCAAACCAAAACCCAAATCCAAACCTAATCCCGCCCCCACAAAACCCAAACCCAATCCGACGTTGGATCGTAGAGGAAGAAGTCGCCTTGGTCAACAGTTATATGACCACATTCCAGGAAGGTGGCCATGAGAATACGAAAAGGTTTTGGAACACGATTGTGGCTAGATTCCGTCAACAAAAGGGTGACAACCATCGTACCAAGGAAGTCTTAACAGGAAAATTAATCGCTCTGCGGACAAAGTGCACAGTATTTAAGAGGTTATTTATAAGTGCGTTGAGCCGCAATGCGGGTTGAAACGAGGACGAGACGATTAAGGAGGCCCTTAACGAGTACCGTATCATGCACAACGATAACTATCCGAATGTTGCGGTTTGGAGAGCCAGACCCCGCTTTGAACAATATTCGCGTCTTTAATATTTATTTGTAGTTTTTAATATTTATGTGATGTTATTTTATTTTTAATTACCTTTAATGTTTTAAGTCTTAATTATTTAATTTGTCTTTTTAAATTATGTAAAGTAACATTTTCAAACAATAAAATTAAAAAAAAGGGATAAAGTCATTGCTCAAGGTGAGCCACAACATGATTAAGTGACTTGAGTAGAAGCTTTATCCACTGACACGTTAGTATCCAATTAGCGAGAGAGGATAAACTTATGCTCAAAGTGAGTCACAACAAGGAAACAAAAAAGGAAAAGGAAATAATCAAGGTAGAAAATCTATAACTATTACTCCCTCCGTCCCAATTTAAATGTCCCATGTCTAAAAACACACATTTTAAGAAATTTTTTGTTTGTATGTGATAAAATGACAATAATATCCTCAAAAGTGGTGATTGTGTTTTGTCTTTTGTGGCCAAAACTGGAAATTATATTTCTTTTTATGGAAAGAGACATTTAATTTGAGACAAACAAAAAAGGAAATAAGGACATTTAAATTGGGACGGAGTGAGTAATAAAATAATTGATTTATGATGATGTGACATTCAATGGAAACCACAACCCCCCCTGAATGTGCCACGTGGCATGTTGAGGTGAAAATGTTTATTTTTTTTTAATTTTTTTAATTATTAAATCTAATAATAAAATTAATTAAAACCATATACAAAATATGTATATCTAATAATTTAAAATAAAAGATTTACTTTACCAATTAAAAACAAAATTGGATTTTTCTCTCTCATGTTTTATCCCATAGTTTTTAAACGTTAATATCTTTTATATACGAGAGTTTTTAAAGAAAAAAATTACACCAAATTAACGAGCGTTTTATTATTTTTCCAACGAGTACCATAGTGCTATATAAAAAACGAAAAAAAACCCTACTATTTTTTGTGGGTTTTTGTTCATACATGAAAAAAAACACAAAGTGTTCAGGTTATTTATTAATCATGTATAGGCAAGTCATTAATTATGTTCAAAACAGTAAATATGAATTCTATAATATTATAGTTATACATTGTTTAAGGTTAGACGTTAACATTGGAGATATATTGTTAATTGTTTTAGGTTAGGTGCTACCCGAAACTTTCCTGCATGTAACTGTAAAGCGCGTCAGTCTATTTTGTATGTAAAATTGATATGTCATATTAGATTTTTCAATCCTGAGACGCTCCCGGGATATAAATCTAGTATGGAAATAAATAAGCACGTAAATATGGTGGAGATAACACCATCTAATTCAAAATCCAATAATCTTATGAATAATGTGTTTTGTAATTGTGGGTGGGTTGTGAGATACCAACTAATACAACACTTGTAAGCAAAGAATATATATTAGGACCTAGGCCCAAGTCATCATTAATGATACCGATATCGTTGTCCATCATTGCATTTGGCCCACATGTCCCTTAACCACTAAGTGTTCACTTTTCAAAAAAAAAAAAAAACGGACTTAAGTGTTTTTTTTTTTTTTTAACGGAGAAGGAGATAACTTTTATTCCACAAGAAAACACAGCGATTACATAGACAAAATTTCCTAACCAGAGGTTAGAAAACCGAACATAAGAAACAAAAGATACAAATGACTAAAACTCGCCTATCGACTACAAGGACTTAAAACCCAAACCAAACATTCCATAACCTGAAACACTTCAAGCTAAGGCTAAGATAGGTGAGATACTCTTTAACTTTGCAATGATTTCAGCCCTAAACCTCCATGCTGTGATGTTTGTGCAAAAATTGTGGGGCCAAAGTCTAGTCTTGGTCCACCATGATAATAACAACTGGAGTTTCCAGCTTGACAAATTCTTTGAACACATCTAAGGCTAGTGGGAATTTTCAGCTTTGACAATTCTTTGAACACATTTTCAGCTTGTGCAGTGTTATATGTAGCAGCCCAAGAGCAAATTAATTGATTTTCCACCATGTTAAAATCGGCAAAACTTGCTTGAGCTATATCTATAGGGTTGGGTTATCTATACTATATTATAAAGCATGAGAGGAGGATACCTGACAAATTTAAGTAATTACAACCTTTAAAGCTTATAGTACAATACTAAATGAGGTTACTTAGAGGGCAAAATTGTCTTTTAATTATCATCCAAGTATTTTCTCATCCTCATCAATACCCATATAATTCTTTTAATTTCATTTTCAACTTAGATATTTAATTTTGTATTTAAAGTATTTAGAATGACATAATTGTGGTATTTAATTTTGGAAAACGATGAGTCGATGACTCTTTGTAATCTCTTCCTACACCTTTGCGAAGTACTCCAACCGTGAAAAACCAATGGATTTAAATGACACTTATTGAGAATTGAAACCTATTAAAGATTCAACAAATCATTGCTGTTGATGTCTGTGTTCAAATAGAAGAATCTCGATTGCTTCAATTTAATCTGAGATTTATTTATTTATTGATGATTAACAGGTTTGGTTTCTGTTGTTGCCGAGACATCTTGTGTAAGGGATTGGAATTTCTTTTGGTGCCTGATTCATGGACATGGCTGGCAATTATGGCACCAGTTCTATCATCGTGTGAGCCAAAACTAAGGGTTTTGTCAATCAGGTCAGTTTTTGAGTACATTCAGATGTATGCAGCTATTAATTGAGATAAAGGCTTGTTGCAATTGAAGAAATTCTTGCTCTTTTATCTGCTAATTTGTTTTTTTTTCTAATACCTAGGGTTTATGTTAATTTACAATGTTTTTATTTTAACTTTTTGAACCAACCTTTATCTATTTGAACAAACTGTTGATAATGGGCAAAAGTAAAAGCAAATTGCCTACAGTAGTTTATTTGGTAACGTTTATTGCAGAAAGGCTAATTTGTAACATTTTTGCTAATCTTCTTGGCTGTTAAACATAAAGGTTACTTTGTTGATGATCCTTTTTAATCTGGTACAGAAGTTTGATGCAAGTGGAGATCTAGAAAACATTTTCAGGCACTCTTGTTGCTGGCCAAAGAGGGAGTTGAAAAAGGGAAGGTAAGATAAATAAGAATGGGCACTATATGATAGCATTTAGTTGTTGATGTACATTTAGCACACGTGATATTGCCCCATATTGATTGTTCTTAGTTAATTGGATTGCTTGATTAAAGGGGCCTAATGTCAAAATGTTTCACGGGGTTGATCTAAAATAATGTGCCTGTTTTCTTTCTTTATATTTAATCTGTTCCATTTTGTATTCAGGTGCTTTTTGTTGCTGTATTTAACCATTACAAAACAATATATCATGCTTCATTGTAGAAAGGGTTGGTGTTTTTTTACGGCATTTTCCCCCACAGTCATACATACTGTTTAGCTTGTACGAAGCTGATAGTGATGGCCACAAAATTAATGTGTTACAAATGGTGGTCGGTAACCTATTGATACTTACCGGAGGCTTTTACCGGAACCGATACGACGGTTTGGCTCGGGTATGACTCATGAGACTATTCCAACTTTTTACTTATTCTTCTTTCTTTCTGTATTAGATCCTCTTGTTCTTTGCATATTGCCAAATTCTTTTCATTTGACTGTATAAAAACAGGAAAGACATTACTTACAAAGACCCTTGCTTGTTAATGTTTCATATGTCATTATTGGCGCAGCGACATTAATACAGGTAAGTCACATGTAGTGTGTTGCTTTTTGTGGCAATGAATTGAAACAGTGTTTATAATTTTGCTTTCAGAATTGTGAATAAATGCATAATCTTCTTTCTTTGAACCTTTTATATATGTTTCATGAAAAAAATAACATATATGGATGCATGTTTAAAAAAATTAAGGGTTAGGAGAAAACAAAATAACCAGACTATATCCAAAGCAACCGTAAACATCGAATCGAATAACTTAACCAGTCAAGAGATTGATGGGTATTGAGTAGGGTTATGGATTCCACTTAAACCAATATTATTTGCTCCCTCGCTATTAATTAACATGCTTCTGGCTTATTTCCTAACCCAACAACTTATTTCTTAGCTCACTAAAATGAATATTAATTGCACCTTCCATTAATTCATGTTTTCCAAGTCAAAGTATGTGATATATCACATTTCAAAATCAGTCTTCTTAGTATTTTGGGTCAAAATGACTATAGTTCACCCTACTTTTTTGGAAAAGAGAGGATTTTTAGCGTACACTTTATTTCTTGTAGTTTTCATCAAGTTATTTCAACATTTTGAACATTCGTATTGTATTGAGCATAAGTTTCTGGATGATGTTGTGAAAATAACTTGCAACAGTTTACAATACTTCTAAATAATGATTATTCACGACATTATTATGTGTTTGTTTACAGTTTCACGATCTATCTTTTTATATTTTTTAGATTACTAACATTGCGAGTGAAGGACAAGCTATCTTCCCGTAAAGCGGTAAAGGATTCTATTGAAAATACAAAGTTCGTATGCCCAATGTGTATCATGTTTCCGTCGTGTATTGTTGACTCCGCCGCAACGCGCGGGTTCCCCACTAGTTCTATAAAAACTATAAAAAATGAGAAGGGTGAAAAGCTACTAGAAAATGACATATGTCAAATGATTAAACAAGTGGGAGGGGTAATTTTGTCAAAAAAATATGTACATGCAAGTCACATGTCATTTCCACCTTCATTTTTAAATGTTCGTAACTTTTTTATACGTCATCGTTTTTTTAAAACAATTATACCATAAAATCGTCCGTCTTTTTATCTTTAATATGAGTACCATATTGTTATACTTTCGGAAAAAAAAAATCAAAAACCTACTTGCGTAAGACACAATGGAGTGTAAAATACAATGAACACCAATTAAATATAGGGTATAAAACATAATCAACAATATAATAAAACACAATGGACGACATACTAAAGACACAATTAATAGAAGACTAAAACACGATGAATACTTTTGAAAAAAAAAGTTGAAAACCTAGTTGCGTAAGATACAATCGACGATATGCTAAAGACACAATGAACAGAAGATTAAAACACAATGAATACTTTTGAAAAAAAGTCAAAAACCCAGTTGTGTAAAACACAATTGATGACATAATAAGGACACAATGAATAGAAGACTATAACACAATGAATACTTTTGAAAAAAAAAGTTGAAAACCCAGTTGCGTAAGACACAATGGAGATAACGTAAAACACAATGAGTGCCAATTAAATATGCAATGAACAATAGGGTATAAAACACAATGAACAGTCTAATAAAACACAATGGACGACATACTAAAGACACAATGAACAGAAGACTAAAACACAATGAATAATAAACTTAAACACAATGTACACCTAAATACAAAACTCATTTGCGTAAAACACAAAGAAAAGCATACTAAAAACACAATGGACAAAGTTAAATCATGTGTAGACTAAAATAACATAAATAACACATTTATAAAGCACACGTGCATACTATAACACAATGAACGAGCAGAAGACACAACGGAGGAGAAAACCCATTTAACACGAATTTCTTTTTTTCAATTTTAATGTAACAATGTGGTACTCATATTAAAGATAAAAAAACGCTCGTTAATATGGTGAAATTTTCTTGAAAAAAAATATCGTAAGAAAAAGTTACAGACGTTTTAAAATGATGGGGGGAATTGACATGTGCATTGCATGTGGAGAGAGAAAGTCAACAAATGTGGTTTTCCTTTTATGCCCTTCCTCTAATTTATTTTTTATTATTTTTTTTTCTTGAATCTTTTTCATAAATATCTAAAATTTTTCATCCAACCATTCATTCATAAACACATAAACGCGACTAATTACATCAAGATAGCGGGCAGGCGGGCAACAAGCTGCGCCGCCACCCCTTTCTGGATGGCAAACCCTAACCTACTAAAAACGAACCCATGTCCCCCCAGAGTCGAGACATTGCTATGAATAACCCGTTGGACTCTAGTTAGGAAACGGATGGCTTCCGGCGCCAAAGAGCCAAAGGTATCAAATGCCAGGGGAACAAAAACGTGTTGGTTCTCCTCGCAGGCTTTAGCATGCTTCTCAACTTTCTTCGCCTCTGCTTTCCGCACAGCTTGCCCTGCTAAAAAACCACTATCCCTCAAACCAACCAGAGGAGATACACCTGTTAGGTCGACGCAAGCGTGTTTCCCCCCGGCCCACCCAAAGACAAGCAGGTCTGCTGGACGTAGGGTGGATCTCCCGTCAGCGGGGTCCGAGAGGAAATTCACAGGAGCTTCCCTCTTGGTTGAGATCCCAGCCCTTCTTAAAATGTCCCAAAGAACGTCCCGGACCCAGTCATGCCTATATTTGAAACCAGGCAGCTCCTTACAATGAACCGCGTGTTTCCCGTATTTGTCCAAGCATGCCTTACGGCAAATCGGACAGACTTCATCTTCATGGTACATGGGGATCATCAAACGATATTTAAGAATTGCCCTGTATTCAACCCTAGACATGGTTTGGCCCAAACCTTCGATTGGGATAACATTCAAGAAATCTTGGGCATGAGGGCTTTGCAAGCATTCAATAACTGCCTTTTGGCGGGGGGACAGATCAAAAGTTTCACCCAGGTTCTAGGGATAAGCTCGGGACGGTATCGGTACCGACCGATACCGATCCCGAAAATACCGATCCCGAAAACTCCCTAAACCCAATACCGATACCGAAAACATACGGTACGGTACGGTATCGGTATCGGTACGGTACCGGTATGGTATCGGTATTTTACCTTAAAATACCGATACCATACCGATCCCGTACCGATACCGAAAATACCGATCTCGAAAACTCCCTAAACCCAATACCGATACCGATACCGAACACCCTCGGTTCGGTACGGTATCGGTACGGGATCGGTATCGGTTCGGTATTCGGTACAATATGCTCATCCCTACCAGGCTCTGTGCGATTTTGCCAAAGAGGGCGTTCGCCAAAGTTTTCTGAGGCTTTGGGGGGGGTGTCCTTGTTAGAAAAACCGCCAATATCAAAACCTGGGAGAAAGTCATATATTCTTTCGAGGGCCTGTACGTAGTCCAAGTCCATGTCAACAACCCCACTATTCCTTAAGATGTGGTCTTGGAGATTCCAAGACTGAGCTCGCGATGCCACAAAGGCATACACCCCGACATCTTTTGCTGAGAGTAGCCCTAATCCTCCCAAACGCATCCGCAAGGATGCCAGTCGCCACTGTAGGTCGCCAAAGAACGGACCCCCACATACCACTATATCTTCGATGGCTTCCCGCATACCTTTGTCAAAACATGATACTACTTCATCCATCATGGCGGGTTGGCAGGTCCACAACCCAAAAAGCAACTTAGCGACCCCCATACAAGATCTTAGCAAGAGGAGTTCACTCTGGGGATCCCTAAGGCAGGGCAAAAGTTTCATAAGATCAACCGCACGCGAGGCTCTCCGCTCTGCCAATTCCCGTATAAAGTAAGAGTCCCGACTAACAGCCCCTCCAAGGAGCTTCACCCCTTTTTCTGGCCTGCCAATCCCACTGGGGAAAAGCCCGTCCCTACGTTTCACCCCATTACAGGACGGCCAAAACACCTCAGTTTTCTTAATATTTAGTTGAAGCCCCAGGGATGGTCCCTCCTTCCGGATGATGTCTAAGGCATTCGCAACATCGATGGCATCACCTATAATTTTCCCATCATCGAGGTACCACGCATGAAATGGGAGGTTACAATTTTCTTGCACCCGGAGAACCATAGGGTGTAATGCCAAGGCGAAAAGGAGTGGACCTAAAGGGTCCCCTTGCTGAACCCCCGTAGTGGCCCCGATAACATCATTACCAACATACAACCTAGCTGGCTGGGCATATAAGAACTGGACCCACAAATAGATAGACGGGCTACGTTGAAGAAATTCTCGGAGAAGGGCAGTGCGGTCTATCATGTTGAACGCGTTTGAAAAATCCACAGTGAGCATAGCTAAAGAACCGTCTTCATGGAAGGAGTTAAGGAACCTGTTAGCACTGTGCAGTACCGCCTCTGCCCCCATTAGGAGTCCCCACCCCAAATTGGAAATCCCCCAAATATTTAGCCATTTCCTTACCAACCTTCCTCATTGCCAGTTTAGATACCAGTCTGCGCCAAATTGCCCCTATTGCAATGGGTCGGATCCCGTTATCAGGTTTCAAAAGAGGGGTAAGGGGGGCCGAAGCAATAAATTCAGCAAGCACCCTGGGACACAACCCCCCAGCCATAAGTTGACGACTTCAGTAATAGCTTAGAGCAAACCCGTGGAAGCCATAGACCCCTCTCCGTTATGGGCGTCCAATAGATGCTGGGCCCTCAAACCGTCCCTCCCGCAGGAAGTCCCTTTAGGGAAAGATCGGATGCATCGTAGCACACAGTCCTCATCCACCACAAGCGCGGGCATGATGCCGGAGTTAGAGGGCAAGGACGGGGGAGGCAACAGTGGATGTTTATCAATGAGGGCTTTCATGGTAGAATCCCCAAAAGGAGCAACCCCACTAGAACACAACACCTTGACAGCAGCTGTGAAATGACCATCCCGAACTTTCCGGAGGCATTGTTTGACATTGGGGCTGTTTTCAGTAGCCTCACTCCCCACTGCTTCATCATTGATAAAAGAAACACCTCCAGCGGAATCGAAGAGAGAAGGAACAAGATCTGCAAACCCAGAACCGTCTTTCCACAAAGAAAGCGATTGCAGGATGCTGCAACACTGCATTGATATCCTATTCCCAGACCTCCGTTCCTGCCTAGTGGACGGTTTGACCACCCGCAGGGTACATCGAGGCAATAAGAGCAGTTTGACCCAACTTTCTACGGAGCCTGGTGAAGCCACCACTTTGCGTAAGGCACCCGTTAAGGCCTGGCCAAACGCCAATCGACAGCTTGGGGGGATGCTCTTGACAGTTTGAATGGGCAGTGAGAAAACCTTTTCTAAGAGGGATATATCCCCAACCACACCTCCCGAAGGACCAGGTTCCATGTCCACAGTCACATGACGAGGTTTCTGGATCCCAACAATGAAATCTTCCACATCTCCCGTAACCACAGAGAAGGAGAGGACGTCATCAGCACTGTGAACGCACCTTTTGCTGAGAGCATGCATCACCATGCACCTCCCACATAACCATTTAGCGCCATCCCTAAGAGCGCCCCCAACTTCCATAAAAAGGTCCAAGTCTTGGGAGATTGCATCTTGCAAAGACGCCCTCCTTTCTTTCTGTCTTGAAATGAAAACCCTGCATGTGCTCTAGAAGGCGTAAAAACCCTGAAGACCCCGGTTTACCATCTTTACACTCATGGAAAAGCTTAAAGGGGCATATTCTCAAACCACTACTCGAGCCAGGGTCAAAAACTCCTTTTTTAACATTCCGGTCCCTTTTATTAGGAGCCATATGCACGCAAACACCAAATCTAATAACAGGCAAGAGAAAAAAGAAACCCCAACTCGAGGCAAGTCAGGTGAAAATAACGCGGGCCTAAACCAGAGGAGTCTGGAGGGGAGCAACCAAAAATTGCTCACCTCCTACCCGCCAACCCCTTTTTTGTTTTTTTACGTCATCAGGCCTCGTCTGACGGCGCTTACGAAGAGGTGTGCGGGAGGGAAGCTACAATATCTATTATTATTATTATTATTACTATTATTATTATTATTATATTATTATTGTTATTATTATTTTATTGTTATTATTTTATTGTTGTTATTAATATTATTATTATTACTATAATAACTAATTTATTTTTTTTTTTTCAAACAAACTAATCTCAACCTTTCAAATATATGATCAATGGATTACAATCTTTGTCATCCTTCCTAGAAAAAGTGTCTTGTGTATTTGATCTAACCCAGGTTTTATATATTAAAGTTTTGTTTTAAAATAAGAAGAAGAAAAAAAGGTTATTTAAATAAGTTAAAAGTTAAGAAAGTAATTCCATATATATTTTCAACATATATTAAATAGGTCTTGGGATAAATTTTTTTTCCAAGTAACCATCTGGTTTGTGTTTGCTCTAGGATTAAAGTATTAAACTATGACATATATGATTGATTGTTTATATGTTTGCATTTATTTTTGTTGTAAGAGTTTCCAACATCGTAAAAATTTAGGGGTGTAAACAATGCGTAGTGGTTTGGAAGCTACTTAGGATCAAATCAATAAAAGCTTGAACAAGACGAGTCTTAACAAGCCCAACCTCGAGCTCGAGCCTGAAATATGAATTGTTTAGTTATCGAGCCGAAGCTAGAGCTTTACATACAAAGCTTTTTTAGGCTTATTGGACTATGTAACTGCTGATGATAAAAGCCAAAACCCATGAATTCATTCATCCAAGTACTTGAGAAGGAAGATAGATCAATATGATTATTACAACAAATTTGCCTTGAAAGCTTCAACAAACACATTCACAACTACTGGTTTATATAACTACTGGACTTCAAGACAAAGAGTTGATCTTAAAAGAAGAAATAATGGTTAACAAGTCACTAACTGGTTTTGGAGAGCTGGATTGACAACTGCTGGTCTACACCAGCTATTTAGCTATAGTTTGTCTTACTCCAATAATATGTAACTTTCCAGTAGTTTACAATATTGTTTTCAGGTTGTCAGGGGTCGTATTCATGGTGACATATCCAACACTTTCATCTCTATAAATACTTTTAGTCATTTGTAACTCACTAAGGACCTGATTGAGTTCACTAGAATAGTAGAATCCAACAAGATAAAGCCAGTAGAGACAGGGAAAAAGATAGAAATATGGGGGGAGAGAGCGCAACATGTGAGGGGGACTGTTTGTAGTCAGATTGTGCTTGGAATCCATAATACAAATCTGTGTTGACATCAATTGTTTATAATGTGTGTATGGATTACTTGATGAAATTATGGTATTGAACTTAACTGATTATCAAACTCAAGTATTATATCCAAAACACAAACACTAGACACACTCTCAGATCCAACAATTGGTCTCAAAGCCACAGATCATTGAATCGATTTAACAGTTAATTTAGACAATAATCAGAGATCAATTGATAATCAAATTGTAAGATATCAATTCAATCAAAAGAGAACACGACCACTATATTTCTTAAAACTCAGTAGAATTTAGGGAAGATATCACTCTCTAATGATCCTCATATCACTAGATCATCAACAAAGACACCAATCCTCGTTCGTAATGAATTTAAAATTTGGCAACGAAGGATGGCTCCCCACTTATCCCAACAGAACACTGGTTGTTAGAGGTCGGTTGTGTTTGGACCATATGTTCCTATACACTAGGTACTAAGAAACCAAAGTTTTAAGTGCCAAAAAGTCCCGAAAATTACTCAGAGTAGGATTTTCAAAAATTCAAAGCAGATGCTAAGGCATTTGGAATTTTGGCTATAGCCTTACTGAATGAAATGTATACTGGATTGCCCCACTGTGAAAATGCCAAAAAGTTATGGGATGCACTTAATGAACAATTTGGTGGAACACAAGAAGTTATGGAAAACAATAGGGAGATTTTGAACAAACAGTATGAAAGATTCTCACATGTTAAAGGAGACACTTTAACTCAACAAAAGGTTAATTATCTTATATGTGAGTTAAGGCTTTCAAATCAAACCTATCCAAAAATTGCTTTGAACTATAGGTTTCTAAGATCTCTTCTTGACAAATGAGATACAACTGCTATTGTTATATGAAACTCAATAGGACTTAAGAATATGACTCTGACATATCTTCATGGTAGACTCCTCATGTATGAGACAGAAATTAACCAGAAGTTGAAGTTGCAGACATCAGGAAAGTTAATTGATGACTATTTAATCGGTAATGTTGCATTCATGATTCATAATGGATATTTATCAAGCAATCAAGTGTGTGAGCAAAGTTATGATCACTTCATTGATATATCAACGTAATGTGCAAGCGTACTTATCATTATATAGTATAGTGGGTGATGCCATATATGAATCTGCGGACATTGTAGCTCTTGATACTAAGTTATCTGTAATATGTTACCCAAGAATGAATTGACTTTAAATAAAACAATGGGAAAACTAAATAACGAATTGGAGAAAAGACTTAATAACAATCAGAATTAAAAGGTAATTAATCCAAATGTAATCATGAAAGGAGGAAGATAAGAATTAATGATTTTGTTTATGAAACTGACTCAGAATTTAACTTAAGAACAATATGTGAAATGCTAAGATTGATTAGAGCCCCCTCTGGTTAATCATGTTCAATACAAGAGATGAAGTTATAGACACCTCTCAAAACTTAACTCAACAAAGCAAGAACTAATATGGATTCTTATGATTTACGGTTACTGGGTTGTGATTTATGAAGTATACAAGATCAATCGTTTAGAAAGTAACAACGTTCTCTGTCCTTTTATTTGGATCCTTCCTGTAGGTAACTCGCACATTTTACCAAGCATGTTACCGACTTGTTTACTACCGAGTAGGTTTCAATCCCTAGATTAACGAACGTCAATATAACATAGAGATAGAAGAAATCGAAACTAACCAACATAACCTCATTAAACGATAGATTCAACCACACAACTCAATATCACAATCAACACTAACATGCAATCATACACATCGTAAGATAAACCATAAAAGACTTTACTAAAATCACATCATATAAACATATCAAATATCAAAAAATATTTTACTAAAATCACATCATATAAAATATCAAACATCCTAAAAATAATCGTATCTAAACAGTTACCGGATGTATAGCCATACATGAGAGAAAATTGCTCGAATAGTCTCTATGGTTTGTCCCAATTTCACCTATAGTTCCCATCTTTTTAAAATTACAGTCCTAGTCTCCACCTTTTGACCTTGCTTGAGTCTGATAGTCCCTTGAGTGGATGGAGGTTAAATTATCCAGTTAAGTAGGTGTGAAATGACAAAACTACCATTGCTATTAAAAATATAATGATTAAAAAATTCAAAGAAATATAATCAATAGAGTGAATTACAAAGTTTCTCCTTTATCTTTGTACCAAATTTCAACGCATGTCCTTTGTCTATAAAATTGATGAGATTTGTAATTTATGTTTATAAAATCCTAAATGTTACGTCCTTTGGTCCTACCCGGTTAATTTTTCCGTTAACCAAATCTTATCTTTGTGAATTGAATAAATTACCCTTTGTTAAATAAAAACATAAAGCTAGACCCCCCCCCAGGCTAACCCATGTACCTCATCATCTTTCCCCACAACATACCACATCCAAGCCTATCATATCTTAGATCAAACACCACGGATTACATATGGGAACACCACTTGTAGGCAACACTCAAACAATCTCACCTAATCCACTAGTTTTTAATTTCTGGTACAATTAACCACCACCGCATTTTGTCACCGACATCCACTACCATCAACAACACCGTCGATCTTCATCTAGGGGTTTTGTTGTCCATTTTTAGCGAAGAAGATTTGGGGTTTTGTTGTCGTCACTTGATTTTGACAAAGATCAAAGGTTACGGGTTTGTGAACAATAGGATTTTTGATAGGAAATTAAGGGGTTTTTTTTTTGGGGGGGGGGGGAGGGGGGTGAAGGAAAGGTGATTGTGGTGGTGGAGTTGATTGTTATGGTGGTGATGTTGGTTGAATCATATCTTGGTCGGAAGTTGGAGGCTAGGGTGCTGATGGTGGTCACAGATGGGGGGTTCCATGCTAGTATTATGGTGATGGTGGTGGAAATTAGGTGGAGATGTATAAAGACAGTAGTTTTAGGGGTTATTTAATTAATTAAGTGCCGAATTATTAAGATGTCTGAATGGTTAAGAGGCTCTGAATGATTAAGTGCTGAATGGTTAAGAGGCTCTGAATGATTAAATGCTGAATGGTTCAGCTATGCACCAAGTCTGAATGGTTCAGCTCTTAATCATTCCATTCAGAGCTTTTTTTTTGGTTGAAACAAACAGTCTGAATGCTGAACCGTTCACTGAATGGTTCAGAGCCTCATTAAGAGGCTACCAAATAGGCCCTTACTTATATATACACACATTACATATACACTATATTCACTTTTAAATTTATTTGTTCTACATGTTAAAATATTTTTAAATCAACAAGTAAAAGAGACAAAACTACCCTTATGTGATTTTATTAACAAATAAAGTATTAATTGGGTTAGTGCCAAATGATAAATTGTGTTAATTTTGAAAACTTTAAGTACCAAGGTCATCAATTTTACAAACAAAAAACATGCGTTGAAATTTGGTATAAAGTTAAAGGAAAAAATTTGTAAATCACTCTAATTATAATATATTAAAGGCCTAACAAATTGAACAGTAACATTCATTAATGCATGGCAGTTTCGTTATTATATGGTTTGTGAGGTGCATTTTCGTCATTTTGCTATCATAATATATATCACTACCTCTGTCTCTCTATCTTTCTCATTATACAAGCGGTGGTCTTTGCCTCCCGTCTGATCAACGTCACTCTCGCCATCATTCCCTCCCGCCTGATTTACACCACCGTTGCCATCTTCATCGCTTTTGTGGCTCTTTTGTGGCTGATTGTGTTGGTTGTAACTCGTTTGAGGCTTCGAAAAAAGCCACGGAAATAGTTTCAAAGCCCGAAAGCGATGTTAGATTTCAAGGCAACAATTGTGGATCTGGACATCGAATGGGGACGCTATTTCGGCGACGGTATGTCCGGTTTGTTGGTATAGATTGATTATTTTTTGTTTTAGGGTTTTTTTGGGTGTTTTAGAGTTTTTGATTTTTTTACGATCTTTGATCTCAGGTGCTTTGTTTTCGTGTGTGCTGCTATGTGTTGTCGCTATGTGTTTATTATGGTGTTTTTTGGGGCTATGAAGACATCTATGTTTTTTGATAGCCATGACTCATGTTGTTGCCTTTGTTTTTGAGCTAAGAAGGCAATGCGAATCATAGCATGATCATATCGCAACCGGCTGATGTCTGTCAGCTGTGAAGGCGTTGTGAATCATAATATGATCATATTGCAACCGGCTGATGTGTTGTCTTATCCTGCATGTGCTGTGATTTTTTGCTATGTCTGAGCCTGTTGGAATTTCTGTTGGGTGGGTTTTCGGTTTTTTTGTTAATGTTTGTTGGTTTACATTGTTACGTGGGTTATGATTCAGATGGTCGTGAGGTTATGATCACGAGCGTTGCATTGTCGCTTTTAATGTGACGCCACCATAAAATTGTACATTAACGTTTGTTAATGCGTGGCGCTTTTGATTTGTTGTTACTGGCTGTTTTTTCGTCTCATGACAACTTGTTTCGCTATTGTTAGTGTTCGTGAATGTCATTTTTGGGCGCCATTGTTTGTTGGTTGCGCACGAGACATGATTGTCGCAGCCAGGCCATTTATCATAACACGCTGAGTTTTGTCGCTGTGTGTTTATTACACCTCTGTTTTTCAACTATGGTGTTTGTGGGGGCTATCATGGCATCTATGTTTTTCAATAACTATGACTGCTACGTTTTTGGGGTATTTTGCATATGGTGCTCTAATTAATTATGTAGCACCTATGGCGTTAAAGTGGCCATGTTTTAACAGAATCATTAATGTCGATGTCGCTTTGGGGTGACGGGGTTAAAGGATGGTGCTTAGTTTGGCGCAACCTGCCCTGCAGCCAACATCGTTTCTTTTTTACGATTGTTGGAGGCTAACCTGCCCTGTAGCCAAGATCATTGTCACTGTGTGTTTATTACACCTCTGTTCTTCACGTATGGTGTTTTTGGGGGCTATGATGGCATGTTTGTTTTGAGATAGTTACGACTCCTGTGTTTTGGGGGTGTCTCACATATGCTGGTCTGATTAATTATGTAGCGCCTACGCCAATGTTTTAACAGAATCGTTCATGTCCATGTTGCTTTGGCATGCCGCGGTTAAAGGATGGCGCTTGGCTTTGCGCAACCCGGCCTACAGCCAACATAGTGTCATAATTTTCATTATAATACGATGATAATATAATATAAATATATGAAAGGCCTAACAAATTGCACAGTAACATTCATTAATACATGCCAGTTTCGTTATTATATGGCAGTAACATATTGAACGGTTATTGTAATTGATGCATTTAATTGCAGGTTTGTCAGATGAGAAACTTCCACTGTTGTATATTCATGGTTGTCGGATTTGTGGGTATCATGTCTACAACAAAGTTTGAAGGACTGATGCTGGCGGCTGCTTGGGCTTTGGTTTATGGTTTGTCTCTTTTGGCTGTCTTTGTGTGATGCTTATTGTTGGGCAGGTGATTACCATATTCTTTATTTTGATATTAAGGGTTTCACACCCTGCTTCCTAGCTGCCTTGGTCAATGATGGCTACAATGTGTTTGCCTGAGACTCTAGCTTTTTGTCTTGGATCATTGTTTTGGGTATTGTACCAGTGGCGGTCGTCGTGTTTTAAAAGAGGCTATGATGATAGGTTTCTATGTCCCTAAGTGATTCAGAACAAACATGAGATGATCCGCATCTTGGCGGGGCAACCGAAATGGTGATGTGATTGCGTCTGCTTTCACATGGCAACGGATGCAGCCATGACGGATTAATCCGCTTTGGTTGGTTGTTTACAACTCTGAATCTGAGTCTCATAATTGTTTCGCTCATTGTTTAAATTTTGATTTAGATGTATTTCATTTGTGATTTATAAACTTTTAGCCTCTCTTTCTTAACTCTCTACAGGTGACGATTGGTCGTTAATGATTTTGACTATGATGAGTAGCAATATTTTCTTTAGTATTCATGGAAGTGGCATGCTCTGGATTATGGATGGTAGGTTACGAATCTGCGACCCCCCGTTGAGCCAATTATTTCAACAACTCTAAGCCTAATTTCTCGATTTTTGCTTTTTGTATTTATTTCTTTATTTACTTTCGTTGTGTTTTGCTTAATTTGTTGCATACGATACTGTATTTGAATGATTGTAATTGATGTATATTGAGCTTCATATATCTCAGATGCTTAAAGTTCAAGAATAAAAAAATAGTGGCTGATTTCTCGATTTTTAATTTTTTTATTTATTTCTTTATTTACTTTCATTGTGTTTTGCTTAATTTATTGCATACGATACTCTATTTGAATGATTGTAATTGATGTATATTAAGCCTGATATGTCTCACGTGCTTAAAGTTCAAGAATAAAATAGTCTTTATATTCTTAGGTAACATTTATGTTACATGAATACACATTTTAGGTATACTTACCTACTTTCGTATATCATGTGTCACTAAAAAAGGTATACACCACCAGTTTCTGGTTAAAAGAAGGACTTCAAATATAAATCAGAAGCCAAATAACTTGGGATGTCATCCGAGGTGATTTGCCTTCTGATTTATGTTTGATGTTCTACTTTTCATCAAACCTGGTGGTGTACGCCTTTCGATGCCACATGAAACACATGTTGCGTTCATTCATCGTACCAGGTTAGGGTTAGTTTTCTATATATTTAACAAAATTAACACCTGGTTTATAGCGTTCTTCCATAGGTTTATCCAGTTCTTCTTTACCCAACTCTACAATCATATTGCGCATTTGGCTCAACCTTTGCTTTTGATCAGGGCCTGGCTCATCTTAAAAGCATCTTTTAAGAATAATCTCGTCCTTGATATAAAAATAAAGGTGGTTCCAAAGACGCCCTAAGATTGTCAAGATGAAAGAGAGAAAATGGATAAAAGAGGACGTTATAAATCAGGTGATATGTTTGTTAGATATACAGAAACTTGACCTTGAGTTGCTAGGGTGGGCTAGCACAGTTTGCAATAAAGTAGAAAATTAAATACTATATATATTTTTTTCTGACTTTTGTGGCCTGTAGCTATGATGAGTGACGAAATGTTTTTGAATATTTATGAAAATGGCATGCTATGGATAGTGGATGGTAGGTTATGAACCTGCAACCCCCCGTGTAGCCAATAATTTCAACAACTCTGAGCCTAATTTCTTGATTTTTTTTACCCCTCTTCATTTACTTTCACTATGTTTTACCAATTTTATTGCATACGAGGCTTGCAAAGGTAATGTAATGTTGCCTGCAATTACCATTGGATGATACTTTATTTGAATGATTGTAATTGACGCATATTGAGCTTCATATGCATCAAATGCTTAAAGTTCAAGAATAAAAGAGTTATTTCATTTATAGTCTTCTTTAGGGGTTTTTTCCCCTTTTTTTTTCCTCACTTATTTATATATAAATGCCTATGATTCAATAAAAAATAACAAAATAACCTTTGTTTTGTTTTTGTGGCCTCTAGCTATGATGAGTGACGAAGTCTATGTTGTGAACCTGCAACCCCCGTTCAACCAAAAATTTCAACAACTCTGAGCCAAATTTCTCGTTTTTTTTTATTTTTTTCCCCTCTTCATTTACTTTCACTGTGTTTTATCAATTTTATTGCATACTGTTGCCTGCAATTACCATAGGATGATACTCTATTTGAATGATTGTAATTGACGCATAATGAATTTCATATGCCTCAAATGCCTAAAGTTCAAGAATAAAAGAGTTATTTCATTTATAGTCTTCTTTAGAATTTTTTTTCCCCTCACTTATTTATATATAAATGTTATTTGTTTTTTTACAAGATTTTTTCCCTGTTTAGACATCTTACAACTTTATGGCAAAAAACTGTTAGATTTTATAGCTCAAGTTCTAAATATAAAGACCCTACAGGGTGTGCATTGCGCACCCTTATTACACACTAGTTAATATTTAAAAATTTAAGTGGGTCCTACTACCTACCCTCCGATTTCATCTTCTTCATTCTAAACCACCCACCACCAATCTCCACCTTTCACCACCATCACCATTGACATCCACCAACCACCACAGCTTGATAAACCATCTAAGATTTTAGTCGCATTAAAATTAACACTAAATGACAATCCAAATTACAAAATTACCTCCGCCACTTTAGCTTGAAGTTCTGTCGTAAGGTGGTCTTCTAAAGTAAGACCATGGGGTGTGGGAACAGTAAAGGGGTTAGGGAGGTGCCACCTCACTTGGTCACCGTCGGTGACACCCCCCCCCCAGATCCGGATTTCGGTGAGCGCGGGGAAACATCTCTGCCCTCCCCGAGCTTCTTCTTTTGTCTTTTTCCTCTTTTCCTGCTGAATAAAATGCTAAAAAAATGAAAGGATAAGGAGGCGGGTATTGGTGGTTGATGGTGGGATAGGCGGAGGTCCGATGAAGAAGAAAAAGGCGGTAGGACGATGAGTCGCCGTCGCTGGAGATGATGATGAAACTTGGTGTGGGGCGAAAATTGAGTTGGGTGGAAGAATATGAAGGAGATGAGGGGTTGATGAAGAATATGGGGTTGTGGGGAGGAAGGAGAGAGAGAGGTGGGTGAAGGTGTGTGTGTTTCTGGTTTTGTGTCTAGTGTGTGTGTGTGGTGAAATGAATGGTTTTGTGTTTTGTTTTTTTATTTACACTTAAAAAAATGGAAGGGGAAGGGGAAAAGGGGGAACCATTTCCCTCATTTGGGGGAGGAAAGGGGAACCATACCCCTCAGCCTAATCACAAAAGGGTAATGAGATGCTATGAAAGCATGACTCTTGATAGACAACCACGACCCACCCTACAACCACCATCCCCGTCATCTTCAAAATCATCAATTAACAAACCGCAATAGCGTCATCGATCTTAATATTAGCTTAGTATCATCTCTAATCCTTAGAATTTGGTGTCTGCCTCTATCGATAACTTTCCCAATCTGTTTGGACGGTACTATTCTGAACAAAACATCTTGACCCAACACTGCCTGACGCTTTATTGGCTGTAGGTTGGATGCAATTAGCCATGGTTGGTTGTCTTCATTGCTATCCTCGTGACCACACTTTGTTGACGGTGGTGGGTTGTCGTTGTTGGTGGTGGCCAGGGTGGATAAACAAGGGTTTGGGGGAGGTGGTGGTTGTGTAGGTGCTGGTGGTTTGAGAAGGTGTTGGTAGAGGGTGATGTTGGTGGTTGAGGGAGTTGTTGGTGGTGTTTGTGGAGGTGATTGGGTGGGGAAGAAGAAGTGGGTGGGCCCCACATAAATTCTTAATTATTTTATTATTATTATATTTTTTTATAACAAGGGCCAACTTAATCATTTTACACCCACTTAACTCGATAAACTAACGGTCATCCACTCTACGTACTCTCCGAGTTAAACGATGTCAAAAGGTGAGGACTAGAACTGTAATTTTAGAAAGGTGGAGATTATGTGTGAAATTATAACAAACTACATAAACTATTCGAGCAATTTTCTCTAAATAAAACATTGAATGGTGCAATCATATCATCAATGATAAGAATTTTATCGTATATGATTTACTAGATAAATTTTTTATTAGATATAATCTATATAAAGGTGTAATAAAATGATATTTTCAATATGATGTTAAATTTAAGAAATTATAGAAAATAAATAAAACAGATTATATATGTTTATTGGAAATCAAGTGCAATACCTTAAGCTAATCTCATATCGATATGTTAGTTTATAGGAGAGATAATGAGTCATATTGAATGTAATGTCTCATATATGACTAACACGTTTTTTATGCAATGGTTGTTGATGATGGTAGATTTGTATAGATAAGCATGTCAGGTGTCGGTAATCCATGGATGAGAGGTATTCACGAAAAGAATATGTATATATCTGAGTTTCTAGGCCCTCTTAGAGTTCAAACCAAATAAAAGAAGCCAGGTTTCTATATATGGGAGGGTCCTAGACAAAACACAATTTGCAAAAATAACGTGTGTAATTGTTTATAATAATAGAGAGTCATCCTTCACGTACTAAAAATAGAAGGGTGAGAATGATACAAAAAATAAAATGGAGCATGAAATATAACACGATGGGTCACAAAATATAACAAAATGTTAAGAAATATAGCACAATGCTGAGGAAAAAAAATGAATTGCAAAAATGACACAATGAAAAAAATAAGAAAAACACATGATGATCTAACACAAGTTCTAAAATCTACAAGCTAAACATCCAAAAAAGCAAAAAACCTAAAAACTAAGATCGTAGGGTTCGATAAGACAATTCCAATATTACATGAATGAGTTCAATTGGGTGTTTGATACCCTCCCTACGACATCCTATTTTTCTTTAACTGTTAATTTGATCCTTTTTTTTTTGAAAAAAAAAAAAACTGTTAATTTGATCCTAACTCTAATAATATAATATTATTAATTATTAATTAATTTATAAAGTTTTGTAATAAATCGACTGTTACCACGAATAAATGCTCATTATAGTTGCATCACTCCTGTAACTTTTCAACATCTCTTCGGAGGCTATTTTGTGCAATCTCATAGACATTGGCCTGCAGTAACTTTCATATGCCATTTTGCAACCAAAAACAATTATCAACAAGGCAGGAATTCGTACAAGAAAACACGATTTAATCCAAAAGCTGATGTCTGAACATGCTCGATAATATTTCAGTTATTTAACTCAAGTAAGCAAAGAATATATTAGTGTATTTTTGCATATAAGTTGATACTGATACTCATCCTGATATAGACATGAAATTTATCCATCCGCATACGACATTCTATAGCAACAACACAGGCCCTAAAGCTTTGTCAAGATAACTTTAAACCAAAATTAAGCTTTATACTCGTCGACGCGTATCCATTTTGTAGAGGACCACTTGTTCCCCTTGATAACCGGGCAGCCACCTATCAAGAAAGCAAGAAATGTTTAAAAACTTGCATCATGAAGTGTTTTAACTAAAGGTAATGCGATTTTTAGCACGCTAATGATTTAGAAACAAAAAAGAATGTCTCTAATCAACTTAACGCGGCCTGTACCAAAAACTACTATTGTAACCCCATCACCCAACCCGCCTAACATGGCAAGTGAGAACATCGTAACATAGTTAAAATGGGTTGATATAACAATTAACATTCACTGACCATGTAAACTTGAAGGATCGAGAGATGCATCCGGCCTCATACTCCAGAAAAGCAATGCATCCCCCATTTTAGGTTTAACGGATAGCCCTTCTTTTCCACACTCTGAAAGTTCATCCCACCAAGGCACTGCACTGATGTTCCCCTTTGCAGAAGGGAATACTGTCTCACCCCCTTCTTCAACATCTGACCTGTCAATTAAAAAATACACTTTATAAATAAATAAATAAGATTAGAAAATATGATGAATAAATGAAAGAAAAAAGGCATCACTTACAAGTACATTAGAACTGTTGCCATACGTTGACCCCCATTTTGGGTGTTATATTCATCTTGAAAGTAGTCATAGTGCGGCTCATATTTTTGTCCAACTTCATAGTGGAGAACTTGCAGCCCTTCCCCATGTTCTGTATTTATTATAAGTGATCAAAGTGCTTTAGGAAGTAGCCAGATAGGTATTCAAAACACTCCATACTCCCACTTAACTTACACACACACAGCACAGCACAACACATATTAAATAATTCAAGTCTAAATTTTTAGACTACATAAACAAGTTAAGAGGTGACGCTTTCAACTCATTTAGTCATGAATGGATAGTTTAGGTAATAATCTCTAATGGGTCTAATACTCAAATGTCAAATAGGTTGAAGTTTCACAAATTGTATTTTTATTGCATAAAACGTCTTAGATGTTTATATTCACAAAAGATCATTATTAATGCAATATACTTTATGTATGCATTTTGACACTCTTAACATTCACAAAAAAAAAAAGAATAATTTTGTGGATAAAAAGTGTTTTTGTCCAACACAACCTGACCCTTTTCAACCAATACAAAAACAGGTTTTCACCCATTACACAATTACCCGGTCCATTCATTTTTCCATTTTAATTTAGCACCTTTTCACATGGAGAAAGACGGATGACTATGTATTGCTAACAATGTGATACTTGTATCGGCAGTTGGAAATCAAGTTTGGAGATGGACAGGATTAACATAAACATCCAAACAAATGCATGAAAAAGATTATCATGTATAGAAGTAATATAACCAGTTGGAAAATGCTATGCAAAAAAGCGTACCTACAGGTAAGAAGGTGAAATCTGCAATCCTTTTCTCAATGGTCCGGACTGTCTTATCGCGTCCACGAGCCAAGAATGTACCAGAACTTGTACGAACCCTGAATGAAAAAGGTGCGAAATTTTGGGTGGTTCGAATGATTTGGGGATACTCGAAATTTAATAATCATTGTTATAAAAACAAGCAAAAAGATCAAGTAAATAAATCTGAACATGAAAAGAACCAGCATACCTACTATCTTTGCTCTTCCCGGTATCACTATCAACAACAGTTGATTTTACCATGTGAGGTTTGGCCATATTAATTAGATACTCGCACTCCTCTTGTGACTACCATGTAAATACACAATATTCAGATTAGCAAGTTTATTGTAAATTGTCAACAAGGTTCTTTTTAAGCCAGACATGAGATGTGCTTTCTTAACATTTGTAATCACGCAACAGGAAGGAAACATACATTTTCACAAGTAGAAGTGTTAACAGAACTTCAATTATGAAGATTACACGTCAATCATGGGAACAAAGCATATGTTATTCGAAAGATGGATGAGAAGTCCAAGGAATTCATAACCCAACATTTAGGATAAACTAAAGCTTTTCATAGCTAAAGTAAAGTAAAAGATTACCACAATTAAGAAACCTTAAATTCAAATCATACCACATTGAAAAAGGATCGTCATTATAGGCAGTCAACCAAAAGTAACTTTAACTCAAAATTAGTAGCTAGATCCTTGCAGAACCAACAAATAAACAAAATTATTCTTTTAACAGCAAAAGAACACCAATTTACATCCCTGTCCCAGATGGGACTTGAGCCCAAAACCTCTTGGTTGTGTGGCCACTAAATGCCACTTAGATACCCATCCAAAGGCCTGTTGGTAATTATTTGGAAACCTTATTATAAAAAGCTTTCTTACTTTCAATGAAAAAACATAACGTTGGAGAAGCAATATAGAAATAGAACCAACCAGGACTTGTACCACCTAGACATGGTTCTTTTAGATGAGACATCAGTTTTTTGTATAAGAGTGCCTCTCTTTGTGAAGAGAGGTATTGTTTCTAAACTAAACTAAAACTAAAAGTGTGCAATTAATAAATGGTATTTTAGCAACAACAAAAGTACAAAACACACTCCACCTCCAGTTGCCATTCTCTGACTTCAAATCTCAAAATTCAGCAAAATTGGTAATTATTACAGGTTGTCTTACTGCTTTTAAGACCAATTTATCTCTATTAATATACTTTTTGATGTAACCATCAAATTTCTTACAAAAACTATACGCATCATATCACTTGTGGAACTCATGATAATTTGGCAGACAGCCAAACCTGAAGTAATCAACTAATAGAGTTCAGAAGGAGTATATTTACTGGATAAATATTTAATTATGTTTGGATCTAAGCAGTTTTGTAGATAATATTAGCCTTATGCCTTCCATTACATTTATTTTTGGACAAGGAAATAATCTTTTTTTGATGTAGTCTAGCCTTAAACCCAAAGCTGAAGGAACATAGCATTAGGCCCTCCCATGGTTTTCAGAAGTTTTCTTAGTTTGTTGTTTTTCTTCTTTTTTTTTTTTTTTGTAAATTGATATTTTAATTTATGTGCTTGAAGGAATAGAGGATGCAGAAACTGACGATTTCTAGAGAGAGTGATCTGTTAGAGTATAATTTGATAGTTCCTATCAATATCATTTATTCATCTATTGCAATATCCAGTTACATATTAAGTTATGCTCCACTGTTGGTATGTCATTCAAAAGAAACCCCATGTAGTGCAATCACTGCACTCTATTATCCAAAACACGCCTTGAAAACTGCTTTAGCTGATATGGTGGGAAAGCACTTCTACAGTTTTATGATCAAGAAACCCCCTTTAGACCATATGTACTGGAGCGCAAAAAGGAGCGTGAAACAAAAGATAGCGCCCCCAACACCGTTACGGTGGGGCGCTATGGCACAAAAAGGGGCCAGAGCGTTTTCGTTATAGCGCCGGACATCACAAAAACCAACCAATCATCTTTCTACACCTCACTCTCTCTCTCCTACTTTCTCATATTCTTATTTTTTTATTATTTTTTTATTTAAAAAATAGAAATAAATCCGCGCCCCCCACTACACCCCCATTGTGAATTAAAGCCTCATGCTGACTCAGCTGCCGCATGGACCAATTACTGAGGGGGGCCTTAAATTTTTTCCGCCCCACTACACATGGTCTAATATGCTGGTACGTACTTCTATTAGATCCACACAGAAAATCCATGTCCTTGTTCTAGAGCTACAATTAACAAGTAGTGATCATAATGCTCAATCTTCAACGGTTTCATATAATCCTATTGTCTAAACCTCTGTTGTCAAGGCTCACCTAGGGCCGCACCTAGGTCCACTCTTCAGGCCCAGAGCAGCCTGCTCGCTTTGCTTCAAAAGCCCCACTTTCAGGCCCTCATGTGCTTTTTTCAGACCAAGTTCCGATGTAATTCTGGCTAAAAATCGTCCTAACAAGTCCGAAACAAAACAATTATACCAACCCTAAAGGAGCCTTGAATCAACCCAAAACAGCCTAAACTAACCCTAAAGAAGCCTGAAACATGTCTAAATTTTTTTATACTATAAGTGCGCCTTGCACAAAGACCTAAGGCTCAGTAAAAACTAATAAAATGCTTAAATCACAGAGTAAAAAAGTAGCAGAGAATTTAAATACAATAAAATAAAATAAAATAAAAAAGCCCTAACCAGAAAATTATGATAAATAACAGCTCTAGGCTCCCATGAAATAACTTCAACCCACTGATCTGATCTACCATCCTTCTTCTCACTTCTAATTCCTCACCAAAACCAAACCAAACAAAACAATGTCAGCCCAAATCAATAGAAATCCAGATCACAACAACAAACAGTTAAAAATAAATAAATAAATACATAAATAAAAGAAAGAGACCGGTCAAGGGTTGTAGTAGTACGGTGAACGATGGAATTAAGATCATGGGCTTTGTGAGAATTGGATGAAGTGGTTGGAATGGAAAGGATTCCAAGAGCGAGAAGGATTAGAGCGAAGAATGAACAGATTATTAAGATTGAGAATATTAGGGTTGAGGATGATGATTTGCGTGAAGGGCCTCGAGGGAGTAGTCTGGATTTTGATGCCATTTTTATTTTTGTGATGCAGATCGTCAAGGGTGGGTTTATGTTGTTGATATAGATTATTATTATTATTATAAAACCATGTGCGTGTTTTGGGGTACTAGACTTGGTCTTGGACAAAATTGTGAGAAATGTGAAACCAAGAGATTTAGAGGGTGTTTGGGATTGAGTTTCAAAATAACTTATTGATTTATTGGCTTTTCCAAAAAGCCAATAAGTCAATAAGCTGTTTGTGTAACTCAAAAGCACTTTTTGTTTTGACTTTTGTCTTTTAGCTTTTAAGGGTGGAAAAACTGTTTTTGAAAAGTTAGAAATCCTGGCTTTTAACTTTTGGCTTTTGACTTTTGGAAAAAAATTACAAATATATCACCCATACAACCAATATTCACAATAAATTAAGGGAAACACTTAAAAAAATAATAATCTATTGACGTTTTTATGTTTCTCATCCCAAAAGTTAATCCAAACATATTTTTTAAAACTCCTTTTCAAAAAGTCATAAGCCAATAAGCACTTTTGCATTTCCAAACTCAATCCCAAACACCCTCTTAGACTGAATGCTAATTTAGAGTTAATTGCGAAGTCACGAGGTTTGTTAAAAATTGCCACTTTAGTCTAAATAGTTTTTTTCTTTATCTATGTCCCTAAGGTTTTCATTTTTTGTCATTTTAGTCCACTTGGCTAACTTAGTTAACAAAATCCAGTTAAGTCATGGATATTTTAGTCAATTAGCATTTATATTTTGTTTTTTTTACCATTTTCATCCAAAACTCAATTTAAATTTATTTTATTTTTTAGTTATAATATATATATACACACACGACAACAACAACAAAAATAACAATTAACCATCCAAAATAAGGCAATCGAAACACTAGACACCCATTTACACAAACCCCCCTTCATCGATGCCACAGACTCATTCGAAGACCTCGACCCACCCGATCCAATCTCCGACCCAGGTACCATCAATTTAAATTGAGTTTTGTCATACATAGCCACGTCATCATAACTCTTGTAAACCAATTGTCTGAACCCAGGGTTCGGATACACCAAGTCACCAATCTCACCCAGCTCAAACTCACTGGAACCCAACAAAAACTGAGCCCCAGCCCCATTGCAGTCGAACTCAAACCGTTGCGACTCAGGGTTCAACCTCAACCTCCCTGCCAAGAAATCATATGGCACCATTGCCTTACTTAGAGCCGATTTCAGCCTTTCTGCCACCAATTTTGGCGGGAACTGAGGGTTTGCAACGAAGAAATGGACCATTTCGACGTTGAAGTTGAGAACTTGGTCGATGTTGGATAAGAACATGGACCGTTTTTGGGTTGTCAACACCCACCCTAAAAAAACACACATGTCCAGATAAAAAAGATACTTGAATAGGTTGCTTTAAAAAATGGTTATAGGGAAATAAAATGGAATAGGGTATTTACATCAAAATTTGTTACACATATGATAAAAGTGTAACAATCTTAATAATTTTGCAGGCTTGTGCCCCAAAGCGGAAGGTTTGCACGAGGTATGCATAGTTGTCTTGAGATTCTATAACTAAAATGTACATGTAAAGCAGCTTTTAAAATAACCATTTTCGTGTTACCTTATTATGATTCAGGCAGGAAAAGCCCTCGTATAGCAAGAATTAATTTAAACAAAAATTCAAACACAATAGAGAGTGCCATAGATCTTGTATATGAGGATGAAACAAACAATGAAAAGAAGAACACTCCACGGAAAAGGAGGAAGTTAATAGGTAACATGCATACGGTTATGAAAACATATTATTATAACATAGTGATTCTATGAAAAATACGGTTTCATATTCTATGATTATTAACACAGGATATGAAGATGATGAATCACCCAACAATGAGACTACGGACTGTAAAATAATATCTGGAAGAAAGCTTAGATAAAGAGGTAATTACTTTTATATTTGTGAGTGATTAAAAATTTTATTTTGACTAAACAATTTTCTGATACAAATTAATAATGTAAATAAATTTAAAACAGTGGCTGCTGACAGATCATCATATTGTAGGATAGTATCGTCGTGGAAGGGCAAAAAAGGTTAGGCGTATTAAAAGTAATGTTATAATTATGCTGGAAAAACAATGAGTTAAAACAATGATTTAAAAGTATTTATTTTTGGTTTAAAAAATATATTGGTTGAATTAATCTTATAATGATTATTCAAAAACAATGATTTAAAAAACAGAAAAGCAGCAGAGTGTGGTGAAGTTCCAGATTGGGAGCTCAGTAAAGAAAAGTAAGCAAGGTATAGAAAAAAACTAATAACTAAATACAGTAGTTACATATGTATAAAAATATAAAACATTATATTATTTCAAAAAGTTATGGATACAAAGGATTTAAAAAAAAAAGAATTTATAAACAGGGAAGAAGATGAAAACTGCAGAAAAGGAAGATATGGGAGAAACTAGTGCAGCTGGTAAACGAGAAGAAAGCTACATAAAAAAGACGACTAAAGGTACAGATTATTAATTAATAAGAATTTTGACAGGCTACAACTGTATAAAACATCAAAACATATAATTAGATTATAAGTTCTTTTGGTGAAAAAAGATAATTAATTAAGAATAAAATCCTTTTATTTGTAAATCAGGTAAAGCGAAGAAAGGTGCAAACAAGAAAGATATGGTGGAAACGGATGTATTGGAGAAGCCGATAGGAAGCTCGTCAAAAAAAAAAGTAAAGGTAGTAAGTTACTACTAAAAATAACTTTAGCCTGTTACATAATTAAAATATTCTCAGTTGACATTTTTTTGCGAACTGGACAGAGCGAAAAAAGAAAAGTGCAAATAATGAAGATATGGAGGAACCGGATCAAGTGGATAAAAAGTTGGCAAAGAAAAGGAAAAGAAAGTCAACTGAGAAAGAAAGAGGAACAGATATTATCGAAGAAAATAATGATGAGGACGAGGTTCTGGGAAAAAGAAACGACTGGTTTGGTATAAGGACACGTTCGTCACCAGTACAGTTCTTTAAAGGGATAAGGGCATTGCAGGAAGATCAGAAACAGGCTGTTAGACGTATGGGGTTTGGAAAGTTAATAAAGTTCAAGGTGGATGGTATACCGGCAAAATTGGCGCATTACGTGGTGGATAGATTTAAACCAAAAAAAATGCAAATACGGGTGCCAAGTGGGAAAATAAAGGTGGATAAAGAATCAATTTTTAAGTTGCTGGGAATACCAAATACGGGGATGAAGATACATGACATGGAGGAAATGGATGAGAAGGAGCAAGAGGTAGCAGATTGGAAAGACAGATATCCAGGACGTTTTGTCGCCCCAACAGAGATAGTAAAAAAGATAAAAACGGCCGAAGATGAGGACACCTTCAATTTCAGGCTTGATTTCCTAATGTTGTTCCTTGCGGTTATGGTGGAATGCCATCAGCAAGGCAGATGTAAGCTGAAGATCTTACAGAAATTAAAAGCTGGTATGGATTTCAAAAACATAGATTGGTGTGATTACATACTAGAACCATTGAAAAAATGCAAACGAAAGTGGAGAAGGTGTGACAACAGCAAGACATTCGCAGGACCACTTACAATTTTAACGGTATGTTTCTCAACTGTTTCTGTATATTACAGTTTTGAATAAAATACAAAATGAGCATTAGTACAGGACACAAAAGATTGGGACTGTGGTTTGGAATGGATGGTTTTAGAGTCTAATTCTTTTATCCTCGGCGTGCAAAAAAACATCTACGGGTTGGGTTTATTGAATAACATGAACATACTGAAAACATTAATGTAGGTGCAATTTTTTATAACCAAAAAAGTTGTTTCAGGTAACTTTTTGTAAGCAAACATTTGATGATCCATTATTAAAGCACGATATCTTTCAAATGACACGATGCAGTTACTTTACGTGGAAAGTATTGAGTGCAAAGGAATGAAGTTAGAGAATGCGTTGAGCCCAATAGAATATTGGGACAAGAATAGGTTGAAAAAAAGAGAGACTTTGGAAATTAAAGGCGATGGGTTTGGTAGAGGAAAGTTTATACATTTTTTAGAAAAGAATTCATCAACGGTGGATGAGGCTGATTATAATGAAGAACAGTTTGTGCTAGCGGTAACTTATCTTTCATAAAATGTACAATTGTAGTTAGTATAATTTTTTATGGTTTCTTAACAATTAACAAAAAAATTAATTACAGGATAAGATTGCCGAGATAGGAAACTTCATTGATTCAGCTTTTAAGACGAAGGTGAAAATTGAAAAGAAACTTAAAGAAGTTTACAATAAAGAACCAGAGAACGAAGATGTCTTGTCGTTAGTTGCAAGGTATGATTCAGTATTTGAGGTTGGTTTCAAAAAAACAGAAAAGGAAGGCGTTGAAGGTACTAATGCAGAAGCTCAAATAAGAGAGGTCGTTAGCGATTTGGTAAATGAGTTAAACGTTCATGATATGGATAATGAAGGTACGAAAATGATACATTGCAGGCTTGTTATTTGTTGATTAATGCTAGCATACATACAGATATGTAAAAAATGATTTGAATATATTAATTAAAAGCGTATTAAATGTAGATGGGTATTCAAGTGAAAATGATGACATGGACGACATGGGCGAAGGAAATGGTGGTGACAACATTGATAAAATAGGGGGTGCCAGGAAAGGTAAGCACAATACATTGCGAAGATAGGTATATATATATGTAAAAAAAATTATAATATTAAAGTGTTCATGTGGATATTTATGTAAAACAGGACACGCTGAAGCTAGTGAGCAATTGCCTGTAAATGCGGATAAGACAATGCGTGTACAATTATTATCAAAAGGCAAGACTGGTGAAGAGAGGGAGTTAGGTGATAACGAAGTGTTCATAGCGGATATAACCAGAACGGAACCTGAAAAAACAAAAGGTGCGTTTTTTTACTATCATTTATGTAAAAAAATGGGATTTGTTTAATAAAAAACTGAAGGTTTTCTTATTTAGAAGTAGGTGTGAAAGGTGTGGAAACGGATGGTAGTAGTGTTGGCCACATTAAAAGATCTAGACTTGGTCCGAGCCAGAGTGGAGTAAAAAACAAAGATAATGAAATAGGTAAAAAAAACTTATAGATATATGTATACCTAAAAACTGTACATTAAAATATTTGCAAAATAATCATTTCTTGTTGTGATTTTTAAGAGAAACAATCACATGGCGAAGCGACAAAGAAGTTATGTACACCTGTGGGGGAAACAGTTGTTGCAAGAACGTTACACAAAAAGAAGTGTCATACAGTGGGAATGGAGTTCCAACCTTTATGTACACCTGTGGCGAAAACAGTCGTGGAAGCTGGTGGGCAAGAAAATGAAACAGAAAACATAGGTGTGGGTCTTTTTGCATTAAAGTAATTATCAAATTCAGAGTTTTTCTATAAAAACACTAAAGGTTGTAACAAATGACTAGGTGGTGTTGATGACATGCAAAGAGGGACTACTACTATTGACGACATCCCAAGCTTTAGCCTTGGTGTAAGCCAAATAGAAGTTCAGGAAAAAGTGAATGAACCAGGTTGGTGTTATATGTATAGTAAAAAAAAGTTGTATAGAAATACGTAAGTTATATTGATTTGATGAAATGTATGTGTATGAGATAAAACAAGTTCGTTATCAAACAATAATCCTAAATGTATGGGAGTGGAGTTTGCTGTTAATGAAGGTGTGCAACATGAGGTAACAGAAAGAGTTACTCATGACAAAAACAATGTACTAAAGGAAACCAAAGCACACATACAAGGTAACTTTTTTTGGGTAATGGTTAGGTTGGTTTTCAAATGTGGTTTGATAAAAACACTTAAGGTTAGCTTATTATTCAATAGGTGATCCAAAATCTATGGTCAAAGGAAGAACTCATGTTGACGACTGTCCTAGCTTTAGCCTTGGTTTAAGCCAGATAGAAAATAAAAACATAGTTGCTGAAACAGGTTAGATTGTCGATCAACTTACACATATACTCACATACACTGTTACATATGTATTAGTATAAATAATTGATATGTAACATACTAATAATGAAAATAACATTGTAATGCTAAGCAGGTGCTAAAAGTGATAAGGACAAAGAAGTATATCATTCCCAATTTATTCCAGATTTTATGTTTGAAAAAGAAGACATAAAAAAATTATCAGACAACACTAGGAATGTGAGTGAAAAAACAAACACAAAAGCAAAAGGTATAGAAAAAACTGGTTACTTGCTATACTACTTCGTAAACAAATAATATAAAATCCTATGTTGCAACAAAATAAAACCGATGATTGTTATTTATTATTTCAGAAAACAAGGGGAAGAATGCAACAACTCTTGATGATCCAGAATTGGTTGACAATTCAAAAGATTGTGGAAGCCCGACGATTGATCTTGGTTTGACGCAATCTGAGAAAAAATCGTTGAATGAAATAGCAAAAGGTAATTTATATAATATATCTAAAAATGTGTCCTGCAAAGTCTTTTGTTTTGTATAATGATCGTACACACTATAAATGTTTACAGATGATGGCTGTGAAGGATCAGGGGACAAGTCTGCCTCGGCGCACACAAAAATTAAATTTCAGTCATTTACTGAACAAATTGCAAAGCAGCGAGAGATTTGTATATCAAGGATGGAAAGCTCTAGAAGAAACCCATTCACAGAAAAAGTCAAAAGGATTGTGAGACGTGTGGATATAGCATCGAGTGTTACAATTGAGGAATACAATGTTTGGGATTTTATTTTCAAAAATCAGGCTGTGGAAGCTGCGGATGGAAGTGAGATGAAATCTACAGATAAGGGCAAAAGATACATTTGTAATTACCGGTTTAAACAAACCATTGAATTCATAATATATCTGAAATATATATTTAACAAATGTAATTGATGATTCTGTACGGTAAATATAGGAAGGTGGAACCGGTTGGCGTACCTAGCAGTATTTCATGCGGGGAGCAGGAACAACACAGCAATCCAGACTTGTAAGTGATGATCTAAAACTATTTATATATTGAATAGTTATGGAGATTTAAAAAGGTGGCATTTAGTATAAATGTTTTAGTATTTATAAGAACTGTTTTGCAAAATGTATAGGGAGGTGTTGTTTAGAAGTGCATATGATGTTGAAGCTAACAGATCAATGTTTCATAGCTTAGCGCCAAAAACACGAGTTATAGATGAAGTGATAAATTGTTGGGTGGAGGTTTTAAACTATGAAGAAAGATACAAAGAGCCAGGATCAGTAAGTAAGCTGTTTGTGGGAACGAAGGCAATTGTAAGTAATGAAAAAGGCATATGATATTCACTTATTACTAACTTATTATTTTTGGGAAATTTACTGAATTTGGAAAAAGGCGCATAAGTAACTTATTATTTTTAACACGTAGATTGACTGGATGCTAAACGACGAAAATGCAACTGAGGAGCAAAGAATAGAAAAATTTAGCAAAAGCATGAAGGCAGCTGTGTACGGAGATGACAGCCTGGTGAGCCTACAATCCTTTGAATTAGTTTTCTTCCCGATAGTTGAATTTGAGCACTACTACCTGATCGTGTTTGATTTGGAGAATGCAATAATCAAAGTGATTGATAATTGGGGAGACATGTACCCTTTGGTTCGGTTAACTGACAACAAAAATTACTTTTCAAAGGACTCAGCGTTCAAAGTGGTAAGCAACAACCTTGTAGCCTATAAATTATGTAGTAAACACACATATCTATTTATTTCCGAGAATTTTTAACAAATGAAAAAAAAAATGCTAAATCATTTGCAGAAGCATTTGTTTGTGAAGTACCTGTATCAAGTGAACCATCCGAAAAAAGCTGAAATGGAAGTGGCGACAATCACTAAAGTAGACATTGGGTGGGCCACAAAATCGAATTTGTACGACTGCGGAGTGTTTGTTATGCGCCATATGGAGAGATATATGGGCCAGGGCAAACCATTTGACTGCGGCTTTAGTAGGAATGGTCAAAAGAAGTTAAAGGAGCTGCGGAGACTGAGAACAATGTACGCTGCATATATTTTGCTATCGGATGCAAATGTTTTAAAGGATAAAATTGCAGGTACAACAGTTGGGAAGAAGTAGTGTTATTTTGGGTGGACAACCGGTTGTTGTATGTTTCTTAACTTAATACAGTTTAGTCTTATTTAGTAATGTAATGTAATGTAATAGTGATACTGCTATACTGCTATTGCTAATGTAACTCTATTACAAAAAGCATGGCAGTATTTTGGAAGGCACAAGTATGTGCTTTGTGAATCTGCTTAGTAATCTAGGTAATGTTGAAGAACTTTTGTTTTTGTTTGTTTGTGTAATTAATTATTTGAAAATATTTTAAAAGAAAAAAAGGTTGCTCACACATTACTATAAAAAGTGAAACTATATTTTATAAAAAAAAATTGATTCTTTAAGAGGAAAAATGGGGCCCACAAAACACCATCTCCCCTCTGCACGTGTGTCATATAATAAATAATCCCCAACCACCCCAACCAAAACACATTATATAAATTCACAATATCAAAATAACATAACACATTACACATGAAATAATCAATAAGAACCAAAAGATGAAATCCACACCAAGCACACCTCCAGAAATTGAACTTCGAGGCAGAAACTTTGCTCCAATCAATTATTACCTTCGACCTATAAATAACCATCATGTCCAAGTTCATGCACAAGTGGTACCTGTTGAACCTGTAAACTTCCAGCCTGAACGTTTGCCCGTAGCTGCTCCTGTAGAAGAGAATCAACCACAACAAGATATAGATGCAACTCACGTTGTCGAGGATGACTTCGAACATCAGGAAGTTATACTTACCCAACAGGTTTTGGTGGAACACCAACGAGGTGAGGCAGTGGGGGAGGGAGATTACATACGTAACGGTGGTTTGGAACAAGGCAATAATGCAGATGCTGGGGAAGATGAATACCAGGTAAATTTAAATGATGATAACGACCATATAAATGAGGTAGACGTTCTATCAGAAGAATACCAAGTAAATTTAGCTGATGATAACGACCATATAAGTACTTTTCGACCAACTATGGTTACACCAGAATGGGCAAAGGGTTATGAAACGGATCCTGGGGCAGAGTATGTGGATTGGTCTGATGGGGAAAATACCCAAAGAATGGAGTGGGAGTGGGCAATGCATGACCTATGGGAGGATGAGCGGGGCACGGATTCTGATTGTTCCTTTGATTCGATTTTCAGTTACTAGGAGTTTTTAGGTGTTACCTACGTCGGGTTATGTTTATTTAGGAAGTGTAGCGTTATCAGTTTGATATATTTAGTATGTTTGTGTTCCTGTTGTGGGTGAAATATGTATGTCTTGTTGTTAGTTATTAGATCTTCAATTTGGACTGTGTATTATTTTGAAAGCTATTTTATTCTTTTAAGTCATGTTCTCTTGTAACATGAAAATAACATGATGGTTAAAAAAATTAGAACAAAAGATCTCATGAAAATAAGATTTTAAATGAAAACAAACAAAAATTGAAAACAAAAGTAATGTAGGTAAACAACTTTTTGCTAAAACTATTAATGGAAACAAAAAGAAATTTGAAAAGTAAAAGTAATAAAGTAGTAGTAGGTGGTAGTGAATAAAAGGTACATCCATGCATAAAGATATTATACAATTTAAAAAAACACAAAAAAGAGGTGGAAATCTATATTATACAATTTTATTAATGGGGGGATGGGCTGGGGAAATGTGTAAGAAAGGATGTGACATGCATAAAGATACAAAACTACTTTATGTAACAGCCTTATGTAACATCAACAAATGACCTTAATCAAAAAAGGTTTTGACAATTTAAGGGTATGGGTAACAACATAATATCGTAAAATATGATAGCCTCTGATATAAAATCATTTGTCCTAAGATTTCTGATGTAAAAATGACAAAACAATAAAAGAATGAAAAAAAAACAAAAACACTACAAAAAAGTTAATAAAAGGAGTGTTACATAGCATAGTAAAATAGAAAGAGAATAGGTAGGAATAAATGAAAATGGTAAGTATGGAAAGCTAATGTAAACAAGTACACAAGTAGCATTTATTTTGCTAACCTACCAATATCCATGATCCATATAGTTTAAATACTGAAACTTGAAAAACACAAAGGGTTTAATAGAATATAGATAGAAAATACAAAACAAGAAAAATGTCAACTTGGCAAAGGCGTGGGAAGCAAAAGGTGAAAGAAGAGGAGATCGATGAGAAACCGAACAAGCCAACATACGTTATGGTTGGCAAGAGACTACGAAAACTAGCAACACCATGTGCTTCTACAACTACAAAATCAAGCCGGACATCTAGTTCTAGTTCTTTCAATACAAAGGTGAAGGTTAGTGTCTTCAATTCAACAAACAAAAAAACAAAATAACATATTATTAGCATGAATTTTTTCTTGTTTATTTTTATAGGTTGTGAAAAGAGAGGAATACTCATCTTCGGGTTTTGACAATCAAAACGTTAAGGTTGATAATGACAACATTACGTATACTGATCTTCAAAATGAGAAAAATGTAAGTAAGTGGTGCAACAATCCGGAAAAAAATTGGACCTACGAATTTTTTATTTTGTAACAAAAGTTTTTGTTTCTTTGTAAGGTTGTTAAAAAAGAGGAGGAAGGATTAGATTCTGATAAAATGGGAGAAATAAGTGAAGAGGAAGATGAATGGTTCAAGCATATTGAATGGGATTCATATTTCCCGACGTTCATATCATGCACACGTGGCCCTACAAACGTACATGTGCCGAAGATTTATCCGCAACCAAAAGGTATAGCAAAAGAAGAAAACCACGAAATTATTCGACCTATTTCTCCAGATGATCCTTTATGGCATGAGGGACTTAATGATGTAGATTGGGATTCATATTTCCCAATATTCGTATCGGCAACACGTGGTCCTACAAGCCTTAACTATCTTAAAAAATAGGCTAGAATAAGTGGTAAACAAATGATAAAGTGATAGATCATATGCGGGATACGCTTTAATTGTTTATCACTACTTATGTTTAGTAGTTAACGTTCTTTTGGTTTAGATGGTAATGTTTGAAATATTATATAGGATTATTATGTATCCTTATTTTGTTTCCCTAGTAACAATTAATGATATAACATATGTATGCTTGGGTGATGTTTCGTATAGTTTGTTAATGCGTATGTTAACATATGTATCATAGTGTCAAATATAATTTTTTACAAAATAATATGGCACAAATGGTCTACAAAATTTTTTAGGATTGGCAAAAAAGACTTAGACATACGTATGTTACAGTAATTTGTATACTATAGCTAATGAAGATTCTTGGCTTCACCTAAAACTCAAAGATTATTATATTATGAATTGACACATGAGGTAACAACACAAAACAAAAAAATAGATTTCTTTTGGCTTCACCTAAAACTCAAACCCACGTGATATGTACTATGCTTGAATTATTAAACTTTCACCTACCTACTTTTATTCACTACAATCCAAAAAGTGTGAAAATAGATTATAAATATTTGCACATCCCACTAGAGTTTTCATAATATCTCCTACTAAATTAAATTGCTTCTCCTTCTTTTTATCAAAAACTTACCCTCATGGAGATGTGCCATTGTGGTTTAGAAGCAATTGTAAAAACTTCATGGACAAATGAAAACCCAGGAAGACGATTCTACACTTGTCCGTTAGAGGTTTGGCAAAAACTTACGTTTCTTTATTATTTTTATGCTCTTAATTAATAGATTAGCCCAAAAAAAATTTCATACTAAAAAGTGTGCCTAATGTAAACAACAGAACAACCCCTGCCAGTACTTCAACTGGCTTGATCCCCCGATGTGCCAACGCTCGAAAATGATAATACCGGGGCTGCTAAGGTCAAAGAATAGGCTGGAACAAGAAGTTACTTATGTCAGAACTGAATTGCGACGAAAGAATACAATAATATGGTGTTTGGTGATCGCGTTGTTATTGTCAAAGGTCATTTGGGCGAAGCTCAGATTTTCTTCGGAAACTTAAGATGTAGTATTTGTATGTTTGTGTTAAGATTAACGTGGTGCAACTGATGTTGACGAATGTTTCCAGATTAACAAAGTGTGTGGTTTAACAAAAATCTGCTTCTATGTGGAGCTGTAATATGTATGTTATAAACCAATATTAAGGTTTATTAAATAAAAGGAGAGATCTTTCTCTAGTGTGTGTACCTGTGGTTGTTTTTGTAAAAACATTTATAAGAAACATAAAACAAACTTAAAAAAATAAAGAGACATACAAAAACATAAGATAATAACCAGACTATACTAAGCCCAAAAAAACGAGCACAGAAACCACCATACAGTAGCAATTGTTACAGACCTAACATACTGAGTAGCAAAATGTTACAGACGTAACAAAGTAGTCAGAGTTAGTGAAAACATACTTTCCAAAAAGATAAGATGGCTTAGTGATAGTCGATAATAGTATCCCTAAGTGGCTGGAGATGCGTCCTGGCTTTGGGAGCTACCAGCATGAGCGTCTGCGGCACCACTTGACATCTTCCTGCAATTACGAGAGTCATGGTTTATCACGTATTTATTGCAAGTGCGACGGAGCCTTGGAGCTTTCGGGGGCTTCGCGGCCTTTGTTTCAGCAATAACAGATTTCAGGCGACGATTCCTTCCACAACCTTTAGTACGAACAACCTCGAAATTGTTACATGAGATCTCAACATCCATTGGTTGCCCAACCAACTCTTCCACAACAGCTTCATTCGATTCAACAACAGGAGCTTCAATAGACCTATGATCAACAAGGTTAATTTTGATAACTTTCAAACGATCGACCAAGTTGGATAGCAGATCGGTGTCAGTCCGGACAACATCGACACAATCAGTAACCAAATCCAAAATCTGGTTACGCAAAACAGCTTGTGGTGAGAGGTCAACGCCATACCGATTCTCAATAGAAAAAACCCGCTTTGGCAGTGCATCGCGTAGCCACCTATCAGAAACATACATGGCTGGAATTTTCTGAACATTTTTTACACGATAAACACAGAATACATGACGGCACAAATACCCAATACGGATAAATCCCCGACAAGAACACTCAGCAGACGAATCAAACGGATTAAACTTCACCTGTGCAAAAAATAATAAGTTCATAAATCACATAAGGCATAGATTTAAAAATTGGGGAGACATAATGATTAGTGGGAAATGAATCAGCATATTAAAAAAAACATACCTCAAATACATTAACAAAACCATTCATTCGATCAAGGTGAGTGACCGAAAAAACCACAATGTCATTAACAGTCTTTGTGTTTGAGACATAACAACATTCCTTTCCCTTAGCAATCTCTTTGAGTACTTCCATAAAAATCGAATGCGTATACAAATCAAAAGCGTGTCTCTCAATAGCTAAACTGGTAGAATTTGGAAATTGTGTAGAAGAGGTTTTATACTCAGCCAGTCTTTGCCGATATCGCTGTGCATCAATTCTGGTTTCATAACACAACATAAACTGAACTAGCGTATTGGCGCTTGTAGAATTAACTTTGAAACAGGCATTCGAACTCTCACAACGGGACGTAGTTTTCATCAAGCAACACATAGGGATCTCACGAAAGTAAGCAGGTACCCAACGATCCCTAATTTCGTACATTTCATTCAACCAAGAGTGATCTTGCAAACCAAAATTACCCAACATCTCCGCCCAACGACTCTCGAACGTAGACGGCTTGATATAAACATTCCATACCAAACGATGGATGCATTGTCTAAAATCCGAGTTTTGTAACAAATCGCCAGAAATCTGCATAAATGGTAATTTATTAAAACAAAACCATGCACGTTGCAACAATAAAACTGAATAAATAAAAGACAGTGAATACCTTGACAGGTAACTTCTTCATAATATGCCACATGCAAAGGCGGTGACGAGATTCAGTAAAGACTTGAAGAATCGCTTGCCTCATCGCCGGGTCTTGATCAGTTAAGACTAATGCGGGTTGCTTTCCATGAGCTTTTAGAAAAGATTGCAACAACCATTTGTAAGATTCAATGGTTTCACTAAATAGCATACCAGCACCAAAAGTTACACACTGTTTGTTGTAATCCACACCAGTGAAAGGCACAAATATCATGTTGTACATGTAAAAAAAAGAGTATGCACATAAATGCAAATTATGTAACACTATGTTAAGTAAATGCAAAAAAAAGGCAACAGCTTTGTAAAAACAACTTACTTATTGGTTTGATAAGTTGCATCGAATGCAACAACGTCACCAAAAACTTTGTAGTTCAGCTTTGAAATTTCATCAGCCCAAAATATAGATTGAAGTTGACCATTTTGAACAACAAAATCATAAAAGAATTCTGGTAAACTATCAAAACGATCACGCAAACGATCAAGCAATAACTGAGAATCTCTTTCACCAATGAAAATCCTCATTTTTTGACAAAAGTTTTTAAAATCAACTGGTGTGCCGTGCACATTATGATGACCCCCCTTCATGCTAACATAGCAGCTGTGAGCTCTGACAGGACCAATCTTGTTCAAACTCATCTGATGAATAAACTGCTTGGCAGAAAAGCTAAGCTTACGGCCAGACTTGGTAAGATCACGGTTATATGTGTCAACAAGAGCATGGTTATGGTTCTCCACAAACTTCTGAACAACATAGCAGCCAGATCCTTTGCAAAACATGACACATATGTGCGCATCACAATCAGTTAGTGTAAACGTAGTTTGACGAAACTTCAGCGAATCATCGACTAAGGTGTCAAACGTACGTTTCATTTGAGGTTTACCAGCTTTATTACAACGAAAATACTTATGAGTCACAACAACATTCCATACTTTCGATTGGTTTTTCCTAACTGAAAAACCAGCTTTCTCAGCATAAGATCCATAAAACGTATAAGCATAGTCCAAACTGTCAAATGAACGACCGACAATAGGCTTATCCTTGGAATCAACATTGGGAGTCCAAAGGCGAGTTCCATTAGGCGTTTGAAAAACAAAAGCGAGAGGCTGGTTCATTCCTATAAAAATAAAACAAGAGGGAGTAAAAGAATGTTTGGAACGATAAAAAGAGTAAGAAAGTTAATAAAACAAAAGCGTTTAACAAAAGGAAAAACATGTTTATATGGTAACATAAGTAACAAATTGACCAACAGGGGAATTTTGGGACATCAAAACATTAACAACGAATAAAAGAAAATTTACACAGGAAAAAACATTTAAAAAAAGAAAAGTATAAAAATGTAGAAAAGACAATATTAAGAAAGTAAAATAATAGAACAAATCTTTATTTGTACCAAAACAAAAAACACAAACCAAAAGACAAAAAACAAGTTACTGAAAGATTGGTTGTTTAAGATAAAGAAACATATGTCAGTTATGTACAAGTAAAAATTCGTTCACCATTAATACAAGTGTACCATATCTTGAAAAATCTATAGTCAAAGTTGTCCAGGTTTCATTGTATGCTCCTTAAAAGATATATAGTCAAAGTTGTCAAAGTTTCATTGTATGCTCATTAAAAGATATATAGTCCAACCTTCATTAACTAGTATTAAAGATCTACAATTATTTTCAGTTAAAAAGGTTAAACAGGTTAAAAAAGTGGAAAAAACACAAGTAGGTTATGGGGTCATTAAGTAAATAATTTAAAACCCAAATGGCTGAATCTACAAAAACTAGTTAAATGTATACAAAAGAACACAATATCAACATATCCACATAAAATCAAACAACAAAACAACATATAAAAACGGCTGAATCTACAAAAATTATTTAAATGGCTAATGCTACCTACAATTGTGAAAAAAATAACTAAAATAAAAATATAATGTAACAAACAAAACAAAAACATATTAACGGATCTGCAAAAAAACAAAACCTGGAACATCATGAAAAACAAAAGCATCATTCTCCAAATTAACGGATCTGGGAAAAACATGGTTATTATCATCTGAAAAAAGAGGAAAAAAAACATTAAAAACATAACACATGTCATAAATGAAATAATGAAGTGTAAAACAAAAGTTCTAACCTAGCAGGTTTAACACAACAGTTATGGGATCTTCATTAACTTCGAAATCAGAAAGAAGGTTTCGTGGTACGATCTGGTTGGCTTGTTCATTTAATTCTATAGCAGAATCAAGGTTATGAGGAACGAGGTGGGTGGGGGAACCAGTATCACTGTCATCGTCCATTAAATGAGGGTTTGGATTGATAGAAGCTGGAAGCATTGATGAAGAACACATTAATGGCTACACATTAAAATCAAGAATTATGTAGGTTTGGAGGGAAAGTTTGAGAAGGATGGGTGAAGATCTGTTTTGACTGAATCAAAGATACTCTATAGAGCTCATGTTTTGGCCATACTATTATCGTACAAAAGGTGAGTTGGAAAGGTATCAAAAAGAATGTCAATACACTTGATGGATAGTTGTGTGTAGTTACAATATTGCCCTTGTAAGCAAAAGACAAAACACTTGATGGAAAGCATACGTGGAAGGCTTGTGTCCATAAGATGGGTTTCAAGGGATTCTCCAACTCAGCCAAGTTTCCATAGGATATATAGCCTATATATATATATATATATATATATATATATATATATATATATATATATATATATATATATATATATATATATATATGAAGATAGTGGAATTGTTCCCTACATTTGAGCCTTGGGGTCAAGGCCAAGGTTTTCAGATCCGGACCGGACGTCGAACCGGACCCCCGGCCGGTTCACCGGTCCGACCGGTCCAACGAACCGGGCCAAAAATGATTCGAAACCCAAAAATAATAAAAATAAATAAAAAAACAGGTCCGACCACCCGGTTTTCCGTTCCGAGGCCGGTTCACTTGCATGCCGGTCCAAACACCCGAACCGGACCGGACCGGTCCAGGTCCCGGAACCCGGTCCAACCGGCCGGTCCGGTCCGGTTTTCAAAACAGTGGTCAAGGCTCTGCTTAAGGGGAGGGTATTGATACATGTATAAGTCTTGAGTCTTGGCGGGAAAAGTTGTTAAAGTTAGTTAGAAAGTTTAAGTGTGTCAAGTTTGACTATAAATAGTCAACTATTGTAATAAGGTAGTCATTCATAAATTCAAATAATAACTAACTTTCCCTCCTAAAATCTGTTAATCTCTCTCTCAATCTATCTCTCTCTAATCCGACTCCATAGCCTTTCCTTTCGAAGCTATCAGTCATTTAGAGGTGGTTAATCATCTTGTTGATATTAATCACAATACACATCAATGGTATCAGAGCCTGTCGTTCCTCGGCAAGCTTGATTATCATTCAATCCACCATTAATAAGCTCCATTAACGTTCTTTTTAACTATCATCGGTCAATTCTTGATCTTCATATTTTTTTTTCAACATTTGTTCTCAATTTTCTTTCAAATCTCTCTGTTCTTTGTAACGAGGATTGATCAATCGTGATCTTTCCATTCCTTGGTTTGATCAATTTGTGATCAACCAATCCGTGAATCGGTCTATTTGAGATTTGTTCACTCCTTACACAGTTTCTTTCGTAATAATAATAATTAGTCACTGATTCATCATGACTAAACGTACTGATTCTCTTCGACTTAATGGTTCTTCTGATGATACTAATTCTGATGGAAACATAGAATTTCGAAAACAATTGGATGAAATAAAAAAAGATTATGTCTCATCAATGAATGCCATGAGAGAAGCAATTACTGCTTTATCAACCAAAGTGTCCACAAGAAGCCCTAATTTTGAAGAAGTAACATCTCATCATGGTTATTCCTCAAGGTTAACCAAGATTGAGTTTCCAAGATTCAGTGGTGGAGGTCTTTCTGAGTGGATGTACAGAGTGGAACAGTTCTTTTTATTAGATAATGCCAATGATGACACTAAGGTACGTTTGGCTTCTATTCATTTTGAAGATAGAGCTTTACATAGGTTCCAAAATATGGTCAAACGGAATGAGGGTATGCCTAGGTGGAAAGAATTGAAGGATGCCCTAGAGGTGAGGTTTGGGAATCTATTTGATGACCCTATGACAGAATTAAAAAACTTGAAGCAAACTGGTGATGCTAAAACTTACCATGATGCTTTTGATGCTATAATTAGTAGGTTAAACCTGCCTGCTGACTATGCATTAAGTTGTTTTCTGACTGGTTTAGATGATGAAATTGAGTTACAGGTTAGAATGCATCATCCAAGAAGCATTCAGGAAGCCTATGGGTTGGTTAAACTGCAAGAGGCCACTCAGAAGGCTAAGAAATCTAAATGAGGAAATAAAGGGTGGGGTAATTCTTCTAAAGGAATTTTACCAAGTCCTAAACCTGTTAATGAACAAAAGGTTATTGCAAATAAACCTTTTGTTACCAGAAAAACATTAACATCAGATGAATATGAGGAAAAAAGGGCAAAAGGACTCTGCTACTTTTGTGATGAAAAGTTTGTAAGTGGTCACAATTGTAGAGGGAAGAAACCTCAGTTGTATCATATTGAGATAGTAGTAAGTGATGATGAGGAAGAAGAATTGATAGAGGAAGTAGAAAATATGGAACTGGCTCAGATTTTAGTGAATGCCATTGATGGTAATCACTGTTATCAAACTCTTAGAGTTTTAGGCCATTTTGGAAAGTATTTGTTAAAAATCTTGATGGATTCAGGAAGCTCCCACAATTTTATAGATGCTGCATTAGTAGAAAAGTTGGGTTGTATCATTACAAGAAGGGCTCCTATGTTAGTAAAAGTTGCTAATGGTAAAGAAGAAATTTGTGACAGGATGGTGTTGAACTTTAAATGGAAAATGCAGGGTCTGGTTTTTGAAACAGATGTTTATGTGATGCCCTTGGGTGGGTGTGATTTAGTTCTTGGGGTTCAATGGTTTTCCACATTGGGAACCATTCAAATGAATTTCCAAGAAAGGACCCCGGAATTCAAGTATCAAGGACATAAGGTAATTTTGAGGGGTAACAATAAGAAGAAATTGTCAAATGTGGGAAAGAATGGACTCAACAAAGTACAAGAGCAGAGAGCTGAATTGTCTATGATCCAGGTGTATGCAATTGAAGGTAATTCCACTCCTACTTCTATTGTGTTGACTAAGGGCAAAATGGGAATAAAAGAAATTAATCAGCAAGATTTAGACAAGGTTTTAAACAAGTATGAAGATGTTTTCTGTGATTTACAGTCCCTACCACCTTTAAGAACTAATTTTGACCATAAAATACCTCTCAAGAGTGGAACTGATGGAATCAATTTGAGACCATATAGATATCCACTGTTGCAGAAAGATGTCATTGAGCAAATGACAAAGAATTGTTGGATCAGGGGATCATAAGGCATAGTAACAGTTCTTTTGCCTCTCCTGTGGTACTTGTAAAGAAAAAAGATGGGTCTTGGCGCATGTGTATAGACTATAGGAAACTGAATCAGGCCACTATACCTGATAGGTTCCCAATACCATTGGTAGAGGAATTAATGGATGAGTTACATGGCACTAAGTTTTTCTCAAAGTTGGATTTGAAATCAGGGTATTATCAGATTAGAATGTATCCTGAAGACATTGAGAAAACAGCATTTAAAACTCATAATGGTCATTTTGAGTTTCTTGTCATGCCATTTGGCTTGACAAATGCTCCATCAACCTTTCAAGGGTTGATGAATCATGTCTTTAGAGAACATTTGAGGAGATTTGTATTGGTCTTCTTTGATGACATTCATGTATACAGTCCAGATTGGGATACACATTTGCACCATTTAGAATTAGAAATAGTTCTTCAGTTACTAAGAACTCATAAATTGGTTGCAAAGAAGGTGAAGTGTGTATTTGGTGCTTCTGAATTAGAGTACCTAGGGCATATAATCTCTGAACATGGGGTAGCTACTGATCCTGCTAAAGTAGCAGCCATACAGAAGTGGCCTATTCCTAAGAATTGCAAAGAGTTGAGGGGTTTCCGTGGTCTCACAGGGTATTATAGAAGGTTTGTAAGAAATTATGGTGGCATTGCAAGGCCTCCTACTCAACTATTGAAGAAAGATGGGTTCCAGTGGTCACAAGAAGCTAATGAAGCCTTTGAAACCTTAAAAACAGCTATGATTCAACCACCAGTTTTAGCCTTACCCAACTTTAATGAACCTTTTATAATTGAAACAGATGCCTCAGGTTTTGGCATAGGTGATGTTTTGATGCAAAAAGGACACCTTATAGCCTTCTTGAGCAAAGCCCTTTCACCTAAAAACTTAGCCTTATCTACCTATGAGGGAGAGCTCCTTGCCATTATTCATGCTGTTCAAAAGTGGCAGGCATACTTAATTAATAAACCCTTCACCATTAGAACTGACCAACAAAGCCTTAAACACCTGTTAGAAAACAAAGTTGCTACTCCCTTTCAGCAAAAGTGGTTGTCTAAACTGATGGGATTACAGTATGAGATTGTCTATAAGAAAGGAAATGAGAATTCAGCAGCTGATGCTTTATCAAGAGTTACTCATGATGAATTACTGCAAATGGTTGTGTCATCAGGGCATAGTGAATTATTACAAGAGATTAAAGAATCCTGGGAAGAGGATTTGATGTTGCAACAGCTGATCAGAGAAATTCAACAAGATCCTGGTAAGCATCCTCACTATACTTGGGTTAATGATGAATTGAGAAAAAAGGGCAAGTTGGTAATTGGTAATGTACCAGCTGTAAGAAACAAGATCTTACAGTGGATGCATGAGTGTTCTCAAGGGGGTCATTCTGGGGTCCAAGCAACATTACAAAGGGTCAAAAGATTGTTTTTCTGGTCTAAAATGAATAAAGAGGTGGCTTCTTATGTTCAGGGTTGTGCAGTTTGCCAGTAGTGTAAATATGATACAGCTGCTTACCCTGGGTTGTTACAACCCTTACCCATTCCACAAGGGGTATGGGAAGACATTGCCATGGACTTTATTGAGGGACTTCCCAAATCCAGGGGTAAATATGTCATTTGGGTAGTAGTTGATAGGTTGAGTAAAGCTGGTCATTTTCTAGCCCTTTCTCACCCTTTCACTTCAGTGGAAGTGGCCCAGTTATACCTTGATCACATCTACAGACTACATGGTTCACCAAAAACCATTGTGTCTGATAGGGACAAGGTATTTACTAGGGGTAGAACAGTGTTTGACTAGTTCTTACCACCCACAGTCTGATGGTCAATCATAGGTGCTGAACAAGTGTCTAGAAAACTACTTGAGAAGCATGTGTTAACAAAGACCTACTGAATAGGTGAAGTGGCTTCCCTTAGCTGAATTATGGTATAACACTACATATCAGTCAGCCATAAAGACTACTCCTTTTGAAGTAGTGTATGGCCAACCACCTCCTATTCACTAACCTTACCTACCTGGTGAAAGTAATGTAGAAGTGGTGGATGCAAGCTTAACTGCTAGAGAAAAAGTGATTCAAGATCTTAAAGAAAACTTGTTGAATGCTCAGAACCGTATGAAGCAGTTAGCAGACTAACACAGGAGTGATAAAGAGTATCAAGTGGGAGATTGGGTTTATCTAAAGGTCAAACCTTATAGACAGATGTCTGTGCAATACAGGGGAAATCGGAAGTTATCAGCTCGTTATTATGGACCTTACCAAGTTAAAGCCAAAGAGGGAAAGGTTTCTTATACTCTAGACTTGCCTGTGGATGTGTTAATTCATCCAACAGTCCATGTGTCTCTTTTAAAAAAGTGTTATGGGCCAGTGCCAAATCAGCCAACCAAGATACAAGAGGGAGTTGTAAGTACTAGACAGCCTATGAGGGTTTTGGATAAGAAAATATGTAAGAAGTTTAATAGAATGCAAGTACATTGGTTGGTTCAATGGGAGAATGAGTCACCAGAGGATGCCACGTGGGAGGAAGCAGAGAAGATAGTGGAATTGTTCCCTACATTTGAGCCTTGGGGTCAAGGCTTTGCTTAAGGGGAGGGTATTGATACATGTATAAGTCTTGAGTCTTGGCGGGAAAAGTTGTTAAAGTTAGTTAGAAAGTTTAAGTGTGTCAAGTTTGACTATAAATAGTCAACTATTGTAATAAGCTAGTCATTCATACATTCAAATAATAACTAACTTTCCCTCCTAAAATCTGTTAATCTCTCTCTCAATCTATCTCTCTCTAATCCGACTCCATAGCCATTCCTTTCGAAGCTATCAATCATTTAGAGGTGGTTAATCATCTTGTTGATATTAATCACAATACACATCAATATATATATATATATAGGATTAAGATCAATTAGGAGCCATAGGGGTAGTTAGGAACCATAGGAACCAATCTTAGCCTTCCATCTTTGTTTTTGATCTAGAGGGTATTAGTGTAATTATACATTTAAATAATTTTCTTTTTATTCTAATTATAATTTCTATTCAAAGCAATTACATAAATACCATGATTTGGTTTCCTTAAAAATCTCACCCACTTTAATCTCTAATTCAATTCATATTAACAATCAAGAAAATCAAATAACTCACCCACACCATCTATCTACTCCCATTCATCCACAATCACGTTGATGAGCAAATTCATATAAGATCTCCATTCATCTATCTACACCCACGCCGAAAAGCACATTCATCTACAATCACGCCGGACAGTAGTTTCCCTCAAAACCACAGCCACCGATAAAACCCTAAATTGTAGGGGATGTTGTTGTTGAAGAAGATAAAGAGAGCACTGTAATGTCATCGTTGATTTAATAAATTGTTTTTTATTTTAAAAAATGTTTTCGTTATATACGTTCGGTTGATTTAAATTATTGTTTGTTAGTAAAAAAATAAGGGTATTATTGTCACAACCCGACCAAGGTGGGCCTGGTCGAAATACAATTTGGTACCAAACTTGCACAGCGGAAGTAACGATTGTCTAATAATAAGTATTTATACAATTTCTAGTTCTTAAATAATACAACACAACTCAAATGATAAATAATTAAATCCAAAACTATTGCGTGGACGAGTCGTGGCACTCGTCGAAGCATTCCTGGAGGTGTAGTTCACTAGATCTCTACCGCTGCTTAACTCTTAATCCTCAAGTAGTATAATCCTTGTGAAATGTCGCTTTTCCACAATGTCTACACGTTCCCTGAGCTCATATATATATACACCTCGTTCCTCGATTCCAATCCAGAAGTGGTACCTGAACACATGCTTAAAAATAGGTTTGGGTCAACAAATATGTTGGTGAGTCCGTGTGTGCGTTAAACTGGTTTGAAAGTAAGTTTTATCATTCGAAAGGCTGTTTATACGTTTACATAGTTTTCCACAAAAACGATTTATCATTCCAAAACAAGTTTACAAGTTAATACGGTTCAACACATGGTTGCACTGGTGATGTACAAGCCACACCTCAAACCTGACACTGAATCCATATACTCCCATTATGGATTCCTTGGCATAATACGTGTCACAAATCTCAGTGGAGGGTTCTCCGGGTTTCCGGATCCACTGTGTGTGGGGGTTTCCCCAAGTAGTACTACCCACATATTAAGTGGCCCAATTCCCTTGGGTTGATGAGTGTGAATGGTATCGGGAGTACCTTGTCACATCATACTGGTTTCTCATTGGTTGTCAAATGGAAACATGCGTTCACCCCAAAACGTTTAATAAAAGTAAAAGAGGGGAAGGTTCACGAGACTCACCTGGATAACCAATGCATAAATGTAAATATGACAACGCGGGATGTCTGGTATCGTGTACGAGCATTCTCCTTAATCGAACCCTATGGCAACAATATTATTAGTGTTGGTCGTGTTTATAGTTGTTATATGAGGGGACGAGCTTGACCATATGGTCTCTATATTGTACCACTAGTGTTATAAAGATAATGGCTTAAACTTATGTTATCCCTAGTCATATGATATAGTTAATATTCATGATTTACTCATGGTTCGAAATGCATGTTCCTGTATCTGACAAGTCCACTATCTAATTAAGTGTTTATGTAATTAAATCTTGTATTTGTATGTTTTGGTCACCTCCGATCCTTAGTCTTTGAAGTTGTGATTGCTTCTACTCATCCATCACTCTAGTTCCATAAGCTCACAAAGTGTTCCATTCCTTTGTCTTATGTCCGAACACAAGTCTAAGTCTTAAGTCTTATAGTCCCACGTCCAATCTTATACTAATTAGTGTCCGTTTTCATGTAACCATTGTCCAAGATTATGTTCTAAACGTCCAAGTTTATTATAATACTAGTCGTATGTTTGGTCCGTTTGTCAAGCTCGTCGGGTCCCCGGCGTATTCTACGTATATAAAATATAAAGTTTATAACTAATCGTGTTATTGGGTTCAGTTATACCTCGCTCCAGCCTTAGTTCGTGTTGACTGTCCGGTTGACTTATGTTGACCGGGTTTGACTCGTCTTCTAACCCTGCTTCTAATCCAATGAGGTTATAACCAGGCTTCTCTATAACTTGTCTTGCCCATATCTATTTCTCTGCTAATCCTTCGCCAACCGTCACCGGTTCACTATTACCCTTTTCCTTCTCTCAACCTTAACAATCATCATCTGATAATTAATTGTTCTCAACCATCATCCTAAACTACTGCTCGCCTATTCCGCAACCACTGCCTTCACAACAGTCCATCACCATCCGTCTCCCATATTCACCCCTGCTTACAATTGTAACCCAACGACATGAACCACCATCATCACTAACCCTAATAGCCTTAACCCAAACCTTTATCCTTCATCAATAATCCTCAAGAATAACCAATAAAGACTTGTATACTTACTAGTCATCAGCTTAGCTTGTAATCGGAACCCTAGATTGATGTGCAGCCGTCGTCATCATAGCCCCTGTACCGTCGCCGTTGCTTTATCGGTAACATCACCACCGAGCTCCAACTTCACTTCCTTCGGTTTGTCTCCGTGTCTCCCTCCCACGCGTATCTCTCTCCGACTTCTGATCCATCTCGATCTCTGCGTCTCTATCTCTCTTTCTCTTCAATCTGACTTGGTAGGATGATGGTGGTGTGGGTGGCGTTGAGGATCTGACGGCCGGAGCTCCGCCATCAGCGGCGGCGGGAGACTCCGCCTCCTCCTCTCTTTTCTCTGCTCACTTCTCTCTCTATTATCTCAGTAAATTGTGTTTGAGTATGTTTGTTATGTGGGTGTGAGTTAAGAGATGAGTTTATGTGTGAGAGGATTGTGTGCGTGAGTGTGTTTATAAGGGTGGGGTGGGTTATGTGTCAAAGGGTTAGGTAGGGGCACATGGCACATTGGAATGGTGCCATGTGTCCCATGTGTTGAGTAAGCAAGGAATGCGGGTCGGGTCGGATTCGTATCGTGTATTAGTTCGGTCTCGTAACACACATTCTAATAATATTTTACACTTACCATGGTCCGGTTTCTTATTTCATATATAATCGTATTATTTATTGGTTTCAATAAAAATAAACGCGAAAAAAAATTTTGGGGGTCCACTCCGGGTTGTTACATTCTCCCCCCGTTATTAGAATTCCGTCCGCGGAATTAATTTTCATGCTTTCTCTGGTTGTACATACAGTACATTCCGTTCTCAAGGATTTGGTGTTCGGGTTTATGTGCTTGTGTGTACATAACCTTTTTCATAAACCAAATCGTAGCTATATTGTTCCCATACTAAATCCCATACTACGTTCTATCGTTCTCCACCTGTTGTTCTTGACACACATCAGTTACTACCAAGCTCGCCTTCCAAGTCTTAATATCTAAGCTCGTATCTCTATCTCCAGGTAGTTAACTTCTATGAATCCATATTATTAAGAGTATAAAATCTTATGTGTACAAGTGTATCCAAGAGTTATCAAGTTTGGTTGGTTTAATCTAGTTTGCGTCTTAGTTTTCAAATTTTCAAAAATCCATGTTTATGAATCATATCTCAAGCGTCCAAGCTTTCTACTCAAGGTTTTAAGCATACACTAGTCGTCAAAGGGGTATGTTTTGATCTTATAGGTTCTAAGTTCAAGTTTATATATTACTACCACTGATCATTTCTCATTTATATTTATTTGTGCTAATGAGTTTGTACGGACATCTTTCGTTATCAAGTTTGGGTGTCAATGTAACATTTTTTTGAGATGCTAAGATCATTCAAGATCAAGATAAGGGTTAAAACCTAACAGGTTTAACACTAAATTAAAGAGTAGAGTCACTCATGATGCCTAGGATTTTGATTTGAAACAACGGTTCAACTTATTGCCAAACTAAGGGTTGTCCTTGGTTAAATTCTCAGTCCCATTTTCGATGCACCGTAGGTGTTTATATATAGGGTGTACCGCAGCCAACCCACCACACCTTTGGTAACCTCGAAAAATGTACTAGAAATTCCAGAGATTACGGTATGTTTTTGGTTTGATTCCCAATCTTGTTTTCGACACATCATTGATGTTTATATATAGGGTGTACCGCAGCCAACCCACCACACCAATGATGTCTCTTAGACGTACTGGAAATCTTTCCAAAAACGTGATAGCAATATTCTTAAGAAATCCTAGGCAATCCTGGAGTTACTAGTCCTTAATAACCTTATTTTTGAGTCAAACACTTAAAATGCGATGTTGCGATCTTAAAACTTCTCACTCTTATCCATCTTATGTCTAGTATCTTAGGTAGCTCTTATCTATACTGTCTAATCAATGGTTGAATTCTTAAGTCTTTAAAGTCTTCATGGTACATGGTGTAGGATATGGCGACAAGTTGTTGAAAAACACTAAAAGTTAGACGTCTTAACACAATATATTATTCTGAATCAAAATAAAGGGGTATACATTCCTTTGATATTTTAAATCTTAACTTCTAATATTGTCGACTTTCCATCTATAAATGCTTTCCTTATTAAGGTTCGACTACGTCATCTTATTCCTGTCTAATATTCTTCAAACACTTATCATGAACATATATGCTCCCCCCGTTAGGGCCTAACTACATAATTCTTGATAATTCTTTTCTGTATTAATATGTTCCCGAACTAATTCAAAAGTTTTGACACTATGATAAACAACTAGGATGAAACTTAAAGTAGCCAGAAAGTCTACTTAGAAACCTTCAACGGTTTAATAATCCAAAGACATTTGACACTAATCTAAAAACATTATGGAGTATTAGAGTGACGGAACATACGTTAAATCTTAAGAATACCTTTTGCTACGTTAAATCTAGGTTTCTTCTATTTCGGAAAAATTGAGTATCCATAGTAGTTAGTGTTTCCTTGTATCCGAGTTACTAACCTTTCCGCTAATATTCTGAAATTACACTCTAGAACCTGTTATATGGTTACAACCCAATACATTATACCTGTCTTAATCTTACCGAAGTCGGTATAAGTCAAGCTTAAATAAGAGAATCTAGTAATCCATGGTTAAACTTACAATTTGAATCTGAATTCATCAAGAAACGCAAGTAAATGATTCTACGATTATAAACGCATAGACTATCTAAATGGAGACAACACTATATATAGTAGGTAATAAACATTGGTTAAAAGTAAAACTTATCGGATTAATGCTTTTATTTGCTTGGTTGTTCAAGATTCTTCTTGGTACTTTGAATTTCTTTTCCAGATATAGCTTTAAATTTCGGTTAGGTACCTGGTTCTCATGGTTAGTTCAAAACTTGTTCATAAAATTTTATCCACAAATAGTAACGTTTATATAGATGCACGGTATATATATATATATATATATATATATATAGATTAGAGGCACAAGTATCACATAAGTCGGGGATGTGTTTATATACATTCTACCAAAACACGTCAAATTGTAATAATAACAATGATATCAATCCCTAATATGGTCACACAAATACATCTTAGGTTCGTTACGGTTATAAAGTAGTTCATTTTATCACGAAAATTTTTGATCACCATGTTCGACACTAAAAATTTCAGCGACTCCTCGGCTTTCCTAGAACTTTTTCATGCCTGTAAATTCACGATTACGTGATATCAAGTGTAATCGTCAATTTACCTCACAAAATTATTCTAGTAATCTCCGTCGTAGTCATAAATTTTAGGTGTCAAACACTGCTCGTATACTGGTTACACTGGTTCTTTACTGGATTTACGCATTCTGGTGTGTTCAGGTACTCAAGTTTAGACTTATTTTGCGACTACTTTGTCCGGTCTTATGTATGTCCAATGTATCTCCTAACTAGAAAATCCTCAAATCTTAAACTGCGATCTTTCAGTCGTAGTCTAGGAATTTTCCATAAGGGAAATCCTAGTGTGCTACAACCGCTGCTCTGATACCAACTGTCACAACCCGACCAAGGTGGGCCTGGTCGAAATACAATTTGGTACCAAACTTGCACAGCGGAAGTAACGATTGTCTAATAATAAGTATTTATACAATTTCTAGTTCTTAAATAATACAACACAACTCAAATGATAAATAATTAAATCCAAAACTATTGCGTGGACGAGTCGTGGCACTCGTCGAAGCATTCCTGGAGGTGTAGTTCACTAGATCTCTACCGCTGCTTAACTCTTAATCCTCAAGTAGTATAATCCTTGTGAAATGTCGCTTTTCCACAATGTCTACACGTTCCCTGAGCTCATATATATATACACCTCGTTCCTCGATTCCAATCCAGAAGTGGTACCTGAACACATGCTTAAAAATAGGTTTGGGTCAACAAATATGTTGGTGAGTCCGTGTGTGCGTTAAACTGGTTTGAAAGTAAGTTTTATCATTCGAAAGGCTGTTTATACGTTTACATAGTTTTCCACAAAAACGATTTATCATTCCAAAACAAGTTTACAAGTTAATACGGTTCAACACATGGTTGCACTGGTGATGTACAAGCCACACCTCAAACCTGACACTGAATCCATATACTCCCATTATGGATTCCTTGGCATAATACGTGTCACAAATCTCAGTGGAGGGTTCTCCGGGTTTCCGGATCCACTGTGTGTGGGGGTTTCCCCAAGTAGTACTACCCACATATTAAGTGGCCCAATTCCCTTGGGTTGATGAGTGTGAATGGTATCGGGAGTACCTTGTCACATCATACTGGTTTCTCATTGGTTGTCAAATGGAAACATGCGTTCACCCCAAAACGTTTAATAAAAGTAAAAGAGGGGAAGGTTCACGAGACTCACCTGGATAACCAATGCATAAATGTAAATATGACAACGCGGGATGTCTGGTATCGTGTACGAGCATTCTCCTTAATCGAACCCTATGGCAACAATATTATTAGTGTTGGTCGTGTTTATAGTTGTTATATGAGGGGACGAGCTTGACCATATGGTCTCTATATTGTACCACTAGTGTTATAAAGATAATGGCTTAAACTTATGTTATCCCTAGTCATATGATATAGTTAATATTCATGATTTACTCATGGTTCGAAATGCATGTTCCTGTATCTGACAAGTCCACTATCTAATTAAGTGTTTATGTAATTAAATCTTGTATTTGTATGTTTTGGTCACCTCCGATCCTTAGTCTTTGAAGTTGTGATTGCTTCTACTCATCCATCACTCTAGTTCCATAAGCTCACAAAGTGTTCCATTCCTTTGTCTTATGTCCGAACACAAGTCTAAGTCTTAAGTCTTATAGTCCCACGTCCAATCTTATACTAATTAGTGTCCGTTTTCATGTAACCATTGTCCAAGATTATGTTCTAAACGTCCAAGTTTATTATAATACTAGTCGTATGTTTGGTCCGTTTGTCAAGCTCGTCGGGTCCCCGGCGTATTCTACGTATATAAAATATAAAGTTTATAACTAATCGTGTTATTGGGTTCAGTTATACCTCGCTCCAGCCTTAGTTCGTGTTGACTGTCCGGTTGACTTATGTTGACCGGGTTTGACTCGTCTTCTAACCCTGCTTCTAATCCAATGAGGTTATAACCAGGCTTCTCTATAACTTGTCTTGCCCATATCTATTTCTCTGCTAATCCTTCGCCAACCGTCACCGGTTCACTATTACCCTTTTCCTTCTCTCAACCTTAACAATCATCATCTGATAATTAATTGTTCTCAACCATCATCCTAAACTACTGCTCGCCTATTCCGCAACCACTGCCTTCACAACAGTCCATCACCATCCGTCTCCCATATTCACCCCTGCTTACAATTGTAACCCAACGACATGAACCACCATCATCACTAACCCTAATAGCCTTAACCCAAACCTTTATCCTTCATCAATAATCCTCAAGAATAACCAATAAAGACTTGTATACTTACTAGTCATCAGCTTAGCTTGTAATCGGAACCCTAGATTGATGTGCAGCCGTCGTCATCATAGCCCCTGTACCGTCGCCGTTGCTTTATCGGTAACATCACCACCGAGCTCCAACTTCACTTCCTTCGGTTTGTCTCCGTGTCTCCCTCCCACGCGTATCTCTCTCCGACTTCTGATCCATCTCGATCTCTGCGTCTCTATCTCTCTTTCTCTTCAATCTGACTTGGTAGGATGATGGTGGTGTGGGTGGCGTTGAGGATCTGACGGCCGGAGCTCCGCCATCAGCGGCGGCGGGAGACTCCGCCTCCTCCTCTCTTTTCTCTGCTCACTTCTCTCTCTATTATCTCAGTAAATTGTGTTTGAGTATGTTTGTTATGTGGGTGTGAGTTAAGAGATGAGTTTATGTGTGAGAGGATTGTGTGCGTGAGTGTGTTTATAAGGGTGGGGTGGGTTATGTGTCAAAGGGTTAGGTAGGGGCACATGGCACATTGGAATGGTGCCATGTGTCCCATGTGTTGAGTAAGCAAGGAATGCGGGTCGGGTCGGATTCGTATCGTGTATTAGTTCGGTCTCGTAACACACATTCTAATAATATTTTACACTTACCATGGTCCGGTTTCTTATTTCATATATAATCGTATTATTTATTGGTTTCAATAAAAATAAACGCGAAAAAAAATTTTGGGGGTCCACTCCGGGTTGTTACAATTATTTTTTTGTTGTAGTGATATAAATGCATTGCAGATTCTTGACATCCTCGTTGGAAACATGGATTTTGTAAAGGCTTTCCTTTATTTTATTGATATTATTGCAAGACATATAAGAAACTAAGGTCTGGAGACATTCGTGAATTACTAACCATCAGGGCCGTCTCCGAAAACGTTACAAAATATTTAGGCCCTCGGCGACACAAAAACAAGGTTCTACTATAAACTCATTAATCACATATATATAAAAAGAAAAAAATCATAATACAACGATAATTGTTGTAAAATAAATAAAACAAGTGTAGTGAAATAATAGATCGGAACCAGAAAGTTTTCCGTTGAAAAATGTGTTCAGTTGAATTTTGATGGAATTAGAATTGGAAAATATTCAATCAAAATAATTTAAAAAACCTAAGTAACCCAGTGGAATGTTTAAATTCCAAAGGAATTCACAGTAAATTTACTAACCTACCCTAAGTTAAACCAACCATCATCTTCTTTAGTTCAAAATTGAGTGTTTATGATCCCAAACTAGTTCCTTCTAATTCTGTGAAAATCCATTTTTCCACTTCAATGAATCAATTAAAAATCAAATGAAAACTTCAAAAGTTAAACCCTCGAAGTTAAAACCTATGATGCTATGTGTCTTCTTTCCAACACTTATTGTTCCAAACCCCCAAGCTATAACATGACTAACATCAGATTAAAAAAACTTTAATAACAAAAGAAAAAAGCCCACATACAAAAGGAGTCAAAATCGAAACTTGAAGATTGAACAAAATGAATTTTGTTATAGATACAAACCAAAATGATAATCAAAACTTCTTGAAGGGGCTTTATTGATGACCACTGCTATTAAAACCATTTGTATCTGCACACTTCTAGCCAATTAATTTGTAGCCTATACGTTGGGCCATTGGAAAATTGGGCCTTGGGTGTTTGAAATGTAGCGGGCCCTAAAACCTTTCTGGCCCTCAACACAAGCCCACCCAGCCCTTGCTTGTAGCCGGGCCTGCTAACCATGTTGGTTTACTGGACGATGGTGATTCCTATTGAAGATGGAGATGATGGCAATTTCATTTAATAGAATACATATATGTTGTTCATGTTTCTTTTCGCTTGTGTTTTTGTAATACTAATTCTTAGTATGTGATTTTCTTCCTCAATTGCAGCTAGTTTACTGGATGGTGTATACACAGGTGTATTCAGTTTCATATAGGTTCCAGCCAGATATACACTAATGTATATTTCGTTCATATACAAAAAGGAAGAAACCTCAACATCTATTATGGTGTACACTGATGTATTTAACTTACATTTGGACAAAGATATACACCAATGTATATGTGTGTCCAAATTATAGTCATGCAAGCTGGAAAAAAACGGATATACACCAATGTATCTCTGTGTTGATGACGATGAATGAAAGAAAAAAAAAGAAACTGCTATACACCAATGTATATCTGTGTCAACGATGATGATGATAAATGAAAAAACAAAAAAGAGACTGATGTACACCATTTGTATATATGTGTCGATGATGATGATGAATGGACAAAAAAAGAATCTGATATACACCAATGCATATATGTTAGCAAATGTGTGTACATTAACAATGTGAATACATAAGAAAATATACACACATGTATATAATGTCAGTACATGTGTTTTACGTCTATGTTTTATAAGAACTATACACAAGTGTATAGATCGTGAATGATGAGAGAGATATAGAGAGAGAGGTGTAGAGAATTTTTCGAAACTAATTCAGAGAGAGGGTGAGAGAATTTTAGGACTTAATTTTGAGGGAGAGAGAGGGATAGGACTTTTAGGAATTTATTATGGTAGAGAAGATTTGTAGGAATTAATTTTTTTTGTGGATAACAAATGGACAATAATACCATTTTTTAAAGAAATTAATTTAAATGAACATCTAATTAATTACAATCTTGCCACTTAAAATCAATGGTGATAAAGTGGTTCTCACGGTTCCTATTTCCCCTATGGTTCCTATTTGAACCCTACCCTATATATATATATATATATATATATATATATATATATATATATATATATATATATATTATAACTAAAAACTAAAATAAATTTAAATTGAGTTTTGGATGAAAATGGCAAAAAAACAAAATATAAATGTTAATTGACTAAAATACCCATGACTTAACTGGATTTTATTAATTGAGTTAGCCAAATGGACAAAAATGACCAAAAATGGAAACCTCAGGGACACAGATAAGACAAAAAAACTATTTGGACTAATGTGGCAATTTTTAACGAACCTCATGGACTAAATTGGCGATTCACTCCATATTTTATGTTTATTTGGTATGAGTTAATAGAATGGATAAAGGAATGAAATGGATCATTACTATTCCATGATCTTGTTTGACTATCATGTAATAATGAAATGAATTATTCCTTTAAGTTATTTGGTAGGCAGAAAGAGATGTAGAACTAAAATCGATGGCGGGTGGCGGCGGTGATGGGTGGCAGCGAGGGGTGGGGCTATCGGTGGTGGTGGGTGGCGGTGGTGGGGGAGTCGGCGAGGGGTGGGGCTATCGGTGGTGGCGGTTGGCGGTGGTGGGGGAGTCAGCGGTGGGTGGTCGACAACGATATTATGTGGAGGTACGGCGGGTGGCAGTAGTTGGTAGTGGCAGGTAGCGAACTGGGAAGTCGTGGTCAGAGGTGGTCACGATGGGTGGTGGTGGTGGTGTTGGGGGTGTCGATGATGATCGGGGAGCGGCGGCGATGGTTAGTGGTGGTGCTCAGTGGTGGTAGCGGTGGCTGGATGTGGTGGTCAGTAATGGTGATGAAGGGTGACAGATGGAATGGAATGAGAAAAAAGAAACATGGGGTAGATGGAATGTATTTGAGCTTTTTTGTGGGAATGGAATGTCTTACGTAATGGGTGATGCCATTACCTGGACCAGCCAAACAACTTTTTTTTTCATTCCATTGTCGTAGTCCATTTTATTCTGCCTCTCATTCCTGCATACAAACGCTACTGTTATCAAAGGATTTCCTGCGATTATTTCTAGTATGGAATGAGTCAATCATCCACTTTGGTATCTTATTGAACAAAAATGGTGATGTTGTTCCTCCATTGATCAAGAATTTCGCCTTCAGGTCTTATCACGAATTGTTACACTTGGTTTTTACCAAAATCGTTGTTTGGTATGGGATAGTGAACTAGACAAAGGAATAAAATAGATCATTACTATTCCATTGTCTTGTTTGGTTACCATATGAGATTGGAATGAATCAGTGCCTTGTGTTGTTTGATAGGTAGAACTGACAAATGAATAAAATTAAATTGGTGATGAGTGAAGGTGGAGGTGGCATGGTGGGGTGGGTAACGGTGGTGGTGAAGGTGGGTGGCGGTGGTAGGTGATGGTAAAACAATCGTCTTTTACATATTGCTCTATTTTACCGGATTATCCAACCCTTTTTAACATAACGTAACCTTTGCCCTCAATGGATCTAGTGAAATCCTATAAGCCTTTCACCTGATCTTGTTCATTACCAGAAACTTGTCACGTGAATCTAGCTCGTCCCAGAAACCTTCGTAAGGTCTAGTTCAATACCAAAAGCCTGCTGTGGGATCTGGTTCAATACCATAAACCCACGATAAGATTTGGTTCAATATCAGAAGCTTATCACCATATCTTATTGGGGTACTTGGAACCATACGCTTTTCTAATGTAAATGTTAGTTAAGTTAATAAGTGGTTAAATATTTCAGTCACAAAAGATAAACAAAAAAGGATTTAGTAAAAAGATAAACACAATAAATAACTGGGAATAAAATACAATATTAAAATGGTTCACAAATCTAGGAAGAAAACGATACATGTGGTTACAACCATTAAAGATGAAAACACTACTAGTGGGGAGTGTGAACTTAATGCTTGCTCAAAACCCCATGAGAAAATGCGTATAAAATGCTCCTCAATCCTTGTCACACCCTCAAATTTCACCTGCGGGGTTGTACCGTGAGGTGGATGACATACTAGGATCCAAGTTATTAATCATGTTGAACGACCACTATATGAGTTTGGAATCGGCATTTCTCAGTCAACTTGAGTTAAAACAATTTGAAATATTGTACAGCGGAAGCAAAATAAGTTTTTACAAAAGAGAAAGATGTCAGTTCGAACAACACGCGCAATAACATTAAAACGATGAAAACCATTAAATGTTGAAATGCTTGAAATGTTTAGTGAGCAATGCATAAGACTTCCTAAATACCCCTAGCTCGTGTGTACCTTAGCAACATGAAAAAACATGCTAAAAAGAGTCAACACAAGGTTTGGTGATTGAAAGTGAGTGTTTGAAGAAAGTATTGTTCGTAGGAAATGAATTTTCGCAGATCCGCATATATCAACTACTTATCAATAGCTAGTTATTGTTCACGTTACTAATAGCGTTCGCAACCGAACTGTATGTTTGATGTTTGTATATATTTCCCGCCATGTTCATCCCAAAACAATGGCAATGCATGTTAAGACAATTATGCACCCTCTCGACCTCCAGTCAACACAGGTGGGGCTTGTCAGAGCCAATAGATCTATCTATTAATTTATGACATCATTTTTCGTCTCACACAGGCATTGTTGGCATAGCTAAGGTGTTGACACATCAGCTTTTCTTATGTCACTCACGACTCTCCTATTATAGTAAGTGTAGGTAGGTAGATAGATAGCAATAAAAGCTTCAACTCTATCACATTTTTTTATTTTGGTAAATTGCAACAAGAAACAATATACGTACAAACAAATAATGAAACAAAAAAGAGTATCTTACACTAGACCGTAAAAAAACAAATAGGTAGTGTACATGAAAACTTAAAAGCTAATTTTCATCCGATAAAAGGAAAACTAAGACCAATAAACGTGTAAAGTGTTTCCTAAATTTAAAGCTTGCTCAAGAACCCAACAAACTGAACAAAAGGAAAAGAGTAAATTATTAAAACCGTCTTTGTGGTTTGGCTTAATTTGTCACTTCAGTCCAATCTTTTAAAAATTAGTGGAACAGTCCTTGACTTTTGAGAAAATAGGTCAAAACAGTCCAAGGAGTTAACCCAGTTAAGTTTTAACGTTAAGTCAAAGACAATTTGGTCAACTCACGTATAAATTCATCTTCTTCCTCATTGTCTTCTTCCCTAATCAAACCCAACACCATCTTCACCTTTCACCACCACCACTACCCACCATCTCCTCCACCTTTCACCACCACCACTACCCACCATTCCATAAAAATAATTCTGGTAAACAATTACCCCCCCTCCTCTTCAGATACAAACATGTATTTAATTCAGCATCATGATATACCAAGATACAAACAAATGTTAATTAAAAGATAAGCAGAAAGCCATCTGGTGCCCTCAAGCCATAGAGACCCACAAATCCACCTCCCAAAGCCTCGTTTCCATCAATCCAGGTCAAGAAAGTCTCCCCAGACACGAGATACATGTCCCCAAGATCATTCCCATGCGTTTTAGGCACGAGATTGCTTACGAAAAAACGAAACCCACTTCGTGAGATGAACCTACGCGTTGGATTTATATTCGCGGCTCCCATTATATAAATTGAACCCAAAATCGAATACCCCATTCCATTCTGAACTCAACCATACCAAAACCCCCCAACAAACACCTCTGATTCAAGCCTTAATCATCGCTTCTGTCTAGCACCCCTCGTTCTAGTTCTCAACCGATTAATACTCGTACGTTACAGGTTAGTTTGTTTTACTCATGCAGAATCGATCGGAATGTTTCAAGGGTTAAAAGCCCTATGGTTTTGTTAGTTGTCGTGATCGATTAGTGGGTCAATTAATCAAGGAGATAGTGGGTAGTGATGGTGGTGGTGAAAGGTGAAGATGGTGGTGGGTGGTGGGTCTGATTAGGGAAGAATACAATGGGGAAGAAGATGAATTTATTCGTGAATTGACCAAATTGCCCCTGACTTAATGTCAAAAACTTAACTGGGTTAAGTCCTTGGGCTGTTTTGGCCTATTTTCTCAAAAGACAGGGACTGTTCAAGTAATTTTTAAAATATTAGGCTGGAGTGGCATATTGGGCCAAACCACAGAGACGGTACACTTTTTTACCGAATAGTGGCCCCTTGCGTCTTCTCTTTGCGTCTTCTCTTTGCCGAATAGCGGCCGTACACATTTTTACACGGGATCCGGGCTGAAGTAGTGCCGGTACAAAGTATCGTTTGTTCCCTCTCTATCACGGTCAAGCGCAGGTTGTCGGGTTAGCGCCGGAGTCCTTCGTCTTCGAGACCGGGCCATCAGGTATTCAATCGTTATCCTACCCACTTCCATAAACAACTTGTCTTCTTCGAACGAGTCGGATGAAGAAAAATCGTTCCATTGCAAAGCTATTTTGTAGAGAGTTAAAGAAATTTTTTTGTTGGCTTGTGTGGTGTGGGTGCCAAAATTTAAACCTTGCCAAAAATAAACCCTGGCTGCCAACGGTCGGCAGCCAACGATCCTTTTTGACCTCCAACGGTCATATTTGACTCACACGCGAGTGTGCTAGCTTTGGCTGGCTCGTGCGACGGCTCACGACCAAGTGTTGTGGATTCAGCTATCCACATGTATCAAATTGTGGCTCGCGGCCACAATAGACAGTCTTAGTAGAATTAAAGGTTCAAATAGCTATATATAATAACACTAAAACAATATAAGATCCTATTAACGAAAGCCACATAGATTAGTATTGTTCACAATTTGAATTGTTATATATAGAATATATTTAAAATATAAAAAATAATCAAATTACTACAACCTGTTAAATTCTAAGGACTAAAAAACTAATAAATAGAGAGTAAATTCTTTGCAATATTTTTATATCACTTTTATATTTTTATCTTATCTCACACACTTCTTGTTTTATGTTTTGTTGAGGTTTATATCTTGGATCCAGTCCAGTCCAGTTGATAAAGCTTGGAGAGTTCGTGGGCTAATGGTTTTGGATTAGGAGATGTGGCCTTGTGGGCTTGTCAGCCCAAGTCCGTTGTGTCAAATACATGTGGCAATCCTTGCGATGTGGAATAGATGGCCAGGATCATCCAAGAGTGTGTTTCTTTATAATGATCCGACGGTGGGATAAATAATCAAAATCCTAATCTTAAGTGTTCACGTTGTAATAAAGTTAGACACACTATAGATAAGTGTTTTGAGATTGTTGGATATCCTGCTTGGATGAAAAATAGAGTTGGTTTTAACAAAAGAAATGTGTCTAGTAACAATGTTACTAGTGGGACTTTTCTTGAAACAGATAATAAAAAATCTTTAAGCACTTTGACTGTTGATCAGGTTTCTCAGTTATTAAGTTTGTTGAATAAGAGAACCGAGGAAGCTACAACTAGCTGCAATTCTGCAGGTAGGTCATGTAACTTTTTCTGTTCTGCTAGTAATTCTAAACCTGTGTTTTCTTTTTCAAATGTTCATGAATTTTTTAGAAAACTTGGTTGGATTTGTGATTCTGGTGAAATCCAGCATATGGTTATGAGTGCTGATTGTGTGATAAATCAGATTGATGTAAGTGACTTAAATATTAGAGTTAATCATCCTAATGGAACTAGTGCAAAAGTTACCAAGATAGGAGATATTAGGTTAACTGATGAAGTTACTTTGTTTGATGTTTTTGTTGTTCCTAGCTACTGTGTGAACTTATTATCTGTGCATAAGCTTGCAAAAGATAGTAAGTCGGATGTTTTGTTTAATGAAACCAATTGTTACATACAGGATTCTTCAACCAAGAAAATCCTGGTGACTGGTAGTCAAGTAGATGGTCTATATTTCTGTGGTGAGTCTTCTGTGTTTTCTGGTGTTTGTTGTAATAGCTTTGAAGTTTCAAATCTGTGGCATGCAAGATTAGGTCACCCTTCTGATATTGTGTTAAAGGTCTTAAAAGATGATATTAAAATCAACATAATAAGTAATGATGGTGATAAACCTTGTGAAACTTGTCACAAAGCTAAACAACATAGAGAACCATTCCCAATCAGTGATCATAAATCTACTTGTCTAGGTGAATTGGTTCATTTAGATGTTTGGGGTCCCTATAAGGTTAAAAGTAGAGAATGGTTTAGGTTTTTTCTAACTGTGGTAGATGATTATACTAGATCTGTTTGGGTGTACCTAATTAGGTTTAAAGATGAAATATTTCAGAATATTCAACATTTTTTGGCTACCATAAAAACACAACTTAAGAAAAATGTAAAAGTGTTTAGATCTGATAATGGTACCGAGTTTGTGAATTCTCAATTAAGAGAATTTTTAAATAAAAATGGAATAATACATCAGACTTCATGTGTGTACACACCTCAACAGAATGGTATAGTTGAAAGAAAACATAGACATTTGTTAAATCTTGCAAGGGCTTTGTTATTTCAAAGTAATTTGCCTTTGCCTTTTTGGTCTGAATGTGTTCTTACTGCTGCTTATTTGATTAATAGGATTCCCTCCTCTTTGCTAAATGGTAGGTCACCTTATGAGTTAATGTATGGATTTAAGCCCTTGTATAGTCAGTTAAAGGTCTTTGGGTGTTTATGTTTTAGCATTGTTTTGGATAACAAAGATAAACTTAATATACATGCTAATAAATGTGTTTTGGTTGGTTACTCAAATGAAAAAAAAGGATATAAATTGTGGAATCTTGATACAAAACAAATTGTTTTTTCTAGGGATGTTAGGTTCTATGAAACAGTTTTTCCTTTCAAAGAACCTAAGGTCTCAAAAGAGTCTGATCCAACTGTTTATGAAAATATAAATCAGTTAAACTTTTTGGACTTATTTAAGTCTCAAACTAACACACACCCAAATGATCTAGATGGTCCCAATGATGAACCAAGGGCAAAACAGACATCTGACTGTCATGGGTCTTAGCAGCCTGTTGATAGTTCAGATACTGCTCTTGGTAAGGCTGCTAGTTAGCAACCAAGTAGTTATGGGACCAACACTGGTAGGGCTGAGGGTGATAGCTCAGAGAATGATGATTGTAATCATTCTGAGGGACAACCATCATCTATTGATCATCCTTCTGTGGTTAGGAAATCTAGTAGACATTCTAACCTTCCTAGAAAGTTTAATGATTATATTGTGGAAGGAAAAGTAAAGTATGGATTAGAAAAGGTTGTTAATTATTCTAATCTTTCTGTTGATAATCTGTGTTTTACCTCTATGTTAAATAAAAGTGTTGAACCCAATTTTTATTATGAGGCATATAAAGATGTTAATTGGGTAAATGCTATGAATGAGGAAATAGAAGCATTAAATAGAAATGACACATGGGATCTTGTGGAATTACCTAAAGATAGGAAAGCTATAGGTTGTAAGTGGATTTATAAAATTAAGTATAAATCCACTGGTGAAATAGATAGATATAAGGCCAGACTTGTTGCAAAAGGTTATAGTCAAAGAGAAGGTTCAGATTTTGATGAAACTTTCTCACCTGTAGTCAAGATGATAACTATTAGGTGTGTTTTGACTATTGATGTTCAGAATGATTGGCCTTTGTATCAACTTGATGTTAATAATGCTTTTCTTTATGGTGACTTGTTTGAAGATGTATACATGAAGTTACCAGAAGGATATTTTTCTAAATCTGATACTAGAGTGTGTAAATTAAAGAAGTCTTTGTATGGGCTAAAACAATCCCCTCGTATGTGGAATGCAAAGTTGATTAATGTGTTGTTTGATTTAGGTTTTGAACAAAGTAAATGTGACCATTCAATGTTTTTTATGAAGACTGACAATGTATTTTGTGTTCTGCTTGTATATGTAGATGATATTGTGTTAACTGGAAATAGTATAGAAGCTATAAAAAAGGTTAAAACAATTTGTAAATCCAAGTTTCTAATAAAAGACTTAGGTTCCCTAAAGTATTTTCTAGGAATAGAAGTGTTAAAAACAAGTGATGGTTTGTGTCTCAACCAAAGAAAGTATTGTTTAGAACTTTTGGCTGAATATGGCATGACTGGTTGCAAACCAGTTAAGTGTCCTATTGAACCCAACCATGTTATTACAAATTTATGCAAACAAGAACATGAAGGTTTAATAGACATTACTGGTTATCAAAGGTTGGTGGGAAAACTTATTTATTTATCCGATACCCGACCAGACATTGCCTATTCTGTGCATGTGCTCAGTCAATTTATGCACAAACCCACTAAAGCACACTTCTTGATTGCTATGAGAATACTTAGATATCTGAAATAGTCTCCTGGAAAAGACATACACTTGGTGAAAAATTCACAGCTCGATTTGACAGCTTATGCTGATTCAGATTGGGCAAAGTGTGTCGACTCCAGGAAGTCTATTACCGGATATTGCATATTTTTAGGGAAGTCTTTAGTTGCTTGGAAAAGCAAAAGGCAGTCCACAATTTCTCGGTCCACAGCAGAAGCTGAGTACCGTTCTATGTGTACTGCGACATGTGAAGTAATGTGAAAAATAAATCTTCTAAGCGAGCTGAACATTAAGGTTAGTCTTCCTATCAATTTATTTTGTGATAATTCTGCTGCTATAGCTATTGCAGCCAACCCTGTGTTTTATGATAAAACTAAACATTTTGAACTTGATTTTTTTTTCTTCGTGAACAAATAAGCAAAGGGTGTATTCGAACTGAAAATATCAATCTGAGAATCAGCTTGCAGATATTTTTACTAAGGGTTGTCTATTGCTCAACATAATCAAATATGTCTTTGGTTAAACACGTTTGATATTTTTGGTAATAAAAATGAGGGGGTGTTAAAAATATTGATAAAATATTTTTATATCACTTTTATATTTTTATCTTATCTCACACACTTCTTGTTTTATGTTTTGTTGAGGTTTATATCTTGGGTCCAGTCTAGTTGATAAAGCTTAGAGAGTTCGTGGGCTAATGGTTCTGGATTAGGAGATGTGGCCTTGTGGGCTTGTCAGCCCAAGTCCGTTGTGTCAAATACATGTGGCAATCCGTGTGATGTGGAGTAGATGGCCAAGATCATCCAAGAGTGTGTTTCTTTATAACGATCCGACGGTGGGCATCTGTTCTTGTGTATTTTCTCTGGAAGGTTCTATCACAGCTATAAATTAGCTAGGTTCTCTCCTTTTCACAGTTTCACGAGTCGCCAGTCTTCACTCTCATATTATTCTTTGTATTCACAATTAGGGTTTGAGATAAAGATCATCAGTTAATGATCTATTAGGATTCGTTTAGTGATTATGATCATCAATCAATGATTATATAGAAAGTATTGTAGATCATCAGTCAATGATCGTTTGGTTTTGTTGATTTAGTATTTCTCTGTATCTTGTACTAGATCTTTATTGAGTCTGTAAGGTGTTGATTCAGTAATAAAAGAGTTGTCAGGTTATTTGGTCGTTATAGGTCTTGTTTTTCTGACACAATCCTTTGATAATTACTCTATATACTAATTTCAAACATCCTAGGGAACAGTAGTTTCAATTTTGTGTTTTTGTAAGTTCCTACCAATTTCCATGTTGCGGAGCAACAAGTCTCCCACTAGTTTATAACTATATGTGGTTGAACCGGCTAGTTTGTAATAAATGGATTAAACACAGTTAAAAAAAATTAGCATTCTAACGCAACTTTATTCCACACCAAAAAGAACATTACATCGACTAACTACCCATTTAGCCAATGGTTACCTGAGTAGGACACCCGTTCCACCCAAGATTGGCTTTATATATACTAAACCACCACATACAATCATAAACATACAAAAACCGATTCACTTTAGCCGAAGTCGATCCCAAAAAACTCGTTCCACTTTACTGAATCTACACCGACGATTATAGATCTTTTGGTAACCCACCAGAACACTTCTTCTTTTATATCCTCTACTAACTTTGTTGTGCTCATGTCTCCTTTGAATACCTTTTCATTTCTCCTCAACCATATCTTCTAAATTGTCATTAAAAAAACTGCATATATTAAACAGTTAAACGTCATAGTTAGTTAGTTTGTTGATATGTTTAATTAAACGGGTTAAACATGTCAAATTGATTGACATTGTTTAATAAAACATGTCGGCCGTTTTCTATGGTTTTTTAGTCAAAGTCTTACTGGTTTTTTTTTTAACAAACAAAACCGTTGCTAAATGTTTGGTACCGGTTTAATTTAACAGTTATTCTTACCATTATTTTCCGATTTCCCTTACTCTTTGTTTACCATAAACTTGAAATATATTAATTTACTCTAAATATTAGGAACAAAATATACGTTTTAGGAAGATTGCATTTTGGTCATCTTCTTTTTTGTTTACTATAATTTCATTGCAAACTACAAGGCATTTGAATTAATTCTTTTAATAATTAAAAACTATATCATAGTTCAAAACTATGATAGGAAGAAGGTATAAAACTAATTCTGTTACCTATATTGTAGTTAGTGATACTTTTCATTAAAACGAAAAACGAACTTTACATCACAATAGAAGGTAGACGGGCAACAAGCTGCGCCGCCACCCCTTTCTGAATTGCGAACCCTAGTCTACCGAACACAAATCCTTGCCCCCCTGGAGATGAACTATTGCTGTGGACGACCCGTTGGACCCTGGTCAAGAAACGAATAGCTTCTGGCGCTAGGGAGCCAAAGGTATCAAATGCCAAGGGGATAAAGACATGTTGGTTCTCTGCACAAGCTTTGGCATGCTTATCTACTTTCTTCGATTCCGCCTTTCTCGATGCTTGCCCAGCTACAAACCCTGTTTCCCTTAACCCAACCAAAGGAGATACCCCTGTGAGGTCCACGCAAGCATGTTTCCCCCTCTCCCAACCAAAGACAAGCAGATCCGCTGGTCGCAGGGTGGATCTCCCTTCCGCAGGGTCTGTGAGAAAATTTACAGGGGCCTCCTTTTTGGCAGAAATCCCAGCTCTTCTCAGGATGTCCCACAAAACATCCCTCACCCAGTCATGCCGATATTTGAACCCAGGGAGCTCTTTGCAATGAATTGCGTGCTCCCCATATTTATCCATGCAAGCTTTACGGCAGATGGGGCATGTTTCATCTTCCTGATACATAGGGATCATTAGCCGGTACTTAAGTATAGCCCTGTATTCCACTGCAGACATGCATTGACCCAAACCCTCAATCGGGATAACGGTCAAAAAAGCCTGAGCATGAGGACCCTTCAGGCATTCAATCACCGCCTTTTGGCGGGAGGACAACTCAAAAACTTCTCCCAGACTCTGAGCAGTTTTGCTAAACAGAGCATTCGCCAAAGTTTTTTGTGGCTTTGAGGGGGCGGTGTCCTTATTAGAAAAACCGCCAATATCAAAGTCCGGGAGATAGACATTTAAGCGTTCGAGTGCCTGTTGATAGTCCGGGTCTAGCCCGATGACCCCACAGTTTCGAAGGATATGATCCTGAAGTTTCCAAGATTGAGCTCTAGACGCCACAAAGGCATAAACCCCAACATCTCGAGCTGAAAGAAGGCCCAAACCACCTAAACGCATTGGCAATGATGCCAACCGCCATTGGAGGTCCCCAAAGAAGGGGCCAGCACACACGACTATATCTTCAATAGCCTCCCGAAGGCCATCATCGAAAAGGGATACCGCATCCACCATCAAGGGGGGTTGACAAGTTCGCAACCCAAAAAGTAACTTAGCGACCCCCATGCATGACCTAAGTAGGAGGAGTTCACTTTGGGGATCCCTAAGGCGGGGCAGGAGTTTCATAAGGTCCACCGCAACCGAGGCCCGCCGCCCTGCCAACTCCCCAATAAAGATAGGATCTCGGCTAACAGCCCCACCAAGGAGCTTAACCCCTCTCTCTGGTCTACCAATCCCTCTCGGGAAAAGCCCTTCCTGAACTTTCAGCCCGTCACACGTCGGCCAAAAGACCTCTGTTTTCTTAATATTGTAGAGCACAAGTTCAAAAGGTTTTTTTTTTTTTTGAAAGGCATGTTCAAAAGGTTGAAACTAGAAAATCGTAGTGCTCACTATTTTACAGCATGGTTCGTCTTATATTTAAAATAAAACGAACGGTACGGTTTCAAAATTCCTAGTTCACGAAGCAACATTTCTTGTAAGACCCGACTGCGACACCAAACCAATGAACACCAAACCAAAATTTCTTCGAACGGTTTAGTTTTAAACCAAACCATGAACATCGCTTTACATAACATTGAACATAACGGAATGTAATTGCAACATAAGGTTACATAACCTAAATAAACTTGAACAGTTTTTTTTGTTAATTTGAACAGCTAATTTTTTCCTCCACTTAGAATACTCCCGTTGTCTCAACTCTCAAGTGAGACTAGAACCCAACACCTCTTGGGTGAGGGACATACACATTTGCCAATAGACCAAGCTAATGGTTAAACTTAAGACAACACGAAGTGGGGCGGGAGAAAGGGGCTTGAAGGGCTTTCATGGGGGGGGGGGGGGACACCGCCCCGCAGGGGGCGTGAAGGAGGGGGGAAGGTGAGGCGGGGAGGAGACCATGAGCGTGGGGGGAGGAGGTGGCCACGTGGAGGGTGGTGATTGGCTGATTTTTTTTTTAACTTTAACACAATATAATATTATTCCTTTCACCCCCCCCCCCTTTTCCCCCTTCCACTCCCCACAATCCCCCCCCCCCCCACATAGGTCCCACAAGTGCCACATGTCGCTTCCCCCCCCCCCTCTTTCCCCCCTCCACTCCGTGTAGTCTAAACAATTGATAGATTATCAAGTAGCTTAGGCGCATAGCTGGATATAATATGAGAAAACACTAAACATAAGACCATCTCCAACCTAGTGACGCCCGTCCAATCCCTGCCTGGTGCCACCTCACATTGTCCGTCCGTCCTCCCACTCCTCTGCAACGGGCGCTCCAGCTCATGGCCCACCTCCCCTCTCACAATCCTTGTCTCTCTCCTCCATGGGCGAGCCCTTGACCACAGGCGGCTCCCCTCCCTCTCTCTTCCACCTCACCATCCACGTCGAAAAACGTGGCTATGGGGGCCATATTTCGGACGGGTTGGAGAAAGCCTAACAAAATGAACATGAATATAACACAATAATTGAGACATGAAACACACATACCAAGCTCAGACAATCATCACATGCATATAATCATTGTACACGACAATACATCCCAAATGTACCATAAGTGAAAGAAGGGACATTGATACCATACCACCATAACATAATATTCTTTCTTAAGTCCACATGTCTCTGGATATAAATAAGGTCTAAAGCTCGTGTAACACATATAGGCCTATAAGGAGGCATGTAGATTAATCACACCACTATGGATGGTGTTACGTACTCCATTGGTGTCACAATGATCTGCGTGTGACACCAAATTTATATACAGTTATAGCTCGGTTTAACAGCCAAATTTAATAATATTATTTACTTTATAATATTTCTTTTACAATTATACGGACTCGATTTTTACAAAATGTAACACCTAGTGAAAGTTTTATGGAAAATTTACATTTTCATTCAACATATGTATTGAAATTACAAAAATTATAAGTATCATGCGCAAGTTGAAACTGAGGTGCAGCTTGCCGTCATTGAGGCTTGAGCGTAAAAGAGAACTACTAAACTAAGTGTACATGTAGTGGGCGTTGTATGGGGGCGTGTTGCACCTCTATAGCGCCGGGAACACCCCTCCCCCCCTCTCGGCGCTATAGAGGCTTTATGGGTTGCAGAGTTATGTACATGGCAAGCACTATCGAACATTGGGACCATTGACCATTTTGAAAATCGAACGTTGGGACCATTTAAAGAAAGCAACGGTTTGCTTTCCCCCATTTTTAACACACACACACACACACACATATATATATATATTTATATTTAACACATACACCTTAACACAAACACAAACCGAAACAAACACACTGATCCGATTAAGTATGGCATGGTGGACTAATCAGGAGCAGATCCAGTCGGTGACGGCGTGGATTAACACCAACGGGAATCCGCCAAACAATAGGGAGGATTTTTGGCACAATGTGTTGGCGGATTACAACTGAATTAGCCAAACAAACAACCGCAACGTTGATGAGATCGTCAATAAGTGGTATCTCGTACAAAATAACTGTACGAGATGGAACACCCTCTATGAAGCGACGATGGAAGCGCACCCTGGTGTTAGCCAACAAATGGGAATTCAACTCACACAAGACACTTATCGGCAACAGTACGGAAGCGACTTCCATGTCACCAATCTTCTGTCATGGCAATTGATCCGTTTTTTTAATGGTTAATTATTAATGTTTAGTGTTAATGTTTTATTTTAGTATTTTAGTGGTTAGTGTTTAATATTTAGTTTTAATGTTTAATGTTTTATTTTAGTATTTTAATGTGTAATGTTTAATATTTAATATTATGTTTTAATGTTTAACGTTTAATTATTAGTTTTAATGTTTATTTTTAAGAGTTAATAGCCAAAATCGTCCCTGAGGTTTGGGCACTTTTGCCACTTCAGTCCAAAACCCAAACTTTTTAAATTTGGGTCCTTCTACTTTATTTTTTTGCCACATTCATCCCTGACACTAAACCCAGTTAATTTTTTACGTTAAGTCTAGGGGTAATTTTGTCTTTTTGGGTTCCACCCTTTTAAATCCCCTTTATATCAAAACACTTACACACACATGTCTGTGTATTCATTTTGCATCTCACACACACATTATGAATCAGAGAGAGACTTAGAGAGAGGAAGAAAGAAGACCGGAGGCCTCCTCTGCCTCCGGCAGCACTCCGGCGTACCAACTCAACAACCACAGCACCACCTACATCACCTCATCAAGTATTATTTTAGAGAGAGAACCGCTGAGATAGAGAGACAGAAGGACAGCAAGAATAGAAGAAGGGATGGCGACAGGCGACGGCGGTGGCTGGACCTAGAGGGTTAACAGGTGGGTGTCGTATTCGGGGTAAAAGTCATGGCGATGGGGTCCAATCGGTCCAGATGTGCTCACAAGGTAAAACCCCTTTTCTATTACAATAATTGGGTGGCAGTGGTGGTGGTTTGTGGTGGATCGTAGAGGTTTATGGTGGTCAGACGGGTGGTGGTTGTTGGGGTTGATAGCCGACTGTGATGGTGGTCGAAGGAAGCTTCTGGTGGTGGTTATTCGGTGTCACAGGTGATGGCGATTGTTCTCAGTACTTGACGAGATGATGATGGTTCACAGAAAAATGGTTAGGTTGGTGGTTGTCGAGAAATGGGTGATGGTAGTGAGGGTTTCGGTGGTTCGTTGTCAGGAAGTGGTGGTCGGGTGATGATGGGTTACCATAGTGAAGGTGGTTACGGATGGTGTTGGGTTATGGGGTCTGATATAAAGGGGATTTAAAAGTGTGGAACCCAAAAAGACAAAATTTCCCCCAGACTTAACGTCAAAAATTAACTGGGTTTAGTGTCAGGGACGAATGCGGCAAAAAAAATAAAGTAGAAGGACCCAGATTTAAAAGTTTGGTTTTTGTACTGAAGTGGCAAAAGTGCCCAAACCTCAGGGACGATTTTGGCTATTAACTCTTATTTTTAATGTTTAATGTTAGTTTAGATAAACACATACATAAAATTTAAATTAAAACCATTACATAAACACATTACATAATCCTAAATTACTTATTAAATGAAAACATTACATAATCCTAAACTACTTATTAAAACATTACATAATTAAACTTAAATTTGTTTCTACGGAGAATAATTATCCTAGTCCTCCAGTGTATACTCTGGCGACGACACAGAACGATCGCTATCTCGACCATCGGACCTAGCATCCGAGGGGATGCAGCCATAGTCAGGACTTGGAATATAGTATGGTTCATCATCCATACTCATATATTCCCCAACAATATCTACTTCATAACCTTATCTTGAAAGATTACTTGTTAAGGGAGTGTATGAGTGTGTGTGTGTGTGTGCGCGCTTCGGGTGACCATTACATGTAACCGAATGATATGTATAAAGAAGGGAAGGGCTTGGGTGTTACACCTCACGAGTAGGGCCGATAATATCAAAGAAAATAAGCTAATTCCTCAAAATGAAGCTCCTAGGTGCTAACTAGCGACTTGGATCTCTTGGATGATGATGGTGAACGATCGATCAAAGCCCTTTGGGTGTGAAACCCTTCGGGCGAGTGGTTAACAAAATGAAAGGAGGGGTTTCAAGTGTTAGTGATGTATTGAGAGGTTGTGGTGTGATCCAAATGTGTTCTAGTGCCTCTATTTATTGGCGAGTTTGGGGAAGGAGGCAATGGTTTCATTGGTTCACAAACTAGGTAAGTCAAATGCATGCTTTCATGGAGTGTATTCAACTAGTGGCCTTGTAAGTGAAAGAGGTTGACTTAGAAGCTTTGTTGTGTAATGTGGGGGGTGTGGGGTTTCGGCCGCTGATGGTCATGGGGAAGGGGCACCATATTTGTGGTAAGGTTGACAAGGTGATTCTAGCTCATGGGTTTTATGTTTTGCCTAATTAGTGTAAGGGTTTGACTAATGTTTTTGGTTGTTGTGTGCACACTTCTTGGGACCCTTGGAAGCCGAAATTTATGGGGGAAAGGAAGAGTTTTGTGGCAAGTTAATGGGTCTTGGAGAACCTTGTTTCTTGTGTTGTTTCCACGTTAGTATAAGGTCTAGATATGTGGTGAGGTTTGGATAAGAATGGTGAGTGTATATGTGTCGTGTGTGTCTATATATATATATGCGTGTGATGTGTGTGTGTAGGCTGTATGTATGTATGTATGTATGTATGTATGTATGTGTGGGTAAGGAGAGTTGTTTATTCCTAATGTATTTTCATGTGTATAGGTTGATTCATATACATAGTGTTTTTGATGGTTTAGGAAGTCAACTTGTGTAAGAATAAGCTAATGTGTGTCCCTCATTGTATTTTGGTGTTTTCATGGGGAATTGAAGTGTAAAACATGGAAATCTTGGTGATGTGTGTGTGTGATCGTGAATATATATACACATATATATAAATTTGGTTTTGCTAAACATTAACTTGTCTATGGATGTACATATGTATTTGTATTAGAATTAATACATTTGTACACAGGTTAATTTGAGTTTAATTGTCTTTGTTGGACAATGCATATGGACAGTTCATGTAGATGAACATTGTTTGTTTTTGTTCTTGTCGGGCAACAAGTTGAGATTCTTGCTTAATTGCATGGATTTCCTAAAATCTATAATGAATTATAGGACTAACTGAGGCCTTGAACTAACTAATGGGTCTACTATTGGACTATATGCCTTGAGATTGACCCGTTGGAACCCTGTATAGCCCAACTGTGATGCAAATGATGACGTGTAATGCCATGAACATTGTAAGCATGTAGCTAAGTGTACGAATATGACCTGTGATTTCGACGGGTGTCTCATTTTGATCTTGTATTTATAGGGTTAGAAAACTAGCCGTTTGAAAACTAGCCGTTGGAATAGTAACCGTTTGAAAACTAGTCGTTTGAATATTATTTTTTATTTAATATTAAATATTATGTTATTATTATTATTTTTTAATTTAATAAATTTTATTTTAATATTTTTATTACTATTATTATTAATAATTTTATTTAAATAAAAAACAATAATTAAGCAATAATTACCCAATCATTTATAAAGCCACATGGAGCCCTTTCCCACTACACCCCTATTTTCTCATAAAGCCTCATAGAGGCCCTTCTATTACTTTATAATATTTTGAAAAAATTACAGAAATCGTCCTTTATGTTTACCTCTTTTTTCAGTAGATGTCCTTTAACTTCAAAATTGATGAAAATCGTCCTTTATGTTGTAAAATCTTGCAGGTCTCGTCTTTTAAGCTTAACTTGGTTAGTTTTTTTGGTTAAGTTTTATCATGTGGACCCACATGAGGGCAAAATGAGAGTTATGCCCTCATCTCTATCATCTTTATCACCAGTCACCACCACCACTTACTTTCAATAACCACCTCCACCACATCTACCACCGCACCACCACCTCTATCACCAACCTGCCACCACCACCACAACCTGCTTTCTTTCTCACCCACCCACCACCTGTCACCGTCAACATCTCCCACCGCACCTCCCCCGACCACCACCACCTAACCTAACCACCACACCCACCAAATAACTTGAAGACAAAATGACAGTTATAATACCCCAAACCAATAAACAATCCCTAAAAAGAAAGTCAACAACAAAACGCCCAAATTCACACCATCAAAACCCTAACTCGGTAAAAATAATATAATGAAGTTAGATCTATAACAACACTGAAGAAGCATACCTCAACCGTCCAGATAAAGAAATCAAGCGGTGGTGGTCCGGTTCAGTGGTTCAATCGCAGTTGAACGTTACTCGAAGATCCAATAATTAGCCTTCATATGCAGGGCAGGGGAAGACATGGGATGATAGACAAAGGTTTAGAAGGTCGAAGATAGGAAGCACCGTTGTTGTAGTTGGGCTTGTAGATGTTGTGGTTGGGCTTGTAGATGTTGCAGTTGTTGTAGATGTTGTGGTGGTGGTGGCATGTTGGTGGTAGACGTAGTGTTTGTCTCGTCGAAGATGGTGACCAAAGCAAGAGATAGAGAAGAAAGAGAGGGGACAATGGTGATGATGATAGTGGTGGTGGTGTGATTTTAAGGTGAGAGGGTTTAGGGTGGTGGTGGAACCAGATGTTAGAGAGGGAGAGAGAGTTGAAAGATTTTCTGATTTTTTTTCAAATAAGGGAGACATATAGTAAATGACTGTTTTGCCCTCACGTGATCCTCAAGTGACATAACTTAACCAGAAAAACTAACCATATTAGGCCTAAAGGACGAGAGCTGAAAGATTTTACAACATAAAGGACGATTTTCATCAATTTTGAAGTTAAAGGACATCTACTGAAAAAAGAGGTAAACATAAAGGACGATTTCTGTAATTTTTCCTAATATTTTATTCCCCTTGGAGCCCCTCACTACACATACCCTAAGAATAATGTGATCCATTCGTTTTTCACTATTATTTCTTCTCTATTTAGGATTTTAGGGTATTTTACATGAAAGGTTTTAAGTCATCTTATAAAATATTCAATTGCATAAAAATCTTTTGATTTTATAACTACTAGTTTTGGTGATATTTTTATTTTTGGGCTTCTAAGCCATTTTCTTGTTTGGCGAATATTCTATAAGAGGATTTATTTTATAAAACTTTGGCTTACTTTATAAAAAGACGTGGTTATAAGCTTCATGAAAATGTAGTGTTGTCAATTTTAAGTGATCTTCAACTCCTTGAACGCACGTCGTTAATCATTACATTGATGGTTTGTATACCAAAAGATATGTTGATTGTTGTTGACTTGTGCTTTGAAGTTGGACTTGATTAATTGCCAAGATCTTTTGGGATCAAATGATGGGCACATCATGACCGTGATGCTTCTGTCCAAGATTGATTGCGATCAAGATGACACAATTTTAATGGAGTCAAATGGAGGTGGCGTAAATGAACGGGTCGATATAAAAATGGAGCGGTGGATTAGGCTTAAATGAATCAAGTAGGTTATTTGGCATAAATGAACCGAGCCACAGCCCAGGGTAAACCCAAAATTTCTATTAGGGTAGCTGGGGTGGTCCGTGATTGCCACCCCGTGATACAGTGATGGCCGTGATACACCGGCCCGCCAACAGATATCCCGGCCGCGATAGGAATTTCCGTGATAGACATCACGTTGGCTTTAGCCAAAAGTAGCCGTTGGCTAACGGTCTTTTGACCGTTTAATTTAAAAAAAAAAACTTTTTTTTTCCATTCACTATATATACATATAAAATACCAAATCAAAGTACCACACAATCAAACAATACAATCAAAAAAAAAAATATGGAAGGATCACGCAAGAAACAATCGGCCACCAAACGAAAGTTTAGACCAAAGGTTCGGCCTAACATAGGCGAACCGGCTCAATTTCGTGAAGACGCACCACCAACCCCACAACCTACACACCAATCCTTTCAAAACCAAAGTTCTCAAAACCAAAGTTTTCAAAACCTTATGTTTCAAACCCAACAATTCTCGCTTCCAAACCAAAACCAATCCTATCTAGTGCACTACCCGCAACCCAACATGCCAACCCAAATCGCATCCGGAGTGTTTCAAGCACCTCCCGATCCGATTGATTTCCCTATGTTCGACCGTTATTGTCACACCCTGACAGCGCACACTGGAATGCTAGTCATGAGGTAACTGAAGTTGTTACCATAAAGTTTAGCAAATCACTTAAGGATACGCTTGGACATCTTACAACCACCCTCTAGCCCAACACATTTAAGCTTTTGTTCTAAGAAAGTTTTAAAAATTATGTCATAGCCAAGATGGAGCGAATTAAGATAGTAGTGTTTTACAATTTATTTAAATAAAAGATATTAAAACACAAGTTTCATAGTTTTAGGTCCCAATCAACATGTCCAAACGCAGTGTATGCTAAACCCACTCTCTCAAAAGCTCCATTCATTCATACCTGAAAAACATGCTTAAAAATATCAACATTATGTTGGCGAGTTCACAGGTTTAAGAGTAATAATTAAACTTTCAAGTTTAACGAAAACGTATGATTGATTAGCACTAAAAGAGAGAACCAAGTAGGCTAGCTAAGTCCTACAAGTAAGATGTATCCAAAGGCTCCTAATCAAGCCATAACTTTGTTCCCGTGGTGACCTCTAGTCCAAGAGGGACATTTTGGAGCTTACATTCTTTTTCAGTAAATACCCAAACCCATCCTGAAAAAGGGGGCGTCAACCCAATAGATCTACAATATAAACAACGGCTCTAAACCAAGAGCTAATGATTAAGAAGTGCTGGGAGGGTGTCGACCTGCCGATGACACTGGTGTTACGTAAACGTTCCACCGATGCACGAACCTAAGGCCATCAAATGTTCTATGTTTATAGTCTAACTAATCATACAAGCATGTTAATCCCCCGATTTATAAAACGTTCAAAAACATTTAAAAAGAAAAGGGGCGTGAAACTCACCTCAATGCAACAACTTGAATATTTTCCATCTCTGAGTTACAATCTTTCACCAATTTACATCCCATACCGTAGGGCCAATCAAATCAAGTTATTCACCAATTCACATTATCCAGAGATTTTAGCTAGTCATCAATGCTTGGATCATTGTCCACTTCTTTGTATCCTAATTACCAAATAAGGATACCTTAAAGTCTAGCACAGGAATCTAGCCTATTATCCAGCTATCTAGACTCGTATGTACGAATCCGAGTCTAGAAAGTGTTGTGACTCAACGAACCGATCACGACTTATCTTAATTTAGGTGTTAACATACGACATAGTACTCAAGTTGCGCATTTGTTACCATTCGTGTGTAACCTACGTTGGACTAATAGGGAAAGTATATTTAGGAAACACACTCCAGTTAAAGAAACTTTGAAAACCCATTGAATGGTTCAGGTTTTGCCACATCTTATTTTTAATATAAAATTACAAGGGTGTTTTTGTCAATTACTCTCATATCATCTCTCTCCTTTATGACATAGTGTCAGATAGAAAAGTTTAAGTCTCTTTCAAATTCATTTCACCCACCAAACAAATCTTCATGCCTACCTAACACTCTCATGGATGTATTTTTCTTTCAAATCTGATGTTACAATTCCACCATATTCCATTCTAATGCTTTCTCTCTCACTCTTCTTTCACCCACCAAACAAATCTTCATGCTTACTTAACACTCTCATGGTTGTGTATTTTTCTTTCAAGATCTTGGTACGTCGTTCCCAAATCTTGGTTGTGTAAACAGAAGGCTACCATCATATTCCACCAGATTCAACCGGGATATGTAACGACAATGGTGGTGAGTTAGGTTTTTGTTTTGGGTTTTGGTACAACTACAGATCTGTAACACAAAAAACATCACCACCGTCGTCATCGCCTTGAAGATCCACCCGGGTTAGGATTTTTTTATTAAGTATCATAGTATTCATTACCCAAATTCTTAATGGTTTTGGGGGTTTTTTTTTTGATGCAAGGAAATGTTGTAGCTAACCTCATTTTCTTTGACTGTTTAACACGGATGTCACATTCATTTTTTTAAGAGTTTTAAACATGTAAATAGTATGTTACTGGTGCAATAACTAACGTCACATACCTTTTCGTTATATTTTTTAATGTTAATAGTATTTTATAAGTGTAATTTGTGAAGGTCCGATCTGTAATACAAACTCGTTTTCAAGGTTGACTACTTTTTTATGTTGCTTTTACATAATGCTTTTACATATTTTTTGGTAAATTCATATTATTTTTATGTTGCTTTTTACATAAATAAAATGAATTAAACAATATTACAAATTTTTATTGGAATCTTGTTACATTTTTTTATTTATTATAAAATTTTAATTATTTGTATTATTATTTGTTATTTCTGTAGATAGGGTTTTTGATAAAGGCGGAGAAGAACAGGAAGATGGTTTTGTTACAATGAACATTTTTAGTTGGGACATGCTATTATTTTTTTATTCTTTGTCACAAATGTATACTCCTTGTCACAAAGGATTTTTTTTGTTACAGAAGTAAGCTCGCTTGTTACGGAAAAACGTTTTGTAACTTTCTAAAAAAGTGAGGTTTATTTATGATTGACATATTGTTTTATATTTAACATTTTAGTCATTAACATATTTGTTTTGAATCTAATGTTTTTTATTTATTTATTTGAATCCATAACATTATGGTATAAGTTGTAACACAGTAACAAAAGGCTGTAACATACTAGAAGTATAAGTTGTAACACATTTTCAAAAGCTGTAACATTGTCGTTACAGTTACCATGTTAAGTTTACATGTTATCTTATAAAATAATTTGAATATGTAACTAGAAAAATATAAAGAACACTCTATGGATGTAATATATTTGTAACACAATATAATAGGGTCTGAATAATAGGCTGAAGATTTTATAATAATACGAAACTGAAAATATGATAAAAAGGTGACTCACAAAAGCTTAATAGTTTATATATTATGTATTTAGAAAAAAAGATAATTATTTTAATAAAAGTGTTATTAAAAAAAAGAAAAAAAGATAATGGGTAAATTTTGGAAAATGATGGAAACAAAACATCTGAACTATTTGTACTTGTCACATATTGTGTACGATATATATTGACAATTATGCCATTTTCTGTCCTTTCCACCAATAAAAAAATGGTTGTTCATTTCAATAAAGTTACATGTAATCTAAACCATTGATTGTCAAGATCTATGGCTAAAATTGAGTTTCCAAATTTTCTTTAACTCAAGGGGGTTTCAATTTATCCTCCCCGTTGTGTGTGTGTGTGTGATATATATTGACAATTATGCCCTTTTCTGTCCTTTCCACCAATAAAAAAATGGCTGCTCATTTCAATAAAGTTACATGTAATCCAAACCATTGATTGTCAAGATCTATGGCTAAAATTGAGTTTCCAAATTTTCTTTAACTCAAGGGGGTTTCAATTTATCCTCCCCCTTGTGTGTGTGTGTGTTTGACAATCGTTTTGTATCTATAATATATATATACACTTATATATAATAATAATTGTAACAATAATAATAAATCAAGATATTATACCATATAACCGCATGCATCTCCAACGTTGACCAGATCAGACCCGAACCAAACCCGTCACCGATCTGACCCGAGCACCAACATGCAGCCCAAAATAATCAATAATCGTGACCTGTGACAACCGTCACCCTCGTCTTTTATCTAATTGACAATAATAGTCCTTTAAATATTTTCAATATAGTCCTTATAAGCTTCGTCGTTTTTTTAAATTTATTTTAGGGTAAACTAAAATTTTATCATTTATGTTTATTACGGATCGGGTATAAGTTTTAATCAAATGAGTAGGTTGAAACGTATTTCGGAGTGGATTCTATAAAACTTTCAAGTTTAATAAAAGTTTTAAGTTAAATCTAGTTAACTTGGTTAAGGTTAATAAAAGAAAAACTAACTAAACTTGAATAAAACTAACAAGGTGAAACATGAGGGACCAAATCTGCCAAGTATCAAAAGTTTTAAATCTGCCTTTCCCTCTCCCTGTGCTCACGCATTTCCGGCCATATTTCCGGCCACCGGAAAATATTCCGGCCAACCTACAAATCCGGTTATTTGAACGTTTTAACCGTTTTAAATGTCACCAAACGTTTCTCCACCTTTAAACTTCGAATTCCATTAATAACTTCAATCTGTAACGCGTTTTTAACCAAGCTTTAATTGTGAAAGAGTCTTGTAACCGATCGGAATCTTTAAACGACTCAAAACGCATTTTTTAATCGTCCATAATATAAACCGATCGTTCCATATAGTTGCTGCACTCTCTCACTTATCAAACCCACTTTTAAACGATCCAAAACGTGACCAGAAGATCACTAATTTTCGACTCTAAGTCTCGGCTCTTTATTCTTTTTTTTTCGACCATTAATCGATATTGTAAGTCCATTATTCTTTTGCCGTTTTGTTTCCTTACCATTTCCGATCGAAAGCCCCATATTTTCAGTACCTAATCGTGTCTGATATTGATTATTGAAAGATTGGGTTAGGGTTAGGGTTCTTGAGTGCATTTGGGGAAGAAGATGACTTCGGTAATATTAGATAAATAAAATTCGTTTTGAAATAATTCAACAAAACATTAGATGGCCCAGTGGTAGGTGTGTGTGTGTGTTGTACTGTATGGACCCGGGTTCGAGTCCCCTTTACCACGGGTCTCTTTCTTTTTTTTTTCTATTTTCTTGTTTTGTTCTTTATATTATTTATATAAATACATTATTTTTAAAATATTCATATTAAATTCATTTTTGCTCCAAAAATTATAAAAATTTAGGTGTAGCATCTTGACACAATAAAGAAAATTATCATACTTTTATTTTCTGGAAAATGTCTTATTTTTATATTTTTATTGATTTAATTTGTTTTAATCATATTTAATTTATTAAAAATTCATTTTTAATGATTTTAATCTCAAATTTTTTGGGGAATTATTTCTCACCATAATGAACTGACATAAAAATTATTGGTACAGAAAACACTCATTTTTATTAATTTTCCTATTTTTAAATCATTTAAACATGATTTAATCTCATTAAATCAGTTTTAAATACAAATAGGTTTAGAAAAATTATGGAAAATTATTTTAATTAATTTACATCATAATGAATTCATTTCCTATAAAAATAATATTTTTGGATCATAATTTATATTTTTAGTCTTATTTATGTTTAATTAGACATAATTAATCATTTATTTATTTATATTATTTAACATCTATTTTATAAATACTTTTCTTATAAAATAGAGATAGTCTTATTTTGAAGTCTTAGTTATAATTTGTTGGTTTATGGTGTAACTCATAATTATTTATTTATACATTTATGATTATTATATTTATTTAATTTAGTTAAAGTAATTAATTAAATTACTTTGTCTTAATTATTCAAACATATTTTTACCTAAATATTCAATTGGTAATAATTATATTACCTAAACCATATTTACAAACTTTGGTATATTATTTTAATATACAACTTTTATATTAATTCGACTTATCATAAAAAAACTCTATAATTCCCCAAATCAACTTAGCAAACCCTAATGCCTTAGACCCTAGTTATCTTAGACTCTTAGACTTTTCCCTTATTAGTATTCTATTACATTATAGGTTGAATTCCTTGGAATTCCCAATACTTAGCTCACTACCGCTTAAGTTGGATCGCTTTTGCAAACTGTGAGTATATCTTTCCCCTTTTTACTATTTACTCTTTTGGGGTGACTCATGTACAATTATTACTAAACTTACGTATGTTATTTACAAAGCAATGTGCTCTTGATATGTTTTGTGTGAATTGTATGAACGATTTGTCAAAGTCATTAACTTTTGGGCCGCACCTAACAATGAGTAGTACTACGAATTATTTCCCTTGGTTACTTACGTGAACGAGTTAAGTCCTTGGTCATTGTTATGGTTTTTCTTGAACGATGTGTGAACGATTATTGAACGATGTGAGGCTTGATTTTGACCCTTTTACATATTACATTATCATAGCACATATATTGCGAAACACTTTTTCTATGTATTCAAACAGGGTATGCTCACCAATACATTTTTGTATTGACCAAATTATTTTCGTACATGTTTCAGGTTCTTATGAGATGACTTTTAAGCTTTTGGAATTTTACTTAGATTTTGGATTCATTGTATTTCTGTTTAGTGATATTTAGAATCATTGTAATTCAATTCAATGTAATAAACTATTTAATCAATGTATCAATATTTACACTTTTAGTCCATGAGCTATTGAACAATCGTCACTACGTGACACCTCGATGTTTCCGCCATCGGTCGAGGTGTTACATGACCGAACCAAACAACCCCTGTACCCGATCGGACCATCCACAGTCACCATGCACCTGAACCGAACCCAAAATCACAACCAAGCACCACCATTTTCGGGCCTGAACCAGACCAGACCACTCGAACCCGAGCCTGAACCGCACCAAACTCCCACAATAACCATAACCATATCTGGCCTAAACACAACAAAAACCACCGACATGCAGCCCCAATCGGTCCATACCCGAACCAAAACAAACCACCGTCTCCGTTGTCTCCTTGTACCACCACCACCATCGGCCAAACACCACCAGACCCACCATCAAACCACCGCCGAGCACCACCTAACACTGCCGCTGTCTCCTTCTTCCTAACCACCACCATCTCTGGCTAATACCACCAATCAGGGCCACCACACCTCCGCCCCAATCGAACCACATCACCACCACCTCGAACCCCCACAGATCAAAACCACCACCTTCACCCCCATCCCTATTAAACCAGCGCCGCCCCTTGCTTCTGCCCCTTTGGGGTTGTTGAAATACCACGCTGCCGCCACCAAGGAGAGGTGGTCGGTCGGCTTATTATTAAAGAGGGGGAGGGAGAGGGATGCGAGAGAGATGAGAGAGGGAGAGAGTGAACGTGAGAGAGAGGGAGAGAGAGGTGAGGGAGAGTTGAGAGGATTTTCAATCTTTGGGTGATGTTGTCTGAGAAAAATGAGAAGGAAGAAGAAAGATTAAGCCTTTTATAGCTAGGTTAGAGTTAGGTAGGTAGACACCGTGTCTCGAACCCGTTATAGTTTAAAACGTCTCGGTTTAGATTTAGGCTCGATAATTAATTATAAAAATTAGTCGGTTTTATTCGAAATCTTAAAAAACGTTAAACCGAGCAAAGATATAATTAATATCGGTATCCTACGCGTTATTTCGAAACATCCGTTAATACGCGTTAACTCAACCGGTTACTGTTTCCTCCATTTATCCGACTCGATAGCTTTCGATATTTAATAAATAACATTATTAAAAATAAATAATTAATCCGGAAGCATAAATGCGGTTAAAACCACGCATTTCGATGTTTGGTTCTAATATTGGTTACTTCTCGCGTTCTCCAAAACGCTACGTTTTAATCCGTTCTTCAATCTGATTCCACATCCGATTTCTTCAACAACAAATACGTGCCGTCTTTACATGTAATAACTCTATATTTGTCCATTCTGACGAATTCTAATTGATATCAGTTCGTTGGCATTTAAATGCGCAGTCTTTCTTTAGAACATCTAGGCGTCCACGAACTCCACTAAAGACATCGTCGGACTCGTAACAACCTAACTTAATCAAAATCAACTTTAATATACGCGAAGCATATAGGAATCATGATTAAGATCCAATCAACGGTTGACCGAAATTTACCGGTTGTCACAGTTTCCCCTCGTTTAAGAAATTTCGTCCCCGAAATTTTCGTCTAGTCACTACTAATTTTTAGTTGATCTTCTCTTTCCAAAATAAACTCTGGTCCATAACTAGAATTTCCATCCGACCTTGACCAATCTGATATTACTCCACCACAATTTCTGGACTTCTACTTCGTAACCTCAACGGCTTCCTTGACAAAACGCAACTTGTCGTCGACATTAATCTCCTCTGGCGGTATCACAAGTGTCTCGCCGGACAACCATTTCTTCAAATTACAAACGTAAAACACATCACGAGCTCCCAAAAATTCTTGTTGTAACTTAAGTCAATATGTAACTTGGCCTACCCTTGTTATGATCCCAAACTGTCCAATGTAGTGAGGGCTAAGCTTTCCTTGCCTACTAAGCCTATTAACGCCTTTCCAAGGCGATACTTCCAACATAACTCCATCTCCAACTTGGAATTCTAAAGGCTTTCGTCTATTGTCCGCATAACTCTTCTGTCTATTCATTGCCGCTTATAATCTATTCTGATTCGAAAGATGTTGTCCGTAGTCTCTCGGACCAATTAAGTGTTTATCACCCACCTCTGCCCAACAGAGTGGTGAACGACACTTTCTACTATCCAATGATTCAAACAGTGCGACGTTGATACTGGAGTAATAACTTTTATTGTAGGAAAACTCAACCAAATGGAAGATGAGTATCCCAACTTCCTCCAAAATCAATCGCGCAAACACGTAACAAATCCTAAAGCGCTTGTATAGTTCTTTCACTTTGGCCATCCGTCTAGGAGTGATAAACAGTGCTCATATCCAATCGTATTCCTAGGGCTTTGTGTAACGATCGCCAAATCCTTGGTACAATCGGCCATCCCGATCAGAAGTCTTTGATATCGGTACACCAAGCCTAGATACGACTTCCTTCAAATAGACACGAGTCAACTTCTCAATGTGATCAACTCCTTTGATCCGTAAGAAATGTGTGGACTTAGTCAATCGATCGACAATCACCTAAATGGCATCATAAGCGCTAGATGTCCAGGGAATTTCGTAACAAAATCCATCGAGACACATTCCTATCTCCATTGAGGGATTTCCGGTTGCTAAAATAATCCTGAAGGCTGTTGATACTCAGCCTTCACCTTCGCACAGGTTATACATTTTCCAACATAAACCGCTATCTCGCCTTTCATGTTCGGACACGAATAATGCCCTTTCAAATCCTTATACATATTGCCAAAACCATGGTGTACCGAATATTCTGACTTATAGGCCTCATCCATAACCAATTCACGCATACCAACCTTATACGGTATCCAATCACAATCCATAAAGTACATTACCTTGACAACTTTCAGACTCCAATCTCTTATCCTTTTGTACAAGCGTTCGCTCTTCAGATTTCTCTTCCTTCCAAGCTTCTTGTCATGCTTTGCTGACTTGAGCTATAAGGCTTATATGGTTTGTCAAACCTAATGCACAAACACGTGATGGTTTAACCTCTTTCCTTTCTACACAATGCTCGTTTTTCCATAATAGTAACGAATTTCACAATCACAATCATTGAGTAGCTCAACCCATCTTCGCTGCCTCATAATTAACTCTTTTTGATCAAGATATGTTGAAGACTTCTATGATCCGTAAAGATCTTACACTAAGTGCCACAAAGATAGTGTCTTCAAATCCTGAGAGCAGAAAGCACATCTCCTATCTCCAAGTCATGCGTCGTGTAATTCACTTTATGCACTTTTAGTTGTCTTGACGCATAAGTTTGCATCAACACGCAACCTATGCCTTAATGTGAATCATTACAGTACACCACATAGCCATTGTTTCCAGCGGGAAAGGATAGTGTTGGCGCACTACACAACTTTTGCTTTAAAACCTGAAAGGCTTCCTCTTGCTTTTCAGTCCATTCATACTTGCGTCCTTTTTGGGTTAATAGCGTCAAAGGTTGCACCATCTTGGGAAAATTACCAACGAATCGGCGGTAATATCCAGCAAAACCTAAAAATTGACGTATCTCTGTGGAAGATTTAGGAACATTCAACTCCTTGATCGTCTCTATCTTTCCTGGGTCCACTTGCACATCTTTCGTGTTAATAACATGACCCAAGAAATGAACTTCACACATCCTAAATTCGCACCTTACGATCTTCACAAATAACTTCTCGCTTTTCAATATCTGGCCTAAACACCACAAAAACCACCGACATGCAGCCCCAATCGGTCCATACCCGAACCAAACCAAACCACCGTCGCCGCTGTCTCCTTGTACCACCACCACCATCGGCCAAACACCACCAGACTCACCATCAGACCACCGCCGAGCACCACCTAACAACGCCGCCGTCTCCTTCTTCCTAACCACCACCATCTCCGGCCAATACCACCAATCAGGGCCACCACACCTCCGCCCCAATCGAACCAGATCACCACCACTTCGAACCCCCACAGATCAAAACCACCACCTTCACCCCGATCCCTATTAAACCAGCGCCGCCCCCTTGCTTCTGCCCCTTTGGGGCTGTTGAAATACCACGCCGCCGCCACCAAGGAGAGGTGGTCGGCCGGCTTATTATTAACGAGGAGGAAGGAGAGGGATGCGAGAGAGATGAGAGAGAGAGAGAGAGAAAGAGAGAGTGAGTGAACGTGAGAGAGAGAGAGAGAGGTGAGGAAGAGTTGAGAGGTATTTCAATCTTTGGGTGATGTTGTCTGAAAAAATGAGAAGGAAGAAGAAAGATTAAGCCTTTTATAGCTAGGGTTAGAGTTAGGTAGGTAGACACCGTGTCTCGAAGCCGTTATAGCTTAAAACGTCTCGGTTTAGATTTAGGCTCGATAATTAATTATAAAAATTAGTCGGTTGTATTCGAAATCTTAAATAACGTTAAACCGAGCAAAGATATAATTAATATCGGTATCCTACGCGTTATTTCGAAACATCCGTTAATACGCGTTAAATCAACCGGTTACTGTTTCCTCCATTATTTAAAATAAATAATTAATCCGGAAGCATAAATGCGGTTAAAACCACGAATTTCGATGTCCGGTTCTCATATAGGTTACTTCTCGCGTTCTCCAAAACGGTACGTTTTAATCCGTTCTTCAACCCGATTCTACATCTGATTGCTTCAACAACAAATACGTGCCATATTTACATGAAATAACGCTATGTTTGTCCATTCTGACGAATTCTTATTGATATCAGTTCGTTGGCGATTAAATGCGCAGTCTTTCTTTAGAACATCTAGACGTCCACGAACTCCACTAAAGACATCGTCAGACTCGTAACAACCTAACTTAATCGAACTCAACTTTAATATATGTGAAGCATATAGGAATCATGATTAAGATCCAATCAACGGTTGACCGAAATTTATCGGTTGTCACAGTTATGGGGTTCGCGAACTAGAGAACTATACGGTCCAAGATTCTGAGGAAGAAGATGATGATGAATATGAAGAAGAGGTAGAGGATGAGGAGGAGGAAGAGAAAGAAGGGGAGATACCAGTGCAAGCAGCAAGAGGAAGAGAAAGAAGAGGAGGAGATACCGGGCCAAAAGAAAGAATTCCCTGGTCACAAGAAGAAGAAGTGGCGTTGGTGAAGTCGTTTTTACATATTTCCGAGGACAAACGCGTCGGAAATCAACAACCATCCGAAACGTTTTGGCTGCGAGTGAAGGCACACTTTGAACAACTTACCGGCATAAGAAGAAGGCGGATGGATCAAATAACCGGTAAATGGACCGATTTACAAATAGAAATGAGTTAATTCAACGCCCTCTACGTCACACAGGTATATGATGTTATTTTTTTATAAATCGTTTACTTTATATTATTTTTTTATAAAAATTGTTGAGTTTATATTTTTTTTTATAAATTATAGAAACGTCTTTGGCCAAGTGGAGCGTCGGATGTGGAAATCATACATGTGCGGCCCTCAACGATTATCAGCGGGTGTACCTAAGGAGTGGTTTTAATTTGTTGGATTCTTGGGAAGTTGCAAGAGTTCATTCGAAGTGGGTTCCCATTGATATTCCCGGGGTTAACGAACTTGGGCCAACAGGCCCACGTGGAGGAAGGGGAAGGGGAAAGGGTGGTCGTTCTCAAAAACGATCTAAAACATCGGAATCAGGAAATGCTACACCATCAACGGACGGGCTGTCTACCAACATGCCCGAACTTAATTTGAATGATGAATTTCCCGACCCCGAGGACGACACACCCCCGACAAGAAGAACGCCTCGAAGGAAAAGTGTCGAGTCGTCAAGTGGCAAAGGGAAAGAACCTTGGGTGGAGGCGATGACCGAATACAAGTCGGCAAAAATGGTGGAAATTGATGAGAATCGGGAACGGCGTAAGTACTTGGCGGACTTGAAAATACAAAGAGAGAACACCTACATGAAACACTTGTCCGAAATTCAAAAAAATAAAGATTTGAAGGTGTTGAAGGAATCGCACGAGGACGCCGATGAACCATACAAGTCGATTCTCATCGAACGAAAACGTGAAATTTGCGACAAATGGGGTTGGGTTTATCACTTTTAGTTTTTTTTCCAGTTTTTTAGGGTTTTTTTTTATGTTTTTAGGTTTATTTTTATGTTTTTTATTTAATGTATTTTTTTAATTTAATGTAATGTTTTTTTAATTTAAATGTAATGTTTTTAGATTATTTTTAAAAAAAAATTAGTGATGAAATGTGATGAAAAGTGCACACCCCTAGTGGTTAGTGATGAATGTGATAGAATGTGATAAAATGAGGTGACAGAATCTGATTAGGTATGATAGTGTGATGAATGTGATGAAAAGTAAACCACCCCTTGTGGCCTTAGTTTGAGTTGGAGGGGGGGGGGGTAATTGAGCCAGAAGGCGAGCACATGTTGCGGTGTGATTAATCCACTTGAAAGGCATACATGAGCCTTTTATGCCCGCTTATGATGACATCACACAACTACTTATAAGGGTGGATGGGGTGGTCCGTGATGGCCACCCCAAGATCGTTGTGATTCCAACCTACACCGGCCCACGACATTTATCATGCCCGCGATAGAATTATTTTGTGATCAGCATCACAGTCCGCTGGTGGCTAGCCGTTAGCCAACAATTGAAATATTTAAAACAAAACTCAAAAATTAATTTTACCCCACTATAAATACACATATTCACCCCATTTTTTATACACATTCAAATAATTCTTCTCATCTTCACAAACAAATATAAAATTCTTCTCATCTTCACAAAAAAATAATAATAAATCACAAAAAGTCACACACAATGGTTACGTGGACAGAAGAGGAGGAAATTGCACTCGTGATCGCGTACAACACCATACACCCTAACGATGGAGCATCAACGAGCACCGGTCGTGGTTGTAGCCGTGGCCAGAGCAACCCATATTGGAAAAGAGTTTTAGCCGAGTTTAGTAAGTGTGATCCAATCTCTCACAAGTACGCGGACCTTGAATCCAAGTGTCAAACGTACGGAAAAAAAATTTAAGAGAGCGCAGCTAAACCACCCTGACGAGAAAGAAGATATGTAGAAAGACTTCGCTAAAATCGACTACACTACCGAGGTCGGCGTGGATTTTACGCACCTTTCGGCTGACGAATGCTACGCAACAAATTTTAGGTTTTATATTTTCTAGTAACCTTTTATTTAATTTCTAGTATTTTTGAATTAATGTAAGTTTTTTTATGTAATTTCTTTTTATTTCTTTTTATTTAATGTAAGGTTTTTTATTTAATGTAATATTTTATTTTTAATGTAATGTTTTATTTTTTAAAAAGAAAAGTTTTGTGTGATTGTATCATTCCACTACTAGTGTTTTGTGATGAATGTGATGGGGTGTAAGTAAAATGAGATGGCAAAATTGTATTGTGTGTGATAGTGTGATGGGGTGATAGAATCACCCACCATCCCATCCACCCTGGTTGGATAAGTCAATGCTTAAACACATACTGATTATGGTGAAGTGGTGAACAACTTTGTAATGGGAGAACCGGATAACAAATTGTCACATACATGACACGCTACATATGAAAGAGATTATGATATTTTTAAGCAAATCATTTCACCCAACCCTGAACTGTTTCAAGTGTTCAAATGAATAATTGAAGTGGTCGCAATCTCTTCTATGTTCATGTTGACTAGAGACCAAGACTCCAACGCCAGGTGCATACCAAAAGACCGGTACATGTGTTATGTGTATATGTCCCTTTCTTTTTATATGATAACACGTTAAAAAGACGTCGTTTTAACTTGTCAAAAATGGTTTACAATCATGCTAAGCTTTGGTCATCATGTTCATTTTTTTATTTAAAAGGGTTAAATTACTATTTAAGCAACTCAACTTTTGAGTACATACGATAATTATTTAAAATGATTTATGAGTTCCAAGGTCTTCTCATTTTGCATATTAGACTATTGGGTGTGGAGAGGGTTGGCATCCTCATGATGGGCCTCCACCTCAGCTGCCACGTCAGCGTGGGGTATGAGCATCAATAGGATGATGGTCCAAGGGTGTGGATGAGGCTCATCATCCTTTAATATTGCCAAACGTCCATATTGCTCAACGTTCAAAAAATTGGCACGGCGCCCATGAGGGGGGTGTTTGCCGGGGCTGCCGGCCCTTGCTGGGGCTCATGCCGCTACCACACCCGGTAGTCTTAGTCGGAGAGTAGTTATTTTTATATTTTGGTTATTGTTTGTTTGCCTAGTTTTCGGTGTTTTAAAATTGGATTAATTATCAAACCGTTTACATTACCGATGAATCAGACAAAAGAAAGGATGGATACACTCTTTACAAAACTAGCGATGTGAGCATGTGGGTATTTTTTGGATCTTACTAGCGATGTCCGGAATTTTTAAACTTTATGTATATTTTTTTTGGATTGACAAGGCAGTATAAACCTTAGTCTTATATCCTCATGTTATTCCAATTTGACTCTTAAACCATCTTTAGCATCGTGGGCGGCACCACATAGTAGAGTAAAAAAGAAGTAAGAGAGAAGAATAATGAAATTCTGATGAAGGCTTCATCGGAATTTTTAACCGGAGTCGAAGGTACGGTGTTAAGAGAGAAAGAAAGAGGATGTATAGTAACAAGTCTTCCTTTTGAAACCTACTCTTTTGTTCAGTTTTTTATTATTTATTGTCTGTTTTACTTTCTTCAAAACCCGTATCCACGTGTTACATTTCCATTGAGTCACAGAAGGGCCTCCATACCTAATTTCACAAAAGAATGATTTCTAAATTTTCTTTTGTTTATTATTAGTTATTTAACTTTTTAAAATCTACTTGTTTTTTTCTTTATTATCAAGATAAATTTATTCTAAATATTACCCTCTATATTAGTTTACAAGTTTTATTTATCACTTCGCTTCTAAAGTTTTTTACTTTATTCAAATTTTTTATTATTTTTTTAACAAAACTATAAATAACATTTTATTTAGCGATAATCATGCATCATCTCTAAAATCTACGTTATGAGACTTGAAACCCGTATAACTTTGACGGGAATAAACAAATGATGGTTAGAACTGAATGTTTGATGCTTTATGTAAGAGCAAGATAAAACTTCATGTTCGATTGTTTGATTTTTATTCCCGAATGTTAAAAAACTTTGATGGTTAAATGATTTATTGTTATAACAATTATTATGGTATTATATACTTTTATATATGAGCTAGTGACTTTATATTATAGGGCCTTTTTTCTACTCACTCCAGGCCCAAAATTTTACAGGGATTTTCGGAGACGGCCCTATCAACATTGAATCCAACAATACTAGGACCTAAGGCCTTGATAGAGGGTTTTGCAAAATCGGAGGTTGTGTGGTTAGGGTTTGCCATTTTAAATCGAGTTTTTTTCTCTAAGTCTTAGAAAATATCTTTCTGGTTCGACTAATGGCGGTATTGGTGCATACGAGGAACGCAAGTTCATACACTGCTGGAAACAAGAAAGATAAAAGAGACAAAAGCAACCTATTAAGATTGGTAACTTAAAATTGTCGTTTTCCCAGCCACGTCGCCAAAAACTTGATGCATGTGTTTTAGTAGTTAGGTTTATTAGCTATGAATGCTTTTACCAAAACAAGATCGAGTTTTAAATGTATAAAAAATGATAATTGCTTCTTAACTATAATAACACAATAGGTAACTGCACATATCATGTATAGTATAATTTTCTTGTAAGTATAAAGTATTAACCCAAATGACACATCTTTTACTACTCAATTTCAGCTACCAGTTACGTGATTAGTTAATTTATTTAGAGGTTTGATTAAAAACGTAGAATATAAATAGTAATAACAATATAAGTGTAGAGAGAATATCAAGTCAAAACAAGATGTTGCTTGGGATGAAATCCACTTGAGATAAATTTATAGTAAATAATTAGTTAAAGTGATGTGAAAACTTATCACACTTTCCACGTGACTTTGTTAACAATTTATGTTCTTGAGGTTATTATGAGGGTCGCATGTTTCGGGTTGCTCACCTCGTCAACCTTGAAAGAAGCCTATTAGTTAAACCACCTCAAGGTTGGATATTTCATAAATTTACTCTTTTCTTTTATGATAAACTTCCTAAGACCCTTAACAAGTTGCAAGCTACCACTAATATAACATTGGTCGTTGCCTCTTTTGAGGTCGCTCAACCCTTGTTTGATATATTTAAGTTTCCAAATTAGTGATTAATATTTATTAATTGTGCAACACTTTAATAATAAAAAATAAATATAGACCATTTGCTTCCAAACGTGAGTTCACCAATTCTTCTTTTCGTCAAAGTTTAGCATATAGACCGTGCAAGCAAAGTTGGGAAACCACGTGTTGACTTAACTCTGAGGCCAAATGTATAAACAATACCGACCTCAAGGGAAGTTTAGCACATAATGTGTGTCTTTCCAACTCCACAAATAGACTAATCTCTACGCATGGGGTTACACATGCAAGTGCATGGATTTTTACACGCCATAGGTACACTGATAAGCCCCCCTCCTAATTTTCTACCAAGTACACTCACAACAATAAAAACTAAGTTAACCATGTCATCTACAAAGAAAAGAGAGAGAATTCTCAAGAACATAAGCACACCACTTTTTACTAAAAATAAACTATTAAATTTATACTAAGTTTCATCTTCATCCGAGCAACACTACGAAATCTAGCCAAGAATGACCACACAAGCTTGTTCACACAAGATGATGATGATGATGAAAATAATCATGGTAAGGAAGTGGATTGGGATTTATTAGGTTTATGAAATTTTTTTGGGGTTTACCTCTTTACATTTGGCTATTACAAGTGCTTATGGAATGAGATGATTGAAGTGTTGGTGAAGGTGTGGAATGAGATGATAGAAGTGTTGGTGAAGCCTTCTATTTATAGATATGAGCAGTAGCCTAAGCACAGCCGTGCCTATGGTGGCACGAACGTGCTTGTCCTCCTAGCGGTACAGTCTTATGTCCTCTATTGTCCTTTGCTGTAGATTTCGTCCTTAATGGTTGGAGGATCACTCCCGTACTTGCCTAGGCACGATCGTGCTTGGCCACATTTCGTAACCAACAGTCAGTTTTAGTCGGAACTGGAATCTTCTTATTCTTGCTTCATATGGTATGCCCATGCTCACCTTTCTAAGTTGGCTTCTTTGACTGGTTTGTTGACTTTTGTTGTCCCCATGACGAGCACGCCCCTGCCTAAGTGTGCATGGACGTGCTTGGCACCCGATGTTCTTCAAAATCTTCAAATTCTCATCGTTTATCTTTGCTTATCACTTTTTTTTTCATTTCAAGGGCTTAAACCTACATTTATCAAATGAGAAGGATTTATGCATGTTTTCCCTATGATAATAACAAGATCTTCTCCATAGTTAGTAATAAGCATGCAAGTAAAACATGTGTTAATGATGGTACATCACCATATCACCATGGCTATCATGCAAGTAGGGTTGTAAACGAACCAAGCATTTCACAAAGTTTCATGAACTGTTTGGTGGGAAATTCGTTCGCGTATGTTCGTTTAATAAAGGAATAGACACAAGCAATAAATTTTGTTCGTTTAGTTAAACAAATGAACATGAACAAAGGCCACGTTCATTCATATATGTTTGTGAACGTTCAGTAACATGTTCATTTATCTTTGTTTGTGTTCGATAGTTCATTAAGGTTTTTAACTTTTTTATTTCTAATTTAAGTACTTCAAAATTCCCCCATAATAGATTATATTTAATATATATTAGCGGATTACATATAAATATACTTCACCTATTTTGATTAACTTATTAAACAGTGATTTCAAGCTTAATGTGATAATTTTCTATTTTTATGAGACAATACTTTATTGTAATTATGTGATCAAGATCATGTCATGTATATTCAGATAATTAGATTAGTATATTTTGTGCGGATAATGTTTGTGATGAAAAATGTTGATTTTATTTGAAATTTACTATGTTTTAATTTGTTCTCGGTTTTGTTCATGAACGCTTGTTTATGTTTCATTTGCATTCGTTTTTGTCCGACGCCTAAATTTAACAAATGAACATGAGCACGTTTATTTCCTTAACAAACAAACACAAACATAAAATCCCGTACGGTAAATGTTCATGAACAGTTCGTGAACACATTATTTCCTTAATAAACTAACATGAACAAGTCCTTGTTCGTGTTCGTTTGATTCGTTTACAGCCCTAGATGCAAGATGTGAACATATAGTCTACATATTCAATATCCGAGTCACAAAGAACCCACCTTTGGTCATCCATAAACATGTTTCTCCTGCTAAGAGCCGCGAGAGTCATTTTATGAGCAAACCACAAAAACTAAAATAATATTTAACTCAATAAAGGTTCACCATGAAATAACTAATTTTCAATTTGTATGTGTTGTAAGAGCAACAGCCTAACCAACTGGTCTGGAAACATTTTTATTATTATGACCATATATATATATATATATATATATATATATATAGGTAGAGGATTCTGTAGGAAAATTGATTTGTATAGGAAGTGTGAGAAGGATTAAAAATTGACATGTAGCCATCATGTCTTTGATTTTAGAATGATGTTTTGGGTTGCTTTGACTTAAAAAACACTTAACACAACAATATACAAAAATTTAAAACACAATTCAATGTACTTTAGTCATTAAATTTAAATTACAGATAAAACACCCTAGTAATTACTTAAAACACTCTTCTTAAATGTTCTTGACATAGTGTTTTAAGTTTTAAGCTTAAAATACAATGTTTTTGGTTATTAATTGTTATGTTTGGTGTTTTTCTAAGCATAACAATCCAAAACATCATGAATACGTCCAAAAAAATGATGCATACATATCAATTTTTAATCCTTCTCACACTTCTCACACAAACCAATTTTCCTACAGGAACCCTACCCTATATATATATATATATATATATATATATATATTTCAAATGGCTAAATCCTACATGACATTCATATAGCCATTCTCCTCTTTGAGAGTGCCATTTAGGAATTGAGATATTTTAGGAAAAAAAGAATTTAAAAACAAAATTAGATTTATTTCTCTCATGTTTCCTCCCATAATTTTTAAAGGTTAATATCTTTTATATACGAGATTTTTTAAAGAAACAAATTACACCAAATTAACGAGCGTTTTATTATCTTTTTAACGAGTACCATAGTGCTATATAAAAACGGAGAAAAAAACGACCAAATTAACAAGCGTTTTATTATTTTTTTCAACGAGTACCACAGTGCTATATAAAAAACGGAGAAAAAAACGACTATTTTTTGTGGGGTTTTGTTCATACAGGAAAAAAAAACACAAAGTGTTCATGTTATTCACTAATCATGTATAATTGTATAGACAAGTCATTAATTATGTTCAAACCAGTAAATATAAATTCTATTTACAATAGGTGTTAGCATTGGAGTTGTACATCGTTTTAGATTAGGTTTTAATATTAGAGTTCTACATTGTTTAAGGTTAGACGTTAACATTGAAGATACATTGTTAATTGTTTTAGATTAGATGCTACCCGAAGCTTTCCTGCATGTTACTGTAAAACACATAAGTCTATTTCGTATGTAAAATTGATATGTCATATTAGATTTCTCAACCCGGGACGCTCTCAGAATATAAATCTAGTTACAATATAAATACCTTTAAAACAACAACCTATTCATCAACATCCATATCCATATATTAATATATAGGATAATTGTTATATAAAAATAAAATATCTAGCTAATTAAAAATTGACAAATAAATGTGATTATGTTTGATTAATTAAAACTAGGGTAACTACTTAACTAATTCAGTCCAATTAAACGTGAATTCACACAACTACGGGTGTCACGTCTTACTCATTTTTCAAATCCGATATTCCGTGATTCTATTTTTTAGGATCTCTAATTATTTATATGAGATACGATAAGTACAAAAAGGTCCTTATACCTTGAGGTATCTTACGAACTACTCCTTGTAAAATGTAAATGTAAAGTTATATTAGAAATATTGTTGGGTCTGCTGACCTGGAGAAGAACAGATGATTGAAAGCCAAAATATACTAAGTGTTGATCAAGAATAAATAACAGAGTTTACAAGAAAGCTTCCTCCAAAGAACTGCTGATTCCCAAACTGCTGATGCTCAAACAGCTGATACAATACAACTGCTGCTGATGAAAGATCTGTTGGATAAAGTCTGAAGAGCAAAAGTCTGATAAAGAACAAGTGCTGATCAAGATCTGAAGAACAAAGGTCTGTTGAACCAACAGCACTTTGGTTCAACAGATGTTAAGAAGACATCAGAGTTTATAGCTTAACAGAGTTTCCCTTCAGTAGTTTCAATGTAACAGTAGTTTATTGTTTATCAGATGTTGTAGTTTGTTAGTCAGTTAGGGGTCGCTTTCTAGGTGACGTCAGCTAAGTGATCATCAGAGGTTTGTACTTGTCTATAAATAGAACAGTACTTGTACTGTTCTATTGGTCACTCGTCATTCTCTCTAAGACAAACAAACTCTGAGTGATCAGGCTGAGGGGGAGTTATAATTGTACCTTTGTAATCTTTCAACTTTAATGAAAGCTTTCGATTGATAACAATTATTCTCTATGTTTTGATTATTCTTAATTCCGCTGCACTTTCCATTTATACTTCATTCATATTACATCATTAATCAAAACAATCCAATACTCAGATCCTAACAATTGGTATCAGAGCTTGGTCAATTAAATCTGATCTAATCAATCAGTTTAATACACAGATCAGCTCACAATCATTGATATCGTTTGTTTGTCGGGTTAAAACAGAGTAATAGTTTATTTTCGTTTCAACAGTTAGTAAACAGACTTTGTTTTGAAAAACCAAGAGAATGACTTCACTAAATCAAGATCCACACAACACTGGCACACACAACAAGCCTCCGATGCTTGTCAGGTCAGAATACAACATCTGGCAGCGTCGGGTAGCTCATGTGTTAGCACAACAGAACACAGGGTGCTGGAAATCGGTAGTATTTGGACCACATGTTCCAATGGTACCGAGTGCCGAGGATCCAAAGATCCAAGTACCAAAAAGTGTTGAGAACTACTCAGAGCAAGATTTTCAAAAAATCGAGCTAGATGCCAAGGCTTTCAGCATAGTAGCCATGGCACTGCCGAATGATATCTATGCCGGTCTCTTGCACTGCAATAGTGCTAAAGAACTGTGGGATGCTCTTAAAGAGCAATTCGGGGGAACTGATGATGTGATTGAAAACAACCGTGAAATACTTAACCAACAATATGAAACGTTTAGTCACATAAAAGGGGAGTCATTAACACAACAGTTTGAAAGGTTTAACTGTCTAATTAGTGAACTAAAACTGGTTGGTCTAACTTTTCCTAATTCAACACTGAATCATAGGTTTCTTAGATCACTTCAGGACAAATGGGACACTATAGCTATTGTTATGAGAAACTCTATCGGATTCAAAGACCTAACCCTGACCCAGCTTCATGGTAAGCTCCTGACTTATGAAAGGGAGCTTAACCAGAAAAAGAAGCTCCAGGACTCTGGCAAAGTGTCAGATGACTATGTATTTGGTAATACTGCACTGTTGGGTCAGGATGATGGTTCTGGAAGTAGTAAGGATCAGAGTTATGATCATTACATTGACATAACAACTGGTTTCAATAATGATTCTTACTCATCACCAAACAACTGTGCTTTCACAGCCAGTGGTGACATCCAGGCTTCTGATAATACATCTTTTGTGTACAATGACTTGCAATACATTGACCCCTTGGACCTAGAAGAAATGGACATCTTACATCAGGTTGCCCTGCTCAGTATTAGAACCAATAACTTCTATAAGAAAACTGGCAGGAGGTTCCCAGGTTTACATGGTGGGTCAAAGGTTGGGTTGGATAAATCAAAGATGAAGTGTTACAAGTGTCATAGAATGGGTCATTTTGCTAGGGAGTGTAGGAGTCAAAATGGAGTTCCTATGATCACCTATCCAAATCAAAGACCACAGACCAACACTTATCAGACCATCCCTAATGTACCTAATGTGCAAAACACTGCTCACTTTGCACAGACCCAAACCACTGTTCCTGTGCATTATGTCCAAACCACTGTTCCTCAGTATCACTATGTCCAAACACCTGTTGCTCAGGCCCCTGTGCCAATGACTGTTACTCCACCCTCTGCTCCTGCAGAGACCAGTCAACCAGGTCAACAGAGTTTCTTTACTCAAGGCTTTGTTGATTGGAGCAGTCTACCAGATGAGATAACAGATGACAACATTGCTCTAGTTGCCAACACTGAAAAGGATTTTTGTTTTATGGCACTAGAAACAATTGTTGAAGAGACTGATTCTGAGGAAGTGGTGTCTATGTCTGAAAATGTGACTGATGGTGTTGTTGGTGAGATTGTTTCAGCTGAAGAATCTGAAGTGGAGGTTGTGAATCTATCAGACCCTTGGGGTAGTGATGACTGTGACTGCCAGTGTAACTGTGCCTTGATGGCTGCTGCTAAGGTATCTCCTCAAATCTTAAATGACTTGTGCTCAGACAAATGTATTGTAGCATTTGCTAAGATAAAAGAGGTGAATGAAAACTTTAGAAAGAAAATTTTGGATTCAGAAATTCAGGTTGAAAAATTAACAAAAGAGTTAAAATCAAAAATATCTGAAAAAGAGTCTGAAATCAGCAGTCTAAAACATGAAGCAAGCATAACCAAAGACCAGCTTCAGACTATGATAACAAAATATCATAGTTGTAAGAAGGAGCTTGAGTCCACCCAAGTTGAATGTCAGAAATGGGTGGAATCATCAAAGGGTTTTGAGATGATTGTCAACCAACAATCTAAAAGTCATGTGAAATTTGGGTTTGGCTTTAAAACCACTGATCAAGTTTCACAAACCACTGACAAAAAGGAACCACAGTTGGTTGAGGTCATCCCTACAAACTCAAAAGGTCAAGAAATCAAGGTTACTGAACCCAATGGCAAGAAAATTATTCTTGAAAAGTTGGAAGGTACACCCTCATTTGATGAAATTGAGAAATATCAATTCAAACCAACATGGTCAGATGAGTGTGAAGTCCTTGAAAATTTCAAACCAATGACCTTCAAAACCTCTGATGGTAAAATGGCACCACAGGCCAAAGTTATCCCTCTAGTAAGTCTTCCAACAGATGATGAAACATCTGTTGAAAAGAAGAAAGAAAAAGGGAAAGCCAAGAACAATTTGTTTTGTGATTTTTGTGAAAAGAAGAACCATGTCACCAAAAACTGTTTTCTTCTAAAAGCATATGACATCAACAAAACAACAAGTCTAAATGATTCAAAATCTAAAGAATGTTCAATCTGCAAGAAAAAGAATCACAAAACAAAAGAGTGCTTATATCTCAAAAATTTTGATGAAAAGATAAAAGAGTATAAGGCTAAAACTCTGGAGAGTCAGGTGATGAGTACTTCAAAAGGAAAATCCAAACAGACTTTTGAATCAGTCCAAACATCTGTTACCCAAAGTCTGAACAAAAACTCTGCTCCCAGAGAGGTTCAGGTAACAGATGCTCCACCTGTTAACAGATTACCAAGAGGATATGGACAACCCACTTGTCATCGTCTGCCACATGTTTATGATGAGCCCAAGAGGCCTTCAAAACCAAAAGTGAACAGACATCCTCATGGTTTTCAACAACTAATTGGAAATGATCAAACATCTGCTGGACCAAGTGTTGACATACAAGCATTGGCAAATGGTCAACTGCAGCTGTTGAATCTAGTTCAAAAGCTAGTCCAAACCACTGATCATTCTCCACAACTTAAGGCTGAGACAGCTATGGACCCATCCAAAGCCAATTTGGCTTTGGACACTCACCAAAACTAAATCCTTACTGATGTGCAGGGAGCTTCTGCTTGTTTAGACAGTTTATGGTATGTAGATAGTGGAGGCTCCAGGCACATGACTGGATGTAGAGCCCTTCTTCTGGACTTTCTTGCTCATGGAGGGGGTGATATATCCTTTGGTAATGATTCTAAAGGTAAAGTGCTGGGTTCTGGTACTGTCAAAGCAGGGAGACTTAAGTTTGAAAATGTTAATCTAATAGACAATCTAAAATTTAATCTACTTAGTGTATCACAAATGAGTGACAAGGGCTTTGGGTCATTCTTCACTAAGCAAACATGTAAGATTGTTGGCCCAGAGGCTGTAGAAAAGATTAACACCATCATTGCTGAGAGCAAAGCACAACTTGTTGCTCACAGGAGTGGCAATGTGTATGTGGTTGATATGTTGAAGGATAATCCTACTGCTAATGTTTGTCTGTTCTCAGCTGCCTCTACCAAAGAGACAGAATTGTGGCATAGGAGACTTGGTCACACCAACCTTCAAACTATCAACTCACTCTCCAAACAAAACCTTGTCAGAGGTCTACCATCAAAAGAATTCAAGTGTGATGAGCATTGTGTTTCCTGTTTAAAAGGCAAACAACATAAAAGCTCTTACAAATCCATTGATGAGTCCAAAACCAGTCAGTGTTTACAAATGTTGCACATGGACTTGTTTGGCCCTGTAAAAATCATGAGTCTAAGAAGGAAAAGATTTTGTCTTGTCATAGTTGATGATTTTTCTAGGTTTACATGGACTTACTTTTTACACTCTAAAGATGAGACTGCAGGTATTTTGAAGGACTTTGTAACCAAAGTTGAAAAACAATATGACTTGCCAGTAAAAGTCTTTAGGAGTGACAATGGAACAGAGTTTAAAAATAAGGAGTTAGATGATTTCTGTGTGTCAAAAGGGATTGTAAGGCAGTACAGTATCCCAAGAACACCAGAGCAGAATGGGGTGGTTGAAAGGAAGAACAGGACTCTCATTGAGGCTGCAAGAACAATGCTAGCAGATTCTGGTTTACCTCTGTCCTTTTGGGCAGAAGCTGTAAACACTGCTTGTTATGTTCAAAACAGAGTTTTAATCAACCCTAGACATCAAAAGACTGCTTATGAAATTCTGTTTAAAATCAAACCACTGATATCATTTTTCAAAGTCTTTGGCTGCCCATGTTTCATTTTAAATCTTAAAGATTCCATTTCAAAATTTGCAGCCAAAGTGGATTGTGGATATTTTCTGGGGTATTCTTCTATTGCAAAGGCCTATAAAGTGTTTAACACAAGGACTAAAACAATAGAAGAAACTCTGAATGTAAAGTTCAATGAACTTTCTTCTTTAAAAATCCCAGCAAACCCTGCTGAGTTGTTTGATTTAGATAAATTCAAATTTGAAGATGTTACTGTCAAAACTAACCCTGCAGGTACTCCACAATCTTCACAACAAGATTACAGAATAGATGTTGTGGTTCCAGACCACTACAAAGTCTATCATGTATCAGAGGAAGCAGTAGATCAAAACAACTGTCAAAACTCTGTCACAGCTGAGTCAGCCACTGTTGGCCAGTCTTATCTTCAATCCACTGATTCACCCAGCCAATCCACTGTTCAATCATTTGTTGACAAGAGTCAATCATCTGTTGACAAAAGTCAGTCCAATCTTACACCACTTGGACCCATTCCTCCACCTCCATTTCAAACATCTGTTGCCTCTTCAGAAGTACCAACAGATGTTATGTCAACAGAGTCTCCAAACCTCTGTCCTTCACCACAAAATGCTATCATACCATATCAGGGAGATTTAATCTACCTAAGAGCTCATCCACCAGATCAAATCATTGGCAACATCAGAGAAGGTGTGCTCACAAGGAGCCAATCTTCAAACATCTGTCTTTTTGCAGGCTTTTTATCCCTTACACAACCTGTCAAGTACCAAGAGGCACTGAAAGACAACAGTTGGGTAGAAGCCATGCAAGAAGAACTCCTTCAGTTTAAAAGACAACAAGTATGGGAACTTGTACCACTGCCTAAGGATGTCTGTCCTATTGGCACAAAGTGGGTCTTCAAAAACAAAACTGATGAAAGGGGTATAGTTGTCAAGAACAAAGCCAGGTTAGTGGTTCAAGGCTTCAGACAAGAAGAGGGTATTGACTATGATGAAACCTTTGCCCCTGTAGCAAGGCTAGAGGCAATCAGACTCTTCTTAGCCTTTGCTGTCAACCACAACATCAAGGTGTTTCAGATGGACATCAAGTGTGCCTTCCTATATGGCAAAATTCAGGAGGAGGTCTATGTATGTCAACCACCTGGTTTTGAAGACACATTCCATCCTGATCATGTCTACAAGCTTAACAAAGCATTGTATGGACTCAAACAAGCACCAAGAGCCTGGTATGAAACTCTCTCTACTTTTCTCTTATCCATTGGTTTCACTAGAGGTAAAATTGACAAAACCTTGTTTTTAAAATGGAAAGGAAAAGACTTAATGATTGTTCAAATATATGTGGATGACATCATTTTTGGATCCACATGTAATAAAATGTGTGAGGAGTTTAGGGAACTCATGACAGCAGAGTTTGAAATGAGTGCTATGGGTGAACTTCAGTGCTTTCTTGGTCTCCAAGTAAAGCAACTGCAAAATGGTACTTTCATTCATCAAAACAAGTATGTGAAAAACTTGTTAACAAAATTTGAGATGAATGATTGTAAGCCATGTAGTACACCCATGAGCACTGTCAAGCCACTCACTGATGATGAAAAGGATGAACTTGTTGATCAGACACACTACAGATGCATGATTGGGTCTTTATTGTACTTAACAGCATCCAGGCCAGACATTATGTTTGCAACCTGTGTGTGTGCTAGATCTCAGGCTTCTCCTAGAAAGTCTAACCTTATTGCTGTGAAAAGGATCTTCAGATACCTAAAAGGTGCTCCCACACTTGGTATCTGGTATCCTGCTAATGGAAACATTGAGCTTTCAGGTCATTCAGATAGTGATTTTGCTGGCTGCCATACCACAAGGAAGTCCACATCAGGAGGGTGCCAGTTTCTAGGGAATGCCTTAGTTTCTTGGCAAAGCAAAAAGCAAGCAGCTGTTTCAACATCCACTGCTGAAGCTGAATACATTGCTGCTGCAAGCTGTACAGCCCAACTTATGTGGCTTCAAAATCAACTACTGGACTTTGGGATAACAGCACTTAGGACTCCACTCATGTTGGATAGCCAAGCTGCTGAAAATATCATCAAAAATCCAGTCTCCCATTCAACCACCAAGCACATAGATATCAGACATCATTTTGTCAGGGATAGCTATGAAAAAGGTTTGATTTCTCTGCACCATGTTCCAACAGAGGATCAGTTGGCAGATGTGCTGACAAAAGCTTTAGACACATCTACCTTCACAAATCTGATCTCTCGAATTGGAATGCTAAACATGGATTAAAAACAACAAAAATGTTTTCAATAAAACATTAAAATGTTTTCAGAAAATCAAATTTTGCTAAAATAACACTTTGGTTGAAAAATCTGTTTTAAAACCACTGATTCAGATAAAACAACCACTGTTTTATTAAAACCACTGTTAGTTGAAAAATCTGTTTCAAACATCTGATCAGGTAAAACAACCACTGTTGGTTGAAAAATCTGTTTCAAACATCTGATCAGATAAAACAACTGTTTTCATCAGTCTTTTGGTTAAACAACAGAGGTTGGCAACAGAGGTTTAACAAAACAGCTGTCTGCCACCAGATGTTTCAACCATCAGATGTTTGCCACATCAGCGGTTTCACCAGAGCCTATAAAACCCTGTTCTTTCCCCCAACAGCAGTTTTACTGTCTCATTGTATTCAAAATACTAAAAACCGCTCTCGTCTTCCTCATAACCCTCAATCAAAAATCCTTGCTTTCATAATCAAATTCCATTAAAATGGAACTTCAAACAAAAGCCACTCATAATTTCCTTCCATATTTGGTTAAAACCGAAGACAACACACCATTTCATTCCACCATTGACATCATCAATAACTCGAAATATAAAAATATTCTTGTTGCTGATGCCCCCATTCACCTGGAAACACTCCAAGAATTCTGGGCAACTGCTGAGGTTTTATACCATGACAAAAAGCCTACGTCCATAATTTCTAAAATTGGAGCCACCAGTATCACCATAACCCCTGAGGTCATATCCACTACCTTCTCACTGAACGACTTGTCAGGTATGGAAACTTTTCCAAAAACAGAGCTTCACACTGAGTTTCAAGAGAGGGGGTATGATGGTCAAATGACTGGGTCCACACTTTACAAAAAGTTTTTCCCACCAGTCATGAAATTTTTCTTCCATACCCTCCTCCTCTGTGCCTCTGCCAAGACTACATCCTTCAATGAAATCCCATTGAGGATACAATACTTGGGATATGCTATGTTGTCAGACTCTGACTTCAATCTATCTCAGGGATTGTTTTCAGACTTGGTATCAAATGTGAAAGCCATAAAATCTGGCTCAAACAATGCATTTCTGCTCTACCCTAGAATTCTAAGTGTAATTCTACAAAAGCTTTTACCCGAAAAGGATTTTCAAACGGGAGAGTCATTTAAAATGAAAAGTCTAACTGATGAAACTTTTACTAGAATGCTGGGTTCTTCAACCCAAGAAAAAGCACAAAAAGTTCAAAAAGTTTCCAAAACACAACCAAAGAGGACAAAGACAACAACTGTTGTTGAAACCTCTGTTGGTGAGCCCACTGCTCCTGGTGATCATGGCACTTCATCCAGTGCTGTGAAACCCACACCAGCCACCAAAAGAAAACGTCCATCCACCAAAACAACCACCAAAACCAAAAAGGGACTTCTGGAAGATGAGATACCAGAAGCTAACCCTGTTGCATCACCAAAGCAACATGAAACCACTGTTGTTACTTCCTCACAACAGTTGGAGATATCTCAACCCAAGCAAACTCCTCAAGATTCCTCACAAAAGGAACTTGTTGTAAGCCAAAGGGAACCTCAAACTGAGGCATATGAGTCACTTGATCATATGTTTACAAGCCCATCTCCCAGGGCTAATCAGCTTCTTACTCCACCTACATCACCACCTCATGTCCCACCAACAATGCAACCCCTGTTTGAGGCTATTGATAAAACTCAGGACAACCCCAGTTCCTCTCAATCACCTATCACTGAGAGTATGCCACTACCAGTGACTGGGACTGAGGAAAATCAATCAGCCATCCCACAAACAGCTGAGGAGGTTATACTCCCAGAAGTACATGTTACTTCTGATGAGGTTTCAAGAGAAGCAGCCACTACTGCTGTTGAGACCATTGTCTCACAGCAGGACAGTGGTTACATTGCTAAGACTTCCTTGAAGGCAACAACTGCTGAAGACACAATTGTGTCTCCAAAAACAGTTGGAAGTCCCCAGAACCAAGACCAAGGGGCAGCAGGTTCTTATTCTATGGACTCACCTCCTAGGACTGAACCAGCTAAAACTACCCCTGGTAGGGACTCAGCTGATCCTATTAATTTGGGTGATGAGTCAAAACTACAAGAATTGACGGTTAAAGTTCAAAACCTTGAATCCTCTGTTGCTGACATCAAATCTGATGTCAAGTCAATATTGGAAACACTGAATAACTTTACAAAGAGTCAACCATCAACTGCTGATGTTGCTAATGAGCTATGGAAATCTGTTTCCCCCATCATCATAGCTCATCGAAAATTAGCAGATCAAACACAGGAAACCTACATGACTTTGATCAGAAACATGGTTGATGCCAGATTCAATGATACAAAGGCTGATATCAAGGTGATCAAAGACCACTTGCTGAAGACCACTGGCTCTGCCCCTACCACAATTCTCAGAGATGAAGATGATGATGAATTCACTGCTGATGATGCCAAAAAGGGGGAGAGTGGCAGAGATAGGCTACCAAAACTAAAAACCCAAAAAGGGAAGAAGCCAACTGCTGACAAACCAGGGTCACCCAAATCAGCTCCACAAACACAACAACCAAATGTTCAGTTCCCTGTCTCTGAACCAGCTCCAGCATCAAAGGCAAAAGAAGTTGACACTTCAGCTAATGAAAGAGCTGAAAAGGCTGCTGAAGACAAAATGAAAAGGGCTGACACATTGGAGGTAAAGGCAGAGAGGTTGGTACAACTGAAAAAGGAACAGCAACAGGAAGTGGAAGATGTGAGCACTTCAAAGAGAAGGAAAATGCCAGCCAAACACACTAGAAAACCACCTTCCAAATTAACTGCTGAAACTCCTGTTGTACAAACACCTGTTACCACAACCACTGCTCCACAAACCACTGCCACCACAACCTCTGTTACCCAAACCACTGCACCTAAAACAACTGAAACTAAAACCACTGCTAAAACATCTGCACAACCCAAACCAGTCACTAAACCAACCACAACTCAACCAACTCCCAAACCTACTCCAACACACACCAATACCAAACCTACTTCAACACAACCTAAAACACAAACAACTGCTGGTTCCACAAAAGGACCAACAGATGTTTCTCAATCCACTGCTACATCCTCATCCTCACCCAAAATCTTGTATAGCAGAAAAAGGAAATCCACCTTTGTTATACAAGATGAAAACATCCATAACACACCACCTAACACCCCAATCTCATCCACACCAGTCAATGCCATTCCACTCTCATCTTACTCACCACACACTGACCAATTCAGGTCACACAGACCACCATCAACCATCACCCCATTGGCTGAGAAGTATCCCCTTGAGTTGGATTTAATCAAGGGGGAACTTCAATCCTTCTATAATACTGATCAGCCATCAGAAAGATCCTTCCCATCTCTTAAAGGCTTCCCTGTTCCACTCAACATAGACACATATCTCAAATACAAGGGTGAACAGGCTGATGCTGTCATCAAAGAGAAGTGCAAAGGGAAGGATGACAGGACTGCTCAGGGCATCCATTCAGCAGAGCTTAGCAAACTCAGAAGGATTGAAGACTATGCTAAGACCCTGAGCAACTCCATGTCAACCATGCCTCTCAGCAGACACTTGGAGATGGAAGTAAGGGATTCACTGCTGGAACAGATCTTGGCATCCAAGCCTTATAAAGCAACAAAGAATCAATTTACAGGCTGGACCACACATGCTCTAAGAGAAGAACTAATCAGAATAGAGAGCATGGCCAAGAATCCTCCTGCTAAGGTCTCTGCTCCTGATTTCAAAAAGGGGAGAGATGAAGCTAGAGCCTTGAAATTCAGAAGAATGAGACAAGAGCTTGTAGCTGCTAAGTATGGAGAGATGAAATCTGTTGCCAGATGGTCAGAGATCAGGCTAATTGAGACATATAAAAAGCTTGAACAAGAAAGAAAGACCAATCCTGATCTTCCAAGAAAACCAGTGTATGATGATGCTCCCAAGAAACCTTCTCAGGCCTTCACATTAGACAGTTTACTGGAAACTTCAGATCTTACCATTGCTGCTAGAAGACAATTTAAGAAGCAAAAAGAAATGACTGAAGAAGAAACAAGACAGTTCACTGATACTTATGTGAAAGAGGGGATCTTGAACCAAATCAGATCTTTTTCTGATCCTGTGTCAGACAGGCTCAGAGAACTCATTGGAAGGCCACCATCACCAAACTCATCCAAAATAAAGATGCATCCCAGTCACTCCTCTGATTCTAAAATTCTAAAATGGAAGTCTGATAAAGAGACCCATGAATTGACATTGCTCAGATCAGATGGTAGTATTCAGAAGTTGAGCATGGATGAGGCGCCTGGCCTAAGTGCTGAAGATCTCCAAACACTTCTAAATTTGACACTGGATAGAGATGCTGAAGACCTCTTCTCTCTGCACTTTGAATTGCAACTAAAAGGGCAAATTAGAGAAAGTCTGATGAGGAATAAAGATCAAGAATAAAGCAAAGTTTTGGCATCATCTGTTCTAGGGGGAGATTGTTGGGTCTGCTGACCTGGAGAAGAACAGATGATTGAAAGCCAAAATATACTAAGTGTTGATCAAGAATAAATAACAGAGTTTACAAGAAAGCTTCCTCCAAAGAACTGCTGATTCCCAAACTGCTGATGCTCAAACAGCTGATACAATACAACTGCTGCTGATGAAAGATCTGTTGGATAAAGTCTGAAGAGCAAAAGTCTGATAAAGAACAAGTGCTGATCAAGATCTGAAGAACAAAGGTCTGTTGAACCAACAGCACTTTGGTTCAACAGATGTTAAGAAGACATCAGAGTTTATAGCTTAACAGAGTTTCCCTTCAGTAGTTTCAATGTAACAGTAGTTTATTGTTTATCAGATGTTGTAGTTTGTTAGTCAGTTAGGGGTCGCTTTCTAGGTGACGTCAGCTAAGTGATCATCAGAGGTTTGTACTTGTCTATAAATAGAACAGTACTTGTACTGTTCTATTGGTCACTCGTCATTCTCTCTAAGACAAACAAACTCTGAGTGATCAGGCTGAGGGGGAGTTATAATTGTACCTTTGTAATCTTTCAACTTTAATGAAAGCTTTCGATTGATAACAATTATTCTCTATGTTTTGATTATTCTTAATTCCGCTGCACTTTCCATTTATACTTCATTCATATTACATCATTAATCAAAACAATCCAATACTCAGATCCTAACAAATATCATACATTTGCTTCAAAGAAATTAAGTGTTACATGATCAAAGAGACCGTCAAGACACATATCACAAGTTTGGATTGGAAGTCTACACTATTTTGGTTATAAAAATTACTAGCTGATTACCCCGGGAAAGTCCCGGGGTTGAAAAATCTAAAACCTAATCGACTAAACAATCACTTAATTAAATAAGTTGCAACTTAAGTAATATTAAAAACCAACAAGATTTACAAGTGAGTGAGAGTGACGGGTAAACGGGCTACAAGTTGCAACAGTTCAAAAACTTATCACATGCATGTTTATGGCATTCTAATAGCTCCTATAACCTTAAACCTAACCTAACATAAACCTAATCAACTAAACAATCACTTAAGTTGCAATAATATCTAAAACCTAATCGACTAAACAATCACTTAATTAAATAAGTTGCAACAGTTCAAAAACTTATCACATGATTCATCTCTCTGATCTCTCACATTCAATAATTGCATTTTTTTAGCATTCTAACCACTCCCATATTCCCTCACCTATAACCTAATAAACTAAACTAAGTTGCAACCGTTCAAACACTTATCACATCTCTTTAATCCCTCGCATTTAATCACTGCATGTTTATGGCATTCTAATCGCTCCTATAACCTTAAACCTAACCTAATATAAAACTTAATGAACTAAACAATCACTTAAGTTGCAATAATAAAGAAACATGTCACTTATTCTCTATTTGACCTAATATCTTTTCAAGTATAATCTAATTAGAATCTCTTACATATCCCCATTCTCCAAGTTTGCAATCAACTGAAATAATGCCTATGAGACAATTAATTGAAAAACATTTAACTCAAAGCACATAATTCCAGTGCTGAACTTAATCACAGTTGTCGGTATAACTAACCTCTTACCTCAATCAAATTCAAGTCCAATAGTAACTGAAACCAAACGAATAAGCCTTAAGTGGTGGAAACTATATGTTAATTTAAACCTACTTGAATCATTGCAAAGTTCAATCACAAACAACATGAGCATGAGATCAGATGCTGATTGTTAATAATAATAATAATAATAATAATAATAATAATAATAATAATAATAATAATAATAATAAGATCGAAAGAGATTATGAAGAGTGTAAACTGACAGTTTATCGGCTTCGGCGATGAGCTTTTCGGGATCAGGAGCAGCCTTGGGTGATCGATAAGTTCCTTCTTTACTGTGATCGGATTACGAATCAACACATCCTCATCACCTTTACTCACCAAATTAAACTTCAATCCTTCCATTAGTAAATTACCGAACGGTCCCATAGCATAACCTCCAGACTCCACCTGATTATGATTATGATTATGATTATTATTATTATTATTATTATTATTATTATTATTATTTAATCGGTATACAATCGATTGCACCGGTTCCGTGGCCGCAGACGTGTTCCAGTGGCCTTGAATAAAATATTGACAAAGGAGATGATGATGTTGATGTTTATGAATCGATGAATAAACTATGGTAACTAAACCTGCAGGTAAATCATTAAATATCGATGAAGAACCCTAAAGTTGGTTTGGAGGAAAGATTGTAGATGGCAAAGAATGAGTTAAGAGAAGATTTGTTAGGGTTTAGGTTTTATGTGATTTAATTTAATAAAAAAACGAAGAATTAAAAAAACACAAAGAATTGCACATCATTATGCCACGTGGCACATTCAAGGGAGGGTTGAAGCCACCGTTGAATGCCATGTCATCAACTATCAATTCTTTTATATATATTAATAGAAATAGATTAATAGATAGATAATAGATGAAATATAATTACATAACAAATATTTAAATCTAATGTTATTCTAGTAATATTTATGGCAAGCAAGAACGTAAGAAATAATCAAAAACTTTAACTAAACCAAATGAAACCTCGTGCTCATTACAATAATGAGCAATTGTAAGATTAACCTTGTGTAGGTTTGTTAAAAAGGAGCAAACCTAAAGGATGTTTTTTAAGATAGTTTTTACATCCTAATAGAAATCCTAGTATAAGTCAAATAGGTCTCATATTATATTATTGTTTAGATAATTGTTATGAATCCTTGTTAAGTTAGGATTATAGGCTTATAAATAGATGGATCCTTTGTAAGTCTTTTATCACATCAAATAATAAGAGCAAGTTTTGGTTTAATCAATTGTGTCTTTGGTACCAATATTCCAACAATTAGTATCAGAGCCAAAGGTTCAATAACCATCGATCGTGTTCGTTTCCGGCGAGTCAAAGGATTGACGAGAAGGAACAAACCTGTTTCAGCCGTCAAAGGATCGACGGACACTACTAGAAAATTGGCTATTTGCTACAAAAGTTTTCCTACGGAAAATAATGTGTCACAAATTTTGACAAAGTTGCTACGCATTTGTGACGACAAAAAAACTTTAATTTTTTTAACAAATTTGCTACACAATAGAGACAAATACTTAGAAATTTGCATAGGAAATTGCGTAGGAAATGCGTCACAAATTTCCTACACCATATATTCGTAGAAAATGCGTTGAAAATTGCGTAGTAAATGGTTTCCGACAAGGCTTTTTACAACATCAAGATTTCGTTGTAAATGCGTTGGAATTCAAATTTGCTACGCATTTACAACAAAATCTTGATGTTGTAAAAAGCCTCGTCGGAAACCGTTTACTACACATATACTACGCAACTTTCAACGCATTTTCTACGAATATATGGTGTAGGAAATTTGTGACGCATTTCCTACGCCATTTCCTATGCAAATTCCTAAGTATTTGTCTCTATTGTGTAGCTAATTTGTTAAAAAAAATAAAGTTTTTTTGTCGTCACAAATACGTAGCAACTTTGTCAAAATTTGTGACGCATTTTTTTCCGTAGGAAAACTTTTGTAGCAAATAGCCAATTTTCTAGTAGTGGGAGGAGACTACCAGCTTAGTACGACAGACGTTGTTAGGCCAGCAGCAGCAGAGAAGGTATCGATCGGAAGTTGCTGCGAGTGTCCGGTCTTGGTCGGAGTTACTGGCGGAAGTTGTGGTACTGTGTTTTGAAGAAGAAGACTAAAAGGTTTTGTCTTCTAGTGCTAGTACTACAAAGAAACTTTAACGACATCTGTGTTGTTTTTTTATATATTTTGGTGCAAAATATTTATTTCTTTTTTTTTTTCCTCTAAAAAGGCTATAAGGTTTGAAAGAAAAAAACAAATAAAAAAGGTCAACTTGGTTTCTTGTTGATTGCACAGAAGGTTCGAAAAAAAACAATAGTATCACAGTATGTGTGATTTATTTTTTAAGGAAGGATGGGTGATGTGGTGAAACAACCCGTTACAACAATGGATAACAACCCGACATCTCTTCAAGTACCGTTGTTGACACTCACGAACTACACGGTGTGGGCAATGAAGATGAAGGTAATCTTGAGTGTCAACAACGTTTGGGAGATGATCGAACCCGGGACCACAACCGATGCTAGAAAGGATAACATAGCAACCACGTTGATTTTTCAAGCTATACCCGAAGAATTAGTTCTCCAAATCGGGAACTTAAATTCGGCTAAGGAGATGTGGGACGCAGTAAAAGTTCGACACCAAGGAGCCGAAAGGGTGAAGGAAGCAAGACTTCAAACGCTAACGTCCGAGTTCGAAAACTTTCGTATGAAGGAAAACGGTACGGTAGACGATTTTTCAAGCAAGATTGCAAGTATTGAATGTAAGTCGGCCTCGCTTGGAGAGAAGATTGAAGAATCTAAGCTTGTGAAAAAAATTCTTGAACGGTTTACCCAAGAAGTTCATTCACATGGTGGCATCCCTTGAACAAGTCATTGACCTAAAGACCGTGGCATACGATGATATAGTAGGACGTTTGAAAGCCTATGAAGAAAGGATAGGTCCCGAAGAAAACTCTACAGGTTCTAGTTCAAAAAACGACCAACTCCTTCTAACCTACGAAGAATGGGAGGCGAAGAAGAAACAAGGAGGAGGGTATGGTCGTGGGAGGAACACCGATGGGAGGAGCACCGATGGCGGATACAAAGGAAAAGGTCGAGGCAAAGGCGCGTCAAACGGAAAAGGCAAGGACGTCTCCAAACGACCACCGAAGGACCGATCCAAGCTTAAGTGTTTTTCGGTGTGATGAACTAGGACACTTTTCGAGTGACTGCCCAACTCGAAAGAATCCGGTAGAAAATAATTTGGCTATGGACGAAGGACCGGTCCTTTATATGGCTACGGATGAAGAATTATTTTTAAACGAAGACCGGGTCGACTTGAAGTCATATGACAAGAGCCCACGGGAAATCAACACTTGGTTTCTCGACAATGGGGCAAATAACCACATGACAGGCAACAAGGGATGGTTCTCGAGCTTGGACACACGGATCAAGGGACGCGTACGGTTCGGTTACGGGTCGTGTGTAGAGATAAAGGGACGTGGTACAATAATTCTTGAAGGAAGAACGGGTAAACAACGGGTTTTAAAGGACGTATATTATATACCTTCACTAACTAATAATATAATTAGTGTTGGACAAATGGACGAGACCGGGCATAAAGTAACAATCGAGCATGGAGTTTTATGCATGTTTTGAACCGAATGGATCAATCCTTATGAAGGTACGTCGATCAACCAATCGTGTATACAAGATTAATTTAAAAGTTGTATTGCCAGTGTGTTTATAGGTCAACTTGCAAGACGAAAGTAAGTTGTGGCATGCCCGTCTCGGGCACCTAAATTTCGAGGCGTTAAGATTGCTCTCCAAGAACTCGATCGGCCTACCCAACATAAAACACCCGTCCCAAATATGTGATGCATGCATGGTAGGAAAGCAAGTGAGAGGAGCTTTTCCGAAGGAAGTAAGATACCATGCAACTAAGCTACTTGAGCTAGTATATGCGGATCTTTGCGGACCGATTTCACGAGAGACACAAGCTGGAAACAAGTATATGTTGCTGATCGTGGATGACTTTAGTCGATATATGTGGGCTTATCTAGTTAAAACAAAAGATCAAGTCCCACAGATTATTATCGAGTTCGTGACAGGTGTTGAAAGGAAGCTTAGAGCAAAACTAAAGTCGTTGATGACCGATAATGGAGGCGAGTTCAAGTCTCAAGTCTTGGAAAAGTTTTGCAAAGAAAAGGGAATTGCAAGGCAATTTACCGCTCCGTATACCCCTCAACAAAACAGGGTGGTTGAAAGACGAAATCGAACCGTCATTGGAACAACTCGGAGTATTTTAAAGGCGATGTCCTTACCTCAAATATTTTGGGGAGAAGCTATAATGCACTCAATCTATCTTCTAAACAAGTCACCGATTAAGGCGTTAAAGGAATCAACACCGTATGAAAGGCTCAAAGGAAGGAAACCAGATCTTTCATTTGTCAAGGTGTTCGGTTGTGTGGGCTTTGTTAAAAACCTCACAACTAGACAAAAGAAGTTAGATGATCAAGGCTCCCTAATGGTATATTTCGGTTCTCAACCAGAATCAAGAGATAACACCCATCGGATGTTTGATCCAGTTAGAGACGGAGACATTAAATTTAAAGAAGCAGAGGGGTACAATTAGGGTTCGTTTTTAACCAGCCATGATCTAACGGACGAGGTATGGGTGGAGTTCGTCATTGAAACCGGGGCGTTCGAGCCGGACAATCGCACCGGATCTGTCCCTCATGGGCTAGCCGAAGGAAACTTTGCAGGAAGTGGGCCTGCGGATGCAACAATAGGTACTTTTGGGCCCTTCGAGCCCAAAAGTGAAGCGGCTGGAAGCCTGGAACAGACGCAGGTCTGAACGATCAAAGGAGTGAGCAGAATGCTGGAGAGTCAACGCAGCTTAGAAGATCAACTCGTAACACAGCTGCTCCGAAAAAATTTGCTGATTTTGAGGTTGAAAAGATACCAAAGCTTACCCACCAATTAACAGAGGAGGATCAATTACTATTATCTTCGATTGATGACGAACCAATATCTTTTCAAGAAGCGATTAGAAAGGAATATTGGAAGAAGGCCATGGAAGACGAGATCTCATCAATTGAAAAGAATAATACGTGGAAGCTTGTGGCACTACCACAAAAGGTGAAACCAATAGGAGTAAAGTGGGTCTTCAAAGTGAATAAAGACGCACAAGGAAATATCTCGAAGTACAAAGCCCGTTTGGTAGCAAAAGGATATGTCCAAAGATAAGGGATCGACTACGAGGAAGTGTTTGCTCCGGTTGCACGAATTGAAACGGTAAGGTTTTTGTTATCGTTGGCCGCAATTTATGGTTGGGAAGTTCATCACTTAGATGTCAAGTCGGCATTCTTACACGGTGAACTTAAGGAGGAAGTGTTTGTTACTCAACCAGAAGGGTTCGTAAAGAAGGGACGTGAGCATCATGTTTATAAATTGGTCAAAGCTTTATATGGTTTACGACAAGCACCAAAGGCTTGGAATGTGAAGCTTGATTTGGCGCTAAACCAACTCGGGTTCACACGGTGCAAGAGAGAGCAGGTGGTGTATCAAAGGCTAACGGGTCAAGGACTTTTGATCATTGGTACTTATGTGGATGATCTCATTGTAACCGGATCGTCGATTGAAGATATAAAGATGTTCAAGACTCAAATGGAAGCGAAGTTTGAAATGAGTGATCTTGGAAAGTTACATTATTATCTTGGCATAGAAGTAATTCAAGGTTCCAAAGGAATTGTGCTCAAGCAGAAGGGATATGCTACAAAGATACTAAAACAACTCGGCATGTGGGAATGTAATCCCACTCAAATCCCACTAGATCCCGGTTTGAAGTTGTCAAAGAATGATGAAGGAGAGGAGATTGATCCAACCGGCTATAGAAGGATAGTTGGGAGCTTACGGTATCTAACACATACTCGACCGGACTTGAGTTTTTCGATTGGGTTGCCGATTCATGCAAAGACCCACGAAAGCACAGGAGCAAGCCGTTAAGCAAGTTCTAAGATATGTGAAGGGAAGTCTTGAACTCGGGATCGTATATCCAAAAGGAGGTAATCGGACGTTACTTGGATATAGTGATAGTAGTTATGCTATGGATATGGATGATGGGAAAAGCACGACGGGGATAGTGTTTTATTATAAAGATGCGCCTATTACTTGGGTTTCTCAAAAACAAGGAACGGTCGCATTATCATCATGCGAGACGGAGTTCATGGCGGCAACTGAAGCGGCTTGTCAAGCATTGTGGCTTAGGGGTTTGATCTCGGAGGTGACGGGTGAAAAAGAAGAAAAAGTGGTTCTAAGAGTTGATAATTCATCCGCAATAGAGTTGATGAAGAATCCAGTGTTCTTTGGTAAAAGCAAACACATCCACACCCGGTATCACTTCAAACGAGAGTGCATTGGACGAGAGCAAATTCAAGTGGAACATATAAGCGGGAATTTACAAACGGCGGATATTCTCACAAAAGCTTTGCCAAGGTTGAAGTTCAATGAGATGAAAGGACTCATTGGAGTCACAAGATTAGGGGGGTGAATGTAAGATTAATCTTGTGGAGGTTTGTTAAAAAGGAGCAAACCTAAAGGGTGTTTTTTGAGATAGTTTTTACATCCTAATAGAAATCCTAGTATAAGTCAAATAGGTCTCCTATTATATTATTGTTTAGATAATTGTTATGAATCCTTGTTAAGTTAGGATTCTAGGCTTATAAATAGATGGATCCTTTGTAAGTCTTTTATCACATAAAATAATAAGAGCAAGTTTTGGCTTAATCAATTATGTCTTTGGTACCAATATTCCAACAACAATAACAATAAAAAAACAACTTTAAAACAAGGGGCAATTACATATATCTCCCTCCAAACTTCATAAATTACATATATACCCAAGTCAAAATTTTATTTACATATTTCCCCTTCCCAAAAACTAAAAATATCAAATATACCTATTATATTATTAAGCACCTCATATCATTACATATAATGAATGTAAAGATATGAAGGCTTAGTAATGATTATGTAAGAGTGTTATAACACTCGTTTCGGTGAAATCAAGTTGTAGGATGCATGGAAACATTTTGCATGTTACATGTTCTTGGTGTTCATAACTTACTAAGTTGTAAAGATCGTATGAGATATAAGTTGTAGGATGCAAGGAATGTGTCATTGTGTTGTATGACTTGTCGTGAATCTAATTTAGTAAAAGAATTGGGGTAAAATAGTTATTTTCCAATGTATTTTTAATGTAATGGGTATATATGTAATTTATGAAGTTTTGAAGGCCGGGATATATGTAATTTAAATTTTGGGTTTGGTATATATGTAATGGGTGAGGCTAACGTATAAAGCTTCTTAACGTATAAGAAGCGTAAGAAGCAATCTCAACCATTAGATTAAGGATGCAGATTAAAAACCCTAATCATACTTGGGTTAAACTAACCAAGGGTAAAACAGAAAAAACCGTCTAATTTTAACAGATCGATTCCAGATCGTAGCAACAAAACCCTGATTTTTCATCGTTTTAAGATCGATTCATGTTCAGAATGATTACACAATTCAAAAACAAAAAAAAATCGATTACAATGAACGAAAACGTAAAGATCAGTATTTGACTCTAAAAAAAACAAAAAACAGAGGATTAAAAATAATCATATAAACAATTATGAATCGTAATAGTTGTCGAAATACTCTCGATTTTGTTTCAATAAGGATGATTAAACATAAAAAATGGGTTCAAACAAGTTGCAGAGGAAGAAGATGAAGTTGGTGAAGAACAGAGCACTTTTATATATCAAACGCATTCACAAAATTACAGACGCACTCATTGAAATTTCAGACGCACTCATCAAAATTTCAGACACACTCATTGAATTTTCAGACGCACTCCTTGAAATTTATTGAATAGATACGTGCGTTTAAAACAAACGCACCTTTACTTGTTTCTTAAAATTTAAACACACTTTGTATTTGGTGGTACAATAAAAACAAACGCACCTTTAATTTAAACAAACGCACTTTGTATTTGGTCAACTTCCTTTTTGTTCCTGATAGACTTTTACTGCATACACATACACACATGCTTGTCATAATATGTTTTCCTTCTCTTTTTATCATGATATTTAGCCACCATGTGGGCTAACACGGGATTGCTTCTTGTTTGTATAAGCCATGCAAGCTTCAGATCAAATACGGTTCCAGAGTCTGTCCCAGACGCTTGACTTCCGTTATCAGGCACTTGCAAGCGGTGTTGCTCAGCATGCTGATCAGAGACGAGTGGAGATTGAGAAAGAGAAGTTAGAGAAGGCAAACGCTGCAGCAGCTGCCTCGTGAGCGGTTTTTGGACTTTGCTTTCTGTGCCCTCAACGAAGATTAAAACTACACAGTGAATCAACGATCTTGACGACTGCATCTTTCATTTAGGTTACTGAATCTGATCTTCGTTTTCTTTTAGGTTACGGTGGTGGTGGTGGTGGTGGTGGTGGTCAGATCTAGATCGGTATGTTTCAAAATGAAAATGGGTTACATTTATAACAGGGAAGATAGGATTAAATGTGTTTAACTGTGGTTAGGTTAGATTGACAGGTGTCAATCTCTGATGGCTTCCTACGCTTCTTATTTTAAGGGGCTTTATACCATATATTTTCTCATATGTAATTATAGTTGAAAATAGGGGGATATATGTAATTAATCCAATAACGGATTCAAATAAAAATAGTAAAAAGAACTTTGAGATTCAAATTTATAAATAAATTGTGTATAAATACACCATGTTATTGTTTTCTAATTTCATATTTATTTATTATAATCAAACTATCTCTCTTTTTTAGAGTAAATAAGTAAAGAAAAAATTACAAAAATCTAACATTTATGTATTACCAAAATTATAATCTTTACTTTTCAGTATGAAACGCACCCAAAACAACCTTTATATATGCTTTGTTGTCTTGTTAAGTTGAGGGCAAATCAATCCTATTACCCACCTCTTTTCTTCTTCCTCATCCTCCTCCTTAATCCAACCTCTGCATTTCTCCACCAATTTGACCACCATAGAATACCACCACTACAGCCACCGTATGCACCAAGTTGAGAGATTTATATTTGTGATATTAGTACCATAGTTTGCAACATTCCACTATAAGCTGTTTTATTTGGAAGACGGTCAATCGAAACTGTGATTGATATAGAGGGTGTTTGGGATTGCGTTTTAAATCTGATTTTTAGATTATTGCGTTTTGAAAACTTAGATAATCAGTTTTTCGTGTTTGGATTGCGTTTTGAAAACGCAGATAATCAGTTTTTAAGCTACCAAAACGCAATAATCTATAAGCAGCTCCACCTCTACTTTTCCAAAACGCATAATCTGTTTTGAATAATCAATCCCAAACACCCCCATAGTCGTAAAATTATGACTTTATAGAAGTTCTTTTTGTTAGTTTATTGTCATGGATTTGTCCAAACAGATGTTAAAAAATACTTAGTTAAAATTGTTATTTTAACTTAAATAACAATAAACATGGGTTTGACACCTCGCCATTTTCCCCATCCATTGCCTATATCATATGCAATATGACAGGTTTACGGAGAAAACCTACAAACTCCCAAGAACACAAGATGAGATTAGAGATATTTTCCTTCAAAAATTTTCTTCTTCTTTTTCAATTGAAACATTACACTCATTATATAGAAAATAAACATAACCTACTGAATGCACGATCTAAAAATAACTACTCTATCATGCACTTTATTTTCCAACAAACAAGGAAACGTGGACTAATATTCTATATGCATGCATGGGAAATGGGTTAAGGAAACATGAGAATAGGTAACTGATGCATAAACTAGACGTGGGTAGGAAGTGATCACGTATCAATACTTCCGTCCTAAAAAACGTCCTTGTCCTCAAGGACGGTGTGTAATCCCATGGGGGTCGCCATTCGACTCTCCCAAAAGCGTTCGGTGTAATCACAACCAACCGTGACGGTGGTCGCCATTCAAGTCTCCTAGCGGCATTTGGTGCGGTCTCAACTACGCGCCAAGGTGGGCGCCATTCAACTCTTCCCATTGCATTTTGTGCGGTCTTGACGGGATGCCACGAAGTGAAACACCACGGCGGTCGCCATTCGAGTCGAACAACGGTTGTTGGCTTAGCTGTAGGTTCCTGCTTTGTAGTAGCACTACTTGTTGGAGTTCGTGACACAAATGGAGTAGCAACGACAAGTTTCTTGAACGGTAACCAAAATTTCGTAAATTGAACCTGAATAGGACTTGGGTTCTCAACCATATAATTTTTCTTGGAAGCAATAATGGTGACTTGTGTTGGAGAAGGCATTGGGATAGTTGGTACAGGTGTTGGTTTGGGATTAGTTGCTGATTGTTGAGCAAACAATGATGGGCACTGTATTGGTATGAAAGTTTTGGGTTTTGTTAGTGGTGGATGGGAGGTGTTCGGCTCATTTTCGGTGAGCATTGCAATGGTGGTGGTATGAAAACGATGAAGCATCGCGATGGTGAAAGACTTCCAAGTGAGGCGTTCGGGCCCTCGATACCATGAATTACGACATAGGCAAACCGATCTTCTTCATAAATTGCGTACGAAGAAAAGAACCGTTCAACCTCATGAAGCTATTGAGCCGGATTGAGACCGATGAAGCGAGATAGAATAGTGGAGTCATTGAGTTCTTCCAAAGCCATGGAGGCTTAGGCTCAATGAAAGCACCAATTGATAGGTTTACGGAGAAAACCTAAAAACTCCCAAGAACACAAGATGAGATTAGAGATATTTTCCTTCAATAATTTTCTTCTTCTTTTTCAATTGAAACATTACACTCATTATATAGAAAATAAACATAACCTACTGAATGCACGATCTAAAAATAACTACTCTATCATGCACTTTATTTTCCAACAAACAAGGAAACGTGGACTAATATTCTATATGCATGCATGGGAAATGGGTCAAGGAAACATGAGAATAGGTAACTGATGCATAAACTGGACGTGGGTAGGAAGTGGTCACGTATCACAATCAATGAAACATGTAATTTTTTGTGAACTCTTATGCTTTGTGATGCTTACAAAAATAAACTTCATAGGATTTAATTTGAGTCGACCCTTTACTTCACTACTATCTACAACACCACTACCAGCACCATGCCGCATGCTCCACCTCTTCGGTCACCACCACCATCGCGAAACCTCCACACCGTCATTGCCACCTACTCCGCTGTCATGGGTGAAGTTGTTTTGATATTTTGATATATATTTTATACATATAACTAACTACTCATTTAAATGTAACATATTAATATCACGATGATGGTGATGTGATGGTGGTGGGTTCAATGGTGGCAAGTGGTGATGACTTATGGTGGTGACCTGGGTGGTGGTAGGTGGTGATGGTGGTGAGTTGGGTGGTGGCAGGTGGTGCATACAGTTGTTGTGGTGGTGGCATTCTATGGTGGTCAAATTGGTGGATAAATACAGAGGTTGGATTAGGGAAGAGGAGAGGAAGAAGAAAAAGGGTGGGTAAAGGACTAATTTATCATTGGCTTAACAAGACAAGTTAACTGGGTTTGTGTCAAAGATTGTAACTTACAACAAGACATATATAAAGGTTGTTTCGGACTTTTGGGTGCGTTTCGTACTGAAATATATAGGTTGTAGTTTTGGTAATACATAAAGGTTAATTTTTGTAATTTTGTCATAAGTAAATTTAGGTAATTTATCTAAAAAATAGTTTCAATAAATAATTTCATTTATTAATTCAGAGTTTAAATATCTTTCACAATTCAGACTCATTTCAAAGGTTTCAATGATATTGTTTGAAGAAAATGTAGTTTTTATGAAGTTGAAGTTTACTATTTAATTAAAAATAAGAGTGAATTGCCAAATCCGTCCCTGGGGTTTGGCCAATATTGCTAGATCCATCCATTTTGAGAATTTTCCACTTTTTTGCCACTGAACTTTACACTTCTGTGCCAAATCCGTCCAAATCACAAACTCAGTTAAAAATTTCTGTTAACTCGAGGGTATTTTAGTCATTTCACCTATAAAAATAAATTAAATTAAATTTAAATAATAAAATAAATTAAATTAATATTTTAAACATTTAAGTGGGACCCACAATTCACCTTCTTCCTCACCTTCCACCCAAGCCCTTCTTCACTTTTTACCACCACCACTAACCACCACCTCAGCCACCGTCTCCACCACCTGGACAACCACCACAACCCGATAATACCACCGCCTTCATATTTCTCACCTCATAGCCCCTGATAATGACCGATCAAATACACAGTCATCCAATAACATCCACGACACAAAATCTGGTCCAGCACTACTCTGCGACTCTTGACCAAGTGGAAAAACCTTCTGTAATGCCTGGATTGCCTCTACTTTAACATTATCAAGAACCGCAGTAGCTTCGAGCGAATATTCAAACCGTAAGATATATTATTATCAATTTCTTCAATGTTAGAGTTTACAACTTCGAATTGAAGATTTGGGTCATCAGATTTGTTGGGTATATTGAGGGATTTGATCTTTTTATGTGGGGTCCATTGGTTGGCGATTGGTGGGATGATGTTGGAGGTGTTATTGAATTGGGTTTGTGATGGGTCGAACTCTGTGACGAATTCTTTGTTTGTGGTGGTTGTGGCTGATGATGATGATGATGAGGGTTTAAGTGAGGGTTTTGGGGGTTTAGATGATGAGAGAGAGAAGGATAGTTTCATGGTTGGAGATGGAGATTATGATGGATCTGTGTTGTGTTATGATGTTGCAGGGTTGAAGTTAAAATCAGGGTTTCAGATTCTAGAGTTTGTAAGAAATGGGGAACCTGCAGACTTTGGGTTTATAAATTATGTTTTCTGTTGTAAATAGAAACAAGGGCGTAGCCCAGTGGTGGAAATTGTGGTTGTTAATGTTTGAACCGGGTTTGCACCCTGGTTCGATTCCCACACCCACAATTTTTTTAGAAATAAGAAAACAAGTTTTGTAGGTGAAATGACTAAAATACCCTCGAGTTAACAGAAATTTTTAACTGAGTTTGTGATTTGGACGGATTTGGCACAGAAGTGTAAAGTTCAGTGGCAAAAAAGTGGAAAATTCTCAAAATGGATGGATCTAGCAATATTGGCCAAACCCCAGGGACGGATTTGGCAATTCACTCTAAAAATAATAATGAAATCACACTTTGACCTAAAAGGATTGTGAGGCTTTCTTTTTCACAATGATTGATGCAAATACCCACTCCTCGATCACATGCTAATGCAACTAACCATCCAACTACCTTTGAATTAAACATATATGACATGTCCACTACAACCTTGAAGATTTAGATCTTCTTTCTTCACACATATACCTGGGTTTATTGCTCCAATTATATAAATGTTGATATAGTAAGGTGAGAACCACTAAGATAAGTGAGACAAAGAAGCATATATAGCACATAAATAAATATCACTCTTGAGTTATTTGATATGATTTGTGAAATATGTTTTTTGATAAATTAAAATTTGCCAAATGAAATAGAATAATTTATGCATTTTGTATTTAAAATGATATATACGTTTGTCTTGATCTTTTTCGACATGGTTATACTTTGTTAGTAAATTTGTTAAAGTAACTAGTGGGATGTTGCGTTGCCCGTTGCGCAACTTTCTTCTATGTTTGTGAGCGATTAGCGAACTATTTACTATGCAATAGGTTTGTTGGGGGCAGAGAACCTATCACTGTCTCGGTTGTGCTGCCAAAGGTACATAAATACCTGTAGTCGCTACTGGCAAAGTTTCCAAACAAATGTTCTTCTGCACCTGGAAAACCAAGTAGTGTGAATTAAAATTCCATAAAACCATATACCAAACCTGTTCCTTGATTTAAAGTTGGTATAGATTGCATATATTTTTATACTAGTGGGTATGCCCGCGCGTTGCTGCGGGTACTAACGTTTTTCGCAGCATGTTGCACGACGAATTTCACGTAAATTATTTTTAAAGCCATTTCGCTAATACAACTAATATATGAATACAGTACACATATTATGTCACTTAATATTAGATTTTTTTATCCCTGAAAACACATGGGAGATAATCTAGTGTTAATTAAATAATAACGAGCACATGAATATGGATTATATTGAATGAAATATTTGTTAGTCGAATGTGATAAGCCTTTTGCACCAAAATGGCAAAAACAAACAATATTTCTGTTTCAATGGTGGATTCTTGGTCTTAGGCATCATCCAACGATAATAAGAATTCTTACATCATTTATTTTTATTTAAAGCAACATGGGTTATATTATATATAAAAATTAATGAAAAAATAATTATCATAAATTGATCAACAAATAAAACAATCGGTTACACATGTATTCCATCAAAATCATTATCTGACATAATTTTCAGGTTGTTTTAAAGATTACACCCATTTGTAGATTGAACACAACGAAGGTAAACAGACTAAATAAACAATGCAAACTCACACATGGAAAAAGTATATCCATGTGTGTACATAACTTCGTATCATAAGAATATATCCATGCCTCAACTCATAACTCAAGGATTCTGTAACTATGGGAACCTGGTGTAGCAAAACAATAATACAATGATTTGCCAACACTGACCTTGGGGGCTCAGAGATGATCTATGCAAAAACTAACAATGTTGAATACACTCTCTTGTTGCACAACAAAATTGTGTGATTCATCTCCTCTGTATCTAGCCATGCTTGCACCACCATCTGCCCAAAACATAAGAATATGTCATTTATAGCAAATTTGATTTCTCAACAATTGACAATATGTGAAGGCAAGTTGTAACAATCAATAGCTCATGATGTTCATTACTTCATTTGATTCATATTTGTGGGTCCTTAATATTCAAATGTAGTGCTTTAAATTTAATTTAGTGTTAACTCTGACATTTAAAAGTCAAAATTTACCTCTTATACTTTACTTCTGGCTCGAGCAAGCAATTTGTACTGATTCTTGAACAAGGATACCAAAAAGACCTAACTCTAAACTTTATTGAATACCCAATAACCAAAAGCAATATAAAAAAACACATGCAAAGATGTCATGTAAAAAAATCTCGATTGACCATTTAACTTTGACAGAATACATGTGACATTGTATGACACACCATATAGTAGTTGACAAAAGAACCGTTGTTCTGCAAGAATCTTGCTACTGCATATGCAGAATATTCGAATATTCGACTTGGGTATCATATTTACCCTTGTATAGCATAAAAAATATGTAATCATTCATAGCTATGTTGTCAAAGGCGCGCCTCACCAGTCACCGCACACTTTGTGCGCCTCGCGAAATGAAATAAATTCAATGTCAATTACCTTTCATAGAACACATGAAGATGAGGATGGCAGGAACAGTTGGGACAATAAATTACACCAGTCCTCCAGCTTGGTTCATTCAAGAGTAATATGCGCAATTCCGTACAAAAAATTAACAAAATAAACGAAAATGTCTTCACTGTCTGCTAAAACACATCAACCCATATCAGGGAAAAGAAACCCATCATTGCTCGAGTTGAATTTCTCTTGGTCATTAATGAATTGCTAATGAGTAGCCTCATCAATAAAGAACCAATCTATATATAAAAAGTAAGAAATTTTGAATTCATTTTTTGTAAGATCAAATTTCCTTCTGTTTGTTCTTAGCTTTTGTTTGATTAGCTTCATCAGATTAAGATAAAGTACGATATTTATGTGCACCAATGGGGTCGTTTACAAATCCCTGCCAGGGGTGTCCCGACCAATCTGTTTTTTGGCACAGTGGTAAAAATTTGCGATTTTCGTAGGTAAATTGAGTTCGGGTTGAGTCCGGCCATCGCCGAATTGATCTTCTGGCCACTACCGATCGAAAAAATTAAGTTCGGCCCCCTCCAATTCGAGAACCAAGTTTCGTCACTGCATAATCATATAAACACAACAAATTAAAAAATTCAATCACTTGAATTGTTTAAACTATGTGCAAACACCTCTTGATCTCTATACGTGATTACCACTTGTTAACAATTTTATATAAAACACTAGCTTATACCCCGGGAGCGTCCCGGGGTTAACAAATCTAATATGACGTGATAAATGTGGGTTGAAAAAACTTAAGTGCTCATTAATTTGGTGTAATTTTTTTCTTTAAAAATCTCGTATATAAAAGATATTAACGTTTAAAAATTATGGGAGAAAACATGAGAGAAAAATCCAAATTTATTTTTAAATATGCCTTCGGGGTTAGACAAATCTAATAATTTGACGAGATGTACTGGGGGTAAACAACTCCTAGAATTAAAATGCAATAATATCTAATCACAAAACTTATGGAAACCTCAAAATGTCAAATTAACATATGACCCACCATATGTTTATGACAGAACATGAATTTCCCATTCATCTTCACCTTCAATATTTATCTTCAACATCAAATCTAGCTAAGTGAAATTCTCACATGAAGGTGTTACAATAACCAAAAGAGAACAATGTGGGTATTGTATCAAATATAAAAATAGTTATTAGATTATTACATCATTCAACGCCATCCACACCGGTAATAATCCTTCAAATTTACAACAAATAGAAAATTCCTTGAATTTGAATAGAAGTTCTAAAAAGAGATGAAGTGTAAAAATAATTCAACATTTGCTAAGTTCACAAACATCATATTCTCTGTATTATTTGATAATTTATCTCATGATTTCCCACTACCAATATCCATGGGTGATATGCTTGAATTCTTTAAGCAAAACGACCATATGTATCCCACCGAACACCCATATCATCATATTCGTACTTATCAGCGTAAGGTAGATGTCCAACATATAACACAGTTTGTGCTCCACTCTGTATGTAATGTTCAAGAGTTGACAGAGAATTATATGTTTGACCCAAGTCAACTGAAAGCATAATAAATAATTAATCCACAAAAAGAAGTAATAATAATTCCATCAAAACAAAAATAAGTCGCCTATAATTCCAAATTTGTAAGGAGCATTAGATTGACCTTTGGAGGAGTTTGAAACCAAAATGATCGAGCAGATTCACCTTCCCCAAGCTCATAAAAGTATGTGGTGTCCTACTAATAAAAAGACAATTGTTAGTCATGAAACCTTAACCTTTGTTTATATGCAAACCTTTTCCACCCTTCATCGCTCTCTGCATCCCTCTTATTATGAACATAGAAGGTAATGAAATTGAACCTGAAAAATGAAGTCAGCTTAATATTAAAATAAAGATTAAAAGAAAAAGAAAATCAAAATTACCTAGACGAAGCAAGACGATAGCGAGTCCAGGGTTTGGTTTCAAGCGCCGCCAACAACAACCCTAACCATAAACCACAACGATAACATAAAAACGTCAAGATCTGATTATATCCAGATCCAAATCGCTGACGACAATAACATAAAAACCTTAACCTTAAGCACAAAAGTAATAAAATAAACAAATAAATCGAACATCAATAACATAAAAACATCAAGATCCGATTATATGAAGATCCCAATTCTGAATCGACATGGATCGATCGATACAGCTGAAATCACACTCTGTAGACTCAGAATTTTCCATGAATCCTAAAGTAAATTACACACCTCAAGAAAGTAGACTCAGAATTTTCCATGAATCCTGACTGGATGTCGCTGGAGGGTTTGAAGAGGACAGGAGAAGAAGGCAGGAGAGTTGATGAGGGTTGAGCATAATGGTTTTTAAGTGAAAACCCTAATGTGGTTATATGGGGTATTATTTTTTTTTTTAAACTTATATACTCCTTGCCACATGGGATGACACATGGAACACTCAAGGGGGAGAATGCCTCATTGAGTGCCATGTCATCAAAAATGATTTGGTTTATTATATGTATAGATGCATACAAACTTTTAGTTATGTACATTTTGATCATTTTATATATTTTCTTAAAAGTTCTAATTAGTCTGTCAAACACTAAAATATATTTAAAAAACTACAACTACTACTTACACCCTAAAGTAATAATTGGTGGACACAAGTTTAACCCAAAAAGTAAACTAAATCAAATAACTAAAAAAGAAAAAAAAAAGTTATAGCGCCTTTATTCAAAAACTTTCCAAAAGTCCTCAACTTGCCAACAAGCCAAACCCAAAGGTCTTCTTTTACAAATAAAACTATCCCTTAAAGGCTTAAACACATAAAGACAAGTTTATGTCCATATCCATATCTGTTACAAGGTCCCTACACCCTCACCACTCCCAACCGCCAGCTATCCCCAAATCATCACACCTCCTTCACATCAAACCCTACACCGTATATATACAATATCTTCCTTTTAATTCTATGCTTTAAATCACAATAATAATATACCAATAATAATAATATTATTAATAATAATAATAATGGCAGAGAATGATTCAGAGAGGCTGGTTTACTTACATGGCGACCTTCATCTACACATTATCGAAGCACGTAACTTACCAAACATGGACGTAATCACCGGCCACATCCGTCGTTGCGTTACATTCGAGGCATGCCGTAAAGACACGTCATCAACCGGTACAGTCAGCACCAAGATCCGGTCCGGTGGCCGTAAAATAATAACCAGCGATCCGTACGTTAAGGTCTCCGTACCACAAGCCACAGTAGCGCGTACGCGCGTGTTAAAGAACGCTAAAAACCCTAAGTGGAACGAACGGTTTATTATTCCGTTAGCTCACGCGCTTGTTAACCTAGAGTTTCAGGTTAAGGACGATGACGTGTTCGGTGCTGACGTGTTAGGTACGGTTAATATTCCTGCAGAGAAGATTGCTACTGGTGAGGTGATTTCAGGTTGGTTTCAGATGGAGAATAGTCGTAAGAAGGAGTCTGAACTTAATCTCGAAATGAAGTTTGTGTCGTGTGAGGCGAATCCGGTTTATCGGTTTGGTATCGCGGGTGATCCGGAGCAAAAAGGGGTTAGGAATACTTATTTTCCTGTTAGGAAGGGTTGTCAGGTGGTTTTGTATCAGGATGCACATGTTAGGGAGGAGTGTGGGTTGCCTAAGATTGAATTGGATGATGGGAAGGTGTTTCGGCATGAGGCGTGTTGGGAGGATATATGTTATGCGATATCCGAGGCGCATCATATGATTTATATTGTTGGATGGTCTGTTTTTGATAAGGTTAGGTTGATTAGGGAGCCGACTAAGCCGTTGCCACGAGGAGGGGATTTGACGCTTGGTGAGTTGTTGAAGTATAAGTCGGAAGAAGGGGTTCGGGTTTTGTTGTTGGTTTGGGATGATAAGACTTCGCATAATAAGATGTTTATTAACACGGTGAGAATTTTTAATAGATGGTGTAGTTTTAATGGTTAATTGCTTGAGTTAAGTTTTGTTGCTTGAATTTGAAGTGTTTGTTGAATTGTAAGTGATGGTATATGTTAATAATTTGATGCAGACTGGAGTGATGGCGACTCATGATGAGGAGACAAGGAAGTTCTTCAAGCATTCTTCTGTGATGTGTGTGCTATCACCGCGTTATGGTAGTAGCAAGCTTAGCTTTTTTAAGCAACAGGCAAGTGATTCTCTTTCCTCCAGTGATTTTCATACGAGATACTATGATTGTCTTTATTTGTTTCTATGGTGTTTGTTTAAATTAATTTTTCATTCCATGTGAACGATAACATGAAGAGGGACCGGGGTAGGGGTACCCTTTAATGTGATTTCAGTCTACTTGGCATGCGTTTGCTTTTGTCGCATTTGTAGTTGCTAGTTTATGTTCTGTTTAGTCAGGCATGACATTCTTAGAAGAGACTTCTAGAAAAGCTTCTACGGGATCACCTATTACACCAAATACGTGTCTTTTATAGTGATTGTTTAAGGCATGAGCAAGAGACATCTCAAGATGTCATCTTATAATTCTCAACCTATATGATTTGTGGTTCACCTCGATATATTCTAATATTTCTTCATATTACATATTGACTTATATTATTTTCTTTGGTTTTTTACTTACTAAATGTCTAAATCTCATTGTTATTGTATATTTTCTTTCTGATTGTTACTTATATCCATCCTTGAAAAGGAAAGCAATCAGGCTTTGACCATTCTGCTGCACACAGGTTATTTGGTTTTGGGGGGGGGGGGGGGGGGGGGATTATTGTTTCTTTTTAGTTGGGGTAATGTTTAAGTCATCCATTTTAGTTTTTGGAAGTTGTCAAGTTGCCATAGTGTCCCTTTTTTCTTCTGGCTGACTTGGCTTTAGTTCTAGTGCCATTACAAGCTACATTTGTTTATTTTGAATAATTGTGTATTTGCTTCTATGCTGGATTGACAATCTTTTTTAGAGCAGCACTGGATTGACAGTTTCACTGCTTTGTTTCGATACTCACACTCACTGTGTCCGACATACCTTCTGTTGACCTGGAAATGGAATAAATAACAGGGGCACACCTTGAAGATTCAAATTAGGTTATGATATCATAATAGTCAGTATAGTCCTAAATCCTTACACTATATATATGGACTCCAAAACTTTTATTTTCTGATGTATTCATAGTTTCATACTATATCAGGTACACATTATGTGAAAAGTAACTGTTTCTGTGTAAGTAATTGTGAAAGAATGTGTGAATGTTTCTACTTCGTAATACATTGGAGTTTTTTTTACTTCGCTTATCTTATTGATCATGTTTCAGGTTGTCGGGACTGCTTTTACACACCATCAGAAATGTGTTCTTGTAGATACCCAGGCGTTTGGTAATAATAGAAAGGTTACATCATTTATAGGTGGTCTTGATCTCTGTGATGGCCGTTATGACACACCTGAGCATAGGTTATTTCACGATCTAGACACTGTTTTCCGTGACGATGTGCACCAGCCGAGTTACCCGGTAAGTGAACCTTTTCATTTTGTTGCCCTTTTTTATTTGATATTGTGTTGTTTGATCACTTGATGCCGCTCTAAGTAATTTTTTTTATCTGTATTGGGTATTGTTAAGGTAGTAGGCTTGCCAATTCAAGAAATGTAATTTTTTATGTGATAATCTTGATTATTTCATATTTTGAAAATATACTCTTAGTTCTTATGCTTATTTCTTACTTGATTGGAAATCTTAAGTCAGGTTTTCTGTTGATAAAAAACTGTGACACCATACTTTTCCAGGGAGTTAATTGCATGAGTGGCCTAGTTGGTTTAAACTAAGTCAACTTGCCAATGCTCAAATCAAACTTACTCAACTTGTCTGATCTAAGTGGTTGTTCTTTACTTAAAATCTAGATTTGTAAGTACCAAGTTTGGTGGTGGCCTTTGCTTCTTTTGACATGTAAAATGTAGTAAAGTACCAATAGTATTAAGTGGTGATTGGTGAGAGAACTAAGATAGTCACAAACATAATAGCAAGTAACAAAGAAGCAAAGAAAGTTGGTTTGTAGAGACGGGTCTCATGCTTAGGTGATTGCTGCATATTGAACAGGAAGTCTCTGTTCGCATAACAAAACACGAGTGTCAATTTCAGAACTGAAAAAATATTATACGCAACGTACACAGCCAAATCCAATACATATTAGGGAATTCTTCCTATGTTTCCTGGTCAGAAAGCACATTAAAATTGTTCATTGGAAGTTGGAACAGCTAATGCTGAGTTACTGTAGTTGAAGACAGTTTTCTTGTTCTTTCCTTCCTTAACAAGAAACTGACTCATTTACACCCTGCAGTTATACAAAGAAACATGATTTAGGCTACAACAATTTCAGTTTCAGTTCAAGTGAACTGAATACGCTTTGTTAATAGTAAATCTCACTGTTAATGTAAAGAAGCTTAATGTAATAGGTAAGGTTATGAATAGACTTAATTTTATTTTTGGTAAATTTTTAGTTCATGCGAAATATGATGCAAGATTCCCACAAATTTTAGTCGTTCCCCATATACAGAAGCCGACTTCAATCATGCATAATTTAAGAAAAAAAATTACTTAAGAGCAGGTCCTTTTAATGTCTTCATTCAACATAAAAATCTATGCAACAGTTTCAGTCTATCTACTGCTTTTAAGGAAGTATTTCCCACTTTCTACTTAGCATCGTCTTGTTAGACTATGATTGTAAGTTAGAACTGATAATGTGTGTTGAGTTCGAGTTTGAGAAATAGATTAAGATCTGGCTCAAAGGCTGTTGCAAGATGGCAAGATCTGTGTTCTTGCTCAAGGTTCCAGGAGAAGAATCATGTTTGTTAGGCGTAAGTGATTGGGATTTGATGCATCAACTTATATGCATCTACTTTTGTAGCCTTGTGATTACTTTAGCCTAATCAAATAGGAACATACCTGTAAGGCCTACAGGTTCTCCTTGCATCCATCCTGCTAAATTGTTTCGATGCTTATTAGTACTCAGATTAATCATATATTCCCTATGTGATTTACTATTATAAGCTTTTGCTTATCTATTACATTAGGTAGGAACCAAGGCCCCGAGGCAGCCATGGCATGATTTGCACTGCAAGATTGATGGTCCAGCTGCATATGATGTACTTTTGAACTTTGAGCAGCGTTGGAAAAAAGCTACCAAGTGGAGGGAATTTGCACTTCTTGCCAAAAAAATGGCCCAATGGCAAGATGATGCACTGATTAAGATCGAGCGCATATCATGGATTGTCAGTCCTAAATATCCTGTTCCAAAACATGGAGATTACACCATTGTTCCTGAAGACGAACCAATATTGCATGTTTCAAAGGAAGACCATCCAGATAACTGGCATGTGCAGGTTAGCAGAAGTGTCTTTCACCAACTGATATTTAAATCTGACTTCAAGGGAATAAGTAGATCTCATGAGTTTCTCTTACTTGCTACAGATCTTTCGGTCTATTGATTCTGGATCATTGAAGGGATTCCCCAAAACCTTTGATGTTTGTGAGGCACAGGTTAATAATTAAACCTCTTTTATCTTCTCATTCTTGCTAAACATATTTCGTGCTCAACCATATACTTTTCTACAGGCAGATATAAGGAAATACTTAGTCTACTTATCAAAAGCATGTACTATAATTTGTATAAATCTGATGACTAATAGAACTCAGTTATATGCATGGCATTCTATTATTCCAATGGAAAGGTTGCGAACTCTTGTTTGGTCCATGGGCTTATGTGTATGAATCTAGTATTCCATTGTGATAAATGCATGCTTTACATTTATATTTTACTTGCTGCAGAATCTTATTACATCAAAGAGTCTCGCGATAGACAAAAGTATCCAGACAGCATATATTCAAGCCATTCGATCAGCTCAGCATTTCATTTATATTGAGAACCAGTATTTCATTGGATCATCATATGCATGGCCATCATATAAAGATGCAGGTAATACTTGCATTGTCTTACATAACGCCACATTATGTTTCAAGATACACTGTAGTCAATTCATTTTGATGGTGTGCTTTAGATTTTCTTCTGGAAGCACACCAATCTACATGAGCCTCCTGGATCTCCCAACTCAAAATGTTATCATATTATTGATAGTTATATGTCGTCATTTGAATTTCTAAAGGATAGATTTTTATTAAATTTACATTCCTTATTTATTTGGTAACATGTTTACAAATGGGGTGTCTTCTTTCCAATTATTAGGTGCTGATAATCTGATCCCAATGGAGTTAGCACTAAAAATTGTTAGTAAGATTAGAGCCGGGGAGAGGTTTGCAGTTTATGTTGTCATACCCATGTGGCCTGAGGGTGTTCCATCATCTGCTACTGTGCAAGAGATTCTCTATTGGCAGGTATTGGCATCTTTTTAGCCTCCAATGTTCACACAGACTTGTTTCCTCAAGTCAAATTACTAAGAAATTTCAATGGATTTTAGATGCCAAGTAAAGAGCTGGATTTATCAAAAACAAAACATAGCTTGTTTAAGTTTTCGATTTTCTTTTGTTAGACTATTTTACATGATAATATCTAATATTTGGCCAACCAGTAAAGTTAATACCATCAAATATATTCATTTTAAAGTACTTAAATCTCATATACACCCATTTCGTTAAAATACTATTTATAAAATGACCATTATCCCCTTCTTTTTCTCCTTAGACTCCTAATTGCTTATATCCTGATGTAAGTTTCAAAGGATGGGTGTAAAAAACAAAAACAAACGCACCGAGTAAATCCATCTAAGAACAACCCCCCTCTTCTACTGCCATGAATTTGAAAATGGGCCTATTTGATATTTTGTTGGGTATTGAACTTGGAGTTCTAACATGCAGAGCCAGACTATGGAAGCAATGTATACCGTTATAGCACGTGAAATTAAGGCCATGCAGCTTGATGCACACCCTCAAGACTATTTGAATTTCTATTGCCTTGGCAACCGGGAAGATTTACCTGCAGAGATGAGCCAAGCACCTGCAGATGACAAGGTATTCTGAAAATAATGATTTTTTAAGATTTCTACAATAAGTTTACCTTATGCTTGCTGTCCAGTTTTTTTTTTCTGAGGTTTCTTGCTTTGTTTTCTGGCCTTTTTAAATTGTTTTGGATAGGGGTATTAATGGTCCGGTTCAGCAGGTTTTGACGGAAATTTTGGCCAAACCGCTAACGCGGATTTAGAAAACGTCAAACCAAACCGGCCAGTTTTCAAGGTTTGACAGTTCGGTTTAGCGGTTTTGGACAGCATTTTTTTTCCAAGGCATCATTTTGTATTAACTTTAAAACAACGATAAGGATTGTTCATAAATTTAATATGTATACATAACTTCATTTTCCAAAAATGGAAAAAAATGGTAAATAATAAATGTTAAATGCCCGATTCTGAGTTCCAAACCATTAACCGAACCCGTAAATCATTGAACCAGACTGTATATATTTCCAACCTCCCAAACTGGCCAACTTTCTTTATTTTTGTTCGTCCGTTCAGTTTATGTACACCCCTGTTTTTGAATGCTCGTTGATCTGCTTTGATTTCTTTATAGGTCTCGGAGTCACAAAAGTTCAACCGGTTTATGATATACGTGCATGCTAAAGGGATGATAGTGGATGATGAGTATGTTATAGTGGGATCTGCTAACATTAATCAAAGATCTTTGGCTGGTTCAAAAGACACAGAAATAGCCATGGGTGCATATCAACCCCATCACTCCTGGGCTGCAAAGAAACGACATCCACATGGACAGGTTTCATACTTTCTGATTTTCTGTATTATTTAAAATAAGTATTTTTAAAGAATTATTAAAAAATTGTGATATTTCAGATCTATGGCTATAGAATGTCGTTGTGGGCGGAGCATCTTGGTATGTTGGAGGAATGCTACAAGGATGCCGAATCATTGGAGTGTGTAAAGAAGGTTAACAAAGTAGCTGAAAAGAACTGGGAACTATTCACAAAGGATGAGTTTTCAACGTTGCAGGGTCATATTCTGAAGTATCCTTTACAAATCGGCGCAGATGGGACCGTGGATTCATTGCCTGGGTATGAGAATTTCCCGGATCTTGGTGGTAAAATAATAGGGGCTCACTCGACCACACTGCCCGACATTTTAACCACATGAGGCTCCGACTTTATTCTTTATGTTCATAGGTGAAAAAAAGGAAACGTATGTATTGGTAAGTCAACAAAGTTTATATGCATTGAACACTTAGGGGGTGAATAGATGTGCCATTTTGTTGTACATTACGCGAGTAGCGTGTGTTTGGAATTGGAAAATGGTTATTGTTTCGATACGTTATTTATTGTTGCTACTCTAATAAAGCGTGTTTTGGTTTTGTTTTTCACATATCGTCTTCAAATATCATGTCTTTGAACTCTTTAGTACATTTTCTTTTGATAAATAATGACAACTTTCCTTATCATCAATCACCATGAAGCCAACAGTGACGTCTTGTCTTCTCTTGACGAAGATTATTAGGCTTGATTTTTTGTTATGGGCTTTTGAATTACGGTGATGTAGTTTGTATGATTCCTATTTTTTACTGCTTTTAAAATATCATCGATGAAATAACACAAATTGTTATACTATTCAGTTTTGTACACCACAAAAGAATTATTATGCCATTTACTTGCTGTGTTTATTATGTCGTGTTTATTCATATCGTACTATGTAAATAATTGTCTTTTTTTTTTTAATGCTAAAGTTTAAATCAATCAATCAATAGACGACTTTGAACATCAAAACCGTGTAGTTGTAAACCCATGAATCCAACTTTGAACACACATGACACACCATTATTATATATTTATACATACATACACAAAAAAATTAAGATTTAAAGGATATAGGGATATCATCACACAAACACCAAAACATAGTAGTTAATGTAAACGTTAACAAATTCACTTTATATTCATTTCAACAAAGTGTTTTAACTCTAGACAGTTCATGAAGAAACAAATCTAATCTGATAACAGACCTGATATGTTCCCATAGTTGGATGTCTTTGATAAAAGATTATCGGTTCTTATAATTTGATATGCAAAACTAGTAAACACCGTTAGGCTCGTCACGGGAAGGAAGATACGGGGTTCTTCCTGTAACCACCATCCGGCATAAGAATAAGTCTCGGTATGACAGAATGCCAATTAGAGAAGGTTCCTCTCTATTTGTATTTGTAGTATATTTGGTTAGATGTCACTATCGTCACGGTGATGTGGTCTCTATTAGAATAATCGAATGACTAGTTGCATTCCTATTGGTGGGAAACATTCCTTACCCTAGATAAGTATGCGTATGTTGGCGTTAACCTTCTTCCTATTGGTGGAAACTATTCCATGCCTGTGCGGGACCACCGTAAAGGAAGAGATGTGTTGCACTACCTTTTTGTGATCCAGTTAATCGTTTGGGCAGGCAGGCGGCCGGCCCAAATTGGGGGATCTGGTATATCCCTCTACACTCTAAGCCCAAATTGGGCTTGGAAACGTAATCCTTTGCAGGTACAGGAACAAGTGGAACTACAACTATGCGAAGAAACCATTCGGGACAGCAACCTCACGGATACAGAAGACAAATGGAGATGGTCAGCGGAATCCTCGGGCGTTTTTTCGGTGGCTTCATGTCGAAGAATTCTCTCAGCCAATGCAGTCCCCTATTACCCATTTGACTGGACGAAATGGGCTCCAAAAAAGGTAAATCTTTTCGCGTGGAGAGCTGAGCAAGATCGCCTACCAACCTTAGAGGGACTGGTTCGAAGAAAAATTATCACCGGCTCAACATTATGCAGCCTCTGTCAGGAACACTCGGAATCGGCGGATCATCTTTTCATCACCTGTTACGTGGCAGCTAACATCTGGAGTATGATCAGCGGCTGGTGTAGGATACCAGCGATATATGCGTACAGCTTCAGGGAGCTTCTGAACGCGAACACCTGTGCAGGAATACCGAAGCAAAAACAGAAAGTTATCAAGACAATCATCCTTGCAACATGTTGGGTGATTTGGAAGAAAAGAAATGACAAGATATTCAACGGGAAACGATGGAACCAGGATCAAATGCTTTGCGAAATAAAGTCAACATCTTTCATGTGGATTCATAATCGGGCGAAGAAACTCACGATAGATTGGGAGAAATGGAACTGTTTCAACTTCTAATTGTAAAGGGGAACATTTCGGGTTTGGGCTGGGCGTTTTTTATAGTTTTATAGCATCTTGCTATTGTTATCCCTGTACATATTTGGGTGATGAAATAAAAGCTGTTTGCCGTTCAAAAAAAAAAAGATAAAAATAAAAAACATAATCCAGTCAAAACCCAATTAGTAAAAATCCGTTGCCATAAGATAAAGACTCATAACAGCCGGCCCATAACCGATCAAACTAACCTCATTCATACTTTAATACTTTAACTTGGCCCAAAAGCCCACTAACCCTGACCCACCACCCTCTAAACCATCAACCCGACTCCGACATCTTTACCCGATTACTCCAACCCACCACGTCTTCAACCACATCCTTCACCGGCCCATTCTCTCACCGTCACCGGTAACCAAAACGATGTCGTTACTAACCCCCCAACCCACCTTCTTCTCTCTCCTAACCCCTTCTTCTCTTTCTCTCTCTAAAACCCCTTCATTCTTCTTCCTCCCTAAACCCACCTTCTCACCCCTTAAATCACACACCCAAACCCATCACCCATACGACCCACAAGACGAAGAAGAAGAAGAACACGTAATTGGAGACTGTTTAGTCTTTGAAGAAGGTGTATTTGAAGACCCATATGTTTTAAACCAAGATTCAAAAGATTTTACAAATGTGAATCATAATAATAATAGTAAGAATAATAATAATAATAAGAATAAGAATAAGGTTGAGGTTAAGCAGGAGGATTTAGTTCCGGCAAATTGGAAGGATGTTCAGGCAGAGATTAATATTACTAAAAAGGAAAGGAGGAAAATGGCTCAAGAAATGGAGTTTGGGAGTAGGTTACAGAGAAGGAAGCAGGGGTTGATGCCGATACCGATGGGGTACGCTAGTGCGAAAGAGTATAAGGCGGCGAAATTGCGGGAGTTGAAGCCGCTTGTGTTGGATAATCCTCAGCTTTCGGTCGAGAGTGATGAGGAGGAAGGTGGGAGTGATGAGGGTGAGGGGGTTGGGGATATGGATAGGGATAGGGATAGGGATATGGATATGGATATGGATAGGGATAGGGATATGGATATGGATAGAGATAGGGATAGGGATAGTAGAGTGGCGCCGAGGAACCCGAAAATGGCGGTGTATGGACGTGGTTTGGATAATATTTCGCAGTTTTTGAATTCGGGGTTGTATGATCCTGAGGCTGCTAAGGATCCTGATGGTGAGTTTTGTATCGTTGGCGTTGGTGCTCCATTGCGTTTTTTGATACTAAAAGCTCATGCATGATTCGCTATTAAGAAAATACCTAATAATTTTATGAATTTACTTGCTAACTTTTAAACACTAAAATCCATCGTCTTTAGTCAGATTCAACCAATGGTCTAGTTTGTCCAGATACTCAAACCCATTGTTTAATCAGATTTGGAAAAGCTCGGATCTTGTTTAAATAGTTGTCCAGTGTGTTCAAATATTGGCCATCTGCATTAGGCATCAGACCGCATCACGCATGGCATCGGATCAGGCACATTATGCGCTCCTGATGCACTCATTTTAAAACCAAGGTTATTCATACATATTATTCCATGAGTTACTCATTGTTAAAGCATTGATGTGCGTGCTCATATGAAAATTGTACGATGTCATTTGGTGTATATATAGATGTATATGTGCATACACTTTTTTCAAAAAGTTTGGTTCCTTATTGTTTTTCATAAGTGCTTAAGTGTATATATAGATGAACTTGGGCTTTGATGTAATTGTGTTGTTATAACCTTGTTTAGGACCTCGTAAGCTGTTCACAAAGGACGAGAAGTTCCTTATGAATAGACGGGTTCCTGATTTGGCTGCTGCCACCTCTGTAAGTTCATCATTACATGTTGATTGCTAGTATATTTTTTATATATAGAAAATCCAGGGTTTTTGCTGACTCGGTTTTTAAAAAATTTAATCTTTAGTTAAACTTAAGATAATGAACAAATAACTAATTTAAAAATATAAACATTCCCAAAAAGAAATTGCAATTCTCATGAGACATCTGAATAATAAAATGTTGCAGTGTTCAATGTCCATGGAATGGAATGGAGTGAATATTATATTTTGACTTTTTATTGTTGACTTTCCGAACAGGGCAAATGGCAACCTCTACACACTATTGCTGCATCAGGAGAATTTTACCTTGTTGACACTTTGATGAGATACAATGCAGATATTAACATCTCTAACGAGGTTATTGTTTCTCTTTTTCCGGTTATCGTCTCTTTCTGAAATTGAAATAATGTGAATTTACCGTGTTTGCATCTTGATATTGGTCTTTGCTTTCGTTCGATATCTTTTTGCAGGAGGGACTTACAGCAATTCACAAAGCAATACTTGGAAAAAAGCACGCTATCTGCAACTATCTACTAAGAAATTCAGCCAATCCATTTGTTCGTGACAAAGTAAACATGAACCTATTTCTCAAAACTTGATTTGATTGCTTTGTATCATACAGAAGTGTGATGTGGTATGTTTATTTATTGACAACAGGACGGTGCTACCCTTATGCATTATGCTGTTCGCACAGCATCAACTCAAATGATAAAAGTCCTACTACTATATAACGTGGATATTAACCTCCAGGACAACGTATGTTGAATGGTCTATGTTCTGTGTTACTTTATGTTCATCATCCTGGCATGTTTTCATTTGTTTCGGATGTCTTTGCTTTGTTTATTACAGGACGGGTGGACCCCACTGCATCTAGCTGTTCAAGCCCGTAGAACTGATGTGGTTAGGCTTCTCTTGATCAAGAAAGCTGATAAGACCATAAAAAATCAAGTACTCTCTTTCTTTCTTTCTCAAAGCTTCCTGTTGTCGTTAGGTCTGGCCGGTTGGAAACGGGTCAAAATGCGTAATTTATTTAGTGGTGGAAATGGGTCGGGCTGGGTTGACTTGAAACACTCTGTCTAAAAGCTATATGTAAAAAAGTTAGTGTGACATGGGGTATGTTTGGCAAGGAGCTTTTAAGAGCTTTTAGGAGCTTCAAGCTTTTAAGAAAAAGCTCTTAATCAATTAAAAGCCTTGTTTGGTTGAAGGAGCTGGAAGCTTTTAGGTTGGAGAAAAAGCTCTATAGTGAAAAGCTACTAAGCTTAAAGCTTGAAGCTCCTAAAAGCTCTTAAAAGCTCCTTGCCAAACATACCCTAGTACTAGCTTTTAAGAAAAAGCTCTACTAGCTACAAGCTTTTAGTTGGTAAATGACACAAATACCCATTATATTTTAAAAGTAAAATAAAAACATTGTTTACAAGCTTTTAATTATGTCCATTTTGGTCATTTTATACATTTTATTAAAAGCTCCAGCTACTCTGCCAAACACCAAAATATATTTAAAAAGCTTTCAGCTACCAGCTAGTTTTGCCAAACATACCCATGACATCCTTTATCAAGTAAGTTTTATCAGGATGTTCGATACTGCATATTACAAATAAAATTTGGGACTTTTGACCTGTTTTGACTGTTTCCTTTTTAGCTAATCCTTAAGTTCGTACTAGTTAGAGATAAAGTAGAATGTGAATCGACCCATTCATAAGCAAATGGGTTGAAATCGGCCCATTCATATGACCAGGTCCTGATTTTGGATTGACATATTTTTGTGATGGCAATAGGATGGGTTGACTCCACTGGATCTTTGCCTTTATAGCGGAAGAGACACACGGACATATGAGATGATTAGGCTATTAAAAGTGCCACCCAAACCGCGTAAACATGCTCAACTTATGGAATAGGAGCTTTTGTTATGATATCATCAAGCATGGGTACATGGCCATCATGCAAAACTTCAATTAGCCAAACACCAACAACTTGTGTTGTCATGTTTATACGGGCCCATGTTGTTAGTTGCAGAGATGGCAACAGGCAGGGAGGGGTAGGCTATGTGTTGTAGGCATATGTCGATTAGTCTAACTATTGTTTGAACCCGAGCCATATCAATAGCATGTTACTTTATGTACATTGGCATTGTTTATAAAGTTTTCATGTTCATATTGGTTGTTCCCACCACCTTCTTCTTCTTCAACAACAAATAATAATAATAATAATAATATCAAGTTGCAGCTCATAACGCCCGTTGAATCCATAGCGGGTTGAACCATAACGCCCCCGTAGCGCCCGGGGGGGGGGGGGGTGTTCCCGACGCTATGGGTGGCTAAAACGCCGGCCAAAACGCCCCACTACACACAACCTTAGGTGACTAAATTCTGACGTTAATTAAAGTTAGCCTAGGTTAAAGCTAAACGGTAAACCGTACATAAAATTTGTGAACATAAAATACAAATCTTATGAATTTTAAATAAAAAAAACATTTGAAATTTAATACTGTATAAAGATAATAATTTGTAATTGGGTTCTGGGTTTCATACACCTTGTCACATCACATTCTGGGGTGTGTGACATCACATTCTAAGGTATGTGACAGCCTCCTATTGGTGTGTGATGTGGACCGTATGAATCTTAATTAAGGGGTTTATGATTCCTAATATATATATTTGTAATTTACTAAAAAAAGAAACTGAAAAAAATGAGACATGGGATAGGAGGGTGATGTCACGCTTGGTGACACATAATAGTGACTAGTGAGAGATGGAAGATAAGTATTACATATGACCTAAAAAAGTTAATCGGTGATCACTATTTTCTTATTTTATATGGGTGATGTTATTTACACAACCTCAAAAAACCCTACACAACCTCTAGACGGGTCGTCCAGGCCTGGACGGCCCGTCTGAAAAATTAGGGTTTGAAGACGGGTCGTCCAGGCCTGGACGGCCCGTATTTTTTCAGAAAAAGACAAATGGGACGGGCCGTCTAGGCCTGGACGACCCGTCCAGGTACGAGGTACGAGTCTACAGTCTGAACTACCTGCAAAAGCAGGTAGTTCAGACTGTTTACTTAGAAAAAGTACAAATATTTATTGTAGGTTTATGGTCATGTATACTAAAATATTTAATTAATTTTTTTTATATGTTAACTTATATGTATGATAAGTATTTACTCTTTTTTTTTATATAAAAAACACAAATATGAACCTTAAAATATATAAAATACAACAAAATTTAAAAAAAAAAATTAAAAACACGGGCCGTCTGGGCCTAGACGGCCCGTCCTCAAACAAAATTTTGATTTTAGACGGGCCGTTTGGGCCTAGACGGCCCGTCCTCAAACAAAATTTTGATTTTAGACGGGACGTCTGGGCCTAGACGGCCCGTCCTCAAACAAAATTTTGATTTTAGACGGGACGTCTGGGCCTAGACGGCCCGTCTTTTTAAATTTTTTTTTTTAAATTTTGTTGTATTTTATATATTTTAAGGTTCATATTTGTGTTTTTTATATAAAAAAAAAAGACTAAATACTTATCATACATATAAGTTAACATATAAAAAAAATCAATTAAATATTTTAGTATACATGACCATAAACCTACAATAAGCTACGTTAAGTCGAAGTATTGAGGTGATTGAACGTCAACTCTTTGTATACGGTCATAATATAACGTCTCCCATTCACTCGCCTCTTCATATCGAAACTGACGCCATTTATTATTCAGTTTTGGCATTGGGGCGCCTTCTGCTAACTCAACCTTGATGAAATGATTTTTGTTAACAAAAGCAAACGATACGAACCGATGTTCTTCATTGTTGCGTAGACCATGAAATGATTTTTGTTAACAAAAGCAACTGTGATCTAAAATATTTAATTGATTTTTTTTATATGTTAACTTATATGTATGATAAGTATTTACTCTTTTTTTTTATATAAAAAACACAAATATGAACCTTAAAATATATAAAATACAACAAAATTTTAAAAAAAATATTTTTAGACGGGCCGTCTGGGCCTAGACGGCCCGTCCTCATCTTAAACACCCACACAACACAACTTTATAAAAACCAAACAAACAATCATCACCTAATCATTACCAAACAATCATCACATAATCATTGCAATCATTGAATTTAATTTGGATCTTTCGGGACGGGCCGTCCAGGCCTCGACGGCCCGTCTTTTTTAGGGTTTTGTTGTATGAGACGGGCCGTCCAGGCCTGGACGGCCCGTCTTTTTGCCTGATTGAGCCAAGACGGGCCGTCCAGGCCTGGACGGCCCGTCAAAGGGTTGTGCAAATAAAAACCCTAGTTGTGTAGATATCCGGCCCCTTTTATATTCTCAAACAGTTCATTTCAACTCAACTTCATACTTTCTAATATAAAAAGTACATACACAATAAATCAACATATATATATCATGTGCCAAACTAGTTTAAAGCTCTTTTACATATTCCCTTCCTTTCCAAAAGTTTACCACCTTTGAAAAAACTAAAATAAAAATTCACCACACCACTTGTCCACTTCATCCAAAAAAAAAAAAAAAAAACCATTTAAAATCCCACACATTTTTTCTGATAAAGACGATATTATCCTCCAAACGACGACGTTTTACGAAAATCTTTTTCATCATCACTAACACACCACCACCTAAGCATCCTTGTATACCTTACCAACACCTAAATCTATAAAATGCTCCGACTTCAATTACGTGCTCGGATCTTCTCCGGCGCCGGCGACATCTCCGATCATCAAACATTATCCACTTATCATCTCCGGCGACCGTCGGTTCCATTTCCGTATTCCGTTCCTCAACTGAGGCATTATTATTGTCGCCGATCGTCGAAACCGTTTGTCGTATCGTGTAATTATTCTCGTGGTGGAAGATCTGGAGACTATGAGTATATAGACGGTGATGATTACTTGGAAGCTGCTGTTCTCATGACAGGTCTATTACTATTACTTTGTTACATGTCACTGTTACTTTGTTATTTTGTTAAATGTCAGTGTTGTTGTAAGAATCGTTAGGCTCTAGTCGGCCTGAAGTACCTACCAGCTGTTAATAGGGATTAATAATTACTCGGATTGAGATTTTATATTTTATATGTAATTTTCACTTCTTTGTACACACACATTTATATATGTAGTTTTTTTTATGTAGGCATATTTGTAAGTAGATAGGAATAGGATTAGTTGCCCGGATTTATCGGTTTCAGCTACAGATATTTGGCGAATTAGGTGAAACTTACTTTGTGAACCTCCAACTAGGGATTGATAGGTGGATTAATCGGAGGTTAGGCGTGATTTTTGTAACCATGTTAAATGTTATGATTTGTTTTTTTATTGTTGTGATTGTGGTTAAAAATGCTTTAGGTTTGTTAGTATAAGGTGTTGTAGATTGTTGAAGTTTGAAGCTGATTTGTTTAAGATAAGGTTGTTTGATTATAGCGATTAGTTTTGTAGGTTGTGGTATAAGTAGCGATTTGAGAATTTTTATTTTAGGTGCAAGTGAATTTGTTGTTATGGAAGTTGTTTGGATGATTGGATATTGTATGATTTTGGTGTTGTGTTCTGTGTGTATACTGTTGAATGTATTTAGGATTTATTGATTTTTCATTAGTGTGTACTGTGTACATCGTCTTGCTTTACTTATTGGTAATTGATTTTGGATGGCTGTGGAAATTATCTGTATTATTAGTTCTGCTGTAGCCTGTAGGTTAGTTGAATGCCATAAGCTCTAACAGATAATTTTAAGCACGACATATCTTGAGGATGTAATCAGTGATTGTTTTCTCCACTTGGTTTAAAAAGGCACGCATCAGGCTCCCGGTGCTCAGGAGAGCGCATCTGGCACAAAAAGACATTCCGCATGTAGTATTGTCACATTGGTCAATATTAGGGTCTGTAGGAGGTTTTATGTAACAGGACCAAAGGGATGAAGAAATTGTGAAAGGTTTACTTGATAAATAGGTTGATATGTAATTATATTGTTGTACAAAGACATGTTCCTCGCACCTTGGTTTTTAGATCCTAAATATCTCGGAGCGCCTCACGCTTTTTTAAACGAGCCTCTTTGATCTTAAATCCAAGATATCAAGACAAGGTAGTTGTTATGATAGGCGTTTATTCAAATTAATTTGATTCTTATTTGTTTGCAACAATAGTGGCTTACAATGTGACAACAACAGTTGACAATATGACATCATATATGTTATTAGCAAATCCTTGGTGGAACACTGCTACAAATGCTAATGTGTTCTCTGGTTCCTACTTTTTATATAATAAGGAATGTGTATTTTTTTTGTGCAGAAACTCTCTTGCACCATCAGATGCGTATACAAGGATATCAAGAGGTTATGAAATGGCAACCTACTAAGAATTTTTTCCCCTTATTGGGTCAGGGTAAAGGTTCTAGAAACAAAATTCCAACAATTGGACCAGAACTTCTTAGCCAGTTTCGAAGCCCCACCATATTTCTTAAAATATCTTGTGATTGTGATGGAGACTATTTGCTACCAATTATCGTAGGTATATATAGGGTTACCTACCTTACAATTTTTTTAGTCTTATTTAAATTTATATGTTGGCATTTGGCTTTCGTAATTGCAATAAAACTTGACATTGAAATTTATGTCTGCAGGGGAATATGCAGTTGAAAAGCTTATAAGCTCTTCGCTGGAAGATGAGGTTTAGGTTGTTTATTATTAGGATAGGTTCAATCTAACTTTCATATTAATTCGTTTTCTGTGCTGCTGCAGGGATCTCCTAACCATTTTCAGCTTGTGAGGAATATTGTTGGGAAACTTGGCTATGAAGTAAGGAGATGATTTATGCATTTATAAAATACTGTTTTGTTTTTTCAATGTACCTATTATCCTGTCTTAATTAGATGTCTAAACTAAGAGATTGACAATACTACGACTTTGCATCTGACATGCGGTTATGGTATATAAAGTTTACCGTGTATTTGTCCAGAGTTGACTGAAATCGTCTAATATTTTCATCATGATAACTAGTGGGCAGCCTTGCATTGTAATGTTGTATGTATGTATTTGAAGTGTCGCCTTTGCTCTTCTCTCTTATTTTATCATTGCAGGTAAAACTGGTACAGATTACAGAAAGAGTGGGTAATATTTACATGTCAAATATACATTTTCACAAGGTAAATAAAGAATGTATCACTAATCACATAGCTGCATTTAAACATGAAGTGATGCAATAAATTGTTCATTTCTTTTAACCTTGATTGGATTTCTCCTAATTTGCAGCCAGGTACAGCCGATATTAGAGTTGATGCTCGTCCTTCAGATGCCATAAATGTTGCTCAACGATGCAAAGTAACCAAACACATCTCAAATTTCTCTTAATGCTATTTTGTTCCAGTAGTTGCTTCACTTACAAATATGTTGTAGGTTTACATTCTAAAGAAGATTTAAAAGCCCATGAGAGAAAGCAGACTAATTTGTTTGAGTTCAAAAGAATTTGAGATTCTGTCACTAATTTAAATATATTGCATATGCTGAGATCGTTTGGAAGATCCAAGTGAAAGATCATCTACATGCATTAGTTGATTAGTATATAATTAGCATTGACTGATCGTCACTTCTTATGCAGGCACCGATATATGTTAGCAAACAAATTGTCTTGGCTGATGCTATTAAAATAGTTTACAAGATGGGGAAATTGCATGATAGAAAACCTACATATGACGTATATTTGGACAGGTTTCACCTCCATCTTTTCCCCAATGTTTATCAAGTTATTCTTCCATAACTCAGTACCCTGATTATCCTTTTATGTCACTAAGTTGCAATTAATGCGTTTAACAGTGCCATAGACGGTCCAGATGAACTTGCTGAGGAGCTTGATTTAGTAACAAAAATGAATCTTGCTGTCAAGGAAGAAAGATACAGTGATGCAGGTACTTAAAATTGTATTCTTGGGTTTAGTCATTGAGGGTAATTAATTTAGGGGTGCACCGTTCCTGACCAGATGCGAAAATAATCAGGTTTTGAGTTGTATTTCTAACCAATATTCCGTAACTCTTCTAATAATAATATCATGGTCATCCTAAACACCAATCCATTCTTGAGCTGGTTACGATAACTTTTGAAACTGAGAATTGTAATCTTGGAAAGACCTGGTATATGATATTTGTAGCTGTTTCTTGCAGCCATGTTGCGAGACAAACTTCTAGAACTGCGCTCACCAGATAAATGAGTAAGCTACAAATTGCAGACAGTATGAATTTCCTTCTGGCCTTTTGTACCTGAATCAGCTTTTTTAGCCATTTAACGAAGATCATCGGCGGATGTATATCAGTGTCTGACAAAGTAACACAACCACAAATATTCCTGTATGTACAGATTTAACGCGCCTTGAAAAACATTGTTCGTGTGGAATTGTATATGATTACCGATCAGTCCCATAAACCGAGTCATGGTAACTATGAGATCAGTGATCCTTGATGTATCTTTCAGAATATGGTCTGATGTAAAAACAGTCTTTGATCTATGATTAGTAGTTAATTTGTACTGCGGTGTAATTCCTTTTGTTGGATGATGCAACTTCAGAATTTGCTATTGCAGCAGTTGGTTTGCATTCAAAAAGTCAATGTTTTGACTTTAGAAGTCGCTTAGGTTTGACTTGAAAATCATTTGGATGTTTTTTGAAGTTGGCAATGCTGTATTTGGTCTTACCAAATCAAAATTCTTAAATGTATTCAACTCTTTATTAACTTTTATAAATTGTATTTGTTACCAATGAACAATGTTCTGGAAACTATACATTCAATGGTCATCGTATCGGTTCCATCCGATCAAAATCGTCTATAAATTGGATTACTTTTTTTTTTCTTCTGAAATTATATTGTTAGTTGTATATCACTAGTTGGTGATCCCATGTGTTGCGGCGGATCAAGCCTAGTTTACATTAACACAACAATAGTAACCATGACCAAACTATGAAGAAGAAAATCATAATATACTCCCAAAGGAGAACAGGGAAGAAACAATACCACCAAATACATGAATTAATGTGTGTGGATAATCCATATGCAAAACAAACAATAACCCTTTTCAGCAATAATCCATCACTTCTTAAAAACATAAACACATAATTGTTATTCAGCAACTTCCATATATTTTTTGTCCTTTTTCAGCATTTAAAAAAATGTCGCATATGATGCATAAAAGACAAAGTAATCTTTTTTATCACTATAATTTTGGGCCAATTAGTATTTGCCAAAACAGATCGATCAAATAGCCCACGGTATGATTTCCAAAAATCAAACTGTTTTGGGTCAATTAGTAATGCAAAGAAATGCAATACCTACGAAAGGGTTTAATCTCTTTTAAATGGATTTAAGTGGTGAGCCAAAACTGTCATAATCATTCATGACACGAGTTAAAACCATTAGACATCAACTGATCACATGCAAGTAGGTGCGCCAAGGTTGCACTTAAACACACGTGCTTGAGTCACAACCGAAGATACCTCGCCACATGTGGCGTTGGTGCCATGTCATTGGAGCAATGATGCCACTGGACAATACACATGTGTTCTATGCACCATAAGGGGACCCACTGCCCCGCAATGTATCTAAACATGCACACGTGGATGAAAATAGAAAGGCGGATCTCAATCAGTATTGCGAGTGTGTGAAGTGCACCATCAAAGTGCCTATCACCCACACCATACGCACGCGTGTGAGTGTGTCAGTTAGGGGTGCTTCTCACCCTTTAGAGTTCCCATTAGTGTTTGCCTAGTAAACGATATATGAGGAGTGCTCGTTATAAACAATTTTAAGTTTTGTCACCCACCTATGTGGAACAAGTTGCCAAAGCTTAATCCATATCTCTCATCTTTGGTTGCTGTAACTTACAACTTCGAGCATCGATATCTTATTCATTTTACCTCCGTTTTAGACATGGTTTGGTTCTTTGATGGATAAACTGTGAGATTGTTTTATCTTAATAGATTGTGTAAAACTAATATTGGTATGTAATGGAATGGTACATCAGTTGCTCCATAGCGTAACTAAGTCAGGCTGATGTTTTGCACTAGTGTCTTTGCCTGCAGCTTAACGGTTGTGTCCTCGTGTTTCATTCTTTTTTTCTTGTTCGTAGTCGATTGATATTGTATCACCGCCACTATTCCGTTGATTTTACACAACGACGGTGTTTGGCTTCACGGATATTTCAACGGTGATTTCTTGACACTCTCTCAAGATAAATGACACATATCAATTTCTATTGCAATTTATGTTTAGTGTTTAGTTATTTCTCATTAGTTGGTGTAAGCTATAACTTTTTTCACAGTTGTGTCTCATTTAAGTTTGCATTAGGGTTTGATTAAACCTTACAAACTAAGACGGGAATACACATGAATCAACTTGGTTACCGTGGCGTTTATTTAGGATATGATGAACTGCTTCTATGGAATTGAGGGTGTTATTGTTGGAGTCTTGGAGATTCATTGGAGGGTGGGACATGTCGACACGAGTCTTTGTGTAACACGTTATATATTGATACTTAAACTACTAGTTATGGAGGAGGCCCATCATCCATGATGGTCCTCCACCTTAGCTGCCACGTCAGCGTGTGGTAGGACCTATCATCATTTAATGTTTTTTGTTTTTTTTAATTAAATAATATTATCATATTAATGTTACAATAAAAAAGTTAATATTTTAATATTAATATTAAAAAGTAAATATTACATAAAACCATTACAAATAATTAAAAAAAAAATAACTAAAATTAAAGCAACCTAGTGACATAAATTTTTTTTACAAATAATCTACACTTGCCCGTTGTTCCAAATATATTCAACCAAGTCCGCTTGAAGATTGCGATGTGTGTACTCGTTATGTAACGAGAACTCGTTTAAATCTTGTTGATGTGGGTTGACATGCACCGTATTCTCCGGCGGGGCATTCTCGTCATACGCACAGATGGCGGCGCCTTCGTCTTCGAGTATCATGTTATGCAACAAGATACAAGCATACATACAGTAACGCAATTTTTTAGGGGTGAACATACATGCCAGGTTTGCAATGATGTGCCATCTTGCTTGTAGAACACCAAATAATCGTTCAATGTCCTTTCTTGCCGCCTCTTGATACTTAGCAAATTTGTTTCTTTTTTCATCGAACGGGTGGTGAATACTTTTAACGATCGTTGTCCATGATGGGTAGATTCCATCAGCAAGATAATAACCGCGACTATACTCCACCCCCGATACTGTAAAGCTGGTATCCGGACCGGTTCCTTTTATGACATCGTCAAAAATCTCCGACTGGTTAATAACATTAATGTCGTTGTTCGAACCAGAAACGCGAAAGAAAGCATGCCAAACCCATAGATCTTGTGAACACACCGCCTCCAAGATTATTGAAGGATATTCTTGATCCCCTCGTTTGAGCATTCCACGCCATGCTACCGGACAGTTTCTCCAAGGCCAATGGTAGCAATCAATGCTTCTGAGCATTCCTGGAAAACCATGTTGTTGGTGGTGAAACTGATACAATTGTTGGACCTCACTGGAGTTTGGTTTTCGCAAATATTTCTTGTTGTAAAGCTTCACCACACACTTGCTAAACTTGTACAGACATTCTCGTGCAGTTCTTTCCGTCATTTTTAAATACTCGTCCCAGGCATCCGCCGTAGTCCCGTATGCTAGTTGCCGAAGTGCCGCCGTGCATTTTTTTAGGGTGGTGAACCCCCTTTTGTTTCTAGTATCGTATCGTAAGGTAAAAAATGTGTCTAAGTTAGCCATATCATCGGCTATACGTAAGAACAATCTTCTACTCATTTGGAACCGACGCCTAAATACTTCCGCCGAGTATAAGGGTACGTCGGCAAAATAATCGGCCACCAATCTATCATGGGCACCTACACATATTTACAAAAATATAAACACAATAAAAATCTACAATATATTTACAAAAATATAAACACAATAAAAATCTATAATATATTTACAAAAATATAAACACAATAAAAATATACAATCTTAAAAAATTTAAATATAATAAACACCCTACAATGTTAAAAAAAAATATAATACACATAAATAATATAAAAAAAATATAAAACTTACCCTCTCGGTCTCTATTTATAGCGGCTTTCCTAGTTCGAGGTACCGAATCGACTTCATCTCCTTGCTCCTCGGCAATGATCTGCGCCGCTTGCGCCACGATGTTTATAACAAAATTTACGGCTTCGTTTGTAGATGATGAACCCGAAGACGACGAAGAAGATGATAACGACATGGTTGTATGAGGGTTTGGATTTTTTATAAATAATTGTTGGTTTAAATATAGTGAGAGTGTTTGAGAGAATTTTTATAAAAGTGGTATAAAAATTGTGGTGAAAAAGGGTTTGGATTGATTGGTTTATATAGTTTGAATAAAATCTTTTTTTTAAATAACGGTCATATTCCAACATTCACCACACAATTCCCAAGACAAAATAGGCCCGGCTTCAACGACAAGAAGGAGCCGGCTATGCCGTTGCCGCTCCAGGGGGCCGGTGTAGCTTGGCCCGGCATGCGGCTGCCGCCCCCTTTCCACCCCCCATACCCACTAGTCTTACTAATAGTAGTGAGACCTAGGGGGCATTTAAATAAATAGAATGAGGCAAGACATGTAAGTTTGTGTTAGTATGAAACTTTTGTAATTTTTTGTTAGGGGGAAGGGGCCTTTAACTGATTTGCTTTTCACTTCACTGATTTCTACCATTCCTGCACTGTCACATCACTTCACTGATTTTCTTCACTGAAATACTTTTTTGGAGGTAGCACTCCACTGATTATTTACCCAACTATCAATTATTTTCACACATAATAATAATAATACTAATAATTTTATTATTATTATATGTTGGAAATATGTAATAGAAGATATATTATGCACGATTTAATTTTTTTTTCCTAAAGATGCCCACGGTACAAAGACTGGTAGCTAATTACGATTTTGTAACAAGAATTAGTCTATTCACCTTTAGACTTGGGCCACAAATGTGACTTTGGTTGCAATGAGATAATACCAAGAAGCATTAGTATGAATGCCCGTGTATAAATTCAATTACTATGCCGGTTGCAATGAGATAATACCAAGAAGCATTAGTATGAATACCTGTTTATAAATTCAATTACTATGCATTACTGTAAAGTTAAATCGGATATGTCAAATGAATAAGTGAATGTGAATATGAGTTTGGTTTGTCCCACATTGGCGGGGAGATGGAAAATGAATAAGTTTATAAGGTGAAACCAAATGGAAGAGATTAAATTCCTTGTGTTACATTATACTCTGGAACCTACCGTGCGCGCGCAGGGGGGGGTGCAAAAATGGGTTCTGGTTCGTGAAAATTCTTGAACCAACGCGACGCCTGCACGATCTGCGGACACGAATTCGGCTCGAAAAACCCGGGTCCGCATGACACTGGTTTTTGCTACCCGTTTTAATTTTATGTAAACAATTAATTAATTTGTGTGAAAAAGTTAAGTTTATTGAGGTAAAAGATTAATTTGTGTGAAAGTTTGTGCCACAGTCTGTTAACCAGCACGGTAACTAGAACCCGAATTTGGTTCACGGGACCACTACCAGCATGGGTGCCTGCGGTGTTACCATGCTGATAGTGGGGTACCCGTGACCAATTCTGGTAGCGCCCCGTCCCCCCTTAGTTCAAAACTTTTGTACTTTTGTGTTGGTTTGAAAATTTTGTAATTTTATGTGCTAGGGTTATTGCAGGTGGCCATGTGTTCCACTGGCACCAGCTGGTATAGACAAGAGTTTTGTGACCCTAAGGTCACGTGTTTGAATCTCACTTTAGCACAAAAATCTTCCAACGTTGTTAAAAAAACATGTTTGGTTTATTTTAAATTGGTTGTATTTTTTTTTTTTTGGTATATTTTAATCATTTTTAGGTGTTATATATTTGCTTGGGAATTTCCTAACAAATTTGTTAGGAAATTTTAGTGAAATTACATGTGAAAATTGTGTAAAAAATTAGCTTATATACCAACCGATGTGGTTCTATACTAGAAGATGCGGTTCACTTGAACCCGCATCTTTTGGTATTTATAAAAAGATGCAAGGCTGTATAGTGCGGGCTTAGGACCGCACCTGTTGGCCTAAATAATCGCATCTTTTCCCTCATTGTGTACTATTAACATTTTTATGTCGACAGGCCAAAAGTTTTCAAGAGTGACGGTTTTACCTGTTTAAATCAAACCATGGATCTACGTTTCTAAAACCGACACTTGATGCCAGCCTTATTAAAATGCACATAACATACATATACCTTTTAAGATCGACACTTCAATGTACGTACACAAGGTATTCACAAAATAACAAGGCAATGCACATGGATGATTTCAATTTTTTCTATTGATAGTGACTTTTGTATTTAATTTCAGTTTAAGGATAAACCGGTTAAATAATTTTGGCTTTAAGAACTTTAGTCCGGATAAAATAAGTTTTTTAGTTGATTTTGGTAATGAATAGTACAAAATAGGTAAAGTAATTTCTTGTAACATAAGGCAAAAACAAGGCCATAAATTAAATGATGGGAGCTGTCTGAAATCTGAACGCTATTCACGAGCAACCCATTTGCTCTTCATCATCCTCTTCAAATGGTCACACTGTACTCACCAGACACCCACACTTATTTCTCCTAACTGTTTGATTCCCCTGCTACTGCATTTACTCCCTCCTGCAATCCCATATCCCTTCTTCCATACATACATACATACATACATACATACATACATACATACATACATACATACATACATACATACATACATACATACATACATACATACATACATACATACATACATACATACATACATACATACATACATACATACATACATACATACATACATACATACATACATACATACATACATACATACATACATACATACATACATACATACATACATACATACATACATACATACATACATACATACATTTGTTTACTAATTTTATACACATTATACTTATAACTACATTTTACATTTGCACGTACAATAATCAAAATAAACCATTGAAAGTACTTACTTGTGTGGCATATTGCATGCATGAACCGAATTTAAGCCCATGCACGCCTGTACATGAGCTTTATCTTAGAAGGAGTTCTAGCAAGTATACGATACAAGTACATATAAAACGACATTCACTAATTTTGACACATGTATACATACATTAATTAAGGAAGCTACTGAAACTTACGTGTGTGAGATTGCATGCATGGCCCTGAGCCCATGTGTGCTCACACTGGCGGATCCAGAAATTTTAGCTACGGGGGCAAAATAGGGATTAGGTCATAAATGGTTTGGTCATGACCACGTGAACGAGTATGCCATTTAACTAATATTTTCTCCTAACTTTATCTATCTCGTCATGAAATATTATGCAATAAAATGTTACTCGATTTACTTAAAAAAGTTATTCACCTGACTTGTAACAGAAGAATAAAAATGCTTAAACTATAACAATCATTTACTATTAGGCTATTAGCTATCAAGATAAGTAAAGAAAATGAAACATCAAGAATTAAAATAAAACAAGAATAACAAAAGTCTTAATAATAAATTAACATTCATGTAAAAAGGAAAAAAGATTATGGGATTATTAAATGACGAGTTTAACTTATTAGCTTGTTTATTGTTATAAAAGAATTAGAAATTAACCTAGAGTGTTTACTTTTAGAAATTATTGAACTACCAGAAATTATTGAACTACCATACTCATCCTAGCTAGTGTTTCAATCTCCTTCAAAACATAGCCTAAAAAGGCCCCTCCCCCTTTAAAACTTGGCTCGAATTGAAGTACCCTGGCCGGGTCCCTGCCAAACACAACCCAATCAGCCTTATAAAAGTTTTATTGGCAGGATATGTGGAGGCGTGAAAGGTGGTGTGAGCCCTTCTACACCACCTCATATCCAGCATGGAGGCTGGCTTGGGCCAACCCTCATGGGGTTTCTATCGGTGTGAAGTAAGTGAAAAAGGTGGGTAGCGGTGTTCGGTTGGTTGTTGAAAAAGAGCCGTTTGACAACGGTTCTTTTAAAAATTATTCATTTAAAATATTTAATTACATATATATATATATATATATGGTAGGGATCATACAAGAACCAACTTTAGAGAGAGAACTAAAGAACCAATGTGAACAGGGGGCATTATTGTAAATATGTTAAAGACATAAAAAAAAGAAACAAACAAATATGTAAACATTCATCTTCTTCACCCCTTTATCAGCCAAACCCTAGATTTCTTCATCTCCACCATCAATCAACCCCTGCAACCACCGCATCTAACCACCAAATCATCACCGCGCCACCACCAAATCCTATTCTTCGATTAGGTTAACGAGATCTTCATCAAAGGTGACAGATACGAGTGCATCTAACCACCAAATAATCACGTCTTGAACCACGATACTCGGTCGTGTAATCGAGTCTCTGCTAATCAGTGGCTCGTTCAGTTCCAGCAGGCCGATGCTGGTTGTCATCTGCTAATCGTATCTGTCATCAGTGGCTCATTCAGTTCAAGACGTCTGATCAGTCTGTTTCTGATTTTGAAGTTGAGTTCTTCGCTGCTCAACTCCTTAAGCGAAAGGTTGTTTTATTATTATTATTTTTATTTTTATTATTATTATTATTATTTTCACGTTTTTTTCACTTAAGAAGAAATTTTTATTCCAGCTTCTTTTGTAGGGATTATGTTTCAAGATATAACAAATCTGATGTTGGATCCTAAGGCGTTTAGATACATTGTTGACATCTTTGTTGATCGTTATAGAGACATGTATCACTTCAAGAAGCTGTAAGATAAATTATGAAAAAAAAAGATGTCAACACTGTATATATTTTTTAGATTAAAATATTGTTGACTAAGCAATTTTGGCTTGATATTGTAGAGACAAAATGTTGTTAGCAGCTAATAATCTTTGTATTTTTTTAGACTAAAATATTAAATAATTTAAATGTGGGCCATTTTTTAAAGAGGTGCTATTTCTTGATATGTACATGTGAATTAAGAATGTTAATGCACATGTGCGTCACGTAGTTGCTGCTGATAAAAGTAATGCTAATGCACACGCGCATTTATACTAATATCATTACGGTCATCCATTCTAACGCACATATGCATATGTTATGTGGTAATGAAAGAAGTAACGTTAATGCACATATGCATTAAGATTGAAATTTTGGTTTTCTTATGTGTTGTTTATTGTTTGTAGTTAAATAATGGGAAGGAAATCGAATGAGGTAACTTTTGTGTTACAATCGAGGGAGAAAGGGTAAAAAGAGCTACCAGATGCGATTTAGGATGATGACATAATCGTTGATCAGGAAGTTAAAAAAGGTCGCTATTATTTATTTAAGCAATTTAGGTATATATGCACATGTGCATATATGTATATTTTTCATGTTAACTAATAAATGTTAATTGTTAGCTGTTTAAACAAATGAACAATGTGATAAATTTGAGATGTATATCATGTGCAGGTTGCCAGATGAAAAAAAAACAAGGGAGATGTTAGATGAGGGATCAATGAAGTGTGAAGAGTGTTGAAAGAAGATAAGTAAAAGAGGAAGAAGATGAGAAGGGACAAATAAACAATAGAAGGGGACAAAGAATCACATGGATATCATTTTAAATCTTCCAGGTGATGGTGCTAGTAGGATGGGATAAAGAATCACATGGATATCGTCGTCTTTAACTTACGGTAGGTCAGTATGCAATATTTCCTTCTTTAAACGTGATATCTATATGCACATGAAAAAACTTAGTGATTCGGTTTTAGATTTCTTAATTGTCTTCAAGATAAAATTTTATTAAATTTATTAGTTTAAGTAACTTCTCGGCAGACAATTACGTACTTCGCTGGTTATATTCGGTCAAATTTCTTTTTTGCAGGTACAAATCGGGTGAAGGTGACCGGCTACGAATTCTTCTCTGGTTATATTCACTGGCGGTTCGGGCAATATCGACCGTGATAACGCCGTTGAAGCTATGCTAAAATACGCCGATGCTGGCCTCTCCACCTTTGACATGGCTGATCACTGTAATATTCATTAATTATATCCCACTTTATATTGAACCCTAGCTTAGTTGATATTTAATTAACTGTACACGTGGCAACATCTGGATCAATGAATTTTGTGACTACAAAAAGCCAAATGTTTATCTAATTGGTTGAATATGTTATGAGATAGTGTATATGACTTTTTGGTAGAGGAACACATAATTATGCTATTGGAGTTTATCGAATGGGTTGTCGCTTTCTTACTTTTGTTATGTGCTCTTAGAAATGGCAAAGAGTTTTGATGTACATGTGAATTAAAAATGTTAATGCACATGTGCATAATGTAGTTTCTACTGATAAAAGTAGTGTTAATGCACATGTGCATTATACTGATATCATTAATGTCTTTTGCTCTAAGGCACATGTTCATATATTATGTGGTAATGAAAAAAATAATGTTAATGCACATGCGCATTAAAGATTGAAATTATAGTTTTCTTATGTGTTGTCTATTATTTGTAGACAAAGATGGGATAAACATAAAAGAACGTAACTTTTGTGTTATAATCGAGAAAGAAAAGGTCAAGAAACCTGCTGGATGCGATTGAGGATGATGACATAATCGTTGATCAGGAAGTTAAAAAGGTCGATATTATTTATTTATGCAATTTAGGTATATATGCACATGTGCATATCTGTATATTTTTCATGTTAACTAATAAATGTTAATTGTTAGTTGTTTACACAAACGAACAATGTGATAAATTTGAGAAGTATACGGTGTTCAGGTTGACAGATGAAAAAACAAGGGAGATGTTAGACGAAGGATCAATGAAGTGTGAAGGGTGTTGAAAGAAAATAAGTAAAAGGGGAAGAAGATGAGAAGGGACAAATAAGCAATAGAAGGGGACTGTTTGTGGACATGAGATTGTGAGATAATTAGAAGTTTGTAGGTAGGTGGTTAGTGGTAACATAGTTGGTTTGTAATATGGATATTTTTTTGTGTTATCATTTGTGTTATTGAGTTAACGCGTTTGGTAGAAACTAGATGTAGTTGTATCATAAAAACAATTTGGTATTAAAGCTGTGTTATTTGAAGGATGATGCATGCACATATGTATATTTTGGGTGGCCTTATATGGTGGTTGATAGGTTGATTATGTTTGTAATTATTATTTTTAGCGTATGTAAATTGGTATGATAATGAAATTGACATATGCACATGTGCATGATTCTAATTAAACCCCCACCACCCAAGAACCTAAACCCACCACCCCACCCCCATCCCACCACACCTAAAAACTAAGCCCAAAAGCTAAACCACTAAAAAAATCTAACTATATTAGTGAAATGTTCATGTGCATGCAGTACACGTTTTTTATTTTATATTTCTTATATAGAGGTGCTTTAAGTTTATTCGTGTTTGTTGTCATACACGTGTTTTATTTTCAATTCATGTTATAATATGCATGACTAAACAATTGGCGAGTTCGAGTGTATTTTATATCTCACTTTGCGTCCATTTAATGATCATTGAATAAAATTTGTGACCCCTTTATATCTCATATCGTGTCCATTTAATAATCATTTAATTATGGTAATTGACAATTCATTCAATAGTGTGATTTAATAGTAAAATGCACATGTGCATACGATATATTTTTGTATATATAACAGCGAATTGCACATGTGCATTAAGGATGACGTCATATGACGTCATATCAGCCTTTTTTTTATTTATTTATATTTATTTTATTTTTTTTGAATTATTAATACAAAATAATCATTTTAGTGTTTTTACTTTCTTTTATTTTTTTAGGTTATATAATTTTTTTTATTATTTTTTTATTTGTTGATGGAGGGGTTTTTTGTAGACACCCTTCATATTTACAAAAATGTCACCTTTTCACACTAGTTCTTTGGTTCTCTCCCTAAGTGGTGGTTCTTAAATGATCCAAATCCTATATATATATATATATATATATATATATGTCACACCCTCAAATTCCACTTGCGGGGTTTTACCGCGAGGCGCGTGACGTACCAGGATCCAAGTCAACGGTCACAATAAATGACAACTATATGATTTGCAAATAACGTAATAAAAACCAACCACGCAGTTTAAAAGTTTACATATTCTCAAAAGACCACAGTGGAAGCAAATCAAGTTTACAAACCATAACCCAAAGTAAGTAGTTTGAAAACATAAACATAAAGTTCGACCATGCATGTCACAATGAGACTCCGTGCGACTCCAGTGCGCCTAGTCTCGCTGCTACCTTAGCGACCTGAGAAAACATGCAATGTTAGTCGACACATAAAGTGCCGGTGAGTCATAGAGTTTTAAGTTTGCAAAAGTAAGTAACGTATGTAAAACCAGACCCAACAATCCTTACATCTATACCTAATGCTAGCTAGACATCGTTACATGATACTAAAGTGTCGTGAAGCATTGCTGAACGTTAGAATGCAACAATACCCGCCACCGGACATCACTCGGTGCCGTAAGTTAGATAGGAAAAATATGCACCCGTCCGACCTCCAGTCCACCCGAGTGGGGCTTACCGGGCCCAATAGATCTATTCACACTTTCCCTGTTATGTATCCACAGATTAATGGTTCATTAAAAGTTAGGAGGGCTTTAATGATGTAATGTCACTTAGTACCCATGTGATATAATGTAATATGTTGATCTAAAAGTTTGTAAGTTCGTATCGCATGTTTCTCCCCCAAATATGAAAACAGTAAAATGTGGGGCTGTGACACTCACCTTAGGTTGCGTCTTCTTACAATATAGAATAACCGACGCGAATTGATAGTCCCAACTACCGGTGACCTATTATAAAGTTTGTATAAGTGTTTTGACTAATAACTCGTTGGTTAACTAGTCCCTGATTGTCCAGATCATGACCACGTATGTTTGAAAATGTGTTTGAACGTTGACTCGACACACCAGACAGACCCGACATCCCGTTGGTGACCCGTTACACTAGTTAATCAAGTACATATAGTTTACATAAAAGGATTACACATAAAACATCTAGTTTGCATCAAATTTCCATTTCTGCAGTCGAAAGGTCGAATGAAAGTTTGTAAATTTGGTTCGTGACAAGTAGCTGGGTCGAATGAGTTTTATTTGGTTGGTTCGACCCTTCGTAAGGTCGAACCAAAAACTAGTTCGACCCTTCGTAAGGTCGAACCAAAAACTGGTTTGACCCAACTACTTCAAAAACTCATTAAATGGATAAAATCTCATCAAAACATTCTGAAAACATCACAAAAAGTCATAAATCACAGCAGTTGACTTTATCTAAGCTATCCCCATGAAACCCTACCATTTATACCCATAAATCCATCCATTTCACATAGTAAAAATCACATTTTACCCAAAATAGCAAATTATGGAAATGTCACATCAATTGCATGAAAACTTTACCCAAAATGGAAACTATCATATTATCGCTACGTACAGATTATTAACCACAGATTAACGAGTGAATCCCCAAACATATTATTATCAAAATCAACAAGAACAAACCCTAGATTTATCATAAACTCCCAAAAATGGGTGAAATCCATCAAACATCAATTAAACCTCATAACATCCATAAATCACTATCCAAAATAGTCCTAAATCATTAATATATCATCTATTCATCATTTCATATCATATAACACAATAATAAATCATTTAACACCATTAACATTGGGGCTTTTTTGAAAGAAAACTCATTATTCATTAATATATTTAGTTTAGAAAAATGTTAGAAAGGTTTTTATCCCTGAAAACTCATTTGAATCAGATCTGGAGACTTAGGGTTTGAGAAAAAAACGAATGAAACTTGATTAAAAAGGGTTCAGATGATGAACACACCTTGAATCTTCACTTGTTTTGGTTATAGAACGTGTTTAAGCTTTAGGATCTGAAAAACGAGAGCAGAAACTCCTTTTGACAGGTTTGGGGTTGAGTGAGAGCACTTGGGGGCGAGTTAGGGTTGTGAAATGATGAAAATGTTGCAAAGTGTTGTATTTATAGTCGGGTTTGGTTCGCCCCTGCATAAGGTTGAATCAAACTTTCTAAGGGTTCATTCAACCTCAAAAAACTTGGTTCGACCCCCCTTAAGGTCGAACCAAATCCAGGTTCTCATGTTTGATCCATTTTATACACAATTTTGCCATTTTAACACAAGTTAATATGAATATGCAATTCTAACATATGTTAATCATATATAATCATATAAACACGTATTCACAAGTTGTACGTTGTCTATAGAACATTCAATACTTGATACTTAATCCAACTATTTAATTTCACCAACAACGGGACTCAAGACTCGTGTGTGCGTATGTTACCCCTAATGATCCTCCGAATCATTGAACCCTGGACAATACGTAAGTGTAAATCAACTCCCGATGATTCCCCGAATCATCGAACCGACTCAACTGACCCAGTCAAGTACGTTAAGTAAATGTTTTGCTAAGATAGACTTATATGTTTGTAAAAAGTATTAACCTGAGTTTGCCGGGTGTCACAATATATATCTAACCCTTTATAAGATTTTGTTTCCACAAATCTCCTCTTTCCTACTACAAATTTTATAAAAATCTCAATATTTTCAACCAAAAATGAATCCCACCAACCGTGAGTATGACCAAAACTACTCATTCGAGCAAGGCGAGTCCCCGAACTCTAGTCCCCCTTAAAACGAAACTTACAAATTTCGGGTAATGCAAACGACACAACGTCATACGAGCAACTTCTAGCCGGTAGTATGTATTATGGGCCTCAATTTAACAACTAACCCCTCTCAATATCAGCTTCACAACATCCTGCAACTACCCCAAGTTCCCATTTCTACACCCGACTTTGTACCTAAAACCCAACCGCAAGATGTTGGTGAACCGTCGGATAAAAAAATAAAAAGAAGCCATAGGAAGAAAAACCGAGGAGGAGAAGAAAGAGGAAGAAACCGCTTTAGTGATTTCTTGGATATTCGTACTCGAAACATGAAGATTGGTACCTTTTTTCCAATTGTTTCTTATAAATGTTACATATATTTTTCAAACTACTTAGTTTTTTTAAATAGGTAAAAATCAAAACAAAACCATGTTTTGGATAGAATAATTAAACTCTATGTTTCACCAAGGGATGAGACGAGAGACTTACCGGGAAATGATAGTCTCTCGTCAAAGTGTTGTGAAATAAATCAAGACATCCTATAACGGTTATTACAACAATTGCAAGAATTCACCAAAAAGTGGTGAAACTAAAGTCGGCTACTTGTCGAGATACTTATATTGTTTCATGTTAAAAACCACCACGCTTTCAAATTTATGCATTGTTGGGAAGTGACGCAACACTCGAGCAAATGGTTGAACGTACCTCTTGCGAGTGATTCGTCTAAACGGATGAAAACAAGCTCATTTTCTCTTCGCTTGCAAGGATGCTCATAACGATATTAATCTAAGTGATGATGACGTCGAGGAAGCGACTCGCAACCCAGTATAAACCGTTAAAAGAAGAGGGCACCAAAATCATCTAGTGGGGGTATCGATTATAGCGAACATTTATCAGACATAAGTCAATATTTCGGTACGTTCAACGACATTCAAAATCAAAAGCTCGAGGAATGAAGAAACGTTCGGGCTGTTTTTGAAAAACAGAATGAATATAAAGGAGAAAGAAGCGGCTAAAGAAAGATGAGAGGATATGAAATTCCTCGTAATATAAGAAGAAATGCAAACACAAAAAAGGCAAAAATATAATATGTAGTATAATGTTTTTTATTTATGCATGGATTTATTAATGTAAATGTTTTTTTATTTACTTTATTTTTTTATATAAAAGAAAAATAAAAAAACCCCACAATCGTGACATGGTAGTCACTACGAACCCATCACCGTTTACGTCATCACCACCCTGCCGATTATTCACCTTGTTGTTCCATGCCTCCCTTAAAGAGAATGACCATACCGTCCAGTCTAAGGGAACATGTGCCCACCCTATCAAATGCATGTCCTTACATACATACATACAAGAGTTGTATTGGATGTATAATGTATATATTCATATGAAGCATAGTAAATTTATATGAAGAAACAATAATAAATGTGGTGGTTCGATGGGTGAATTATAATTAATGAACAAGGGAGAGAGAGGAGGAGATTCCTGTAGCATTTATGGAAAAGGGTTACAAGTTTGGTAGGACAGCGAGTATCACGATCATAGTGATCGATGGTTTAATTTTGTGTTGTCCAGAGTCACACTACTCTTTGTTTAAGCCTACTACCCATACCAGTATATCACCCCTTTCTTGTTGAAATTACATTTATGTCCTAGGGTTTTGATCCTGGATGGTGACTTGTCCTATTTTGGTCGTTCATTTTTTTTCATTTTTTTTTTAAATATTGGTGGTGGTCTTATATAATAAATATATAATATAAATAAAGAAGAGGTAATTGTCAGTTTTTGTATTATAATTTACTGAATATAAATAAAAAAAAAGATAATGAGAGTTGTATAAATGATGTGTTTGTTAGTAATTAGGCAGTTGATGGATTATGATATCATAAAAGGTGTTTTAGGTGCAATCCATTGAACGTCGTTTTCTTAAACGTGCTTTTTATGTACTTTTACGTGTTTTGTTTTACTATTATTATGTCGATTTAGCAATTGACATTTTTGTTTGTAAACAAGCTAGTATTTTGTTTTTCGTACTTGCTAAGATGTTGGTCGTCACATATAATTAGGACTAGTAACTAACTCAATATAATATAATTGTGACAAGAGTACAAGGGGTTAAGTTCTAATGTAGTGAAAGGATTTATAACTCAACTCTCATCTTTCATTACTCCCATTTATCATAACATGTTTTTTGAATGACAACTAATGTTCTCTTAAATACTTATATGTATGTTATTTTTATAGGATTTGAACTATGTACCTTTAAATTGTGTGTAAAGGTTAACACTCATGGGCGTGATCCATCCAATGTGGAAACTCTTTCTTGGCCTGAAAGTCCCTGAACACCGTGCTGGTGGGGGTTTGACTGCTTGAAGAGGCGTGAAGGACGCATGCATGAGGAGAATGACGGGTGTAGCGGCAAATGAGGACAAATTTGCATGTTTGGTATTTTATGAGGGGGCGTTACAGGAGACATAGCCTTAGGATAGAGATGATATACCTTACCGTCACATTATGTCCTTTGGATAATATAATTGATTTTTTACCTTTAACTTCTCGTTAGTAGGTAATTCTCTTTTAATGAATCCAAAAAAACACATCAGCAACCCATTAACGGCGTTAGTGATCAGACTAACTGGGATCATTGGTGGCCAATATGTCGAAAGTTGGGACTGTTATTGGCCAGTAGTCAATAATTATGATTATTTATTTTCATTACTCCTTATTATTATCATTATTTCACTTTGGATTCTTCTTTTTATTTTGTCTAATACTTGAAAACTTGTAATATATTTTTCACGGCTACAATAACAACAAAATTGTAATTTTGGTTGGTTTGGCGGTCCTCGGTTTTGAGGGCTTAGCCGTTTTTTATTGAAGTTTTCCTTTCAAAAAAAAAAAAACAATAACAACAAAATATCATTAAATTCATTTGTTATAATTTTACATTCAAACATGAGGAATCATAAATCATTAAAGCAATCTCCGACCGATGAAAAATACAAATTCAAACATGAGGAATCATAAATCATTAAAGCAATCTCCAACCGATGAAAAATACAAACGATGCTTTTGTATAAAACCTATATATTTATATAGATTATATAAATTAATAAAGAAAAAAAGAAAAAAGAAAAATGAGTTAAATGCGGTGGCCCCTATTTTTTGGTTTTGGTAGCCGGGGATGTTTAATGCTTGTTAGGAGGTTCTCTGACTATTAAATATCAAACCAACACATTCTTACCTTCTCCCTCCTTATTCACCGATCGGCATCTCATGTTTTTTCATTTTATTGTAGCATGAAAGTGTATCTACGATATTGGCCTGGTTCACTCAGATATTTAAAAACTTGTTTAAGTTTTTAATCTGATTGAGCCGTGCCAATATCTTAGTATACTTTCATTTTTATCTCTAAGATTTAGAAGCATCTATTCACCGAGGTTTGATCTCTTTTTTCAACTTTTCAATGCATGTTTCAGTTTCTTTCAAATGTATAATTCCTTTTGCAACATATAATTGGGTGGTATTTTGAAATAATTTTGTGTTATTTAGGGTTTCTTTACGTTGTGATTGTTTTAAAGAATATCTATTAATTATGTTTTCAATGGTTGAAAAAAATTAAGTAAGCAACTTAATTTCCATCTATTTAGTTGACCGTTAAAAAAAAAAATTTCCATCTAACTTTATTAATTTAGTTAAGATGTTAAAAACTCATACCAATAAAGCTTGAACATTTCTTAGTGATTTTCAAATTACACTCAGCAAAATTTTGGATTAATTATTGTTTTAATGTTTTACATCAACTACCCCAGACCTAACCCTAAATTCATTTGAAACTTTTAAGAATCATGTAATATTGTAACTTGCCCCTCTTTTAAGTAGTATTCAAGATTGTTGAAAATATTTAAAATTTCCTAACCTATAATATGTTTATGAGCTTGGGCTTTTAAATACTTTCTAAGCACTAAAATTAGCCGTTTGGTTATCTCTATGTGGGTTTGGAATACCTATTTATGAGTTTAATATACGGTTGAAACCCAAACCAACTAACTAAAATTATCAATTAAAAAAAATGAAAGTTGTCCGGTTGTCCCTGTATTCATGTTATTATAACCCAATTAAATTACGTAAATCGTCTAATAAACTTTTTTAATATCTTTTTGATTAAATTGTATTTTTAGATTTTGTTATTTTTGTATGCTAGCTTTTAAAAATAAATTATTTTTATTATTTTATTTTATTTTATTTTATTTTGTAGTACATATCTGTAAAGTATGAAAGCTAATATAAGGCTAACACAGGTTTATTAACTTTACATTACTGGAAATAACTAGAAAAAAGGTAGAAGTGTAAAAATATCATATATTGAGTTATTAAGTAAAGGAGAATGGAAAGAGAAATGGAAATTGTATATTGGGTACCTACATGAAAACTATAAAGTTTTAAGTAAATCTTAACACATGCATCAAGATTTATAATCAATATCAAAAGAAATGTACATCCTTTATCCATAAACTCTAGTTAACAGCGTGAGACAAAACCTAATGAAGAAAAATAAATGTCCTGCATTAATACGTTTGAGAGTTACCTTACTAAAATTTTTGAAAAAAAAAAAAAACAAACAAACAAAGAAAATAAAACAAAATTCATGCACCAATGGGACAAAACCATGAATAAGGAAGCAATAAAATAAATAAATGAAAAACATCTTTCTTTCGGATGATCGCAGTTGTGTCAACATAATATTATGAACTATCTTCTTAAATGTTGATGTAGAAAGTGACTTTATAGGCAGTATCTACTATGATCTTCTTTAAACGAACCTAATTATCAAACAATAACATTGCCACTCTTGTAGAAAGAAAAGGAACTTTGGTGGAATATATATGAATTTGTTCTCAACTTTGATTTGTTTCATTAACCTGAGTAATGCATGGTACCTTCGTATTGTCAAGTATGCTTCTTTAAATTCTTTATCAGAAATCTCATAATATTTACGAATGTGTACTAATATTCTAAACCAAGCAATATTTGCTTTATGCATTGCAACTATTACTACTTGATGAGATGGAGTGGCTGTGATTATTTCTTAACATCATGAGATTATAAATCCTACCTCAAAGTAGGCATGACACGAGCCAAGCTGAGCGGACCTTTGCTCATGCTTGACTTAGTTACAAACTGAATTGAGCTGAGCAGCTCGTTTACAACCGATCCGGAAACCAAGCGAACATTTTTCGAGCGTAAATTTTTTTGAGTGAGTAACGAGCGGAGAGTAATTTGGACAACCATAAAATTAAGATGTTTCCTTCAATGTTTTCGTTGTCAGGGTGACACCTAAGGTCAAATTGTCCGATGTTGACACTAATATTGAGGTTTGAGAGTCCGAAGATGAGGCCTGGGTTGAGGCGGTGAGGTGATGAACATACTACAGAGAACAAGTATCGCATTGTGGCGTAGGGTGACATCAAGCAATGTTAAGCGGCAGACGACTATTAACATAATAAAGTCCAGACTATCACTTCACAACTTAGGATTTTACTATTAAATTTAATGTTAATTTTTTATTGGGTTGAGCGGATCATTATATTTTATGTGCATATATTGGGCCAAATGTTATATATAAAGCTATAAATATTACTGTGATTTGTGTGTGTCTATATAAATACAACAACAACCATACCCAGTAAATCCCACTGTAACTAAAAGTTACTGTTAGTGTCTGGGAGGGTAGGATGTAGGCACACCTTTCCTCTATCCAGAAGGATAGAGAGGCTGCTTCCAATGAGACTAAATAAAAAATAAATAAATAAAATACAATACAATATAACTAAATATATACTATGCCCGGACAGATGATACATACAAGGTAAAATAGAACATGCAAAGTCTATACAAAGCGTTCCTAGGCCCCTAAGCCAAACACAAGCCTTTACTGCCCCCCCCCCTAAACTCTTTGACTTTAATCCTACGTCTCCACAAACTGCTATCATGAACCATGTTCTCAGAGAGGTGCAACTCTGCCAAATCATGTCTTGTGTGCATGTGTCTTCTTAGTGGTCCAACAATCTGGTCCATATAGCATAGATGGTCGCACTGTCATCCTATAAAACTTCCCCTTTAGGCTAATTGGGAAATTCTTGTCACATAGTACACCTGATGCCGCCCTCTACCTGCACCAGCCTGCTTGAACTCTATGAGACACATCACTATCTATGTCCCCATTGGTCTGAACATACGAACCTAGGTACTTAAACTTGGTTGTGTGCGGAACAACTTGGCCTTCGATGGTGACATGAGTGTCGTCATCGTCGGTTTTACCACTAAAGCCACAATGCATATATTCGGTCTTAGAACGACTAATCCTTAAGCCTTTACTTTCTAAGGCAGCATGCCACTCCCCTAGTCTCTCACTTAATCTACATATACTTTCTGCGACTAACACAATATCATCATCGAAAAGCATACACCATGGAACTGCCCCGTGAATTGACTTTGATAGCTCATCCAAGACAACTGCGAATAGAAAAGGACTCAATGCAGACCCTTGATGGAGGCCTAGCTCCACTTGGAAGAAGTCAGTATCACCCACAGGCGCCCGGACGCTTGTTTCAGTCCTATCATACATATCCCTAATTATACCTATATAATTCTCGGGGACACCTCTAACCTTCAAACTCTCCCAAATTAGTCTACGAGGCGCACTGTCGTACGCCTTTTCAAGGTCAATGAAAGCCATATGCAGATCTTTCTATTTCTCCCCATACTTTTCCATCAGTCTCCTAAGAATGTGTATGGCTTCCGTAGTAGATCAACCTGGCATGAAACCAAACTGGTTAACCGTAACTTGAGTTTCTCTCCTAATTCTAGTCTCAATCACCCTTTCCCATAACTTCATAGTATGGCCTAGCAACTTAATCCCCCTGTAATTCCCATAACATTGAGCGTCTCCTTTGCTCGTATAGAGAGGGACTACAACACTCTTTCTCCATTGTGTATATATAACTAATAAATAATAAATTATTCGAGCTGAACCGAGAAGAGCCAAGCTGACCTTTGCTCGTGCTTGGCTTGTTTACAAATGAAGCCAATCAACTCATTTACCAAGCAAACGACGAACGAGTCACAAACAACGAATAATTTAAACAGCCCTACGTTAAATATCATGCACGTATAAAGTTAACTAATTTTATTGTGGATGAGTTAATTATTCAAACACATGTATCATTAATTATTCTTTTGTCCACTGTGATTGCCTATACATATAAAATTCTATTTTACGTATATCAAATTTATCATACATATATCAAAATTTATCTTACATATATCTTACACACAACATTTTTCCTACCCTTTAATTATCATATATATAGGTAAAGGTTCAGATACAAATGTCATATTTTGTGAGAAGAATTAAGAATTGACACGTAGACATTATGTTTTGGATTTTGGGATGATGTTTTAAGTTATTTTTGCTAGAAAAACATCAAACACAACAAATTAAAATACAAGGCGATGTATTATAGTCATGGAATTTATAACACAGCTAAAACACAATAATTTAAACACATATTCTTGGCATGGTGTTTTAAGTTTTAAGCTGAAAATAAATTGCTTTTGCGTTTTAAATTGTTATATATGTTTGATGTTATTTTAGCCTATGCAATCCAAATTATCATTACTAAGTCCAAAATATGTTGGTGTATATAACAATTTTTAATCTTTTCACACTTCTCAAGAAATATGACCTTTGTACGCTAACCTCACACTCTCTCTCTCTCTCTCTCTATATATATATATATATATTCCCCTATATAGGGTAAGGATTGGTAGAAAACCCTAAATATTTGAGTAAACTCTGGAAACTCTGACTTCCCGAACTTTTTTTTTTTTGAAAAAATTAGGGCATGTAATATACATGTTTTTAAGAGTTTTGAGCCAAAAAAATCAAAAAAGCGCCGAAGGGTTTTTTTTTTAAAAAAAAATTAAATTTTCATCATAACATATGTTACCAGGAAAAAATAAGCTAACATATGTTATGATGCACAACTTGTTTTATTTTTTTAAAAAAAACCCTTCGGCGCTTTTTTGATTTTTTTGGCTCAAAACTCTTAAAAACATGTATATTACATGCCCTAATTTTTTCAAAAAAAAAAAAGCTCGGGAAGTCAGAGTTTCCAGAGTTTACTCAATTTAGAGGGTTTTCTCCCAATACTTCCCCTATATATATATATATATATATATAGTGTAAGTATATGGTGAAAACCCTTGTTATAGTGAAAATTGTGGAAACTCTGACTTCCCGAACTTTTTTTATGAAATTTTAGAGCATGTAATATACATGATTTTAAACATTTTGAGCCAAAAAATTAAAAAAAAAACGCATAGAGGAAACATCATAAAGGAATCACCGCGCAGTCATACCCGTGGGCAAAGCTTCCGTGGGAAGTGATCAACCAGCTGACATCATCATCATAAAGGAATCACCGCGCGTGTAGGAAACATCGTATTCATGTACAGATGCGTACGAATGATCCTATTTCAAAGTGATCCAGTCAGACCCAGGGCGCATGCTGTGCCAATCAAATAACAACACGTGTCAGGGGTGGTCCAACAACCCTGACCGTCAACAATGACGTGGCATCTTCCATGCATCCACCATGCTGTGTACAAAACTGTACACACATGTCCATCTGCTACCGGTCAGACGTCATATCAGACGTCCTTCTGTAGGTCAAACCATGTTGTGTTAGGAAAGCACCCACCTGCAGCCAATCACACCATGCCACGTGGATCTATAACAGGGCGATACACTATTTCATTAACATCATCGTTAATTATCATGTACTCTTGTACTAACTTAATGGGCTGAAGGGATGCAAGCCCTTAACCCGGGCCCAAGCCCATCGTCGTTGTTTAGACATGTTATGTTACACTTAGCAAGCACGTTGGAGTCATAGGACTACCTAGCAGTCATCTCCCTTCATACGGCTCACTCATCCCTTTCTTGTAGGTTCAGTTTAAGTTACGAGTGTGTGCAAAGGATTATATCATGCAACAACCATGCGTTTAACATCATAACCATCTATGTTGTTAAGGTAATTATAACTTGTTGTTTGTTCAAGGTACGAAGGGGGAGACGTTAATGATCCATATTTATAACCATACAGTTGAGTTTGTTTTAACTTTGAAACATTTTCTTGTAAGTAATAGTTTTCTTAAAAAAGTTGTTAATTAAATATGATAAAGAAAAGTGTACCTTTTTTTATTTTTAGACTTATAATATTGAAGGGGTAGGGTACCAATTCTGACGCGTAGGCGCACACTACCCTACAATGTCGTCATCATAAATACACCTGTGGAGAACTTACCATTCAAAATGGTTAACTTCAAAGTGTAACACACCTTCACGGAACATCACATGGGGAGTGCATTCCACCCGCGTCACACCATGCGCCAGTCTTGGCGATGGTCTCACGCGAAAGACAACAGCAACAATACGCCCCAGGCCTCCCTCGTATGTCTGACGCTCCAGCAGAGAAGATACAGCTCCCATGAGCCCCACTTGCTGCAGAGGGTCCAAGGTGTCAGAGGTAATTTCTGTTAATCTTCTAGAGGAAGCTAGCCGTCTGACACATCCTGGCAGCAAGAAGAAAAAGAGGTCCATGCAATCAACCACAACGCACCACGTGTACCAATGGCAGGACGCCACCCTTGACAGCCAATCACAGCGCGCCACGTGGACCAATGAGAGGGCACCATTTCTACCTGGTTTGATTTATGCGAACCTTTAGTCCAAACCCAACTGGATGGGCTTCTGGAAGACAGGCCCAGTTCCTGGGACCAAGCCCATCGCTCCTGAAATAGGCCGCAAGCGCCTGGCCCATGCATCCTCTATAAAAGGGAGGCTTCACTATGTTTTTAGAGGTCGATCAATCCACCATTAACACACACACACACACACTTGTAATACACGTGTATCTTTATACTTATAATCGTTTAAGGTAAAAGATTATACTGTTACAGTGGACGTTGGTCAACGAGACCGAACCACTTATATCTTGTGTATTTGTATACCAACTCTTCACACTATCTTTATTTTACGGGCCACTGAGATAGTCTCGGTGTGTGCAAAGAATTATATCCTGTAGCGAACACGAGTAGCCACCCTCTATTGTGCACCCGTTGTACTCGTTGTTTCTTCATTGGTGCCATCCGTACTAACTGAAAACAAAGTTTTCTAAACCACATCTTTTAGCCCACGCATGGCAGATCCCAACCCAGCTAGACCTCCTGGTCTTACCGCATCCACTGTGCTCCCGGGTACACTAATCGGAACATCAGGCACTCCGGACAATCAAAACAAAGAGTCTGCTCCGAAGACGCGCAAGATAGTCCAAGCGCTCAGCTGTCGGACCCGAGTTCTGACGATGAGCCAACATGGCCCATCGATCAGGACGAGTGGCTGTTCTAGAAGCAGATGAAGAACACTACCATCTACCAGCGCATGCTTGAAAGGCAAAAGGCTGGTAAAACAATAAATCTTGGTTCCCCTTTGGCGAAACATAGCCGAAGATGGAATGAATAAGAAATTGACCACTCCAAGGGTCGTGGCGGAGGTCGTGGTACTGGTAGACATACACACGATTATGGCCACGATAAATCAACGAAAGAATCGGATGGTTACAAATCCACCAGTGATCTAGACTATCGCCAGTCTAGAAGTCACCATACATCGCAAAACATGTCGACGATGTCATATAGGAAGGCGGATGACGATCTTAACAAGCCAAACAGGCCTAAGTCGTTCGCCACATACTCCAAATTTTGTCAGCGGATATCCACCGCTCCCATCAAAAAACATGCTAAACTTCCTAGCAACATCGACTAGTACAATGGCATGCGCGACCCTACCGATCACTTGCACGACTTTGAGTGTGCGGGAACCACAGTCCTCTGGCCGGTTCAAGTCTGGAGCCATCTGTTCGCCTAGACGCCCACTGGAGCCGCTAGGGTGTGGTTTGATAATCTCCTTGTGGGAGAGATTGTGGACTTTGATGATCTTATTCAGAAATTCATAGAATCGAGATATCCATGAGGGCATCTGTGGCTTGCACGCGGGGCCAGGAATGGTAGTTGCCAAGCTGATGAACGCAGGATACTACTGGCCGGGAATGCACCCTAACGTAGTGGCAGAGTCACGCAAATGCGACTCCTGCCAGCGTCATGCGCCAAACACCCTACGCCCCAAAAATGACTTGGTGCCTGTGACTGCGGCATGGCCATTCCAGAAATGGGCAATAGATCTTGTTGGACCATTCTGTCACACCCCGAAATCTGTCTTTGGTCGTAACCCATTGGTACCTTTACTACGCACCGGAAAGATAGGTCTAAGACTCCAAAAGCGAATGAACGCCATCTAAAAGCTTACTAGGGTGTTGAATTCCAATAATTCAACCTAATCCAACTGTGTCGTGCCAAAAGATACTTGAGAAAAACATGCTTAAAAGTCAACATAAAGTTGGTGAGTTCACGATTTTATATTTGTTTATGGTAAAACTGTTTTCCTTTAAATCATGGAAAATAACAGTAAAGCATTGTGAGAAAGTTCAGCTTTATTAGTCATAACCAACCCCAGGCTAGTGTGTGCCTCACGAAGATCGCGCTTTCGCTATGATGCCAACTAGCAGCCGGTTATAGTAGTGAATAGTCGTGAGGAATTCACTGTATAGTTGAACAATGGTAAGGACCCTATATCCCTTATATGTGTAATTAAGGGCAATTCGATCCTATGAAATGAACCAGGACAAACCAGTCCTATAAATGAACAAGGACAACCCAGTCCTATAAAATGAACAAGGACAACCCCATCCTTAGCGACAACTCATGCATATTTGCAATTCTAGTTTAATGGTATAAAACTAGTGTGTTTTGATTGTGAACTTTGCATAAATCGTTTGTGAGAATGCGATATCCATTTGTTAAAATGGTTTAAGGAATGCATAAGTTATTTATTGAAATATCAAATGCTTTTGCGAAACTTGCATGCTTTTCCACCCTGAAAACATTTGGAAAACAGTAGAAAGTGGCGTCATGAACTCACCTTAAACCACTGCTAAAGTGCTAGCAAGTAAAGCCTGAACTTGACTGACTTTCCCGTGCCCTAGTTATCAACAAAGGACACCTTAAAGTCTAACGCAAATAAGCCTAGCTCATTATCCGGCTAAAAGATAGTTTATCCAACTATCTAGACTCGTGGGTGATAACCCGAGTTTTATGTGTCTGAACTCGACGAACCGATTGTGACCTATATTAATTACATACGACACAGTACCCAAGTTGCACACTTGTTACTTGTCACGTGTAAACCATGTTGGACTAGTATCGCGAAACGTATAACTTATCTTAAACCGTAGTTTGTCTCATAGTTTCGGATGCATGTGTTTGCCTTGCGTTGAGGAAATAGCAATATAGTTGTCAGGACGATTAATAATATTTGTTACTTCTTTCCCAAAATAAAAGTATTTAAAGGTTTTCAAAACATTGTTTTTCATAAAATTGTTCCCAACGATTAAATTTATGTAGTTTAAATCCGAACAATAAACATTGTTTAATTATTGAAAATCTTTTATAAACGAAACATTTGACGCTTGCTAGGTATTGTGTATTTGTTTTGAAAATATTGTCCGAAAATCATCGTTGGTGTTTTGGATAAGGGTTTTTCGAAAATGTCCCGATTTTGTACACAACATTCGTGTTAAAATACTTCGGAGAATTTATTCATAAAAACAAGTAACAATATTGCTTTTGTTGCGCTTAGGATTTTATAAAAATCCGGCAGAGTTTCCTCTGTTTTTTGTACGAACTAGACAACACAAGTTGTCTACAATTTTCCCCAAATCAATGCACAAACTCAAGGAAATAACTTAGACATCCGAAAAGTAAACATTGACACAAACATTACACGTTTTGACAACTTATGTAACCACTATACTTATTTAACTATATAGTTATATAGTCCAACATACTATTAGCCCAACATCGATATTATAAGTCACGCATTTTAGTTACCAATACCAATCGTCGGATTACTTATTGTTTATTAATTATATCGGTTCGTTAGCGAGTTAGTCGGTTCACTATAATAATAATACGACGAAATATTTAAGAGTTAGTTATACCAAAACGCTTGGCTAGATCTAACTGCGACTCCAGGTCGGACCAGATATGTCCGGGTTGACCAGATCTGAACGAACCGAGAAGAATCGAACTCGAACCTCCATACTAGACCTGCAACTAGAACCCGTAAACCACCAAAGGCGAACCGAGTAGAACCCGGACCGGACTTAAACCTTACCCGAGTTAGCCTGAAATCACCACCTTTAGGCACCCGAGACCTGACCCAAACATACCCATAACCGGGCCTGACCAGGTCCGGTCTCTATGACCTGAACTCGACCGAACAGTTGGTTCGTCACCTGCACAGCTCGAACTCATCTGAAAACCGTCACTGCACCACCAAAATCGGCCATCTAACCTGCACCCGGCCCTCACCACCACGTAACACTACCACCACGAGCTGCCACCATGACCGGAACCAAACCCAACCCTCTAAAACCCCAGATTTGTGACTGGTTCAGCCTGGAAGTGCAGCGCCGCCGCCACCGGAGCATGGTGGTGGTCGGCCGGTTCTGTAACAGGGCGAGAGAGAGAGAGAGAGAGAGAGGAACCGAGTGGGAGTGATAGGGAGATGGGGTATTTATTGAGAGGGAGAGAAGATTCTAGAGAGATGGAGAGGTTTATAGGAAGATGACATCCATAGTGGGAGGAAGATGAGAGGAAGGTGATAGGAAGGTGAGAGGAAGATGAGAGGAAGGTGCATCCTTGGTTGAAGGAAGATGAGAGGAAGGTGTATCCTTGGTTCAAGGAAGTTGAGAGGAAGGTGATCGGAAGGAGTGCTCTATTTGTTAGCTTTTGTGGGTAGGTGGGAGTATACCGCGTTTCAAACCCGTTTCACGCATCGTGTCAAAAAATAACAACTACAACATGTCGTAAATGTTCGTAATATAAAACTTAACTAAACCGAGCAAAAATATAATTATCTTTGACATCCGGCATGCGCGTTCAACACACACGTTTAATTCGCGTTAATTCGGTCGGTTGCTGCTTCGCTTATCTAGACGATCTGTTTCCTCCCGAAACTTAACAAGAAATATTATTTATAAGAAATAGTTATTCCAGGAGTCTGATAACGGCTATAACCACGTATCTCGGTGTCCGAATCACAAGTCAGTTCTTCCCTGCGTTCTCTGAAATACAGCATTTTTGGTCGTTTCTCATGCCGATTTCAAATTCAATCGCACAGATAGCAAACACGTGTCGTATTATCATATATTAATCTTATGTTAGTCCAGCGTGATGATTATTTACCGGTTTCAGTTCGTTAACGTTAAACGCACGCAAACCTTTCTTCTAAACTTCAAGGCGTCCACAAATATCGAGAAAGGCATTGCAAGGCTCGTAACGGCTTAATTAGTCGAAATTCAACTATAAAATAGGTTGATTCATCGGTATCATGATTAGGATCAGTTTAAACATTGACCCGAATTTGCCGGTTGTCACACATTCCCTACAGCGCCAGGAAATGTCAAGTTCCTGATCGTCGCCATTGACTACTTCACCAAATGGATCGAGGCAAAGCCCTAACTAAGATTGATGGGGCGCACGTCAAGAAGTTCATTTGGGAATTTATCATATGATTCGGCTTACCGTACCAACTTGTGAGTGACAACGACACCTATTCACAGACCAGCATTTGCAAGAATGGCTGACGCAAATGGGCGTTCAACAGATCTTCACATCTGTTGCGCACCCACAAGGAAACGAACAAGTCGAAAGAACAAATCGGAGTATAGTTGAAGGCATCAAGGTGCGGCATGGAACCAAGAGAACAGGATGGGTAGTGAGGTTCCACAAGTTTTGTGGGCCCATCGTACATTGACCAAGGCCGCCATACCCGCTGAAATCGGGTGCCTCTCCGCACGGGTGCTCATGGAGGAAAAAGGAACAAATGACGAAGGGCTCCGCCTAAAACTTGACTTGCTAGAAGATCGGCGCAAAATCGCCGCAATCAAAGAAGCAAAGTACAAGAATCAGTTGGAGCGTTAATACAATCAACGGGTCAAGTTGTGCCAATTCAACATTGGCGATTATATCTTCCGCAGTAATGAAGCCTCTAACGCTGAGAAGCACGGAAAGTTGGCTCCTACTCTGGAAGGACCATACAAAATCCAAGAAATCTTGGGAAAAGGCGCCTATGCGCTTGAAAAGTTGGATGGCACATCTATCCCGCGCTCTTGGAACGCAGCGCAACTTTGTACCTGTTTTATTTGAAACATTCCTTTGTATTACATGAGGGCTACACACGCCTCTCTTTTGACCTCTAATAATTTTTTTTCTATATATTTACTGTGTTCACTGCTTAGAGTTTTGGTCTTCAAGGTGTGTGCATTCTAAATACCCAACGACGGACTACGTAATTTATTACAAGAAACCTAAGTCCAAAACTTTTCAACAGTTGTTCAAGTCACAATAATTAAAATGTGCGCACAAAATAAAGAGGAAAATGTTTCATTCATTGATCAAAAGAGGTGCTAAAGGCCTTGCTATTTACAAAGGAAAGAAATTATGAAAACAAACTACTCTAAGTCAGAGTCATCAAAATCTACAAGCTCTTCTTCAACATCTTCAGGCGCGGTGCTAGACGTCCCCACTCCACTAGTCGCCGCCCGCTAGCTCCGCCTGCCTCTTCACCTCCGCACCCAAACGGTCAGATTCTTCTATAAAGTAACAGAGGGCGCCAGCTGGGTCCGCATACCGGTTGCAGTCTTTAACCGTTTTCAGAATGGAAAACTCGATCGCCTCGAACTTTGCAAGTTCGGCTTCATATAATTTTTCAAGCGGCTTCCCATAATGATTCGCTTCATCAATGCGTCCGCTGTTTATTGCATGATGGAAGCCGATATCGAACCCTTCCGCGTACCAAGCTGCGCGGGCAGAGGCGGCAATAGCGGCTACCTGGTCCCCGAGCTTGGGCTCGTTCCACAACCGAGTGAAGATCTGAAATGGAAATCATCATAGGTGTTAGAAAAATTTCCTAACAATAAATGTAAGGAAATAAATAATAAGGAGATACGTACCCCAGGGACGCCTATGATCATAACCCAGCGGAGAGATTCATGGGTCTTCTCTTGGGCGCTGGTGGCATGATCAAGCAGAGACTTGGCATTTTTTGCCTCTGTCTACGCCATAGTTTGGGCTTCTTCCAGTGAGGCCCTCTCCTCCACCAGCGCCGCCTTCTCCTTCGCCCAGGCAGCCTTCTCCGTCTCCAAGATGGACAGATGTGAGGTCATGGTCATGAGCACCTTATCTTTGTTTGGGAGTTCTGACCTCGCCTCCGCCACCTTGGAGTCCTTCTCCTCCAACGCCTTGGTGTGACCCTCAGCAGCGGCATGAAGTTGGATGATGACATTTTGAAGCTTTTGAATTTGCTCCCTCAACTTCATCAGCTCAACATTAGTGGCCTTGCAGGAGTCGGTCTACCTTTTGCTGGCCGCCGCATGCTCGCCCTCAGCGGCCTTCACCCTATCCACCGTCTTATTCGCCCGGCCCCAGTACCTCTCTATTTCGGAGCACAACTTTTTCTCCGTTTTGGCGATATGCTCCTCACTTTGGGCCACCGCGGCCTCCGCTTTTGCCATCTCAGCACTGCGACGTTGAACCTCTCGATCCCCCCTTTTTAAGGAGTTCAACATTGCCACATTCACCGTGGCGTTGACACACAGCTCCGATATCTAATCCGGTCGGTCCAACCCATTTTGATACTCCACCTCCTTTGGGGGGACGGAGGCTTACACGAATTCCTTTGCAAAGAGGGGGTTGGCAAAGCAAGAATGTTCACGCAAACTCCAGTGAGGGCGGAAAATTTTGTCGCCCTCAGAGTAAGTCAGAACAGGCTTTACCACCTTCGACACCCCGCCCTGCGGAGTGGTTTCCTTCACAAACTTACGCCCGCTGGCTTCCTTCTCTAAATGACCAGACGACATCTCGCCTGTCTGGTCCGCACCACCATCCCCGCCCCCAGCGCCTCCCACTGGGGTGGCTTCAGACAAAGGCTTTTTCCCTGAGCCTTTAATAGGGCGGCGTTGGCCTCAGCCATTGCCGCCGTCTCTTTCTGATGGCCAACCTCTTTGCCTCCGCCTTCTTTTCAGCAGCTCTCTTGGCAGCAACATCGGCCTCCACTTTTGCTTTGGTCGCTGCCTCAATCATCTTTTTGGCTGCCTCAGCTTCAGCTTTCTCCTTGGCAACCTCCTTCTCCCGCCTTACCGCTCCTCCTCCCACTTCTCCTTGAGCCCATGATCCAGCTTCTCTTGTAGACGCTTCTGCGCAATCTCCTATTCAGTCAGAGTCAGCGGAGGAGAAGGAACTACCTTTGGAGTAATAGGAGCTACAAAAGAAAAGAAATGCTAAGTATAAAATGATACCCAGAAAGGCACGATAAAAGAAAGTGCACAGTCAAAACATAACATTTACTAGGAGTCATCCGCACAGTCTTTTGGAGTACAGGCTGGCGGACCGGCGGCGGCACTATGGTAAAGGAAAATGGTGCCGACTCTGTTTCCTTGCCAACTCAGTTTTATGTGAGCGTGCCGGATTTACCAGCCCGACCCGTTCCACCTCCACCCCCTTAACTGGGGTCTTCAGCGGAAAAATAACATTCCTCTTCTTCTTATTCTGCTTTTCTGAAGAAGCCTCAACATCCTCCGGATTTGAGGATGAGGATTCTTTCCGCCTATCAGAAATGCCAAGTGCGCTTAATGATGTTGAGTCAGATACTAGTGCAAAATCTAATTTTTTATAAGTCCGTCTCCTGGGCGCCATTTTCCAACAACCACGAGCTTTCGAGACCCTAGAGGGGCGTCGAGGATGAACCAACTCCTCTGAGGATCCGGTTAACTCCTCGTTGGAAATAATCAAACCCGGGATTTCTCCCGACGCCCAGCTAGACACGGGGTCAGGGTTAATAGGACTCTCACCCGTGGCACGGAAGTGTGCCGATGCATTCTCCAGATTGGGCAGATAGAATCTGCCCACCATCTCCTCCATAATCGAGGGACGATCTGCAGGAGGGGCCCTCCATCCCAAACGTGCTTTATCGCGCGCCAAGAAGGTTCCAAACTTCGTCGCAACAAACAGTTAGTTCTTTTTTCTACAAAAAGATATCAAAAATGTGTCAAGAATGCGTACTTATGCTCATCAAGGATGTAAGGCTCCAGGCCAGGGCGGAGGCGCAGCCGGGTCATCCCCAGCATCACCAACATCTCCTCCACGCATGTGTTCGCGTCAAAGGGGGAGGCGTTTGAAGTAAGGGTTACAAACCATGCCTGGTCCTTGTAACCCTGCTTCACATTAATCGTGGGGAGCTTCTAGCGCTCCCTCAGAACCTTCCACAACATCTCCACAGGGATCACCCCGCGCTTCATATAAAAAACTTCTCCTTCCAATCATGCATTGACTTTGGAGGATCAGTTCCAACGGGCGTCCCTTACCACGCACAGAGAAATTGAACCAGGATTGCTCCCTGGTCATCACATAGAAAACGTTGAACCGCTTGAAAGTCGGTTCAACATTCAAAGCTCGGCAACAGGCCTCAAAATGCACGAGCCTGAGCATGCCAAACCCACTAAGCTGGGTAACATGTATCCCATAAGCCACCAAAGTATCAATCTGAAACTTGGTGGCTGGGAGACGGAAACCACACTTGGTGAAGTGGGCTCCGTAGAAGGCAATCTTGCCATCAGGGTTCGTCAGGGCAGTCTTCCCTAACTGAGGCAGCTCCGGCTCCCAAGCCGAATCGATATCCATGTCTCGGAGAAACTCCTTAAAGCTGGACTCCTTCTTTGTCTTTTCCAACGGCTGCTCAACATTCCCCTGACGATGTTTTGGGGTCTGAGAAGACTCAGACATGGTGGAAGAAAGAAGATGGAAAGAAATCTGGGCTGACGTCGCCGGAAAATTTGAAGGCTGGTCGGAAAGGATAAAGAACCGTTGGAAACTTCAAAAGCACCACCGGATTGTTTGAAGCTAGAGAGAGAATTTGAGAGAAAAAATCTTGGGAAGTTAGAAAAAGTTAGGAGAGAGAGGAGGGAAATGCATATTTATACCTATCGCATTTAATGCGATGGGCCCCATCTGGAAGCCACGAGCAGATGACGATTCATCTGGACACCCAGGATGTTGCCACATATCCCACTTGCCAAAAAACTAACTGCACAAGCACGCGTGGTCTCCCACGCGCCTGACACACAATGGCTACACTCACCACGTGTCATCATCCGGGACATTTCCAACTGCCTTCAGACGCGTGCCTCTTCACGTGCCTAACACAGCTCGTCTTCCACTCATCACATGTCAGCAATCTACAGAATGGACACACAACTCGTGCGCGTGGACGGCTACGTCCTCCAACCACCTCGGCTTCCTCAACACGCCTCCTTGGTTTCCCCCCAAATTTATGACACATTTTCAAATTCTCGGCGCATCTACTTCCAAAAAGTGAGACACGTCATCACTTGGCGCTTGTTTGACGTAAATCGAAAAGACGTTCTCCGTGGAATTTACATCTCTACAATCAGACTGCCACGTCATCACTTGACGCTAGTTTTACGTAAATCGAAAAGACGTTCGCCGCAAAATTTACATCTCAACAATCAGACTGCCACGTCATCACTTGGCGCTGGTTTGACGTAAATCGAAAAGACGTTCTCCGCTGAATTTACATCTCAACAAACAGACTGCCACGACATCACTTGTCACTGGTTTGACGTAAATCGAAAAGATGTTCTCCGGAAACTTTACGTCCTAAATATCCTGCCTGCCATGTCATCAGTTGGCGTTACGTTGACGTAAAACCGATAATACGTTCTCCGCCTGATTCCTCTTTAAGGGTTAGCGCATACACGGACGCAAATAATGACAAAGCAAAGGAAAATGACTCCTTTCCAGAGTCAACCCTGCCACGTCATCAGTCGGCGCTTTGTCGACATTAAAAACGACAATACGTTCTCCGCCTGATTCTTCTCTAGTGGTCAATGCAGACACGGATGTAAATAATGACAAAGCAAAGCAAAGTGGATTTCCATCCTCCTGAAGCTAAAGGAACATACGAAAAAATTAAAAGATAAAAGTTCCACTTTTATCTTGATAAATTTTAAAAAGCTGCAATGAGCACCTTTTAAAACATAAATGTGGATGAGCCTTCATCCACCAGGCGCAACATCATAGTCCAACGCCTTACTAGACCTCTCAACAAGATTAGGAGAGACAGTGGACTGGGGAACTTAAAGGGGTAGGGTACCAATTCTGGCGCGCAGGCGTGTCGTCATCATAAATACACCCGCGAAGAACTTACCATTCAAACTGGTTAACTTACCACCCGCTTCACACCATGCGCCAGTCCTGGCGATGGTCTCACGCAAAAGACAACATCAACAATGCGCCCCAGGCCTCCCGCGCCTGTCTGACGCTCCAACAGAGAAGATGCAGCTCCCCTGAGCCCCACTTGCTGCACATGCTCCCTGGCTCCAAGATGTCAGACGTCACTTCAGTTAACCTTCTAGAGGAAGCTAGTCGCTTGACACATCCTGGCAGCACGAAGAAAAAGAGGTCCCTGCTGTCAACCACAACGCGCCACATGTACCAGTGGCAGGGCGTCGTCCCTAACAGCCCAACATAGCGAGCCATGTGGACCAATGGCAGGGCGCCATTTCTACCTAGTTTGCTTTATGCAAAGCTTTAGTCCAAACCCAACTAGATGGGCTTCTGGAAGACAGGCCCAGTTCCTGGGCCCCGGCCCATCGCTCCTGAAATGGTCCGCAAGTGCCTGGCCCAAGCATCCTCTATAAAAGGGAGGCTTCACTACGTTTTTAAAGGTCGATCAATCCACCATTAACACACACACACACTTATAATACACTTGCATCTCGTCTTTATACTTGTAATCGTTCAAAGTAATAAAGATTATACTTCTACAGTGGACGTAGGTCAACGAGACCGAACCACCTATATCTTGTGTATTTGTATACCAACTCTTCATTCTCTCTTTATTTTACGGGCCACGGATCTAGTCTCGGTATGAGCAAAGGATTATATCATATAGCGAACACGAATAGCCACTAGGGGTGTTCAACGAATCGAATAACGAATTTTCGAATTATTCGAATCGAATTTCTTGAATTTTTAATATTTTTACCTGAATTCGTATTCGCTTAAAATTCAATATATTCGATTCGAATAAGAAACGAGAATTCGAATCGAATTCGAATACATTCGATTTAGTCTAAATTCACCATAAATAATAAAGTGTTTTACTTTTTGTTTTAAAACTAATACAAACTCATTATTTTAACATATAAAATACAAATTTACTAAATTGATAAACAACGATATGTCAAATACGGGAATAGTAAAAATATTAGAGAGTATAGGTTGTTAAAGTTTTGTGATGTTGAAGGTAAATATGTAAAGTATGGTTATGGTAAAAGTTGTAGACATTATGGATTCTTAAGTTTGACCAAAATTTAGAAGCTCATTTTTTTCAATGTGTATATTTGTGTATATAATAATGTGTATTATATATTTAAAAAATAAACATGTACAGTTTTTATTCGAATTTCGAATCGAATCGAATTTAAAATCATAAATTCGTATTCGATTCGTATTGATTTACTGGACCGAATTCGAATTGGATCGAATTCGAATTCTTAATAATCGAATCGAATTCTTGGTAATCGAATCGAACTAATTCGAATTTTGAATTTTTTGAATCCGAATCAAATTCTGAACACCCCTAATAGCCGCCCTCTATTGTACACCCGTTGTACTCATTGTTTCTTCACATATACAATTTTTTTTTTACTTTTATTTAACCAGTTTTATATGTTGTTTCTTAACTTTTTTTTTTCTTTTTGTTTTATAAATTTACCTATAGTTTAAGAGTATTTCCTTTTCACTTTTTTAATCTCTCATAAATTGTCAATTATTTATACTACATATAATCTACTTTAGAGTGGATAGCAAAAATTTAATAATCTTTTTCGTTCTTGCATAACTTACGCTATTAAAATAGAGGTAAATAATATTTTAAATACTAATTACAATATATATATATTAATAATAATTAAACCTAAATGAATAGTAATCAAATTAAATAGTAAAAATATTAATATTTTATTTATAAACTTTATTATATTATATACTATTAATATATTATATACTACTATTTTATTCTATACTATTAACTAGTGGGATACCCCGCGCTACGCGGCGGGCATTCGGTCGGTATCGATTCAATTTCTTATGGTATTACCACTCTCTATAGCAACGGAAATAGACAACCCAAAAAATAAAGTCATAATATGCCTAAAAGATATAGACTCTTGTTTTACATCGATTAAAAAGTGGAAAAACGAACAACTTTACCGGTTAATTTCAATAATATCGATAGTAGTTAATCAAATTATTAGCTTTGTATCATAATACTAAAATTTAAGATTGATTCAAAAACTTTATAAAATGCAACTTAATATCATAAATTTGTTCGGATTAATGTTACAAGTTCAAACAAAAAACATTTTATGTATAAATTTATAAATCAAATAATTTCTTGTGATAAATTATTCTCATTAAATCTTATTATATCCTAAAATAAATTATCAATAATTGTGTTCTTAATTAATGTCTAAAGAAAATCTCTTTAGATAAATTATATTATTCATTTTGTATAAAGGGTTTTTAATATCAAGTAGTTTTTTTTAGTGATTATACCCTTTATCTACCACTCCGATATAAAATTGTATGAATTTTAAAGGGTAGGATAAATCTAAAACAAAATTAGACAATCAAATAAATAGAACGTGCCATCAATATATAAAACCACTTGGACCAATAGTGAATTAATACTGTAGACAATTTGAAATGTTAGTATATAGAATATAGTATATACTATTATTTTATTCAAAAACTTTATTATATTATATACTATTAATATATTATATACTATTATTTTATTCATATTATTTTATTCAAAAAATTTATTATATTATATACTATTAATATACATAACATAATCTTATGTAATTTCGTTACAAATTTCATGTGTTACCTTATGTGTAGATTTCTTTATTTTTTTAACGTTTACAACCCAAATGGAATCTCGATTGTATAATTCATTGATTGATTAACACCTCATCTAAATCTCAATTGTTAAACGCGCAACGCGCGTGATTTTATACAACTAGTTACACTTAGTTTATGATGAGTACACATTTCCTTATTTTTATTCAAATTCTGAATAATTAATTAGTAATTACACTTTATCATCCTTTATAAAAAATCACGATTTTTAAATGAGTATAACTTTTGTATACATTTATATTTTCTAAAAGTATCATACAAACGAAAATTTTATTATCTTTAATTTAAGTATAGTACTTCCATAATTTTTTTTAATTAAGAAAACTTTAGATGTTACGTGATTAACAATGTCTAGGGATGAGTAACAGTAGAATTGTCACTGAAAACAGACGAAACCGGAACAAAACTAACCATTCATATATTCATATATTGTTAGATTTTACACTTCCATTTCATACAGTTCTAATCAAAACCAAAGTTTAGTTTTGGTTATTCACCAAAATTAACTAAACCGAACCATGCATGAACAATCTTAAAAGTGCATGTGTTCTCTTCCGCATCGCGTGAACACTGTTTACTAGGGCTGCAAACGAACCGAACAAACACAAACAACGCCTTGTTCGTGCTCGTTTCCTATGAAATTTATGTGTTCACAAACAGTTCATAAACACTTACTGAACTAAATTTTATGCTCGTGTTCGTTTGTTAAGAAAACATTTATGTTCGTGTTCGTTTGTTAATTTTGTTCATCAATGAACACGAACACAAAAGGGCATTAATGAAACACACAAGTGTTTTATGAACACAAAAGGACATTAATGAAACATACAAGTGTTATATGAACACAAAGAAGTGTTCATGAAAGTAAAAAAACACAAACAGACATATATTAATTTTCGAATAAGATCGAATTAACATACATTAAGAGATTATCTAGATCCACCCAATATATATCCTAATTGTCCAAACATACTTAGTACTTAATATAATATTAGTAAATATAATAAAGTAGTATCTCAAAAAACTGAGTTCGCATCGGAGGTGGATGGAGAAGGACGTCGGAGGTGGATGCTAGAGGGCGCCGGAGCTGGAGGTGTCAGCGCTGGAATGTGGAAACTTATAATGAGCTTGGATATTAAAAGTAGATTTATTGATCTTATATAGTCATATATTTACCTCACATATATTATTTATTTGGGTAAAATAAATAAAAATGAACAAAAATAAAAGAACATAAAGAAAATTATAAAAATTAAAAATCCTAATAAACTATCGAACATAAATGAACACGTTACCGAACGTTCACGAACATAAACGAACGAACGTGACCCCTGTTCATGTCCGTTCATTAAACTAAATGAACGGAATTTTTTGTCCGTGTTCGCTCATTTAGTAAACGAACGAACACAAACGAACTTACCGTTAAACAGTTCATGAACTGTTCGCTGAAAGTTTAATTCATTTGTTGCCCTACCGTATACAATCATACATTACACTATGGTGTGAGAGCATTCATAACATTCCATACATCCTCCCATTTTTAAAATTTCAGTTAATGTCTAAAAGTCATATTTTTTTTACTTCACATCAGAACACCATATATCTATACTCTGTTTTATAATTTGAAAAATCGCTACAATGATTTTTTTATATAAAAAACATATATCATTTATTAAATTATTGTGAGTGTACCATAACGAGAAATGTAATACATGTTTGTGTGTAAGATACACATAAAAATGTGGATATGATGTGGGAGGTTTTGCAAAATGAAAGATAAATTAAAAAAAAATGTTTTTTAGTTAAATTATATGGTAAAGTGGCGAAGCTAATACGAATGTTATAAATAGAAAGAGAGAAATAGTGAACTATATATACTATGGTGTAAAACTTTGTCTTTAATAGCGATCTAGTCTCCTAATTTTAGACTATCGTTTTCTCTCCCGTATCATTCACTCAAAAGTGTCATACTCATGTTTTCGAATCATTTGCATAAGTAGGCTATTTATTGGATTTCAAATTATAAATAGGTGGTTGAATGAGAAATTTGTGTTTATGGTAATGGTTCTAAACCATTTAGCGGCATCATGAATGAAGATATAGGTTTCTGACTTGTGTAAGATGAAGCCGCTAACCCGTTTGGAGTAGTCTTTGAAGCCGCTAAATGATATGGAGGAGTCTATGATGCCGCTGAATGGGATGGAGGAGTCTATCCTGATGCCGCTGATTCGAATGGAGGAGTCAAGTGATGCCGTTGATCTGTTTGGAGGTGTCATGTGATGCCGCTGATTCGAATGGAAGTATCAGCTTGATGCCGCCAATTGATTCAGAATTTTCAACCAGAATTCTGATTTTGATTCCCACTTTTTCAGCCTTAAAGTACACCCACCTCAATTTACACCACTAACACTCAATGCATGGCTTTGGTTTTGTAAAAAAAATTGTAAGATATGCAGGTTGATTGGATTGGTAAATAGTGTTAATGTTAATACTACTACTATTATTAATAAATAATTTAGGATTATTACATTACTTAATAATACTAAATTTATTTAAAACGAATAATCTTTAATGTTTAATAGTGAATAAATGTAATAATCATAAATTTATTTAAAACGAATAATACAAATTTATTTACAACAATTTTTTCATTTGATGCCTTAGAGTGGTTTGGCGACATCATTTGATGGCTTAGAGTGGTTTGGCGACTTCATTATTTGATCCCTCCTTCTCATTTACTTATGGTCGAACAAGAGAATACATGAAAATAAAAATGCTGGATGCCTCCATTCGGATCAGCGGCATCAAGGATGACTCCTCCATCCCATTCAGCGGCATCAAGGGTGAATCCTCCATCCCATTCAGCGGCTTCAGTGACTACCCCAAACGGATTAGCGGCTTCATCTTACACAAGTCAGAAGCCTATATTATGATGATTGATGCCGCTAAATGGTTTAGAACCATTACCATAAACACAAATTTCCCATTCAACCACCCATTTATAATTTGAAATCCAATAAATAGCCTACTTATGCAAATGATTCACTACAACAAGCTAGGGAACAGTTATGGCTAAACAGTTGCGGAGCCAAAAATGTTTAACAAACTTATTACAAAAAACACATTTTGTTAAGATTCAAGTTAGCTTCTAACTTTAAGCCTTAAAACAATCACACAGCGTGACTATAGCTTAGGTTAGAAGTGAGGAGCTGAAGTTGGCGAGCTCGAACCACGACCTGAAGCCGCGCAAGAGCATGCATGCATTCTAACGCTATACGAGACTGCCTCCTCACATACGCGCCTCGTACTACTGCTTGCAGCTTCACCAAACTCCTCAACGCCTTATACGCCCTCCGTGCCTGTACAATTCACAATTTCTTTGTTAGGGCTGTTCAAAATGTTCGTTTGAAAGCGGTACATTTGTAAACTCATTGAGTCGTAGAGCCCAAATCAGTGTAAGCTCGCTCGTTTGGAACTTTTAAATTAAATCAACACTTGTATATATAAATTATAAATTATGTAGTTAATTTGTAAATTATACATGTTTATTTTTATATATTGTAAAAGAAATAATAACAAAATTCACAAGCCACGAACTAGCTTGTGCTGTTTAGTAGTTAATTAGCTCAACATTTCAGTTCGTTAATATAAAAGAGCCATGCCCGAGCCCAACCTGGCTCAACCCTACTCTCCATATCTATATCTATATATATATATTAATATTTCAAAGGCTTATATCCTACATGGCACTCAAAGAGGCCATTCTCTCCCTTGAGAGTGCCATGTAGGATCCCATGTGGCATCTATGTGGACCAATTAAAAAACAAAGGCCATTGAGTGATTTTAGGAAAAGAATAGAATTTAAAAACAATAATAACAAGAAATTTAACCCCTAACTAAAAAAGCCATAAGGTAAACATACAAGATGGCGTCGAAAGCAAGCTTGGATTTTCGTCACGGCCGCAGTTTCTTTGAATGATAGATCTTCACCTTCACGAACACAATCATCGGGAATAATTGCTGGTGTTGACGGTGGTGGTGGTGGTGGTTGTTCTTGAGAAAACGTTGTGTTGTTGGTATGGAGGACGATAATGGTCTCAGTAGGACGTGAAGATGATACTAGAAGCTTTCTTCGGATCATCCCAAACCAAGATTTACGTGTTTTTGCCATTAAAATTTTGTTACAAGTTGATAGTTAGTAATTGGTGGGTTTTATAGGATTTAATATGAAGTAGTAGACGTGAAGGGTGGAGATGTGCGCACCATATCCAAGTTTTGGCCATACCTGTTAGCTTCTTTCAGAACGTGATGGCATGAATTAGAACGGGTCCATATAAAATGGGCTTAGATAGTCTTATGATTATCATTTATATATTTATATAATTTCATAACATTTGTGTATATTTGTATTGTACCTAACGTTTAGTTGGTGTTATATGTATAAGGTTTATACTTTTATATTTGGTGGGTTATACTCCATTTATTTAAACTTTAATTTAAATGCTTTTAACACAGATAAATTTACATCTTTACTTCTTTTTTGTTTTTCTTTTATAATTACTTTAATTCACATACTTTTAAACCAACTACTTTTACATCTTTATAATCTAACTATAAAAAGTGTAACATTGGTCTCATATACTTTATATTGTTTTATAAATTTTCTATATTATGTGTCGTTTTAAATTTTGCGAGTTAACACGACGCAATGTGCATATGTGGTTCAACATTTTTACGCCTATTTTTTCCTATTTGACGGTCTGTCGCAATATGCAGATCTTACATCGACTTAGTTATCGTATTTAATGTTTTACGCTTCGCTCAGTAATTTAACATTTTTTATGTTTACTTTTCGTTTGCTTTTACTTTTTTCATGTTTTTTATTTCCTTTTTAAAGGAGCTTTTTCGGTGTTGGTTGTTACTGACGGTGTTGTGACAGAGGTGCTACTTGACAAGTTTTACACCCTTTATCGCAACCGGGGGGAGGGAGTTATTACTAGTTTAATAACGGGGCAATTTACATATTTAATTAGATACTTACCCCCAAGCCTTTTTATCTTTTTCTTTTTTTCCCTTTTGTAATTTCTTCAATTTTTTTAGTAATTATCAAAAAGTGTTGCTAAATGTACCTCTATTATACTAATTTTACTTGTAGCACTCCCCTCTTAAACTAGGGCTGTTTATGAGCCGAACCGAGCCGAGTCAGGTCAAGCTCGCGCTCGGCTTGGTTTTAAACCGAGCCGGCTCGGTTTTAAAACCGAGCCGACTCGGCTCGGCTTTGTTTGCCTCAAATTTAAAAAGAACAAAGAAAAATTGGCTTTCAAAATTCAATAATCTAAAATATTATTCAATAGTTAAAAATAACACATTTAAAATAAGTTCAACCTAATACATTACAAGCTATAATCAAGTTCAAAAAATTCAAAATAAGTCTTAAATTTCAGCGAAATACAGTATAAGCTCATCAGCATACGAATTAACCCCCAAAATATGCAATAGATGTCAAATTGAACTCCTAAATACTGACCTGTTTGAAATCAAAATTAGTATTGAGTTTGATAACTTGACGACTTGGACAATTATCATTATGTTATGGTTTTTTTAAATCACTTGATTAGTTGTAACTTCAATCCCAAACACACAATCTCCATGCGGCTATTACCAAATATTAAACATGTAACATATTCTCCAACTTTTTTAATATTTTATAGTATATTATATGTATATAACAAAATATATTAAAAATTAGAACTATCCGAGCTAAACCGAGCCAGCTCGGCTCATTACGACCCGAGCCGAGCTAGGCTCACTTTCTAACCGATCCGAGCCGGCTCGGCTCAGTTTCAAACCGAGCCATATCGAGCGAGTTTTTTTCGATCTAAATCCTAGCGAGCTCTGAGCCACGAGCTTTTTGGACAGCCTTATCTTAAACTGTCAAATAAATGCAATCAAACCTTTTATGTTTGATTTTTTTTAATTTGCATCTACTTTAATATTCTGAACATTTCAATTAAATTAATTATATAATCAAGTATTATGCAAAAAAATAAGCATTTCAAAAAATTAAATTATATATATAACATGCAAACTAAGTTTGACACATCGTTTTAAATCATAATGTTTTTATTTTATATAACTAGTATTATTTTCCGCGCTTCTCCGCGGGGCTTAAGGAGGTCGGTAAGTGTTCGCTTGATTACGGTATTGATACCCTGCGGGATATAAGCAGGTCGGTAAGTGTTCGCTTGACTACGGTATTGATACACCGACCTAAAAACTGAGTTCGACTAATTATGGAACAGAAAACTGTAAAAAAAAATAATAAAGCCTTAATATATATATATGGAACTTCATGCTTGTTGGTGAACTATATATTCGGATAATTATAAATTTATAAAGTTTCATCTCTAGCTATCCAATGTAAGTTCAAGACTCAACTAATCTAAAAGGAGTTGTAATTAATTTTTCCTTCGTACTTCTTTACAAGTGAATATATAATATAATTTTTATAAACCGAAATTTTTTTGTCTAAATAGTAATTAAAGCTATTTTAAAAGTTAAGATACTTTTGTTTTAGTGTCAAGCTTTAATTTTAATTCAAGGCTTTCAATTGTAGACTCCTTTAAAAGTATATGAACACCTTACGTCAATAAACAAAAATTGGAAGAAGAAAAAAAATCATAATTACCTAACGTATTAAATTAAAATATTAAAAACATCTTGGTCTTTGCATCAACATCTTGTTAAAATAAATTTAGACACAAATCTCCAAGACAAATTTCAACTCCTGACGTGTGCGATACTATACATATTTTTCAATGGATTTTAACACACGTTTCTACTTTAATATTTATAAAAATAGTTTCGACCTTAATATTAAAACACACACAATAGGGCAAGTGTACCCTGTCATATATGTAGTAAGTACAGATAAAAACCAAGTATCGATCCATGGACGCGCGCGGAGCAATGGTACTAAAACTCTATCCCCGATTTACCAGTAGGAAAAGATAAGTTGAGGTTGTTTAAACTATATTAATTCTAGCACATGTAAATAACTTAACTAAGACTCCAAATAGAAAATATAACTATATAAACTATAATACGCCAATCCTAGCATGTCATCTATATATAATAAGTAATAAAGGCGTGATCAACATTCCCATTTTCCGACAGTTAGTTTCCCTCTCGGGCATCCTAACATGACAACTATACAGAAAGCTAACACGAATACACACGTTAACCACTTCAAGTCGTTCATTAGCGAGCAGCTGATATTATCTCATGCAGATCTTCTAAAGATAAGTTAGTCATCTGTTAAGAGTATTCTAACCTCACTAATTCAGGAAAGCAGTACCGAATACACAATACAGCCACCTAAACTAGCATAAAGTAGAGCATTTCACAACCTATTTCATTTTACCAACTTTGAACCCAGGTCTACTAAGATCGCTATTTTTACCAAAATAACTAACAAAGATCATAAACCGTGTCAAAGACTAGTAACGACACCATTAGGCTTTTAAAACCCTTTTACGTGCCGGTAAGCATTTTTAACCGTTATTCGACTGACTTTAACCAAACCAATACCCGGTTACAGTTTCATGGTGTAAACTATTTAACAAGTAAACTAGTTTACTACCGGACGATTAAACGGACGGTTTTTCAACATTTATCCGCCTAACACATTCGACAATCGCCAAAGTCATCCGAATACAACTATCAATCCAACAACAACGAAACAAGGTTGCGCTATGATCATCAAGATCTAAACATGAAAAGCGCCAAATTTATACAAAACATGATTACATACTAAGGATCGTTTTTTCTACTAAAGATTACTAAACACGATTACTAGATACTATTGTACTACATAAACAACACAAACAAGCCAAAATATTCAGATTTGAACCAACTTAAAGTTTATAGATCAAACCATAAATCTTGAATGTGAAGGATTGGATGATGATAGATGATCCGGATTGAATCCCGAGCTTGTTAAACGACCTTCCAGCAGCTTCGTTCGTCCAGAAATCGCCCCAAATCGCCCAAAGAAAACCCAATACCACCCAATGTCTGATCAGTAAGTTTTGCTCTGTTTTTATACAAGTTTTGTTTTTGTGCACGGCCGTGCACTTTAACTTTTGATGTGACAGGCAAGTGGGCAATTGGTTTCTGAAAATATCTTGGGTTGCGCACGGCCGTGCACCTGGGGTGCACGGTCGTGCGGGTCTGGTGGTGTCCGGGTACAAGGGGTGCACTGCCTGGTGCACTGGCAGTGCAGCCGAGAAGTCTGAGTCGCACGGGCTGGTGCACGGGAGTGCTGATCTGTGTGTCCGGGAACCTGGTGTGCACAAGCAGCTGCACTGCCGTGCCACATGAGCCCGCACGGCCATGCGCCTGGGGGTGCACGGCCGTGCACATCTTCCAGATTTGCCTGATTGTGCAGCAACTGTCCGTTCAGTCCAGATTTTGTCCGATTTCTTCGACTTTGTCTTTGGGGCGTCGTTTAAGACCTGCAATAAACATATGAAGCGGTTAAGTACCGAATTCGTGCAATTATGGTCGAAAACGCGTAATTTGGGAGTTTAATCGGGGGTTTATATATGTATATTTTAACGTATATCAACTCCCCATAAAAGTCTTCTGCCCAACACTCGCCTCTCTCAAGAAGACACTCAAAAGTTTCATATCACAACCTCTGATACAAAAATGGTGATCAAACCAAGCTTTGAACCACCGTCACCGTCATGTCTACTCTAGCACAACCGCTACCGGTAGCACTGGCCTTCTACCACTTAGTGTTGTCTAAGTTTGACTGTTGCACCCGGCTATCTTCGCCGGTGGCCATGGTGTTATTCACCGTTATCTCTCTTTCTCTCCCCCTCTCCATTTTCTGCCTCTCTGTCTTGTTTCTTCGTCGTCGTCACGATGCTAACAGGTTCCACCAGTCATCCTTCTCTCTCCATTTCATCTTATTCTCTTCGTCTTTCTCTCTTTCCTAACCTTGATGATGGTGTGAAATGACGGTGGTGATGTGAAAATGACCAGGCTGTGGTGTGATGGTGGTAACAATTTCCTCTTTTTACTCTATTTCACCCTCTCTCCTGGCCTTGATGATGGTGATGGTGATGGTGATGGTGACGATGTGTTACAGTGGTGATATCACGACGATGATGGTGACCGAGGCGGTGGTGTGATGGTAGTTATAGTGTCACGGTGCGGTGGTTTCTCTTTCTTCTCTCTCTTGTTTCTCTTTCTCTCTCTATCCTCTGTACATAAAATAGGATGTACAGGATGTGAAAATGACCAGGCATGCAAGACTTTAAATAGGGAGAATCCAAAATGACAAAAATGTGGTGTCTGTGAATATAGAAGGCGTGTGGTAGTGACCGGGATAAAGTAGGACACGGTGCAGAAGACGTGTCATAATGAGAAGGATAGCGTGGCAATGAACCATAAAGTGAAAAGGCAGAAATTATCAACATGGCCTGAGGAGACACAAAATTACTGCTATGCCATTAACTATTCATCTCAAGTTTCTATTTATACATAGTATAATTTGTATAACATTGTACCTATTTTATTCAATTAAAATTACCAACTTATACTAAAGTGAACTCAATCAATTATTATTACGGTAATCCTAAATTTCAGAAATAAAAAAAAAACATCTTAAATTTCAGAAATAAAAAAAACAAAAAACAAAAATAATTATCATATTTAACTAAATTAGGTTAACTATATTAACTTCATGACTGTTTATTTGGTAGTTCTGAAAATGCTTATATTAGGTTGCAATGCTTGATCATTTTTTATGTAAATATATATCAAGATGTTTAATATTATAAATGTGATGTTACTATTAGTATGTTATAATTATCATATTTATATTTATATTTTTCTTTTTGGGTGTAATTTACAATTTAGAAATTAAACTGATTTTGAGTTAACATCTGTATATAAGTAATGGTTATAGTTTACACTTTTGTTAGAATAAACCTGTAAAATTGGACGAATATGTAAAAAGTATTCATTAACTTAGATGGTTATGAAATAGAGCTTGGTAACAAATGTTTAAAGTAACATCTGTTTGAAGGAAACTATTGAAGGAATATCTGTTTGAATCAACAACTGTTTGTAGTAACAACTGTTTTAGAAAGATCTCCTTAACAGACCCTCGGCCATTGAACAGACGTTAATAAACACAATGGACTTCTTAATTTGGTGTTTAGTAGACAGACCATAGCAGTTGGTCTGTTTATGTTTTTTATATTTTGGGGGAGTATAATTGTCTTAAAAAAGATACTATTCTCGTGTTATCAGAAGTTTGTTTCATCATCTGTTACTTGCTTCATTAGTGGATAATCATCAGCTGTTTTATTAATCAGTGGTTATGAAAGGCAGAAACATAACCATCAATAAATGCATTTATAGCTTTAGTTGGATTTAGTCTTCCCGTGTTTTCACACGGGATTTCACCTAGTTAGAGTAATGAACGAAATAGTTAAAAATCTCACTCTTGTTTGGAATCGGATAAAGAACAGTAACAATATTGTAATTATTTATTATTGGTATAGGCCTAGAGGTGGTACATTGAGCTGATTGTTGTCTTATTTTTGTGCCTAAACTTTTCGACACATACAATATATAAAATGCGGTAGAGATGGAAACTAGAGATCACCAATCATGGCCAAACGACTAAAATTCATCGGCGTCACATATTCGGCCCCTTCACCATAAACAAGAGTTAACGCTGCAAGTTCTGAAGCTTTCTCGGTTGGATGAAACTTATCCCAGAACAAGTAATCGCCTCTATTCGCACAGAGATTCACTCCTACATTACAATCAGTTGTCCCGTTTCCACAGCATGCTGCTTTTACTTCTTTGAACCCTGAAAACACATTACCAAAGCTTCACATGTGAAACAAATTTTAATAATCCAAACTATAATCCATTGGTTATGACATAACATACTGTTTCCGCGTGGGTTATCAATAACATTCATGGTCATGGCGTAGGTATTCCCAAGTGAATACTTGAATCCGTCAAACATCAAACTAAACCCTGTCAACATAGATTGCATTGACTTGTAAAACAATCTTGCGCCATCATTCAGAACTTCTACACAACCACCTGTAGCGTTAAACACGCGTGCAGCTGGGCAGCACCCAATCGGTGGAATTCCAACTATCGCAAACTTTCTTGCACCTAACTCGTATAGATTCTGCCAATTTAACAGCATCTTCAGCCAAATGTACTAAGGTGAAAATTTATTGCTGAAGTTTATATAAAGTAGCAAGATATTTTTTGTACAGACCCTTAGATGTGCTGCATAGGCTTGAGTGAGATTGGCCATGAATTGTTTGGGGTCTCCAGGCTCAGAAATGTGACTGACTACATATTCAACTAGATCATTGCTTCCAATACTCATAATATATATTGAATTCTGAAGTAGATCATTAACGGCCTTCGGTGAACCTAATAATTCTGTTATATTCTCGCGAACTGTGGCGAATTGTTGGATTTGCTCCTCTAGACATATCACCTTATGCTGGTTGTTCAAAACATGTTAGTTAAATCTCAAGTACTTCTGTACTTAGGAAAAGGATTTATGCAAAATACAAATTGTTGTGAGAACACTTAGAACAAAATAAACTTTTTATTCTTTCAATCTATAAAAGTTTAAAATAAAACAACATTGATATAAATGTACGTAGTTACTATTGTTTCCAAATTTCTTGTGTACATATACATAATGGAAAATATAAATTGAAAACCCTCTTGAGTTAAGAAAACTTAGAAAACCCATGTAAAAACCATCTATTTTTTTTTTTGAAAAAAATATACAAGGTAACATGCATGTATTAAAGCGTTTTGGGCAAAAAAAAAATAACCAAAGTTTGTGCTGTTACATATGTAACATCAGTTGTTACATATGTAACAACGCAAATTTTGTTTATTTTTTTTTAAATATCTAATCAGCGCTTTTTTTATTTTTTGGGCCCAAAACGCTTAAAACATGTATTTTACCTTGGTATTTTTTTCAAAAAAAAAAAATACAAAATTTAGATGGTTTTTACTTGGGTTTTCTAAGTTTTCTTAACTCAATGGGGTTTTCATGTTTATCCGGCTAAACCTTCACCCCATTTCACCCCCAATTATTTACACCTCCCAGGATTCGATCCCTGGTGTATCCCGGCCCAAACACATTCTTGTGTACATATTACCTATGTATGTTTAGGTCATGTATAATTAATTAAAAAAACATTTAACAAGTTAGTTTGATGTGATATACATAATTATACGCATTTGTATGTAAGAAGCATGACACTTAAAAATACAACCCACAACGAATAGTAAATGAGTTAGATTTTTTTCCTAGCTAGAGGTAATTTAGTGTTTGTAAAGATCCCCATATTGTATACAGAATATGTATTTTTTTAAGACAGAATTTTTTTTTTTTTGATCTTGTTATCTATGTGGGACTTGAACACAAACCTTCAAACCAAGTGTTTTTAAAAGCTTTTGTCTTCCCAATGAACCATCAACCCATTATAAAAAATGTATTTTAGTAATCAAACTATGGCCCATTGACCGAAATAATTCCATGCCTGCCAGTGGCGGATCCAGGAATTTTTTTCAATGGGTTCACAGTTTTTTAAGTGCTCCAATTTAATAGAACCGGACAAAAAAAATTCGGGCCGGGTCGAATGATCGGGTCGGGTAAGGTCTTGGTTTTAAAAAGCGCGAAGCGCACAAAAGCGATAAGGTCTAAACTGAAGCGTAAAAGTGGCGGGATTTTCGTACCCAAGGCGCGAATAATAAAAATTTGAAACTTGATGGTTCAATAAATTATAAAAACTTTAAAGTGGGAAAAAAATGAACCTGCTGCTCATTGCTGGATTGGAGAACGAGAAAGAAGAAAGGGATTGGAGAAGGATTTAGGCACTTGGGCTGCTCATTGTTGTATTTTGTTTAGACTTTAGGACCTTAGAGAGAAAAATTATCTTTTCCTAAAACTTGCAGATATATCATTATCTTCGGTGTTTTGTGCCACCAATAATTCACTTAAATCAGAAGACTTCATTATGGTTTGTTGTTAGTTCTTGATTATGTGGCCAAAATGTAGAAGCATTCGTTGAATCATTTGGTAGAGAAAAAATATTAAGCAACTGTGCCATAAAATTGGCTTCATACATTTACGCCACTAAAGGAGTTAGGATGCTCTACTTTTGATTTTAGGAGTTAGGGAATAGGGATTGGAGGAGTGAAGGAAGAAAGGGTGGAGAAGGAAGAAAGAGGCGCTAGTTCTGTTTGTTTTGCTTAATGCGTTTTAGAATAGGTAACATAATAAAACCCTAGGGCTGGGCAGATTTTAAAAAGAAAAAAAGCACAAAAACGCGTACAAAAGGATTCGAACCAAGGACCTAATATTTAGAAGGTGGAAGACTTACCCATTGTGCCACTCATATGATATGTCAATGGGTTCATCACTCATTTTCTTATGGGTTCATGGCTCATTTTTCTTATATATTTCTACTAAATATCGAAAACCGACTGGGTTCGCCTGAACCCGTACAACCCTTCTTAAATCCGCCCCTGATGCCTGCATTCGAAGGCTGCTCAAGGGGAAGTATTTCAAAGCTAGGGCTTTAGCCCCCAATCTAATAAGGCCTCCAAATTTTAAAAGAAACTTTATATATGTTTTTAATTTTTTTCTTTGTAATCAAGATGATAGATCTTTAACTTAATATTTCTATGGTCACGTTTTGTTTATTGTATTTATCATACAAATAGTTCTAATTCAACAATTACTGTTATCTTCCCGTTTTATGCTGTTTTTTTGTTAGATTTGTAAAAAGGCCTCCATTTTAGTATTTGTTTTAGACTCACACAAAGGTTGAGCCGGCCGTGCCTACATTTTAACCAATGGTGCTCATAACCTTCACTTCCGGTGCGAGTATCATTGATCAGACTATAAGTATAAATTACCATCGGCCAATTGTCATAGTTTAGATTACTAAATAGAGTTTTTCTATGCATAATAATAGATCCAAAATGAGACTATTTTTTCATAATACAGAAATGGAAAAGCTTACAAAATTTGTTTGCCCCGTTGCGCTAAAGATACCAGACCCTCCCGAAGCAAAGTTGGCTCCACGAAGTAAATTACGCTTAAACGTGGGCTTATGTGCGAGAAGAGACACAAAAGGTGGTGGGCTTACTTTGTAATTCCCCAACAAGCTTGCTACACAAGTAAACACGTATTTATTCTAACAAAATTCTTTCTTTGCTATTAACACAGAAATGTTTAAACAATTAAGCATAATATCTATACCGATTTGATCAGCAGCGTTTTTTCCATTACTGAACCTTCCAGTTGGTTTCGAAAAAGGAAAATCAATCCCGTTGTAAAGGTGATCGGCCTTAGCAGTGCATGTTTTCAGGTGATTGTTTGTCCCAACATCCGCGGTTGAATCTCCAAATATAAATATGGGTGCGTTGGTTTTACCGGTTGCTGCATGTACTGTCATCATAATGATGCCATAAATGACCACATATGTGGCAAACAGGAGAAGCTTTTGTGATGCAATATTCCCCATGTGATGGATCACTTGTTAGATGATTGAAGATTATTGTAATTGAACTTCAGCTTTTATAGTAAGTTTATGGGTAATGGACAAGATGATAAAAACAAATAAAATGGGACCAATTAATACAATGTATTACCTAGATTTGCCCGTTAATTAGTAATCAACTGTTTTGGTTGTTACTGCCATCAGGAAATGTACATAGATTATCATGGAAGGTAATGTATTTACAAGGATATACTACTGATCTCATGGATCTAGTTTGTGTCCAACAGTTGTCTCATTTACCATTACATCAATGTCACATAGGTTGAAAACAAGAACAAAAAGACATTACTAACGAACATAATTCCACAAGGTAATTATCAAAGATCAAAGAGAGAGGATTAGGGCTCTAAACAAACCAAACGTTCGGCGAACAGTTCGTGAAATGTTCGGTGGGAAGTTCGTTTGTGTTCGTTCGTTTAATAAATGAACAAACACAAACAAGAAATTTTGTTCGTTTAGTTAAACAAACAAACATGAACATAGGTCGCGTTCGTTCATTTATGTTCGTGAACGTACGGTAACATATTTGTTTTTGTTTGTTTATGTTTGATAGTTCAAGTTTAATATGATAATTTTGTGTTTTTATGAGACATTATGTGATCAAGATTATGTTAAGTATATTTGGGTAATTAGATTAGTATATTGTGGGTAGAAAATGTTCGTGATGAAATTTTCGAAATTTAATATGTATTAGTTTGTGCTTGGTTTCGTTCATTAATGCCTATTTGTGCGTTGTTTCATTCATTAATGTCTGTTTGTGTTCGTTTACGTTCATTGGTGTTTTTTGTGTTCGATTTTGTCTTATACCTAGATTTAACAAATAAATAAAAATGAACACGATCAAACACGTTCATTTCCTTAACAGCTAACATGAATAAAAACCCCGTTCGGTAATTGTTCATGAACAGTTCGTGAACACGTTATTTCCTTAACAAGCAAACACGAATAAAAAATCTCGTTCGTTAAGTGTTCATGAACAGTTCGTGAACATTATTTCCTTAACAGATGAACACGAACAAGGCCCTGTTTGTGTTCGTTTACAGCCCTAGAAAGGAGGAAACAAAATGAATGGCAAATCCGGAACAGGAATTAATGGATCGGCAATCCATAGTAAAGCAGCTGATATTGGTGGTATGTTAGTGAAACACGCCTTTGTTCTAATGTCATGATGTTTGTCGTTGATCCTAACGCCATGTTGGGCCAATTGCCGTGGATTACCGAAGATTTCCAATTCATGGAGAGATTATAACATATACTTCTGTTGCTCTAAGAACTTTGTTTTGTTTGTAGCATAGGCATGGACTAATATTGAATTGCGTTTTCGGCAAAATCTGGGGTTCGGACTCAATACATATATATATATATATATATATATATATATATTGAAATTTTCGGTAAAAACTAAAGTACATAAATAAAACGGGGGGGGGGGGGGGATTAAAAGCTTCGCTTCCGAGCATAGGAGAGACCATTATTTTTTGAAAAAAAAAAGATAAATTTTACAACCTGATTATAATTCTAAATCACATAGTTTATCATAGCGTTGTTCATGACGAATTGAGTCGAGTTAGGGCCAGCTTATGCTCTAATTGGTTTTTAAACAAACCGATTGATGCCAGCTTGGTTTGACAAAAGAGCAACCAAGCTTCACTTAGTTTATAAACGATCCAAGCCGAGCTGGCTCAGTTTGTACATGGCCTAATTTCGAGCCAATTTGTTTCAAACTTATGTTAGCAACCTTCAAGCCACAAGCAATTTAAATATCTCTACTCTTAGAATTGGCAAGTAGGAAACGATTAATATTGGTTACATGTCTAAAAGCATTATATAATATAAACTAGCTTATATCCCGGGAGAGTCTCGAGTTTGAAAAATCATTTGTAATAACCGAACACAATATGCAGATTTAATGAAATCAGGGAATGAATTTGCGACCATACCTCCTAAGCATAAAGCATGGGATGCCTTGAGTAACTTCTTCACTTATTAAAGTTTAGCATTTATTGAAGAATCTCTCCATAAAGTTGACTATTGATTAAAATTCTGCGAGAACAACATCAAATCATATTCAATGCCAAAATTAAGGATGATAAATAAGTTAGATTGGTTGACTTATTTCTACAAGTGCAACAATTATTTCTACAAGTGCAACAATGACTGAGAGGGAGTAAAGAGCAAAGAAGATGTGAGATTTTTAAGGCATTTTTGCTTTCTTTGGGTAAGAATGGTTGGTAATTAGGTGGTGCTAGATGCTGATAAGTGATCATGTTCTTATATAGTTATATAAGCATATAGATTTATACTGCTGCTTGTAATAAGATACAGCTAGTAACGTTAAGCTGCAGCACGGGATGAGACGAGCCATGTCACCCCTGCCGATGAAAGTACATATCACCTGCGGAAGTCAGACACTTCCGAAGGAATGTACAAGGGGGTCCGAAGTAAAGTACAACTTTGCTGACTACTATAAATACCCCCCACAAAGTACAATTCACACACGAATGCTTACACTCCGAACCACACTTTCTCTCTCTACTTTCTCACTCTAAACAAATACTTATCCTCACACCGGAGGGTGGTTATAGAGAAGCCCTCCTTCCTCCTCTGTAACGAGCCTAATGGTTTCTTCCCTTGTGCATGTTCGGAACTTACAAGATCTCACTAGGTCGTCCCTGTTCTAGCTACTATTCCAGGTTTGTCCACTTTTTGGATCTTCAATTGGTGTCATCCGTTTGTACAACTGTTTTCTTTAACTAGCAAGTAAAGATCTCAACGGTTTTCTCCCATGGCGGCATCATCAAAAGGTTTTACGATATTGGATGTTACACACACCGAACGCGAGGACGAGGTGACTGTGGTAGCAACCTCTACCGTGGTTGTTTCATCTGACGGTCCCTCTTAGATAGGGGGACGGCAGATGTCCACCCCCAACCTCGTAGAAAATGTGATTTTGAGGCGTTCGAGCTCTGCTTCGGAGTTTGACGAGGCTTTCCTCACTATAAATCGTTACTTTCTGTTGAGGTTGAAAGAACAGCAAGTTAAAGAAGAGAAGTTAAAAAGCGTACAGGTGAATTTGTTCCCTACCGACAGACTTCTTATGTCCTCCGGACTCAGTATGGGTCTTTCATCGCATATGATGTACTCAACAATACTCACCACTTCTCCATATATGACTCCACATGGAAGCTACATCCCTCAGGGATCCTCTGGACTAAGCCCTTCAGTCATAGAAATGACGAACCCAAGGGTCGTGGTTAGCGCAGCTGCGGATGATGATCTTACCTGTGACAATAGTCAATGATCCAGGTCATCATCCGTACGCATTTCATTTATTACTGTCATTTCATTTATTCCGCCTTGGCGGGGTGTGACATTACCGCTCTTTATCGCCCGGCCTATATGACCGCTTACTCCAAATTTGCACCTCGAACAGCCTGTGCCCGTTTGCTAGCAAAATTGAAGATGCCCGCGACAGTCAAAAAATATGATGGTACGCCCGATCCGAATGACCATGTTTTCGATTTTTGAGGTGCTGCAAAAATTGAGCTGTGGCCCATGCCTTCATGGTGCCACATGTTTGCCCAGACTCTGACAGGGGCAGCAAGGGTTTGATTTGATGGTTTGCAGGCGGGAGAAATAGCAAATTGGGATGAGCTTCGACGTGCATTCCGGCAAAATTTTTCTCACAACGGAGGTGTTCAAAAGACATCACTGAAATTCATAATATCCGCAGGAAGGATGGAAAAACTCTGGAGAAGTTCATTGATCGGTTTAACAAAGAAAGTATGCAAATAAGCGACGCGGTTGACCAGTTGCGGATATCCAGCTTTTGCCATGGTGTCCGAAACAACCAATTGGTAGAAAAGCTACATGAAGATCTCCCAAAAACCATGGAAGTATTGATGGAACGAGCAAGATCTTGGAAGAAAAACTCCGATACTTCAAATGCTGAAAGAGGTTGCTCGTGGAAGCAGAATAGACCGCAACCTTATTCTAAAAATGACAAAAGCTCTTCTAGCCGAAGCTCCATCTCTCACAGGGGGACAAGTTACATGGACTTGTCAAAATACCCAAGTGAAATTCTTAGTACCGAAAATGTTGATTTTCCAAAGCCTCCGAAGCAAATACCAATGGCTGATAAGAACACTAAAAAGTATTGTGATTATCACCGAGCCAGGGGACATGACATAGACGATTGTTGGTCCTTAAAGCAAGAGATTGAAAAGATCAAAAGGCGGGAAAACTATCACACTTGATAAAAGATAATAAAGAAGGAAAAACCTCCGCAGCTCATATCGCCAACCCAAATGATTAGACTGGAATTCATATGATTTGGCCTTGAAACAGCAGGGCACAAAGAAGAGCCATGAACAGTTAAGTCATGGATGTCTCAGCCTATCACCTTTCCGTCCATTTCACCGGATGATTATAAGGAGGGGCCGATAGTCGTTTCAGGAATCATCTCAGGTTACAAAACTCACAGAATTTATGTGGACGGTGGTAGTGCCTCAGAAATCATGTATCTACAGTGTTTTCAGCTTTTAGCCGAAGCATCCCAACAGAAGCTGATCCCTATTTCCCATGACATTAGTAAGTTTCTCCGGAGAGATTGTACAACCTGTTGGATAACTCTCCCTCCCAGTAACATTCGGGTCCGGGTCCGGGTCATACCAACGGACGGTTATTTTGACTTTCTTGTTGATGGGCTCGCGGTCGGTGCACAACATCTTCTTGGGAAGGCCGGAGATGAAGGCTTTTGGAATGGTTACATCCACAATTCATGGTGGCTTAAAGTTCCCAACAGAAACATGTATTGCAACTTTGGAATCCGAATCCGGGCTTTGCATATCCGAGATACGTCAATCTCTGAGTTCTAATAATGATAAAAATGATTCCAGGGAATCGGGTGCCGCAACAATTTAAAAATGGTCCGTGCATCCACGATTTCCTGAACAGAAGATCTCCGTCGGAGCACAGTTGTCGGCTTCAGCTCGAGAAACTCTTTGGAAGCTGCTCTCCAACTCCCTTGATGTCTTTTCATGGGAGCATTCTGACATGACTGGAGTTCCCATGCAGTTGGCGGAACACCGGTTGAACACTTATCCAGGGGTAAAGCCAGTAGCTCAAAAGAAACGAAGCATGGCTCCCGACCGAGTGACGGCTATAGCCGAAGATGTTAAGAATCTGTTAAATGCGGGGATCATTCGAGAGGTTCGATACCAAACCTGGGTAGCCAACATAACTTACGTGTCTACTTATACTCTTAATTTCATTATTCAATTTATAGCCAAAAATTTGGCAAAGCTACCAAATTTAAAATTCTCTATAAAAATGACAGACTAACAATTTTATTTTGAGGTAAGTAGTATGCAAGTATTACAGATATGTTGGTGTAGTCCCAAAATTACTAGATCTTAAGTGTGCACAAGATTGTTATCAACTAGAAACACCTATTTGTTAGGTGTTTTAGTTGATTAATCAAGAAAACTAAAGAACTAGATGAAGATTATAGAAACCGACACACAAGAAACATAAAGACACGATTCCATTAATGATTTCAGCTGTGAACAACCATGGATTACACTAGATAAGTTCGCACTTTTAGATAAGTTCGCACCTTTACACTTGTGCTCTCAAAGATACATCAAAAACCCTAACCCTAGCTGCACAAATGAGGTTCTATTTATAGGAGAACTTGAGGACTGCGAACTTAACAATAAGTTCGCAGTCTCCGTCCTTTAAGTGCGCAGTCTAGGGTTTCTAGCATAAACTATGCTATAATTACATATCTAACCCTCCAATTCTAACACATAACAAAACATGGTTAAACCTGGTAACTGTGGTCTCATATTAACCCAACAATACTCCCCTAGACCACAGCTACTAGTACTACACAATCAATCTATCTCGACATCACTCAACTCCCCCTCTTCTCTTGCTTGACGTGCCGGGAGTGCTTGAACTATGCTTTCTTCAACGATTGGTTCTTCAGTGCGAGGTTCCTCAACATGTGTTTCTTCAGTGGATGGCACTTCAGTGGGTGGCTCTTGAATGAATAACTCAGCTAGATCTACAGTTGCTTGATCTTGCTGGGTCTCTGGAGCTGTGCTTGGAGAGACTGGTGGGACTTGCGAAGGCTCAGATTCAGGATCAACTGTTGCTGTAGAAGCTTGTGTTTGAACTTCTGGAGTAACTTCAGCTTCTGATATCTTTGCAGCAGCAGCAGCAGCAGCTATCGCTCTGTCATCTTTAGCTTTGTCAGCTGTGTTGATCCTCGCCACCAAATCGATCAGTTCTTGCTTTCGCTTCAACGCTCTTTCCACAGCCCTTCTAAACAAGACAGCTTCCTCAAATAACACATTACCAGCACCAACATTTATCTGATTTGCAAAAAGAGTAGTTAAATCAGAAGGATTCAGAGCAAACACGTCTACTGGGTCAACTATTCTCAATGCCTCTGTATCATCTCTCAGTTTGATCACAGCTTCACCGGTTCTGCTGTCATAAAACCACTTCTTGAAATCTGCCAAAAGTACAGGAAGCTCTGGACGGATGGGAACCCTAGTGACGACCTCAGGAGGGTCTATCACGTAGGTTATCATTCCCCGTCCGGTGGCAGGATCAATTCTCTTCTTTGACATCCTTCGCCTCGGCTTCTGTGGCTTCCAGTTCTTGAAGTCACGGGCACACTCATCTTCAATAAACACAGACACCATGTCAGCAGTGGTATCCCCAGAGTGGTTTAGAAAAGGTGTTCTGCACATCTCTCGTATGTCCCATCTTGGAAGGGTCTTCAAATTCGGTCGACCCTTGAAGTACTGAATTGCGCCTCCCCTTCGCTTCACAAAGAATAGACGTTTAAACCCATCATAACCCCAACAGACAACTCTTTCTTGGTGAGATGCACGAGTGTGGTGGATGTTCTTGTGAAAAGCAGGAATGGTGATTGGTCTTCTTGGAAACCAACTTGCTCTCTCAGGATCCAATACGTACCCATCATCCATCTCATACACTGTGTTTTCCGCCGCACCCATTTCTACGAACGTCTCTGGCATCTCGTCTTCACTAATCTCATCTACATCACTTTCCTCCTCTTTTCTTTCCTTCTCTTTTTCCTCTTCCATGAATTTCCCGAAATCAAATGCTTCATCAAACGTCAATCTTGGAGCATCGGTACCCTGAGTCTTTAACTCCTGAAGCATATCAAACATCTTCATCTGTACCTCAGTCTGACACTTTATCAGATAACGCTGATCTTTAACCACCTTTTCAAGACTTCGGTTTTTGTGCTTCAATTTCTTCAGTTTCTTTCTCAACTCCTGATTATTATAGATCTGATTCTTCAACATACAGATTTCTTTAGCAGCATTCTTTCCCACTTCCTTAGATAGTCTCTCGTATAATTCTTGATGCACCGGTTTTCGACGTGATGCACCAGGAACAGACGAGGAAGGTACTGATTGTTTCTTTGCAGGAGGCTTGGGAATAGGAGGTCTTTCAGAGGAAGGGCCAGGCCTGGCAGTAGAGGGCCCTGGCCTGTCAGTGGAAGGCCCAGGTTGACCCTCCACACCAAACATTTGCTCCAGAATTGCTTCATTTTCCTCATCTTCTTCTGTCATAACCCGTGGCCTTTCAGACTCGGGCAGCTGTTCTCTCCTTCTTCTTCTCTCTGCCTTTGCAAGTTCAGCATTCTGTCTGGCAGCTTCAGCCATTTCAAGTTCCTCGGGAGTCAATGATTCTCTCCCTTGCTGCAGTAAACCAGTAGGCCTGTTTCTTTTAGTCGGCCTTTGAGGAACAGGATCAGATGCTGCCCTTTTACCAACAGTTCTTTCTCGGGCAACTTCTTCAGCAGTGTGCTGAGGCACTGTAGTAGCAGGTTCAGTAGGAGCAGGTTCAGTAGGTTCAGGTTCGGTTGCAGTTGGTTGTTGAGTTCTAGCAGCATATTGTCTTCTTCTTTTCATCTCACTGTATAGCTTCATAACAACTGGATAGCGCTGAGCAGAGTACATGCTTTCCAGTAGGGGTTCCCAATCAGGTGTGTTGCACTCAGTGAAGAATCGTGCACCTTTGGCAAAACCGTATTTATCACCAAGGGGCAGATCCTCATGTTGAGAGTTGATCATCATCTGAACGAATCTGGGATACATCGTCCACTTTTTCTTTTCAGCTTGAGCATTCTTCACCATACAATCAAATACCAATCCAGACAGATTAAAGGGTTCATTCTTGCAAACTTTAATCATGGCAGTTGCCCAGTCAGGACTGAGTGCATTGTACCCCCCTTTTCGGTGACATAGAGACATCAGAAATACGTGACAGATAAGCTTCCAATCTCTGGTCAGCTGGCTCTTTTTGATATCACCTCTTGCGTCAAAGTCTCCTTTGTATCCAAAATTCAGGAACTCTTGATGAATCTCAGTCTTCGGTAAAGATCTAACAGTTGCTGGTTGATCCTGAAATCTTAGAACATTTCTCACCGTGTCTTCTGTGATGATAACTGCTTTGTTCCTTACTGTGGCTTTAATCCTCTTGACACGTGCCACTGTCTCCACTCTAGCAGATCGCCAGAAGTCTTCAATGTGAGAGCTGTATACTTGAACTTGCTGCTCTACCGCATATCCGATCCTGCTTCTCCTGATCCATGCAACAACGTCTCGAAACTTTGAATCATCAGTTTCCAGAATTATCGGCTGGTTGTGCATTCCTCTAGGATCCCATTCAAGAGCCATCTGTGTTGGACACGTGCACGAAAATTAAGTTAGAATTTTGATTTTGAATTGACTAATGACAGACACTTCATTTTCTTTGACGGACGACGTACTTAGACTAGGTTTGGTTTTAAGTTGGTTTTACGTGTGTTATTTATTTTATGGATTAGATTTTAAAGTGTATATGATATGTTTCGTTTTTCATTTTAATAGTCATTTGAGTCCAGTTTCAGTTTTAAGGATGAATGAGTCAAGGTACGTAGTCCGGTCAAATGTCCTGAAAAGTCAAGTCAATGGTCAAAATTTGTCCAATGTTAAGTTCACACAATTTAAGTTCGCAGCCCGAGTCAAGACTGATTACTTATGGCTTGGTACGCAGTTATTAACCATGAGGAAATCAAGTACGCAGTCAACAGGTCAAGTTAGTTTTACTCGGGAATTTTAAGTGCGCAGTGACCTGACTCGGGCATGGTAACGGCTTAGGGTGAGATCTCAAGTCTGCGTACTAGACTAGTACGCAGACACCTAAACTTTCGTTTAGGATTTCAAGTTCACACCCAAGTACGCAGTGATTCAAAGGGTTTCTCAGACTTGTATCATATGAAGCAAGTACGCATCATATGATACAAGTGCGCAGTTCTTCCAAGATTTAAGTGCGCAGTTCATATTATCCCTAAATCTTCAACTGATTTCAACCACAAAGCCTGTGATTCAAGACAACAACACATTAGAATCTGCAAACTACCTTCAACAATCATACAAATATGTAAAGATGAGTAGATAAAATGGATCAATTGTGGGGTACAACGGTGGTTAGTGGTGGTTTGAGGGAAGAACACGACGGTTTGGTTGATGGTGGAATTAGGGTTTCAGAATTTTTTTTTTTTTTAATTTTGATAAAAAGTTAAAACCAGATTTACTGCTGTTATTTATAGGAAAGGATTTTGGGCCGCGTACTTAGCCTTTAAGTGCGCAGGCCCAAGAGCCCATCTTAGTACGCACTCTAGTGCGCAGGCCCAATAAAGATGAAAGTAAGTGTGCAAGCCCAATAGCAAGAGAATAAGATTTTAACCAACGATTTGGGTTTAGAGATCAACCGTTTCTCACCTTTTGCATCAAGATCATACCAGTCATACCTGCCAGACCACATTTCAACTTTCCGTTGGATAGCTGCAGCCCAAGAAAAACTGTCGGTATATTTGTCCACTTAAATCCATGCCTCTCGTCTTTCAACATACTTTATATGATGATCTTTATCATGTTTTGGTAATATTGACGACATGTTAATGGACCCCACTTGTGCCAGGTGTAAGCCTACCAATCCTCAAGGTTTATTGAGATATAATGATGAGAGCTTCAGATCTATGTTTCCATAAGCAGAGAAGATGATCATTATGTCAATCAGATGATGAGAGCTTCAGGTCTATGTTCCCATAAGCAGAGAAGATGATCATCTGATTGCTTTTTGAGCTATCTATATGTTTGCACGTCACTAACATTGCGTGTCTTTTGTTGCTCATTTTGATTTTAATAGCCCCGCTTTGGTAGCTTGCACTCTTAGGTGTCTTTTGATTGCTTATGCACAAAATTTTCTGTGTCTTTTGATCTCTCAACCTGTGTATGACCGGACTCAGCTTGTGCAAACCTGAAACACAGTGGGAATCCAGCACCTCGTGTAGACTTTTTAGTTTGTCATCTTTTAGCAGTTTACTCAATTCCAGGCTGAATCTACCGACATGTCGTTGCTTAAAGCCACAACGTCCTCTGGGTCCTATTCACATGCTGACAAATATGATTAGTCTCTATCATTTCTTGATTGTTTTGAAAAAGTTTTTAAAACTTGCAAATTTAGGGATCTACCGGTTTATTTCTCCCCCAAAAATCTTTATTTTATTTTAAAACATAAGATTTTTCTATAATTTATTTACAAAGGTTTTTTTTTTTTTTTTTAATCATTCAAAGTTGATCATTTCTAACCAAGTTACCAACTGACGAAAACGGGTTTTGTCGAAAGCTTTGGTAAAGATATCTGCCTTTTGATCAGCAGTATCGATAGGCAACACCTGAATGTACCCCTTGTCGTGCGCATCGCGAATTGAATGAATCCGAATTTCAATATGTTTAGTTTTCGAATGATCAATTGGATTCTTCACGATGTCACGACAGGCATCATTGTCAATGTAGATGGGGGTTCTCATGATATTCAAACCGTAATCCAACAGCTGATTTTGGATATTTTTCTTTATTTTGGATAGATTGTAATTTGGTATCAGAGCCTCTGTGCTCGAGATTGTATCTATCTAAAGATATCAAAACCCTCCTTGTTAGTTTTTACTATCAAGTTTTTCAAAAAATTTAGTGTTTATCAAAGTTTGAATATTTTTCATTATTTTGCCTTAAAATCTCGTGAATAGTGTTTCTAAGGTGTTTAAAAGGTATTAATTTCAGTAGAAACATCATTCAAGAGCTTCAAAATAATTGAAAATCACTTGGATTTGTTTCTGGTAAGTTTAAAATCACAACAGCTGAAGGTGCGCACTTAATTGTGCGAACTTGGCTCATAAAGTGTGAACTTGGCTCATAAAGTGTGAACTTGTTTCTTGCTTGTGAGTACTTGCTTCAAGAGTGCGAACTTAGCTCATAGAGTGTGAACTTGTTTCTTGCTTGTGAGCACTTGTTTCAAGAGTTGAGTACTTAGCTCATAAGTTGCATACTTGATATTTCAAGGTGTGCACTTATTAACAGCCACAGCTGCGCACTTAAGCCAAAAAGTGTGTGCACTTGTGTCTGTGTGAGCACTTAAATTTACACAAGGCTTTATAGCTTTCTCTCTCCTGGCACCACAACTAGGGTTTCTGCATACTTATCTGAAATCTCTAGTTGGTGTGCGAACTTACTGAAAAGGTGCATTTTCTGAGCACTTGGCTAGGGTTACTGCGAACTTAAATCTTAAACGAGAGTTTAAGTGTCTGTGTACTTGTACAAGTGCGCAGGCTGATCAGTCAAGACTGAGTACTTGTGCTGCTCTGACTTGGCTGAACTGCGAACTTAAGCCAAAAGTGTGTGCTACAGGGACTGCGTACTTAACAGGAGAATCAGGGACTTATCATCTTTGCTTCTTATTTGTTTCAGGTTTCAAGGGACTGCGAACTTAGACTGCGAACTTGTGCAAACTGCGAACTTGTGCATACTGCGAACTTGAGCTGAGTGCGTACTTAAGACTGCGTACTTGTGGACTGTTTTGACTTTTCAAGGACTTTGAACTATAACTTGCTAATCAATTCAATCAAAACCCTAAAATCAATCTAAAATCAACCTAAAATCAATCTTAAATCATGTCTGGTAACAACTCATTTCAAGTTAACCCCATAACTCAAGCTGAACTTGAAACCGGCACTATAACACGTATTCCCAAGTTGATGGGTGCTGAAGACTATGGGACATGGAAGAACAGAATGAAAGCTTTCTACTTTGTTAACGATCACACCCAATGGAACTCAGTCCAGCTCGGACCTCACATTCCCACCAGAACCACTGATGCAGGAGAAGTGTTCAACACTGATCCCACTACATACACTGCTCTCGACAAACAACTGTTGCAGAGAGATCACAAAGCCTACGGTGCTCTCACCATGGCTTTGTCAAATGATGTATACAATATGTTTGAAGAATACGGATCAGCGCACGATCTGTGGTTCGCTCTGAGTGAGTATTATGAAGGAAACGCAGAGATGAGGCAAAACAAGCAGGATATGATTCAAAAGGAATACGACATGTTTGGAAGTATCCGGGGTGAGAGTCTGTCTTCACACATTGACAGGTTCATGAATTTGTTGACCAAGATGAAGAAAGCGGGTATTCCTGTAAACAACCGCAATTCCATCAAGAAGCTGCTCGATTCTCTCCCAAAGGAGTGGAGTGTCCAATGTATGTTGATCAAAAAGGACTACTTGGATGCTCAGTCTACTTTGGCTGATCTCATAAACGCTCTGATACCAAATTGTAGTCCCAAAAATACTAGATCTTAAGTGTGCACAAGATTGTTATCAACTAGAAACACCTATTTGTTAGGTGTTTTAGTTGATTAATCAAGAAAACTAAAGAACTAGATGAAGATTATAGAAACCGACACACAAGAAACATAAAGACACGATTCCATTAATGATTTCAGCTGTGAACAACCATGGATTACACTAGATAAGTTCGCACTTTTAGATAAGTTCGCACCTTTACACTTGTGCTCTCAAAGATACATCAAAAACCCTAACCCTAGCTGCACAAATGAGGTTCTATTTATAGGAGAACTTGAGGACTGCGAACTTAACAATAAGTTCGCAGTCTCCGTCCTTTAAGTGCGCAGTCTAGGGTTTCTAGCATAAACTATGCTATAATTACATATCTAACCCTCCAATTCTAACACATAACAAAACATGGTTAAACCTGGTAACTGTGGTCTCATATTAACCCAACAGTTGGCCTAAACTTAGAAATTAAAAGTCAAACTTAAATCACCTCAAATCTTTTTGTTAAAAATATAAGTTTGGTTTAATTCAAACCTTTCAAAATTAATGGTATTGTCTTGGTGGATTTGTTATATTGAAACATGGGCTCATGGAGTCTTGGTCTTAATATGATGTCTTATTGGGCTCAATTATAATATAATACGGTCATGGGCTGATCAAGTTTGTTAAGTTGTTGTAACAGATTGTGATCAACGGTGGAGATGTGTTCGTGTAATAAGAGCTGATGGAATCTTCTAGCAGCTGTTATATAAGATATATTTTTAGTTTTTTATTATTCATTCAGTCATATTATTGTTTCTCTATCTCAGTCTTTCTTTCTTTCTGTATTGTCTTAGGTCATCATCTACGTCTTTGTATTGTGATTAGGGTTTTCTATCACCGTAAGTATTTGTATTAAGTATAAAGATCCATCATCTGATCGTTTTGTATCAGTGATTGGATCTAACCTTATATTGATCTTTGAGTTCTGATTTGTAGAACTCTGGGTATCAGGGGCCAACTTTTAGGGTTGGTTTAAGACAAAATTACACAGATTGTCTTTTATTTATTACCAAAATTGCATCTTCTGTCCTTTGTCTTTCATTTGCACTCATTCTATCCTTTATTTTCTTAACTTGCTACACCTCTGTCCTTTAACCTAACTAAGTTAAAAAAAAGTTGGTTAACTTTATTTTCTAAATTTACACTTTTAGCCCCTGTAGTATTCCTAAGCCTTAACTCCAAGTAAAACGACGAAAATAAGGCACGACATGAAACGAAATCATAGGGCTTTTAAACTACATCAAATTCCGATCAAAACAATAATTTTGAAGTAAAACAATTGATGAAAAACATATATTGTTTTTACAAAAACTCATTTTATATATAAACATACACATATATATATAACCGAAGTTAAGCGAATTCACATCAAACATAACCCAACAAACATGAAACCTGAGCGAAACTTGTTAAAAACTTATATCGAATCCATCTGATACAAACCGGGTCGAAAAAAGGGTCAAAACCAAAACCAAACTTGACCCGCGTTAACAAAAACGGATCCTACTCGTTCAAATCGCACCCAAACTCATATCTGAGCACACCCACATATTTCTGGATCCAAATCGCACTAACATATGGAAATCCGCACTAACATTTGCAAAATCACACGTCAAAAACTTTCGAATTTAAAACTTTAATGAACCCACTTGTAAAACTAGTCCATTATACTATAAATTAGAACCTTGTACAGATTCATACTTCATAATCGATCAGTTCTATGCAAAAACATATAAAAAACATCCACTAAATCATTCACAATTTGAAGAACAAGAACAACCCAGTCGCAACTTTAATCGGTCGATTACACCTCTAAAACAAACAAGTAAGTATCATGTTATATATGGTTTTGATCAGAATTTGATGTTTTATAATAGCCCTATGATTTCATTAATTACCGTGGTCGAATCGAGGTCAATCAAAATGGATTCAAGGGTTCGGGTTCGATCAAAACTATAAGGGCTAAAAGTGTAAAGTTAAAAAATAAAGTTAACCAACTTTTTTAACTACGTTAGGCTAAAGGACAGATGATGTAGCAAATTGAGAAAATAAAGGACAGAATGAGTGTAAATGAAAGACAAATGACAGAAGGTGCAATTTGGATAATAAATAAATGACAATCTGTGTAATTTGTCTTGGTTTAATAATAGATAAGTATGAGGAACATGCGTTACTTTGTAAGGAATTGCCAGGGTTTAAATACCGGCACGATTTTGTCCAGGAGGCATTGGCAGACATCCTTAGAAGAACGGGGATCTCCGCAAGAAAAGAGGCTTCAGTTAATTTTCTCACAGACCCCGCTGAGGGGAGGTCCACCTTGCGCCCAGCAGACGTCCTAGTGTTTGGTTGGGTAGGTGGGAAACATGCGTGCGTTGATCTTACCGGGGTGTCCCATCTAGTTGGGCTTCGGGATAGTGGGTTTGTGGCCGTGCAAGCGGTCATGAGAGATGAATCTAAGAAAGTGGAAAAGCACGCTAAAGCATGTGAGGATAATCAACATGTTTTCGTTCCCCTGGCCTTTGACACGTTCGGTTCCATGGCACCGGAAGCGGTGCGGTTTTTGGCTCGGGTTCAGCGGGTAGTGCACATCAACTTTTCCACCCCTCAAGGGCGGGGATTTGTTTTTAGCAGATTAGGATTTTCTATCCAGAAAGGGGTAGCGGCACAACTTGTTGCCCGCCTACCTACTATCCTTATGTAATTTATCCTTTATTTTTAATGAAAATTTTATGTTGGGTTAAAAAAAAAAAAGATTGTCACTGTTTTGTCGCTTCTCGTTTGTTCTTTAGTTTATGTTTGAGTGTTATGGTTGAACTAGAATTTGACCCCCGCGCGTTGCAGCGGGGGTCACGTGTCGGTAACGCAAATGATATACCATCAGAATGCATTTATCAAACAATTATTGTCAAAATTAGGTCCTCCCACATCGCGTGAGGGGGCGTAAAGCTGTGCCAAGTAGTACTAATGTTTTCCTTGTTTCGAAAGTACCTTTTTACTGTCCAACACAACATAGACCTCAAACCAGTGTTTTGAAACAACCGGGGGGTCGAAACGGTCCGAGTCACTCGGTGTGTATCGACCTAGGGGTAGACCGGTGAACCGACAGTCAGACCGGGAACCGGGTTGGTTAGACTGGGTTTAAGGGGTTGAACTGGATTGTTTAATATTTTTTCAAGTTTTACACAATTAATGTACGAAACTATCCGGTTCTTAAATCTGATTCAACCCGTCCATTCAAAAAGGTTACGTTTTTAGTCGGTTAGGCTTTGCCATTCAGAAAGGGTTGGCGGCGCAGCTTGTTGCCCGCCTTTCCCGCTATCTTGACGTAATTTGTAATGTTTTTTATTTAATGAAAAGTCATTCATATCGTAAAAAAAAAAAGTCCAAGGACGCAAGTTCGTTGTCTGGTCGGGATCTGAAAACATTGCTTCAAACCTTCCGTTACCACTACCATTGCGGTTTCCTTTGTAGCCGATAACGTTAGAGGCACCTCCGTTCATTCACAATCAACAACCGTCGTCAACATATAGTCATATACCTTTAAAAAAAAGAGGTTTTTAAGATCTGAACAAACTCTGTCACACCTCCGCACACTTAAGCATAGACGTTATAATTTCAACAAATTCAAGTTCTTCTTTGGTGAAACTCAACTATGCTAGTAGATTGTGGTAAACAATTAGTCAATTACACACTAAGATACCAAAGAAAAAAAAGAAACCATACAAAGTAAATCCACATTCCACATAACACAAACCATTAAACATTCTAATAACTAAAATAAAAACGAATTACTGATCGTCTTGTTTCTTTTCCAATTTTGTATATGTACATTCTTTTCACATCCCAAAATTATTAAACATTCCATTGCCCCTTCATTCTACCTTTGTCTTTGATTCTTCCCTGTATACACCATTAATAACAACAGTAATGGCTAGAAACTAATTTTCATATCCCAATGGCACCCATTCACCATCCTAACAACGGCGGCGACAATCGCCATCCAAAATGAAACAAAAATGAGAAAGAAATTACGTCAACAGTGGTGTGCTGCCGACACACACAGACAAAGAGAAATGACGTGCGAAGGGGACATTGACGGAAGACAACGTTTGGCGGTCTCACCACCGTAGCACCACCACATCCCTCCTTTCTCTCTCCCTCTATTTGACTAATAATCCAGAAGTGTATGGTAGGTGAGGAGGGTAAAGAATAAGAGAGAGAATGAAGCAATAAGAGAGAGAATGAGTAATGTGTTTAATCAGGAAAGGAAACTAGGTGAGTTGAGAAAATGATAAAGGAGAAGAGAGATAATGAGGTAAGTGGTGGCTTGAACACCTATCTCATTATGTTATGCACATGTACAACCCAAATTACACATGGTACAATAGCATAAAACACAGAACACCACTAATGCACACAGTACAACACCTCATTGCATAAACCACTTGCTAAATAGAATTATTTAAATGTGTTAGTATTGTCTAGATTTGTGATTTTGTAAACTTTTTAATGTATTTTTTCGAACTACAAATTTCATAAAAAAAACACTCCGCTAAAAGAGATGGACGCTGGAGATTGTATGGTGCAATACCTTGGGGGACTTTCGGTTATGGTCACGTTTAGATGTGAAGAGGATGCGTTGAAGATGTTAAAGGTGGCTAAAGAAGTTATCGGATGTTTTTCTTCGGTTGATATATGGAAAGGTCAATTGATGGCGTATGAGCGGCTTGCCTGGATCAAGATCAAAGGGCTACCGGCTCAGCTATTACATGGTTCGATCATTGATAGTATTGCAGAAGTGTTCGGAAGGATTATTCACAGGCCTTCACGATCGGAAGATGATGCTGATTTATCTCATGAGTATATTGGGGTATTAGTAGGAGATGGTAGGAGGATTGCGGATGATGTAACAGTGTTATGGCGCAACAAAACGAATCTAAACTAACTGAGGCCTAACTCTGTTAGTGTGATGCTGATGTGGCTTGTTTGTGTTTCAAAAATGATAATGTGTGGCGAATGACGTGGAATTTTTGTTAAATAATTAATAACAAACATGGTTTTTTCAGTCCTAAATTCAAACACTAGAGCCACCATTGTCGACCAGATCTACCAAAATCGACACCACAACCATCTTCGATCCACCAACACGACCACCACCCACCGCAGCTTTGCCATCAATTTCCTCACCTTCTTCGTCGTTCGCCAACCACCCTCCTCGTGGTCCACCAACATCATCGTCTTCATCGGTCACCATACCCACAACCAACGGTGTGACACCCGGCAAACTCCGGTAACTAACTTTTTGAAAACTTAGTAAGTCTACCTTAGCGAGTCGCGCATACATTACACATGACAGGGTCAGTCGAGTCGAGTCGTACATCATTGGGGTTTTAACACACGCAAGTCTCGAGTCCCGGGAGTTGGTGAACGAGTGTGAACGTGTTTGTTTTCATGTATTATGTGTTTATAATCATTATGTGACTTGTCGGTATGTGAAAACGTGTTAACATATGTTAAAACGGGGTTTAACGCGCCAAATACCCTGAACCAGACCCTGCAGGCGATTAGGGAAGCCTAATCGCCTACAGGAGGGCGATTAGCTTTCTTAGGGGGCGATTGGGCTTGTCTAGGGGGGCGATTGGGGGCTAATCGCCTGATAAGGTAGGCGATTAGCAGCCCTAATCGCCTGATAAGGCTGCACAATCGCCTGACGTGTTTTAAACGACTAGAAACGCCTATAAATACCACCCTTGACCTCTAAAACACCATTTGTGCAACCCTAGCCGTCCTATAACCCATACCAACACACAAACACCCTCTGGAACTCGTTTTTACATCAAAACAACCATTTCCAAGCTTATTCCATCATTTTCTCTTAAATCCAAGGTGTGTTCTTCAAACCCAAACCTTTAAATGATTATATTTTGTTCCCTAAAAGTCCAGACCTGACTTATAAATGTTTTTGTCTTTGAAAATCCATTAAAATCCGTTTTTAAACAAACCCAAACCTTTATGCGTGTTATATGTGTTATTTGTGTTTAAAGGTAGGATTTTTATGATTGAAACATGATTGTTCCTGTGTTATTAAGGTGTCTATGGCTGTTATGAGTTAGTATGATGATGTCCTAGGAGTTTGGATGGTTTTGGTTGTGTATTGTTAATGTTTGATGTTTTGACCCATTTGAATGATTTTGAATGATTAAGGATGCTATGAGGTGTGTTGTTGATTGTATGATGTTAGGGTTTGCTTTAGGATGATACTAGAGCAGTAGGATACTATCGGACAACGTGGTTATGTGATGAAATCTGGATATTTGCTATTTAGGGCAAGTTCTTGCATGTTGATGTGATGTTTACATGTTAAGTTTACTATTTTGGGAAAACGCTCGCATTCGGGACTGTTAGAATGATGAAAACTTAGGGGTTTTGCTTGAAATATGTTTGTTAATGTGTTAGGATTGATTTTGGGTGTTTACACGTGTTCCGGATCTGATTTGGAGGGTTAAACGAGCGAAATTGCGTCGCGCAGCAGCTGCAGGCGATTAGCCATCCTAATCGCCTGATGTGGCAGGCGATTAGCCTGTCAATCGCATGCTAAGGTAGGCGATTAGCATCACAATCACCTGTTGACCATTCCCAATCACCAGTTGACTTTTCCTAATTGCATGCTAAGTTCCTAATCGCGTGTACTGCTGTTATAAGTGTATTTTGACATTCCGAAACCCGATTTGACACCTAGGAACATGCTAGGAACCCCGTGACATGCCTAGTAACATAGTAACACGTGTTTGGACTTAATTGTGCGTTATTTGACCTATGTGTTAGACTCGTTGAACTTTAACGCATGTTAAGTACTAAGTGCATGATTTGTATATGTTTGTGGATGAGATGAACACGTGGAATGTCGGGTCACCAACGGGATGTCGAGTCTTGTCTTACGTAGTCTGGTTGTCGGTCAAACACGTTTTTCAAACACATATTGGTCATGGACTGGGCTTAGGGACTAATGAACCCGACGGGTTATTAGTCTAACTTGACACACATCTTATGATAGGTCGCCACTAGTTGGGGCTATCATATCATATAAACGGTTTACTCATTAACAGAAGACGCAACCTAAGGTGAGTTCACGGCCCCACTTTTATCTGTTTTGGTTTTCGGGGGAGAAACATGCTTCACACTTGTGTTCTTAAAAACTTACACACAAACATGATTTGCTTATACAAAAGTGTTCCGCTTATTAAACAACTCTTTTAAGTTTTGGATTAAACTGTGAACATTCGGTGACGCATAACGGGAAACGGGGATGACGGTAGTTTAGTGTATTCATGCAAACGTGTATTCGTGTGTTCGTGCATTCGTGAAATAGTGTATCCGTGTGTTCGTGCATTCGTGAAATAGTGTATCCGTGTATTCGTGCATTCGTGAGATCGTGTATCCGTGCATTCGTGTATTCGTGCATTCGTGTAGTCGTGTAACCATGTACTCATACATTGTGAACTCAGGTATTCGTGTATCCTAGCTTCAGCATTGGTAAAGGTTTATCAAAGTTCAAACTCATGAAAACGTTTTACTCAAAAACCTGTAAACTCACCAGTATTTTATACTGACGTTTTTAGCATGTTTTCTCAGGTCGCTAAGGTAGCAGCTGTCATCTAGGCGCACGGAGTCGCACTGGAGTCGTACTCGCGTCTAGGATCATTATGCATGTTTTCTTCGGGATGTTAAACTCTTAAACTTATGTTTCCATTTACTTTTGACTTTTGTAAACTTAAACGCTTCCGCGCTTTCAAATGATGGTTTTAAATCTTATGCATGATTTTATTTACGTATGTTTTTACATTTAGATGTCGTTTATTGTGACCGTTGACTTGGATCCTGGTGTGTCGCACGCCTCACGGTAGAACTCCGCTTGTGGAAATTTGAGGGTGTGACAAACGGTGGGTCTTCCATATCGTCACCTCTCACGATTTTTAGGTGATGGTGACGAAAAGAATAACCCTTTAAAAAACTTCATGAGTAGTCGGAGATTGTCGTCCGTCCAAAATGGAAAACATTAATTTGCCGGTGTAGGTGACGATTTGCAAGTTTTGGGGTTTTGCAGGTTCTAGGGTTTGCAAGTTAGGGGGTTTGGATTTGCAGGTTTGGAGAAAGACGATGGTGGTGGCGGTAGGAGTTGGTGGTGGCATGTGGTGACGTTGGTAACTGTCATGGTGGTGGCACAATGGTGATAAGAGAGGGTGTGATGGTGGTGGCCATGGTGCTGGTGGATGCCAAATGTTAATTTTTTTAACATGTCAGCATCCACATCATCTTATTCGTATACTAACAGAATTAGACCTGAGTTAGTTTGAGTTTGTTGGTGACCAATATATTAGAAGGTATTAGCGAGATTAGTAGGATTGTAATATTATATTTGTTTGGACCATTAAAATCCCAATCCAAAATACAAAATCTACTTTCCACAAGTACAAAGTGACCCATTAGGGGGTAGTTTTGCAAAACAATCACAAATTTAAGCACCAATTTGCAATTATCCCATCACCACCCCCTCCAATCTTGACCTCTGCATCATCACCACCATTCCCACCTCCTACAATCCCAGCTGCTACACACTCCCTCATATCATATGCACCCATCGTAACATAACCTTTCTTGGGTTTACTCTAATGACGATGATGGGTTGTTGTGTTCCTTCACGTGACACGTCTGACCGTTTCTCTGACCGTTGCTCCACCCTCTTCCCCTGCCTCTCTGATCCCGGTAATAATATTAATATTATTACTATTCACTTCTGTTGTGTCTTTACTCAACTGGGTATGATTAAATTTGGTTTCTTTTTGTTTGTGGGTGCAGTTAGAAGATCTACCTTGTGTTTGAGATTGGCTTTGGTCATGCTGCATCTTATCTTTGTTGGCTTTATTTTTATCTTTGATCAAGATTTTAGACAGAGGTCAAAAGACCAGCCTTTGTAAGTACAGTAGATGTTTGTTTGTTTGTTTACTGGCACATACTTGTGTACAGTGTACTGTAACCTGAGTAGGGTTCATTAATTAATTAGTAATTGGTGTTTAAATAAAGGTTTAATGCTTTAGGGCTTGAAAGTACACTTATTGTATATTGTAAGGGTCGGCAAAACAGGTATAACCGTGTTAAACAGGTTAGAGATGACGAGATTAATACAAGTATCAAACATGAAAACGACTTGTTTAACTGATTTTTTTAAATGTTTTATGTGCCAATAAGAAGAAATGATGGAGTCTAGCCTACTAATTTTAATTACCTTAGACTGTAAGGAGTGGGGCTGGAAAGGGGGGCGGGGAAACTCTTCACGGGCGGGAACACTGCCCCGGTAGGGCGTGGAAGGGGGTGGGAAGGGTTTGGGCGCCCCCCCCCCCCCATCCACTCCCCACAATTTTCACCTTTCACACGTAGGCCCCACAAGTGCCACATGGCGCTTCATCCCCCCCCCCCCCCCCCCCCCCTCCACTCCTTATACCCTTACAAAGAAATATAAAGTTACATAGTGTACTTTATATTAAACAAGTTTAATCGTGTCATAAACAGGTCAGGAATTGTCAGCCCAAGGCGGTTGCATTTAGGGCCTAATTAATTTATGTCTGATCGTGTACATTAACATATTTAGAGTTATGTGTGTGATCATCTTTTAGTGACTTGATTATAACCTACGTTTTGGCAGGTATACGTCGATCTATATGTTGTTGGTTGTTGTTACATTAGTTCAGTATTTCTTTACCTCTGGTTCTTCTCCAGGGTATGTTATGATATGTTTATGTTCTGTTTTTAAAAAAAATGTATAGTTATGAGAGTGTTGTGTATAACAGCTTTATGCCTGCGTAGGTATGTGGTTGATGCAATGAGAGAATTTGCCAAGACAGAGGCCTCGTTACGGGCATCAGAAGTATCAAAGTAAGCACTTATTTCGGCATTAGTTTTATGTTCATAGTTTTGTTTTTTCGAATGGTGAATTACTTATGTTGTAAGGAAACACATGATAATGTATTTGTATATTGGTGTGAATGATCAAGCAAAGACAACCTGCTTCAAGTAAAAATGGCAATGTAGTTGTGACTATAGACAGAAACCGGTTGGGAGAAAATCTTTTAGGGAATAACCCAATGAATTGGACAAAGATGGTGATGGACATGTACCCACCTGCTCCTCCTGGTCAACCTGCAACGTCTGCCAGGTAGTCGCTTGTTATATTATTATGTTATGCATTTCATTTTGTGCAATTGCTTATGTTTTTATGTATTAGACTATTAGTGCATGACGTTGTACCATCTGAAATCCGAATGCTACAATGAGGTTTTATTGTGTGCATTTGGTATGTACTACAATGTCGATCTTTTACATTTAAGGTTTCCCATAAAATGCCTTTTTTTCACATATTTTCCTATAAAAATATAACGAGACAAGGCTTGCTTTTAATTGGCATAATGTATACAATTAGCCAGTAGCCACACAAGTATTTGAAAGGTTACATTAAGGCCATCCAAATAACAAAATAGCATTATAAGCTTGGTTTTAAATGGTTAAACTATACACCGCTTATTGTACCCGAGGTGCAAATAATTATATATATTTTCTAGAGGTTTCTAGCATCAGTTACCTAATATTCGACACGCATAAGCTTTATATATATGTTTTAATGTCAAAATTACATACATGTACAACCTGAAACCATGTTGTACAACCTGCTGCAATGTGGGAAATACTCTTGGTTGTAAAAAGCGAGAAGCGAACAAAAGCGACAAGGTCTTGAACCACTTTTCGTACCCGAGGCGCAACTGATTATTATTTTTATATATTTTCTATAGGTTTCTAGCATCCTTTTCCAAATATTTAGATACAAATAAGCTTTATTTAATATTATAATTACATACATTTACAACCTGAAAATCATGTTGTACAACAATCTGCTGCACAAAATTGCTGGAAATATATGAGGCGCGCGTTTCATAGTCAAGTTTTTTGCCAACAAGGTCCGTGATACAAAACCGAGGGTCGACCCGCGTCTCGTTGGCAGCTCCAGCGGGGTATTTGACCCATTTAATTATCAGCGGGAATGGGTTTTGGGGGGAACAGTTTTAGGAGCAAGTAGAGTGCCAAAATCAATGGAGTAGTTGGTTTATTCTAATCCTATTAATATTTGCATATTGTTTAGATTAGCAAATAGTGTTCGTTTTAATTATTTTGTTCAGTCAAGTTTAGGAGATTCCCCATCTCGAGTTGGGTCTATCATCATCTTATAATAAGTTTTTCAGTAAATTAAATCATCCGACTTCTATCGGGTCTTATCAGCGCGCCTCAGGTTCACTTCATTAAAAACTCGCACCTTGTGTAGTCTAAAGTGCTGAGAGCTTCGCCTTAGGGTGCCTTGCGCCTAGGCGCGCTTTTTCAACCAATAAATACATGAGGCGCGCGCCTCAGGGTCACTTTTTTTGCATAAAACTCGCCTCAGGTGGCGCTTTATGTAAAGCATGCGCCTAGGCGTGCTTTTTAAACTCATATTATGAGCCACCCAAGTATCGGTCTGCTTTTGTTTGTGCTAGTTTCAGCCACTAAGTTGTTGGACAATTTTAAAATGATTGAAAATTTTGGCTATTTACTAACCGCTTCTGTTTTCTACTTTGTTTCAGGACATACACCTGCACTTACTGTCATGTTGTGCAGGTACCTTTTTTGTGGTATATTACTTCTGTACGGCCTACTTGATTTTGTCGAGATCTCAACTGAAAACTTACAAAAATTTCTAACCATTATCGAAGTTAGATGGAAAGTGACCTAAATTTGCCTTTGGTTTAATAGGTTACCAAGTAAGGTCATAAATTGAAACGCTTGGCAGCATAAACGATTGATCTCCTCTAAACTTTCTTTGCTAAGTTACCAAGTTAAGAATGACATCTACAATATATAATTTCATTGATACGTGTGTAATGTAGTTTAGAAAGGTGGTTGTTCATCTCATTATGTTTAACCGAGTTCATGTTAAAATAGGGATAACACATTTCATGTTAAATATGAATACAACTCATTGATAACTTTATTACAGCCTCCAAGAGCCAAGCATTGCCATGATTGTGACCGATGCGTTCTTCAGTTTGATCACCATTGTGTTTGGCTGGGAACGTGTATTGGCCAGGGGAACCATTGTCGATTTTGGTGCGTGATTAGTACTTATTATTGATGATTTCTCTTTATTTGTATCTCTTTTGTACTTTAATTTTTTTTATTGTAAATTCTATTTTCTAAAATATGTTCGTCTTTGGATTTAATCGACAGGTGGTACATTCTTGAGGAAACGGCGTTATGTATTTGGACTGGCATTTTGTATATCGAGTACCTACAAGCATCATTTGATAAAGCTTGGTATGTTTTCCTTTTTGACCTTCCTTATTACTTGAAAAGAGTAAGGACGGAAAAGTGAAAAGCTTGCAAAAGATATCGATTTTTGTTATTCAGTGTTGTATACTCATTTCCATCTTGTTTTTTTTTTTTCATTTCATTCAGGTTGGTCGATGTTATCATGATTATCCTGCTATCTATATTGTCGATTGCATTGATATTTCTTCTCCTCCTTCTTCTATTCCATAGGTGAGTTTTTGTTCATGAATTTGCTTTATTAACATTCATCTGTGTCATTTTCTATACAATATAAATACACACACATATATAGAGGAACGTTCAATACAAAACTAATTTTTTAAGAAGAGAACTGAGAGAACCGCATGAACCCCTGAATCTACTGCTTTAAATGTTATACATATACATAAGGTGGTTATGTAACTGCATAACTGCCTATGTTATTTAATTAGCACCACATACAAGTGCTTTATCGCGGTTCTCGTGTTTCTCTACATAAATTTGGTTCTGTCTTGAATGTGTGCCGATACATTGTTGTTATTATTAGTACTTGTCTAGGTAAAGCCATCTGCTTGAGTTTGCTCTTTATCTATCTTTTCAGCTATCTAGTTGTGACAAACCAAACCACATATGAGCTTGTGAGACGCCGGAGAATACCATATATGAGGTTAGTTGATTAATCATATAATTTCTTTGCCATATATCTATTAATCTTATTACACACTATCTACAAGCTTTGAGTGATTTGCCAACAACGATGACATTAGTGAAAATGAGCAAATAATTTAAAATGCAACCACATATCACTTACGAACGTATAAAATAAGTGGATTTGTTACCAATGTATCCAATCATGTATTAACTTTGATACCACATTTATGCCAGTGTATGCAATTCAAGTATAGTATTTTAATCTAAAATGTAATGCACATTATAAAAAGATAATTTAGCGTTTTCTCTAAGACCATCTTTGTTAGCAAATCAAAGTTATTAGCACGTTATAATATTTTAATCTTAAAGTAATGCACATTATAATATTTTAATCTAAAAGTAATGCACATTATAAAAAAGATGTACGAGGGTGGATTCATGTAGAGTTCGAAATCATACTTTGCATTTGATTGAAGTCTGTGGTCGGTTACGTCCTATATCGTTGATCACCTGTTAAGTTTGCTAATCTGTTAAAAATGATGTTAGTTTATAAGCTGTATTAAACAAAATGGAGACTCTCACCTCAAAAGAACTAAATGAATACTCATGAGTTAAATGAATCAGACTTTCACACTACCTAATTCCATGTGTTTGGTAATCTATGGTCCATGCATCACTTGACTTGAGTACTGTATCATTTAATTTGCTGAACTTTTTATCTTATTTGGTGTTTTGACCCGATCCATTTGTTGCCCCCTCACAAAAATTCCGGGATCCGCCACTGTGTACAACTGAGTACAAAATATAATCACCCAGATGATTGGTTTTTTAAACACATATCCAAACACTTAACGCTTGTATTAATGTGCAGAAATATCCCAGAAAGAGTGTATCCGTTCAGTAAAGGCGCTTGCAGAAATTTATACAACTTTTGCTTTGCAAGAACAAGCGTACACGCACTGGAACCACTACCAAGTGCACATGAGCTAGAGCAGATGTCGGTACCATATACATGTTTAGATGTCATATCATGTAGATGTTGTTGCTGAACTTATTGCTTGTGTTCATATACCGAGTTTTGCAAACAAGGTTATGTTGTGCTAGTATTAATTAGTGTCTGACCGCATTATTGTTTGATTTTGATTTTTGTGTTTAATTGAGAGAAAAAATTGAAATATATATCGGCATTAGGTTTGGCCTCTGGGTTCAATTTGTTTTCTCGCTTTTTTAATTATTTTATTTTCATTTTGTTCGCATGATATTCAATCGATTGTCATACTCTTAGGAAATTCGCCTAATAACATTAGAAATGATCAGCTAGTTGTCGGGTCATACAAATCGTATATTTCCATTTAACAAATCATCCATGTACGCAATATCGATTTCAATGTCCCAAGTCATTATTTTGATTTAACATGATTAATATTGGGGCATTTAGTTCACTCATGCACAATTAAGTAATAGTTGACACAATAGATAGGTCGGGTCGGGTCATATAACTAAAACAAAGAAGATTCAAATATTTAAGGGAGTTTTGATGCATGCTTTAAGAGCAACACTCTTTTAATTAGGACAGTGATTTATAATCACCTTAGCACTTAAGTTATCGCCCAAACCCTAATCAATTGTGAACCATATATATGATGTTTTTTTAACGGTATGGATCAATGGTTAGTGAACCTCTCTTACGGGCGCTAAGACGCCACTGGCCCGAGTTCGATCCCTTTGGCCCCGTGACGGATCTTGAACCAAACACCTGGTAGGGCCGGGCTTAATCTGGGCGGGCCGGACTCAATACATATACAAATTTTCGGAAAATTTCGGTGAAATTTACACTACGAAACGACAAAACTGGGCAGGCCGAGGCCCGGTCTCCACTCCACTAAGAACCGCCCCTGCTTTGGCCTGCTTGTTTTGGTTATTTTTACAGTTCCTCCCTCCACAAACCAACAATAATAATTTAACTAACTTCACTAGAAATCTTATACAAGAATGCATTTGAATAAGTGATATAATCAAATTTAAGCATTTCTAACATGAATAGAATACTAGATATAGTGTCATTAGACTGGATATTTGCTTGTTTGTGAACTATACCTACCAAGAACAGGTCAAGTATAAAATGAAAACCCAATTGAGTTGAGAAAACCTTGGAAACCCATGTAAAAAATGATTTTTTTCTTTTGAAAAAAAATAACCAATGTAAAATACATGTTTTTAAGTGTTTTTGGCCAAAAAAATAAAAAAAAGCGCCGAAGGGATTTTTTTTAAAAAAATAAACAAAGCTGCGAAAACACATGTTTACAACAGCTTTTATAACAGCAAATAGCTGAAAACATATGTTTTTTAGCAACTTTGTTTATTTTTTAAAAAAAAATCCCTTCGGCGCTTTTTATATTTTTTTGGCCCAAGATGCTTAAAAACATGTTTTTTACATTGGTTATTTTTTTCAAAAAAAAAATAATGATTTTTTACGTGGATTTCCAAGGTTTTCTCAACTCAAGAGGGTTTTCAATTATTTGCTTGTTTGTGAACTATACCTACCAAGAACATATATAAAAAAACTCCAAATACTTGTCGGAATCATATGATGGATATATACTGTTTACAAAATTCTGACATTCTATGTTATAACCCAAAAAAATAATTTAGATACTGAATTATTAAAACAAAAGTGGATGGCATCTTTAACCATCTACAAAATTCTGTTATTTTTCACTACTAAATAATACTAAAAAAATAAACATTTCTCATTTGGGATCTTTTAATATGAGCAGTAAAGTAGCTGATGAGATTTCCAAATATCACCTGTTCATCTACCACCGCCGCCCGTCTTCCACTTATTGATGGGAAAGATGGTGACTTTCCGTCTAGGCGTGTCTCTGGCGGCCTTCTTTGACGGCTGCAATGGAGGCGTATCTCTGGCGGTCTTCTTTGGTGGCTGCAATGGTGGCCGTCTTTTAATTTCATCTTCATCTCTATCATCCTTGAAATCTGCTAGTGGCTTTAACTCAAATGCACCCCTAGTGAAATTTCTTGCGACCTGATGTATTAAAGTCATTATTTTTTGGCTGATTTGTTTAATTTGACCCGTTTGAGATTAAAAAACAACCCAAATTGACCCATTACCTTGAGCACAATCCATACTCTAAGAGAACTACTCAGGATAGCTAGTCTTGTCCTCTTTCCAGAAGTTAGGTAACTACCCATATATCGATCAACCATTAGAACGAATTTTGGCCATGTATCAGGCTTTCCAGGATCTGGTTTCTCTATCTGTGCCTAACACGAGTGAAAATCGTATGAATAATCATCCTTATTGATCAACTATTTTTGGTTTTTATATTGGATTTGAGCCGCGATGGTAAATAAAGCAAAATAATTACTCACAAGCAATCGACAAATCTCACGCTCGATTTTTGAAAATGAGGTTTCCAAAGCTTCGACTCTCCCAGTAGCATGACAACAAGAGCACGGTTCACTGATCATAAATGTCACACTAGGTCGCACCTGGTCAAGAGTGCAAAGAGTTATTAGTGCTACAAAAATGACTACTTTATTAATTAATGAAATGAAATACTGTTTTTTATTTATAAATTTTTTATGAATATAAACAAGAGCTTCATAAATCAGTCCAGAAAAAAAAGGCCATACCCTTTTTCTGGTTATCTCCATTAGCCCATGCCTTGAAAGTTCAGAGACTTTGACCAATGAGCGGTCCCTCTCAACTGCACGTTTGACCTCTTCATAGACCAATCTCTTATTTACTGAACAATATTCACAAAGAAAAATGTACCCATGATTTAATGTTGATACTTGATACAGAACAAATCTTTCTTGTATGACCGTTTCTTAACATAATAAGTTAATAACACACACACACATATAGAGAGAGAGACTTACAATCATCTGACATATCAATGAAATCGACTACAATAATCCCACCAATATCTCTTAATCGTAATTCCCTAGCAATCTGAAATCCATGGAAAATCAATATTAAGTATTTTAAGTGAGGGGAAAAACGAATATTCAAGTTGAAAATCACATTACAATTTACAAATAATCACTGAAAATAGTTTGAACTCTTCAATCATCAGCATTTTCATCATTTTTTAAGAGAGAAATGCGTATATTTACTTCATAAATCATAATATCACAATGTATAAGCACGAAGCCTAAAAGCTGCCAACTTTTGTCATGATTACGTATTTATACAACTCAATTAGAGAATCAGAATTGTAATATCGACACACATATTTAAAATGAACTAAATGATACACATACATACTTGTTTCGCAGCTGCAAGATTAACTTCAAGGATGGCTTTCTCCTGAGAAGTTCCATGACCAAGCATGCATTGTCCTCCATTCACATCAATGGAAACCAAAGCCTCCGTTTGTTCAATTACTAGATAACCTCCATTAGAGAGTGCAACTCTACATTACAAAACACGTATATAACTCCAATAAATATTACAGCAGGCTTGTTACAAGGTACTTGCCTGATAATTTTAGTTTTTTTCAACACAAGAAATGTATCGACAATAAGTCCTAAAATATGACAATAATCAGAGAAGTGTGTTACTTCTCACCTTTTACTTAGCATGTTGTTCAGTTCTTCTTCAATGTTATACTCATCAAAAAGTGGATTCTTTTTGTTGTACAACTCAACGCGATTGCACAGATCAGGAGCTATATCCTGAAGATAATTTGTAACCTGAATGGAGACACAAAGATTCAGAAGGAGACAAATAAGTGAAGGAAAAAGGAACACTGTAAACAAACACACAATGCTATAACAAGTTAAGCATCAATTATTTATAATGTAAAATGAATATACACACAAGTGTGTGAAAAAGGTATAACAACAATGCATAAACGCAGAAATGTTTTGATATGCTTTAGCCAAGAGATACCTCATGATATATCCTTGGAGAATCAACTACCATTTTCTTCACCTGAAGACAGCCGGTTGAAATAATTAATACATATTCAAAGTGAGGCCTAAATACCAGACGTGAAACAACTATTTTTCTAATATTACCTTATGATTAAAATAATCTTGGACAACAGAGAGTGTTTGGCCCATTGCTCTATGTAACATAGCAGGAATTGCACCTTCAACACCTTCATCAGCCGCAAGGGCTGCAGATGTAGCTTGTTCAGTAATAGTTTTCCACATTGAAAGCAAGCCATCAAGATCCTTTTGCAGTTCTTCCAAAGTATGACCAGCAGCAACAGTCCTTACAGTTAGACCAAACCCAGGCGGCTGCAAAGTCTTTGCTATGACCCGCAACCGAGTTCTCTCCACCCCAGATATTTTCTTCGAAATTCCAATTCTATTGCAACGAGTCATCAGAACCTGCACATTATTTAGAATTCCTATTTTAATAAATAAACTTAAGGTCAAAATGGGTTAATACTTAACCTTGTTTAAAATGTCATTATAATTTTTAATTTTGCACCCAAAAAAACCCATATTTAACTTGTTCAATATGCACATAAGTGTGAGTGTTGAAAACAGAATGACTCGATACCCCCTTAAATCAGGCAAGATTTTGATATGGTAACCTCCCAAGCGTGCAAAAATGATGATGTGTATACCTTTTTGATCATGTAAGATGACGTGGATTTTATTTAAAGAAGTCAAAGTTTAATGAGGTCTCTCCCAGTGAAAAAAAAAGAGTATACACGGCATTGGCATCCATATAAGCAAAAAGTCATATAAATGGAACATATGTGAAGTTTTACCCGTTGCCCGTTGGATACAGCATACAACCCTAAAACCCTTTTTATAGTAAACAGCATAATTGTCACCTCTAAGCATAAGCATAAGCATATTCAGAATAGGACATACCCAGAATCGACTCCTTAACTTTGGATAAGCTGTCAATGTTGGGCCTTTGGTACCCAGACCCTCTTTGACAACTTGGACGATTATTTTAGTGCCTCTTTGAACTTGGGACCACGTACTTTCATCTGAACTAGCTTGCTTATCTTGAAGTTGATAGTCTGCACCGTTTAAATTTGTCATGCCGACATTAATGTTATTCATGGTTTGACTATGTGAATTATGAGAGTTACCAATTGGTTGAAATATATTCCTCTTGCCATTAATATACAACACAGGACTACTAACCACACCACCATTGGCATTTCCTTCAAAATCTTCTGATACATCAAACTCGTCATCTATATCATGCTCTCCAAAATCATCATCATTATTCTGATCGGGATCATTAATATTATCAATGATTTCCACATCTTCCGACTTGTGCTTTTTCTCATTAACTCTAGCAGGATGTTCTAGAAGCTCAACAAGCAAAGACCCATCTTCTGATCTATGATCTTTATAATGAGAAAATGGAGGAAATATAAATGGCTCAAGATGATGTCGTATTTCCACAAGAGACGCCCTAGAGTGCCCAATGTTTACAAATGCACCACCCATGTGCGGAACTAGTTTCGTAACAACTCCTATATATACACTATCACATTGCACATTATTTTTTATAGGTTCTAGTAATATTTCGACCAATTTTTCATCTTCCATTACTGCAACCCTTTGCATGGTACATAAAGAAGAGTTTATCAATATAATCGTATCCACGCATACTTCCTGCATACCTACCCCTACCCTATTCTCACTATCACGAAACAAATCTTTTGGAATTTCCTCAAGCTCATTAATAGAAGGTTTATCGACAGAGAGTATTTCTGTAATTTGTGGACCCTCATCGTTCTTAGGGACCTCAATAGCTAACCAGGGCTCTTCAACGGGGTACTCTCTTTCTGAATTATTTTGCTTTAAGTTTATATTATTTAAAAAACTTGAAGAATCTGTTTTCCTATTAGATTCGAAAAGTTCAGAAGATTCTAGAAGCCACGGTTCCTCTACAGGCTGGAAAGTTCTGCTGTATAGTCCATATATATCATCAGAACCAAAGTCATCTTCAAAATCTAGATCACCCAATAACTGTTTCGAGACCAGAAAGTCGCTTCCGGAGTTTTCCAATTTGTTTCCTTCATCTGTCAAATCACTGGAAGCATTTGAGTTTTCAGAAACATATTAAACATTAAAGTTTTTGTTTACGTGATTGTATATGCAATGAATAGATAGATACATACCTCTAGGTTGAGCGGAAATCAACGGATGTCCGGGGAGCCACGTGTCCACCATCCACGACCCAAAATAACTCGGTGAAGGGTTTCGGATACATCGTGACCTCCTTAATAATATTTTCCTGCTCTTTTTACTAGCTAAATGTGGTGAAAGTAAGACTTCGGGTCTTAACATCCACAAGATTTCACATACAGATTGCATACCTCCCTTGATAAGACAACTACAGGAAAAACATTCTCTACCATGTATCTGCTGAAATCAAACTAACCACGTCATGCTTTGTGCAAATGTTACTCAAATTTACATAAGTTGCAAGTTGCAGATCAACCGTTATATCAACAAACCATAAAAAATAACAATGATACAAGACTAGCATCTAATTATCTAAAGAAAACTGAAATTATCCACTACATTATGAACAGGATTTCATAATAAGGCTACAACTTATTGATCTTGTTGTTTGCAACGATCAACAGACAATACATAGAAAAGTGCATATTTGATTACAATCAGTTCCAAATTAAACACTTTAGCTTCAACATATTTGGCTGTAAAAAACATAGAAATATACCATGCATTTACTTAGTTTGGTGCAGTTTCTCGATTCTTAGTTTCTAACTGAACGCCTCTAAACAAGGTGGTAGTGGCAGCCAAAAGACCAACAATTACCACCATATGTAAATGATTTTTAATGGTACGTGTAGCACATCGCAATCTCCTAGTAACGCATAATCAACACTGATTACCGGTAACACAAACTACTCACCATGAATAATAAACATAAGAAACCTCTAGGAAAAACAAAACAACTTTTCATTTCCTTGTTATTCTTGACTAGTAATCACATAAGTGCACATAATAAACATGTTTCTAGTGAAGAAATGGTCAACTGTTACAATTCAACAACATCTTAACAACAAAACATTATAGAAAATTCCATCAATGTCCATATTAAAATGTGAATTTTTTTATTTATTTATTTTTTTGAAATGTGAATAAATTTACAAAATAACAGTTTACACCTAGCTATATACTTAACACAGTAAAACATAAAATGGTATAACTATTTAAATCACCCATGTAAACAATTTGAGCATGCACCGTAAAAAAACTAAGCTACACTTTTTAACAAACAGTTGGTGTGCATACCATGGCAATGGAGTCTATAGGTGTAAAAACCAAAAAAGCTTTCAAACCCACAAAAGATTAACAAAAAAGATTCACAAACTGGCATAAAATCAATTCAGTACAAAGTAAAAGATTATTACAGAATAACAAAAGGATTATAATATCATGAAATGAAGGTGGGAGAGAGAGAGAGAGAGAGAGAGAGAGAGAGAGAGAGAGAGTAAGCGTACGATGTGGAGTTATGCAGAAGGTAGTGAAAGAGTGAAAGCAAGTGAAGAAAATAGCGAGGCTCTGCCTGCAACCAAGATAAGGAAGGAAGAGGCAATAAGATGGGGGTCGGTGGCAAATCGTGTCTTAACAGGTTTAATAGGTCTCTGACAACGTAAACAAATCAAGTTCTAAACATGAACACAACTCATTTATATCTCATGTTTATAACACAATTTTACGTTCTATGTACCAAAAGGGGAAATGAAGGATATTTGTCTCTTAATTCTAAGTATTTAAAAAAAAGTAAAAAATTACATAGTATATTTTTCAGTTAACAGTTAACAGGTCTTATCATGTCTTATACAGGTTACCCATTGTTAGCCCTGGTTTTTTGTAGTAGAGCAAATAATTACACATCATTCTAATTTTATTTTTAATTTAATTTAACTAGGAGGGTGGCAAATAATTTTAATTTAATTTAACTAAGAGGGTTGCAAACGTAATATAAAGTTATAAAAGAAAATATTACTCTTTATTTACATATATTACCCAAAATCGTCTCTGAGATTTGTGATTTTTACCACATACATCCAAACGTTTTTCTTTTTTTCCAACTTGGCCCTTTATGTTTGCGTTTGGTTGCTAGTTCTATCAATTTTGATAACTCTGTTTATTTATTTTGTTAATTATATGTGATTTGACCAAATTATCCATTTGATAAAAAATACATAATTATAAACATCAAGATAAATCAAAATTTATATAATAACTTTTACTCTTTACTTTCTCTCTCTAACATAGCTACCAACACCTAACACATCCACCACTACCAGCAAACCACCACTATCATCATCACCAAACCACCATGTCGCCACCATTGTTGATGGTGTGGGTAGCTTAAGGCTAAAAAACTGATTATAACACACAAACTGCTTGAAAGGTTAAAGGCTTAAAAGATTCAAAAGATGACAAATGTCTGCTAGTGACATGTCTTGTCACTACTTTCTCGATTGACTTCCTACATTTGGCCACAGCCACCACTTGTGAAGAACACATGCTTTTACCCGTAGGTTTCAAGCCTCTATTAGGCTAAAGTGGAAAGTCTCTTGTTGCAATCTTAGATAGAGAGTGTTCTCATTCCTCTTATAGAAGATGCTTTGCTTATAAATCTAGACCTGATCACCATCAAAGATCACACCTTACACACTTATATTCTCTCTATCAAAGATTATACTTTACGTATGATCTTTTCATTACATCACATCTTCAAAGTAACCATACTTTAAACAATATTCTTACACACTTCTATTACCAAAACTGACCCTGTGGTTTGGGCCATTTTGCCAGTCCAACCCAAAATCAAAATAATTGCTTGAACACTCCCTCAAGTTTGACGAAATAAGCCAAAACGGTCCATTTCGTTAACGGGGTTAACTCAACCTCATTAAATCAGGGGCAAAATTATCCATCTATGCTAAAACTTACTTAATTCCCAAAACCTTCCATGTTCTCCTCTTCCTCGTATCCCTGCTCTTCTCTTTCTCAACTCCACTCTGTTTCCCCTCTACAACAGCTCCTTTTCTGCAGGTGATCTTCTGCTTCTTCTGATTTAGGGTTTAGGTATGTATGTATTGCTTCAATTAATGTACTGATTTAAGGCTTAGGTATGTATGTATTGCTTCAATTAATGTACTGATTTACATTGTAGTGTGAATGAAAATAATTATAGAGTACTAATAATGTTGCAGATGCATATGTGCAGTAGATTTGTGCAGGCTCATGCTGTATGCTAGCTGCTACTGTATAACCCATTTGGGTTGATCAAGTCAACTGCTGCATATTTACCACTTGTGCAGTTGACCCATGAACCATTTGCAAGTTGAAGAATAGGCAGTTGTGCAGCTGCACATTTGACCAAAACTGCACATTGCACACAGACGGATACAAATGCATAGATATGCACTAAATGGGTCAACCACTGCACTAATATATATTGCCAATACAAATATCCACACATATGCACTACTGATCAACCAAAATGGGTCATGCATGAGCCTGCACAAATGTGCATATGCAACCAACAAAAAACATCACAACACAGGCAATGTGCAGCAGTTTTGCAAATGGTCATGGGTCAGCTGCAAAAGCCAAAATAAAACAAATCTACTACTGGGTCATGGGTCATGCATGAGTCTACACAAATGTGCATATGCATGAGCCCCTTCTGCTTCTGTATGACCCATTTGGGTTGTTTAAGTTAACTACTGCCTATGTACCACTTTGTGCAGTTGCTATATGACCCATTTGGGTTGATCAAGTTCAAAACTACATATTTGTGCAAGCATGACCTAATGACCAAACTACACATTGCCTATTTACCAAAACTGCACATTCGTGCAAGTTTAAAACTGCACAGTTGCACTAATATATAGCCAGAGCATATATGTAGGAATATAAATCAATACCGGTACCTAATCTGGAAATTCCTAGGTTACACATATTGTATTGAATTATAATTATTTGTAAGGTTAGAAGATATATGAGGTTTTCTTGTACAGTAAGAATAATATCATTTATCATTAATTTCTTTACATAAATTCAACATAAGCTATGCTATAAACCATTCTCATAAATCGAAGAAATGTAACCATCTAGTCTATAATAAGATAACCTCGGAGACTCTTAAGTTGTTAATAAATGAAAAGAAATCAAATCTTAACTTCACACTGAAATAAGTAATCAATTATTATTTGCGTTAGTTCAATTTCTTCAAAGCTATAGCATAACGGATTAGGCAACAATTACAAATAGTCATAGATGAACTAAATTAAATCTCAAATATAAATCAATACCAATATCTAGTCTATAAACTCCTAGGTTACACAAATTGTATCGAATTACAGGTCACTTTGCGGTTATATTAATTAGAGAACTATTATTAAGCTAATAATTGAAATCAAACAAACAAATTTCCTCATAATAAACAGCTCAACAAATGAATTTCAAAATATCACAAAGGAGTTGTTCTGGAGGATTAATGGAGGGAAATGAGCTGCTGTGGAGGGAACAAAGAGAAGAGAAAACGAGTCAGGGACATATAAAGGGGAGAACAGAGACGGTTTTGGCAATTAACTCTAAGGTTTAACATTGGTGGACAATTTTGCCCCCTAACTTAACGAGGTTGAGTTAACCCCGTTAAGTAATTGGACTGTTTTGGCTTATTTCGTTAAACTCGAGGGAGTGTTTAAGCAATTATTTTGATTTTAAGCTGGACTGGCAAAATGACTCAAACCACATGAATGGTTTTAGCAATTAACTCATTATTATAAATTATAAGACAAGATCTAGAAGTATGGGAACACAATAAGACTATTTGGTGTGGTCACCATTTCCCCCAACTTCCCCAAGTGCCACATCAGCGCCACATCATTTCCCTCATTTTCTCCCCCAAAGTTTGAAAATGGTTTCCCCCAATTCCCCCATTCCCTCTTCCTTTTTTTATTCTTTTTCCTTTTTATTTAATTATATATTTTATATTTCATAATTATTTTTTTATAAAATAAAATAAAAAACGTCAAAATAAATAAAAAAACCGTGAAAATTTAAAAAAAAAATGGAAAAGCATAAAAAAATGAAATTTCATAAATTTTTAAAAAAATACAACCTAAAGTTCACAAAGTAAAAAAAAATATTACAAACTAAAGTTCACAAAATAATAAAAATTACAAACTAAACTTCATAAAAAAATTGTACAAACTACTCGTCATCAACAACGGGTGCAACGGGGGTGGGGTTGACATGAAAATTATTCCAAATGTGATCGACGAGATCCGAAACAAGGTTTCCATGAATATTAGTATTGTGTAACGCCCACGTGTTTGATTCTTGTTGTCCCTCTTCAACTGGCTCGAGAACCTCTTCAACCTCATTCGGATCGTAAACGCATATCGCACGACCTTCGTCTTCAATTATCATGTTATGAAGTATTAAACAAGCGTACATAATGTATCTCAATCTTTGTGGATGAAATGCACGTGCTGGGCGTTCTATTATGAGCCATTTTGCCTTGATCACACCATACAATTGTTCGACGTCTTTTCTTGCCGCTTCTTGGCACTTCGCAGACTTTTTCCTTTTCTCGTCTGTAGAATTCAGTATTGTCTTCACAATAGACGAGTAGCTTGGGTATATGCCGTCACATAGATAATACCCATGCTTATATTTTACGCCATTGAGCCAAAAAGAATCATCTGGGCCGGTGCCTTTAATCATGGTGTCAAAAATTTGAGATCTTGCAAGAACATTTAAATCGTTACATGAACTTGCAACGCCAAAAAAAGCATGTCAAATCCATAGATCTTGTGAGCAAGCGGTTTCAAGAATAATTGATGGTTCTCCCACGTCACCCCGAATAAATTGACCTTTTCATGCGGTGGGGCAATTACGCCATGGCCAATGCGTACAATCAAGACTTCCTAGCATGCCAGGAAAGCCGTGTTTCTTTGCATGGTGCGCGTAGATCTTTTCGATGTCGCTCTTCCTTGGCGTACGCATATAAACCTTGCTATATAACTTCACGACATCTACGCAAAACTGGTACAAACATTCCCGACTCATTCTATTAGACATCTTTAAATACTCATCCCATGCATCACTAGCAGTGCCGTATGCTAATTGACGAATTGCAGACGTGCATTTTTGTAGGGTCGTAAAACCCAGTTTCCCTCTAGCATCCCATCTTAGTGTAAAAAATTCATTGTAATTAGCTAAATCATCGGCAATTCGTTCGAACAATCTTCTTTTCATTCGGAAATGACGCTTAAACTGTTCGTTAGTGTAAACACAGTCTTCATCAAAATAGTCGCCCACCAAACGTTCATGTGCACCTTTAAAAAATATAAGACATGTTAATAATTTTTTGTAAAGATGTTATAAAAAATATAAAACATATTAAAAAATAAAACATTTTAACAAAAAAATAAAACATACCCTCACAATCTTTATTAAGCACCGCGCTCCGTGTCAATGGTACCGAAGACGCTTCACTATCGCTTTCGTCTTCCAACTCGGCTAAAATTTTCGTCGTTTCCATCATCGCACCAACGTAAAAGTTTATCGCGTTTCCTTCCAATTTCGATGAACTCATGGCTAAACAAATTGTTTTCTTATAAAAGAAAGTGGATGAAAAGTTTTATAAAATGTTGTATGGTGGTATGGATTGTAGAGATGTAGTGTGTTTTGTTTTGAATTTGGTTTGGTTTATATAGAGAGAGAGAGTTAATAGCCAAAATCGTCCCTGGGGTTTGGTCACTTTTGCCACTTCAGTCCAAAACCCAAACCTTTTAAATCTGGGTCCGTAGGCTTTTGATTTTTTGCCACATTCGTCCCTGACACTAACCCAGTTAAGTTATCTCGTTAACTCTGGGGGCATTTTTGACTTTTTGCCTACAAAATCGAGGGCATTTTAGACATTTTGTATTTAAAGGCTAAAAAAAACATACTTTAAGGGATAGGGATAGAGAGAGAGAGGAGAGAGAGAGCAGAGAGAAGAGAGAGGGAGGGAGCAGAGAGAGACAAAGAGAGAGAGAGAGAGAGAGAGAGAGAGAGGAGAGAGAGAGCAGAGCAGAGAAGAGAGAGATAGAGAGAAGAGATGAGAGAGAGAGCAGAGAGAGATAGAGATAGAGAGAGAGAGAGCAGAGAGGAGAGATAGAGAGAATAGATCGAAGGAGGAGTGGGTGTGGGTGTGGGTGTTTAGGGTTACGATTAGGGTGGTTCAAGGCGGTGGAGGTGATGGTTGTTTAGGGTTACGATTATGGTGGCTGTGGCGGCGGAGATGATGGTTGTTTAGGGTTACGATTATGGTGGTTGTGGCGGCGGAGGTGCTGGTTGTTTAGGGTTGAATCGCTGCTAGAGTTGAATCACTGCCGAAGCTCCTCCTCGATTCCTCTCTCCCTCCTACTGCTCTCTCAGATCCCTCGACTCCTCTCTCAGATCCCTCTCTCTCTTTCTCTCGTCTGTCTCCCTCTCTCTCTCTCTTTCTTTCGTTTGTCTCTTTCTCTCGTCTGTCTGTCTCTCTTTCTCTCGTCCGTCTCTCTCTCTAGAATAGGGTAGTGGTTGTGTGGTGGTGGTGGTGGTTGTGTGAGGGTGGTGGTGGTGGTGTGTGATGATGGCAGGTCTAAATGGAGAAGAAGGTAGGCAAAAAGTCAGAATACCCCCCCCCCCCAACTTAACGAGATAAGTTAACTGGGTTAGTGTCATGGACGAATGTGGCAAAAAATCAAAAGCCTACGGACCCAGATTTAAAAGGTTTGGGTTTTGGACTGAAGTGACAAAAGTGACCAAACCTCAGGGACAACTGTGGCTATTAACTCTATATACATATAAACTTTGATTTAAAAAAATAATGATAAAAAATAAAACCAACGGCTACCCCCAACGTCTAGTACACATGGCCCAATCAAAATGCTCCGTACAAACGGGGTGAAACCCCCAAGTCACCGAACCTGAATCGGGGGGAGGGGGTGTTCTCGATCGGGGCTTTGTCCACCTCACCTCCCCGAGTGAGCTCCCCGAAAGCACACCATATAGTCTAAGGAGCATGCACCCTCAACTTGGCAACTCCAAATTGGGTCATTTGGGTGAAATAAATAGAAAATGGACTTGCGAAGTCGGGTTTAATGTTTATAATAAGGTTTAGAAATGATACATCTTCTTCTAAATAAAATACGTAGACAGGGGAACTGAGTTTGTAGCGTTGGTCGAATAAATGAATGATTCTAATATTTTATAGCTCAGTTTAATCCTAAAATTATATATATCTAATAAGTTTACGACACTACAGTGTCTCCTAATATTATATAGTAATTTAATGTTTGTTTTTCGATTATGTACTATACTGTATACACGTTTTCTTTTCACATAGAGATAAGAATTGATTAACCCCTAAAGTCAACATTCCACTATTATTATATATATCTAATAAGTTTACGACACTTGAACAATGTCACCTAATATTATATAGTAATTTAATGTTTGTTTTTCGATTATGTACTATGCAGTATACACGTTTTCTTTTCACATAGAGATAAGAATTGATTAACCCCTAAAGTCAACATTCCACTATTATTAATATTATATATATACACTATTTTAGAATGTTGGCTCCTTCATTTCAACTTGCAAGTAATTGCAAATTTAGTCCTCCAACTTTATCTTTTAGCTAATTACAAGTTTAGTCCTCATATTTTTCATTGCCACCCACTCATGTTTCAATTAATTGCAATGAACAATCCTAAACTTTCAAAAACACGTTGTCATCGCCGCTTAATCACCTTGCTAGAAGCACGCTAGCCGGCTGCCGTCGCACCGCGCGGCGTCAGCAAGTCGATCAAATATAATGCGTTTCTGTTTCACAATATAATGTTGATTTAATGTACGATTCTACGCCGCCACAACGCGCGGCGGGTAATTGGTTGATTATTTGCTACCTGTTCGACAAATTGTGACGCCTCCACAAACCGCGACGTCGGGTAAAAAACGCCCAGCATATCCGTCGTGCGCCGCCGCAACACGCGGCGCCAGTAATATACATCCGCAAACCGCAACATCGGATAAAAAACGCCCAGCATATCCGTCGTGCGCCGCCGCAACGCGCGGCACCGGTAAAATACTAGTTATACAACAATAAGAAACTTTTTGGTGTAAAAAACCTGCCTCCATTATTGACTTCAATTAATAGGCAAATGTGGACCTTATATTTGGTGAACAATTAATGGGCAAATGTGGGCCTCATATTTGATGAACAAGTAATGGGCCGCGGTTATTGGAATACTTTTGGCTCCAGATCAAGTCAACAATAGGCAACCAAACTGTTGCAATGTTAAGGCTGGTCTGGAAGGTAATGGGTCGCGAGTCATTTTTTTACGCCCACACGAGAATAACAGTCACTTAATGTTATCCTTAATGTCCACGAAACCCTCAGCGCAACAGGAACTCCCACAGCAAAGCGCGATCTTTAACGTCCACCAAACTCTAAACGCAATACGAGCTCCCACAGCGAAACAAAACCCGTGACATGGTACTACTTAACGTTAACATGTACGCACATCAGTTGCGCCCGTGGCGAACCCAACTAACACCTAGTTTAGTTAATGTTTCCTCTTTTGACGCGTGTGACCTAAATGTGAATAAACAAAGGAATATGACATCCTATTTTTCTTTTATTTATTGTCTTGGAGTGCCAGATCACCTCCACACAACTAAATAACAATATCCTAAATCAATGCCCGACACATATATGAAATATCTCTGTACCGACTCTAAACACCATCCAAACCGTCAAACAATGTCTACCTCTACCCACACCAACCTCCCACAAGAGATCACCGAATCAATCCTCCGTCGCTTACCAACCACATCTCTAGGCCGTTTCAAATCAGTCTCAAAAACATGGAACTCATTAATATCCAACCCTCAATTCATCAAAACTCACCTCCACAAAACGAATAAACTCATCCTTATTTCCAACACTAAGTCTCTCTACTCACTCGATCTAAACGAACTTCAATCATCTCTCAACACTAACAACTTATCCATCACTTGTAAACAACTAACTTTTCAGTCACCCAACTCACGTCCTATAATATGGGAACAAATTTTAGGTTCATGCAATGGACTTGTGTTAGCGAAAGACGAAGTCGATATGATATTTATCACAAACCCGACCACGAAAGAGCTCTGGGAAGTCCCCAGGTGTCCTTTCGCACTCCCGTATGATGAGAGTTTTGTTATGTACGGTTTTGGTTATGATGGAACTAATAATGATTATAAAATAGTGTCCATATCGTTTTGGGACACGGATAATGAGCATAATCCGGATTGTACTGATATGTTTGTAAGCGTTTATGGATTGGTTGACAATTGTTGGAGAAAAGTGGATAATTCTCCTTATGATCATGCAGTAGGGCATTTAACGAGTGGTGTGCTTGTTAACCAGAAGCTACACTGGTTAACAAGCACATGCGATGATTACTCATCGACGATTTGTGCGTTTAGTTTGGAAAATGAGGGGTTTAGTGAAATTGAGTTGCCGGATTCGGTTGATAAGGGTAAAGCTGTGTTTAATGAGTTGGTTGTTGTTGGTGGGAAGCTTGGTATGTTTGGGAGTTTGTTGGGGAATGAGTTGTGGGTGATGGAGGAGTATGGTGTTGGCGCGTCTTGGACTAGGGTTTGTATTGATGGGGTTGAGATTGATCCGGTTAAGCTGGTGTGTTTGGTTGAAGGGAGTGATCGGGATATTGTGTTTGGAGGTGAAGATGAAGTTTTTGTGTACAATGTAGACGAAAGGCGATGCAGGAATGTAAGGATCGAAGGGGGTCCTGATGGATTCGCGGTTGGAGGTACTTATTTTGAAAGTTTGGAGTCGCCTAAATGCATCACAAGATCACTCTAAGTTTGCAGTTGCTTCAGTAATGTCTATTTAGAAATTATGCAACTTATTTCCAATGTATGAAACCAAACCATCGGGTTATTTAGGTTATATTTGAGTCAGTTTTATCTGTTATTTGGCTATATTTTGGCTAAGTTTCATTGGTTATCTTTGCTTACCCCTTACTTGTACTATGTTAAAGTGATTCATAACCTGTGTTATCGAAACGCAAAAGCGCCATTGGCACACGCTTAGGTATCGAACGCAGCGGGGGTGGACTGCCTGTGGTGATCTAGGTGACAAGTTGTGCCCTTTTTGACCCATTAGTATCAAGGATTCCTTTTTAATTATAAGTTGACTAGAAGTTAAACCATTCAAGAGGCGATCCTAAACTCATCCCTTAGACAGCGTTTGGTATGATGGAATAGATAGACCATTAGACTAGTGAGTGTAGGGCTCGGCATAGGGACGGCAAGCCCAAGAACGGCCCCGCAACACCGCCCCCTGACCCGACGTCGTCCTCAACGGCAAGAAGGAGCCGGGTGTACCGTGCCTCCACGTGTTGTTATTGCTTGTTTTTACCAACGGTAACTTTGCATTTTCGACCGTTTAAAAAAACGGTTTTTTAAATATTATAAATACACAAACCCGTTACCTCATTTTTTATGCCATCTCCTCTACAAACACACTTCAATTTTTTATACAATCTTTTATTTTATATCATCATGGATCCATACCAAAACAACCCGAACCCAAACCCGAATCAAACCCCGCAACGTAATCAAAACCCGAACCCAAACCCGTTCACACCGGGTTACACGATGCCAAGCGGTTTCAAGAATAATTGATGGTTCTCCCACGTCACCCCGAGTAAATTGACCTTTTCATGCGGTGGGGCAATTACGCCATGGCCAATGCGTACAATCAAGACTTCCTAGCATGCCAGGAAAGCCGTGTTTCTTTGCATGGTGCACGTAGATCTTTTCGATGTCGCTCTTCCTTGGCGTACGCATATAAACCTTGCTATATAACTTCACGACATCTACGCAAAACTGGTACAAACATTCCCGACTCATTCTATCAGACATCTTTAAATACTCATCCCATGCATCACTAGCAGTGCCGTATGCTAATTGACGAATTGCAGACGTGCATTTTTGTTGGGTCGTAAAACCCAGTTTCCCTCTAGCATCCCATCTTAGTGTAAAAAATTCATTGTAATTAGCTAAATCATCGGCAATTCGTTCGAACAATCTTCTATTCATTCGGAAATGACGCTTAAACTGTTCGTTAGTGTAAACACAGTCTTCATCAAAATAGTCGCCCACCAAACGTTCATGTGCACCTTTAAAAATTATAAGACATGTTAATAATTTTTTGTAAAGATGTTATAAAAAATATAAAACATATTAAAAAAATAAAACATTTTAACAAAAAAATAAAACATACCCTCACAATCTTTATTAAGCGCCGCGCTCCGTGTCAATGGTACCGAAGACGCTTCACTATCGCTTTCGTCTTCCAACTCGGCTAAAATTTTCGTCGTTTCCGTCATCGCACCAACGTAAAAGTTTATCGCGTTTCCTTCCTATATCGATGAACTCATGGCTAAACAAATTGTTTTTTTATAAAAGAAAGTGGATGAAAAGTTTTATAAAATGTTGTATGGTGGTATGGATTGTAGAGATGTAGTGTGTTTTGTTTTGAATTTGGTTTGGTTTATATATATAGAGAGAGTTAATAGCCAAAATCGTCCCTGAGGTTTGGTCACTTTTGCCACTTCAGTCCAAAACCCAAACCTTTTAAATCTGGGTCCGTAGGCTTTTGATTTTTTGCCACATTCGTCCCTGACACTAACCCAGTTAAGTTATCTCGTTAACTCTGGGGGCATTTTTGACTTTTTGCCTACAAAATCGAGGGCATTTTAGACATTTTGTATTTAAAGGCTAAAAAAACATACTTTAAGGGAGAGGGATAGAGAGAGAGGAGAGAGAGAGCAGAGAGAAGAGAGAGGGAGGGAGCAGAGAGATACAAAGAGAGAGAGAGAGGAGAGAGAGAGCAGAGAAGAGAGAGATAGAAAGAGAAGAGATGAGAGAGAGAGAGCAGAGAGAGATAGAGATAGAGAGAGAGCACAGAGGAGAGATAGAGAGAATAGATCGAAGGAGGAGTGGGTGTGGGTGTTTAGGGTTACGATTTAGGGTGGTTCAAGGCGGTGGAGGTGATGGTTGTTTAGGGTTACGATTATGGTGGTTGTGGCGGCGGAGATGATGGTTGTTTAGGGTTACGATTATGGTGGTTGTGGCGGCGGAGGTGCTGGTTGTTTAGGGTTGAATCGCTGCTAGAGTTGAATCACTGCCGGAGCTCCTCCTCGATTCCTCTCTCCCTCCTACTGCTCTCTCAGATCCCTCTCTCTCTTTCTCTCGTCTGTCTCCCTCTCTCTCTTTCTTTCGTTTGTCTCTTTCTCTCGTCTGTCTGTCTCTCTTTCTCTCGTCTGTCTCTCTCTCTAGAATAGGGTAGTGGTTGTGTGAGGGTGGTGGTGGTGGTGTGTGATGATGGCAGGTCTAAATGGAGAAGAAGGTAGGCAAAAAGTCAGAAATACCCCTCAACTTAACGAGATAAGTTAACTGGGTTAGTGTCAGGGACGAATGTGGCAAAAAATTAAAAGCCTACGGACCCAGATTTAAAAGGTTTGGGTTTTGGACTGAAGTGGCAAAAGTAACCAAACCTCAGGGACAATTGTGGCTATTAACTCTATATGTATATAAACTTTGATTTAAAAAAATAATGATAAAAAATAAAACCAACGGCTACCCCAACGTCTAGTACACATGGCCCAATCAAAATGCTCCGTACAAACGGGGTGAAACCCCCAAGTCACCGAACCCGAATCGGGGGGAGGGGGTGTTCTCGATCGGGGCTTTGTCCACCTCACCTCCCCGAGTGAGCTCCCCGAAAGCACACCATATAGTCTAAGGAGCATGCACCCTCAACTTGGCAACTCCAAATTGGGTCATTTGGGTGAAATAAATAGAAAATGGACTTGCGAAGTCGGGTTTAATGTTTATAATAAGGTTTAGAAATGATACATCTTCTTCTAAATAAAATACGTAGACAGGGGAACTGAGTTTGTAGCGTTGGTCGAATAAATGAATGATTCTAATATTTTATAGCTCAGTTTACTCCTAAAATTATATATATCTAATAAGTTTACGACACTTGAATAGTGTCACCTAATATTATATAGTAATTTAATGTTTGTTTTTCGATTATGTACTATACAGTATACACGTTTTCTTTTCACATAGAGATAAGAATTGATTAACCCCTAAAGTCAACATTCCACTATTATTAATATTATATATATATATATATATATATATATATATACTATTTTAGAATGTTGGCTCCTTCATTTCAACTTGCAAGTAATTGCAAATTTAGTCCTCCAACTTTATCTTTTAGCTAATTACAAGTTTAGTCCTCATATTTTTCATTGCCACCCACTCATGTTTCAATTAATTGCAATGAACCATCCTAAACTTTCAAAAACACGTTGTCATCGCCGCTTAATCACCTTGCTAGAAGCACGCTAGCCGGCTGCCGTCGCACCGAGCGGCGTCAGCAAGTCGATCAAATATAATACGTTTCTGTTTCACAATATAATGTTGATTTAATGTACGATTCTACGCCGCCACAACGCGCGGCGGGTAATTAGTTGATTATTTGCTACATGTTCGACACATTGTGACGCCTCCACAAACCGCGACGTCGGGTAAAAAACGCCCAGCATATCCGTCGTGCGCCGCCGCAACGCGCGGCACCGGTAAAATACTAGTTATACAACAATAAGAAACTTTTTGGTGTAAAAAACCTGCCTCCGTTATTGACTTCAATTAATAGGCAAATGTGGACCTTATATTTGGTGAACAATTAATGGGTAAATGTGGGCCTCATATTTGATGAACAAGTAATGGGCCGCGGTTATTGGAATACTTTTGGCTTCAGATCAAGTCAACAATAGGCAACCAAACTGTTGCAATGTTAAGGCTGGTCTGCAAGGTAATGTGTCGCGAGTCATTTTTTTACGCCCACACGAGAATAACAGTCACTTAATGTTATCCTTAATGTCCACGAAACCCTCAGCGCAATAGGAACTCCCACAGCAAAGCGCGATCTTTAACGTCCACCAAACTCTAAACGCAATACGAGCTCCCACAGCGAAACAAAACCCGTGACATGGTACTACTTAACGTTAACATGTACGCACATCAGTTGCGCCCGTGGCGAACCCAACTAACACCTAGTTTAGTTAATGTTTCCTCTTTTGACGCGTGTGACCTAAATGTGAATAAACAAAGGAATATGACATCCTATTTTTCTTTTATTTATTGTCTTGGAGTGCCAGATCACCTCCACACAACTAAATAACAATATCCTAAATCAATGCCCGACACATATATGAAATATCTCTGTACCGACTCTAAACACCATCCAAACCGTCAAACAATGTCTACCTCTACCCACACCAACCTCCCACAAGAGATCACCGAATCAATCCTCCGTCGCTTACCAACCACATCTCTAGGCCGTTTCAAATCAGTCTCAAAAACATGGAACTCATTAATATCCAACCCTCAATTCATCAAAACTCACCTCCACAAAACCAATAAACTCATCCTTATTTCCAACACTAAATCTCTCTACTCACTCGATCTAAACGAACTTCAATCATCTCTCAACACTAACAACTTATCCATCACTTGTAAACAACTGACTTTTCAGTCACCCAACTCACGTCCTATAATATGGGAACAAATTTTAGGTTCATGCAACGGACTCGTGTTAGCGAAAGACGAAGTCGATATGATATTTATCACAAACCCGACCACGAAAGAGCTCTGGGAAGTCCCCAGCTGTCCTTTCGCACTCCCGTATGATGAGAGTTTTGTTATGTACGGTTTTGGTTATGATGCAACTAATAATGATTATAAAATAGTGTCCATATCGTTTTGGGACACGGATAATGAGCATAATCCGGATTGTACGGATATGTTTGTGAACGTTTATGGATTGGTTGACAATTGTTGGAGAAAGGTGGATAATTCTCCTTATGATCATGCAGTAGGGCATTTAACGAGTGGTGTGCTTGTTAACCAGAAGCTACACTGGTTAACAAGCACACGCGATGATTACTCATCGACTATTTGTGCGTTTAGTTTGGAAAATGAGGGGTTTAGTGAAATTGAGTTGCCGGATTCGGTTGATAAGGGTAAAGCTGTGTTTAATGAGTTGGTTGTTGTTGGTGGGAAGCTTGGTTTGTTTGGGAGTTTGTTGGGGGATGAGTTGTGGGTGATGGAGGAGTATGGTGTTGGCGCGTCTTGGACTAGGGTTTGTATTGATGGGGTTGAGATTGATCCGGTTAAGCCGGTGTGTTTGGTTGAAGGGAGTGATCGGGATATTGTGTTTGGGGATGAGGATGAAGTTTTTGTGTACAATGTAGACGAAAGGCGATGCAGGAATGTAAGGATCGAAGGGGGTCCTGATGGATTCGCGGTTGGGGGTACTTATTTTGAAAGTTTGGAGTCGCCTAAAGGCATCACAAGAACACTCTAAGTTTGCAGTTGCTTCAGTAATGTCTATTTAGAAATTATGCAACTTATTTCCAATGTATGAAACCAAACCATCGGGTTATTTAGGTTATATTTGAGTCAGTTTTATCTGTTATTTGGCTATATTTTGGCTAAGTTTCATTGGTTATATTTGCTTACCCCTTACTTGTACTATGTTAAAGTGACTCATAACCTGTGTTATCGTAAGGCAAAAGCGCCATTGGCACGCGCTTAGGTATCGAACGCAGCGAGGGTGGACTGCCTGTGGTGATCTAGTGATCACAAGTTGTGCCCTTTTTGACCCATTAGTATCAAGGATTCCTTTTTAATTGTAAGTTGGTTAAAAGTTGAACCATTCCAGAGGCAATCCTTAACTCATCCCAAATCCTGACTTAATCAAATACTTGATTTTAACAATTAAACTTTTAGAAATTTCAACGAATTAGAAATATAATTATTACATTTTTAATATTATAAAGTAGGTTAATATGTTCGGTTTTCTTTACAGTTAAACAGGCAATGGTATCACAATAGTGTCACTTAATACTGTACTTATAATCAACACTCTAAAAGTTGAATAGTTAATCTTCGTAGCCAATTATGTATTCGAATGATTGTCCTGTTGAATATTCCAATTAATGTATGTTTAGAGTTTTCTCTTGGAACGTGAGTTTTCCTTCATCCTTACGGTCAAAAGGGTAAAGACCATCTCATGGATAACGATCTTCAAAAGACTAGTTTTAGAACATAAACGACCATTTTAACATATATATTTGTACTTAGAAGTATCTCTAGTGTGTTGGTGGACCTTAAATTTTTTTTCACGAGGGAAATTTTTTTTTATAGTTGAAGACATATGTACCCGTGCGTGCACACGGCCACACATCTCCATGCACGTCAGCAGAAGCGCTGAACTGACCTTCTGGAAGTCTGCGCACGCTTCCTAGTACATGTCGGCTGTAATCCGACAAAGAAAGGGACGTGCAGCCAATCAGAGGCCGTTGTACCCTGCTCCATGATCACATGCAGGTACGAGGTACAGAGAGGACAGAAAGGACGATTGCAAGACACGTGGACCTATCACAGGAAGACAACAGCCAAGCTCCAACGGTTGACAACCGTGTGGGACCCGCGTAGGACAGGTGTCATTCTCAAATGAACCAATCACAAGACGGCTGCCATGCTAATAAATACCCTTCATCCTCAAGGAGAATGATTCATTCTGTTTTACACACACAAACACCTAGAGAATTTTGTAATAGCTGAGAAAGATAGATTATAGTCAAAGTTTGTATTCACCTGTATTCGAGTTATTTGTAATTGTCCCAGCTAGGGCTGTAAACGAACCAAACGAACACGAACAAGGCCTTGTTCGTGTTCGTTTGTTAATTAAGGAATTAACGTGTTTGCGAACTGTTCACGAATACTTAGCGAACGAGATTTTTTGTTCGTGTTCATTTGTTAAGAAAATAATGTGTTCACGAACTGTTCATAAACACTTACCGAAGGAGATTTTTTGTTCGTGTTCGCTTGTATTTATTTGCTAAATTTAGGTGTCGGCCAAAAACGAACACAAACAAACACAAATGAATGTAAACGAACACAAACAAACACAAATGAATGTAAACGAACACAAATAGCCATTACTGAACAAAATCGAGCACAAACTAGCACATTAAATTATGAAAATTCGCATTTTTCATCGCTAACATTGTCCGCCCAGAATATACTAATGAAATTACCCAAATATACGTGACATAATCTTGATCACATAATGTCTTATAAAAACACAGAGGTATCATGTTAAACTTGAAATCCTCGTTTAATCCACCAAAAATAATAGTTAATCAAAATAGTTAAAGTGATATTAACATGTGATACACTAATATATGTTAAATAATCTACCATTGGGAAATTTGAAATTCTTAAATTAAATATAAAAATTAAAAACCCTAATGAACTATCGATTAAAAACAAACATACACGAACACGTTACCGAAAGTTCACGAACATAAACGAACGAACGCGACCTCTGTTCATGTTCGTTTGTTTAGCTAAACAAACGGAATATTTTGTTTGTGTTTGTTCATTTATTAAACGAACAAACACAAACGAACTTCCCGCCGAACAGTTCACAAACTGTTCGCCGAACGTTTGGTTTGTTTACAGCCCTAGTCCCAGCAACTATCAATAAAATTATCTCTTTGTTGTGCTCGTCTAAATAGGTGTTAATCCAGTGTTTCTTCATTGGCGCCATCCGTGATTGAACAATTTAGAACAACAAACTCTCTTAACTTCTTTATTTCTAAAAACAGCTATGACTTCTCAACCATCTTTCCCCGGAAACAACTCAATTGCTGGTACCACCTTAGGCGGCACCAGTCAGATTGAAAACGTTCAAGGGGGACAAGAAAAACATCATAGAGGTGGGTCATAATACCACACCCTCATCGGGCACCCGCCAAACTCCTTATTTTCAGTTCGTCACTAAGAACGCGAATCAGAGCACCTCTACTGGAAATGCCACATCGATGGTTAGTCAGGAGATATGGTATGCTTAGGAAAAGGAGGCTCTGAAGTGTAGATATGCTCAAATACTTCGAGAGCAACACCTCAAAGAGACATCCCAAAAGTTGCCTTTTTAGGAAGAAAGAGCGGTGACAGACTCCGAGGGTCCCTCCAAAGGAACAAGATACCTCAGCGCAAGTAAACAAAGGGACCCCACCTGGAGGGAAGATTCCGATGAATCTCAGAGTCACTTCCGCGGTGATAATAGCTAGTCCATCGCCAACACTGTTGCGCGGGGACACTATATGTCCGGCGAAGATGACCTCACAAAACCATACTACCCTCCATCTTTCAGCGAAAAGTCCAAGTTTACTCCGCGCATTGCGCTCACTCCATTGCCACCAAAGACAAGGATCCCAAGCAGCCTGGGAAAGTATGATGGAACAAGGGATCACGATGATCATTTGTTGTGTTTTGAGGTGGCAGGGAAATGCGTAGGATGGACCTTTCCAGCTTGGTGTCACATGTTCGCACAGACACTCACGGGTGTTGCGCGAGCATGGTTTGACAGTTTACCCAATGGACAAATTGACAGTCGCAAAGAGCTTACTGACAAGTTCTCAGATCATTTCAGTCAGCAGCGCAGGGTGGAATGTGACTCCACTGACATCTTGCAAGTGCGCAGGCATGCCAACGAATCAATTGAAGATTATATCACCAGATTCGACTAGGAGGCGCTTCTACTAGGGCCTATTGGTTTCGAGCTTATGAGAGCAGCCTTCAAGCAGGGTGTGCACTGTGACGCACTTATCCGCACCCTCACAGGTTGTGCAGGAATGCCAAACACTTGGGAAGAAATCATGCGTGGAGCTAAAACATATGCGCGCACTGAAAAAGAACTGTCCGTTTGGAACAGAGTGCAAGCACCACAATACACGGACGCCCAAGCTCAGTCCACAAGAAACAAATACAATTGACATGATCAAAAGGGAAAGGAATCTGTCTGGAAAAGGCTTCAAGGAGCGTCCCAGGCGGACACCAAACCTACTGAAGTAACAGAGTATAAGGGACATCAGTCATCTGATCCCAAGTCCACAAGGCGCAGTCACAACTCATGGACGCCCTTGACAAAAACTCTAGCCCAAATTCTAGCAACGGAGAATATTGACTTCCCAGAACCAAGGGTGATCAAGAAAAGATATGGCCTAAACCCTAACAAGTTCTGCGCCTACCATCAAGACATCGGGCACGAAACAAATGCGTGCTTCCAACTCAAAACCGCACTAGAAACGGCTTTAAAGTCCGGGAAGTTGGGGCATCTTCTGGAAAATGTGCAGCAGAAACAGAATGAGGGACCACCTTAAAAGAAAATCAAGAATGTGAGCAAGATGATCCAAGGTGGCAATCGCAGGCGCATAAAAAGAAAAACAGACTAGATAGTAGGGTGGAAGGAATAGCAAGTCTGTTTCCCCATCGTCAGAGGCGAACCCTCATCCACCCGCGCAATGATCAATACTGCAATCTTTGGTCACTACAAAACAACTAGAGCCTTCATGGACACCGGAAGCAACTCAGACATTATGTATAAGCAATGTTACAATCTGTTAGACGACGAAAATGATGCACGCATGTGCCTCATCAACTCACCAATCGTGTGTTTTTTCAAACAAAGTGGTGAACCCGATGGGAGACATGTCTTTTGACCTTACCATCAGTGACGGAACACATTCAAGAATAGAAGAAATTACGTTCTTGGTGATCCCAACAAGGTCGAAGCCTGATGTCATCCTAGGGCATGACTCCATGGCAGCATATAACATGGTTCCATCACCAGCCCATGGCGCTATTGGTTTCCCCACGCCAACGGGGGTTGCAATAGTTTGGGCCAACAGGGAATGCGCAATGGCAGAGGATCCGCACCCCCCCAAAGATGATCAAGCCAACCCCCCGCACCGAATCTAGAAAAGTGGGTCTTAAACCCTAAGTTTCTCGAGCAAACAATCATATTGGGGCCAGCCATCTCAGAAAACGTCAGAGACCACCTGAAGCAACTCCTCATAAAGAACAACGACGTTTTCGCGTGGCAACCATCAGATATGGTGGGGGTCCCGCAAGAGCTGGCGATTACGCAGAAGCGTAGAGGCATGGGCGCTGAAAAAACAAAGGCGATGAACGAAAGGTGGACGAGTTGTTAAAAGCGGGTATCTTGCGGGAAACCAGATATCAGACTTAGGTTGCAAACCCAATCATGGTCACAAAGAGCAATGGGGGTTGGAGAATGTGAGTTGACTATAAAGATCTGAACAAAGCTTGCCCAAAATTCTGCTACCCGCTTCCTGAGATTGACCTCAAAGTCGACTCCCTAGCGGCATTCAGGTTCAAATGCTTTCTAGACATCTATAAAGGCTACCATCAAATCTAGATGGCGTTGGAGGACGAAGACAAGACAGCTTTCAGAACCGACATAGGTGTCTTCTGCTACACAAAGATGCCATTTGGATTAAAGAATGCAGGTGCCACATACCAGCGGTTGATGGACCCCGCATTCGAAAACCAGATTGGTAAGAATGTGGAAGTTTATGTGAATGACCTAGTCATCAAGAGCAAAGAAGAGGATCAAATATTGAAGGACATTGAATAAACGTTCAAGCAATTGCGCGAGATCCACATGAAGCTCAATCCAAGCAAATGTGCATTTGGCATGGAGGAAGGCAACTTTTTAGGAGTGATTGTTACCAGGGACAGTTTCCGCCCAAACCCAGAAAAGTTCCAAGCCATTGCGCGCATGCCCTCTCCTTCAACGCTGAAAGAGGTGCAAACATTGACTGGGCACTTGGTAGCAATCAACCGATTCCTCTCGCATCAAGCAAGTCGATTCATTTCATTGAAACATTGAAAAATTGCCTAAAGAAGAACCAATTCAAATGGAAGCAGAAGGGGCATTTCAGGAAATGAAAAAGTTTTTGATAGAGCTATCGACGTTGACCGCCCTACTCCCAAAAGAGCCACTCACGTTTTACCTGTGCGCAACTGTGAAGGCCGTCAGCGCAGTATTGATGGTAGACAGGAAGCTGGTGCAAACTCCCATCTACTATATCAACAAAGTCTTAACGGACGCAGAGACAAGGTATTTCACAATGGAGAAGCTGGTCTTGGCCTTGGTGTACAATTCGCACAGGCTGCGCTTGTGTTTCCAAGGCAATCCAATCAATGTGCTAAGTGACTACAAGTTGAACAATGTCACAGCCGAGCCAGAGCTGTCAGGAAGATTGGCAAAATGGGAAATTGAACTAGGCGAACATACGATCTATTACAAGTCGCGCCCAGCCATCAAGTGGTAGGTTCTGGCAGATTGCATTGTGGAAGTGCCAAAAGAAAAGATTGAAGAATGCAAGGCGGAGTAGGAGGTTCAAGTTGTGAATGACGAGAAAGCGGTGTGGTCCCTTTACACTGACGGCGCATCCGACGAGAATGGAGCAGGTGCAGGCCTTTGAATCTTGAACCCAAAAGGCGCGAAGTTCACATATGCAATACAGCTTTAGTTCAGGACCACAAATAATGAAGCGGAATATGAAGCTTTACTAGTAGGCTTGCGGATTGCACAAAAGCTCAGCGCCAAGCACGTCGCTGCGCATGTCGATTTGATGTTGGTGGCCGGTCAGATTACTGGAAAATATGAAGCAAAGGACCCATCGATGATCTTGTATCTCCAACGAGTCAAAGATCTGATGAACAACTTCGTATCTTGCACCATCATCCAAATCAGCCGCAATCAAAATAAACCAGCGAGCGCTGTAAGCAAAATGGCATCAACCAGTTTCAACCGTCTAGCAAAAGAGGTCCGCATTGAAGTCATGAACGAACCGTCGGTACCGCACAAAGAAGTGAATGTCATTCAGACGGGAGTTGACACCTGGATGACACTAATCAAGTCATATCTTAGTGCAGGGATGCTCTTACACAAGCGCACAGAAGCAAGGAAAATACAACACAAGGTCTTACAGTACCACATGAATGATGGTCTGTTGTACAAAAAATCCTACCTGGGACTGCTATTGAGATGTGTCGATGCGGATGCTGCCGATTAACTGATCCGAGAAATACATGAAGGTATTTATGGACTTCATGCTGGGCCGTGCATGGTTGTGGTGAAAATCGTGAATGCGGGATACTACTGGACGGGTATGCACCTCGATGCTCTAAAGGTCATACGCCGCTGCGACTCATGCCAACGCCATGCGCCCCCGAGCATGACCTGATTGCAGTCACCTCCGCCTTGCCGTTTCAGAAGTGGGCAATAGATATTGTTGGCCCATTCCCAATGACAACTGGGAAATGAAAATATCTGATTGTGTTCATCGACTATTTAACTAAGTGAATGGAGGCGAAGCCCTTGGCAGAAATCACAGCGGCCCAAGTAAAAAAGTTCATATGGGAGTTTATCATCTGTCGCTTTGGCCTCCCACTCAACATAGTCACCGACAACGACACTCAATTTGCGGACAAGGGACTGCTGAAATGGTATGACGACCTGCATATCCAACCGATCTTCGCATCGGTTGCGCACCCACAGGGTGATGGTCAAGTGGAACGCGCAAACAGGAGCCTGGTCGAAAGGACCAAGGCAAGGTTGGGAACCAAAGGTAAAGTATGGGCGTTGGAGTTGCCCAACGTGCTATGGGCGCACCGCACCTTAACGAAAACAAGTAATGGCAAAACTCCATTTAGCCTAACCTATGGTTTCGTAGCAATGTTACCAGCCGAGATCGGTCTTCCATTCGCAAAAGTCCTTTACGCGCACAAAACAGACAACAACGCTGAGCTGCGCCTCAATCTTGACCTCATGGAAGAACGTAGAGAGCTGGCCACCATTATAGAAGCTAACTACAAGAAGCAGCTCGAAAGGTATTACAATGCCAAAGTCAAACTCAAACTCAATGCCTTCAAAGAGGGAGACTTTGTATTTAGGAGCAATGAGGAATGCAACGCGATTCCGCAAGGCAAGTTCACACTGAACTAGGAAGGACCTTATCGAGTAGTAGAACTATTGGGCAAAGGTGTACAAGTTAGTAACTTTGGAAGACGAAGCCGTGTCACGCAGGAATGTAGTACAACTACGAAAATGTTATATGTAACTTACCTTTCTTGTAATGCCAAGAAAAATGAATGAAATCATACTACTTTGCCTCAGAATCATTTTATTGTATCGTTACCAATTACCTTAGATAAACTGTAAACTTGCATATGCCGCGCAGTAAAGCGCCACAAACCAAACGCGTTGTATAGTAAAATTGTCACACCCTCAAATTTTCACTACGGGGTTTATACCGCGAGGCGCGTGACATACCAAAATCCCATAGCCATAAGTCATATGAACGACTATAAATGCCCAAACCATTTAGTTCGTTTTCAAATTGATTTGTGACGCATTTTTAACAAAACCTCGATGTTAGAAAAACCCTCGTCGGAAACGAATTACTACACATTTGCTACGCAATCTTCAATGTATTTCTTACGGAAATATAGTGGTAGGAAATTTGTGATGAAATTCCTACGCATTTCTTACGTAATTTTCAATGTATTCGTCGCTATTGTGTAGCAAATTTGTCCAAAAATCAAGGGTGTTTTTTTCGTCACAAATTAGTAGCAATTTTGATAGAAATCAATCCCTTGCCTTCCTTCTATTGATATTATCATATTTATAATCATACAAACATTATCTCTAATTATGGATAGAGATATTCAAATTAAATACAAATACAATTTACATATATATCCTATGCTATTATACCCCCGCAGTCGAAGCGGGAGGAGACCGGATGCTGAGACTGTCTCTGAAATCTTCAAAAAGAACACGAGGAAGGCCTTTAGTAAAAATATCTGCAACCTGATATCTGGAGGGAACATGAAGTACGCGAACGTGACCACGTTGAACTTGCTCGCGGACGAAGTGGATGTCTAACTCAATGTGTTTGGTGCGCTGATGTTGCACCGGGTTCCCTGATAAGTATATAGCACTTACGTTGTCGCAGTATACCAAAGTCGCGCGCGACAACGGGTGATGAAGCTCCAGTAATAAGTTTCGTAGCCAACAAATTTCAGCTACGACGTTTGCTACACCCCGGTACTCTGCTTCAGCACTGGAACGGGAAATAGTGGATTGACGTTTGGATGACCACGAGATAAGATTGTCCCCAAAATAAATACAATAGCCGCTGGTGGAACGTCGCGTGTCAGGGCACCCAGCCCAATCTGCATCGGTGTACGCAACTAAAGACTGGGATTGAGTGCCGTGAAGAGTTAAACCCATACTGATGGTCCCTTTGAGATAACGAATGATTCGCTTAAGGGCATTCCAATGATCAACACGAGGAGCGTGCATGTGCATGCATACCTGCTGAACGGCATAAGAGATATCTGGGCGAGTGAACGTGAGGTACTGTAGAGCACCTGCTAGGCTGCGATATAAAGTTGGGTCATGAAACAAGTCGCTAACCGTAGCACTGAGCTTGCCGTTTGTGTCAACTGGTGTAGCAACCGGGTTACAGGATTGCATGCCGGCCCGAGCAATAATCTCATTGGTGTAAGACTGCTGAGAGAGGAACATCGTGTCTTTAATGCGAGACACAGAGATGCCTAAGAAGAAGCTGAGGGGACCAAGGTCCTTCATGGCGAACTCGCCTGAGAGCCTATGCATGAGGGAGTGACGGAGCCTGTCAGATGATGTGACCAGAAGAATATCATCGACATATAAGAGAAGATAGGCTGTGTCAGATCCCTGGTGTAGAGTAAATAAAGATGCGTCACTGCGACTATGGTGGAATCCAAGGGTGAGAACAAAATCAGTAAATCTTTGATACCACGCCCTGGGGGCCTGCTTCAGGCCATAAAGAGATTTCTTGAGGGAACACACGTAATCGGGAAAGCGTTTGTCCCGAAACCCAAGAGGCTGATACATATAGACTGTCTCATGGAGATTTCCATGGAGAAATGCATTTGTGACGTCCAACTGATGCACGGCCCAATGTTTGGACAAGGCGATAGAGAGTACTGTCCGAATAGTGGCCGGTTTAACAACCGGACTGAACGTCTCACCACAATCCACACCAACCTGTTGTAAACGCCCATCACAAACAAGCCTAGCCTTGTAACGTTCCAAAGACCCATCCGACCTGAATTTATGTTTAAATAGCCACATACTTCGAATAACATTCATATCGGGTGTGCGAGGTACCAATTTCCAAGTCCCATTCCTAACTAATGCATCATATTCTGTAGTCATGGCAGTGTACCATTCCGGTATGGACAAGGCATCGGTGGGGTTCTTGGGTATGGGAACAATGGTATTGGTGGTGGAGGTGTGAAGGTTAAAGGGTTGTTTGGGCTTAAATATGCCGCTCATAGAGCGGGTGTGCATGGTGCGAGGTGGGGGGGTAGGAGGGGCAGGTGATGGGGCGGATGGTGTGGTAGATGTGGCAGGGGGTGTGTTTGTGTTTGGTTGGGCCGAGGAGGAGGCGTGTATGGGAGAGTGGGCTTGGGCCGTAGTAGGGTGGGAGTTAGAGGTGGGAATTGATTGGGTCGTAGGTTGGGCTGTGTGCGTTGGGTTGGTTGTGTGAGGTGGGTGGGTATGGGAAATATGGGGATGTAGGTGGCCGGGAATGGTGGAGTCTGTAGGGTCAAGGAATGTGTATTGGGGAGTCGGTGTGGAAGTGTGTTTGAAAGGAAAAATTGTCTCGTCGAAGACAACGTGTCTGGAGATAAAGATCTGTTTGGTATTCAAGTCGAGACACCGGTACCCCCTATGGGTAGGTGGGTAGCCGAGGAAGACGCAAGGATGAGCCCGTGGGTCAAGTTTGTGAATGGTGGGTGGGGGAGTGAGTGGGTAACAAAGACAACCAAATACGCGTAAATGGTCATATGTGGGTGTGGTGTTGTAAAGAATTTCGGTTGGGGTTTTGGTTTTGGTGGTAGTGGTGGGAAGGATGTTAAGTAAATAGGTGGCGGTTTCTAAGGCAAAGTGCCAAAAGTGGGTGGGTAAAGCGGCGTGAGACATGATGGTGCGGATGAGATTATTGATGGTTCGGATTTTTCTTTCGGCTTTGCCATTTTGTGAGGATGTGTAGGGACATGATAAACGATAGAGTATGCCATTAGTAGTGAAAAAATTTTGAAAAGCGTTGTTGACATACTCTCGGCCATTGTCACATTGAAAGGTTTTAATGGTGCGGTTAAATTGTGTTTTAATGTTGGTGGCAAATTGTGTGAAGGCGGGAAAAACATTGGATTTGTGGGTAAGCGGGTATGTCCACAAAAAATCGGTATAGTCATCTAAAAATAAAACGTAAAATTTATGACCAGACGAACTAATGACAGGGGATGTCCACACATCACTATGTATTATATCAAAAGGTAACAAAGTGCACGAATTAGAAGCAAAAAATGGAAGTCTTATACTTTTACCCAAAACACAAGAGTCACAAACATTATTAGAGGAATTATTAAAAGAAATAGAATGACAACGTTTTATTGAATTTAAAGACTGACGTCCTGGATGTCCAAGACGTTGGTGCCAAAGGTCAGCAGTGATGGCGGCGAGAGCGGTGGGTAGTGAGGAAGAGGACCCGAGCACCAGAGGGTAGAGGTCACCGCTGCTGTTGCATCGAAGGAGCGGGGCTCGCGTCTTGAGGTCCTTCACAAGAAAACCAAACGGATCAAACTCAACAGACACCCAATTATCTCTAGTAAATCGACGAACAGAAATAAGGTTTTTAATTAATTTAGGGGAGTAAAGGACATTTTTAAGGACGAATGGTGGGAATGGTTTAGGTAGGTATTTTGTGCCATGTCCAATTACCGGGATAGTGTTACCATTTCCTACAATAATATGTTGAGGTATGCAAGAGTTAGTAAAGGAATGAAAATCACCTTGCTCGTTGGTCATAGTGGAAGATGCCCCGGTGTCCATATACTGTGTCAGGTCGGGCTGCTGCAGAGACATAGTGTAGAGGGCTTGCTCGATGTCTGTTGGGCTGTAGGCCGTATAATTATTCTGTGCCGGCTTTGGGCCTAAAACTCCTTGCTGTTGGGCCGAGAGAGGGTTAAATGCGGGTCTGTTGGTATTTGGGTAGGGGCAAGGTGGGGCGGCCCAAGGGAATGGTTGTAACTGGGCTGGGTAATAAGGTTGGGATTGGGCCGATGTGAATGAAGGTGAAGTGGGCCATGAGTAATGTCCAGTATAGGTTGTGGGAATTGCCAATATTGCATGGGGTGATATGGTACACGTCCAGGACCTCCACGACCTCTGCCCCGACGTCCATTACGGCCGCCACGGCTTCGGTTGTAAGAAGGTGAAGGACGGCTGGTGTCAGCGGGTGGGGAGGGGCTGTACGATGGTGGTGTACGGTGGTTTTGGGTGGTGGCGGCTAATGCGGTGGAGGCAGTTTTAGCGGATTGAAGGGCTCTCTCGGCCTTATCAGTTTCAGCTTGGATAAGCTTGGATCTGGCCACGTAAAAGGAGGGTAAAGGGGCTGTGTTTTTGAGTATAGTGGCGATACCTTCGTATTCGGCGTTTAAGCCGGCAAGGAGTTGAAGCACCAAACGATTGCCATCGACCGGAGCATCCACGTTTGCCAATTGATCTGCGAGAACCTTGATTTCCTGACAGTATGCAGACATGTTGGAGAAGCCATCTAAGCGGGTGTTAGAGAATTTGTGCATAAGATGAATCGCCCGGGCAGCTTTGTTGTCATGAAAAAGATCTTCAATGGCGACCCATGCTTCATGAGCGGTCGAGACATTGTTGATAATGGTGTGAAGGATGTCGTTTGAGATCGTGCTGAATAGCCATTGTAAAACAATAGCATCCAGACGTTCCCATTCGTCCGATGAGTTGGAGGATTCGGTATCAGCAGGAGGAGGTTTCGGCTTCAGGTGGTCTTCAACCATAAAGGCTTTGCAGTGTATGCGAAAGAGAGTCGCCCAGGAAGCATATTGAGACGAATCGATCTCAAGAACGATCGACACGGCGTTTTTAATATTGGAGACTGTTGTGGCGGGGTGTAGTTTGGATTCAACGGTTACAGAGGGGATGATAGTAGAACTAGTAGCAGGGGAAGACATGGTGTGAAGGGATAGGGGTGAAAAAACAGGAGGATCGGACCCTGAGAAGAAGCGCCGATCAGGAAGAAGAAGAAGAAAAGTGGGACGGCGATTAGGGTTAGGGTGAACTAGGATGATACCATGATAGAAATCAATCCCTTGCCTTCCTTCTATTGATATTATCATATTTATAATCATACAAACATTATCTCTAATTATGGATAGAGATATTCAAATTAAATACAAATACAATTTACATATATATCCTATGCTATTAAATTTTGTCAAAATTGTGACGCATTTTTTTTCGTAAGAAAATTTTGTAGCAAAAGAGCAACTTTTTCTAGTAGTGAAAACCCCCATCTTGTTGGATTTGTCGAGTTTATTTGGCATAATCTAAAATATCCAGACTCCAGAGTAAAGGTATACAGCTATATATATGTCATGTATATATTGCTTAATACTAAAATTGTTCGAAAGAACATGGCTATAAAATTTATGGTTGTTTTTATTTTCTGATAGATTAAGATTTGTAGATGTTTTTAGTAGGGAAAATATAAACTATCGTATCAAACTTCTAATATTGTTTAATTAGTGATGGACGTGCTAATCAAACAAAGCCACATAATTAGTTATTTCGGATATGAATCAAATAAAATATAAATGTTTATTGAACAAAGATCTACGTGAAATCGAATCAGACTAAAATATTCGTACTTTAAAGTACATATTATTGCAGTTTCATGCATCTAATTATGCACCGCCACCTTATGCTTATCATTTTTGCAAACTAAAAGGTATTTTTAAAAGAACAATAATACAAATATATTGAGTTAAAACGTTGCAAAGATTTGTAATGGGCAGGTATGTAATCATTTGAAATCTTTGACTGTTTCCATAGACGATGACTAAGTTCGTTTTGAAACTTTTGAAAGACAAAAGGGGTTAAAGGAGTTTAGGTATGACAGAAACGATAAAAGGAATTTAGAATGACAGCAATAAGGGCGTCTATGGTGAAATACGATTTAGTCTAGGAATACAAATGGTACATGACATCATTTGCATTTGACTAGGGGTGCAAACGAGCCGAGCCCGAGCTCAAAAAATTTATGCGTCTCGAGCTCGAGCTCGGATCGATTGGAGCTTTTATCTCAAAGCTCGTTTACTATTTATTAGATAATATATTAAAAAAATAATATAAAAAATAGGCTCGGAGCTCGATAAATGAAGCTCGGCTCTGGCTTATTTAGTAAACAAAGCCCGACAAACTTTGTTTTAAGCTCAAGCTCGCCTCGGGCTTGATAAGGCTTGACTCGTTTCAAGGTTTTTACCGAGCTGAGCTCGAGTAACTTACGAGCTACTCGGCTCGTTTGCACCCCTACATTTGACACATGATTGAGTTGGTGCAATTTTGGACATGAGGGATACCCTAAAACTCGTGATAGTTTTGGTTGTATATCCACATTTTTTTTTTGACATTTGATTTGTTTCAGATTTGAACTTTGGTTTTGGTGGTTTCGCAACCTCAATTTACAAAACTAGCTAGCACATGTTGATACCCCTTTTTACACATGACCAGATTCGCAATCTCATATTGTGGATCCATACACAAAAGTGTGTCATAGATTCGCAATCTGAGATTGCGGATCTAGCCACCTCATCACCCATCGTCCAAACATCACATTTAGCATGTGCTTGAGTCCTACGTAAGATCCAACATCGGTGTTTTGTGTAAAACGGGTATCCACATAAGTTGCAGAACCACCTAATTCACAAAATCGAATCTGACACCCATGAGAAGTACAAATGTTTATGAATTTCCCACCATTTCAGCGAAAAGAATATCGTCGTTTCGATGGATTTACACATCACATACATGTCGTATGACTTTTAAAATCATTTTACAGTTAAATCTTTACAATGTATAATTCTAATGAAACACACATTAAAACGCCCCGAGTTACACTTTGAGTTCATAATCAAAAGTTAATACAATAACAATACAATATCTACAACCATTTGAGAATAGTTATTTAAAATACGAAACTCCCCTAATGCTCATGTCACTAGTCAACACTCAACATTAACCCATACACATTACAACAAGTTAATCATACTGGGCTTAAAACGGTTGGGCCTATAGGTGGGATAAAGGCAACATCTCCAACAATCTCCCACTTGGTGTCTTTGGACCACAAACTGCACCATCTCTTCTTTACTTTTGTAAATAAGATCTCCTCTCTGATCTTCAATGCACCTCCAGTTACCCCGATCTCTTGAGACCAGCTGAAGCTTCCCCGAGCTCCAACTTATCAGTCATGGTTGTGTCTACCATTGACCCATTCTCTGTCTCTACCGGCTCCCACTGATACAAACTACCGGATCCTGAAACACCCTGAGAATAAACACTCTCCATATTCAGCAAGTAATCCACTGGAGAGATTTTATCAGCTGGAATACTAGTTCTCCTGACCTAATGTCGTCTAGGAATTCCGACTGAAGCACAACGCGTGCTCCCACTGCCACGAAAACCTCTGACTTGTCTACTTGAACCTTTCCTCGCTCGTTCATCCCGAATCTGACATGTGACTCTAGGTTTCTCACTTGCAAAGACAACATTCTTCTGCCCACGAAATTCTATGAACCCGACTTTGTTTCTCTTTGAAACTGGGATGGTCACTCTCTCAGATGGTAAACTGACTATGTAAAACGAACCTCGTCGTTTGTTAGTCTTACCTTACCAAAGTCACATTTCTTAAAATTCTGCAATGCTTCACTGCTGTGGGTAGCGTGAAATGAAGCACCGGAATCCATGACCCAAGAGTCTCACTGCCTTCCACTGAGTCCCAATGCATCAAACCTTGACACATTCCCAGAAGCAGAATTTCATATATATGACATCGACTCTAACAATGTCCACCCCTCTATGCAGCCCCGACAAGTCAACTATGTCAAGCTCCCACTGTCCCTGTTATACCAACAAGCTAACAAGCAAACGGTTATAACGCAGCAGAGCTTTCATAAAATCAAACGGTATACCAAGGGTTCTATGACCGTACACACGATCAGTTAACGCAAACCCTAACCGAAAGATCATCCAACTGGCAATAGTCCACATGACTTGCCACTAACCTTTTTTGTCTTCACTTATGTCGTCAACAACACACCCACTGGTTCCATTTTCTCCAGGTTTTACCAGTAAAAGAAAATCAAAGCTATCGAATCACCTATACTGTTTCTTTCACCTCGTGAAACGAACCAAATCCAAAGCCACCTGCTCGATTTCCTTCTATTCGTTTTTTCTGCCACCTGGTTGAACTTTACACCCCAGTTCACCAACTAAAATACGTACCGTTAAAGTTATCGATTTTGTACTTTCCGTCTTCTGCCATGATAACACAATAACACGACTAACGAAACCTAATCGAAACAAACAAACCAATACTGAAAACAATAGAACCTGATTACTTAGCTTCTTTTAGGAAAGTTACAATATATTCTTCAATTAAAGAAATAAAAGATAGACATCTGGTGTGCACAAAGCACTATAATCAGGCCTCGGCACAAAGCACAAAAATGTAGTTAGAAACGAGTTGGAATTTTGTCGGAAATCTGTAGGAAACTTCATCGGAATTTTGTCGGTAGATATAGTCAGAAACTAGTCGGAAGTTTGTCAGAAAATCTGCCTTGTTTTTTGGTCGGAAATCTGTAGGAAACTTCCTCGGAAATTTGTCGGAAAATTTTACCAACTAGATTTTTCAGACAAAAGACAGTTTGTCGGAAACTGGTCGGAAACACTATTTTCCGACCAGTTTCCGACCAAAAGCGTTTTACGACCAGTTTCCGACCAAAAGCTTGGTCGGAAACAGTTTAGTTTTTGTAACAACCCGACCAGGAGGGGGCTGAACGTTACGACAGTTTGGTAACAGACTTGCACAACGGAAGCAACCAATGACTAAAATAAATATTCTTACAATTTCTAGTTTCAAAATAATAATAAATACAAGATATAATTATACTAAAGTCTATTGCAGGGACGAGACGCGGCGGTCGTCGAAGCAGCTGACGGGTTGTAATCCACTAGTCGAAATAGTTATCCCAGCTTAGCTCTAATCCTCAAGTAGAATAGTCTTCATAACGTTCCATACTTGATCATCTATAACTCGTACCTCATTTCCAATCCAATCCATTAGCGGTACCTGAACACATGCTTAAAAGAGGTTTGGATCAGCAATTACGCTGGTGAGTCCGTATAAGTAGTAAGTGGATCCAAACAGTTTATCATTTCGTAAACAATTTCATATAGTTTAACACAGTTCAACACACGTGATGTACAAGCGACCCCTCAACCCTAACACTAGATCTATCTACTGCCATTATAGATCTACAAGGCATAATATATGCCGCAACGGTCCGCAGGCCTCAGTGGAGGGTTTCCCGGGCCCAACGTCCCGAGTCCACTGTGCGTGGGGGATTCCCCAAGTAGTACTACCCATATATTAAGTGGCTCACCTATGAGTTAATGAGTGTCAGTATTATCCGGCAGCTTGTATCTTGTCACATCACAACAGTTCATAAAAACGGAAGCATGCATTCACCCCAAAACAGTAAAACGTAAAAAGGGGAAGTATACGGAACTCACCTTGGTTTCACCTCACATCATCGTTACACTTGTCATACGACTTTCCAAATCGAGATCCCATTTATCACTCACTGGCAAGATCCTACTCAAGTTTATAAATATTAGTGCGTGTAACCAACATCGCGGTTACACGTGTGGATGAGCTAGAACCTTTGGTTGTTTAAGGTTGACTTATTCTAATCGTGTATGTATTATTGGCTATTCGCTTAATGTCTACGAGTGGTTGAGTTAAACAAACATGTAGTCATTAGATTGTGTGTTTAAGTCATAGATGGTATAATACCTTAATCCTCATATTAGTTGTCATCGTCCATGTATTGTATCAATATGTATCTAATATCTCTAATATCGATTTCTATGTGGTTATACCATTTGTCAAACAGTCCATACAACACTTTACTTTATCAAATGGTTTGCCCAGATTCATAATCTTACACATCTTTCTAATTAATCAAATATTCCATTACAATATTTCAATCTACTTTACTACACACTTTTATATATATAATGCCAAGTTCATAATACACACATACGTGTGTGTGTATTAGCCTACTATGTTAGTTCATACACTTATATAATTTCATTACTTGTCTAGGTTTGTTTATCGAGTCGAGTTCCTGGTCCAAAATGCTCGTCAAAGTCCCACACGTGCATACGCGACTAAACATATAATACTTATTTTAGAGGGTTCGGTTTCTATTCTATACCTCTTCGATCCCTTCTAGTTAAGTGAGCTGGACAACCATTCCTCGTTTGATGTTATTCGAGTCAACTAAGTTGACTTGGTCTCACCCTTTTAGTTTCTTTCTCAACACTCGCCTATCCTGCAAACAGTTTCCACTACTTGAGTCACCATCTTAATAAATAACCATCATCATCAAAACCGTCCATTTCCAATATCACTTACTGTTAATTACCATTATAATCTATAACCCCCAAATATTTATATCTATACAAATTAACTAAATACAAAATGGATCCAAATACTTACCCAGACCAATTGTCACCATATCAACTATCAGTTACCGTCAACCTCCTTAACTCTTGTTGTTCATCTATCGTAACCAGAATTCCTAATCGATACCCTGAGCCTGTTCGTCGTCGGTAGTAACGATGGCCCTTTACCGGACCACCTATCTCTATCTTGACCGTTCCTCTTTCTCTAGATCCTCGTGTGGTACATCGGTTATGGATAGGGTGGGGGTTGTGTGGTTAGGGAGAGGCTCCGTCGGAGCTCCGCCTGTGCTCAGCCGTGCACGGTTGTAGGGAAATCTCCAGTTCATTCCTTTATCTCTCTTATTCCACTATAGTGTGTGGTGTACGTGTGTTGGTGTGTGTATGTGAGAGTTTATATAATTGGGGTGAGGGAGGATGTGTCAATATGTGTGTTGTGTTGTAGTGTTAACATAAGACCATGGGGCACATGGCAAAGGGTGCCATGTGTCCCCCCATGGTGACTAATCTAAATTAGTCATGGGTCGGGTTCGGGTTCGTATTGTGTTTCGGTTTCAAACTCGTCATTCGTAATCTGGTATAATAATTATAAAATACTTTTAGTTTCGGTCTTGTATTTATATATATATATATATATATATATATATATTAATATCATTATCTATTTGCTCGTCATTTTACTTTTAGTCGCGAAAATATTCTGGGCCCTAGGTCCGGGTTGTTACATTCTCCCCCCGTTAATGGAATTCCGTCATCGGAATTATTTTCGAGCTAACCATTGAACATATCCAGTATACTCCATACTCGGATTCTATGTTCGGGTCAGCACGCCTGTGTGTACATAATTATTTTCTTAATCCCAATCATAATTTATGTGGTTCCGCACTAAGTCTCAAGCTACTTTTAGTTTGAAAAGAAATGTTTCTTTCCTTTGTCAGGTTACGGTTGGTTCTTGGTTCGATTCTCAGTCTCATTTTCATTGCATCATTGGTGCTTATATATAGGTGTACCGCAGCTAACCCACCACACCAATGATACCCTGAAAATATACCGAAAATCTCACCTTAAAACCATGATAGAATTTCTATTTCAAAAAAAAGAAAAAAACAATGGAAATGTGAAAATTATGAAACAAAGGGTGTCCTAATTGTATCTAGGTCATGGCTTTTATAGTTGTGGTGACTAAAAACTTCTACGTGTGCTCCGATATTTATCCGTTTTTAACAACTATGCTTTAATGTTGGTTATCGTCCGAAATGGAGGTCTTATGTAAGACTATGTTCTTAAAGCTATATATTATTCTCATAGGTGTTTATACTTAATACTGTGCTTATTTCTATCTATACCATCAGCAAATCGTTGAATTCTTAAGGCTTCAAAAATTCGTTGACATGTGTTGTAGGGCATATTGACAACTTCGTCAAGAAAATGGGAAGGATAGACATTCGAACTTAACATATCAATCTCAAAGATATCGATACGGCGCATAACACTTCCCTAGGTGTCCTAGATCTTGTCATTCTTATAGGATTGGTTTACTATTTTTGATGATTTTCCAACTAAACTTTGGTTATGTTCCCCTGTTCCTGTCAAGTGTCTCTTCTAACAGTCATTACATATGCATCCGCTCCCCCCGTTAGGGCTGACCTATATATTCCTAATAGGTTCTATACGAATGACTCGTTACTATCCTTTAAAGGTTACAGAACTGATCCAAAGATTTTGTCACTAATCTAGAGACACCATTGAGTATTAAATTAACGAAAGATGTATCAAACCTTAAGAATACCTCATGTTGCGTTCAATCTTAGTTTCTTCGAGTCGCCTGGTTATAGTATCCACGGTGTACCTACATCCTTTAATGTGGTTTATCCGTATTTTATTTGATACTTAGGAATCATCTCTTCGACCTGTTAGGTGATCATAAATCCAATATACCATATTTATCTAAAATCTGCAAAGACCGATATAAATCGAGCTCGAATGGCATGACTTAGTAATCAATGGTTTAATTTCTAACTTTTGGTCTATTTGGTCAAAAGATATTAACACTAGGTTCAACTTACATAGGCGCTCAATCATATAATAAACAATGACTATTTGGTTACAAAGTAAAACCTATCGGTTTAGCGGGTAAAATGAACCTTCCAGGCCATTTGCTATGTTGGTCAAAACTTATCTTGCTAGAAAAATTTGTAAACTATAATGGTCTCATTGGATCTTAGAATTATTGAGATAAGTGTGTGTGTCATCGTATCCGGGTTTACTCCCCAGTTGGAGTCTACCTATCCAATTCTAATAGATTTCGTAAAAATTTCTCGTAGAAATATTAGAATGTTACGGATCTAATCCCAAAGTTTTGGAATTAATCTAGAATATTAAAAGGATGGAACATATACTAATGTCTACGTTTACCTCATGTAGCTTCAATCCTAGTTTATTTGGTGAATGTTTTATAATTATAGTGGGTGAAAAATTCTTAAACTTAGGTTTCCGCCCTTCCGATTGATGTCTTCAAATCCTTAAAACCTGTCATGTGGTTACGGATCCAATACACTATACTTAACTAAAATTTGCAAAAATCGATATTAATCGAGGCTAAATGAAATGACCTATAATGCAATGGTTTTAATCTCCTATCTCTCGGTCTAAAATGCAAAACCCAATCTATATATATAAACATTAACCATCTAATAATAAGCCATACAATCGACAATACTTATTTGGTTGCAAGAATAAACTTATCGGATTGTCTATTTGCTTGGTTGGTCGAAGTTCACCTTGGTATTTCGGACTCTTTCAAATTGTGGCGCCTAGTTTTAGCGAAGCACCTGGTTCTCATGGTTAATTCACTTCTTATTCACAAAAATTATTTACAGTTAATAGCGTTCATATAGATTCATATACTTAAATAAATAAAAAAATTAAGACAATTAGTATCATAGTCATCGTGGGAACGTATATCTATCTACATACCTATCAAAATACGCCAAGTTGTATCGAGTTTGCCAAGTCCGCGACCTTTGTTATAGTAATTCAAGTATATCAAATAGTTGTTTACGGCTCTAACATAGTCCGTTTTCCTCTTATAGGTCTATGATTACCACTTCTAATTTCGGCGACTCTTCGGATTTCTTAGAACTTTTTCGTGCCTGTAAATTCACAATTACATGACGTCAAGTGTAATCGTCAATTTACCTCACGGAATTATTCTAGTAATCTCCGTCGTAGTCATCATTCACATATCACCCAAAGTCCGTTCACTAGTCCACTGGTTCTAAATTCTTGTAAGCATTCTAGTGTGTTCAGGCACTCAAGTCTCGTCTTATTCCGTTTCTTACTCTAGTCAGTCTTATGCAATTTTCAAGGTATTTCCTAGTTAGGTAATCTTAGAGCCTTCAATACTAAGTTTTCTAAGTTGTCCTGATGTAGCATAGGATATCTGGAGATATCCTATTCCGGTACATCCGTTGCTCTGATACCAACTGTAACAACCCGACCAGGAGGGGGCTGAACATTACGACAGTTTGGTAACAGACTTGCACAACGGAAGCAACCAATGACTAAAATAAATATTCTTACAATTTCTAGTCTCAAAATAATAATAAATACAAGATATAATTATACTAAAGTCTATTGCAGGGACGAGACGCGACGGTCGTCGAAGCAGCTGACGGGTTGTAATCCACTAGTCGAAATAGTTATCCCAGCTTAGCTCTAATCCTCAAGTAGAATAGTCTTCATAACGTTCCATACTTGATCATCTATAACTCGTACCTCATTTCCAATCCAATCCATTAGCGGTACCTGAACACATGCTTAAAAGAGGTTTGGGTCAGCAATTACGCTGGTGAGTCCGTATAAGTAGTAAGTGGATCCAAACAGTTTATCATTTCGTAAACAATTTCATATAGTTTAACACAGTTCAACACACGTGATGTACAAGCGACCCCTCAACCCTAACACTAGATCTATCTACTGCCATTATAGATCTACAAGGCATAATATATGCCGCAACGGTCCGCAGGCCTCAGTGGAGGGTTTCCCGGGCCCAACGTCCCGAGTCCACTGTGCGTGGGGGATTCCCCAAGTAGTACTACCCATATATTAAGTGGCTCACCTATGAGTTAATGAGTGTCAGTATTATCCGGCAGCTTGTATCTTGTCACATCACAACAGTTCATAAAAACGGAAGCATGCATTCACCCCAAAACAGTAAAACGTAAAAAGGGGAAGTATACGGAACTCACCTTGGTTTCACCTCACATCATCGTTACACTTGTCATACGACTTTCCAAATCGAGATCCCATTTATCACTCACTGGCAAGATCCTACTCAAGTTTATAAATATTAGTGCGTGTAACCAACATCGCGGTTACACGTGTGGATGAGCTAGAACCTTTGGTTGTTTAAGGTTGACTTATTCTAATCGTGTATGTATTATTGGCTATTCGCTTAATGTCTACGAGTGGTTGAGTTAAACAAACATGTAGTCATTAGATTGTGTGTTTAAGTCATAGATGGTATAATACCTTAATCCTCATATTAGTTGTCATCGTCCATGTATTGTATCAATATGTATCTAATATCTCTAATATCGATTTCTATGTGGTTATACCATTTGTCAAACAGTCCATACAACACTTTACTTTATCAAATGGTTTGCCCAGATTCATAATCTTACACATCTTTCTAATTAATCAAATATTCCATTACAATATTTCAATCTACTTTACTACACACTTTTATATATATAATGCCAAGTTCATAATACACACATACGTGTGTGTGTATTAGCCTACTATGTTAGTTCATACACTTATATAATTTCATTACTTGTCTAGGTTTGTTTATCGAGTCGAGTTCCTGGTCCAAAATGCTCGTCAAAGTCCCACACGTGCATACGCGACTAAACATATAATACTTATTTTAGAGGGTTCGGTTTCTATTCTATACCTCTTCGATCCCTTCTAGTTAAGTGAGCTGGACAACCATTCCTCGTTTGATGTTATTCGAGTCAACTAAGTTGACTTGGTCTCACCCTTTTAGTTTCTTTCTCAACACTCGCCTATCCTGCAAACAGTTTCCACTACTTGAGTCACCATCTTAATAAATAACCATCATCATCAAAACCGTCCATTTCCAATATCACTTACTGTTAATTACCATTATAATCTATAACCCCCAAATATTTATATCTATACAAATTAACTAAATACAAAATGGATCCAAATACTTACCCAGACCAATTGTCACCATATCAACTATCAGTTACCGTCAACCTCCTTAACTCTTGTTGTTCATCTATCGTAACCAGAATTCCTAATCGATACCCTGAGCCTGTTCGTCGTCGGTAGTAACGATGGCCCTTTACCGGACCACCTATCTCTATCTTGACCGTTCCTCTTTCTCTAGATCCTCGTGTGGTACATCGGTTATGGATAGGGTGGGGGTTGTGTGGTTAGGGAGAGGCTCCGTCGGAGCTCCGCCTGTGCTCAGCCGTGCACGGTTGTAGGGAAATCTCCAGTTCATTCCTTTATCTCTCTTATTCCACTATAGTGTGTGGTGTACGTGTGTTGGTGTGTGTATGTGAGAGTTTATATAATTGGGGTGAGGGAGGATGTGTCAATATGTGTGTTGTGTTGTAGTGTTAACATAAGACCATGGGGCACATGGCAAAGGGTGCCATGTGTCCCCCCATGGTGACTAATCTAAATTAGTCATGGGTCGGGTTCGGGTTCGTATTGTGTTTCGGTTTCAAACTCGTCATTCGTAATCTGGTATAATAATTATAAAATACTTTTAGTTTCGGTCTTGTATTTATATATATATATATATATATATATATATATATTTTAATATCATTATCTATTTGCTCGTCATTTTACTTTTAGTCGCGAAAATATTCTGGGCCCTAGGTCCGGGTTGTTACAGTTTTCTAGTAGTGTAATGCAATATCATTTTAATTGGACAACTTTGTATTATAGAGTAAACTAATATTTGTATACTTTTACATATTTACTTCAAATCTTATCATGCACATTCAGTAGTTGTAAACTATGTTTAAAAGAGATGCCCTTGTTCTAATCAAACTCTTAAATATACACTCTAAGCCATCCTCGATTCTTTCTATTTGAGCTTCCATTCCCTTCAATATGCATGCATCATTTTGCCAACATGAAAATCGGTCGTGTTTGATGCCTTGACCACGTAACACAACATCCAAACTTTTGGTATCCTTTGTATGTTGATAATGATGTTCTTCACATGCTACTTTTTTCCTTTGAATCAACTTTGATACCACTAAAGACCACTTATTGGCCTTTGGGGTTTGCGAATTTTTCATCACAAAATGCAACAATAGAGACTCGAATACGGAAATAGTCCCCTCCATTACCATTTTGATCACAGCCTCATGGTGGTGGTGTTCTTGTGACTTTGCTACCTTGGATTGCTTTAAACTTACTATCACTCTTTTCACATCCTTCTTATCTGCCTTTCTAAAACAATTGTATCGCGAAACGCTGCTTCCAATACTTAAATCTCCCTTTCTCCTTCGTAAAGAGCATTGTAGATCTCTTACATGCTCTTTGTAACGTGACATGATATCTCTCATGATGTCACAAACATCCATGAAGCAAACCAATCTGTCCATTACCTCTTCAACCCATTTCGCATTTTGGGTCGAGCATAACACGTTTATAAACTCATGTAAGCATTCATACAATCTCGATAGCTTCAATAAACCATCATAAATGGCTTCTACAGATGGCTTACATGATGACAACGATACTACCCATGTTTCCATGTCGTTAAGCTCTTTCTTGATGCAATCAGTGGATGAATGTGATGTGGTAGGGAGACTAATGGATCGAATTCCATATGTAGTATTGTTTGATGTGTAAGAACAGGCCATATAGCCAAGATGAGCAACCAAATTGTGAGCTGGATATTGTTGATGATATGGGTAGAAGGAGGTAGCTCGAATGTTCCCTATTTATAGGAGCTTGTAAAGTAGTGCGTGTCATTATTGCCTTCCAAGATTGTGGCCTTTTTTAAAGCCATCAATGCTAGTATTATTGGCATAAATGGTTATGGTAGAAAGCATCATTAAAGCATGAATTTATGCAAATGGTCCTGGTATTTGTGAACTGTTGCAAATATTTTCCCCGTCTTTAGATTTAAGCATAACTAGGCATGATTGCTGTTGCTTAAAGTAGCAACAAACATTTGTTTAACTTAGGGGTGTTCAGAATTCGACTCGGTTTCGAAAAATTCGAAATTCGACTTAGTTCGATTCGATTATCAAGGATTCAATTTGATTATTAAGAATTTGAATTCGATTCAATTCGAATTCGAGTCCAGTAAATCTTACGAATTTATGATTTTAAATCCGATTCGATTCGAAATTCCAATAAAAGTTGTCCATGTATATTTTTTAAATATATATACACACGTACACATTGTTATATACACAAATATACATATTGAAAAATAGACTTCTAAACTTTGATCAAACTCTAAGAACCAATAATCTCTACAACTTTTATCATAACCATATTTTACATATTTACCTTATATATCACAAAACTCTAACAAATTATACTCTTTACTATTTTTACTATTCTCATATTTGACATATGGTTGTTTATCAATTTTGTAGATTTGTATTTTATATGTTAAAAATAATGAGTTTGTATTAGTTTTAAAACTAAAAGTAAAAAAAAAATTATTATTTATGGTGAATTTGAACTAAATCGAATTTATTCGAATTCGAGATTCCTATTTGAATCGAATATGAATTCAGGTAAAATATAAAAAATTCAAAAAATTCGATTCGAATAATTCTAAAATTCGTTATTCGATTCATTGAACACTCCTAGTATAACTCTTAATCATAACAACTTACTTTATACAAGGGCGGACTAAGGATGGCACTCGAAACTGAACTCGACAAGTATATCCGAAGCCCAACATATTTAGGACGGGTTTGAGGTCAGCTAATCGGGTATATTACCCAATTATATACACGATATAATTTCGTTCATTTTTTATAGATGTATATACATGATATATCAATTATTGGCTTACACTATTTTTTGTTATCTATGTATTTGAGTATATATTTAATATACATTCATGTATTTTATTTGTATAGACTGCATTTATTTAATATATTTATATGGTAATAATGTTAAATGTAGTTGATTAGTAGTTACATCATAGATACTCGATGGGTTTGGTGTCAGGCATGCCAACGAGTAATATTTTTTTTTTTTCAAATTAGCATGTTTATCTGAAACCCACGAGTTACCCGATAGAAACCCGACATGTTTTGCGAAGAGTTTGAAATCATCTTATCTAATCTGGTTTAGGTTGGAATCACCTGAAAATTTTAGTATGAGTGGGACCTGGTAATAAAGTTAGAGTCATGTATATATTTTTAACAATCTGAATTTGAGTTATATGGTATATTTTTAACATAGGAGAACAAGTTGCTCTCTCATTTGGTTTAATTATGATTATGATTAAGTTCATCAAGCCTGCTAGTTGATGGTTTAGAAAGCAAAAATCAGAAGTTAAGGGAATAAGTTGACATATGAAAGAAACATGTGCCAATAATGTAAGTTAGCAAGGAAAGGTGTTAGCTGGATTTTCTCATGATCTCAATTATGGACCCAAACATACCTTTCGAATTAATGAATTTCAAAATGCAATTATTCACATGGTGTTTTTAATTTTTCGTCCTAAGAATTTTGCCATTGCCCAAACTTTCGTTGGATCCATCACAGTGTTTACATACTTACGGTTAGAGTATTCAAAACCAGTTTGTTTTTATCTTTTTTATGCTATAATTTAAGATGTGATATGATCTTTGGCAGAAAAGGTGAAATTATTACCATACAACTTTGAATATTGTTTAGTGATGGAGGTGCTTATAATGGGTCCTCAATAATGAATAAACTATGCGAGCATTATAATTGGCAAACCAGTTATTTGGATACGAATCCTATAATTTGTTTAACAAAGATATACTTGAAATCGATTTAGATTAAAAGATTAGTACTTTAAGGTACATAATTGCAGTTCATGTACCTAATAATGCACCTCCACCTTGTGCTTATCGTTTCAAAACCAAAAAAAGGATCACTAACTAATAGATTTAAATAAAACGAATATAGTAAAGATATTCAGTTCAATTGTTAGCAAAGATTTGTTGAAACTTGTCGATCCATCCCTTCCCTATTTTTTAAAATACAATTCTAATAAAAATTCACTTTATCTCATCTACCATTTCGGCATTTCTCATACACCACCTTCATATTTTGAAACATCAGTACAATATTTTTGATATAACGAAAAACTATTATTCATCATACATCAAATTATCGTATGTGCAAAATTAAAACGAGAAATACAATAAAACAAGTGTTTGAAAAATATACATTTTAGTTAAATTATAGAGTAGAAAATGTTGAAGAGGGTGACGTGTGAAAATATCAATAAATATATATAATAATAGCACCGACTAGTTTTAATAGTAATAAAACCGAAAACTCAATTACACACCTAATCAGGCTAGTATACTTATCATTAGCATAGTATGGCGAATAGAGTAGCTTTTAATACTATAAGATTGATAGGACGGATGTTTAATATAGTTTCCATCATTTCTACTAGCATGGGTTTTAACAAATGTTGGTGTTTGTAAGACCCTAGTAGAGGACCAAGGTAAATTGTTTACTGTTTACCATGTATAGATATGTTTATAATTATATGTATATTTGTTTAGAAATATGAAAACAAATTTTCATTTTAGTAATGGACTAGTATTAGGTGGTAGATAGTCTTCTCGAGAGCACAATAATTGTTTGGGGCCTTCAAGAAGCTCTCAAAAAAGTACTTTGCTTGGTTCTGTATTTCTGTTGGTAACTAGGTTTTTATCCGGCCGCGCGTTGCGGCGGCGTCAATCCGATTTAGAAAATAATTAAGTAATGTCGTAGCGTGCGACGTTTAGAACTACTGGTAGTGTCATATACAATTCTTTCAATACCATTCCTAACCCATTCAAAAGACCAAGCATTTCTACACATTATCATATGTCAAGATAGCATATGTGTGTGGGAGATATGCGAAGACAAAACCATTCTGAGTATGTTACGAAATGATCGCGTTGGTAGCAGGCTTGGTAACTTTGGCCATTTTCCACAAATAGAACACTCAAAGTAAAATTCAATAAACAAATGCTAAACTGAAAAACCAAACATTTATTTAAAATTTATTCCAATTGGCTAAAACATAATGGAAGACAATTGGTCCAAACATATCCAAGCTATTTAAACGTTATTTTGTTAAAATTTATTCTTCTGTGTGTATGAACCTGTTTGTGTTCCAATTCGCCTTTTGCTATCATCTCCACATGTTGCCCAAGATACACATTGCTGTTAATTTCTTTCAACCTGTACGCACATGTTAAATACATTATTTCCACGCAAATTGACTTTTTAAAGCCAAACCTACAGCCAATGAAATCTAGTATCTTAAACTTTTGAATTGGAATAGGTTATGACTTTTGTTTAATAAAAATGATAACTGGACTTAATGAATTTGTATATAGAACATACCTTGGACTTTGTCTGCTGGAAACCGATTTTGAGGCAGAGAGGCAGCGGACGTTTGTTTGATTCCACATTTGAAGTGAGAAATCATGCCTTCTTGAGATGTTTTTCCGTAGTATGGGTTGATGTGAAGAGCAGCATGCATTCCAACTGCGAAACCTTGTTCAGTTGCGTGGATTGCTTCTCGGGTTGAGTTGCTTCCAGTGTTTCCTATGACCTGAGATGGTAAGATGAATGAGTCGAGAAACTGGTCAAAACTCAAAAAGAGGCCCATAGAAAGAGATAGCAGGTTGTTTGTTGGTACGAGTCAATAGGGTCCAGGTTTGGTTGACTTGCAAGCAGTTCTTTGTCCATTTTCTATGAATGAGTATACCTCTGATTATACTTTTGAACTTTTTTAAGATATCAAAAATAGACTTTGAGAAACTTTCACTGAGTTAGATCCGTTACCCTAACAGTTCTTGATTTGAGCCGTTTTAAGCAACCCAATTCGACCCGCTTATAATGTTTCTTGATTTGACCCGTTTCACCCAGCCCAATTAGACCTATTTATAAGTGAACGGCTCAAAACATCTCCAAACCAGTAAAATAAGCGAAAAGAAAGAATGATGTTTTGACCTTAATGGATGTGCCAAAGCAGTTGATGGTGTGACCAATGAGCATAATGTGTTCATCCCAACTCATTAACTGGCCTTCACCAGTGGTGCCACCAACAATTACACCATCGACGCCGTCTTCAATCTGCATATGCACCAAGGCATCATAAGCCTCTAGATCAAACCTCCCATCTGGCAAGTATGGAGTTTTTATTGCAGTTATTAATCTCAGTGACTTAATTTCATCTGTAGAGGTCCTGATAACATAGCAAGATGATGTTATATTACAATAACAACATCAAAAAGAGACATAAGCACTAATTTTGAAAGCAATAATACCTGTTTTTAGCTTCAAAACTGCGCATCGGTAGATGAAAATTGGGGATCACAACTGCTTTTGGGGATACCCATCTAGCACTTCTGTTCAATAGTCAAAATTCAACCAAGTCATCAATAGTCACAATCTCAAAATACTGACAAAGTGTTGATCAAGTAGCAGAGTGTATGCTAACTAAACTTTCGACTAACGTAAAACCAGACCGCCTAGTTTGGATGGATTTCCACTTTCGATATGATTACAGGTAGATTGGCAACCATCATTCTCCGCCACCAAAGACAATAGCAACATAATGCCCCTCGCAAAAACCGTAAATATCCCAAACGTTAAAGTGCCAACTGATGTTTAATACACTAATTGTACCAAGGATAATAAGCTTGCTTGGTACCGATATAATAGTTGTAATCAGGAATTTTAGCGGAAGCCGTTGCAGCTATCTTTCGCGAAGCAGCTTGAGTACCTACAACAAAAAAACAACATTATCTTAAACCGCTCATGGATTTGCGAGGCACATTACAAAGACACCCTATGCGCCTTGTTCTGGTCGTCTTCTTCCTCTTCGCCTTCTCGCTCCGGTTATCTACATTCATCAATCAAAATCAATCAGTAGTCAATGCATCAATAAACGATATGAATCACGGCCATTTAACCCACAAACTCGTCAGGTTGTTACGCCTATTTAGCTACATGTGTTTGCGCAATACGACCAGAAATTGATCCAAAGCCGTTAAGAATAAACTAAAATTCGCATCCTTATCGTTAACAAATAAACACCTTTATTACCTCCCCATGTATGATTGGCCTAGGGAAGACGGTCTCCTGTTAATTTCCCAACATGCGCAGGTCATAGAGATCTTCCATCAAGCTAACCCCGCAACAAAAACCCAACCCAAAGGGCTAAAGTCCTAGACCACATCACCATTTTCGGTCACCCACACCAATGATCTTACCTGCAAAATCATTGTTCATGACATACAATTAGAAAAGTATATAAGGTTTGTTTTGTTTTGTAAAGAAAACTATTAATTACTTGTAGTAAAACAATATTAACTTCAAATCCATACCACACTGGCATCTTTAGCAAGCCTAGAACAAATGGCTCCACTTGAATTTTCATCCTGATCAAACCATCCGATTTCGAAGGTGACTATCTTCGACAACATCCTTTCGCGAACAAATGACAACATCCTTTCGCGGACTCTCTTGGCCCGAATGATATTGATTACCATTGAGAAACAGCCAAAGCAACGAAACACAAGAAATAACCCTGCATTTGTAGATAATTTCAAAAAGCGATGAAGCATGAGGAAACCATGCATATTAGAGGTGTACATCGGTGGATGAGGAAGAAGAAGTGGTGACTCACATGAGGCGTGGCGAGCTATGGCGCGAGATTTGACTGGCCACTGGCTGATGGGTTGTCGTATACACCTATCAAATTATTTAAGATGTGTATACACATAATTATTTCAGATGTGTATAAAAGCATCAAATCATTTAAAATGTATATAAAAGCATCATTATTTCAGATTTTGAAAACCACTTATTAAAAATATGTTTTATATTATGATGGTTTAAAATATCAATGACAGCCTTCTTTGTACCTGCTACATCTCCATTACGCCACATCTGCTTCTCCACATTGAACAACACCTCGATTATAAATCAAACAGCTGGTTACCTTAATAAGTCAAACCTGGTACTTCAGTATACATTATTCATCACGTGACTCGCGCCACTGCTGCCTTCTTCTACATAGAAGATAACAAATCATCATCACGTGACTCTCGCCGCCGTTGCTGTTGATTCCTGCACTCCTGGTGATGGTCCCTGAAAGAAAGCTGCATGTAAGAAAGGTAAAGAAAGCGCATCTGGATGCACACATGTCGTTTAATAAATAAACCTAACCCAGCTACCTTGATCAGCATACACGCTTAAACACCGTTGAAACCACAGCTGTCATACCTTTGCCAAATACACAGTATTAACTTACAATTAAAGAGAAGAAAACTTTGATAAATATAAAATAATAATGCAGAATGCAAACCTTCATAAGAAAGTGATTAGCTTTTGGCTAAGAAATTGTGACTGCACATGTTATAAAGATAAGATTAGTGAAGAAAAGTATAACTCCCTAAAAGAGGAAAAAGAAAGTTGCAATAAATTTTGACATAATGCAAGAACTTAGGCTTACATTAATGGGATACCCAGATTATTATTAGGAGAGCTCAAAAAAATAGCTAACAGTAAGCGGACAAAAGTTAGCAAAAGCATCGACACAAGAAAGGACACAAATCAAATCGACAAATTTGAAAACCAAATTGGCCAAACACAATAAATAGCAAACCACACGAAACAGGCTTAGACATAAGTTGGCAAAATCATCGACATCTGAAGCAAAACAAATCAAGTCCAAAAATTTGAAAACCAAATTGGCCAAACACAATAAATAGCAGCCCACACGAAACAGGCCCAGAGTGATAGAGTCTAGAAAAAACGACACCACCAAGGCTGCAGGGAAGGTTGCAAGTAATGAGGTGCCATCCTTGACCCTGCCACGCCAATGCGACATTCGCATCAACCTTACGTTAAGTGTTACTAACTCATCATAGCCTCACCGTCTTACCACACCATCACAATTCGCATCTGTTCAAATACTCATAAAAACTGCATCCAAAAGTAAAATTGGATTGAAATCAAACCATCGATAGCATGTAAAATTAATCTTTTAAGGGATAACTGGTACCTGTCTCGCATGGTCCCAAAAGTAATGGTAGAATAGGAAAAGTTTTGTTTATAACTAAATAACATCTTCTCTTACAATGTTGTTATCTTTTGTTAGAGGCTGAGCATGAATTTTTTTATGATATTACATTATACATGAGGCTAAGAGGCTAAGCGGCTAAGGAGAACAATCACATACCTTTTCTTGATGCTTCGAATCTCTAATCCTTTGTCTTCTTCGTTCGTAAAGAGGTATAAACCGTATGGACTTATTATACCATCATCATTGAAATCTGATTTGGAATTAGGGATGGTCTGGTTGGAGGTGTAAGTAGATTAGGAAAGAAGAAGAAAGGAAAAACGATTATGTGTGTAGAAGAAGCAGAAAAAGGATGTGGTGGGTGGTTTACAGATGTCGAGAGAGAGAGAGAGAGAGAGAGAGAGAGTGTGTGTATGGCCAGGTGGTGTGATAAGTAACTACACACGTGTATTCTTAATATGATAATAATACATCACTCTAAAAAAATAAAAAGAGCATACCAGAGTCGAACCCGTATACAATGCCGGACAAAACCTCATTTCCACCATCTGTGCCATATCACATTTCTTAAACAGATTTGAAATCATATGTATTTAACATAACATAAAAAATAATCAAAATTTAAGTTACTGTTCAAATCCTAAGGTCTATTATTATAGTATAATTACTTTGTAGGAACACAATTTTATTTTCTTTGATGTTTCATTGCTTCATTTTCAATTACTCATTGTTACAAAAAACTCTTTTTTAAGCTTTTCAGTGTACCTTTACAAAGGACATGCTATCTCCTCGAAAGGCAAAAAGAGACTTAGTTAAAATACATGCAAAGTACTTGTGTCTGATGCATATCATGTTCCTACCGCGTATTGTCTACTCCGCCGCAACGCACAGGTTACCCACTAGTACTTAAAATGAATGATGACGGGCCCATATAGATAACGTACATCCAGTACTTACTTTTACAACAACTTCACATTCTCTGTGTAGTAATAAAATTTGGATGGGTTCTCCATCCAAATGCCATAAGTTCTATCAATCCGGCATTTGGATGGAGAACCCATCCAATTTTTATTACTACACAGAGAATGTGAAGTTGTTGAAAAAGTAAATACTGGATGTACGTTATCTATATGGGCCCGTCATCATTCATTTTAAGTACTAGTGGGTAACACGTGCGCTACGGCGGAGTCGACAATACGCGGTAGGAACATGATATGCATCAGACACAAGTACTTTGCATGTATTTTAACTGAGTCTCTTTTCGCCTTTTGAGGAGATAGCATGTCCTTCTTCACTCTCAATATTGCTAATGAAAAAAGAAGATCACCAAAGTGCACTTTAAATGCATTGCTAAAGGAGTTAGATTATATGATTGTAAACAAACACATAATATTGCGATGAATAATATTTCTTTTTGGAGTATTAAAAACATACATTTGGGTAAAAATATGTATATTTTATGAAGAATTTGAGCAGGTTATTCATGAACCCATTTGGGTAAAACCGTAAAATACTACTTGTAAATGTAACCTCTATATATAACAGTGTCAGTAAATTAAATTAAAAAATATATCAAATTCAAAACTCAAAATTCAAAGCATGTAGGTAGGTTTCACTATTTTAACCCTACACTATCATAAGGATAAGAAAATTATGTTGCTTTGAGGGATCTTAAAGATGATGAGAGAATCAAAAGCATCAACATCGCTAACATTTTGTTTGCTTTGTTTGTCATAGAGACAGAGAATGGGTCAGTGGTAGACACAACAATGACTAATGAGTTGGAGCTTGGGGAGTTTCAGCTGGTCTCCAGGAATAGTGTTGAGGAGATCGGGGTAACTGGAGGTGCATTGAAGATCAAGTGGAGATCTTATCTACAGAAGTACAGAAGAGATGGTGCAGTTCGTGGTCCAAAGACACCAAGTGGGAGATTTTTGGAGATGTTGCCTTCAGCCCATCTATAGGCCAACCCGTTTTAAGCCCAGTATGATTAACTTGTTGAGCAAGTTTAGCATAGGGTTAAACCCTAATTAGGAGCCTATAAATATATATCTTGTATTCTTGTACTTGTATTTTTGTATCACTCAATAATAAGAATACCCTAGTTGCCCCCGTGGACGTAGGTCAGTTTAGGCCAAACCACGTTAATCTTCGTGTTCGTGTGTGTGTGTGTTCTCGATCCTAACAACCTGTACCTGAAATGATGGTATTTATACTAGTCAGAGAACTTGTACTCCTTGTAAGTTAGGACTTGTTGTACTATGCTTCGTTGTAGGTTCGGACTTGTTGTACTATGCTTCAACACGTTTGACCACCGAAGCAGTAAATCCGTGTAAAGGCTTTGGGAGGGGTGTTTGACCACTTATTGTGCTTCGGAACCTCAGTCAAGCCGAGCCTTATATGGACCGGTATAAACCCTTATGGTTGGGTTATTCTACAAAGGCTGCAAAAAATGAGAAGGGTAAGAAGCCACTAGAAAATTACATGTGTCCAACTGATTAAACATGTGAGAGGGGTAATTTTGTCAAAAAAATATGCACATGCAAGTCACATGTCATTTCCACCTTCATTTTTAAATGCCCGTAACTTTTTTATACGTCATCTTTTAAAAAACATTATACCATAAAATTGAGCGTCTTTTTATCTTTAATATGAGTACCATATTGTTATACTTTTGAAAAAAAGTCAAAAACCCACTTGCGTAAGACACAATGGAGTGTAAAACACAATGAGCACCAATTAAATATAGGGTATAAAACATAATCAACAGTCTAATAAAACACAATGGACGACATACTAAAGACACAATGAATAGAAGACTAAAACACAATGAATACTTTTGAAAAAAAAGTTGAAAACCCAGTTGCGTAAGACATAATGGATGACATACTAAATACACAATAGACAGAAAACTAAAACACAATGAATACTTTTGAAAAAAAGTCAAAAACCCAGTTGCGTAAAACACAATGGACAACATAATAAGGAAACAATGAACAGAAGACTAAAACACAATGAATACTTTTGAAAAAAAAGTTAAAAACCAATTTGCGTAAGACACAATGGAGATAACGTAAAACACAATGAGTATCAATTAAATATGCAATGAACAATAGGGTATAAAACACAATAAACAGTCTAATAAAACACAATGGAGTATATACTAAAGCACAATGAACAGAAGACTAAAACACAATAAATAATAGACTTAAACACAATGAACAACATAATAAAACACAATGTACACCTAAATACAAAACTCATTTGCGTAAAACACAATGAAAAGCATAATAAAAACACAATGGACAAAGTTAAATCATGTGTAGACTAAAAAAACATAAATAACATATTTATAAAGCACACGTGCATACTATAACACAATGAACGAGCAGAAGACACAACGAAGAAGAAACCCATTTAACACGAATTTATTTTTTTCAATTTTAATGTAGCAATGTGGTACTCATATTAAAGATAAAAAACGCTCGTTAATATAGTGAATTTTTTTTGAAAAAATGTCGTATAAAAAGTTATAGACGTTTTAAAATGATGGGGGGAATTGACATGTGCATTGCATATGGAGAGAGAAAGTCAACAAATGTGGTTTTCCTTTTATGACATTCCTCTAATTTTTTTTAAAACAAACTAATCTCAACCCTTCAAATATATGATCAATGGATCACAATCCTTCTCACCCTTCATAGAAAAAGTGTCTTGATTCTAACCCTAAACCGTTATACTTCTTCAATACAAATGACCATAAAATAGATTCAGTTTAGAAAATCAATAGTTAATATCGATTTAGAACCAAGTCAATCTTAATGATAGTTGTGAAGCGAGATAATAGAAACTACATTTTGTTTCCATGACAATTTTTTTTCTAAACTCATAATCTTTTTTTTTTAAAGTCGAATTTCATTAAACAAACACAACAACGCCTATCTCCAAGGAGGAGATAGACGCGGCACAATACATTTACATTACATCAAACGAAAAACTTTGCCAATCCTTCCAACCCACGCTACCGTTTTTGTTTCTACTATTAAACCAAAGGAAACTCAATGATTTGACATCCGCGATAATTTGCTCAATGTTCACATTATGTGCCTTAAAGACCTTCTCGTTTCTTGCCTTCCAAATCCTCCAACACGCAATAACCAAAATGCCGAATAACACCTCTTTCTTTTCACTTCTGCAGCCCAACTATTCGACCACCAGCTGCAAATCCTTCACTGTAAACAGGAAAATCGGAGGCAGACGACACCAATTAGCTATAGCACTCCAAACTCCGTCTATAAATCTGCATTCAGTAAACAAATGGGCCACCATTTATTCGCTTTCTGCACATAAAACGCAAGTGCATTCTATAGTAATAATGTTTCTTCGTCTAAGGTTTGCCCATGTAGGAATCCGGTCTAAAAACAAACGCCACAAAAAAATATTGCACTTCGCCGGAACCCATTTACACCAACGACTGCTGTTGTTGACATTACCTTCATTTAGTTCCATGTTGACCCACTCTTTAGAATCTTGAACAGACAAATTCTGCAGTAAAATGTTATTCCAGGACCATGAGTCCTCATATTGAGACAGCGAAGTTCCAGCCACGAGACGAAGCAATCCACCAGTTCCCCCCTTTCCTTATCAGACGCCGAATATGATTTCCAATCCCACGACATAGCCCCCGCCACATCTGATTGACCCACTCTATCCGCAACTGAGCACCATTTATTTCTTTCAAGCCGAAATAATTCTGGAAAAACATTTTTTAACGACATTCTACTTATCTAAGGATTTATTCAAAATCTTATACTCGACCCATTCCCTACCTTTCCTTGCATCAAGCTACTAAAGTGCGACCCATTCATCACAAGACGCTCACCACAGTTTACTATCTTACACTAAACTCCCCGCACCTTCGGATTACAAGGGACTGAATTCCATCTCCCCTTAGAGCCGTGTATAGCGTCAATAACTTTCCTCCACATAGTGTTAGTTTCCATTCTATATCTCCAAATCCATTTCATCAAAAGAGCGTTATTCGAAACATCCAACCTAGTTAATCCTAGGCCACCATTTTTCTTAGTTCTAGTAGCAACCTCCCACCCCACCCAATGTATCTTATTAACTTCCAAACTTCCTCCCCACAGAAATTTTTTGATCATCGCTTCAAGATTATTTCTAACCGTAACCGGAACTTTGAACAAAGAAAAATAGTATGTTGGAAGACTCTCCAAAACAGATTTAATCAAAACCACCCTTCCCCCAATAGAAAGGATCAGCCTCATTTAAAACTCTCAAATCGTAACACTCCCGCAACTGAACACGGCCAATTTTTTTTTTTATAAAACGAAAGTTAAAACCATCTGGACTAGGTGCTTTGTCATTCCCGCAACTGAACACGGCTTCTTTAACTTCCACTTCTGTAAACTGCGTCACCAACTCACCAGCATCAGCCTCATTTAAAACTCTCAAATCGTAACACTGTAGGTTCGGTCTATCCACCATTTCCTCCGAAAACATTTTGCGAAAAAACTGCAACACTTCCTGTTTAATCTTGTTCGGCCTGGTCTCCCACCCGCCATTAATAAGAAGACCCGGTATCGCATTATTCGCCTTTCTACAATTAATATAACCATGAAAAAAATATGTGTTTTCATTTAATTGCATTATTTTCTAATCGTATCAAAATTGTGAATTTCAATTGAATTGTACAAAATTGTTTCACAAATCGATTCGACATTTAAATACCGAAAGACAGAGGATCAAGCATAATGACGGACTATGGTTATCGTTTTGAAACTACAAAGAATACATTTAAGAACAAGGAAGGGTTCAATAAATTTACACATTACATAATTAAACTGATCGTTCGTTCAAGAGAATAAAGAAATTTCGTTTGAAAAAGATTAATTTGTCAGTTCAGTAGTTCGTGTATACTAAATGGTTTAGTTTATTGTGGGCTTTTGCCCATTAGCTAATAAGTGTTTCTATCTCTTTTATTTGAATGTAATGTTTTTCTATTGAATAAACCCTAGTTGTTTTTTCTTACTGTACATTGTTGTCTTTCAACATCGTTTCATGGCGCTACTCGATCCATGTTTTTATTTTTTCAGTTTGATGATCGAGAGAACGACGTTGAATACATCGTAGTGTTTTTGGTTAAATTGGTTGAGAGAACAACGCTTTTCCTTACTATACATGTTTGTCTTTCAACTTCAAGCAACTTCAAGAATCTATTACAAATTAATCGAGATTAAGGGGGTGATTGTTGGAGGCAATCCCGATCAAGTTAAAGGTTTGGTCATAAATGTAATTATTATAAACATAAGTTTAGTTATGTACGTAATTATGTATTTTTAGTGAACCATAAAGTCGATTAGGTCTAGGTCTAGAGTTATGTTGCTTCATCATGAACGACAAACATCAGAAGTCTTTAAACCAAAATATTCAGTGAATCATTATAAGTTCATTCTAATACATATTGATTCTGCATTTTTGTACGATTATCACATCCAAGGATTCTACAAATGATAATCCATTCCCACATTTACAAAATCTAAATGATAAACACTCTAAATTTACACATATCTAAGCTTGCAAACTTATTTCTATACAACAATCACTTGCACATACATATATTATTTGATTTGTAAACGTATCAAGCACCACCGTTTTTCACTTGTTATATAGGAACATATAACTCATTGTATGTCTTCAGGGTGTGCATTATAATACAAAATTTTTAGTAGACTTCATCAAATTTTGTCACTCCTATCATAAAAAAGTGACAAATTTGCTACTCCCTTGGCCATTCCACAAGCTCATGGTTCCTCAACTCAAGTTGTAATTTACATTCTTTAATTGATTTATATAGAAGCTTTGTGAATTGTTTTGTTGATGTTTCTCATAAATAAGCTGTTGCTAATTTGACTTTGAGCAGGTCTCTTATGGGAAACAAAAGCAAAGTATGTCATTGTTACTAATTATTTGGTCTTTTTTTTGTGCAAATTGACCTATTTCTGATTATGACTTGTAATTGATTAGCTTCAGTGCTATTTAACTCTCATTTGATTTTATAATTATTTTCTTGTGTGTCACATGTTACATTATTTTGGAATGTATGTACAAGTGGGTTTTGGTAAAGATACTCAATTTAAAGGGAAAATCACCAAAATATCTATTGACTAACCATTTTTACTAAAATAGCCACCTCCTATTTCTTGGGAGAGTTGGCTCACGATTTCCGAGGAATCTAAGGTTCGGCCCAAAAAACAACCATTGACCGACACGTGTCGTTATTAGTGGGACACCTCTCCAAGAAGGCGGGACACCTCTCCGAGAGGCTTTAGGGACAGAGAGACCCCACCGAGAGGCTTCAGGGACAGGAAGACCTCTTCTAGAGGCTTCAGGGACAAAGGAGACCTCTTTGAGAGGCTTCAGGGACACCTCTCCAAGAGGCTTCACAACAACCACCACCACCACCATCTCCACCTCCACAGCAACCACCCACCACCATCACCACCGAACAGTACCACCATCACCACCGGTCACCACCTTGGTAATCAACGACGAACATTCACGAATTGACGACGCACATCTCACGAATTTCAGGTTGGTTTTTATTTAGTTGTTTATGTTTCAGTTTTTTTTCTTAATGATGATGGTTGGGGTGGTTGTGGGTGTGCTGGTGGTGGACAGTTGCTGTGGTGGGGGTGGTGGGTGGTTGCTGTTGAGGTGGGGGTGGTGGGTCGTTGATGTGGAGGTGGGGTTGGTGGTGGGTGGTTGCTGTGGAAGTGGAAATGGTGGTGGTGGTCCCTGAAGCCTCTCGAAGAGGTGTCCCGCTAATAATGACACGTGTCGCTTAACGGTTGACTTTTGAGCCGAAGCCTCTTGGAAAGGCCTTAGATGCCTCGGAAATCGTGAGCCGACTCTCCCAAAAGATGGGAGGTGACTATTTTGGTAAAAATGGTTGGTCAATGGCTATTTTAGTGATTTTCCCCAAATTAAAACTTCGGGAGCCAAGCTGACACCACCTATTTCAACTCGCTTTAATTCTGAGACCACCTATTATAAATTTGTAGTTAACCCTAGTAAAACATCCAGAGGTTTGTGTGGGGATGAAATGAGAGATTTATGTTGGATACTTCTTTATATAGTGGTTTTTGTAAGTATAAATCTTAATATAGAGCCCGGCTGTAAAATATTGCCATTTTGCGTGGATAACACATAGTCTAAGTCGATTGTAACTAGATTGACGACATGTGGGTCACTCGGCTGAGCTGTAGCCGATACAAATTTAAAATATCACAAAGTGAAGTTTCTTTTGTTATTTCGGATCGACTACATGTTTGTGATTTCCCCTTTAAAGGGTTGACTAGTTTACTTGCTTCCCAAACAAATAATTACAATTTATTTCCCTTTGAAAAAAAGATGAACTTCTTGACTTGCTTCCCAAACAAATACTACTACTATTTGTGTCAAAGGTTGACTACTTGACTTTCTTCCAAAAAAAAAATATTACTATTTATTCGAAAAAAAATTAAGGACAAAGAAAGAAATAATACTATCATGCTAACATTGACTCACGTGGATGATATTCGCATAACATAATAATATTACTGTTAAAATTCGAAGCTTCCCTACCGCGTGATCATACACATACCTATTTGGACCAAAAGATTCTTCTGACATCACCCCTTTCGTTTACACCATCTGAACGTTATACGTATAAATAACAAGAGCTAGCCCTTCACTCAACAAAATCCTATATAGATTCTCTCTCTTTCAACGATCATCATATACAAAGACTGAAACTAACACGACAATATGGGTGCTTGTTTATCTTCAACCATAGAATCAATCGACAAGTCCACTTGTGCCTTTGTTATCTCAATCAAAGGCGAATTACGCGAGTATCCAACTCCTATCCTTGTCTCCGAGGTTCTTGAACCTTCTTCCTTTGTTTGTAACTCAGACTGCTTGTATTACGATCAGCATATCCCGGCTTTGGATCCAGAAGACGAGCTTGACGCGGGTCAGATTTATTTTATTCTACAAGATACCATGCTTGGTCATGTCCTTAGTGCCTCAGATATGGCTGCACTCGCGGTCAAAGCCAGCGTTGCTCTTGATTCCAAATCAAAGTCCCAAAGAATGAAGAACAACAAAGCTCGAATATCGCCTTTTATGTTGATGAAAACTACTCAGATTGATATTGTAGTTGAGGAGGAAAATGAAGGCAAGCAGTTGCGGCGAAATGGTGGTCGTTTACAAGTGTCGAGATTAGGATCCATCAGGAAGAGGCCAAGATATTCTTCGAAAAAGGGTCTATTGGCTGTTCGATCGTTTAGGATTCGATTGTCTACTATATATGAAAACGAAGGGTGCGATGAGTTGCACATTTAATGGTAACAATGGACTCATGACAAGAGTTATGAATTTGTAGACCTGTCGTGAAACTGTACAAAATTTGAGGATTTTTGTTTATACATTTTTGTTCATTTAGAACTGCCTGGCATGAAATCTAAGATAAATGTTTCACTTACAATGTTCTTTTAAAACACCTACAACAAGTGGCGGTTCTAAAAAATAATTTTAGGACTAACGTTCAAAAAAAATTTCGCCGTAGTTTCATAAAATGTAAACGGAATAAAAAAAAACATGATAATAAAAGTTAAACACATAACTAATATATTTCGCCTCTTCGGTCCTTGAAAGCTTGAAATCAAGCCATTACGTCATCTTCTTTGACTTTTTCAAAAGTTTCTCTTTCAACCACACAAATTAAAAAGTTGTTCAAATACTCCTCATCCATTCGATTGCGTAAATCTGTCTTGATAAGCTTCATTTTAAAAAAAAAAAACAGCTCTCAATAGTTGCAGTTGCATCCGGCAAAACTAACGCTAACTTCAATACTTGATAAACCAAAGGAAAAGTTTATGTTTTGCGGTTTCCACCATTACATAAGCAAGGTCACACATTTCATTTAATTTTGCAAATTTGTCATCTTCCTTTAATTTGTGATAGTGGTGGAGTGGTTGGGGAAAGACTTGGTGTTCCTTGTGACCCAGGATCGATTCCCACTCTTCTCATTATTTTCTACGTCATCCGGATAATGATGGGGACAAACGCACCGAGGAGTGTCCTATCCTGAACCGCACCCCGGTTTTCACCCAGCTGTTACTCCAACGATGAAACTCGTGTGGAGGCAATACAGTTTATGAGGGAACACCGTAACCATGTCTGAAACACCAGCGCGGACCCGATTAAGACAACGTAGTCTGAGGCAGAACTTGGCTAGGGCTGCCGATTAGGCAGTGTGACATTGGGTCACTCATATGAAAGTCACCGTTCAAAAAAAAGAAAGTTCAGAAGAGGAAGGCGAGGGACATAACATGCAACAAGTGTTTTTTTTTGGTCACGAGTGGCCCTGATGGGTTGGGGTGGGCTACTGGGCTGTTTGGGTAGTTGAACTTGGGTTTTATTTGGGTTTTAAAAACTTGGGTTTAGACTTTAGAACGTGTTACGTGTTTTATTTAAGTTTGATAAATATTTTGTCGAGTAACGTAACGTCGTAACGTATAATTTATTTTAGTAGTAACGTAAATTTAATTTTAGTAGCAACGTATAATTTATTTGAGTAGTAACGTTTTACAAAAATCGTAAAATGAGATTAAAAATTTCCACTTTTCCCAAAAAACTGAGGTGCAACGGGCGCGTCCCTAGCCAAAGGCTACCTTCGCTCCTGCCTACAACAGTGCACAACCAGACAGTCCAGAGCAACCTGACGGACCAAGAAAAAGATTCCCCCATTGTAGCAATTGGTCCAAAGCCAATCGGTCCGCTCTAGTTGACGGAATCCGGAGGTCCAAGTGGACCCCTCCAGCGACTATCCTCCTCCTACCACCACCACCACCACCACTAATCAATTTTTTGAATTTTATGAAATTTAATTTCAACACCAATCACGTATATATATATACACATTTAACATTTAATTTCAACACTCTCACATAAATCAAACACTCCCAATCTCCACTTTCAAATTATCAATCTTCAAAATCCTTTCAATCACACAACAAACGAGCTCAATGGCCTTAGTCTTTATCTTACCCGAGGGAGGAGTGTCTAGCTCAGTGTCAATATCAGCAATATGTTCATCAGGATCCACCATGAAAGTTGGATCCTCAGCTAAACGCTTCTTCTCCTCCCACTTCTTCTTTCTTTCTGACACCTTTTGGGCTTTAGTAGTCGGGGTGTCATCTGAGTCATCTAAATCTGTATCACTAGTAATGTTGACTGGTTCATCCTCAACTGCAACAGATTTTCCTTTACCACCCTAGAACGATCCTTGATCTCCCGATGCAGAAGTAGGATCTTGGGATTCTAGAACATCCATGTCAAGCATATCATCATGAGTAGCAGCTGTAGAAACACTGCCTGGAATGTTATTTCCAAACTCAACTGTATCCCGACCAATAGTATCTCCTTCTTTGAACGTTCGCCTTTGAATGGTGAAATCGTCTTCAGAATCACTAGTTTTGTTTCTCCACTCATTTCCCAGGGGAGCCTTGTATTCTGGATCCGGAAGGTGTCCAAATAACCGTCTTCTCTTAGGTTGTTTATCCTTCAGCTGACCCCTAAACGACTTCATCCTCTCCATCTCATTTTCATCAATGTGTATCAGTGGATAACTTTCCAACTCATTCTTCACTAAGTCAGGCAATTGTATGTCGATGATCATCCGTAGGAAGTGAGGATAAACTAAAAATGGAGTCTTTGTTGTCTTAGTTTGAATAACCTCTTTCAAATGATGCATGATCATTCCCGAGAAATTGAATGGTTTGTTCAATATCAGGGCGACCACAACAGATGCTAATGTGTCTCTGATTGCATCAAAAGCAGTCTTCCGTGGACCAAGACATTGTAGGACCACATGTATGAGATACTTTAATGGTAGAGATACGTTTCCCTTCTGTAACATCTCCTACTTGGTGACTTTAGCGTTGTACGTCATTCTCAGAAAGCAGCCACGGATTATGATGGAATCAAAGGTGATTGGGTCGTCAGATGAGTCTTGAAAACGAAGTTCTTCTCGAATATGTTGTTCTGTAACAAACACTTCCATTCCTTGGATCTTGCTCTTGATAACAGCTGGCACAATAGTAAAATATACTTGAGCGTTGTGGTAGAACTCATGAAGAATATCTCTATAGGGCACGCGTTGCTTCGTAATAGGGTAAGGGATCCTTGACCGCTTCAAGAACTCCAGAATTCCTTCAAACTGTTGGTATCCATCTCTCTTAATGGGACCAAGGAATGCACACATATTATTCTTCGCTGAAGTCTCCCAATTCATGATTCTGTAGACAAAGAAAGCATTAGATCATAAAACGACACAAAAACGGACAAAACGACCAAAGTTGCATGAATTTTATGAAACAGGCGACTCGCATCGCCCCATTTACACACGATTAGGACCCTAATCACTTGAAAAGGACACGAGTGGAACCCTAATCGCGATGCTGTGAAAGCGACTAGCAAGCTAGTTGCCTGACAGACATGACCAGACATTCAAATGGGTCAATTTTGTTTTCGGTCGATTTAGGTTATGATTTTCATATCCTTGTGATCTAAATAGGACGCCTAACAAACCCTTACAAAGATTTTACATTATCAGCCATGTTTCATAGGTCTATTACTCATTTAAAGGTCAGCTAGGGTTTCATTTAGAAAAAATCGATTAAACCCCTAAAAATTTGTTGTTTTGATCTGAAAATCTAGGGATATATTACCTAGATGATGATTAATAAGTTTTAACAATCAATAATCCACGGGCAAAAAGGGTTTTAGGAATCGCTTAGGAGGGAAAACAGGGCCAACAGTGTTAGTGGTTTGAAAAGTGATTAAGAATTTTCTAACTGTTGTTTATATAGCAACCCCTAGCCGCTACACTGTAGACGCGACTAGGGTGCTACTCGCCCCTCATTCCACACGACTAGGAACCTAGTCGTCTGATGGTTGACACGATTAAGGTCGTAGTCACTTGTTCTCATAAACGATTAGGTTTAACCCTATTGAAAACCTATCGTGTCTACCACAAACGACTAAGAAAAATACACACGATTATCATGCTAGTCGTCCTTAAAACAGGCGATTGACTTTTGCTAGTGGTGTGCTATCACTGAGTTACCAAATTGCCCTTGAACTTTTAAAAAATGACAATTTTAACCCCTGAGAAGTTAAAACATGCAATTTTAACCATCTTTTCGACAATGATTCAGAATCCGACTCATGAAACTTTCATTTTTCAATTCTTTCACTCTGATACTTGAGAGAGTACGGTTTTGACCCGACAATACTCAAGTATCAATTAGTTGACTTTGCGACATTGATTTCTGAAAGAGTAAGATTACAATGGATTAGGACTCCAACATCGGTAATCAAGAATGAAATAAAGATAACATCTTTTTGTGATTTTCAATATGAGAAACAGAAGTTAAAATGCAGGAAATAAAATAACTATACACAAACATATTTTTGCGAGTATCATCAGTTAGGGAATCATATCAGTGCACGGACTAAGCTAGAACCCTTACTTGTTCAGTTTAATCAAAGAAACTCATTTTTGTTTTTTTTTAATTTTGGATTTTTCTGATGATTTTGTATTTTTCTCATCCCCCCCCCCCCCTAAAAATCTAAAAAATTTGCAAAAACACAATATTTTGGATTTTTCTGTTTTTGAAGAAAAAAATTTACAAAAACAGTCACCAATGAGGACCTAAGGCTGCTTTTCTTTAATGACATTTAAAGTTAACAGATACTCAAAGTGAGGTCTGTCAAATGCGTTGGTGAATAAATCGGCACGTTGGTAATCATTGTGGATTTTAATCACATCTATCAGTTTCTATTCATAATAATCGCGTATGAAATGATACCGAACATAGATGTGTTTCACCTTGGAATGATTTACTAAGTCTTTAGCCAGTGCTATAGAAGACTCATTATCACAGTAGATGGGAGTATTAAGAAATTTCAAACCGTGGTCTCTCATTTGTTGTTGTATCCATAGAACCTGGGAGCAGCAGCTAGATGTAGCTACATATTCTGATTCACAAGTTGACAAGGACACATGGGCTTGCTTCTTGCATTGCCACGAGACTAATCTTGTTCCCAAAAACTAGCATCCAACCGAGGTGGATTTTGCATCTTTCTTCCATCCGGCATAGTCAGCATCACTAAAAGCGATGAGGTCGAACTTATCGTCATTAGGGTACCATAGACCTTTGGTCGGACAACCCTTTAGATAACGTAAGATCCTCTTCACAACAATCAGGTGGGACTATTTCGGCCATGACTGGTATCTGGATAGTACACATGTTGCGAACATTATGTCGGTTCTTGAAGTAGTGAGATACATTAAAGAACCAATCATCGCCCAATAGAGAAAAGAATCAACGGTTTGTCCTTTCTCGTCAGGTCCAATCCCGTGATTGGTCTGAATGGGAGTGGACACTGGAGTAGAGTCTTCCATCTGGAAATGGCTCAAGATGTCAGCAAAGTATTTGGTCTGGTGGATGAAGATCTCTGACGCCTGTTGTTCTACTTGTAGTCCAAGAAAGTATTGCAACTCCCCCATGGAGCTTATCTCGAACTTCTCTTGCATAAGCTTTTCAAATTCCTTGCACATTTCATCATTAGTAGACCCAAAAATAATGTCATCAACATAAACCTATACCAGTAGACGGTCACCACCCTTTTCCTTGGTGAATAAGGTGTAATCCACGAGTCCACGATTGAACCCATTGGATATTAGATAGTTGTTGAGCATTTGGTACCATTTTTGCGGAGCCTGATGGAGTTCGTACAACGCTTTATTCAACTTGTAGACTTTATCGCGATGAAGCGAATCCTCAAAACCCGGCGGCTGAGCAACATACATTTCTTCCTTCACTATACGATACAGAATAACCCTTTTCACATCCATTTGATACATCTTAAACCGTTTGTGTGAAGCATAAGGTAAGAATAACCGGATAGCTTCAAGGCGAGCAACTGGAGCGTATACTTCATTGTAATCAATTCCTTCTATTTGCCTGAAGCCGAGGACAACCAATCGAGCCTTGTTTCTAATAACCACCCTGCTGTTATCCCGTTTACTCTTGTAGACCCACTTTGTTCCAATCTTCTTAGCACATGGACGTAAGTCAACTAAGTCCCACACTTCTAGCTTTTGGAACTGCTAAAGCTCAGTTTGCATTGTTTGATCCATGGTTCCTCCCTTATTGCCTCCTACACATATCTTGGTTCTTGTTGTGAAACATATAGAGCGAAGGACCAATTGTTCTGCTGACCAGCTTTTCTGATTTTCGAGTATAGTCGCAGGGTACCTGTATTATCACTTGAACTAGCATTTCTTATTTGACTGCATGTCATAACTCTGCTAGTTGGATCACCAATCACAATTTTCAATGGATGAGTGTCGTGAATCCGAGATTCTGGATGTGCCGGTACTGGATCATCTGATTGCAAATTGAGTTTTTCCAATCATTCTGACAGATTTGTCTCTGCGGTGCTTGAACTTGAGGGAGCAGCGGGTTGCATGTTAAACCTGAGAGATCAATCCGCAGACCAATCCCTGAGCTGCTGAAGACGAATGACCAGCTTGATTGTTTCCTGTAGGAATAACTGGAGCTGTAGTGGTAGATTCACCATTTCCAGCTAGTACATCAGTTAGAGTTTCATGAGATTCTGCGAACTCCTCGTCAGATGAAGACGATTCTTGAATCTCTGCCGACGCTTCCTGAAAAACTTCCTCTACCTCTGCTACTGTGGTTTTATCAGGGGACTTGTGGATGTTGAAGCATCTAATGTTGCTGGTGTATTGACGACGAGTAGACGCATCAGTGGTGAGCTAGCTGCGTTTTCACACTCATAATACATCTATGCAACAACATCATCCACCACATTATCCACGTTGAAAGAATCAAATAAACTCTTGTAGTCGAACAACCAATCGGGTCCAACACCAGGAGCATTGACAGTATAGCGTTTAACATCCACGTTTAGCCACTCTTCAACGCGCTGAGTTCGTTTGTTGTACATTCTTTCATTGGGAGTGCTATAGCCAACAAAGAACCCTTCTTCTGCATTTGCTCCAAATTTCTCATGTGGTTGGATCATAGTGCATGGAGCCCCGAATGGTTCCAAAAACTCTACGTTCGGTTTCCTACGGTTCTACAATTCTAAGAAGTCTTACCATGCTTCTTCACCATAAGCACCCTATTCAGAGTATAACATACACGCGCAACCGCCTCATTCCAGAAGAATACAAGAAGGTTCGAATCTGCGAGCATTGTTCTTGCTGCTTCTATAAGAGTCCGATTCTTTCTTTCTTTCTGCAACCCCGTTCTGCTGTAGAGAGTATGCATCTATAAACTCATGATGAATTTCCTTTTTTGCACATAACGGCTCCATAGTATGATTCTTGAATTATGTGGTGTTGTCGCTGCGAATACAACGGATCTTTATCTGATAGATGTTCTCTAATTTGGCGAACAGATTCTTCAAGTATTCGAAGGTCTCACTCTTGTGCTTCATACACACTACCTAAGAGAATTTCAAAATAATCATCGGTGACAACTAGACAGTATTGATCTCCATTCTTGCTTTTTCGATTGACTGGGCCGAAAGGATCCATGTGCAACCGTTTGAGAGGAACACTGACTTAGTTGATCTTCTTGGGTTTATGAGACTTCTTCTTCTACTTCCCTTTCTTGCATGACACACAGACGTTATTGAGATGAAAATTCTTAACTGAGACACCTTCTACTAGCTGATTCTGAACCAGATGATTCATTTTCCACAGGTGAATGTGCCACATCCGTCTGTGCCACATAATAGATTCCTTCTTTGTCGCTTTTGACAGAAAACAAGTGACCTGCCCCTGAGCTGTTATGGCTTGACTCATGTCCAGAACATATAGATTGTTGACTCTTGTAGCAGAAATGATAACCCATTCTTTCGGAATCTTGAAGCCCAGTTTCAGAATGAAGCATGCATTATCATCAAAGAACAATGTGTACTTTTTTTCACAGATTTGAGAGTCACTCAGCAAATTGTGGTCTATTTGCTTCACGAAGCTTATCTTCCCGAAGCTAACAATGTCGTTGCTCATACTTCCTTCTTTCGTGATGTAACTCGCTTTATTACCAGCCAAGGCAACATATCCCTCGTTGATATTCTTGATGTCAAATAGCAGGGATAAGTCACCCGTCATATGCCCAGAAGCTCCACTATCAATAATCCAAAGACTGCTAATAGGTCTCCAAACTTGTTCTGGTTTCTTTGGCTTAGACTTTTTCTATGCCTTTGGCCTTGAAGGTCCTGCCTCAGATTCCTTTGGTGGAACAATGTTTGGAACCACTTCAGACTTAACTTTGCGTGGATCCGACTTAGGGATGCCCTTAGACTTGGCAGCCGACTTTGCTTGTGGCTTTGCCGGTGCTTCATCCTTAGTTGGGACTAGGCTCCACCTCATCTGAATAACCTTACTACCAGTCGTCTTTCGGTTCATAGCAATTTTGTTTCTATTATCATAAACAACCTATTTCCCTTGTTGTTTTTCAGACAGTTTTGGGGAAACTGGCTGTTGTGATTTGCTAGAACAAGGAGCTTCATCAACTTCGATCCTCATGCGTCTAAATTCAGGGTACGTAGCAACCAAATGTCCACGTTCCCCTCATTTAAAACAGGATCTATATTCCTCAAACTTGGGAGCTTCATTTTGCTTCTCCCTCTTATCCCATGGTTTGGACTTACTAGCAAAGGTGTTCTTATGCTTCCGATCCTCAAGACATTGTTGTTGTAAAGGAACCAGAGGCTTTTGTTCATCCTCATTCTCACCTTTTCCAATAGGTCGAGCAAACTCAATCACATGTTTCTTGGGATTTTGCTTTTGAGTTTGATTTGGAGGTTCATTAGTGTTTTTCTTTTGGTTTTTCTTATTATTCTCAGTGGATTGATTTCCATGGTCCATTTTACCGTTATCCTTACCCCTATTTTTCTTTTTCTATGGTAATGACAGATTCTTGCCAAATTTTAGCTACAAGACCGGGAGCAACATATCTGATAGGAAGTTCCTCATCAGCATATATCTTATCAGATCCTTTCATTTTATAAAACACTTACTTACAACCTCTTTTCATCAGCAGGTTTCACTTTCGGCTCAGGATCACACCGATTTTCAATCGTAATGATGTGATTTTCAGGAGGAATATAAGCATTTTTCACCGGTGCATTCTGCTGAGAATCCTCAAATTCATCATCTGATACATCTGCTTCACAGACACTCACATTATCCACAATCTCACTAGCTCTAGCAGCTTCAGCAGCTTTTACAGCTTTAGCAGCAATATCGACAACCTCCCCCATTTACGTCAAAGGTATGATTTTCAAATCTCACTAGAGGTGGACATTGTGCATATATGGGGCTAGTGGGATCAGGATTATCGATTATGTGATCAAGAACATACTTGTAGTTCAAGTAACTCTCAAGCTTCTTCTTGATCTTCTCATAATTACAATTCACAATTGCCAACTGTTTCTTAGTGTCTTCTAACTCATTGATGTAATTATTTATAGCGACTTGTTTGTTATGCAGAGTTTTAGACAGTTCAGAAACATCTTTCTTATAATTTTCAATGGTGTTTTTAAAACCCTTTTCACTTGATCTTAAAACATCATTGGTCCATTGGCAATGTCCTAAATCATCTTTTAGGTTCAGATTCTCGTCAGTTAAGAGATTGATTCTGTACCTTTGCTTGTCACATTCAACACACTCGGATTTAGAAATGGAAGATGAACTTACCTTGGTAGATGATTATGTGATGGCCATTAAAGCATAATGAGCTACAGACTTCTCAGCTCCAAAGAATCCAGCAAGGTTGTTCTTTGCACAGTCAGCATCCACCAAGAAAGACCGCTTGCTAATGAACTCATCTGCTTCTGCTAGTTCTTCTTCCAAATCCAAACTCGTCTCAGACTCACAATCAAAATCACAATCAGAAGAATCATTTTCGGGAACAGTGACTTCTTGTGAGCTAGCGCATTCTACAACTCCAACTGATGCATCAAAAACTTGTTGGACAAAACATGCTGCACTACCCTGCGAAGCATCCTCTCCCTCTATGTGAAGGTTCCAGTTAAACCCTTCATCAGCTTGAATTACTAGGGCTTTTCCTTGATTGTTGTTTGCAGTATCACGCTGGTTCTGGTTTTGCATGGGGACGAGTGCTCGTTTAGTATTTTGGTTAGGTTGTGTCTGAGCTTGCTGCCTCTGGTTCTGATTGCCTCTGTTGTTGAATGGATTCTAATTACCCTGTTTTCTTGGTCGATCACATTCCTGAGCAAAATGTCCCTTATTACCACAGTTGTAACATGTGACTTTGCTCTTGTCAAACCTAACTCTGGTGTTGTTGTGTATCAGCACATCTCTTCTTCCTGTCCTATCCATGTACTCTTTAGCTCTTCTAACCATGCTTGTGAGGTGCCACTATATATCTATTAATTCCATATCATCCTTATCAATCTGTGAATAATCTTCCTATGTGAGATAAGGATTCCCGATCTGTCCCCACAACTAACCCACTATAAGATTTGACCAAGGTAGATAGTAGAGTCATATGTTCTTGGGCTAACTCCATTGTCACCTTCTCGAATCCCGCTGTGTTTAGCTGCTAGGCGATTGGATTGGTTTGATAACCACTTTAACCTGAAGTAGAGGCACCTCCATAACCCGGTGTTGTAATACCACCATACCCTGGAGATGAAGCACCACCATACCCTGATGAAGAAGGTCCACCAAAGTTTGAGGTTGCATGTGCTGGCGCTGCAAGATGAGAATATGGATTAACACCAAACTAGTTAGTATTAAAAGATAAAGGATACTGATTTCCTTGTGCAAAAGGATAGACATGTGGAGGAACATCTGCTGGGGGACCGTAGTTGTCGAAAGCGAAGACAGGATCTGGATTGACAACGAAAGCTGTTTGTGGTTTAGATCCTCCAACACTTGTGTCTTAAGGAGTGGTCCCGTAGTAGATGCTGGGATTCTGAGGGATGAATGCCTTGTTCATTAATGGAGAGAGTCTGATAAACATTGTTGGACTTCTGGATGTCGAGCCATTGATGCTAATGTAGAGGAAGTGCGTCTGCAAAACGTTCAACGAATTCAGCTGAAGAATAGACAACTCCATATTGATACATCTCCGACATCATATGATAGTATCGTGCAGTCAGATCCTGCAGTGATTCATTCCCAATAGCAGTGAAGTTCTCGAACTCCTTCTTGAGTTGATCCATCTTAATCTTCTGAGTCTTCACGTTTCCCTCATTCCTTTCAGCTTGAGCTTGCCAAAGCATCTGTGAAGTAGTACATTGAGCAAACTAGTGTAAGATGTCTTTGGGAAGAGCTTGTGTCAATGTTGCCGTAGCCTTCTTCTTGTAATTGTATTTCTTCTTTGATCTTCAGTCATTTCTTCTAACGCGACAGGAATGTTGGAATTCTCAATCATTGGCCTTGTATACCCATTTTCAATAGCTACCCATACTAATCCAGCAATCCCCTCAACGTGCGTCTTGAATCTCCCCTTCCAGGAATGGTAGTCAGCCATGAATTGCAGTTTAGGAACCCTATTTGAACTACTGGTTTCCATGTCGCTGAGAAGTACGGAAGACAAGTGTTGTGTTTGTTGAGTTCCAGGGGCTGCGAGTGCCCATGGATTTCCATTCATCATTTGCTATTGATGGGCACGTTGTTGAGCTACAAGCACCCATGGATTTTTTTCCGACAACATTAGCTTCTTTTTGCTGTTGATGCATCCGTTGCGCGTTTCGCTCGGCCGAGTATTGCCATGGATTTGTTGGAACATTTATTTCATAGATTGATTAAATTGTTGTCTTGGTTGATTTAAATGTCCCCAGGGTTAGCCATGTGTTATAGTTCGGAAATGGTCCGATACTTAGACAATTTTCGGTTTCATAACAGTAACTCACAATTATGATTAAACACGATTACGAGACACGAGTAGGGGGTTACTCGTGTGGTTTTCAGGTGATTAAGGTTGTAATCATGTGAACAGTGACGCGAGTACGAGATTTCAGACGACTAAGGTTTGGCAGGCGACTAAGGAGCTAGTCGTGTGTTTGAGAACACGAGTAGGACCCTAGTCGTGTTATTTGAGGACGATTAAGGATACTAGTCTCCTGATACTTTGCTAGTCGTTACCTGCAGGTCTGTGAACTTGTTTTGCACGAAAACCATCATTATTGCCTCAAAATCTTTCAAAATCAATGTGTTTGATCCCCAAATGATTAGGAAAGTTGTAAAAACACTTTTGGAACAAACCCTAATCACAAACACATGTTTTTAACCATTAAAAGTACCTCAGATTTTGAAAAATGTTGTTTTCATCAAAAACTCAAAGTTTCAAACTTTCAAAATAGGTTTTGACCCAAAACACTGATTTTTGATCTAAAACACCATGTTTTGAATCCGTTTTGCTATCAAAACACTCGTGATAAGAGCCAAAGCTCTGATACCACTTGTAGAATCAATTTCGGACAACCCGACAATCACAAGCTTTATCGTTTAGAATGCGGAATCCACTAAACGATGTTCGGACAACAGAAAAATGACAAGAAACAATGATAAACGAGATATCAAACACATAAATATACGGTTAAAAGGTTTTACTGCATTGAAAACAGAGCTCGGTGTTACAAAACAATCACAGACCTAAAAACCTAGGGCAGGGTGCTTGGGAATGTGTGATGTGAAAGCTGAAATGATTAGGGCAATGATTGGAAGCTTTGATACTTCCCCTAGTCATTCAGGGCTCAAAGGGCGACTAGGAACTTACCAAGCAACGACGAGGGGCGACCAGCAAGCTAGTCGTTTGAGACCCAGGCGACTAGCAAGGCTAATCGCCCGTTTTCAGTCCTAGTCGCCTGTAATACAAAACAACCCATAATCATTCTAAAACACATCCAAGCACCCTTACAAACACCAAAACATCACCTATACTAGGCTAGGGACATATTGTACTAACAGTGTTGGCATAGTGGGCCTTTCTCCGATTCTAAAATGCACATATGCCATACGTCAACTAGTATACGGCGTAGGAGCTGACGCAATTGATGAGTATGTACGAATCGGTGAAACTACGGCCACGGAATGTTTAAGAAATTTTTGCAACTATGTTATCTGATTATAGGGTTAATGAATGATTAATAATATGCCCATTTGTGTGTTTTTGATGTGTTTGTGATGCTTATATGTGGTGAATGAGATAACTACGCAAGCTTTGATTGTTTCAAGATAAATGGCTAAGTTGGATGGAATTAGTGCCAAAAATGTGAAGCATAGTGATCGAGTTGAAGATTTGGAAGTCTAGGGATGTTCAAGTGTTCATTAGAGATGTTTTGGATATTTCGAAGGAGGTTTGGATGAAAATGATGTTATTTGGATGGTAAGAATGATGTTTGGATGAGATTTGGATGAAGAAAAATGAGATTGGATGGTGTTTGGATAGGGATAAATGAGTTTAGAGGGTGTTTGGATAGTATTGATTGAAGGGAGGATGGTTGTGGAAGAAGTGGAGAATAGCGATGTAGCTTATGAGAGTGGCTTGTGGCTTACGGTTGGTGAATGGGAACAAAAAGAACAGATGCCGAAAGATGGGATAGTAGCTTACGGGACTGACTTGTGGCTTACGACTGATAAACAACAAGGGGGCCGAAATACTGATCTGTAGCTTATGGCTCAGGCCTGTAAGCTACGACGCTATTGAAGAAAAAAAGGAAAGTTGTTTTTTTCTTAATATAAAAGATATTTTTCATAACCCTACTTATTGTTTAGCCACCATACACAAAAAAAATACTAATCTTTTTTGGAGCAGCAAACAACAAGAATCGTCATCTTTCATCTCTACATTCGGTTTGTATCATCATGTTCGGTTTTATTGTTGAAACTTTTGCTCCGCTTATTGTAACCAAGAGCGGCTAAACACTATTGTAACCACCTCTGGGTGTATTATTCGGTTGTGAAACCCTTAGAACTTGTTTGATTTGGTTTGTGGATTGTTTTTCATTTAGTTGAAAAATATTTGTGCTTTTTATCATTCAAACAATTCAGTTGTTTTCAATTGCTTATCTTTTTATCATTCACATTCGGTTTTCTTGCATCGTGAGTAGTTTGATAATTGGGAGGGTAATTGATACTTGTGGGTCGGTAATTGAATTGTACAGGTTATAATTAAAAACTTGTGTTCAGTTATCACTTGATTTTAATCGTTCAACAAAACCATGTCTATGTGGTATCCAATCATTTAACCAAGTTTGGGTGAATCATAAAACCAGAAGCTCGGAAAGGTACTTCTTTATTAATATTGTTAACAACTTTTCCATTTCATTTTCCGAAATTCCATTAAACAACAAAGTAATTATGTTTTAATTTACTAGTTAACTTACAAAACTAGTCTTTCCACCAATTCCCTGTGGAGTCGACTCACTTCCATTATACTATTTATTTTTATATTTTTGACCGACCAAACGACATCGATCATTATCCAACTATACTCTAAGGAGTACTTGAGGAAGCTTAATGAAGTGGATATCATAAGGTTGTTATCAGCTCATGAAAGCCGACATGGCTTTCCAGGAATGCTTGGTAGTATTTAACTGTATGCATTGGAGATGGAAGAATTGCCTAGTTGCATGACAGGGCAGTATACTCGTGGTGATCAAGGGTGCCCACCATAATGCTCAATGTAGTTGCAAATGTGACATTTGGATTTGGCATGGCTTTATTGGAGTTGCAGGGTCGAACCGCATCAACGTCTTAAATCAATCATTGATATTCAACGACATCCTAGATGAGTTTGCACCACCTTGCAATTTCCTAGTTAACAACATGGACTACAATCAAGGATATTATCTTGCAGATGGAATTTACCTGGAATGGTCGACTCTTGTTAAAAGCTTCACTTATCCAAAAGGAAATAAACTAAAATTATTCAAACAATCATGAGTTGCATGAAAGGGCACCCGGTGTTCTCGAGGCTCAATGGCACTGGCACATTATACAAGGTTCAACAAGGATTTGGTAATTTAGAGTTATAACAGACATAATGTACGTTTGCATTATACTGCAGGACATGATCGTTGAAGTCGAAGGTTATGCCACGTCCGACTGGGATAGCTAAAACAATGAAGAAGTGCCACCACCAATACATGGTCGGACTCACAATTTTCTTGAATGTTTGCAATAGATTAGAGATTTAAGAAACAGAGAAACCCATCACATCTTAGACAGAATTTGACCGAGCACCTCTAGGCAAATAGGAATATGGTGGAGAATGAATTTTAAGGATAATTGTTTGTTTGTTTTTTTAATTTGTTTAAGTGTGTTTTTTACGAAATAGGGAACCCATTATTTAATAAATTTCTTTTATTTTCCATACTTTTATTAATTTAATATTTTTATTTAATAAATTTAGTATTATTTTCCCATTTTATTAAATAAATAATATTTTTATTAGTAAATAACTAAAAATAGAGTATATAAATTTAGATAAAGGTTAAATAAAAAGGAAAAGTTTGAGAAAGGGGATGAAGGGAATAATATTATATTATTTAGTTTGTGTATTAAAGTTTTAAAGGAAAAAAAGGGTGGCCAATCAAAAATTTTCCAACTCAATCTCAAGCGCCCCCCGAAAACTTCAACTTCACCGCCCACTCCACGCCACGAGGGAATGGTGTAGGTGGCCTTGGAAATTCGGTTTGAAAATTCCTAACCACCACACCACTATGAGGTGACATGGTGATATATCGGTTTGAAAATTCCTAACCACAACAGCACTTTGAAAGCTCTAATTGACTCCAAGTCTCCAACCCTATAACTTCTTAATATTTACGCATATAACCCGTAACTTTAACGTTGAGGTATGAATTGGTTTAACCCAATTCGGATCAAGAATTATTAGGGCTAACGAAATACTCCTAAGAAATCACGTCACCTGCATAATATTATAAAAAATAATAACAAATCCTTTACACATTTCATAAACCTTGATAGAAAAAAATTTAACACACAACAATTTGTAAATCAAATGAAATATTCGAAAATGGTCTAAAACGAATTAAGTATACACTACAACAAAAATGGCTTTTAAGGACCTTTTGTGTGGGACGCTTGTAAAATAGGGTCCTAAAAACTTTTTAATAGGACGGATAAACTTTTGGGGTCCTTTTATAATACATGTTACTATACCGGTGTCCTGAAAAGTTATTTAATAGGATGGATGATTCTTTGGGGTCCTATTATCATATAACTTAATAAAACACTTAAAATTTTGATCCTAATAAAGTAATTTATAAGACATTTAGTTGTTGATGTCCCATTATTTGGTAATTTAATAGGACACTTGATCATCAGGGGTCCTATTATAACATAATTTAATACGACATTTTGTAGTTAAGTCCTAAATGTTCGATGTTATAGGACCCTTTCTAGTCGAAGTCATATTAGAACATAACTTAATAGGACACTTAACACATGGATCTTATAGGATTTGGTACTAGGTATCGAAAATACCAATACTAAAACATTTTTCTGTATCAATTTGATATTTACTTTTCATGTCTTTCGAGGTTAGTATCTTTTTATTTGGTACCGGTATTTTGACTTGATTTACCTTTAAATACTTTACCGAACCAGTACCGATTTGATATGGTATAGTACCATGCTAACTTCTCTTCCGGGCTTCCCTCCTGACTTCCACTAAAAACTTTGAAGTGGTAAAAAAATCCCTCCTGAGTTTCCCCCCAAAATGTTTGAGTTTCATGCCCTAAATCCAAAATCGACAAAATGTTTTAGTTGCCGCCCCACAAAAGTCGGGTCTCTCTCATCTTGATTGACTGGCAACGGTTCCTCTTAGCTTGTCGATAAACCAAAGGTTACTATTATCTTTTCTTTCTGAACCCTAGGTCGTTATTTTCACTATTGTATGCTAGTTTTATTATCCTTTTAGTTTGGAATGTGTAAAGAAACCATAAGATTTACAGGTACCTCTTGTCCGAATTTTTGTTTGTTTTTATATGAATGATTTGCATTTGATTGAAGTTCATGAATTGATGCGTACATATGACCTCATCTAGCACGTTTCCATCTCACCCTTAAAGTTTCTTGGGTAAAGTATATTCTTTCAAAACATCTAATTGAACAATCCTTGAAAGATAAGTTCAGTTTAGTTTCTGCCTCTTTAATAGATAATCAAGAAATTTAGCGAGGCATTGAACATATATATAAATTAAGTGTGATCTTGCTGCTAAATTTGTGAAGAAAATGTTGTGCACACCAAGTGTTTGTTTTATTGCCTGAGTTTTTCTATACTATAGTTTGGTGCTTTAGCATGGTTTCTTTGTTTTGCTTGTATCTAGGTGAAGGAGACTGTGATTGTGAAATATTGTTCTTATGTTAATATTTAGATCTTGAATTAACCTGTAGACATTTGATGGTTCCAAGTGCCTATATTACAAGAGGGAAGGAAACATAGTTAGACTATCGATTTGTACTCTAAAACATCACAAAATTCTTTTGTGTGTTATTTATTTGGCAAACTACTGATTTTACTATCTTTTTGGTTGTTTATATTCATGTAGGCAAGTCATTGACCATGACAAAGGTAAGGCTCCAAAATTAAGACAGGTAAATTCTCATTGTAACAGAATGCATTTTTATTTTGCATCAGTATATGTGCTATTTGTATTCGAAGTTTGGAAATCCATTATCACTTAAACTAAGTTCACCTAATTGTATTTATAATATTTAACATCAAAAAAGATCATTACCTAATTGTATATGCTGGTGGCTGGTCAATCATCATTATCATCCCAAAATGAGTCTTTTTTTCTTAATTTATTTTATTGTTAGTTTTCAAGTATGATCATGGTTCAAAAAAGCATGTAGGCGTGCCAATGGCACTAGCCTCAGCCTACACAAGACCTGAGTTTTACAAGAAGCACACCTAAGGCTTAGCTTTTTGTAAAAATTTGACCCCAAGGCGCCTTTAGGTACTCACCTCGTGTATTTCCAACATTTTTACATAAATATTCTAAATCATGCTTTTTTAGGTTTTATATGTATGTAAATTCTTTGTTAAACCATCTATAAAGTTTATATGTTTCTAAATATTGGGTAAATGATAGTAGAAATGTATAAGAAATACATAAAAATCTTTACATCTAGTTGCACCTTAGATACGAAAAGCGGTGTGCTTTTATGATCATATAACTGCATTCTTTACATTTGAATTAACGTATGTTTCACTTGTATTATGTTTAAGAAAAACACACATTGCTTAAGTACAGAAAAATTGTAGCGTGTATTGATGGAAAAAGGAAATTGAGTTTTTTAATGGATCATGATATGTTAAAGAGGCTTAATTTAGTGATTAAGCTTGATGAATAGAAAGCTAAGAACATGAGTGCCAAACTGAAAGACCTCATATAATATAACACTTAATCTCCTAGAAGAGTCTGTTGGTACACATCCGTCCACTTATAATTTCTAAAAACACAGGGACTACTGAATCCATTCACTCATAACATAATGTTTTCTATTTAAAAAGCCTTAAAAATGATTACATAGATTTAATTACATGCATTATCCTTATGTAAATATAGATCAAGGTTTTTTGTATTATTATTTATTTGGAATAACACTTATATGTATACTATTTTTAGTTTTTTATATTCAGGCAGCTATGTCAAGGACCCTGACACAAAAAAAAAGGCTCCAAAATTTAGTTATGAGCCTAGGCATCCGAGATTAATGGGTGGAGGGATGGTTTCGGTGTTCCACCTCTTACATTACCACATTTCCCCATTGTAACTAATGGACGTCCACGTTTACTGGTATTTTTCTATATAAATCTTTATTGTTTCACCTTTTGTATGTTATTATTTGTACTGCATCAGAATTTATGTTATAAAAATACGTAAGTCACTATATTGCACAAAGCATGGTAAAACAATTTGCTCAACTAGATTATCTTTGGCTCGGATCATACTAGTTCTGCTTGATCTTTCTTGGCAATGAACCACTTTGCTCCGCTTTAAACTGTTTTGTGGATACTATCTAATTGCTCGGTACTAATGTATTTTGCTAGCCGATGTATCTAATTGCTAACTGGTTTTAAAAAAGTGTTTGTTAGGCTGAGTTACCTTGTAGTTATTTTTTTTCATTTTGTTACTGGCTTGGTATAACTGAACATAGTTATAGTTGTGTGTTCGGTTGTAATTTGGATAGTTTGTTAGACTATGGAATATGTAGAAGTTACGAAATAGAGGTGGATTTAAACTTGTAGACTCATCCCGAAAATGATTGTAAGTTGGTGATTAAATAATAGTTACATTGGGCTACACTACAAAACAACAATGTCTATTGATGGGTTTTTTTTTTTCAAATTACTCTTTTCGATAAAAGTCTTAGCATGCTAGTGTAAAACTTTATTTTTTTTTTGTGAAATGTTACCTGCACTATTGTGACAATTGTTTGATAAATGTTTGTTGAAAACTAAAATCTAGGTCGGAGATGAAGTTTTCCTCAAAAGCATTCTAAACTCTACCGAGATTGTAGCAAGAGGATAGTAAAGAGCTTGGACCTAAATAAGCTAGTTGGTGGTACAGAGATTGGACCAGAATAGTGTGAGGTAAACTTTCAAGTTAAAAATAGATGAAAAGTTGGTGAGACCATATGGGTTATTTTTCACAATTCAAGATTGTATTGGTGCATCCATTGCATGGCCTTGTCCTTTCGTCTTGGTATGTATTTGTTAAACTTGTGATACGAATAATTTTAATAATCTAGAACTTAATGTTTATACATGTATGGTTTGTTTGTTAATCTTGTGATACGAATAATTTTAATAATCTGGAACTTAATGCTTAAACATGGATGGTTTATTTGTAGGTAGTCCGTGAGGATTGAGGACGCATGATGACTCATGATTCTATGCGGCTTGTTTCTTTCATTGCTTTTAATTTCTTTGTTAAATGTTACAAGACTTTATGTTGGATAATGCTATAACTTATTTATGTACAGTGTTTTTGTTATGAATATGCTTATTTGAAATATAATAAAGTTTTTTTTCTTTCATTAGTTGATGTTATTTACATTATATCATAAAATTGTGTAAGTGTATGTTTAAAAAACGTTGTATCATATGACTTGTTAGGACTTTGAAATTTTATCCTATTAAACATGTTAGAGCATTGTAAAAGTGTCCGAATATGCCTTTTAGGACGCTATATTGTTTGTTCATTGACATTATGTGACCATAAAATTGGTTTCATAATCTTATTTGGAATATTAGGACCCCTTTTTTGATACTAATGATCCTATACTGTTACATCATAAGGGTCCTATAAATTAATTTTTTAGGACTCTTGTATGTGTATTAAAAGATTAAAACTAGGTAATCCCATGTTAAAACATTGTAAAAGTGTCCTAATATGTTTTATTAGGAGTTTTTTTGGGACATATTATGTGACCATAAAATTGGTTTCATAATCTTATTTGAGATATTAGGACGCTTTTTAAGTTTAGTGACTTATTACGACCCCCTTACATAAAACGCTTTTACCGTTGGTCCTATTAAATAAAAGGTCCTATAAAATAACATTTTAGGACACTTTTGTGCGTACTAAAAACCCATTTTTGTTGTAGTGATAGGTGTCCAAAGATCATTTTTGAGCCTAAAATTTCGAATGAATTTGATCGACCACCTTGACGTCCACCTGAAAAGCCTTCGCCAAAAGGTCATAACCCAATATTGTATGAATTACGATATGGATTTTATTTGAAACAAACTCGAGTTATCTTGTCATAATACGATCCACTCCAAAAGCAATTTGTGTTGATAACGTGTAGTAAAACAACGGCCTAGTAGCATACTGTTGCTACAACAAATATCTGTCTAACGATGGTTCTGAGTCACGAGGGAGGTTCAGGGGTTCAAGGGTTCCGATCTGCCTAACGCAGGTCGTGGTGTCCTTCTACGTTGCAAACGTAGAAGGAGGTTCAAGGCTTGTATTGTTTATTGTATATGCTTTTAGATTCTGATCTGAGATGGACTCAAGACCAGAAGTAGAAATTCTTGGAACTCGAGTGAAGAAGATTATTCTTCCCACGTGAGAGACCAAGAGAATATTTAGAGTGAAGTGAGAGTGATGGATTTGGTGTGTCTAGAGCTGATTCTCAGCTTCTCATTTATAGAGAAGAGGATCTTCTCTAAGGGGAAAGCATATTACCTTGATCCTATCTGCAACTAAAGGACATTCCACAAAAAGCAAGAGGCTGCTATGGACCTGCGGTCTATAGACTGATGTTACTCCATCAGTCTTGTTTGTTTAGCTCGATGAAAGGGACGACGTGACAAGTCATCTTTTTGACTTGTGATACCACCGGCTGTGGAACCTTTGTAGGCTCCAACCTTTCAAGCGTTTGTTCGATAATATTGTTTATTCGTTTTTGCCTTAAGCTACCCACGTCATCAGCCCCCCAAGTCAGAAGGTTTGACGAGTTATCTTGAAAGCTTCTGACTGTCTTCTTAGTTTATTCCTTGCTTGAAGGGTTCGAGGGTTCGCTGTGATTTGGGCGGTTAATACTCAGTGTTTTAATTTTGATTGGACCCTGATGTGACATGTGGCAGTCTGTTCAGGGGTTATTACTGCATGTCATTATGACAGTTTCATTTTTAAATATTATAACCGTTCCCTTTTTTTTTAACCCCTCTTCATTTTATTTTCACTTTACTTCTCTCACTTTTTCACTTTCTTCTCCACAACCGTTTCCTCCATCATTAGGGTTTCGTGATTTTCAATCATCAGGTTAGTTTCTTTTCTTCTTGTATAGTGTACTGATCATCCTTTTTAAGCACAATGGGCGCTAAGAATGACATGGTCGTTACGTTTTCAACCCTTTCTCAGAAAGAGGTTGAATCGTTCTGTTCAGAGTGGGATATAGACCTGTCTTTTAATCCTGTTGCTCCAGCCAAGCAACTTGTTGTTTCTGATTGTCCATCTGGTTCCATTGCTTTATATTGTCGTCACTTTGAGTTTGCAAATCTTCGCCATCCCTTCTCTGTTTTTCTATTGAATGTGCTTGAGTATTATAGGGTTTCTCTCGGTCAAATCCATCCACATGGTATTGGCCGTGTGTTGCATTTTGAATGTTTATGTAGAGCCCTAGGTTATGATCCCACTTTGCTGATGTTTAGGCGATTCTTTCGCCTTGCCAAGAATGGTGACTGGTTCACCTTCGAGGGATCATCAGTGGAGACAAACCTCCTTTCTTCCCATGTCACAACTGTTGGGCAGTGGAAGACTAAGTTCTTCTGGGTTTCTGATTCGATTTTTCCTTTTAAGCCTATTTGGAGGCATCCTGAGGCTGTTCTCAATGAGGGAGAACCTTTAGAATCTGAACTTGATCACAACTTTTTAACTGCTCTTAGAGCCTGTCCTTCAAGGCTTCGTCCTTTTGTTGAGCCATTCCTAGTGTTATCCGGTGTTAGCACTCGCTGGGACAAGCCTGGTAGAGATCCCGTTATAATGAAGGATGATCAGGGTATGAGTTTTTATTTGTGATTGGTTTCATTGTTTCTTTTTGCTTTGTCCTTATACTTTGTATATTTTGCAGTCATGTCGGCTCTAGATTTCATTAAAAGTGATGATGCTTCAGGCGTTGTGTTTGCTGATGCCGAAGCAGCAGATGGTGAAGATGCTTTAACCAAGTACGAGAAGGGTAGGTATGACGGGACCAATTATGTTGCCGTTCCAAACGTCAAAAGTTTTGCTAAAGCTAGTTCTTCGAAGGCTTCAACAAGGAGGTCCAGCAGACGACTGTTAAAGGCTGCTAAGTCTGCTGACCCTTCTGAAGCAGTAACTGTTAGTGATGATATTGAGGAATCTGATGATGGGAAGGATCAGACGGTGGATGACACTCCTGTGGATGTGGTTGTGAAGAAAGGCAAGGGTAAAAAAGTTAAGGTGGTGAAGGAAGTAGATGTGTCTGGTAGTTTTGATGAAGAGGGTGTGTATGTGCCTGGGTGGAATGTAAAGGCATCTGACAGTTTCAAGTCTTCTGCTGTGTGTGAGGAAGTTTTGGCACACTTTGCTACTCCAGGTGCCAAGGCTTGCCTTGAGAGTTTAGATGATGACGCTCTTCTAGCAAAGATGATGGTGGGAACCTGCAACCTGGCAGCTATGTTACCAGAAGGGATCGGCAGGTTTAGGAAAGTCATGGGTGAATATAGTGAATTTGCAAAGAAGAAGAAGGAAATGAAGCAGTCCATAGCTGACATGAAGAGAGATGCTAAGGAGTATGCCCAAAAGGAGATCACTTTGATTGCCCTTATTGATGAGCTAAAGAAGGGACATGAGGCTGAGATGGCAAGGCATGAAGCTGCCAGGTTGAAGGTGGAAGCAGATCAACTAGCTTTGGAGGCAGAAAAGAAGGCTTTTGAGAGTGAGAGGAAAGAGCTAGAAATCTCTCTTGCTGCTGCTCAGGGTGACAACAAGTGGTTAATTGAAGAGGGCTTTCAACAAGTTGTTACTTACCTCCTTCACTCTGCAGAATTCAATTCAGCCCTTGGAGAAGTGTACACCAAGCTATTGACCCATGGTAAGCATGCAGGTTTCGTTGCAGGGTTCAAAGCTTGCGAGTCTGGTCAAGCCTTGGAAGAATCTCCTTTTTATCAACCCAACTCCTTAGATGTGTTCAAGGAGACTGTGCTCAAGATGGAACACTCCAGCTATCCTTATGTGGCCCAAGTCTTTTCCCTTTATGGGAAACCCTTGAAGGAGCTGAAGGAGTTAAAGCCTGCTGGTTTGAATGAAGCCGTATCTGCTAAAGTGCTTCAGGCTGTTCCCAAGAAGAGGGCACACTCGGGTGATAGTGAAGAGACCTTGGATATGACTGATACACTTTCTAAGGATGCCAGTGTTGAAGCCTCTGAAGCTGGTTTGGTGGGGAAGCTGCCCAAGAAGGGAAAGAAGGCAAAGAAAGCAAAGGTGGTCAAGGCTGGGAATGAGGATGAAGCCTCCAAGCCTTCAGGGTCTGGTAATGACGCCTGAACCCTTTATTCGTAGCTTTCTTAGCATCTTTGGTTTGTAAAAACAATTAACTATGTGGTTGTGTCTTAAACACTTTTATCTTTTGGTTGAACCTGTGATGGTTCGTTGGTGGTTGTGGGCTGAAGCCCTTTGAACAATTTATGCTGTTGTTTGGCTTTTGTATAAAGCCTGTTAATGTTAGGCCTTTAGGGCTGTTTGTTTAAGTTTTATGGTTGTTCGTTCTTACTTTGTTTTTTGTTGTGTGTTTGTTTGTCTTTGTTATTGTTTGGGAATGTTTATCCGGTAGCACCTTCAAAGGTTGAATGCTGCAGTCATTCATCCTTAAGGTAGTCTAGGCAAACACGTCACCAGCTATCCTATCTACACTTATATAAGTGTTTGTCATTTTCGTAAGTTTGTTTTTTAAACTTAAGGAACGATTGGTGTAGGTTGTTCAAGCCTGTCGATGAGACTTATAAAACTATTTTTGTCTATCTCATGGAGTCGAATTGATTTAGGAACTCACCCCTTATATAGGTCCGTTCAACCCTCGAACCTATTGAGCGAAATGGCCTGGGAGCTCATCCCCTTACATGGCCCTTGCCATGGAGTTTCTTGCAAGGTTCTCAACCTGATTATAGGATAGAAAGACAATATTTCCAAAAGAGGATTCACAGATCCTTTCATTCATTAGATGATAGCATTACATAAGTTTTTTGAAAAGAACAACTTGTCTTACAACTTAAACAAAGAACCTTTTAAGGTTCTTACCATTCCAGTGTCGAGGGAGCTTCTTGCCTTCCATGTTGGCAAGCTTGTAAGACCCTCCTTTGTGAGACTCAAGGATGGTGTAGGGGCCTTCCCATTTTGGTCCTAGCTTTCCTTGATTCTCTTTCTTGCTGGCATCATTGTTTCTGAGAACCAGGTCTCTTGGCTTGAAGCGTTCATGCTTGACCTTGGCATTGTAGTAAGACTCCATCTTTCGCTTGTACTTGGCTTCTCTTATTGCTGCCAAGTCTCTTGCTTCTTCTAGTAGGTCAAGATTGAGTGATGTTTCATGCTCGTTAGCCTGGATGTCGACATGAAGGGTTCTGGGTGTGGTGACCCCAATCTCAGCAGGTATGACTGCTTCAGATCCGAAGGTGAGGCTGTAGGGTGTCTTCTTGTTACTTGTCTTTTCAGTGGTTCGGATTGCCCACAGAACACTCGGCAGTTCTTCCAACCAATTTCCCCCTTGACGACCCAATCTGGCCTTGATCCCTTCAACCACACTCCTGTTCATTCTTTCAACCTGCCCATTGGATTGAGGGTATGCTACAGAGCTGAAGACTTGCGTAATTCGATACTCTTTGCACCAAGCACTGAACGGCTTTTCTGCGAACTGTTTGCCATTGTCTGTAACTAACACCCCAGGCAAGCCGTATCGACAAATGATACTTTCCCATACAAAATCAATTATCTTCTTTCCAGATATCTTTCCCAATGGTTTCACTTCTGGCCATTTCGTGAAGTAATCAACAGCAACCAACAAGAACTTGACCCCCCCTTTAGCAGGTGGGAAGGGTCCAACGATATCCATTCCCCATTTGTGGAATGGCCATGCTGAAGTGATTGGAACCAAATCATGCTTGGGACTCTTTGGGACTGGTGCATGGATCTGGCAGGCTTCGCATTTCTTCAACTGTTCTGATGCATCACGATGCATGGTAGGCCAGAAGTAACCAAGGTTCATGAGTTTTGCCACCACTGATCTTGGACCACAATGAGCCCCACATATTCCTTCATGAACCTCTTTGATCAAGTACCTGCTTTGTTCAGGACCAACACATCGAAGCAATGGAGCCAAGTACCCCTTTTTATAGAGTATGTCATCTTGAATTGTGTATTGCTTGGACTTGATCTGAATCCTTTCAGCTTCAACAGGATCTTGGGGTAGTTCACCTCTTTGCAGGAATCTTTCAAATGGAGTCATCCAATTTGGTTCGTTTTCAGTAATGACATCTTGAACCTCAATTTCAGATATTGAAGGATGCTTGATCACTTCAACCAACACTTTTTTAGTAAGGTGTGCAAAGTTTAACGAAGCAAGCTTGCTAAGAGCATCAGCTTTCTTGTTATGAGACCTTGGGACCTATTTGATCTTGCAACACTGGAAGGTGTTCATGATTTCTTTAGCCTTCTCTCTATACTTTTTCATGTTAGGTTCTTTAGCAATGTAGCTATCATTCACCTGATTGGAAACAAGTAACGAATCGGTGAACACTTGAAGCTTGCGAACCATCATCTTTTTTGCAAGCTTGAGTCCTGCTATCAAGGCTTCATATTCTGCTTCGTTGTTTGTTGTCTGAAATTCCAAACGAAGGGCATATGTGAATTCTAACCCTTCAGGGTTGATTAATACAAGGCCAGCCCCTAATCCTTCAACACTGGAAGCTCCATCTGTGTAAAGCTTCCAGGCTTCAGGGTCGATAGGTTTGTCTATGGTGATATTAACTTCGGCCGTTTCCACCTTTGGAATTTCAGCAATGAAGTCAGCAAGTACTTGTGCTTTAATTGCTTTTCTTGGGACGTAGGTGATTGTGTGTCCACCTAGTTCAACAGCCCATTTGGCTAGTCGTCCCGAAGTTTCAGGTCTTTCAAGCACATTTTTGATTGGTTGGTCAGTGACCACTTGTATGGGATGTGCTTGAAAATACCTTCGAAGCCTTCTGGCTGTTTGCACTAAGGCTAAAACCAATTTTTCCAAAGGAGGGTACTTGACCTCTGCTAACTTTAATGTTTTACTGAAGAAATAAACGGGTACCTGAGCTTTGTCTCTTTCTATGGTGAGAACAGCGCTGAAGGCTTCATCAGTAACTGAAAGATAGACAGAGATCGTTTCCCCTGCTTCAGGTGTTGCAATGGTGGGAAGGGAAGCCAGGTGATGTTTCATGCTGTTGAAGGCTTCCTCTGCTTCTTCCGTCCACCTGAAGTCTTTCTTGTCAGTGCAGCCTTTGAGGGTCTTGAAGAATGGCAGCGATTTTTCAGCTAGCTTTGAGACGAAACGCTTCAAGGCAGCAAGTTTACCGTTCAAGCTTTCAACCTCCTTCTTGGTTTGAGGCGACTTCATGTTGAGGATGGCTCGAACCTTGCTTGGATTGGCCTTTATGCTTTGTTTTCCTACGACGTGACCCAAAAATTTTCCTTCTTCGAAACCAAAGGAACATTTAACAGGGTTCAGCTTCATGTTGATTTCTCTGAGTTTGTTGAAGGTTTCTTGTATGTCAGCAAGCATTTGATCTTCAGTTTTGCTCTTGATGACCAGGTCATCAACGTAAGCTTCCATGTTCTTGCCAATCTGCAGGGAAAAGGCCTTGTCGACCAACCTTTGATAGGTAGCACCTGCATTTTTTAAACCAAAGGGCATTTTTCTATAACAGAATATACCCTTATTAGTATGGAAAGCAGTTTTTTCTTCATCTTCCTCCTTCATTTGTATCTGGTGATACCCTTTGTAGGCATCCAGAAAACACTTGAAGGGGAAGCCTGTAAGCGAGTCTATTTTCAGATCAACCTCAGGCAAAGGATAGCAATCCTTGGGGCAAGCTTTGTTGAGGTCTTTAAAGTCGATGCACATCCTCCAAGAATCATCAGGCTTTCTAACCATCACAGGGTTTGCAACCCATGATTGATATTTCACCTCTCGAAGGATACCCGCTTCAACTAACTTGTCAACCTCTTGGCATGCAGCCTTGCTTCGTTCTGGGGCAAGACTTCTTTTCTTCTGAACAACAGGTTTGACATTGGAAGGGATCCTTAGTTCATGTTCAGCAACATCTCGTGGGATCCCTGTCATGTCACTTGGGCACCAAGCGAAAACGTCCATGTTATCTTTTAGCAACACTTCAAGCCTAGTGAGAGTTTCACAAGGAAGGGCTGTGTTGACTCGTATCCTTTGATCAGGATACCTGGGGTTGATGCTAAGACCATGTTTGCTGTGATCTTCATCGATGGTTAACACTGAAGTGGAAGGTTGGAGGGTTCCAACACCCTCTTTTGTGGGGAATTTTGCACTCTTTCGGCTAATGGAGACCGTCATATCAAAGATTACTACCCCAGGCCTTCCAATGATGACGTCATAGCTAGACGGAAGGTCCAAAACCACGAAGGTTAGTGGTTCAGTCCTTCGTAGTTGACCATCAGAAAAGGTTACATCAAGTGTTAGTTCGCCCAGAGGCTTGATAGGTATGTCAGCGATGCCTTTTATGGCAGCTTCAGCAGGCCGTAGCATGGAGCGTTCTTCAGGGCTTAGAAGGTTGAAATATTTAGCGAACATTATTTCACTAGCAGCTCCAGTATCTATGTAGGCCTTTTGTGTTTTGGTGGAACCTACGAAGGCTTCAAGTACAAGTGGATCACAGTGCTTTTCTCCCTTAGTGTAAGGGAAGTAGATGCCTTGCCGTTCCCAATCTTCCAATCTTTGCCTTTTACTTGGGGTTTCATTCTCAACAAAGACCATGGCAACGTCTTTCTTTTTACCATCTGCCATGTTTTCTTTCACACCTTTGACCAGGTGGGCCAGCTCTCCCGACTTGACAGCTTCTTCGATTCTTTTCTTGAGTTGGAAGCAGTCGTTGGTGTGGTGTCCCTTCTCTTCATGAAACTCACAATACTGGTTTGAGTTCTCGTTTCTTTTACTTTTTGGTAAGGGACGAGGAGGTCTGAAGGTGTGTTTGACTTCTTCGGTTGCTAGAATTTCTTGAGGAGTTTTGGTGAGGGCTGTGAAATTGACATTCCTGTCTCTGCTTGGAGGGTTCCTACTTTCAGACCTCCGTGACTCAGATCCTCTGGATCTTTTGTCATAGGTGCCATAATTGCTCCTCTTTCGAGAAGGACTGTTGCTCCTCCAGCTGGAACCTCTTTTTCTTTGTTCCTTGATGTCCACAGCCTCTTCTCCTCGAATGTGAGCTTCAGCTCTTTCTAAGGCCTCTTCAAGGGTTCTAGGGAGACTCTTGTTGAACTCCTTGGTTAAATACTTTGAGTTGATAGCGTTCATGAACCCTGCAACCTTCATCTTTTCATCAGCACCGACATAAGTGAGGCCTTCTTTCTTGTACCTTTCAATGAAGCTCTTCAAGCTTTCATCATCTTTTTTTTTGATCTGGAAGATAACGGTTGCATCTTTGACACAACGTCTTTGTTGTGAGAAGTTGGCCAGGAACCCTTTACCGAGCTCGTCAAAGGTTCGGATGCTTCCAGTGAACCAGATTCGTGCAGATCCAACAAGGGTTTGCATGAACATCAAGCAACATTCGGGATCACCCCATTTTTCGATTCGGGCAGCTCCTGAGAAGATCTGGAGGTGATCTTCTGGATCATCACTGCCATCATACGTTCTTATATGAGCTGGCATCTTCAGCTTGTTGGGAAAATCATAATCTGCTATCTCAGGTGAGAAGCAAGACAGGCTATTTGGCTTGTAGGGTTGGTTGACGGTGTGCTCAACCCTGTTGTTGGTGATCCCTCCAGTGTTTCCTTGTTGTGCTGCGATGGCTTGACTAATGAGTTGCTGCCAAGGGAAGTTAGCCATCATTTGAGATATCATGTAGGGCATAAGGTTGAAGCCTTGAATGCCTTCAGATGCTACAGTGTTGGTTGCCACAGGGAGGCTCATAGAGGCGTTTCTGGCCATGGGGAGTGAAGCCATGGCCTGTTCCCAGGAAGTGGCTGTCGGAGGTGGGACGCTGGCCACCGGTGACTGCAGGAGTTGATCCAGAGTCAGTTCGTGTCCCAAAGGCATGCCGGTAGTGGCAGCTTGAGTGGTGAACAAAGGGAAAGCAGTAGGACTGGGCCTTGCTTCATAGTGGGAAGCAGTGTGAGTGTTGCTGGGACCAGCATTGTTGTTTCTGGGTGACGGTCTGCGTCCATAGGTAGCAGTGAGAGGGGGAGGAGGTACAGGAGAGAGTGAGATCTCTTCCTCCTCGTCATATTCAAGTCGGAGACGCACTCCTTTGTCTCTTTCCCTCATAACATACTGGTTCAGGAGGGATCTCAGCTGCAAGAAGTTTCTCTCCACTCCTTCAGGGGTAAGATCTATACGGGGTGGAGTTTGTGCAAGATCAGGGAGAGGAGACATTACCCCAGAACGAGTAGGAGGTGGAGTTTGCAGGTTTGCAGACGCTGGATGAGCAGGTGAGGACTGAGTCCCAGCTGAAGTTCCTCCAGGAGTGGAAAAGGACACAGATCTGGCCGGAGAGGTCTGATCTGTGCTAGGGGAGATCTGGTTGACCTCCTCTGGAGACTCAGGGTCAGACATGGAGAGAGTCGGAGCTACACAACTTATTTCAGGTAAAGAAAATGGCGCAGCCCCACGGTGGGCGCCAACTTGTTGCTACAACAAATATCTGTCTAACGATGGTTCTGAGTCACGAGGGAGGTTCAGGGGTTCAAGGGTTCCGATCTGCCTAACGCAGGTCGTGGTGTCCTTCTACGTTGCAAACGTAGAAGGAGGTTCAAGGCTTGTATTGTTTATTGTATATGCTTTTAGATTCTGATCTGAGATGGACTCAAGACCAGAAGTAGAAATTCTTGGAACTCGAGTGAAGAAGATTATTCTTCCCACGTGAGAGACCAAGAGAATATTTAGAGTGAAGTGAGAGTGATGGATTTGGTGTGTCTAGAGCTGATTCTCAGCTTCTCATTTATAGAGAAGAGGATCTTCTCTAAGGGGAAAGCATATTACCTTGATCCTATCTGCAACTAAAGGACATTCCACAAAAAGCAAGAGGCTGCTATGGACCTGCGGTCTATAGACTGATGTTACTCCATCAGTCTTGTTTGTTTAGCTCGATGAAAGGGACGACGTGACAAGTCATCTTTTTGACTTGTGATACCACCGGCTGTGGAACCTTTGTAGGCTCCAACCTTTCAAGCGTTTGTTCGATAATATTGTTTATTCGTTTTTGCCTTAAGCTACCCACGTCATCACATACAAAATATAAGAACTATGAACAAAGATTAGAGGAAGATTTAGAGAGCGATAGAAAAGAGAAGTCTTATTCAGTAAGTGTGTATGATACATTATACATGAGGCACTATTTATAGGCTATACAATTAATACAAACATAATGAACACATATAGGTTATGTATGTGGAGAGTTACCATATTATTAGTGCATTCGTAACACAAAGATCATTTTTGAGCCTAAAATTTCGACTGAATTTGATCGACCACCTTCGCGTCCACCTGAAAAGCCTTGGCCAAAAGGTCATTGGGAATATCTGGTTTTGCTCCGAACACTGCATTGGCAACAGTAATAACACCTGGACTTTGGCTGCTAAGACCCACAATGGCAATAGCATTGCCATGTCCAACATTCCTCTGAAAGTGAACCAAACCTTGTGGGAAAACAAAAACATCACCCTTCTGAAGCACTTTGCTTATTAGACGGTTTTCGGGGTTGGATGTGACGAACCCAACTTGGATCCTTCCTTTAATGACTGTCAAGATTTCAGTAGCACGAGGATGGATGTGAGGGGTGGTAATACCCCAAGGAGCAAAATCGATACGAGCCATTGAGATACCAAGAGTATTGAGACCGGGTAGTTGAGCAACGTTCACAGGAGTCACTCTAGATCCAATTGCATTTGAGGTGTTTCCCACCAAATGCAGTCCACTAAAGAAGAAATCATTCGCCTCTACACGCTTCGCATCTTTGCAAGCGAAACCGTTCACTAACGCTGCGCCATTGGGGTCAGCAACACAAAAATCTTGAAGAGGGCTATTATCGGATGCCAAGGATAAAGAACAACAGGTTATGAGCATGAAAACCCCAAGTGAAAGAAGATGAGAAGCCATATATATATACTTTTATATGGTTTATTTGCAATGGAAGAAGCTAAGGAAATGAAGAAATTTTGTTGGTAAACATATCTTCTTCTTAATTGCCTTTTATAGGCTATAGCATGCCACAGGTATTTACCACCATTACAAGTTAGAAGATATAATATAAACACATATTGCAATAAACAACAATTTACATGTAGCCGTTTGAATTCGGTCAAAGAAGCCATGTAGCCTGTTTACCCGGAGCCAACTTGTAAAACTTGTTGGTTTTAGTGGTTTCCAAATTAAACAAAATGATTCTTTGTGATTTCTTCGTTGGATATATTGTTACAAATGAATAATTTATTGTAATCAGGCGGACCTACAGTGTGCTCAAGGTGGTTGCTTGAAAAAAAAATTTGCAATATATGTTTTTAAATTTTTAGCGCCCCTTGTAAAATTTTTAGCTCCCCTTGGATTTTCAAAATATAAAGAAAACAAAGAAGAAATAAGAAGGGTTGACCAAAATTTTTCTTTTCTGGTGTCGAGAGTACCTCTGCAAATAGAGAGTTTTTTTGATGTTATGTTAAAAAGAAGAAGAAGTATGAAGCATTATTTTAATATTTTTTGTTTTAGTGGGTACGGATGAATTGTACAATTGTAAAGTGTTTGCATTGGGTTTGGAAAGCTTGAATTTATTATTCTTTATTATGTTTTATTTTAACTTAGCTTTTTAAGTTATTACAGTATTATTATTAATTTCATTATATTCATATATCATTCTATTCTTTCTCTACTTGAACAAATAAAAAATTTACATATACTAGTAGATGCCTTCCAAAAAAAAAACATATACTAGTAGATGTAAATGGTAAACAGATTGAAATTTGATAACTTTAATGTGCTTTTTTTAAATTTTATTAATTTAGGCTACCTTCCCTTTTTTTAATTACTTGATCTTTTATTCATCATCGTATTTTTTTTATGTACGTATATATAAAGTAAGAAGATTTTATATGGTGTGTACATATATGTATATATAATTTTTTTATTATGTATTTGGAATTTAATTTGGTTTATCTTTTTATCATGTGATCTGACCCGATCTGATCTGATCTGAATCGAACTGACTTTTTATTTTATATTGTGATGGAAAGAGAAAACTAAAAAATTCCGCACGCCATGAAAAAATTTTCTGGATCCGTCACTGATTGTAATACGTATTTAGTTAAGACATGGTAATAAGCCGCCGTCGCATCACTTATATGTTTAAAACCATGCTGCCCCGTCGCATCCTCTCCGTTTACACAAACATGTGGATTTGATCAAAGTTCTTGAAAGTAGAATTTTGAAAATTAAATAGAAGTTTTCGTAACTTCCTGGTTGGATTGTTGTGATCAGATGGGCACCTCGAACATAAGTGACAAATTGACTGAAAAAACCGAACATTTATTCACTTATAGAAAAGGGAATAAGTTATAAAATATTAATCTAGTTTGAAGAGTGTTTCAATTAGATAACTTTTTTTTAACGGCCAACTAAACAACGCCGGGTACTTTGTACGCGGCCCCCCGGTAGCAAAGACAGGGGCACAGCCCGGCCCACCCCGGACGCACGAAGCCCTAGCCCGCCCGACAGCCCGCTTCCAGGGAAAACCCGACCCACATACCCGCCCGAAGGCACAACAGTAGTGAACCGGTAAAACCTGGCGAGATCAGGACTCGAACTCATGACCATAGGCCATGAGTCATCCATCATTTCTCATTATGTCTTTCGTGGGAATCGAACCTGAGACCTCCAAGAAAGAACCCTGATCCATTCACCAACTGAGCTACCCGTGAAGGACTTTCAATTAGATAACTAATAAAAAAGTTTTGCTTCAATCAGTTCATTAATGTTTATTTAATGTTTTACTTGTATATATTTTACCTGAAATAGAAGGTTATTAATCTTACATGACATTTTTTTTATTATATGTTGACATTAGCTTAAAAATGTCAACATGGATAAAAAAACGCAAAAACAAAAATAATAAAAAATATAAAAAAATAAAAGATTTTGTGTTTTTTAATTAAAAAAATGCATAAAATTTATACAAATTGCAAATATATATATATATATATATATATATATATATCATAAATGCCAAAAATAGACAGTTATTTTCATTTTTAAAACAATCACAATTTTTTAATAATTTTGACATTTTTTAAAAAATATTCAGAATTTTAAAATTTCTTTTGCAGCTTTTTAAATTTTTTCGCAATTTTTAAAAAGTTTTTGTAATTTTATAATCCATGTTTGCATTTATAAGCAACTAGTTTTATACCCGCCGCGTGTTGCGGCGGCGGGCGCGACCAACTGTTTGGTTTCTTTAAACTGTTTAAAAATGACATGATTTACAACTATAAACACCATTCATGCTCACATGCTACTACATGCACATATTTTAGACTCGAACAGGGACGAAGGATAAGAAGGGCCAGGGGTGGCCCTGGCCCCCCCTGTTTTTTGGCGCAGTGGTATAAATTTGCGATTTTTATAGGTAAATTGAGTCCAGGTTAAGTTCGGCCCCCACCGATTTGCCACTACCGACCGAAAAAAATTGAGTCCGGCCCCCACAGATTCTAAAACCAAGCTTCGCCACTGGACTCGAAGATTAAGCGTTATAAGGGTGGGCGGCACGGTCATCACGGTGGGTCACACCCAATTAGACTGTGTCGTCTCAATTTTTATCATTTCATCACACCCATATACACGGGGTGGTGTGTCACACCATCACACCTCATCCCAAAACAAACAACCCCCTTTATTACTTCTCTCACAACCGTGACGGCTGTCACGAAATTCTGGCCTCGCGCCGTGATGGGGTGGGGGCGATGGTCGTGATGGTTACGGCCATCACGAACCATCCCGCCCACCTTAAAGCCACAAAGATTTCATGTCCCGACTCGCACTTCCATGCCATAAAAGTTAACATGGATACAAATAATCGCCTAGTTTCACTATTTGTAAACCATGCATATAAGCTAACATATAATTACCCAAGGCATTATAGCCGAGTGGTATCTTGGTGGTGAGATAAGACATAAGGGTCATAAGGTCCTGGGTTCGAATCTCACAAAGAGAGTTTTCTCATAATTATGAGTTTCCTCCTGAATTGGTGACTTGGTGATGGAATATGATCGCGTAACAACACTGGTGGCACGATGATACTCCAGTGTTCTGTGAGTGATTCCAATTTGTTGGCCGTTCAAAAAAAAAGCTAACATATAACAACTCGAAAAGTAAGCAAATAAACTATTACAACATATCGTTCATATGCGTATTATATTATTTAAATGCAAAACAAAACGCCTTAACAACAAAAGTTTACATTGATTTAATACATTTTTTTAGGGTGCAGATTGCCTTCCAGCTGTCCTCCCATATACAGCCATAGTCAATATGTTGATATTTGTGTAAGGCTTATCCCAATCCATATTTTTAGTTTACTTTTGACTGAGTTACTTTTCAATCTCTCTACCTCTCTCTCACACACACACATACACAACAACCACAACCAAAACACCGCCACACTACCACAGTACCACCACCTACCGCCGCCTGGACGGGTGTCGTAGACAGAAGGTACAACAACCACAACCAGACACCATCGCCAACAACTGCTGTAACCACGATGGTTCCGACAATGACCTCAGTAACCACGAACACACCCAGCCCCACCATCTCCGTCCTCTCCGATCAACATCAATACAAAATCTAGTCACCACTCACCACGACCATCGGCATGGCGAAAAAGCCACATGCATCAGGTGATCTAACACACTAACCACCACCGCCGCCGCTAGCTACTTTCGTCTCCTGCCTTGTATTCGTAGGAAAGTGAGCCTACCACCACCAAAGCGGCGAACATGGGTTTGTAAGTGGTGCTGTTGCTGGATTCCATTTTGGAAACCGTAAAACCCGATGTGTAATGTTGCCGGGTTCAGGAGATGCGATGTAGAGATGGGATGATGGGTGACACGAAGAGGAAGCAGGAGATGAAGGAAAGGTCTACAGAAGGAGGAGAGAGATGTTGATGGACAGATGTACATGGTAAAGGGAGATACCTGTTCAACAGGTAACCGAGCTGCTTAAGGGACTTGTACCATGACTTAGAAGACGCATCGGCCGTTTGTATTGAGCGGAATAGTTCACGTCCTCTCAGAGCCGACCTTACATTTTGTATATATATATAATGTCGACATATTACATATACTAACATTTCACCAAGTCTACTGTACTAAATCAGGATTGGTCAATTTTAGGTGGTTTTACCACATGTCAACCTGCAATTGGACCTTTTTATATTATGGTTCACCACGCAGTTAATTGCATATTAACGTTCTACAAGTGGGATTTAAAAACTAAAGGTGGCCAAAGGTCCATGGTTAAAATGTGCTTGCATAATCCAAAAAACTTAAATTCGAATGTTGGGGAGCACTCATGTTTTGTTCATTTTTACTTAAAAATCTGGCACTCTTGAGACATGTGCCTATTTGTTGCATGAAGCAAATAAGCACGTATCATTTAATGATTTACTATTTAATAAATTATAATATTTTTAGAGTATATTTAAACAAATAAAAATGTGTTGGACTTTCTAGGATTGTTCAATAAATAAACTATAATATAGTATCTTTTTAAGATTTTTTTTCTCTAACTTTTCACGTCACATCAATACCGCTTTATGGAAATTTCTTCATGGGTTTTAATCGATTTAAAAAACGTGTCAATATCATCTTGAGCATATTTCTTCCGGTTACTATATCGAGTACTGGTGTCATACAAATCCGAGCATATATCAACCGAAACCCCGCTGCGTAGCGCGGGTATTTTACTAGTTAAAAATAAACATAAATAAATGACATATAGGATAATGACTTTCTATTTAAGGGGTTGTTTGGTAGCCTCTTAGACTGTCCGTTGTGGCTAGAGGTGAGCAATGACTCTATCCTCTCATATTAAGCCACGTAAGCGCCCAGTTGGCAGAAGATAAAGTTGCTGCTCACTCGCCTGATGCTGTTGTGGCTAGAGGTGAGAAGCAGCTTTATCCAATTGTTTTTTTTTTATTATTTTTTAAACTGTGTTATTTTAAATTTACAATATTTAAATTTGTAACACAAATTAAATAATAAACAAAAAAATTCATTAATAAAAAAAATTAAGAAGACATAATTACTAAAAAAACATAAAAAACTACTAAACTACCCCTCTTCGTCGTTGAATTGTTCTTGTTCGTATTCCTTCACGAGACGGTCCTGTTCTCGTTGAAGTATTGTCTGACGAGGCATTGGTAGGTTACTAAAGTCTTTTGCTAAAAAGTCCATGTTCCTCACCGAACTTTATCGACTTTAGACTATATGTTGTATTGTTTGTTTGTGAAAAATAAGTTTTTTTTTATTTAAATAGCAAAACTAGTCGTTGCCAACGGTCAAAAATCCGCACACTATCACATGCGAGTATCCTCACGTCCACTCGCTCGCGCCAGCTCTCGCTCAAGGATGTTGTGGTTCAAGCTAGCCACGTGGATTGGTTTGTGGCTCGCGGCTAGTCACTCGTGAGCCACAACAGACAGTCTTAATGGTAGCCTCTGAATGATCATTAACAGGCTACCAAACAGCCCCTAAGTAAGTTATTTATGATTGGAACATTAAAGTAACTTTAGTGATTTGACTAGAAAAAAATTATGTGACATATTAGAACAATTCTGAAACTATATTAATATTTAACAAAGTTATCTCTATAGAAAATGGCATTTTACACATTTTGTCTAGGTATTTAATTTTAAAACACTCAGTTAAATTTATATTATTAATACTAGGCCATACACCAGTGTGTTACACAAGGTTGTTTTGTTTAGCATTATGGTGGAATAATAGAGTATCAAACTCATTTTTTATATCACGTCGGTGGGAAGCTTGTGACCGTTATGCATAAATAAACATATATGAGCAACTTCGTTTTTGTAATATATTAAATGCCATGAATGAGAAAGGGATTAGGCAAGGTGATCTCATCTCTCCATTTATGTTTATATTATAGGTATGGATGTGCTCTAAGTATGATAAAGAAAGCTTATAGTATCGGGTCGTTTGTTGGGGTGCGGTTACCTAATATTGGTCCAGAGCTCTCTCATCCGTTGTTTGTTGACGATGCTATGTTCATGGGAGATGCTCAGACTTTAATTTTGGTAATATGAAGCGGATTCTACGCATTTTTTATTTATGCTCAGGCCTAAAGAGAAATTTGCATAAGTCTATTATCTTTGCGGTGGTTGTTTCTAATGCAGAGGTCAACGCGAAGGCAGATTGTTAGGATATAAATCTGGGGAGATTCTTTTTATGTATTTAGGAATTAAGGTTGGGGCGAACATGAACATGTAGGTAATTGGGAGCCTGTTTTAGAAATTTTTCGGTCTCGTTTGTCGAAATGGAAAGCCGATTCTTTATCTATAGTTGGGCAAGTTACGATTATTAAACCAGTGCTCGAAAGTCTACCCACTTATTTTTTTCACTGTTTAAAGTTCCCGTAAATGATGTGAATAGTTTGGAGACTTCGATTAAAGCCTTTTTGTGGGGAGGGTCGCCAAAGGTTAAGAAAACTCATTGGGTTGCTTAGGATAGGGTGGCTTGTCCAAAGAAAGAGGGAGGTTTGGGTTTATCTAAATTAAATCAATGTAATAATGCCCTTCTTATCAAATAGATTTGGAGATATAAAACATAACAATATGCCTTGTGGAGGAAACCGGTGGAAGCGATTCATGGTTTGACTCATAGGTGGGGATTGGTCTCAATAAATAATCATTTTGCAGCGGTTTGAAAAATAATGTTAACTTTGAAATAAGCTGATGGTTCAAGGCATGGATTTGTCCAGGTTGATGCGTGGTGTCTCTGGCTCGGGGACGGAAATCAGATTTTGGGTTGATCCTTAGTTGTGTCAAGATACATTGAAAGATAAGTTCCCAAACATTTTCAGATTAGAGAAACATAAATGTTGTCAGGTGGCAGATCGATGTGGCAGTTCTGGGGATGAAGCGGTTGTTAAATAGTCCTCGGACAGGTTGCCTTCTTCAGTTTCAGAGATACAAGAAAGGGAGGAATGTGAACGTTCGTTGGCTAACTTTCGGTTGGGTGATAGATTGGATACTTGGTAGTGGCTTTCATGTGACGACCAATCCTTCTCAGTGTTTGCAGCCAAGCAATGGTTGGGAGGAGACAATGATACTGGAGATTGGTTTATTTTTCAATGGTGCAAATGGATTCCAAAAAAGTGTAATATACTTATGTGGCGCGCCGAACTTGATAGACTTCCGACAAAGGTTGCATTACAAAGGATGAATATACATGTGGAAGACACTTTGTGCAGTCTTTGTGAAGAAAGGGAGGAGACTGTGGCGCATTTATTCACAGGCTGCAGTGTATCGAGTGGAGTTTGGCAAGTTATCTCCAATTCGTGTTGTGTTTCTAGTATATACGCTTTTACGGTTAATGATTTGATAGAGTTAAACAAAATTGTCGGTGGGTCTCGGTCCAAGAAGACGACGTTCTACAGGGTGGTGATAATCACATGTTGGAGAATTTGGAAGGCTAGAAATGAAAAGGTCTTCTCTAACGAGGGGGTTAACGTGATGGATTAATGTTTTGGGTTTTCTTTGGTATAAATACAAACAAAGATGAGTTGGTGGATTGGGATAAGTAGTGGGCTTGATGTTTCCACCTTGAAGATAACATTTCCCCTATTTTAATGAAACTTGAATTTAAAAAAAAAAATGAATGAGAAAGAATAGAAGATTGATTACGTACTGTTTGTGAAATGATTAAGTGTTCAAAATCTTTACATATAAAAAGTAATCATTAATATGTTCTAATTGACAACATAAAAGACTAGATTATATATATATATATATATATATATATATTTTAAATTCATTAGCTTAATATATGGTTTCATAGTTTAGGAAAGTAGGATACACAAGCTAAAACTTGACTCATGGATTAAGACTAGAAAACAAAGGTAAACCACCAATAGAGTGACATGTACCCCTAGTTATTTTTATTTATAAGGTTATCCGTTATAGGATCCAACCACCACACATTGACCCACGTGAAGAAACAACGGGTATAACTTACCCTAAACGTGGATACGTTTGGTTGATACTCGTGTTCGCTCATATTATAATCCTTCGCTCACACTAGTAACTGAAACCGAAACCCTAAAAGACGATTAAGAGTGTAATGTGTGTGTTGAAGGTGAGAACGCAAGAATGTAAGTGGTTCGGTCTAGATCGACCAACGTCCACTGTAAAGAGAGATCTTTTATTACTTAAGAAAATACAAAGATGATTACAATTGTTACTATCTCTCTATGCTAATTCTTGATTTAAATGTTCGATCATTTGCAAAGGAGAGGTGATCTCCTTCTTATAGGGAAAGGCATGAGCCAACCATATGGCCCATGGATTGAGTAATCGATCAGGGCCTGAGTTTAGGCCCAAATGTCTTCGGCCCACAAAATGGGCGGGAAACAGGTGGTAATTAATGCTAATGTGAGAGAAGGTATGACATGGTCTGCTGAAAATCCACGTGGCGTGATGTGATTAGGCATAGACGACGCTTTATTCTCACACAGCATGGTTGACCAACTTGGTGGCGACTGACATGACGTCTGGTAGCAGGCAGACATGCTTTTACAGTAGTCTTACGAGTATTGTTCACAGTAGCATGGTGGAAGCATGGGAGCAGTCATGTCACTATTCCCTGTCGGTGGTTGTTGGAGCATTCCTAACACGTGTTACTTTCTGAGTTGCGCAGAGTGCGCTCAGGGTCTAACAGGATCTTCTTAATTTTTGATCGTCCGTACATCCTCGTACCAAAAGCTGATATTAAACGAATAGTTTGCGCCTAGGTTCACGCGCGGAGATTCCTTTGTATTGGTGACGTCATAAAGTTGACTCATCCTTGCGTATGAGCTTGTTACCATGCGCAGGTTTAGTTCCGCGGACATCAGAGGAGTTGATGTCCTTGTTCTGAACCCACATTCCGCGGATTGGAATTCCGCAGACTCCTTATTGATGGTGTATTTTATGGGATAGGGTTTCTATCCGCGCTAGGATTAGGTACCTTATCCCTTCAAGTCCCCCCAGTCTAATGCTTCTCCTGGTCTTGATGAAGGAGGATGCGGGGAACAGAGACTATCATTGACGTCAAACCTGCGCTAGATTGTGACGTGGCATGCGTGTTTCTAAGAAGAAAAGATGCGGAGGACGTCTTTTGAAGTTTTACGTCAAATGTCCGTCGAGAATGACATGGTACGTCTGATCTTGAGAAGGAGTCAAGTGGAGAATGTCTTTTGAAATTTTACGTCAAACGTCCACCGAGAATGACGTGGCATGTCTGATCCTGAGAAGGAGTCAGACGGAGAACTTCTTTTGAAATTTCACGTCAAAAGTCCGCCGAGAATGACATGTCATGCCTGATCCTGAGGAGGAGTCGGGCGGAGAACGCCTTTTGAGTGGACGTAAAACCAGCGCCTGCACTATGGTGCGAACTTGGTTGTTGACACTAATCTAGGCGGGTGACGTGTCTTTCTTTTGACGTAGTTAATGCACTGCCATTGTTGTAGTAAATGTGGGAAAGATAGGAATTAAATATGCCACAAATGATTTGAAATAAATGCCCCAATAATTTGAAAAGTTGTATTAACTTCGACGAGACATTTCAGTGGGAATCGAGGAGGTTGCTGGCGTGTCAGATGGTTGTCACTTCTGGCACGTGACAGATGAAATTTTCGTCTGGTGTCAGGCGCGTGGTGAGCCACGCGCGCAAGTGGGGAGATGGAGCGTCATGATGTTGCCACGTGGTGTAACAACCCGACCAGGTGGGGGCTGGACGCTACGACAGTTTGGTAACAGACTTGCACAACGGAAGCAACGATAACAAATATTTAATATTTAATACAATTTCTAATCCAAAATATAAATACATGACTTAAATAAAGTAGACTAGTAACTATGCTGGGACGAGACGCGGTGGTCGTCGAAGCAGCTGACGGGTTGTTATCCACTAATCAATCCGATCTCTACACGTGCAAAATCTCTAGAAGCTCTAATCCACCAAGCTTATAGCTCGAACCTTCTATACTGCAATCTCTAATCCGCATAAACAAGCAAATACCTTGTCTTCAAGATCCTCCGAATGCAGTACCTGAACACATGCTTAAAAAGAGTCGGGGTCAGCAATTACGCTGGTGAGTCCGTGTAATAGTTAAATGGATCCAAAACACTTTATCATTTCACAAACAAGTTTACAGAGTTTAACACACGTGATGTACAAGCGACCCCTCAACCCTAACACTAGATCTATCTACTGCCATTATAGATCTACAAGGCGTAATATATGCCGCAACGGTCCGCAGGCCTCAGTGGAGGGTTTCACGGGTCCAACGTCCCGGGTCCACTGTGCGTGGGGGATTCCCTAAGTAGTACTACCCATATATTAAGTGGCTCACCTATGAGTTAATGAGTGTCAATATTATCCGGCAGCTAATATCTTGTCACATCACAATAGTTTATAAAAAGGAAACATGCATTCACCCCAAAATAGTAAAACAGAAAAAAGGGAATGGTACACGGAACTCACCTTAGCAGCGTTTCACGTCACACAGTGTCACATAGTTGTAAGGTATTCCACGTCCAGAGCACGTCTATGGTTCACATACAAGGTCCTACTATAAATCACAAGCATCAGTGGGTGTAACCGATCATCGCGGTTACACGTGTGGACGACTAGGACTTTTATGGTTTAACTTAAATTAATTCTTGGTTTGTAATTCCATTTGTATGTATTACTCAAGTTGCGACTAGTTAACTAAATATCCCATGTCTATGTTATAATATTCACATAGTCCTTCAAGTTCCAAGAGTCAAGTCATTAGTTATGGAAATATTTATATGGTTAGCTAAGGTCTCAAATCGAAATGCCCTAGTACGCCATATTATATATGTATTATTCATTCATCATACAATGTATTATCTTTTTATGATCAAGTGTCTAATGTAAATAGGTATGTGTATAGTCTTACAAGTAGTATAGTGGTACATACTTACTAGTGTTATATAATAAGTGTTTCTTGTACCGGATTCCTGGAGGTTATGTCATATGTCCACAAGTCTATATAAACGTTGATTATCTCAAATGGTAGTTGTAAATCCAACTTCTTATAACAATATTCCCTTAATTCATTGACCAAACCCAACTTAATAGTCTAGTTAACATCATTCTATATGTCCATATAATATTCTGAGGTTCAAATGTTCATTTGTCAATTCTATATTCCAATCAACATTACTATCTATCTATATAATACCAAATTGTTATACTACTCGTATATACATTCGCCTACCTTGATAGTTTTATGTTGTTTATAATATATATGTATATGTATGTCTAGGTCGGTGTATCGAATCGAGTCCATATAGTTCCACACGTGCTATTACGCGATTCTAATATATAAAACTAGCGGATTACCCCGGGAGGATCCCGGGGTTGAAAAATATAACCATTCTAATAATACTAATATTAATAGTAATTATTACTCTTGTAATTAAATAAAAAAAAATAATCTTGCTATAAGGTGACACCATGTGTTGAAGTGTTGCACGATTCTTTCTCGTAGCTTCTCTTGATGAAGTATACCTAACCATCTTTAGAAGAGTAAAATTCCAATGATAGCATGACGATTGGGCTGAATTTCAACATCGTAGATAAGAAGCTGGTTTAAAAGAAAAAACATGATTAATGAATAACCTGAACACTTTGTGTTTTTTTTGTTTCCTGTATGAACGAAACTCCACAAAAAATAGTCGTTTTTTTCTCCGTTTTTTATATAGCACTATGGTACTCGTTGGAAAGATAATAAAACGCTCGTTAATCTGGTGTAATTTTTTTCTTTAAAAAATCTCGTATATAAAAGATATTAACGTTTAAAAATTATGGGAGGAAATATGAGAGAGAAAAATTTTAATTTGTTTTTAAATTTTTTTTCCTAAAATAACTCAATCTCTTTTAGGGTTTTATCTTTTTCTTTTTTTTATTAAAAAATCAAAATAATTCAAAATCACTAAAATCTTTCAATTATAATGCCACGTGGCAGTTTCATGGAGGAACCAATGGCCGCCACGTCAGCAAAAGTCTTTTCTTTTATATATATATAGATATGCAAGCTAATATGAGTAGTTTTCGGCTTCAGTTATACCTTTCTGACTTCCCAAATGTTGACAGGTCGATTGTATCTCGAGCTTGACTCCTGATCTTAACCATAACTAACACTCCATTAATTCATCCTTCTTTTCCTTAAGTACTGTTGTACTTTACTAACAATAACAACAACAGCTACCATCGTAACCATTACAATCACCACCTTAAGTCCATAACCGGAACCCTAAACCACCGCCGCCGCTACAGTAACCCATCACCATCACAGTTGCTATAATCATCAACCACCGTAACCCCCTGCTATGGTAACATTATTATCTCTAATCATCCTATTATCAAGAGTTATAGTCAACATCTTAACCATACCTCATTTATTGGAGATCCGAAATAAAACCCATGAGCGTCGCTGCTAAATCTTGCTCGGAACCCCCCCCCCCCCCCCTTGCGAACCACCACCACAAACCACCGTCTTCATCAACACCTAATCACCGCCCCCACCGTGTTCTTCCGTCTACCTCTCTCTCTCCTCTGATTTTATCTCTCTCTAGATCTCAACTCTAACAGATCAGAAGGTTTGGGTGGGAGTGGGAGTTGTTGGTAACTATACTGAACAGAAGGGGAGGAGCGCCGCCGGCTTCCGCCGGAAATCCGCCTCCTGCTCTCTTTCTCTCTTATGTTAAATATGATTGTGTGTGTTATAAATTATGGATCTGTGTCTGTGTATTGAGAGAGGGGTTTTTAGGTTGGTATATGTGTGTGGTGTAGTGATAATACTATGCCATGGGGCACATGGCAAAATTGCCATGTGTCCCCATGGTGACTCACCCAATAGTCAAGGAACCGAGTTCGGGTTCGTAACGCTTATCAGTTTGGTCTCGTAACGTATTTTCTAATAATATTATATATATTAAATGGTTCGATTTTTAGTTTCACACATAATCGACTCGTTTATTATTTATTTTGGTTCTCTTAATTCTAAAATAATAATATAAGCGCAAAAAGTTTTTGGGCCCTAGGACCGGGGTGTTACACGTGGCGCTTATCACGTGGGATGTGTCAAGAGCGTGTGATGTCACGTGCGTTGATATAGTTGGCATCGTCCTGCTGTATGATACGTGTCGCGTCCAGGTGGTGTGTGTCAAGGAGCACAGTAGATGGGGTCGGACCAGGGATTCCGGCTGGGTTGGGATATGCCTTTAGTTTTCAGCCGGTACGGATGGCGCCAATGAAGAAACAACGAGTAGGACTCGGGTATAATGAGGGGGTGGATACTCGTGTTCACTGCAGGATATAATCCTTTGCTCACAGTAAGGATAGATCAGTGGCCCGTTTAACTAAAGAACGAATAAAGGAATGACACACAAATACACAAGATATAAGTGGTTCGGTCTTGTTGACCTACGTCCACTGAAAAAGGGAGTTTTTATTGTTTTGAGCGATTACAAATATAAAGAAGAGATACAAGTTTATTACAAGTGTGTGTGTGTGTGTTTAAGTGGATAATTGAATGACCCATCAAAAGGAGGTGAAGCCTTCCTTTTATAGGGTATGTGTGAGTCGGGTGCCTGCAGCCCACTTCAGGAGCGCTGGGCTTGGGCCCAAGAGTTGGGCTTGTCTTCCAGAAGCCCATTCGGTTGGGTTTGGATCAATGGTTGAATAAAGTAAACCAGCTAAGAATGAGACCCTGTGATTGGTCCACGTGGCGCGTTGTCATTGGTTGTCAAGGGTGACGCCCTGCCACTGGTACACGTGGCGCGTTGTGGTGGACTGCAGGGGCTCATTTTCTTCCTGGTGGCAGAGGGTGCAGGCGGCTATCTTCCTCTAGAAGATTGGCTAAGGCGACGTCTAACACCTCGGAGGTTGTGTAGCAGGTGGGGCTCAAGGGGAGCCGCACCTTGGCGCAGGCAGCAGCTTATACTCCGCGGGTGATCATCTCCAGATCTGACGATGTGTTGGCGCTTGATAGTTTATACTTTACATATAATGTTGTTGGCTCTTTTCCTCCGCCGAGCATTGTTATTCCGCGGAGGTGTGTCTTCGAGACAACATTATAGGGTAGGGTGCGCCAGGGCGCTAGAATTGGTACCCTACTCCTTCATCCAGTTGTTTCTTGAGTTTACCCGGCCGGATGATGATTTAGTTAACATGTGTGTGTTTTGTTTCTTTTAAGGTCTAAAAAAGGTATTTAGGTTTCTTCTTCTTCTAAATCACTTGAAACCCTAGAAACAAATCGGAAACCAACATACTTTCACTCCCCTTCGTCAGCCCCACCACCACGTCAGCTTCCACCGTCTTCATTTATACATCAGGTCGTGTTATTGTTGATATTCGTGATCGACTTGGGCCTCAGCTGCCTCCACCGCCTTAGTAAATGCCTTCCACCCTCGTCTCCGAGCATTGAGGACAATGCTATATTCAAGCTTGGGGAGAGGTAATTTCATATTTTTATACTTTTAGGCATTTAGTTTGTATATATTTCATGCGTTAGTAGCCTTTTTGCATAAAAAATCCCAAGGTTATCTGATTGCACACCAAAGGCACCTCTCATTCATTGTAATACGTAAGCTGAAGACGGGTCGGTGTGGGCTTACACGCTTTAGGACACAAATTCTTTAAGTTGCGGGATAAAGTAGGCCCAACTTAATCATTTTTTTAGAAAATATAAAATGTGTTTTGGGGTACTTAGGATGGTATAGCTGACTGGATAGTTGGTTGCTATGCATGACTTATATTAGCCACGCGATTCCATATGTTCAGTAAGTTTTGAGCCTTAAAAATTTCCATATATATATATATATATATATTCATTGTTTCGTTTGATGTGTGTATACTGACATGATTCATCGTTTTAGAATTTGTGCATTATATATATTTTGAGACCTTAGGTTAGGATTTGACATAGAAGTGACAGAGGCCTTAGGATTACCCACATATTCAGCCTTTTTATCATCTTTATTTTCGTTTTTTAACCCGATTGAAACATTCCCAATAGTTGCCTCTTTGAGCCTTGGCCTTGTCTTTTGGCTTAACCATTGATTTGTTTACAACATCCGGTTTAAGTTGTGTTTACATCGTGACTTTGTTGATATGTATAAATAAGCCAGAAGAGTGTCTGATTTGAAAAAAAAAACTGAAAAGAAAACAAATAAAAAAAGAAACAAAGAAAAAGAAAAAGAAAAAAAAGTGAAAAAAATGAATAAATTGTTGAGTCGAAAAGACAAGTTTTCTTATGAGTTTAGAAGTTCGTTTATTGGACCAGATTGTCATTTTTGTTTTCCCATTTCTCCCATTTTCCCTACCTTTAACCCTTGCCAACCCAAAAAGTCCTCTTGGTCTATGTTAAGTTTTAACAATTAGGTGTAGATTTGATTAATGTACAAGCTTATGTTAATGATGTTTTCATTGTTTGGTTTTGAGAAAATCACCCCACATTACATATATACCCGAGTGTCAAGTGATTATTGTGAGGGTTATGGGATATGTATGGTTAGATTATTGAAGGGGGGTGAAACTTGAATACACTACAAGAAAATGAAGCTATTGCAGCACCACTAAAATGTTGCATTAGGCCTTGAAAAGGTTACAATATGTCTAATGCAACCTTTTATTGGGGGCTGCATCAGAAGCAGTTACCTTAGACCTAATGCAACCCTTTATAGGCTTAATGCAACCATTTTTTATAGTGTTACATTTGCTACTCTAATGCAACTTTTTTGTATGCAACTTTTTTATATTCTAATGCAACTTTTATAATATTCAAATGTAACTTTTGTAATACTCAAATGCAACTTTGGTTACAAAAGTGTAACCTTTTCTACACTTAAATGCAACCTTTATTATATTTTAATTACAAATATGCAACTTTTTTCTAGTCTTATTGTAACCTTTACTATTTTTATTATAGAAAAAGTGCAACCTTTTTTTTTAATAAATGCAACTTTTTTATGAATTTTAATTACAACAAATGCAACACTTTTACACCCAAATGCAACTTTGTAACATAAATCCAATTACAAATAATTAAAATATGCATTAAATCACGATTATGAAAAACAATAAGAACACAAATATCATCATAATCAAATGATTTACTTAAAATTACTTGTCCAAACTTAAATAATAATAAAGTGTGAATTACAATACTGAAGAGAAATATAAAGCGGCCTTCTAGTCATCTTGATCTTCAACTTGTAGTTGTTTCATAACCTCCTGCATCATAGCTTCAAAGTTTTTTCGTTGGTTGTCAATAATATCTTTTCGAATAGCTTCAAGTTCGGCTTTTTTTCTTTCATGGTCCACTTCAAGCTCAGCTTTTTTCCTTTGATGATCCTCTTCGATCTCTTTGCGCAATTCTAGCAACTGGTTTTTCTCAACTTCAACGTTTGCTTTAAAAGATTCTATCATCCCCTCTGGAACCATGTATGACGTGCAAGCACCATCCACTTTTTTTAACAATGTATTTGTAACACCTCTACCATAAATTCGACGATACCCATAGTTTTCTTTGCTCATTACAACTAAATAAGGATCAACTGTAGCGTTGTCATCCTCCTTTGGCTTGTAGTTCTTCATTTGTTCCTTAAATATTGTCAAAAAAATTAAGAAAATACTTTAGAAACAATTTTATAATTAAAATCATGCTATGGATAAATATTAAGAAACGGATGTCTATTTTCATGTGTCACTATAGGTTTCATCAAAATTAAATTAATCCTATACGTAATAAGCAAACATTATAGATGAATATTTACATAAGGCGAACATAGAACATGGATACTTACATAAAGATAAAAGTAGAAAGAACTTACAATTTTCGTTTGCGTGTCATCATATGTATCAACATATACGCGCCCTTCCGTCCTTTTACGTGTACGTTCAAACAATTGTGTTAAAGTAGGTGATTGTTGGTTTGGATCAGCATTTTTCTGTATTCATAATAAAATAAATATAAGGAAACAAAAACATTAGTGTATTGCACAACAAAAATAATACAAATCATAGGCAAACTAGAAACATATTACCATCTCCTCACAAATCCTAGCAAAACTTTTTGGACCGGCTGTGTGCATATTTTTTTGAGACATGCGTGATTCCCTAGCTCGCAAACAGCGTTTCTGTAAAAACATTAATATATACACATCAACTAATATACAACTCTAAATAGCAAATACTATTAATGGAGAAATTGTTGAAGAAAATACCGCCACATCTTTATTACTCCATAGACGCAACAATTTTGCGAAATCATCTTCTGGAATGCTGTCAGGTCGGTTCTTCCACCTTGTTTTATTGTCCTTAAATTGATAGAAGTGTTTTCGCTTAAACCGACATTTGTAACCTTTATACAATTCACCAATCGTGGTTAAAACCCATTTCTTAGCAGCATTTGGCACATCATATTTTTCCTTTAAAAAAGCAAGCATTTAGTTAACAATGAAAATCTAACAAATAAATGAAACAAAACTACTAAAAACCTTACCAAGACATACTCCCATATCTTTTCTTTATGTGGCACCTTCTGCCACGAACTATAAATCAATGGTGCATAACTATGATTACGAGCTATTGTGCCCAAAAATCGAGAGAATTGTCCGGGTATATCTTTCCCCTCTATTTCGGGTCCAATGGGTTGTCCAAATTTATTACATATAATGACCTCCCGCTCTTTGAATGTTCGTGTGTGCACAGCATGCAACATTGTTGGTCCTCTTTTTTTGGATTTGGGAATTTCTGTACTCAAGTATAGTTTATAAAAAAATATGTATATATAGTAAATCAGTAACATCCCAAAAACATGGTATAAGTAATCAAATCGTACCTATTGCCTTTTCTAATTCAGGGCGTTGTATTTGTTCAATTCCAAGACGATGTACATCGTCCTCATTTTCCAAATCCTCGCTGCTATCATCCATATTCATATCATCATTTGCAACTATTGTATCTTCAATGTCTTCATCCTCTTCATCTTGATCAGCTTCAATTTGTCATTAGAAATAAAATACGATCAATAAACAACAATTACAAAAATGCTAAAACAATAACCAAGGAAATACTTAAATCACTAAACATACGTACCTTGAGATCTCATAAAATCTCCTTCATTCTCAGCATTTTCCAAACCATCTAGTTTCGTAGAATTCATTAACATGTAAAACTATAATTGAGTAAATTTATATAATACATAGTTTTAATTAAAATAAATACGTACCTTGAGATCTCATAAAATCTCCTACATTCTCATCATTTTCCAAACCATCTAGTTTCATATAATTCATTAACATGTAAAAGAATAAAGAGTAAATTAATATAAAACATATTTTTGATTAAAATAAATTATACGAACATAATAATACCTTGAAATATCCCATCATCATCCTCATCAACAAGAAGCAATTGTTCCTTTGATCTATCTTTAATACTATTAGGCCTTCCCGCTTTTTTACTCAATACGCCCCTTTGTGTTTTTGATAGTAGTTCACCCATTGTAACTGTTGATCTACTTTGATTCTCTTTCAACGCATTTGAATTCAACGAAAACTTTTTAGTGGCCTTTGGAGCGATCAATTGATTCTTCTTCACTAAATTAGCAATCATATTCATTGATAGTGGTGCAATATAACCAAGGAAATACTTAAATCACTAGACATACGTACCTTGAGATTTCATAAGATTTCCTTCATTCTCATCATTTTCCAAACCATCTAGTTTCGTATAATTCATTAACATGTAAAAATATAAATGTGTAAATTAATATAATACATAGTTTTAATTAAAATAAATACGTACCTTGAGATCTCATAACATCTCCTACATTCTCATCATTTTCCAAACCATCTAGTTTCATATAATTCATTAACATGTAAAAGAATAAATGAGTAAATTAATATAAAACATATTTTTAATTAAAACAAATTATACAAACATAATAATACCTCGAAATATCCCATCATCATCCTCATCAACAAGAAACAATTGTTCCTTTAATCTATCTTTAATACTATTAGGCCTTCCCGCTTTTTTACTCAATACGCCCCTTTGTGTTTTTGATAGTAGTTCACCCATCGTAACTGTTGATCTACTTTGATTCTCTTCCAACGCATTTGAATTCAACGGAAACTTTTCAGTGGCCTTTGGAGCGATCATTCGATTCTTCTTCGCTAAATTAGCAATCCTATTCATTGATAGTGGTGCAATATATTGTGGCCGATGTTGCTATAACAAATATCATGTTCATTAGAAAATACGTGTTTACAAAATAAAATAAAACTAGTATTAGAAGCAACGTGACAGAATATTAGGGTTTTACTATTGGGCAACGGTGGAATCTATGAGAGGCCACAAAGTTGCTAAATATAGAGTAGATAGTAAAATAAATTCATAATACCTTTTTGAATACTTCAACACTTGTATTCACTTCTTGATCTTCCTCACTATTATCATCATTATCATTATCAGGTATATAGTCTACGTCTTTCGCATTATTGTAAGTAGGTTTCACTTTCTTTTTCTTCATGTTTTGACTATCTACCAAACTTGTAAATGAATTTGCAATCCTTTTCAATCCCAACTCTTCTAATTTCTTATTATTTTCTTTAACACTCAATAGCTTCATCATCTCATAATCATTGACTTTCCCTTGATCAATTTGAATTTGGTTGCTTTTCTTTGCCATTAGACCTGCTCAGTCAAGAATGCAATATATTACATCTAATTTATTCACAATTGTAATAAACATATACTTTGGACATTTTAGTCCTTTACTACTTGAATATAAGTTACCGTCTTATGTATTATTATTAGCTATTTAAATTATTTTTGTGAACACCAGTAATTCTATAACTATACATTTCAAATTGGTGAACAGTTCTAAATCTTCATTTGTTAGTTTTTTTTTTCACCGGGTGTCATATGGTGACTTGACCACTTTCTTATTTATTTATTTTTTACTAACATGGTTCCCACTTCTCAATGTCTAAAAAACTAGCGGAACAAATTTAAACAAAGTACAATACATGAAACTTCTACTTGCAAACCAAACTTATCATTGAAATTACGAAAAAGAACACATGACTGTGTGTTAGGGGTGTAATGTGTGTTAGGGGTGTAAATGAGTAGAGTTGGGGTAATAACTAAAGCTCAATCTCAAAGTAATTTTTTAAAAATGCTTTTCGCATATAAACAAATATATAAGTCATTCAAATTTTTTTTATTAAATGAAAGCTTTTTACTTGTTTAAAATGATTTAATACCTTGACTTTTATTTATTTATTGCATTTCGACTTTTCATATTTTTTTTTCGAGACAAACCAAACCCACTTCCTACTTTCATCCTAGTTTGCAGCCCACATCAAGAAACATCATGGGGCAAACATATATGATCAAATCATCAAATGCATGCAAACTAATGAAACTTAGCTTTAAATGTATGGTAATTATGTCATTATCATATATAAACACAAGTATTATCATTCCTGATTATGATTGTAACTAAAAACAGATAGGCCAATATAGAGAAAGAAAAGTGTAAAGTAACACATATGGCACTATAAACTGTAAACTAATTAGTGTCTTTTCTTACTAACTAAGCAATAGTCATTTACCACAATACCCACCATACATGCTAAGCATGACTGGTGTGGAGCGCTATTGCCCCCTCCACCTTAGCTTCAAAACAATGAATACCGCCCCTATCCCATTTCATGAACACCATTGGGAGGGCGCCATTATCTTACCTACAATCTTAAATTGTCGGTCGAATGGTAATGATTTGTGTCTACATGGTAAAGGATGTCTCTACTTTGAAAAGTGAGGAAACTTCCTTGTTACAAACTTAACATATGCTGATCATTTATTACCTTTGCTGGATGACTGTAAATTTGAGCTGGATAATCTATTGAAGGAAGAGGTAATATCAACTTTGACTTTTCATTTTGTTCCAAAATTAGCTTTTTTGACTTTGTATATGTATGTGTGTGTAATTTATCTTATTTTATTCCCATTCTAACAGAATTAGCAAAAATAACAAAGATGATGTGTTGGAAAAAGCAGAAAAAGATCTTGCAACGGTTAAAGATTAGCATATAGCCCGACTAGTAAATGAATTACAAGGAACCTTATATTATATTCAACTGGTAAAGCGATATCTGTAATATGTTGACGTTTTGGTTTAGTATATGCTGCTGTCTTTTGTTCCTTGTTTGACCCATTCAGCTTTATTCGGTTGTGCAGTCCTTGAATCAGAAACATTTGCAGTGTTGTGTTGATGTATGCAGGCATCTTGAACATCCTTGTATCCGTATTGCAGCCCTTTCTTGTGTCCTAAATTGATCTATAATCTATCTAATACATTGACTACTAATGTTTATATCTAAACAACATACATATTGATATTTACATACAATCCACAGAAATATATGTTCATAAGTTACATAATAAAAACATTAGAACAAAGTTATATTTATCATTCTAACAATGAACTTGAGTACGCCGAAAAAATATGCAGATTTGTGCGTGAAATTTACAGAGAACTTACCAACATGATGCCGCAAAATCTGCAGCTGTTTTTTAACAGCCCTGACTTCAAAATCAGCAGCCCCAGCCCAGCCCCAGACCCATTTAAAATGTAGCGTAAATGATTCAACAGCAGCTAAAGGGTTTGGTGCTACAGCTAAAGGGTTTGGCGCTGCTGCTAAAGGGTTTGGCGCTGCACTGAAATTCAGCAGCAACTTCTGACCCAACCCACTGCAGAGAGAGTTTGGCGCTGCGCTAAATTCAGCAGCAGCTTCTGACCCAACCCACTGCAGAGAGGGTTTGGCGCTGCGCTTTATCCCTTAACACAAAATCCCAAATGACAAATCCAATTATCATAAGCAGCCTTATGCCTTAACACAAAATCCCTAAATCGCCATAAAATCAATTGAGTAAACATCTAAAACAGAAAAAAGGCAAGGTTCTGTATCAAACCAAAAACACACCAGAGAAATAAACCTAGGCACAACTACAAAATTCAATTTAATCAAAATTTAACAGCTGCACTAATCCAGACTGCACAGCTTTCAGTGCATCAAAATCCATCAGGACATCCTCACACATGTCTTTAGAAAGCAATATTGGTGCAGATGAACCACCATTATACCCCTGCCACATAAATAAAATGAACTTTTAGGCGAATTACCATTATACCCCTGTCACATAAATATAAACAAGCTGCTATATCTAGCCTATTAGAAACAGGAACCAAACCGATTTCTAAGACAGGTGGCTTATGAAAAGTTTATCAAGAATAAAAAGTTTACATAAGTTCAAAAGAAATAACTTTTAGTTAATGTAGAACTAGGTCGAGTTGGGTTGATATGGAAACGTTGTTTTTGTACCTTAATAACTCAATTATCAGCAGCTTCTTCATCCGGATGCATCCAATCCCATAATGTATCATCATAATCAGAATCATCACCATTCTCATTATTAATATCTGTGGCAGCTAATTCTATACTTGCGTCAACCATAAGAGGAGGGATGTCTTCTCTTGAAACACTAGTCTCTTGCTCACTAACTTGTGCAAACAAACCCAGCATATCATCATTAGGCTCACACCAGCAGGAGCTACCATCAGTTTCATTATCTTCCTCATCAAAGTCATATACATCCCTTGGAACCGTATTGACAACATAATGCAAACCATCTACTATAGGGTCTGGTACATAAAATACTTGTTTAACTTGTGAAGGCATGACAAAAGGATCATCAGAATAGCAAAGCTTTTTCAAATTAACGCATGTTAAGCCATAATCATCTTTCTCAACTCGGTACCACTCACAATGAAACAAAACAACTCGAAACTTTGACCAATAGTCAAGTTCAATTATGTCCAAAATTCTACCGTAGTAGTCAACATTCCCAATGGATGGATTTTTGTCCCGAGAACTCGCAAAGCTGGAAGTTTTTGCTGTAACTGAAACACCACTATTTTGAGTTTTGCAACTAACGTCTCTTGATTTGGTATGAAAACTATATCCATTGGCATAATACCCAAAGTATCTCTTACATGTAGGACTAGGACCCTTAGCAAGCCAAAAAATATGATCCGCGACATTATTATTTATTACTTTGTCTTTGAACCAACCAGCAAACCCGTGACTATGGTTTTGTGCTTGTGCCCATTTACGTTTTCTGGGTTGACTTTCAATATAAGCTTCATGCTCACTGCGACATCATTAAGATAAATATGTCATGAAGATGGAATAACTAATACTAACATATAATTTGAAGGAAATAGAGGCTATGAGTTAGTTACTTACATGATATAATCATTAACCTCTTCACAATCAGAGTTGAATAAGGCATAACGATGTGCTTGTTCCATTAAATGAGCATCTAAAGTGAAAGTTGTGCCCAATCTTCGTTTTTTACCACCCAAAGGATGGCCCCCATTAACAAATACTGTTTCATCCAACTTATTTTCTCCCTCTAAATCATCGTTATCTTCTGCACCCTTAGTAACACCAGCATTTACTCCATGCATATATCGTGAGCAAAAACTTAAACATTCTTCAATCAAATACCCTTCTGCTATGGATCCCTCTGGGTGGCTCTTATTCCGCACATATGACTTCAACTTGCACAAGTATCTTTCCATAAAGAACATCCATCTATATTGAACGGGTCCTCCAAGCCTGACTTCATTTACTAAGTGAATAGGTAAATGCACCATTATGTCAAAAAAACTTGGCAAAAATATTTTCTCTAACTCACACAACGTTTCTGTAATTTGTAATTGTAATCTGTCAAGGTCCTCGGGCTTAACGACTTTGCTGCACAAGCATCGAAAAAATAAACCTAACCTAATCAAAGGGATAGCAACATGCTTTGGTAATGACTTTCTGACAGCAACTTGGAGTAAGTAATGCAAAAAGATGTGAGCATCATGACTCTTGTAACCCGAAAATTTCTTTTCAGAAGAATGAACACAACGTGCAATATTAGACGCACACCCGTAAGGTAATTTTGTTTCCTTCAAAACACGACAAAAATTAACTTTCTCTTCTGAAGACATTTAAAAACATGCTCTCTCTATGATAACATGCTTACCGTCATCTGAAAGTACCGGGTGAAGCCTTTCTTTGATGCCAAGTTCTAAGATGTCAAATCGAGCTTTTGGATGATCTTTTGACTTACCACTAATATCCAACAAAGTCCCTATCAGGTTATCACATATATTTTTTTCAATGTGCATCACGTTAAGATTATGTCGACATTTATTAAACTGCCAGTACGGCAATTCAAAAAATATTGATCTTTTCTTCCATGGGCAAGTGCTATCATTTTTCTTCTTTTGTCTCTTCCCAAATATATTATTAAAGCTAGATAACTCACTCAAAACTTCATCACCTGATAGAGGTTTTGGTGAAAGCCTCATCTCAGTCTTGCCATTGAAATCACTCTTATTACGTCGCCATGGGTGTTGAGCATCTAAAAATCTGCGATGATCCATATAACATATTTTCTTACTATGCTTCAAGTAAAGTGAACTAGTCTCATAGTTACAACATGGACATGCAAAATGTCCCTTTGTTTTCCACCCCGACAACATTGAGTAACCTGGAAAATCACTAATTGTCCACATCAAGGTTGCACGCATTTTAAATACCTCATCTTTAGATTTGTCATATGTCTCAAACCCATTAACCCACAATTCTTTAAGCTCCTCAACTAAAGGCTGTAAATAAACATCTATGTTATTACCTGGAGATTCTGGTCCAGGAATTAACAAAGACAATATAAAGTACTCTTGTTTTAATGACATCCATGGAGGCATATTGTAATTGACTAGCACCACGGGCCAAGTGCTATGAGCAATGCTCATTGTTCCAAATGGATTAAACCCATCACTTGACAATCCTAACCTCACATTTCTATTTTCCTCTGCAAAATCAGGATACAAAGAATCAAATTCTTTCCAACTTTGTCCATCTGCAGGATGTCGTATATTTCCATCTTTAGGAAGTCCTTCGTCATGCCAGGTCATATGTTTAGCTGTTTCTGAACACATGAAAAGTCTTTGTAGCCTTGGTACTAAAGGAAAATGCCACACCACTTTAGCCGGAACTTTTGAAGACTTATCAGAGTGTTCACCATTATTGTTTTGTTGTTTCCACTTAGAGGTATGGCAAGTGTGGCACACTTCAGTATGTTCATCCTCTTTCCAATAAAGCATACAATCATTAGGACATGCAATAATCTTATTATAATCAAGCCCTAACTCCTTAATGATTTTTCTTGCTTGAGTAAAATTAGATGGAAGTTTTGCCTCTGGGATCATCTCTTGTAAAAGTTGTAGAAGATCATCAAATGCCACATTACTAAGCCCATGAAGGGTCTTATAGAGAAGAAGTCTGATGATGAAAGATAGCTTCGAAAAACTTTTACATCCAGGAAACAACTCTTGCTTTCCATCTTCTACCAGCTTATGGAACTTTTTAGCGTCCTCATTTGAACCTCCTTGTACCGTACTTGCTTCCGTTACGGTATCTCTAAATCTATCATGCAATAATTCATTAAAATTGTCATGCATACCATCTCCATTATCATATATGTCGTTATTAATCCTTGTTTGTGAGGGACTTTCTCCATGGAAAACCCATACGTAGTAGTTTTCTACAAATCCATATCCTTTTAAATGATCAAATACTTCATCTCTTCGATACCAATAACGGTTCATACACTTTTTACAAGGACAACAAATGTGACTACTTCCTCCGGCCTTAGCAAACGAAGCATTAAGAAAGTCAACAACCCCAGCTTCAAACTCAGGTAACCGCCTAGGTTTATACATCCAATCTCTAACATCCCCCATTTCTGTCGTATCCTGAAGTAAATAGAAACATTAAAAATAACATGTATTCATAGGCGATGGGATAACGGGGAAAATATATTTAACACAATAAAAACAGCTTACCAGTAGATACACCAAGGCAATTAATAAAAAAAATCGTCTTTGTAAGTTATGTATTCCCAAACTATAGTCTTTCCTGGAATTGGAGCAACCTTGCGAACCTTTGCAAATGAAAACAAGAATTTAACAACTAATTGATCATATTCCATCGAATGCACCTATAGAGTATATACACCAACCAATCTTGTCCAATTACTCGGTCAAGCATAAACATAAGCAACTATAAATCAGAATAATAGATAACACGAATATAGTCAACATCTACGTTAAACCTTTTTATCCTTCTATCATCACTTAAAACTAGTACTCCACCCTCCCTCCAAAACTTTTGAACACATTACAATTAAAACCATCAAAATGCCCTGAATGTATGTCATAAAAAAAGGTTTATACCAGCATTAGGCGTGTCCCACCGACAGATTGAAATGGGTGTGCATTTAGCAAAACTACTACCATTACTTTTGCGTGATTAAAAAAAACTGTTCTTAACAACAGCAGAGTGCAATAGAGTTGCTCCATACAAGATCGACTTCTAATCATTTAAGTATATTATACAAGATCTTTAACCCAATGCAAACATCCAATCTATCTTCTTAATGATTGAAACTCTGTCTCACATATTGATTTGCTTTAAAGAGAATGCTTCTACTTAAAACACACCTGACTTGTATCTTTACCAAGAGATGTATGTCATGCTGTAAGGCTCCACTCTTCAAAGTATTGGTCTGCAAAATTAACGTAACTAAGAACCATATATTTGTTAATGAAACAACTACAAAAAAATATTTAAATAAACCATATAAGGGTTAAGCTTGTACGTGAATTCGTTGCTTGAATTATCAAACCCAATCCTCATGAGAGATGAAGTCGCTGGTCTCTAAGTAGGAAATCCGACAAAGATTCTCTAAACTCGCTGGTCCTATGCCAAAGCTGATGTAAAATGACAAAACAATTATAAATAAAATCACAAAATAATTTAGCTAACAAACAAAACCATTGATGGGATTCACAAAGGACCAAGACTGATCACATCCGATTAATTGATTGTATATATTAATGATTGGAATTTGCAACCATCGAATCTAATGTAACCAACTGATTTAGGCGGCATTTAGGTTGTAATCGTTTCTTGGCCCACTTATCCATATAGAATTGAAGTTGGGCTCTGTTTTTAACTTTATTTAATACTAACAGTGAACTAAAAGTGCATATGGTACTCTTGAGCTGGTGGTTAATTGTTTTACTTTAAATTTAGATAGATTTTATTTATAAAAATACTTAGGTTCGATTTTTGGCTGTGTATTTTTTTCTCAATTATTTCCTGGCATGTGAGTCTCATTAAGCTCGTTGAGCCTTATCGAGCCTAGTAAAATATTAGTTTTATTAAATTTTAATAATATTTACCCATCATTTAAAGTTTTTTAGTATACGAGTCCGAGCTCGAGCTTCACTTATCAACTTTGCGAGCTTATTATTTATATTATTTTATTTAATATATTATTTAATTGAAACAAACGAGCCGACCTCAAGCTCGAGAAACTTCCAAACGAGCTGAGCTCGAGCTTCGAAAACAAAGCTCGTACCAAGCTGAGTTCGTGCTCTCATAAGTTAATCAAGCTCGAGCTCGAACCTGATCATGCTCTGCAGGCTCGGCTCAGCTCGTTTGCACCCCTAATTTATTACAATAAAGTTTTGCTTAAACATCAAATATCACTAATACAGTAATATAATTTTCTTATAAAGTACAAATCAAAACTTCATATTAATTAGTTTTCATAAATCATATTTATATTATATATTACGCAACCCTTCAAGATAAGAGTTGCGTTTTAGTTTTAACAATGCAACATTTTTAATAAAAGTTGCAAATTTTATTAAAATTTGTAACTTTTCTAGAAAAAAGTTGCATTTTTTAGTAAAATTTGCAACTTTTAAAGAAAAAAGTTGCAATATCAATAAAAGTTTGTAACTTTTTATAAAAATGTTGCATTAGATCTTTTAATGCAACCTTTTTATTGAACAAAGTTTCATTATACTCAAATGCAACTCAATTAAAAAAGTTGCTATTAAAAAGTTGCATTAGGCATGTTTTCTAGTAGTGATAGGTATACCCATGGTTTTTAAAAATGGCACCATTTAGACTTGTTGTGTCGTAAATCTATTGATCGTTGTAAGTCTTGTGAATTAAACGTGTTCCTGGGGTTTGTGGCTTACATTCAGCTCTGTTTGATGTTAATCGTCTATGTCTTGGGAATGTGTTGGATGTGTTTAGCATGATGTTTTCCCAAGGGACAAATAAAAAAAAAATTAAATTAAAAAAATTTCAAGCATGCATCCGGTTTATACTTGACTTTGATTTCCTTGAGGACAAGGAAATGTTTAAGCTTGGGGAGATTTGTTAGTTGCATTTTTAAGCACGTTTCATGTTAGTTTATCACCCACTTTATACAACATATCACGCATTTATCATGTAGTTTAAACATTATTTTGTTGGAATGGAATCTACTTTAGGTCGTTTTCATTGATTTTGTAGGCGTGGAGCGTTTGTGGATGAAAACGAGTTGAAACAAGCATGGATGAAGAATAATCAAAGTTGCTAAAAAGATGATTAAAAAGAAAAGTGTCATAACATTTTCATCAAGTTAATGTTGACGTTGGTTTTGGTTGGTAACTTCCAGCATCTAAATCAAATAAGTGTGGGCTTCAAATAAGCCACATGGGCCAGCACAAAATTGCGTAGACCCCATGTCCAAAATTTGGGGAGAAGTTTGTTGGGGTTTTGTTTTGATTAAAAAGGGGGGCCTGGTAGGCCTGTAAACGAACCGAACGTTCATGAACTGTTTGTGAACTGTTCGGCGGGAAGTTCGTTTATGTTCGTTTATTTAAATAAATGAACAAACAAGAACACAATTTTTTGTTCATTTAATTAAACGAACGAACATGAACACACGTTCTGTTCGTTCATTTATGTTTGTGAACGTTCGTTTATGTTCGTTCATTTATGTTCGTTTATTTATGTTCGTTTATGTTCGTCTAATTAAACTTAGCTTTATTTTTATTTTTTATTTCCTTTTGTTAAGTAACCTTAATTCATAAGTTCTAAAAACTTAACCCTAACATTCTAAACATATCACTTATCAGCAACTCTCCACTCTTCACAGCCCACACTTCACAGTCGCTCTCCACTCTAACCCTAACGTTCATTTATGTTCATGAATTATTATTAACTTGTTTTTGTTTCTGTTCATTTGTGTTCGTTTATATTGATCATTTGTGTTCGTTTATGTTCATGAACTGTTTATTTAGGTTTAAATGAACGAACATAAACGAACACGAACACGACAAATTTCTTAATGAACAAACACGAACACAAAAATGTGTTCGATTATGTGTTCGTGTTCGTGTTCATGTTCGGTTAAAGTTAAATGAACAAACACGAACACGCCTGTGTTCGTGTTCGTTCGGTTCGTTTACAGGCCTAGGGCCTGGGCAGTTTTTGGGGAATATGCTTCGACGGCCGCATATCAAGAAGGAAGAAACTGTTGGCTTTTTTTTAGTCTATTAATTTTTGTTTAGTAAGTTTTATTTTAATGTTTTGTTTCATATACATGTTGATTGCTCTGGCTGTTATGTTCGGCTAGAACCTTTTAGTTTCAAAACTGGGGTTCGTTTGATTTTGATTCATAAACTTAAGTAAAACCATTGCGAGATCCTATTTTTGAATGGTTTGTTTATGTGATTCTTGTTTGTAATACGTATTCAATCTGGAAAAATATTAGATTGTTAATAAACCTGATCAACTTATTAATTTTTCTAATAAAGTTCATCAATAATTAAAACCCTAATCAAGTTTTAGGTTTTGATACAAGGAACAAATAATATTTTGAGTTTGTCTATGAACCCGAAATTATTATAGAGTCACATGATCTAGTTGAACATTCCTAACGACGTGAATGTTTAATTATAATCGATACTTCTATGACGCAACCCGCACACTAAGATCCGAACGTCGTGAGCTTGGAGTAGCAGGTTGGCTCTAATTGGTGAACTGCGCTTGGTTAGACCATAGATAGAGTGGATGTCCCAACGGCATGACATCTAGTATTGATACAAACTATTAATTAAAACAATCATTGCACCGTGACCATTAATGATTGTAAGCGGAATCGAATCAAAAAATTGTCATGGTGTTGAAATTAGTTTTTAATGTTTGAATTCCCCAACAATTTAATCATCTTAGTTTTTAATTTAGTTTTCTTCATTTTTTTTAATCAAATCAAACCCCCCCCCCCCCCCTAAACAATCGTATCTGTACTTGAAACGTTTTTGGTATAATTGGTTAATCTGTATCCATGAGGACACGAACCTTACTATCACTCATACTAGTAGGTTTATCATATATTTGTTTGCCGGATTCGACACCCAACAATACCCGTTAGTTTGTTAAAAGATACAATTGGATTTTTAAATACATTTTTTACTATTATAATTATTATATAATTTTATTTATATAAAACTATAATAAACTAAAATATGAATTTTAAAAGTTTTATCATAATAAATAATAACATTATAATTTTTTATAATTTCATATAGTTTCATATATATACTTTAAAATATAGAAAATATAAATTATATTATCAATTACATATTCTAAAGGAAAAATTACTTTTTCAAATAATAAACATACTGAAGCAAATCACTAAAACAAAAATATAAATATAAATATTCCAGGTATATGAGCATGTGTATAGTTCAGGTAAACGGGTTTGTGGTTTCGGGTCCGGTATCACCTAATCTCATATCCGTCCTAAACCCGTGAATTTTTTTTAATCTAATCTCATACCCAACCCATACTGTTGGGTTTCAGATATACCCGTTCCATATGTTTTGGATTTTGCGTAAACCCATCGTGCTCAGGTTTTTCACGAATTTCTACTTGCACCATGCAAGATTTGAATCTTTCATCTCCTTAATAGAGAAAATGCACCATATGTACCACTAGATTATTAGCTAGGTCATGCATTCTTACTATACTAATTAAATACATGACATTGATCACAAAATAAATGTGGTTATTAGTGGTATGTTCTTTAATTAGTTAACATGTGAAACGACTTTTAATATATTTAGGTTATGGTTACATATATAAGAAAACACATACTCCTAGGAAATCATGAAACATATTGAAAGAATAATTCAAATATAGTTGCGGGTTGTTGTGGCTTCGCTTGAATACCTCTCGAGTCAAAAGGAATAGCAAGTCTTTAGGAGTAGTTCGTGTTCGATCCACAATTTACTTTGTTGTTTTTTTTGTTTTATTTTTTCTCTTCACCTGTATAATGCGTATGTAATTATTGCCAGATCATCAATAAGAGTATCGGTTTAACAATATGTAGTCATGTGTGTGTGTGTTTTGATCCTTATATGATCAACAAATTAAACAGGTTTAACATTTTCCATAGGCAATGATCATGAAACTCAATAACAAATAATAAAACAAACAAAAATTGCAAATCAAATGAAATCTTGAATAGTGGTCTAAAAGGAATTAAGACTAGGTGCTCAAATAAATTTTAGAATCTAGAATTTTGACTGAATATTATCGATCACCTTCATGTCCACCTGAAAAGCCTTGGCCAAAATATCATTCGGAATGTCCGGTTTTGATCCAAACACAGCATTTGCAACTGAAATGACACCTGGATTTTGGCTGCTTAGACCAACAATGACAATAGCATTGTCATGTCCAATATTCTTCATAAAATGAACAAGACCTTGTGGGACAACAAAAACATCACCCTTTTGAAGCACTTTGCTAATTAGACGATTTTCAGGGTTGGATGTGACGAACCCAACGTATAAGCATCCTTCAATGACCGTCATGATTTCAGCCGCACGAGGATGCATGTGAGGGGGATTAAGGCCACAAGGAGCCAAATCAACACGAGCCAATGAGATACCAAGAGTGTTGAGACCGGGTAATTGAGCAACTGTGACAGGAGTCACTTTAGATCCAACTGCATTTGAGGTGTTTCCAACCAAATGCAGTCCACTAAAGGAGAAATCATTCGCGTCTACACGCTTTGCATCCTTGCAAGCGAAACCATTAGTTAACACCGGGCCATTGGGGTCGGCAACACAAAAATCTTGAAGAGGGCTATTGTCGGATGCCGAGGATAACGAACAGGTTATGAGTATGATTACCACAACAAAAAGAAAATGAGAAGCCATACTTTTTTTTTATGAAAATGGAAGCCAAGGAAAAGATGAAATGTGTTGGTGCACTAGGCTGCTTCTTATTTGCCTTATATAGCGTACCACGGGGAATAGAATAAATTAGCGGATTACTACCATTGATAGCATCATTAAATTACACGTTGCATATATATTTTTTTTATCGGCTAAGGACATCACCTCGGTACCCCCGTTTCGAATCCCCTTTCCGCATCGTTCCTGAGGGCATAGACCCTTTCAACGTCAAGGGGTGTATTTTTGCTGGCCTAGGATTCGAACCGTGTACTTCCCCGGGCGGGAACCTCCCTAAAGAGGTTAAAACCCACAATATTACACCGGTTAAATAAACGGTTAAACGTAGATTGATATACTAAGTAATAAATTATATTATGTCATTGAAAAACACGTGAATTGTATCTGTTGAATAAACCCATGTCTTACACTAGTTGAAAAAAATATAATATAAACGGTTAATACATGCAATCGTTAAAATATGCAGTGACGTACCTAGGAATTATCTTATGGGGTGCTTATGGGGGCGCAATTGGTGGGTTAAACGAAACTTTTAAGGGGTGTCATCGGATTTTTTGTTACAAATTACATTAATTTTTTTATGGGTGGCGCCCACCCCGTTGAACTATACATAGGTCCACCAATGAAGATATGCTTTTACAAAATAAGTTTTGATGTACTATTTACTTATTATAACTTTAATTTGTTTTTTCATTGTTGGGGTATTGGATTTTTTTTAATAATTCAAACTTTCACCAATTGGCCGGCAATATTTTGTACTTCAAAAATTCCAAACAACGATCCCAACTTTCAGCATATTGGCCAACAATGAACCTTTGTTAACTGAGAACTAACTCAGTTAATAGATGATGACGTGGACGCTAACATTGCATGCTCATGCTGACATGGATTGTTAGGACCGTCGAACTCGCGTTCCAACAATCACGGGTTTTATCCTAGAGGTGCGGAATCCCTCTAGGATGCTCTAATAACAGAAACAACGATTGAAACAATGAAACGAGTAATCACAACACACACACGGGTCAAAAGATTATCTATTAATCACCAAAACAGAGCACGAGTGTTTACAGAGATCAAACCAGACGTTCTATGACCAGGGGAGGGTGTTTGGAGGGTGTGTGAGGCAAGAACTGAGGTCTAGGGTTGAGAATGAGGGTATTTATACCACCCGGGTATGACCAGCTCGTTCAAGGCGATTAGCAGCCCAGCTCTAGGCGATTAGCAGCTAATCGCCTAGAGGCAAGGCATAAACGCCTAAGGGTCCAAGGCGATTAGCAGCTAAACGCCTAATGGGCCAAGGCAATTAGGCCCTAATCGCGTAGGCTCACAGCTAAATGCCTAAGACCCCAAGGCTAATCGCCTAGAGCATCCCTCGACCTCCAAAACGCGTATAAACGCCTCCAAACACCCCGAACTACGTCCAAACAACTAATATACTAGCCTAGGGACATCGTGCACTAACAGACTCCCCCTTGGACCAGGCTAGTATACGTACAGAAATAACCAAAAGACATCGTTCATACCAAAATAGCAAACAACTTTACAGACTCAATAAGCAAAAACGATTACAACTAAACAAAAATACAAGCAGCATCTTCAATCTCTGTCTTCAGCTTGATGTTGTTCTCACCCTCGTGATCCTCGACCAGTCGCATCCTGCATGAACCTTGTTCGCATAACAAAACCGGATCACTCTCTGAAACTTCATAGCTTGATCGGCTTCAGCAGGTAGATGCATGATTGGGTACTGATACAACATCTCCACATCCTTTTCTGAGCAATTTATCAGCCACATAGGATCCCAAATCCTAATCTTCCTGCATGGATTTGGACTGTTGCTCAAGACGATCACCGCTTCAGTAGTAGCTGCATCATAGTGCCAATAATACAGCTTTGTGGTAAAGTCTTGTTCAAGTGGGATAATGGGAATCCTCGAAACGCATTTCGGTGGCTTGACTTTGTGCTCCCAGATTGGCTTTAGTGTGAAGGGATGAATCTTGTCTGTTGGGTATGATCTGGGATACTGAGGCACGAGTTCTTTCCATCCCTCTATGCTTTCTCTCTTCAGCTTAGTGTAAAAACCCGAAAGTGGAGGAGCTTTCTCTTTATATAATGGATAATCAAGACGAATAAGATCACGAATATACCAGAACGGCAGGCTCAAAATGTCTTTATATTCTCTGAAGTACAACACACCTTCTTGCCATTTTATCCCTAGCATCCTCGTGTGACCGATATACGCCCAGCTAATCACATTACCCGACATCTTCGTCAATCGCTTCTTGAAGACGGAGGCTCGCTCAACCGGCTTTCTCTTTTCTTCAGGTTTAAACCACTTGGGATAGCGCTCCCTGATTTTATCCTGTCGAATCTTAACTTCATCAGGAATATCAGCGGAGTCAGACTTTAACTTTTCCTCAGCCTCTCGTACCATCTCCTCATCAATGTTTGGAATACCAGCGCCCGACTCATTTACCACATACTCAGGAGTTGGGACGTTGGTTCCATCTTCAAGATCTACCTCATTATTATCAGGATGCAACTCAGGAGGGACACTTTGGCTCGCACTGGAAGATTCTCCAGGTGTAAAGCCATAAACTTTTGCTATGTCCTCTGGTGTCATCTCTGGTAGAATCTCGCCTTCCTCCAGATCATACTCGGGCATGGCAGGTGGTGGGAGCAAGTTGCCTTCATCATCATAAGCAAAATAGCAGTTTAAAGGCTCAACATATTCAACCTGAATCAACGCTTTCTTCTTTAGTTGCTCGCGAAGTTCTTGAATCTTGCTCATCTTGAGTGATGGCTCCCCCTGAGCAGAAGAACCTGCCTCGGGATCATCGCCTCGGCGATCATGACGCTTCTTTGTACGCCTCTCAGCTGAACCACCCGATGACCCGCCACCGCCTGTGGCTCCAGGGTCACCACCATCACCCTGATCATCATCATCAGACTTATCATCATCCTCTTCATCATCCTCATCATCATCTTCACTATCTTCATCATCATCACCAGCTGTACTCGCTCCAGCCTCAGAACCACCAGTGAGCCTAGGCTGAGTTCCAGACAACTCATCCAACCTAGCTCTTAATCTAGTATTTTGTTTCCTGTACTTGGTGATTCTGCGCTCATTGCTCACATTTGCGAGCTGGAGGTCATTGTACTTACCTTCAATACCTGTCAGTCTCGCCAAGGCACTTTGGTTCGACTGTATCAACTGCTGGTGTGATTCCATAAGCTGCCTGTTAGAGTCAAGAATCTGCTGATTAGACAAAGTAAGTGCGTCGACAGTAGCTCTAAGATCTGTATTAGCAGTGATGGTCTCGCCAATCAACTCAAGCATCGCTGTCTCATTTTCTTCGATCTGAGTGTTCTTGCTTCTTAACTCTGCTATTTCCCGCGACTGTGCAGCAACTAAAGCCATGAGTTCGCTGACATTACGCTGGAGTTGTTCATCGGAAGCTGAAGTAGAAGAAGAAGATTGGCCTGAAGGTTTAGCTGCTTTGGTTCTTGCAGCTTCCTTCAGTCTCCGGATATGATCACCAACCGGATTAGAAACCAACTGCGAACCTGTCACTTCAACGGTAGCTGAGACTTGCTCAGTGAAGACTACCAAAGAAGGCATAGACATGGTAATACCTGCAGGCATAGCTGCACTGGAAGATAGAGGAGCTGAAGAAGTAGCTGCTGTAGTAGTTGTTGTTCTTGTTGCTGTTGCTGCTGTTGTTGTTGTTGCTGGTGTGGTAGAAGAAGTTGGAGAGCAGAATGTATCAGGAAGATTCAAAGCTGCAAGTTTTCCCCTCAATCTCTTTGGGGACCTATCAGGCACACCTAGATTCTTTGACATCCTTTTCTGACCTCTACCAATCTTTGCTGCCGTGGTTTTCTGTCTCTTGTGAGGAGGAGGCGTGCTAAGGTCAGCATCGATATCTGCAATAAGATCCTCACCTCCTGGTGTGAAAGTGGGATCCCTCGCAAGATCTCTCGCCTCGGCTGTGAGAGCCCTATCCTCTTCCAAACTAAGCACATCAGGCGCATCATCTTCAGTCGCCTCTGAGTCGTCATCTTCATCATCAACGTCTTCAATATTAACCGGGCCTTCATCCAACTTATCCTTACCCCTGCTTGAGCTAGCTGGTGCATCAACATCCAAAGACGCAGAATCAAACACATCATCATCACGTCTATGCTCATCATCCCCCGTATTGCCCGGTTGATTGGCTCCCAATTCTTCAGTGGGTCTGCCAATAATATCATCACCTTTGAAGACCTGTCTATGAACAAGAATGTCATCTTCAGAATCGCTGTCATCGTGTCTCCACCTATTCCCAGGTGGTGCCTCATAGTCGTCTTTTGCGAGAAAAGCATACAATCGCCGACTTGGTGGATGTTCTGCCTTCGGCTTTTTCTTATATTGTAGCATTCTTTTCAGCTCAATCTCATCAATCTGTTTAATATTGAGCAACTCATCAGCACGCTTCACCAAATCTGGAATCTGGTTGTCAAGGATCATTTGCAGAAATCGAGGATAAACAATGAAAGAGTGCTTTGTTGGTATCTGCAAAATCACTTCCTTAAGATGATGCAAAATCAACCCAGAAAAATTGAACGGCTTGTTCAATGTTAACGCAACGATCGCTGATGCTAAAGTGTCCCGGATCGCATCAAAAGTGCCTTTGCGAGGGCCGATGCACTTTAGCACAACGTGCGTTAGGTATTTTATCTCTGGCGGTAAACGACTCTTTTGCAACATCTTCTGAGTACGAACATCGGCTGAATACTTCATCCTGAGAAAACCACCACGAATCAAGATGGAATCGAACACGATCGGATCGTCTTTGTCATCTTCGAATCTCAAAACCTCTCGAATCAAGTCTTCTGTGATAACCACGTCCTTTCGCTAAACAACACTTTTAACAGTTGCAGGAACAGTGCTGTTGTCGACCCTTGCATTCTGATAGAATTCCCGGATGATATCCTTGTAGGCCGCGTATTCAGTAGAGATAGCATACTTGATCTTTGATCGTTTCAAGTACTCGATAACACCCTCGAACAACTTGCATTCTGGTTTTGTAACTGGTCCAAGAAATGCCAAACAGTTGTGCTTATCCGATGTACCGTACTGCATGATTCTATAAGACAAAAACACACGACACGATCATTAGAACAGGTTAAGATATGATAAACACGGACAAAAACGGACAAGTTTGACAAAAATTGGTCAACATAGGGCATTATGTTCTTCACTAATTTTTGCCAAATCTTGTAACGGGTCAAGATGGGTTGGAATTTTTGGCGCACTTTAACCTAAACCAACCGGTAATCAAAAGCCCTATGGTTAATTTCAATTTCAAGCACCTATTAGGGCCTAATCGCTGATTTTCAAAAGTTAGGGTTCATGTGTTCAAAATTGGGGCTTTTTGATTTTTGATGTTTTAGGTTGTAATTTTGGTTTGTAAAGAACCTCAAGGACCCGATTATTAGACCCCAACCAAGAAATCTTATCAACTAACACATATCACGCATTAATCAACGATTTTAGAGCAATTTTATCGGACCCTTAAATCAGCGATTTACCACTTAATACGAGGTGTTAGAACCTGAAATTCAAGAGATAATTACCTTAGATGATGTAGAATAGGTTTCAAGAATCAAAGGAAATTTTGTCAAGGGTTTGTTAGAAATCGGGTGAGGGGGAATGTAGCAGCGCGTTCCTTGGTCTTTTTTGAAGAAGTGAGGATAGAAGGAAAAGAAACATAATCAGTTAACTATGTATCCCACCTAATCGCTTAAGTCCTTAGGCGAGTAGGTTTTTTTTCTTCTGCTAATCGCCTAGTACCCTATGCGAGTAGGTTTTTTTTTTTTCTTTATGCTAATCGCCTAGTACCCAATGCGAGTAGGGTTAATCGTTTAGAAAAATAACACGAGTAGAGCTACTCGTGTAAAACCTTAGGCGAATAGGGTGTTTGTTATAAGGAATGACCTAATCGCATAGGGTGTTAGGCATTTAGGGTCAATCGCATAGAATGATAACGCGAGTACCCTTACTCGCCTAAAGGCTCAAGGCAATTAGCCTTACTCGCTTAGACCTCTTAGGCGATTAGCTCCTTAATTGCCTAAACCCCCTTCCACAAATTACCAAAATGCCCCTGCAGCACCAAAACATGCAATTTTGACCCGTTTAGGTTCAAAACTTGCGTTTTTCAACCCGATTTCACACGCGACTCAGATGATGACTCAAAACTTGAAAATGTTTCATTTTTCACCCTTGTGCTCGGTAAAACACACGGTTTTGACCCGGTAAAAGAACAAGTTTTCAATTAATTATCCTTTTTATTTTTCGACGTTTTATTCTTGAAGAAGTAAGATTACAATGGATTAGGTTTCCATCATCGACAATCAAGAATAGCTAATCTACTAAAGTTAAAATAGAAAATAAGCGAAAACGCGAAAACAACTAACTGTACACTATCATATTTTTGCGAGTTTCGATAGTTACGGAATCATATCAGTGTACGGACTATACTGGAACCCTTATACTTTCAGTTTTAGATTAAGATTACCAATAAGCATCCTACAACAACTGTCAGTATTGTTGTCCACCTAAACTCAAAATCAAGTTTTATCGCTAGGCACTTTAGATACGTTAAGGTAATATTAAAGTTGATTAAAGGTGTTCCCCGCACACGCGACATATTCCCGCATCAAGGCATGCACAAAGCTTCCTCGTAACCGGTGAATAAGCTGTTGTCATCCGTATTTACAAGGAATGGACTCAGTGGTGATCAGGTCTGCAAGAACGCTGCAGCAAAGAGACCAGTGAGATCCAGACCAGGGTTCAAGTCAAATACCGTACATTTTTTATTTTTCACGGTACGATGCTTTAGGTATTAATGATTTGATACCTTAGAGCGATTCTCTTTGAGAATAGGGTTTTGGCATTTATGATCTTTTTGCTCTTACAGGATTCCCAGACGTCTCCTTATCAGAATTTATTCTATTTTTTGTTTTTCTTTTCTTTTACTGAGTATGGCAAAGAGGTGTCTCAGTTGTAGGCTGCTAACCCAACGTACGTCACTTATGCCACCCCATTTTATTCTGAGAGACGTCCAGTTCACCCCGGATGTACCAACCTCTTAAAGACCAGAAACCTCGGATTTTGGCATTCTATCAACAAGATTTAAGGCTTTTAGACCATATGCCAACGTGGCGTTAATCCACACAATTCTCAGTAGTTTTAGGTTTAGATCACCGTGCCGAACTTGGAAATGATTTCGAGCCTACCAACACATCATTGTAGAGGCTACTTATCAGATCCAATATTTTTAAGATGATAAAGGTCCAGACAGTCTGACTGATTGGTTAATATCATCTTCCCTATTTCCACCAAAGAAACTCATTTTTTTCATTTTTTCATCATTTTTTTTTGAGTTTTTGAATTTTCTCATTTTTTTTTTATTTTTGCATTTTCTGATGTTTTTGTATTTTTCTGAATTTTCTCCCCCTAAAAATCTAAAAATTTGCAAAAACGACACTATTTTTGGATTTTTCTGTTTTTGAAGAAAATATTTACAAAAACGATTGCCAATGAGGATCTAATCCTGCTTTTCTTTAATGCCATTTAAAACCAAAAGATACTCGAAACGAGGTTTATCAAAAGCTTTGGTGTATAAATCGGCACGTTGGTAATCCGTGTGGATTTTAATCAAATCTATCAGTTTCTTTTCATAGCAATCGCGTATGAAATGATACCGAACATAGATATGCTTCGCCGTGGAATGGTTTACCGCGTCTTTAGCAAGCGCTATAGCAGATTCATTATCACAGTAAATAGGAGTGTTTAGAAATTTCAAACCGTAGTCTCTCATTTGTTGTTGTATCCATAAAACCTGGGAGCAACAGCTGGACGCAGCTATGTATTCCGACTCGCAAGTTGATAAGGACACAGAGGCTTGCTTCTTGCACTGCCACGAGACTAGTCGACCTCCTAAGAACTGGCATCCAGCCGATGTGGATTTTGCGTCTTTCTTGCATCCGCCATAGTCAGCATCACTATAAGCAACGAGATCAAACTTATCGTCATTAGGGTACCAAAGACCTTTGGTCGGACAACCCTTTAGATAACGTAAGATCCTCTTCACGGCAACCAGATGGGACTGTTTCGGCCTGGACTGGTATCTTGACAGCAGGCAGGTTGCGAACATTATATCGGGTCTTGAAGCTGTGAGGTACATCAACGAGCCAATCATTGCTCGATAAAGAAAGGAGTCAACGGCTTGTCCTTTCTCATCCGGACCAATCCCGTGATTGGTTTGGATAGGGGTGGCTATTGCAGCAGAGTCTTCCATCTGGAACCGGCTCAAGATGTCAGCAACATATTTTGTCTGGTGGATGAAGATCCCCGACTCAAGTTGATCTACTTGCAAGCCTAAGAAAAATTGCATTTCCCCCATCGAGCTCATCTCGAACTTATCCTGCATTAACTTTTCAAATTCCCTGCACAAAACCTCATTAGTTGACCCAAATATAATATCATCAACGTAAACCTGTACCAGCAGACGGTCACCATCCTTTTCCTTGGTGAATAAGGTGCAGTCCACGAGTCCACGGTTGAACCCATTAGAGATCAAATAACTGCTGAGCATTTGATACCATTCTCTCGGAGCCTGATGAAGCCCATACAACGCTTTGTTCAGTTTGTAAACCTTGTCACGATGCAGTGGATCTTCAAACCCCGGAGGTTGTGAAACATACACCTCTTCCTTCACGATACCATACAGAAAAGCACTTTTCACGTCCATTTGATACACCTTAAACCGTTTGTACGAAGCGTAAGCTAAGAACATCCGGATAGCTTCAAGGCGCGCAACTGGAGCGTATACTTCGTTGTAATCTATTCCTTCGATTTGACGGAAGCCGAGGACAACTAATCGAGCCTTGTTTCTGATAATTACCCCGCGGTCATCCCGTTTACACTTATAGACCCACTTTGTTCCAATTTTCTTTGCACCTGGAGGTAAGTCAACTAAGTCCCACACTCCTAGCTTTTGGAACTGCTGAAGCTCTGTCTGCATTGCTTCAATCCATGGTTCTTCTCTCAAAGCCTCTTGGACGGTGCGCGGTTCCACCTGAGACACATAAAGAGCAAAAGACCAATCGTTCTGATGACCTGCTTTTCTGATCTCCGAATAAAGAGCTAGGGTAGCGGAGTTGTCACTTGGACTGGCATTCCTGAGCTGACTACGTGTCATCACTCTACCAGTCGAATCACCAATCACATTCTGCAGTGGATGAGTGTCGTGAATCCGAGATTCCGGATGTGCCGGCACTGGATCATCCGACCGCAGATTGAGATTTTCAAGTCCCTGAGAGATGTTCGTCTCAGCAGCACTTGAACTAGCGGGAGCAGCGGGTTGCAAATTAAAACCGGAGAAATGAATCTGTAGACCGATTCCAGGAGCTGCTGAAGAAGAAGGACCAGCTTGATCATTCCCTGTAGGAGGAACTGGAGCTGTATTGGCAGATTCACCATTTCCAGCCAGTTCTTCAGTAAGAGTTTCCCGAGATTCTGTATATTCCTCATCTGAAGAAGATTCCATAACCTCTGACGCTTCCTGAAAGACTTCCTCAACTTCAACTGCTGCGGCTTTATCAGGGGGACCCATGGATGTAGAAGCATCAGATGCGGCAGGCGCAGGTGCATTAACCACGATCGGACGCATTAGCGGTGAGCTAGCTGCGTTTTCATACTCGTAATACATCTGCGCCACAGCATCATCTACAACATTATCCAGGTTGAAAGAATCGAACAAACTCTTATACTCGAACAACCAATCGGGTCCAGCACCACGTGCATTGACAGTGTAACGTTGAACATCGACATTAAGCCACTCCTCAACGTTATTGGTTCTTTTGTTGTATACCCTCTTGTTAGGAGTACTGTATCCAACAAAGAAACCTTCATCTGCCTTTGCACCAAACTTCCCATCGGGATGTAGCATAGTGCATGGAGCACCGAAAGGTTCCAGAAACTCTAAGTTCGGCTTCCTACGGATTAGAAGTTCGTAAGAAGTCTTGCCGAACCTCTTAACCATAAGAACCCTATTTAGAGTATAACACGCGCAGTAAATTGCCTCGTTCCAAAACATGACAGGCAAGTTAGAATCTGCGAGCATTGTTCTGGCAGCCTCAATAAGAGTTCTATTCTTTCTTTCTGCAACCCCGTTTTGCTGAGGAGTGTATGGCGCTGTGAATTCGTGATGAATACCCTTTTCTGCACATAGTAACTCCATAGCATTGTTCTTGAATTCTGTTCCATTGTCGCTTCGAATCCTGCGGATCTTCAGCCCATAGATGTTTTCTAGTTTGGTGAACAGATTCTTCAAAAACTCAAAAGTCTCACTTTTATGCTGCATGCATACAACCCAAGAGAACCTTGAATAGTCATCAGTGACAACCAGACAGTATAGATCTCCATTCTTGCTTTTACGATTGACTGGGCCGAACAGATCCATGTGCAACCGCTCGAGAGGCATACTGACTGAGTTAACCTTCTTAGGTTTGTGAGATTTCTTCTTCTGCTTCCCTTTCTTACATGATACACAGACGTCATTTAAATGAAAATTCTTGACAGAGACACCTTCCACAAGCTGATTCTGAACCAGATGATTCATCTTCCTCAAGTGAATATGCCCCATTCGCCTGTGCCACATAATAGACTCCTTCTCTGTAGCCTTTGACAGAAAACAAGTGACCTCCCCCTTAGCTGTTACAGCCTGACTCATATCCAGAACATACAAGTTGTTGACTCTTGGAGCTGAGATCATAACCCACTGTTTCGGAATCTTAAAGCCAGGTTTCAGAATGAAGCACGCATTGTCATCAAAGAATACTGTGTATTTCTTGTCACAGATCTGTGAGACACTCAGCAAATTGTGGTCTATCTGTTTCACGTAGCTTATCTTCTCAAAGCTAACGATTCCATTCCCCATACTGCCTTCTTTAGTGATGTAACCCCCTTTATTACCAGCAAAAGCAACATATCCCCCATTGATATTCTTGATGTCAAATAGCAGAGATAAGTCGCCTGTCATGTGCCCAGAAGCTCCACTATCAACAATCCATAGGCTGCTGATAAGGCCCTGTGGAACTCCCTGCACGACATTCAAAGATTAGTGGTTAAGGGGGACCCAAGCCTTGACGGTCTTGGGTCTACCATCTACATCCAAAGTCGGAAATTCAACCCACCTTCCGTTAGGAGTTGGTGTTGCTTCCGATGGTCCGGCAGTTTCTACATTAACAGATGATCCTCCTTCTTTAGTCGGTGACCTGGGTCTCCAAGTCTTTCCCGGTCTCCTTGGCTTGGACTTCTTCTTTGCTTTAGGGCTAGAAGGTCCAGCCTCAGATTCCTGTGGTGGGACAACCTTTGGATCCACTTCAGACTTAACTGCACGTGGGGCAGTGTTAGGGGTGCCTTCAGGTTTAGCTGCAGCCTGTGCTTGTGGCTTAGGCGCTGCTTGAACCTTTTTAGGAACTTGGCTCCCCCTCGACTGCGGACCCCTGCCATCAACTGGCTTTTGGTTCATAGCAATCTTGTTACGAGTGTCATAAACTGTCTGTTTACCCTGTTGCTTCTCAGAAAGCTTAGGAGAAACAGGCGGTTTAGGGTTGCTAGAACTAGGAGCATCATTTGGTTCGATCCTCTTGTGTCTCAATTCGGGGCAAGCAGCAACTAAATGCCCATGAACCCCGCACTTGTGACAGGATCTATACTCCTCAAATGGTGGAGTATTTACATCATTACCCCTTTTGTTTGATTTCGTGGCAAAAGTGTTTTTATGTTTTAAATCCTTAAGAAATTCTTTATGCCAGTCTGTCTTAGGATAATTATCAACCTCATTGCCTGAAGATCCAACAAACTGAGTAACATGTTTCTTGGGAGAGTTCTCCTGAGCTTGATTTTTAGGGCTCAAAGTGTTCTTCTTTTGATTTTTACTTTTGTTTCTTTTGGACTGATTCCCCTGACCCTTTTTCCCATGTCCCCATTGTTCTTTCTCAATTTTAATGGTAGACTCTTGCCAGATTTTACCAACAAGACCAGGTGCTAGGTTCTTTTAAGGAAATTCCTCATCAGCATAGATTTTATCAGACCCTTTCAATTGATAGAACACTTTGATTGTTTTATCAGCAGGGGCTTGCACTTTCGGCTCAGGCTCACCTAGAATGTGATTTTGGACAGGAATATCCGTACCCTTCACCGGTGCATACCTCTCTGGTTCATCAAGCTCATCCTCAGAACAGTCTGTCTCGCAGACGCTTGCATCATCTGCAATCTCACCAGGTTTGGCAGCAACAGCAGTGGGTGCAGCCTTAGTAACTTCAGCAGGTTTAGGAGCTTCTGTCACTTTAGGCGCAGGCGGAGCAGCCTTAGTGACTTTGGCAGGTTTAACTGCTTCCATCACTTTAGGCGCTTCTGCAGCTTTAGCTGCTTCTGCTGCCAAGTCCATAAACTCTTCCTTCGGTAAGATATCATTGTGATGATGTTCAAATCTTACCGGAGGAGGACACTGAGCATACTTGGGACTGGTGGAATTGCCCTCCTTATCTGAGTGTTCAATGATATGATCAAGAACATACTTGCAGTTCAGGTAACTCTCAAGTTTCTTCTTGATCTTTTGATAGTCACAATTGACAATGGCCAAATGTTTCTTAGTGTCTTCAACCTCATTTATATAATTATTAATAGCAATTTGCTTGTTAGCTAGGGTTTTAGACAATTCAGAAACATCCTTCTTATAATTATCAACAGTATTAAGAAAATTTTTTTCTTTCTGTTTTAAGGAATCATTTGACCTTTGCAATGGACCCACGTCAGCTTTTAAATTCAGATTCTCATCAGTTAATTCTTTGATTCTGAGTTTAAGCTGATCACACTCAATGGAGTCTTTATTAAGAGTATCAATGGTGATTTTGAGGGCTTTCTCATTAGCTCTCAAAACCTCATTGCTCTCTTGGCATTGACTTAAGTCAGCTTTTAAGTTCAGATTTTCGTCTGTTAAGACATCAATTCTGTACTTAAGCTTACCACAATCAACACATTCAGATTTTGAATTGGAGGAAGAACATACCTGATTCGGCGACTCTGTAAGGGCCATCAAAGCATAATGAGCAGCCGTCTTCACTGGTCCGAAGAAATCAGTCAGATTGTTCTTTGTACAGTCAGCATCCACAAGTATTGACCTTTTGCTAATCAAGGCGTCTGCTTCAGCTAACAAATCCTCCAAGTCCACCCCTTCATCAGAATCACAATCCGAATCACAATCCAAGGCTTCAACTTCAGGAGTAACTGCTTCAGATTGACTTGGACTCTCTTCAACTTCCTCATGAGTATCAGACATAATTTGGGCAAAGCATGCTGCACCACCCTGAGGAGCTTGTTCACCAGTGATGAGGTGATTCCAGTTGAACACTTCATCTTCTTGAACTACCAAGGCTTGATTGTTGTTTGCTTGAGGCCTTTGGTTCTGATGATTAACTGGGACAAGAGCTCGTTCAGCATTTTGGTTCGGTTATGTCTGAGCTTGCTGCCTCTGATTATTCTGATTGCCTCTGTTGTTGTTGAAGGGATTCTGGTTTCCTGTTGTCTCGGTCGATCACATTCTCTGGCAAAGTGTCCTCTGTTGCCACAGTTGTAACAGGTGACCTTTGTTTTATCAAACCCAAACTTAGTGTTGTTGTTGATCAGCACATCTCTCCTTCCAGTTCTATCCATATAATCTTTTGCACGTCTCACCACACTAGCGAAGTGCCACTGGATGTCTATCAGATCCATGTCATCCTTGTCGATCTGGGCATAATCTTCTTGAGTAAGATAAGGATTTCCGATCTGCCCCGCAACTAAACCACTGTAGGAATTGACCAAGGTTGACAGCAGAGCCATATGTTCTTGGGCTAGCTCTACAGTCACCTTCTCAAAGCCCGAAGTGTTCAGCTGTTCTGCAACAGGATTGGTCCGATAAGCACCCTGATTTGAAGTAGAAGCACCTCCATATCCACCAAAGTTAGCAGATGAAGCACCACCAAACCCTGATGAAGAAGGTCCACCAAAGTTGGGGGTTGCCTGAGCTGGTGCTGCAAGATGAGCAAACGGATTAACACCAAACTGGTTAGTATTAGCATTAAAATTAGAAGGATACTGGTTTCCTTGACCCCAAGGAAAGACAGGTGGAGGAACATCAGATGGGGGTCCATAGTTGTCAAACGCAAAGACTGGATCAGGATTAACCATGAACGCAGTCTGAGGTTTGGATCCACCCACACTGATATCCTGAGCTGGATTCCCATAATAGATGCTGGGATTCTGAACAACGGGAGGCTTATTAGCTCTCCTGATCTCCTCGATCTCCTTGTTCTCCAGCTCGGCCACGAACTCGTTGATGGTGAGTGTCTGATAAACATTGTTGGACTTCTGAATGTCCAGCCATTGATGCCAGTGTGCCGGGAGCGCCTCTGCAAATCTTTCCACAAGTTCTGCTGACGTGTAGATAACCCCGTACTGATACATCTCGGACATCAGATGATAATATCGAGCTGTCAGATCTCTTAACGACTCATTTCCCATCGCACTGAAATTCTCAAACTCCTTCTTTAACTGATCCACCTTCACCTTCCGTGTCTTCTGATTCCCCTCATTACGCTCAGCAAGCGCTAACCAAAGCATCTGCGAAGTAGTACACTGCGCGAACTGATGAAGAATGTCTTTGGGAAGTGCCTGCTTCAACGCTGCCATCGCCTTCTTCTCATAGTTATACTTCTTCCTCTGATCCTCAGACATGTCTTCTATAGAGACCGGAGTAGTGGAATTTTCAACCAGCGGCCTTGTGTACCCATTCTCGATAGCTGACCATACCAAGCCATCGATACCTTCAACATGAGACTGAAATCTGTCTTTCCAACCATGATAGTCTGCCATATACTGCAGTTTCGGTGCTCGGTTAGAACTGCCCGTCTCTAAGTCACTGATAAGAACGGACGACAGATGGTTTGTCTGAGAGTTTGCAGCAGCTGCGAGTGCCCAAGGATTCGCATTCATTGCTTGCTGTTGAGCAGCTAGCGCCCACGGATTGATTCCGGCAACATTCGCTTGCATTTGCGCTTGTTGCATCCGTTGCGCGTTTCGTTCAGCTGAAAACTGCCAAGGGTTCGTGGGCACGTTTGCTTGATTGTTCATTTGCTGGTTATACTGAGTTCTCGGTTGACTCAGATGTCCCCAAGGGTTCGCCATATGTTAAGGTATGTTAACGTATGTTAAAAGTCCAATACTTAGTCAATTTTTATGTTTCAGAACCTTTTAGGCGATTATGGGGCTAATTGCTTAAAGACTTAGGCGATTATGGCTAATTGCTTTGAAGACTTAGGCGATTATGGCTAATTGCTTTGAAGACTTAGGCGATTATGGCTAATCGCTTAAAGGTTCAAGGCGATTAGGAGTTTTCAAGGTGATTGGGTTTGTTACGTGATTAGGGCTAATCGCTTAAAGGTCCAAGGCGATTATGACCCTAATCGTGTAGAGGTCTTAGGCGATTAGGGCTAATCGCTTAAAGATTCAAGGCGATTAGCTGCTAATTGCCTTGAAAACCCTAAATGCTTAATGGGTTAGGCGATTATGGTCTGCTAATCGCCTGATCTGATCTGCAGCCGCACTTTTGCTCAAAAATCACCTATTTTGACTCAAAATCTTATCTAAAACATTGTATTTTGATCCCAAATGATTAGACAAGTTACCAAAATAGTTTTAGAGCAAAACCTAATCAAAAACACACGTTTTTAACCGAAAAACACACACTAAAGTTTTGAAAAATGTGGGTTTTTGATAAAAACTCAAAGTTTCAAACTAAGAACAGGTTTTTGATTAAAAATCTCAACTTTTACACCAAAAACAACCTGTCTTTGCTCGTTTTTGCTATTAAAACACCCGTGATAAGAGCCTCGGCTCTGATACCACTTGTTAGGACCGTCGAACTCGCGTTCCAACAATCACGGGTTTTATCCTAGAGGTGCTGAATCCCTCTAGGATGCTCTAATAACAGAAACAACGATTGAAACAATGAAACGAGTAATCACAACACACACACGGGTCAAAAGATTATCTATTAATCACCAAAACAGAGCACGAGTGTTTACAGAGATCAAACCAGACGTTCTATGACCAGGGGAGGGTGTTTGGAGGGTGTGTGAGGCAAGAACTGAGGTCTAGGGTTGAGAATGAGGGTATTTATACCACCCGGGTACGACCAGCTCGTTCAAGGCGATTAGCAGCCCAGCTCTAGGCGATTAGCAGCTAATCGCCTAGAGGCAAGGCATAAACGCCTAAGGGTCCAAGGCGATTAGCAGCTAAACGCCTAATGGGCCAAGGCAATTAGGCCCTAATCGCGTAGGCTCACAGCTAAATGCCTAAGACCCCAAGGCTAATCGCCTAGAGCATCCCTCGACCTTCAAAACGCGTATAAACGCCTCCAAACACCCCGAACTACGTCCAAACGACTAATATACTAGCCTAGGGACATCGTGCACTAACATGGATGATGACGTAGCATAACATCTCCATATTTTACCCCCTTTCTTCCTCTTATGCCCCTATAGTACAACTTTTGATGACAATTATACAAATAAGTAATGCAAAGTGACTCTTCACATACATGCATTTATATGATGACTCTCCATATGTTTAACTCCTATATTTGTATAACTCTTGTATTTAGGTAAGGGCTTATGACTTTTCATATGTTTAACTCTTTTATTTTTATTATTTTTTATTTATGTAAGGGCATATATAAAGAGGCATTTGTATTTCATAAGATACATCAATAAGAAAAGCATTCCCTCACTCTCTCGATCACTCTTCTCTCTATGTTGTTAGTAGGCTTATATGAGTCATGTAGTTATACATTACATTAGGGCAATTGATAAATTAAAGTTCAATGTGAGTTTGTTAATCTCCTTCATTATGTTAGTATATTCTGTAGTATTTGAAGATTCTTTGAGCCCATTAATGTGCTGCAGAAATATATCACAAGACAATTGTACATGAAAATGAGAAATAGCGCCTTGAATTGTTCCGGTCCAATGTACACAATAATCACAAAACCTATTTGCTTAAAATACAATTAACAACGTAATACATAATGGAAAACATACTAAAAACACAATGGATAAAGTTAAATCATGTGTAGACTAAAAAACATAATAAACTTATTTATAAAGCACACGTGCATACTATAACACAATAAACGAGCAGAAAACACAATAAAGAAAAAAACCCAGTTAAAATAATTTATTTTTTCAAATTTAATATAGCAATGTGGTACTCATATAAAAGATAAAAAAAATGCTCGTTAATATGGTGATTTTTAAAAAAAAAAAGAATATCGAATGAAAAAGTTATAGACATTTTAAAATGAGGGGAAATTGCCATGTGTCATACATGTGGAGAGGGAAAGTCAATAAATGTAGTTTCCCTTTTATACCATTCCTCTAATTTAATATTTATTTTTTTTCAACAAACTAATCTCAACCCTTCATATATAAAATTAATGGACCACAATCATTTTCACCCTTCTTAGAAAATGTGTCTTGTGTGTTTGATCCTAACCCATTGTAAAAAGGGAAAATCACCAAAATGGCCCGTTGACCAAGTGACTTACCAAAATGGCCCCCTCCCGTCTCTTTGGCGTTTGGTGGGCGGTGACAGGGAGCTATGTGCCACTATTCCCAAGCTTCTGTTTTAATAGATACATAACTAGTGGTAGGCCTCGCGTTATGGGGCGCAACTTGAATTTATGCCGTCTAATAATAACATGTTGTATTAGACTGACTCATTTAAAAAAAATTACGTCAAAAAATAAGCCAATTTGATTTTCTACCGACACATACGTAAAAATAATAATTACATAAAACTCGGGGAGGGGGAGGGGATGACATTTTATAAGTCTTGCAGAATATGAGTGGTGCAACTGTCAATGTTAAAGATTAAGGAGTAAGCTACATATAAAGACAAAACCCAATAAAAAAGAGCTTGACATAAATAAAAAAAATTGTATTATATTTGACCCGACTCATTTTCAAAAAAAGTTTACGTTGAAAGGTAAACAATTTGAATTTTACCAACACGTACGTTAAATAATAATCACGTAAAACTTAGGCGCAACGGGTGAAAAAGAAATTTACAAAGTTTGTTAGAAAATTAAGAGATACAAGTGTTAATGTTAAAAGTTTTAAGAGGTAAAAACATAATTTTGCTATACATAAAGACAAAACTCAAAAAAAAAAAAAAAAAAAAAAAACTAATTTTACAACTCCAGTATGGTTTTCATACTAAATAACTAAGTTTGCTATACATAAAGACAAACCTCCTAAAAAAAGAGGGTCAAGTAAAGACAAATTTTTTTTAAAAAAAAACTGTTACTGTTCCTAGCATCCTATTCTAAATGTAAGATAGGATATTTTTTAAAAAACTAATTTTACACGTCGAGTATAGTTTTCATACTAAAAAACTAAGGTGTTGTTTGATTTTGAAGAGGTAAAAGGTCTGCAGTCTGCGGACCATATCTGCAGACATCTGCAGAAGAAGAGGTGGATCAAATGTCTGCAGTCTGTAAGGAGAAGACTGTTTGTTTGTCAACGTCTGCAGTGTAACCCAAAACCATATACCACCATGAACCAACACCCTTTGTTGTCACCTGAAATCACAACCCACCACAACCCACCATCACCGTAACCCAACACCATAATCCACCACAACCATCTCCTACAACCCACCATTTAAAAACACAAATCACAATTAAAATTTCAAACATAACAGTTGACACTGTCATTTCAAACAAAACTTTATATTTAAGATATTAAATTCTGACTTTAAATAATAATTATCCCTAAATATTTGCCTTCATAATCTGTTGAATGTTTCACAATTATGATTCTTTCATTCAATCGTTTGTTTTTTATTTTGATACTCAAAGTCAGATTCTTTTAAAAACTATTTTCTTTCAAACCATCAAATACCACTACGAGGTTAGAGTAGATAGTCTATTTGTGTTTGACGGAGGAGGCTTGACGGCGGCGCTAGAAGGGAGGAGGTGCGAGGCGGCGCTGGGAGGGAAGAGGATGGCTTTGGGCGGCGGAAGGTGGGGGAAGAGGAGGGTTGCTGTGCTGGGAGGGAGGAGGGAGGCGTGCAGAGGAGAGGACGGTGGCTGTGGGCGGCGGAAGGTGGGGGAGGAGGGTGGCTGTGGCGGCTGCAGTTGGGTGAGAAGGGAGGGAGGAGGAGGAAGAAGAAGATAGGGTTTTGAGATGGTTGAGAGTACACAGGGAGATGAGGGAAGCTAGAAGAGGTTGGAGATTGGAGAAGTGATTTGGAAATGTCTGCCTCATGAAGAGGATGGTCAGACATATTTTAGGCCTATGTCTTCCAAAAAACAAACGCTCTGCAGAACCTAAACGTCTGTCCGCGTCTGCGCGGCGCAGACAAAAGAAGTCAGAAAGTACTTCTACCAAAAAACAAACACCACCTATGTTTGCTATACATAAAGACAAAACTCCTAATAAAAAGAGTGTCAAGTAAAGACAAATTTTTTTTTTTAAAATGTTAATGTTCCTAACATCCTATTCTAAATGTAAGATAGGCTAATGCTTTTTTTTTTTCATGTGATATATTAAATAGCTAGATTATAAATAAGGAGAAGTAGAACTAGTCTAGAATAATATAAACTAGGATTTCTACCGCGCGCGTTGCGGCGCGCCGTGGTGGTTTCTGCTTCATCTTGAACTTTTTCTTTACTCGGTTACTGTATGCGCAAAACTGATTAAAAACATCAAATAAGATTGTTGAAATAAAACAAAATTAATTGCGACAGCCTGGTCTCGAACCCAAGACTTCCTATTAAGAAAATGCATCTCATAGCACTACACAACCAAACCCATTTGTGCTTTAATATGAAATAGATTATAGTTAACATTAAATATGGCTTTTGAAATGAGAAAAAAATGGAAAAATAAATAAGTTGCCTTTCCCAAGAATCGAACATGTGACCTTAAGGAATGGAAGTTCACCATAAACCTCTCCATCATCAACACAACATGTGTTTTCAAGTGAAAGAGATGATATATAGAGAGAATCGCATGGTTGGTCCCTGTGCTTTCTAGATATTGCATTCTTGGTCCTAGTGGTTTACTAATTACAGAGTTGATCATTGAGTTTAACAAAATTGCACTCGTGTGGTCCTTACGTCTAACTGTCGTCAATTTCCTCCGTTAAAAATAGGTAAATTACATTTTTGCCCTCAAATATATAAAAAACAATTTAAAAACATAAATAAAAAAGTAATATTAAACATATCCCCTGTAATACTCCAAAATATAAATTTACACTAATAATAATAATAAAAATTTTTTTAATAGAAGCTTAAAATTTTTTTATTTACCGTACGTAATATATGTAGTATATAATGGAATTTTAAAATTTGGAATTTATTTATTTGTGTCAATTGAAGATATATACAGTTTTGACTAATATTAAATTTAGACTTTCAAAACACCACTTCACACCAATTCCCTTTTAAAATTATGATTGCTATCTCAATAAACGAACATACCGAAGTGTGGGGTATCGACTACTCTTATAAGTCCTTATAGACCTTTACGTTGTGTTCCCGAGTTACTAAATAAAAGAAAAGAAGAGAAAGGGATATTAGGAGAGAAAAGAAAGGAAAATGTATAATTTTATTTCGTGTTCCCGAGTTGAAAGGAAAAGAAAAGAAACTAAAGATTTTATGTGTTCCCGAGTTGAAAGGAAGAGAAAAGAAACGTATATTTTACAATTATACCCTTGTAAGATTTTATTATAGGTTAAATGAGAGGGTAAATTGGTAAATGATATACTTTAAATTTTTCTTACTCTCCCTTCCTTCCGCTTCCTTCCAATTTGGAAGGATTGTTATTTGGAGGAATTTTCCTTCCTATTCCCTCCACTTCTTTCCTTTAATTAAACTCTGGAACATAAAATTGTTCTCCTTTCTTTCTGCTTCCTTTCCTTTCCTTCTATTTTTAAACTCTGGAACATAGTGTTAAACTTGGAACCGAAACGATTCATGAGCTGCTTCGTCGCTCTCTGCCGCAACCGACACCGCAACTAATTAATCCACCGCCGTCGTTTTCAATCAATTTCAACCATTCTAAACCGCCTTCGAGTCAGATCGTTTGCTTAGATTCGTGAGGTAAGATTTAAGCGTGTTATAGTTTATGATTCAAGTTTCGATGTTGATTTCTGGTTATGGAATTTTCCGGCGATAATCCGAAATAGGGAGGGATCGAGATTGGGTTTAGGACTCAGTCTTGGGTAATCCACCGACGACCTGTAATCCGATTAGCTCGCAGGTGAGCAAGTTTAAAAAAAAAGGATAGGTGGATCAAAAGTATGTATGGCGTGTGTGCGGTGCTTTGTAGATGTATGTACTGGGTGATGTATAAGTTTTGCATGGATGAATATGGTGTGTCTATATATATATATATATGAAACGTATGTGTGGTTTTAATTATATGAGAAGTTGGTATGAGTTTCAATGTGTAATTTGTATGTGGGTATATATATATAGTCATGAGTCTGTGCCTTATTGCAGTGAGTTGATAGTTGATAGGTAGGTGTGATATGTGTTTGATGGTATGGTGTGAGTGTGTGTTGTTTATAAGAGTGCATGTGTATGTGTATACTTTTGGGTAAAGGTGTGTTAATTTTATTTGTGTGTGTATGTACTAAAGTTATATTTTTATAAACTAAAGTTATAGAAGTAAAAGTTGTTTATAAGTTTTAAATAAGGTAATAATTAAAACGTAATTTTTTTATATATATGTATCTATATAATATTTGTAACCCAAACAGTTAGTTTTGATTTTCGTAAATTATGAAAATAATAATATGATTAGATTCGGGTTTTTGGTCGCCGGAAAACTTCAATGAACAAGTAGGCTAATGTGGTTAGTTTATCATAACACTAATTTAGAAATTAACGGGATTTAGGTCCGTATACTCGTTGAAGACGAATTGTTGGTTTTGCTTTGGCTTTGCTCAATGAAGGTACGGATTCCGTTTCCTTCTCTTTATAGTATTTTTGTTATATATATAAAAATCCGGTCCGTTACTTTGTAGTGCGGATTTTGTTGAATTCATATGTTCCATTTGATTTTTGATAGCATGCAATACACCTTCCTTTTGTAATCATTGTTGCATGTTCCATTTATACTTGTGCTAGTATTTTTAAATATGATATGGCTTTTGTACTCTGTCACCCGAGCACTCTGTTTCTGACTTGTTGTTGGGGTGTCAGCGACATGAACACTTTCCGTGACAGTGCGTAATAAAAATCACGGCATCTTTAACATGGTCCCTTAGAGGCGTATGGATATATCCTAGATCTGATTCTGACATCTGATATATGTTTCTATTTTCTGGAGCTGAATGTGTGTACGCCACACGCACTATCTCATAGGTGCATGGACTAGCTATCTGTGTACCCCTCTGTTTAGGCTCGTGGGTGCTTCTACATTACGTGACTTATTTATTGGCTTGTATAGTCACGTATTTTAGTATATGATATGTTTTGTGTTGATATATATCTGATTTGTTATGTATGTATCTGATATAAGTTTTGAGATTCGATTCGTGTCAGTATCTGTTTTCAGTTTCAACTTTTATTTCGGTTCAGCTTCGGTACCTTTTCGTAGTATTGTACGTCCGGCTTTACTTGTACTGTTGATTTCTCCGTTACTGAGCAACCTTTGGCTCAGCCGTATTTTCTTTGTTTTGTTTTTCTTATGTGTTCGCAGGTAATCTGGGGAATCAGGGATGAGTGAGAGAGTATTGAAGTTCAAGAATAATTAAACTCTCATTTTCGTTTATTTCAGTTTTAAATAAATTAAGACTTAGGATTTTGTTCGGTTTGATTTAAGACTCTAGGTTGTCTTTTGGATTCTTTTGAATGGATTGTGTTTGGTTTTGATATCTGTAATAGTGACACCTCAGCCTATTCTGGGTTGGGGTGTGACATCCCCACCCCACCCCCTTTCTTCTTCTTCCTTAAACCACCACCACCTCCCTAAACCACAATCATCACCCCTGCATCCAATGTAAAATAAACCAGTTAATGACTTTGCCACCAAAGTTATTTCATAAAGCTTTAAAAAGATGGAGTAACAAAATATTTAATACATACATACAATAGTAAAAATGAAAAAGAAATAGTCTTTTAATCGGACATCAAGATATTATTCAACCAAGTTTTGTGTTGAATTTTCCTTTTTTATGTTCCCAAGAACATCAGCTTTATGAAACCTTCTTCTTGTTCATATGCTCACTAAACAACAAACCTTGCATCTCAATAGATCCCTCTTTCCGCTCGTGGCTCTGTTGTTGGCCAGAAAAAACCTCCTTCGTCTCGTTTTCATTCTTCTCTATGACTGTTCTAAGTACTCATTGTTTATGGGGTCAACCTTCCAAACACCACATCTGAAACACAACCCTCCGGTGGTTCCGCCATTTGTGTGTGTGCTTGTTGTGCAGTGTTTGTGTATGATTAGAGAATAGATGTTGATTGACGGTGAATCATCGAGTCTGGTTATGACCGGTGGTGGCTGTTTGTGTGTGTGCTTGTTGTGCAGTGTTTGTGTACGATTAGGGTTAGGGGATTCCAACCGGCCGGGGGGTGGAGGTGATGGGTTTATGGTCACGTATTTTATTGGCTTGTATAGGCTCGTGGGTGCTTCTACATTACGTGACTTATTTATTGGCTTGTATAGTCACGTATTTTAGTATATGATATGTTTTGTGTTGATATATATCTGATTTGTTATGTATGTATCTGATATAAGTTTTGAGATTCGATTCGTGTCAGTATCTGTTTTCAGTTTCAACTTTTATTTCGGTTCAGCTTCGGTACCTTTTCGTAGTATTGTACGTCCGGCTTTACTTGTACTGTTGATTTCTCCGTTACTGAGCAACCTTTGGCTCAGCCGTATTTTCTTTGTTTTGTTTTTCTTATGTGTTCGCAGGTAATCTGGGGAATCAGGGATGAGTGAGAGAGTATTGAAGTTCAAGAATAATTAAACTCTCATTTTCGTTTATTTCAGTTTTAAATAAATTAAGACTTAGGATTTTGTTCGGTTTGATTTAAGACTCTAGGTTGTCTTTTGGATTCTTTTGAATGGATTGTGTTTGGTTTTGATATCTGTAATAGTGACACCTCAGCCTATTCTGGGTTGGGGTGTGACATCCCCACCCCACCCCCTTTCTTCTTCTTCCTTAAACCACCACCACCTCCCTAAACCACAATCATCACCCCTGCATCCAATGTAAAATAAACCAGTTAATGACTTTGCCACCAAAGTTATTTCATAAAGCTTTAAAAAGATGGAGTAACAAAATATTTAATACATACATACAATAGTAAAAATGAAAAAGAAATAGTCTTTTAATCGGACATCAAGATATTATTCAACCAAGTTTTGTGTTGAATTTTCCTTTTTTATGTTCCCAAGAACATCAGCTTTATGAAACCTTCTTCTTGTTCATATGCTCACTAAACAACAAACCTTGCATCTCAATAGATCCCTCTTTCCGCTCGTGGCTCTGTTGTTGGCCAGAAAAAACCTCCTTCGTCTCGTTTTCATTCTTCTCTATGACTGTTCTAAGTACTCATTGTTTATGGGGTCAACCTTCCAAACACCACATCTGAAACACAACCCTCCGGTGGTTCCGCCATTTGTGTGTGTGCTTGTTGTGCAGTGTTTGTGTATGATTAGAGAATAGATGTTGATTGACGGTGAATCATCGAGTCTGGTTATGACCGGTGGTGGCTGTTTGTGTGTGTGCTTGTTGTGCAGTGTTTGTGTACGATTAGGGTTAGGGGATTCCAACCGGCCGGGGGGTGGAGGTGATGGGTTTATGGTTTCTTTGACAGAGGGGCGATGGGTGGAGTTTGTAGGTAGGTTGAGAATAGAAGAAGGGAGTTAGGTGAAGAAAGAAAGAAGAGAGAGAGAGGAGACGTTACCTTTGTTCGGGGTGGGAGTGGCCGGCCGGTGGTGGCTGTTCATGACGGTGGTAGTGGTTTGTGAAGGTGGAGGTGATGATGACGGTGGTAGGGGTTTGTGCAGGCGTAGGTGATGGAAGAAGAATGTGTATTTATTATAAACTAGTTAGAAACCCGCGCGATACGGCGGCGGCGGTAATTTATAACGCGGTACTCGTTTTCAATAAGTTTATCAACCGTTTCGTGATATATTGTATAGTACTTAAGTTAGTTTACTTATTCCTTACGAGCTATATTCGACATGCGTATTTATTCATATGTAAACAAATAAATAGACTTACATTTTTATTAAGAAATATAAGGAATAGTCTCTTTCCAACGACAATTGACCATATGAAAATAGCATAGTATTCCACACTCTATACTACGTAGGGGTGTGCGCGATCCGGTTCGGATGGTTTTTTTGCTAAAACCGTAACAGTAACCAAAGTGTTCGGTTTTTTATTTTTGAAAACTGTTCGGTTTCAGTTTTTTGGTTTCGTTTGTTTCAATTTTAGTAACGGTTCGGTTTTTCGGTCTTTTTGGTTTTTGGAATATAATTCATAATTTAAAAATAAAACGTATAATCTAAGGTTTAAGAATCTTTCTTATATGTTTATATTTATATTAATATATTTAACCTTTTAAATTAATATATAAACTAAACATTCAAAACGACTTCTATGTTTTTCTAAAGCTTTCACTAAGACATTTACTTCTATGTTTTTCTAAAGCTTTTACTAAGACATTTCTTTCGTTATATTTTGAAAACTAATTATTTTCTAGGATAAAACTAATAATTTCTGAAAATTAATTATTTTCTACAATAATACTAATAATTCTAGAATAAAACCCGCAACCCGTGCCCACGTGACCCACCTCACAAGCCAAGTTCACCTTTTTCTTTTCTTTTTTTTTTATTTTTCATTTTTAAAATGGTTTAATGATGAAGGGTGTGTAACCCAAGTCACATCCCACTACCAACTTTTACCCCATGTGATCACTTCACGTGTCATTTCTTTCGATTTTAATTAGGTGTGATCAAAGTCACTCTCAGACCCACTACGGATGGTCTAATAGATCTCTACTTCACAAAAGATAAAAATGAATAACTACGTATGTTGTATAACTAAGCGTCCTCCTTGATTAGCTCGACTGTCTTCGAAGTAGGGATACAATTCTTTTCAAAAACCTTCTGATTTCGAGCACTCCACAGCCTCCAAACGGTAGCGATAACACTGAAAGATAAAAGACAGAAAATGGCAAACAAATATCAATTTTAAATAACCATGCATTGTTATAGAGTTGATTATGCAATTATTACCATCAAGTACATATATTTCTTGCCAGGAATTCCTATTCTATAACTTGAGGCTGCAATTTATTCCGTCCATTGTTCAGCTTCATTTTTTTTATTTTTCTTTTATTTTATTCTTTATTTTTATTTATATTTGGCAGATTTTAGGAGTTCTAGAAATAAAATGGAAAGCATAAATTCAAGAAATGTATACAGCTAATTTCTACACAAACCTATGGAATATGCATGCTTCAACGGTTCTACTTTTTCTCTGCTCTTCTAAGTAAGATTTGAATAGTGCCCGCAACTTCTTGTTCCCTAATCCTTGTGGTAGATGATTCAAAGAAGTCATGCCGTCCTGTATCAGTCAGAAGCTTAAATTTAACTTACACAAAGTATATAAAAACAACAGGTATGTTCAAAACTAAGATAATTAAGAAACAAAAACATGAATAGAAACCCGCTGAATGCTGCAAAAGCCTGAAAAATACACTTTTTTGGCATGTAAAGTGTACCTAATATTAACAGCCCGGTCAGCAACGTCTTTAGTGGATTTATCATTTATGTACGCCGGAAGCATCACCAGAGCCAAATTTCTGCATACTCTCTTCCATGTAACCATAATCCCTAGGTCGAGGGTCATCAAAATGTGCTATTAGTTGCCAGTACTGAGCCATAATATCGATTTTGTGTGAAGAATTTCCAGCTAACCATCTAAACACATCCCCTGATAACAATTATATGCATTAACAAAACAACACTTGCATCGATTGTGATAATAAGTCAAATTTTGCATCTAGAAACCACAGTAAGTTGGCAAAATAGAATAACGTTCTTAAGCTAAAATGATTAATTCGGCTGTTTAAAACCAATAGAACATTTAGAAAGTGAAATATAGAATATGAATTAGAAACAAACAAGGTTATAATTGGAAAGAATAAGAAGTACAAATCAGAACAGAAAACAATTAAAAATGGTGATCAAAGTTATTTGTGAAGATAAGAGAAAAAGATGAGATTTTACCAGCAGCGAATGGCTGAGAGGCGTGTTCAAAATTTTGCTTGAGACGGGTTGGCATAAAGATCTATGCCAAAAATTGACTTTGCCAGCACATCGCCACTACCATCTACCAACCATGAAACCCTAGTGCCGTCGGCTGTTACACCATCACTGTCGATGTTATCTTTCTTCATCGGAAATCGGACATCCCCTCTTCTTGCCGGTGAAACCTAAATGAAACAGAACAACTCTACCCAGGTCGAAGTTAAAATGTTGATTCCGATGAGAGAAAAATAAGAGATGAAGATTATGGATACCTGGTTGAACTGAGAAACCCTAATCGTTCCCTACTCTGTAGACTGTACTCGTCCTCTAACATATAGATGATCTGCTGATGTTGTTGCTTGACTAAGACTTGGATTCCTTGAAGAGCTTTTAACGATCCATAACCTTGAAGATTTAGTCACCACTTCGAGGAATAGTAGAAAGAAATTGGAAGACCTGACACCTTTTCCTCACTTTGTACCAAAATCAAATAGTATTGCAGACATAATTCAAAATTTGAATTGGTTTGGGAGAATCTTGTAATGCAGAGGGTTTGGGCGGGATAAGGTTTTGAAACCTTTTGATATTAAGAGCATATGCACTAAATACTTGTACAACTTGCATCTAATGCTTGTAAGGGACAAATGACCATAGTTGCCCTTGCTATCTCCATATTATATATAGTATAGATAAAAAAGGATTTAGGGTGATAGGGTAACATGAAAAGACCATAATACCCCCACATGGGAAACATGTGGGTGGACTTAACCAGAAAAGATAACAGTCGTTAGTCATGGGGATCATACGAGTGCACTTTTGACAAACCTAGGGAGCAACTCTGTAATTAGTGAACCACTAGGACCAAGAATGCAATATCTGGAAAGCACAGGGACCAACAATGCGATTCTCTCTGATATATATTATATAGTAAGGTGTGGGAAAACAAGAAAAATGGAAAAAATAGAAAAACAAATAAGTTGTGTCTCCAAGGAATTGAACCTTAGACTTTGAGGAATGGAAGACAACTACAAACCACTCCACCACCAACACCACATGTGTTTTGATGTGAAAGAGATGATATATATTATAAGGTAAGGTGTGAAAAAAACAAAAAAAAAATATAAACTAATGGGGTTTACTGTTCATGAACAGTAAAAAACCATTCCAAATTAATACATTATATAATATTCTAGAATAACGTAGAATAGGAAGAAGGATTTGGGAAATAAGGATCAAACTAGTTTTGTTACCCATCATGTGTTGCGGCACCGCACGTTACATGATTACATATTGACTACAATCGATCATCCTCGTTTTCGAACGAAATTTGTCAAAACCTATTTAACTCAAAATTTCACCATCGAGCCAAAACTAATTGCATTTGACCCGATTATGTTTTCAAACAAAATTTACGTCAAAACGTAGTCCAACTCAAAATGTACATAAAAAATTATAATAACTCGACTTGTTTTTAAACAAAAATTACGTTAAAGCAAAGTTACTGTTCGCAATTTTAGAAACTTCCATAGAAAAATTATAATAACTCGACTCGTTTTTTCTACCGTAAAAATTACGTCAAAACGCAGTCCAACTCAAAAAATTTAAAAATAAATGTTACTGTTCCTAACTCAAATATATACCGACACATCCATAGAAAAAACGTAATAAATTAGTTTTACGGTAGGCTCGCAATTTTAGAAACATGAGGAGGTCAAAGTGTTACTTTTGACATTATAGCAAAGTTTGGAAGTAGAATGGGTTATATATGAAAAGTTTGAGGGTTAAAGAGAAGTTATAAAGTATGGGGGCATTTTTCATCAAGTAAGAAAGTACATGATTTTTTTTGTTAGTTTAGAAGATGGTTGTTGTCAAGCTAGAAAATTGAGGGGTGTATTTTGTCAATTAAGAAAAGTGGGAGGTTGTTTGCATCAAGTGGTCAACACCGATTTTAAGATTTAAGGTTATTTATAATATAACTAGATTATACCCCGGGAGCGTCCCGGGGTTGAGAAATCTAATATGACATGTCAATTTTACATATAAAATAGACTGATACGCTTTACACTTACATGCAAGAAAGCCCCGGGTAGCACCAATCCAAAACAATTAACAATGTATCTCCAATGTTAACGCCTAACCTTAAACAATGTATAATTCTAATGTTAATATCTAACCTAAAACAGTGTATAACTCTAATATTAAATTCTAACCTAAAACAATGTACAACACCAATGCTAACACCTAACTTAAAACAATGTAGAACTCCAATGTAACTCTAATATTAACACTTATCCTAAAGACTAAACAAATGTACAATTCTAACGTACTAATATTAATACGTAACCTAAAATAATGTATAACTAACTCTATTAACCTATTCGGCTCTGGTTGAAAATAGAATTCATATTTACTGGTTTGAACATAATTAGTGGCTTGCCTATACATGATTAATAAATTACCTGAACACGTGTTTTTTTCCTGTATGAACAAAACCCCACAAAAAATAGTTGTTTTTTTCTCCCTTTTTAATATAGCAATATGGTACTCGTTGGAAAGATAATAAAATGCTTGTTAATATTTATAAACTTATTATAATATTATGTTCAGTCTCAGCTAAAGCCATGGAAGTATTATTATTCCAGTTCTGTTTCCTCTTACGCCCCACTTACGGTGTGCGCATATAATGTATATATGTGTGGCCCTCGGGGGGCAAAAGTAAAGTTGCACTAGTTTTAACGTTATTTTACTAATTTCGTGAAAATAACTTTAAAAACGACGAACAGTTAATCATGCATCATGTGGTGGCGTTGATAGCCAAAAGACAAAGGGGTACATGCACTGATTGGGTTTGTCCCGATTGCTAAGTGTTCTGTGCCTTATGCCCAAAGGCTTGATACCAAACCACATCGAGCTGGGGGTCTCACCGGAAGCAGCCTCTCTATTCTTAAGGGTAGAGGTTAGGCTGTCTACATCTTACCCTCCTCAGACCCTACCTTAGCTTTGCTATATGTGGGATTAACTGAGTATGATGATGATGATGATGATGATAATGATGATGATGATGATGTTTCCTTTTATTGTTAGTTAAGTCGGTGTTGACTCAGGACGTGCCACTGAGTTCACAGATAGAACGAACCGCTTTGTTTGTTCTCAGAGCTTCTTTCGGGATCAGAGCTATTTACTGCCCAAGGAAGTTAGACCCATGTATGAACTGAACAGAAGTTGAATGCAATAACAATGGACGGGTTATTGGTACTAATCTACATGGTTTAAGAAGAACTCGTGTTGGTCGTCTTAACCCAAGGTTTGATATTAATAGTCTGGTTAATTGTAGTGGGTTGGTTATGTTTAACTCATTTGGGTTTGCTTTACCTAGGTCAATACCTGATTGGTTGGGTCAAACTCTTAGTGAACTTCAGGTTCCAATGTAACCCTAATATTAACACCTATTTTAAAGACTAAATAAATGTACAACTCTAACATATTAATATTGATACTTAACCTAAAACAATGTATAACTCTATTAACCTATTTGGCTCTGGTTGAAAATAGTATTTATATTTATTGGTTTGAACATAATTACTGACTTGCCTATATTAATGAATTACCTGAACACGTGTTTTTTTCCTGTATGAACAAAACCCCACAAAAATAGTCGTTTTTTTCTCCATTTTTTATATAGCACTATGGTACTCGTTGGAAAGATAATAAAATGCTTGTTAATTTGGTATAATTTTTTTTCTTTAAAAAATCTCGTAGATAAAAGATATTAATGTCTAAAAATTATAAGAGGAAACATAAGAGAGAAAAATCCAATTTTATTTTTAAACTTTTTTTCCTAAAATTACTTAATGTCACATGACTTCTTACATGTCACTCTCAAGGAGGCGTAATGGCTATATGAGTGCCATCTAGGATTTGAGGCTTTGGTTTATTATATATATATATATATATATATATAGATATAGATATAACTAGATTATAACCCGGAAGCCTTCTGGGATAGATAAATCTAATATGAAGTGATAAAATTCGTGTTATGATGTAACACTGAAATTAATTTACTATAATATGAGAAAACAACAGTTTTAATTATGTGAATAAGAATGAAATGTATATTAAAAAGAAGATGTATGTTTGGATGAGGAGTAGAGCTAGAAAAAACCATTGCAGTGCATGATTGAGGCGGTGGTATTGAAGGTGTGACATTTTTTTTGGAAACAAAGTGGTTTTAACTTATTCTGCTATTGATGAAAATAGAATACCTAGTTTGAACATGATTTGTGGCTTGCCTAGACATGATTAATGAATTATCTGAACACATTGTGTTTTTTTCTTTAATGAACAAAAACCCACAAAAAAGTCATTTTTTCGTTTTTTGTATAACACTATTATACTTGTTGGAAAGATAGTAAAACGTTCGATAATTAGGTGTAAATTTTTTTAAAAAAAATCCCATTTATAAAACTTATTAATGTTTTAAAATTGTGGGGGAAACATGAGTGAGAAAATGACTTTTGGATGGAAATAAAGAGGAGGATGCCACGTAGCACACCCAAGGGATGAGGATTGTCTCATTGAAAGTCATATCAGTTTTAGTGATTTCCTTTGCTAATATATATATATATATATATATATGGCAAGATTAGAATGGAAACCTTATGATTTGAAGAAACCTTAGAAACCCTCTTGGAACCATCGATCTAACTTGATCAATGGTCCACATTTTATTGATTCTTTTTTTATTTAAATTTAATACATTTAATTGACTAGATGACAAACAAGGGCAATAAGGTCAAATAACATTTCTGAAAAAGCATCTTTGAAAAGTTGACTTGACACCCATCACATCATCTCTCTCTTACTTTTTCAACATTCTTATAAAAGCTGTCAAACGTCGTGTTACAAATGTAACATATGTTGTGTTACCTACGTTAAAACTGAGAACAAATAAAATGTATAAAAAAAATACCAATAGTGTTTCATACAACATTAATTATATAAAAAAGGATAACCAACGGTCGTTACAGTAACAAAATATAAAAACGATAAACAACGATGATTAAAATCAACTATTATCCAAAAAATGATAAACAATAGTCATTACAACCAACAAAACACTAAAAAAACTATCTATGTATCATTCTTGATAATCATTTTCATCTTTACTGCAAAAAATCTCTTCACCTACAAGGAAAACAAATGTGTAACATATGCAAGTTAGTTCCGATGTAACGTATGAAACAAAAAAAATTCTAACTGTGCTTCATCCTTGATAATCATCTTCTTCTTTGCATAAAAAATCTTTTCACCTAGAAAGAAAACACATGTTAGAAAAACATACATAGGTCATAATGCATATGTTACCAAAACATACACAAGTAACAATAAATATCTTACCAAAACACACACAAGTCACAATACACATATTACCAAAACATACACAAGTCACAATACATATGTTAACAGTTTGGGAAAGACATGCATATGTTACCAAATATTACACAAGACAAGATACGTATGTTTATTATGTACTAATGCAACTAGAATCAAACCCAACTTAGTCCTAACTTATAACTTATCAAACATATGCAAACTGGAATCAACCCAACTTAGTCCTAACAGGTGTAACATATGAAGCAGAGATAACATATATTCAATCCATGTTAAAAAACTCATAAGTAAAATGACTTCTGTTTCCATTAACATATGCAACTAGAATCAACCCAACTTAGTCTTAACTTATAACTTATCAAACATATGCAACTAGAATCAACCCAACTTAGTCCTAACAGGTGTAACATATGAAAAAAGAGGTAACATTTATTCCATTCGTGTTAAAAAAATCCATATGAAAAAATGACTTTTTTTTTTCCATTAACATATGCAACCGGGATCAACCTAAATTATGATTCACTCAATAAACTATTTAATCGATAAAACAACATCAAACTTGTACGAAAACACATTCGAACAAACATTTAATGTCACCCCGCCAAGGCGAAAACACGGGGATGCAACCATCGAAAGGTTTTCAAGCACAAGGTTCAAGCAATACACATTTTTATTAAATAGTATCACCACAAAGGATGGATATCGTCATAATTTATTCAAAACAACATAGTAATATCTAGAAAATGAGATAGAGTCTAGTATTCATGGATTTGAAACAAAACATCATAGGATTGACAAAACCCATCAAGTGGTACCACGTGGTGCATGCTCGAACCTCTCCCTCAAATCCCTGTGGCCCTCCATTAGTTACCAGAAAAACATGCATAAAGAGTTTGTCAACAACAATGTTGGTGAGTTCACGGGTTTGAATGTAACAAGCAAAACCAAGGTGTAATTCGTGTATGACTAATCATAGGCTAGCTAAGCGAATGATTACTGTGCAAACCATGAGTCCCATAACCAAACCTCTTAACTGTTGTGCCTCGCACATTGTACACTAAAGACAATGTATGTATGGTAGAATACTAACACTCTTTTGTATGTAACCGGTTAGAGCGACTAACCAAGAGTGGGGGTGTCAACCCAATCGATCTATTAAAGTGTTCCATGGCTTTTGATAGCTAATGGTTACAGTAAATGTTGTACGAGGACTAATGATCTCATGAACCAATATGTCTCATGTTCCACATGGTGGTCACGAAAGAATGTACACACACTTGTAAATGACACTAGTATTGATGCATGTAAAACCGCCGAAATGTACGTGGACTAATGAAGCCAAGGTACGTAGCAACTATTGCCCGGATAGTAATTGCCCTATGATTTATTAAAAAGCATGGTAAATCGCAAGTTTTCATTGTTCGTCATACAATTTGTCTACCTGACACTTGTGGACACGGTTAAAATGTTGTGTGGACCTTGGTTGTGTATTTGTGATAGTAATAGTTACCTTAACATGTATTTGTTATCTTTGAGGGCTTCTTGATACTTCTTTGGTTCCAACTGAGAAATGAATGCTGAGAAAAAGCAAAAGTTGGAAAGCTGGTTTCTGGTAAGCACCCCTGATGCAATATCACGCATGATTTGTTCCAATGGATGATCCTTGTGTTCAATCAGTTGTTGTAGACCTGTATTTGAGGATGGCTCTGGTATTTCTTCAAATAAACCACTGAGGTTTATAATATCTGGTTCAGCTGTTTGTTGAGGTTCAGGAGTTTTTGGAGCTGAATCAGTAGTTTCAAAATGTTCATCAGTAGTTGTTGAAGTGGAAGCTTGTGAAACTTCTGAAGGTTTAACAGTTGATTTAATGACTGTATTTGTAGTCCATGGTGTAGGATCATCATCATCAAACCCTTAAAGCTGTCAAGATCAAAGAGTTCAGCAGGATGTGCTAGAATAAGAGTATGTTTAGATTCATTGAACTTAACATTCAGTGTTTCTTCTACTATCTTGGTTCTTGAATTGAAGACTTTGTAAGCTTTCCTCATTGGAGAATAACCAAGAAAATAACCTGAATCAACTTTAGCAGCAAATTTAGAGGTAGAGTCTTTGATGTTGAGGATAAAACATTGACATCCAAAAGCCCTGAAGAAGGAGATAAGGGGCTTCATGCCATGAAGAATTTCATAGGCAGTCTTGGTATGTCTCTTGTTGATAAGAACTCTATTCTGAACATACCATTTTGCTCAGGAGTTCTGGGAATGCTGAATTGTCTAACAATCCCTTTAGACAAACAGAATTAATCCAGAGTTTTGTTCCTGAACTCTGTCCCATTGTCACTCCTGATGACTTTGACAGAGAGAGAATATTGCTTCTCTACTTGTAGAATGAAGAACTTGATTATTTCAGCTGCCTCATCCTTGGAATATAAGAAGAAGATCCATGTAAATCTTGAGTAGTCATCAATGATGACCAAGCAATACTTCTTCTTACCAAGGCTCATGATTTTGACTGGTCCAAATAAGTCCATATGGAGTAGTTGAAGACATGCAGTTGTTTTTTATTCTTCAATAGACTTATAGGAGGACTTATGCTGTTTACCTTTAAGACAGGAAACACAGTGTTCTTTGCACTGGTATTCCTTCAAAGGTAGACCTCTGACCAAGCCCATTTTTGTGACTTTATTTATGGTTTTAAAGTTCACATGGCCTAGTCTCCTGTGCCAGAGATCAGTTTCTGAAGTTGATGCCTTTGAGAAGAAACATGTAGTGTTATTCAGTACTTTGTCTTTCTCAATGTCCACTGCATAGACATTGCCACACCTTTTGGCAATCAGCAAAGTATGATCTTCAATAATCTTCTCTATCAACTTCTTGCCTTATGGTGATATGATCTTGCATGCTGTCTTCGTGAAAAAGGAAGAATATCCTTTGTCACACATTTGTTAGACACTAAGCAAGTTGTACTCAAGGTTTTCAACCAGATTGACCTTGTCAAACTGCATTTTGCCTGAGGATACATTGTCATATCCTAGCACATATCCCTTGGCATTGTTCCCAAAGGACACAGATCCTTCTCTTTGGCTGATAAAATTGTTTATCAAGTATCTGCATCCAGTCATGTGCATTGAGCCTCCACTATCAACATACCAAATGCTATTCAAGCCTCTGGAGACCCTCTGCACAAAATAGCAAATTAGTTAGATATGGGAACCCAAGCCAATTTGGCTTTGGGTTTGCTCTTGAAAACAGGTACAGTTTGTTGATGACCAATTTTTGAAATCCATGTCTTTTTGGCAATGGATTTTTCATTAAGGACAATGGTGGTATCTGTTTGGTGACCACCATCAACTTTGGTCATCAGAAGTTTAACCAAATTTATCAAATCTTTAACCTCAGTAGTTTGTGAACACAAACTACTGATTGGTTAGGTGTAACTTCTGAAGATGAACTTTGAGAAAAAGGCTTTTGTTGAGATTTAGTCTTTTTCTGAGAAAAGGTTTTGCTTGGTTGTTGTTTCTTGGGAAAGAAAGTGTTTTCATAATCTTGTCTTATTTGTTTTCCCACAACCAGTTGTTGATTTTTCTTATTAAACTGATTTCCTTTTCTATATCTACAAAGTTCAGTCATGTGGTTAAACAGACCATATATTTCACATGCTTTTGCCTTCTCTTTCCTTTTGGATTCAGCAAGAGATTTGGAAGGCAAATTTCTGACAATATCAGCATTTTTCAATAGGTCATCAGTAGTTTTCAGGGTTTCAACTCCTGATGTAGATGAAACTACTGATGGCTTATTGTCAGTTGTTTTAACTTCTGCAGAACTTTCATTTTTGAGAAAGTTTGATGGAAAGATGTGCACTCTTCCTTTTCAGAAGTTTGAACCAATTTCTTCCCATCATTTATCAGTTTTGTGGGTAAAATCAGTTGGTGATTCAGTATGGGTATACCCTATGACAAACTTAACATTTGCAGCAGTTTGCTTGTTAAGCAGCATTTGGTATCCCTTACAAGACTCAGGGGCTGTTTGGTAGCCTCTTAATGAGCCTCTTAATCATTAAGCGCTGAATGATTCAGCATTCAGCACGTTTGTTTCAGCCTCTGAATGGAATGGTTAAGGCTGAATCATTAAGACTTGGGATGTTGCTGAACCATTAAGCACTGAACTAGGCTGAACCTTAATGAAACTCTCATACCAATGTGGGACAAGAAAACTAACCATTAAGAGGTCCAACTTAATGATTCAGCACTTAATCATACAGATCTCTTAACCATTCAGACCTCTTAATGATTCAGCACTTAATCAACCAAACAGCCCCTCAACCTATTTTTCACAGTCAACCTTGGTGTCAGCAAGCTCTTTTCTGACATTACCTAGGTTGTCTATCATGCTTTTAATATGTGCCTGGGTTTCAATGGATTTATCTGTTAATTTAGAAATTTCCTTATTTTTTGAAACAAGTTTTCTTTCTAAATCACACTTCATCTGTGTGTATTTTCTTTCCATGGCATTTGCTTTGCCTTGTAAATGCACATTAGTTTCTCTAATTAAAGCAAAAGATTCTTTGCAAGAATTTGAACAAAGCGTTAACAGAGATTGTTGTAATACCTGAGATAAATCAGAATTAGAGGAGTATCCCTCAAAGGCCATTAAGGCAAAATTCTTTATACCATTATCAGGTTCTTCCCAGTTGATATCATAGACCTTGTTGTCTGCATCTGGACTGCATTCAGATGTATCAAAAGGAAGACTGCTCCAGTCAACATACCCTAAAGTAAATAGACTTTGTTGAGGGGGTTGTTAAGTTTGTGGAGGGTGTTGAGCAGCTAGAAAAGGAGGCATTTGTTGTTGTCCCTGGTGTTGAGCAGGCATTTGGACATATTGTATTTGTGGCACATATTGGATTTGTGGAGCTTGTGCCTGTACAAAATGAGCACTCCCTTGAGTTCCATTATTCCTATTATATGAGGAGTTAAATTGATTTCTAGACATGGGTTGGTTAAAGCTAGAGCTTCTACACTCTTTAGCAAAGTGTCCCAACTTTTGACACTTATGACATCTCAGTTTAGATTTGTCAAAACCAACTTTTGTTGAGTTGTTTAGTCCTGGAAATTTCCTTCCTGACCTTTTATAAAATTTATTGGTTTTTATGCTTAGTAAGGCCAGTTGGTGTAAGATATCCATTTCCTCTAAGTCATCACTGCTAAAATATTTTAAGTCATCCATGATAAAAACACATGTTATCAGCAGTTTGACTTAGGTCTTCATTGTCATAACATAGGAATGATCCATCTGATGAGATCCCAGCTGTTATGTCAATGTGTTCAAAAGATCCAAAATTATTAGAACAAGATGGTGAGTCCTGTCCTAATGAGGCTGTGCTACCTGGAGTATAGTCATCAGCAGTTTTACTAGATTCTTGTAACTTTTACTTTTGGTTTATCTCTCTTTCAAAAGTTAACAATTTACCATGTAACCTTGTTAAGTTTAAGGTATTAAAATCTGAGCTTGTTCTGAGGACTATAGAGTAAGTTTCCCATTTTGAAGGTAAAGACCTTAAAAATCTATGTAACATAGATGCATTTGAATAGGTCTGACCATTTAGTTTTAACTCAGAGATGAGTGATGAAAATCTTTCAAACTGTTGAGTTAATGTTTCACTATCTACATGAGTAAAAGTTTCATATTGTTGGGCTAGGATTTCTCTGGTGTTGGCTATCACCTCTTCAGTTCCTCCAAACTGTTCTTTAAGGCTGTCCCACAGCTCTTTGGCACGTTCACAATGTAAAAGTCCAGCATAAATTTCATTTGGGAGAGCCATAGCCAACATAGAAAAAGCTTTTGCATCTAGCTCAAATTTTTGGAAATCTTCTTCAGTGTAGTCTTTAAGGTCTTTCAATTTTAGATTCTGGATCAGCTATTACTGGTTTATGAGGTCCAAAAATTACAAACCTCCAACACCCAGTATTGGTCTGAGATATGGTGTGTGCCAACCTTCTTTGCCAGATATTGTATTCATTTCTTACCAGCATAGGAGGTTTATTGGCAGATCCAATATTATAAGGGTCCATTTTTAAGAAGTTTGGATTGTCAATACTTTCTTAAAGTGATGGATGTATGAAAAAGTGAACCTTTATCCTATATTGGATATCAATAAGAGCCTGTGTCTGATTCTCAATTTGTTAGATTGATATTTGATCAGATAAACCAGAAGCTCTGATCCAATTGTTGGATCAGTGGTCTCTTTTAATAGTTTAAGTTCAAGAACACTTATGTGTTTGCAGGTTTATCAAAGTAATTTGCACAGCGGAATAATAAATGTTCTAAGTTAAAGTATCACTTTTACAGCAGTAAATGCAAGTATTGAATGATTCTCAGATGTGGAAATGGATTATAAGTTATAAAAGCTTCGAAGGATTTCAAGTAAAATCAAGTGTCTAAAATAGTGGGATAAACCCAACTATTTATAGACGAATACAGACTGTTGAGCTAAGTAAACAAATGATTATAATATACAAAGATAATGCATACAACAGGCTGTAGCATGGGAACTTGTTCAAAGACATTAACAAAACAATATAATACTAACTACTGAAGATATTGAGTCGGTTAGAAGCTTCTGTTTGAAAGTACTGATGAGTGACAAACTACTGATGAGTAGTTTGTCTTCAGTAGTTCTTCAGTGAAATGTCTGGTTAGACTTCAGAACTTTTGATGCTTTAACTCTTCAGCACTTTGACTTGTTCTTCTTTAGCACTTCTATCTTTACTCTTTAGCAGTTCCATACTTAGAATAATTAGCAGAAATATGATTTGGACTAAGGCAAAAAAAGTGGTTTCTTCAATCCTTTTTGTCCCTATAAAATCATTACTCATGGGTGTCGTGTGATAGAAAATGGAGAGTTCAAGGGTCGAGGGTCTGGTTAACAAGGATGTCGAGTAAAATATGATGAATAAAAGGGGCTTGTTAGTCGAGTATCTTACCTAGTAAGGGCTTGAGATGATGCAACTCCTAGGGATCCTGGGACCTTCCTTCCTTGGCTTGGTACTCGATGGTTCTTGAGAGTTTTTAGACGGTGTTCGGCTGCTTTGAGAGTCAAGAAAGAAGTGTGGAGGTGTGGGTTATGATCAGGAATTATGAGGTTTTTATATAGAGGTTCAAGTAGGAAGATGACAAGACAATTGTGGTAGTCTCATGCTCCTCGGCCGAAGCATGGTTTGAGGGAAAGAATCATAGATTTTTGTAATGTCATTTGATGGAACGACTAATCAAGAAAGAGGAAAGTTTGATGTTGGTAGATAGTTAGTTAGTTTTTGGCTTTAATCCAGTTGTATGCAAGTTCTACACCTCCTCATCACTCTAGTCGATCCTCATCATGTAGGTTTGTGATCTTAATGATCCATCACTATTTTGTTTCCTTGCTTGTGAGCCGTAGCCTAGTCCTGGGAGTGTGGACTTGATGGTGACTTGTCTTAGAACATTTTTGCTAGAGGTTGATAGTTCCAAGGGTCATAGGTTGTCATAGTGATAGTGATGTGTGCTTGGAGTGTTTGGCCGAGATTATGGGAGTGTATTCGGGTATAGATAAAGCAAAGAGAAAGGGTGGAAGTCTATGTATAGGTCCTATTTTGGTATAAAGGGATAGTTTTGTCTTCATTAGTAAGCATGTGTGTGGATTAGTGTTTGTCTTATGCTAACACCAATCATGTGAAAGCAAGTGTGATTATCCATTTGGCTTCGGCTCCTCTAGGCCGATTTGTAGGATGTCTTTAACATATGTGGTTAGTTGACTTCATGTGGAAAGATGGCTATCCTTGTCCTTATGTCTAAATGGGTGTAAGTGATGACTTCATGTGTTAACTCTTGTCACTCATGTCATGTGCTTTAGGGTCGATTTCCTATGAGTTATAAATGATAGCGATGTATCTTGAATGATGTTTTCATGTGATGGTGATGTTTCAAAGTCCTTAGTTTGTTAGTTATTATGTGGATGTGTGGGGGTTTCAGCCGAAGGAACAAAACAAGGGAGGGGTTCCACGAGCTCTCTAGATGTTTATGTGAGCACAATGTCCAAGCCGAGTGTATGTAGGTAGGTATATATGTGATGGTAGTTTTAATGGTACATGTATATCTACATAGGTTTGATGTTGACAAAACGGATTATTAGTTACTTTAATCTTTTGTTTGACCACTAGGCCAAGTCATGTCATGGCTTTGATTAGATTGTAAGTCATTTAAAGACGACATTAACATGTATTGTGCTTATGAATCATGAACACTAGTCATTATATGTGGACACATAATAGCATTGATGGACAAGAACATGTGTTAGTTATGGTGTTATCATGTGTTAGTGGGTGACGACCTCATTGAGTGCTTGTTTGGTGACTTTCCGGGTGTTGTATGACTAAACAATTTGTTTTTGTTGAGTTTCCTGGATGACTCATGCTTCACTAGACTGGGGGGGGGGGGGGGGTTATAATGTATGAAAAATGTCTAAATATGCACATAAAATAAAAGCAATAAATGAAATACGTACTGATGTTGACCTGGTTCGTTGACTGTTGCCACATTCATGCTTCTTCATCTAGCATAACAACTAATATTTATGATAAAAAATAAACATAGATTTACCATAAAAAACATACTTAATTTGTTTCTTCACCAATCCATATAAAAAAGGTTAACCATATTAATTCACCATAAACATAAAAAAAAACTCAACACATATCTTGTCGGATCTTAAGCAAATTTATTGTGTCGTATAGCCGATCAATTCTTATCACCCAAGACAGAACATTTTATCAAATAATAGTAGTAGTAGTAGTAGTAGCAGTAGTAATAAGAAAAATCATATTAAAACACACAAATTCATATTTTACAAAGAAAAAAGAGAATTCTTCATCATCATCATCATACTCAGTTAATCCCACCAATAGCAAAAGCTAAGGTAGGGTCTGAGGAGGGTAAGATATAGACAGCCTTACCTCTACCCCGTGGGAATAAAGAGGCTGCTTCCAGTGAGACCCTCGGCTCGATATTGGTTTTGTATCAAGCCTTGGACACAAGGCACATAATAATTAGCAATCGGGACAAACCCGACTGGTGCATGTACCCCCTAGTCTTTTGGCTATCAACGCCATCACATGATGCATGATTAACCGTCCATCATTTTTTAACGTTATTTTCACGAAATTAGTAAAATAATGCTAAAATTAGTGCAACTTTACTTTTGCTCCCCAAGGGCCACACATATATACATTATATGTGCACAGCCGTAACCGTAAGCAGGGCTTAAGAAAAAAGAGAATCGCAGCATAAAAAACATACACGAATTCATATTTTATTTATACCTTTATAAATAAAACGCATCTAAACTAAAATAAGTATGTAAATAAATTATGACTGAATTATCTGAAAAGGAACTTATTAATATACAACTAGTTCAAACACTTTGAACCAGTTCACAACAAGAGTTCAATAAACAAGCCCAATTAAGCTAAATAACATTTAGCCCATCAGGAGAATCATAAGCCCAACAAGTACTTGGGCCAAGCATCAAATTAGGATCAGGACACATAATTTCAACATATATGCTTTTTTTTCTTATAACAGTGTCAAATATGATCATGAAAACAATATTATTAAAAGAGAATTAGTGTAGAGACTTTCAACCCGTATGACCCGTTACCCTTTTAACTAAAAGGGTATAACAAACCCAACCTATTTGACTCGTTAGATAAAAACACAACTAAAATGATAGCACTCATAAAGTAAATTTCAAACAACATATGGCATGAAAAATCGCTGAAAGTACAATACAAAAATACTGCAAATACAAACAGTATCAATAAAATATAATGTTGGTAAAGCTAATTAATGACAAATTATGGGCTATTGCAAACCTCACAATTCTGAGGAAAAAAAGAATTAGACGCAATTCAGTTATTTGATTCGCTTAAACTAAACCCCAAATTATATCTTTTTTCCTCTACTAAACTAACATCAAAACTCAATCTCCTTGAGTGTGTGTGTCCTTCTTAGACGAATCATGTAACCAACTTTTTATGTTAAGGCACACCTGCATCTAAATTCAAACCATCCAGCTTCCAGTTCATTGACAAAGATTCTAATGGCTTCCCGTCCATCAACTCTGAAACCATTCTTGAAGAATTGAAAGCTGAAACTGATGATTTTCATAATCCATCCCATCTAATTCTCTATATATTTTACCCTGATGACCTACACCTCCCCTAACTTGTTAATGTCTTACTTCCACCATTGGAATTTTCTCAACACCCGAAGCCCCAAAAGCATCATTAACAGTTTGCACATCTTCTACATCAGTAACATCTACAACATCATCCTCCAATTAAAATCCGCATACCTAAGAATCTGTACAGTTGCTTTAAAACTAAAAATCAAGCAAAATTACCCATAAAAAACCTTAAATCAACCTTTATAAATCAGTAAACTTAGCTAAAATCTGAATTTAGGTACTCTATTCCACATCTGCTCGAGGTCAAATGGCAGGTAAGCAGCTAAAATTTTTGCAATTAACACATACGTACATTTAATGATTCATGTAAGTTTACTCAAAAATCAAACAATCAATCGATTGAAAATAGAATTTGAGGAAGTAACCGACAATGCGTGCAGGCTAATCGATCGCCGTATGTTACGATTCCGTCACAATCATCAGCATGCATTGCTATTCATAGTAGTAGTAGACATCTCTGTAGAAGAAAGCATGGTTATTAAGTGATTCATTTCAAAATCATGTCATATAAACAAAAACAACATTAAATTACCAGCACGTAACAATACTATTTCATCGATAATAATATTTTCGGTTGCCCTGTTCTAAAAATCTTTGGAATCTTTTGATCTTCAAATGAGAAAGTTGCTCCAAGAATATGCCTCTAAAGTCTAAACTTGAAACAGGTGTGATGAGAAAAAGCGAAAGCGCTTATGGAAAAGGATCACGCTGGGGTTTTGAAGTTCTTTTTGTTAGTGTATCTGATGAAGAACAATAGAGCAGCACGTGGAGATGGTGGACGTGTTGTGAAGATGCGTGGATAACTACGTGGATGAAGTATACATTACATTCGTGTAAGAAGAAATGTGTATAAAATATCACAAAGAGCCACACATCCAAATGAAAAAAGAAACACGCGTCAAAGCAGAAAGGTGACAAAAAAAAGACAGAAAGAAAACGGGGAAGAAAAGGTTTCGAGCTTGAGCCAGGACATCCAACAAATATCATTGAAAGTTGAAACAACTACACCAGCATGCTTTTTTGTTTAAGAAATAAGACGCAACAGAAATATATCCCGTTCTTAAATTACAAAACACTGTTCAACTTAAGTTCAAATTAATACATAGTATAATACCTAAATTCATGTAGTATTTTTAAGCATAAGAAAAGATTTACTAAATAAAAAAAAGTAAAGAATAATATAATAACTATTAAACAAAGCCTAGTCGATGGCAAAAAGATAAAAGAAACAATCCATATACCCACCTACCACTCATCTACTTCTTTCTCCTCTAAAGAATGATCAAAGAAGACAGGGAATGTCTCCACCATAACTCCTCCTTTGTTGCCTAGTTTCTTCATCAATCGCAGCCGAAATTTCATCAAAGGGTGCCTTTGGATTTTTTTTAGAGGGTGCCTTTTGGATTTTCTAGAGGCTTCTGTAAGATTTTTCCTTCAAACTTGCATAGTTTTTGATACTAAAGCCCAAACTTATCAATGCATATGCACACCCTGACTTATCAATGCATCTGCCACTGCATCTGAAGACCCAGCTTTGATGAAGGAAGCGATTGGAGTGCTGAACCGTCAGTTGCCATTTTTAATAGAAGTCAAAGCTGGATAACATTTTTAATTGCTACCACATGAAACAGAGGTCACTGGTTTACGGTGGTGGTGTCGCGGTGGTGGCTGATGTTTATGGTGGAAGAGAGGTGGTAGTGGCTGATGATTATGGTGGAAGAGAGTGTGTGTGTGTGTTTATATAGGAGGGAGAAAGAAATTCAAAACTTTTAGATGGGAGGGAAATGTAAAAAGACTAATATGACCTTTAAGACATAAAATATTATATTTTTTAGTGGGCTATGTGGATTAATCTTCGCCACAAGTTAGGTTTACTTGAGTTTCTTCAAATTTCATTAATAACCATGAAATGAGGGTAAAATAGACATTCATACATTATTTATATTTAATACCCTATCTTAGTTACATTTTAATCCCTTAAACTTACTTAACTTTTGCTTATTTAAACTATAGTTAAACTTCTTTTCCTTATTTTAAGCAAATCATCCTCTCATGATTTTTAAATAGTCATATTTTTTCGCATATGTTTATACTTTTATAAAGAATTACATTATAATAATGAGCATTTTATTATCTTTAATTTGAGTATAAGTATTGCTATTTTTTTTATTTCAAAAATCTTTATGTGCTACGTGATTAACGATATCTAGGAGTGAGCAATAACTAAACCGTTCACCAAAGCCAAACCAAAAAACAGACACAACTGAACCAAAATCTATTGAAAACTGAAAGCATCCGATTTAACTTAAAATTGGTTATCATTTTCTTTTTGTACCCTTAGTTAACCCAAATTAGTTAAACTGAAACAAACGTATTAATATATTCATAATAGAATGCCCGCACGATGTGGTAGGGAACACAAACACATCGAATGGTTCATGGCTGGGTTAGGTTCAGCTCGGTTATAAGCCTCAACCGAAACAAAAATTGACATTATCGGTTTATCGATCTTGTTAACCAACCGGTTAATTGGTTCAGCCTATTTGGTTAGATTATCGTTTTTAGTACGTTTTAGTTAATTTTGGTTAATAACCAAAACCAAACTTTGGTTAAAATTTTGCTTAGAAACATATGAAATGAAGCTATAAATACATGTAATGGATGAATAAAAGATATAATGTATGAATGGTTCAGTTTTAGTTTGTTAATTTTGGTTAACTTAAGGTACAAAAAAACTTATATTAGGTTAACTTGGTTTTGGTTAATTTTCAGTTTGGTTTTGTATGTTTTTCTTCGATTTCGGTTGAGGTTCAATTATTGTTCACTCCTAGATATTGTTAATTACGTAAAAAATAAAATTTTTAATGAAAAGTATATAGCAAATTATACTCTAATATGGTTTGAAGCTGAGCAGATAGGTTTAAGAATTGTAGTGGCGGTATAAATAGAGGGGGTTTTGAAATTTTTAGCTTTTATAACTAGGCATGTAAAGGAACCGGACGAAGTTCGTGTTTGTTCATTTAATTTAACTGAACAGGAACACATAATCAAACACATTTTTGTGTTCATGTTGGTTTATTAAGAAATTTGTAATGTTTTTGTTCGTTTATGTTCGTTCGTTTAAAACCTAAACGAACAGTTGATGAAAGAACATAAACGGACGTTCATGAGCATAATAAATGTGAACGATTTTGTATTACTGAAAAAACCCAATTACTAATTGGTTATATATTTATACAAGTAGCTAAAGCCCAATTTATGTTTGTATTTATGTAAATATAACTACATATGTAATTAATAAACTTAAACGAACATAAATAAACAAACATAAACGGACGTTCACAAACATAAATGGACAAACTCAACGTTTGTTCATGTTTGTTCATTTAACTAAACAGACAAATTTTTTTTCGTGTTTGTTCATTTAACTATATTAATAAACCAATGCCTTTGAACAGTAATATATTATTATTTTATTAAGTCTTTATCGGTTATAAGTGTATTTATATAGAACATTACATATATGTAAACAAATGTTGTTGCAGACCAGTTGGTGTGGGTGTTGTTTATGTGTGTGTAATACTCGGGTTCGAGTCAGGCGAGTTGTGTGGTTTTTTTTTGTATTAAAAACATTTTTTTTTGTTTTTTACACATGTCTTTTACGTGTTCCCATACACACACACTGTACATGTGTCTTTTCCCTAGACTCTCTCATACATAAACCCATATGTGTTCTCACACACACACACATCTGATTTTGCAACTCTCTATATCTCTCTCTGTCAGCACCAACCCCACAATCGGCCGCCGCCACCTGAATCAATCCCACCATAGTGCGGCTCCACCTGTACCAAGTCCACCACCCATCACTGCCTCCCGTCCTATATCCGACGTCGCATCGGCGTTTCATCTTTGGATCATCTTCATCACAATCCAACTTATAGATAATAATATCCCATATTACGATAGCAAAATAGTCAATCTCTTAACCAGATCTGCAATAGTATGTTAGACGGATTGTTAGGGTACAACGGTGTCTCTTCCAAATGGTTTATTTTATTATTATTATTGTTGTTGTTATTATTATTATTATTATTTATTGAAACTGTATGGATGCACTGTCATTGTGTAGTTGAATCTGTTTGCTTACTGTTTTCTTTACTTAAGTAGATGAGGACTCGAATAACTGTGTTACGGGTATGTAAGGGTGCTGTTTTTCGATTATTAGTTCTGATTGTTGGTTACCTTTAGATGATTTCAATATTTGTGTTGTTGATATCAGTTTGTATTTGCGTGTTTTCATTTAATAAGTTGAAGAGGATTATATAGGGATATGGATATGATGAACTGAGAAATTGATAATCTGGAGTTTCATCGAGTAATTTAAGAAATTGATAATCTGGAGTTTCATCGAGTAATTTAACTTTATTGTCTTTGATGAAGGTTTATGTAGCGATATAGAGTATATATAGCATAGGAGATAATGTGCCTAGATTACTCTTGCACGTAGCAGATAAGGTTGTTTCTGTTATTTGATAGCTTATTGTTAACATGTTGCTGCATCGTTAGCTAGGCATGTTCACTAAACACGTCTTTAAAGTTGATTAGGTTATTTTGTAGGAAAATTTTTGTATCGAGACTTGAGAGGCCTATATGTTGATATTAGAAGCTTTGGTGGTGTGCTATAAGTTGTAAAGTAGTGTGTAGATAAGAATGATGGAAGTCGAAAGCTAGGTAGTTGGTTCACATAAGAAAGTGAGTCAAATAGATAGGTCCATTTTCTAATAGCCGGATCGGTACATGCAGACCAAGGCCTGAACTACATAATTTTTTCATTGTAGGTATTTTGTTTGCAACTTACAAAAATTTATTATATGAAAATTTTGGCTTACAGTTTTACCTGATGTTTAGTAGTGATCTTGGGGAAGTTGCAGCCGTTACTGTATGTGTAAACATGAAAGAAGATGGTGCATGTTTCTTGGAGCTTAAAGTTCCATCAAGAGGAAGAATTAGAGACGACTTTTGGGATTTTCAAGACACAAGTTATAATGTCTCTTTTTTATCATTGATTCGGATCACCAAACTATTCTTGAATGTTGCTAAACAAGGCTCCAAGTAAGTTCTTGATCTTAATTTATTGTTGTTATAATATAACCGGTTTTGTATTCAAACATTTTCAAGTGGTTGTTCATGTTGTTTGTTATAAACATATGATGGGTAAGTTTGTAAACAACCTGCATTGCAATTAGGCTACTCAAGATCTGCCTCAAATTAGGCCGATGTTAAACAAGCTCGAGTCCTAGCCCGAGCCTGGGCCTATGTTAGACCTCATTTAATAAACAAATTCATGCCTCAAGCCCGAGCTTCATATGTGGAGTGTCACTACGTTTTTCAAACATTTTTGAGTCCATCTTTTATATATTTTTATATGATATAGTAAATATATATTTGCCATTCTACATAATAGTTATTATTATACATTAAAATATGATATAAATAACCTTATGCGATACAATCCGTTTTGTGTTGAGGTTATAATTAAAAGATAATAAATGTAGATTAATAACATAAACAATTAAATGATACATGCCTAAGTTATAAAAACTACTCAGACTTTAGTAACCGAACTTGAAAGGAGCTCGGCCTCAATTTAGATCGTTCACATTTCCAATGATGGTATGACAAGATTAAGGGTTTCGTCATTTGTGAAGATGAGCATAAATGTAGGCTTGGTCAACCGTATGAATATGTTCAGCTTTTTCGCATGACTAAGGATTTGTGCGCACAGTCTGACATTCCAAATTTTTATATAAGTCTTTATAGCCGTGCCTCAGACAACCGCTATAATGCTCCTGCTGCAAACTGTCTTGTGGGGGCTAATCGTGATGATAATGTAAACGAGTTGTGCGAAACCTATAAATGTGAGTTTAAGAAGCTATTTCCTGTTTTACTTGAGTTTTTAGTTTTGTTTATTCACTAAATATAGATTGGGGATTTTATATGTATAGACCTTAAAGAAATTCATTACGGACAAGAGTTGCAAAAAGTGCTACTCTTAAGTGATATAAAGGCGTATCTACTTGGTTGCTAATGCAACCGCCATGTCAAACCTTGCCTACAAGACAGTTTTTGATTCTTCTCCAAGTAGTAACAACTCATTGAATATGAAGAAGGTAATTTTATTGGGTCAAAGCTCAAACAAATTGTATAACTATATAATTGGTTGAGTAAATTTAGACATTGTAAATTATATTGATGTTGATAATCTTTTGACCGTATTTTGTAATTTGCCTGGACAGGCATATTTATATACATGATTACAAGCGTTTTCTATGAAAGGATGAAACTTTGAAGGCAATACCACACCACGCCAACGTATACAAACTAATGTCAATAATAAAACCTATAAACACAAATAAAAATCAGGTAAAGTCAGTCTCGGTGGAGTCCGACACAAAAATTGCTAGGATTTTGTCGCCTTTCAAGAATAGGTATGGTTGATTTTGCTAGAATTTGTTTACAGTTACACTTATACATTGCTTGATTTAGATGTTGGTTTGTTTATTATTTTGTATTTTTTGGTTAGGGGCTTATCATGATGATAATAGAAACGAGTTGCACGAAACATATAAATGTGAGTTTAAGAAGCTATTTTCCGTTTTACTTGACTTTTTGGTTTTGTTTACGCACTAAATAGAAATTGGGAATTTGATATGTATAGAATTTAAAGGAATTGATTACGGATTACAATAACCGCCACGTCAAACCATACCTACAAGGCAGTTCTTGATTCTTCTCCAAGTAGTAACAACTCATGGAATATGAAGAAGGTAATTTTTTTTTGTCAAAGTTAAAAGAAATTAAATTTTTTTTTTGAGTTTTTAGTTTTCTTTATGTACTAAATAGATATTGGGCATTTGATATGTATAGACTTTAAAGGAATTGATTATGGACAGGAGTTGCGAAAGCTGCTACTCTTAAGTGAAATAAAGGCGTATCTACTTGGTTGCTAATGCAACCGCCATGTCAAACTTTGCCTACAAGGCAGTTCTTGATTCATTTCCAAGTAGCAACAACTCATGGAATATGAAGAAGGTAATTTTTTTTTTGTCGAAGTTAAAAGAAATTGAATGTTTATTTTGATTTATGAATTTTGACCACTTTTGGTTTCTTTTGCATATATAATATTAATTAACCTTTCTTTGGTTTCTGTTGTTTAGGAAGTTCTGCAATGTGGGGTAGGGTCCTCGCCCCCCAAAGGCACGTGTCATAGACTAAGCTCGCGCGGCGGACGACTTTAGGAAATTCTGCAATGTGGAGTGAATTTTAAGCATGTTCGTAACGAACATTGGGTGCTGCTCTATTTGAATACTTGTGATTGCGGGGATTAACATTGCCTTGAGAATGCACCATTAATTAAAGGTTAAAATATTAGTTTCCCATGATTACTATTCATATTTAACCTTCACTGTGGCATTCTCAAGGCAATGTTTCTCCCCACAAACACAAGGGCGCAGCAGTAGAAATAGTTTGCAAAAAGGCATTAGATGTTGATGCAAAACAACCAATTGCATCTATAGTTCATTTCTGTTTTGACTATCATCTTGTTTAAATATATATATTCAGATTAGAAACGTTCATGATTCCTTATTTTGTAAATCAAATTTGTGACACCCGGCAATTTCCGATCTACACTGACGTGACTTCATGATTTAAAACAAATAAATAAATAAATATTTATTTCAAATATTGCTAATTATTAAATTTCGGAAGTTTACGGATCGTTTTAACAACGGGAACTGCGAGCGATTTAATTAACGCGATTTAAGCGCGTGCTCTGAAAACACGCGTCGGACGTCGAAAATAATTATAGTTATGCTCGGTTTTGTATTTCGAACAAAACCGACTACTTTTTATAATTAATTATGGAGCCTAATTAGAAACCGAGACGTTTTACGATTAAACGGGTTCGATATGCGGTATACACCCCACCTAACCCTAACCCTACCTATAAAAGGCAACTTATCTTCTTCCTCCTCCATTTTGAAAACCGCAGACAACCCCCCCCCCATAACTCTCTGCAACTCTCTCTCATCTCCCGCTTGTCTCCACCTCCTTCTCCTCCTGTTATGGCAGTCGGCCGGCCACCACCCACCTCATGGTGGTGGCGGCGCTGGTATGGTCCTGAAAGAAAATCCACAGCGAAGGCGGCGTGGTGTTTTGTGTAGAAGACGAAGCGACGTGGTGGTCCCAGGTGGATGTGGTTACAGGTTATGGTAAACCAGCTGGTGTAGGCGTCAGATTTGGGTGGTTTCTGGCCCGAAAGGGGCTGTGGTGGTTGGTTTGGTTTGAGATGGAGGCGGCGGCGACGTTGGTCTGACTCAATCGGGCTGTGGTGTTCGGTGGTGGTTGTTGGGTTCAAGGTGTAGGGTGGTGGTAGGCGGCAGCTGTTGTTATGGTGGTTGTACTTGGTAGCGGATGATGATCGATGGTGGTAATTTCCAACCGAATCAGGTGGGTTTCGGCTACAGGTTCAAGTTGGTTCTCGTTCATTTTGGGGTCCGATGGCTTAGGTTGTTGGTTTCGGGTCTGGTTCCGATACGGGTTACGGTGGTGGCTGTCGAGTTGCTGGTTCAGTTTGGGTCTTGGTTTCGGGTCACAGCTCAACGGGTTCCAAACGGTTTTGGTTGTGGTTTTGTGTTGGGTTTTCGGTCCGGGTCAGATCTGGGTCAGATCTGGGTCAGATTTGGTTTGGATTTCGAGTCGCGGTTTAGGTTTGGTCCGGTTCGTGTCTAGAAACAGATTCGATGCGAGTTCGGGTTTGGTTCGGGTTTCAGTCGCAGTTACGGACGGTTCGGTCAGATCTGGTCAACGCGCAGTCAATGGCTCGATGTGCGACTTGGTATACTTAAATTCGTATTCGTTATTATTGTAGATGTTGTATATTTATAAATATATTATATATTTGTAAATATTATGTATTTATGAATATTATATATTTATAAATATATTGATTCGAACGAAATAGTTTTGACTCGCGAACGGACCAAATAATATTAAACGGTAACTATATAAAATATCGAACGATTTGGTAAATGGTTAACTTGACGTGACTTATGATTTCGAATATCGGACTAAATATAACATTGGACTATGTCGTTGGATTATATTATATATATATATATATATATATATATAGGGGAAGTATATACAAAAAACCCACTTTAGATGAAAAACCCAAAGAAACTCAATACATGGTCCATATGGTGCCACATCATCCCACCCAACATTTCACCTTATTATATTAGGGAGGGTAAATTGGACATTTACACTATCCTCCTTCTCTCTCTCCATATATATATGTTTCCCCTCTTCTCTCTCTTTATTCTTTTTTTTTTTCAATTCAAATTCAGATTCAAATCTCAATCCCCCCTCTCTAGGATAATGAACCACCTCCCACCATATACAACCACCACCTGCATCGCCTCTAACCACTAGAACAACCACCATCGTCATCAAACTAACCTTCTGTTAAAAACAGAGCATCGAATACGAAGGTGACAGAGGTCATCGATTCTGGTGCAGAGGATAACTGGATTCATTTGTGGGGGTCTTGATAGTTCAGGTTTAAGTTATATGCTGCTATAAGTTTGTTTATTACTATTCTACTTTCTAAGTTTTTGACTCATTTAGTCAAATATTTGACTAACTACAATTGCAAAGTTTATATTTTTGCATCTGCTTTATTTTAAGTCGTTACATATATTAACGTTGATTTATGTTGTCATTTTTATTATTATTATTATTATTACTATTATTATTATTATTATTATTATTATAAGCTAGATCTGGATCTGGATATTTTGGTGTTGATCAAACTTGAATCTTGGTGAGTTTTGAAATTTTTGTTTGTATTTTATGTTAGGTTAAAAAGAAGGGGTAAATTGTTAATCTTATTCTATAATAATAATAATAGTTTTGGGGATAGTTTTTGTTCGCATACCAAGTGTTCGATCAAATGCTTGAATGGAAAAAAAACTTATGTTAACGTTTTTTTTTATTTTTTTATTATTATTATTTTGTTTATGTTAGATTTTTATTAGATTGAGGACATGAGGTTGACAGATCACATGTGATTGATGAATAATTTTGTAGTTTTTTTTATGTTTAGTATATGCTAACACATGTTATCTGTTCCAGTGTTGGTTTTCACGAGTAGGCTATTTGGAAGAAGGAGGCGTTGGTGATGTGGCTGTGGTAAGTGATGTTTTTTATAAAGGATATAAATGTTTAATCTTTTGGTGAATAAGGTTAGTGATGCTAACACATGCTAGTATATGCCCAACTAATAGGTGCTAGGACCCATATGACATACGTTATTTTTAGTAACACATGTATTTTAGAATATGCTAACACATGCTACTGATGTTTTTATATTATATTATATATTTCGTGTGCTAGTGTTTTGATTTTAGAATATGCTAACACATGCTAGTATATGCCCAACTAACAGGTGCTAGGGTTCTGATTTGATTTTTTAAATTTATTATTGTTGGATTTCAAATCCTATTAATCGTATTTGAGTAGTTCTATTAACATAGTTGTAAAATTGAGTATGATATACTTGGCACTGCATATATGGTGTTGCTTATACACATGTTAGTGATGCTAACACATGCTAGTACATACCTAACTAACAGATGTTAGGGTTCATATGAAATACGTAGTATATGCCCAACTAACGTGTGTTAGGGTTCATATGACATACGTTAATTCAGTAAAACATATGTTTTAGAATTACACTACACATGTTAGTGATGTCTCGTTATATGTTTCGGAGAGTCCAACTAACACGTGTTATCTTTTTTGTAGGTGAAGAGATGTTTTCGTGTTAAAAATGAAGATGGGTATCACGAATGAAGCATAGCTAGATCTTTTTTATGTTATGATAGTTTTTTTATCATTTCACAAATAATTATGTATGTATGAAAACTTTTTTGATACATTTTTAGTATTGACTGTAATGATCGTTTTTATCATTTATTAAATAAATATACAATTTATGCGTTCTTTTATTTTTGTACTTTTTAGTATATGCCTGTTAACACATGTTAGCAATGTCTTACACGAGGTCAGAATTTTCTATCACAACACTAACGTACGTTAATATTGGTGCTGGAAAGTAGGAGAGAGGTGACTTGACAAGGGTCAAATCAAGCTTTTTAAACCTAGAATTCAGAAAATTAAAGTGGCCCACTTGCTTTAGTAAGATTACCATATTGCCCTTAATTCTATTTTATATTATAGTGGCCCACTTGCTTTTTGATTATTAAATTGAAATTAATCATGGACCATTGATCAAACTTGATCAATGGTCATGATAGAGTTTAAGGGGTTTTTTATGAAGAAGGGGTTTCCCCTTAATCCATCCCCTATATATATATTGGTATATATATATATATTTATATAATTAAGTATAGATAGATGTCGAAACGTATAGTCTCGTGAATCGGAGTCTTGGATAAAAGGATTTGATAACTTGTGTTTGTAAGTTGATTTTGGGGAAAATTGTAGACAACGGGTGTTGTCTGGTTGGTACAAAAACAGAGGAAACTCTGCCCGAATTTTTATAAACTCAAAGCGTAACGAACTGCTATTATTTCTATAAGTAAATTCTCCTAAGTGTTTTGGACAAGTGTATTATATACAAAATCAAAATGTTTTCAAAGACTAACTATTTGTGACAATAAAGATGGTTTTCAAACAATATTTGAGATAAAGTAACAATTGTTATTAATCGGTTTTAATAACTAAACATGTATTTCTTAAAGAGCATTTTTCCTAAAAGTAAGTGTACTGGACACACATTTATACGGATTACGAGACGAGCTAGGATTCAGGATAATTATACGTTTCAGAGTGTTAGTCCAACTTGGTTACATACGGATAGCGACAAGTGTGCAACTTGGGTGCCATGTAATACGTGAATTAAGATAAGTCATGATCGGTTCGTCGAGTTGAAACGTTTTGAGACTCGTGTTGGTTAATAAGCTAGGCTTATGTGTGATAGACTGTTAAGGTGTCCTTTGTTGGTAATTAGGGCACGAGGAAGTCGGTCGAGGTTTCAGGCTTGTTTGCTAGCTTAGCATGGACATTAAGGTGAGTTCATACCCCACTTTTTACTGTTTTTGTAAATGTTTTCGGGGGGAAGACATGCTTCTGTTATGAAAAACTGAGGAACTCAAAGCGAACAAAGTTTTGGAAAATGAAACGGGTTGCGTGAGTTTACGGCCCCACTTTACTTGGTTTTCATTTTTGGGGGAGAAAACATGTGTTAAACAACTATTTGGTAACAACTGTCATACTATGGGTTTTCAAACGGTTTACTATACGATCTTTGGAAGTCCCGGGGGGAACCATGAATGTGCTGGTTTGCACAACGGGGAAATGTGAATAGCGCTATTGGGAGTGACCAACCCCACCCGTCGGCATGGAGCGCCGGGCGGGTGCATATTGTCTCAAACAGGAACAGGTTTACTATTCGGGCACAACATCTGGTTTGCGAGTTAGTAATGGTTTTCCAATCGTAGTAGTAATAAAACATACGCCTAGCTAGCGTACTTGGTTTACATTTAACATAGTATGGACACGTTGAACTTGGTATCTCTCGGTAACATTCTTGGAACATTTGGTAACATTTTGCAAAACTTATGAACTCACCAACTTTATGTTGACCCTTTTAAGTATGTCTTTCAGGTGTAAACTTTGGGAACGGCACGGTTGGAGTAGGTGACAGTTGGGATCGGGGATTCTAGAGGGTTAGAATTGGCGTTCAGGGAACAAGAGTCTTAGATGCATCTTTCCGCTGCGTTGGCAAAGGCACCAAACGTCACAACCGACCGGGGGAAAAGTCGGGGTGTGACAGTTTGGTATCAGAGCCATAGGTTTTAGCGAATTAGGTGTCTGGGTAGATATCTAGGCTTTAACCTGAGTTTGTTTTGAAGTAGGGACCAAAATTTCTAAGACGTAATATTTAGCATGAACGCCTAGGAACTGAAATTCCAACCGTTGCCAAGTGTGTTACATGACTTGTGTACTTCACGGGTGACTGGTGAGTCATCGCATTAGATATCAGAGTGGTTATTCACATAGGGTAGCTGAGTCATTGTTTCTTGGTATGAGAAACAATTTACTTGTTTATATACTGTGTGTATTTATGTAAAGTATATATAATACGTATCGCCAATGTTTGTCGACTCAATCTTGGACGTATTGGGAACGCACACATGTGTCACGTTTGTTGGACGAGTTGGCAAATGGATTGTTGCAGCATTTGCGGTCTCGCATCCCTGGTTTGGAGTATGCTATGTCGTCAAGGTCAACTTGGGGCAGAAACGTCTTGATGAGACACCTTGTTTTGCCAATGATGTTGCGAAGCTGGAATGCAGTCGGGAGAAGCACTCGGAAAGGTGGCGCACACGACAAACATTATATTATGTGATATATACGTGCTATTATGTAAATGTGACGCTTGCTTGTGATACAACTCATGATGGAGGTTAATAGGATGATCTTGTGAGGTAAATTTTCGATAACGTAGACGTCACGTTATCGCAAATCTACAGGCACTTGGTAGTTCTAAGAATTTCTATCGTGAGGGTATCTATATTGTTATGTGTTGTTGTAAATATTTATATATATAAATAATAAATAAGTGTTGATCATTCTTTTGTTGTTGCGGACGTGATTGCCAATTCTCCCCTGTTCGTGTCATTGGTGACTTCGTTTTTCTTGAACCAGTTTAAGATCTTGATGATCTTGTTCCTTGAACTTCTAAGGTTTCTGTTTTAGAACCTAGTTATATCTTTTGGGTATGATTCACTTCTCTCTTCTTTTGTGTTTGTGGCCTTCAACATTCAATCGTAAAGGAATCTAATTTTTGTTGATTCCTTATTCTTTTCACAGAACTAGACACGTCTTTTGTACACACGTGTCAACTATTGTATGCTTGGATTCTTTAAACTTGTGAAGGTCCATTGTAGGGCTTCACATCGAACAACCGTTTCATTTATGATTTGTTTATCATTACGTTGCTCGTAATGCTTGTTTTCTAGTCTTGATATGTCAGGCCGTTGTGGGCAATGAATCTTTTGATACTTCGTCGATGAGTTTCTTTAGAGTCGACACTTCAGTTAAATCGAATTGTTGGAATTTGATACAGCACCTTGTGGTGAACATTCATTCGACTAGTGATAGTGGATGGTTTTATTTGGCTTGCCTCATTTTCATCAGTTTGTTTGTTATTGTCTTAAATCGAGACACGCCTTGCGGTGTGTAATGAAAGGTTGGCGTACTAGTTGCTTCGTTTTGATGTTGTTGTAGGCATGGATTGGTTGTCTTTGTATCGCGCTGAGATTGTTTGCTACGACAAGGTTATTCGGATTCCTCTCCCTGATGGAGAATTTCTTTCTGTGTACGGTATCAAGAGCGGTGCTCCGCTAAGTCTCATCTCCAGCATGAAAGCCCTTAAGTATCTCCGGAAGGGTTATTCGGCCGTTTTGGCACTCCTATCTGTTTCCTCTACTAACGAGAAGAAGATCGACGATATCCCTGTTGTACGCGAGTTTCCTGATGTTTTTCCCGATGATTTGTCTGGTCTTCCTCCCCATCGTCAGGTTGAGTTCAGTATTGATCTTCTACCGGGCGCTGCTCCTATTGCTCGGGCCCCCTACCGTCTTGCACCTCCCGAGATGCAGGAATTGTCTAGTCAGTTGCAGGAACTCTTGGACAAGGGTTTCATCAGACCAAGTTCTTCCCCTTGGGGAGCCCAGATTCTGTTCGTCAAGAAGAAGGATGGAAGTTTTCGATTGTGTGTGGATTACAGAGAGTTGAACAAGGTAACCATCAAGAACCGTTATCCTCTTCCCCGTATTGATGATCTATTCGACCAACTCCAGGGTTCTAGCTACTACTCTAAGATTGATTTAAGGTCCGGTTATCACCAGTTACGCGTAAGGGAAGCTGACGTTGCAAAGACTGCCTTTCGGACACGTTATGGCCATTTTGAGTTCTTGGTCATGCCTTTCGGTCTCACTAACGCACCGGCGGTTTTCATGGATTTGATGAACCGCGTTTGCAAACTGTATCTTGACAAGTTCGTCATCGTGTTTATTGATGACATCCTGATTTATTCCAAGAACAAGGCCGAACACGAGGAACACCTGCGTTTGGTTTTGGAACTTTTCCGACGGGAACAACTTTACGCTAAGTTCTCAAGGTGTGACTTTTGGTTACGCGAAGTTCAATTCCTAGGACATGTGGTTAATGAACTAGGAATTCATGTCGATCCAGCTAAGATCGAAGCGATCAAGGACTGGGAAGCACCAAAGACGCCAACTGAGGTGCGGCAATTCCTAGGCCTTGCGGGCTATTATCGTCGTTTCATTAAGGGGTTTTCGAAGATCGCTCAACCCCTCACCACTCTTACTCAGAAGGATAGAAAATTCGACTGGGGTGAACCACAAGAGTCAGCATTCCAAGAACTGAAGTCTAAACTTTGTTCTGCTCCTATTCTGTCCTTGCCTGAAGGCACTGACGATTTCGTTGTTTACTGTGATGCTTCTATTCGTGGTCTCGGTTGCGTGTTGATGCAACGCGAGAAAGTAATTGCATATGCTTCTCGTCAACTCAAGGTGCACGAGAGGAACTACACCACCCATGACTTGGAAGTTGGGTGCAGTGGTATTCGCGTTGAAAATTTGGAGACATTACTTGTACGGTACCAAATGCACCATCTACACCGATCACAAGAGTCTCCAACATATTTTCGACCAACAACATCTGAACATACGACAGCGTCGTTGGGTTGAACTCCTGAACGACTATGATTGCGCCATTAAGTACCATCCTGGCAAGGTGAATGTGGTGGCAGACGCCTTGAGCAGGAAGGAATCAACAAACCCTCGTCGCGTTCGGGCGTTGCAGCTCACCATTCATTCCTCTCTACCTGACCAACTCCGTTCTGCTCAGTTAGAAGCTTTGAAGGAGGAAAACCTTAAAGCTGAGACTATGCACGGTGCCGACAAGCACCTCGAGCGAAGGCCTGATGGCCTGCACTACTTCGCAGAACGCGTATGGGTTCCTTTATTCGGGGGACTTCGGGAGCTTGTCTTAGATGAGGCTCACAAATCCCAGTATTCCATTCATCCTGGTTCGGATAAGATGTACCAAGATCTAAAGGTGCTCTACTGGTGGCCAAACATGAGGTCGGATATAGCCTCATACGTGAGCAAATGCTTGACCTGTGCTAAGGTCAAGGTGGAATACCAGAAACCGTCGGGTCTCTTGCAACAACCTGAAATTCCAGAGTGGAAATGGGAACGGATTACAATGGACTTTGTCACGAAACTACCTAAGACACCGAGCGGGTGTGATAAGATATGGGTGATTGTTGATCGGTTGACGAAATCAGCCCATTTTCTCGCCATTAAGGAGACCGACACCATGGGTCGTTTGGCTCGCCTTTATCTGAAGGAAGTTATTCTAAGCACGGGGTGCCGGTTTCTATTATTTCGGATCGTGACTCCCACTTTACTTCTCACTTCTGGAAGTCTTTGCACAAGGCTTTGGGTACCCAGGTAGACATGAGTATAGCTTATCACCCACAGACTGACGGTCAGAGTGAACGCACGATTCAAACCTTAGAAGACATGCTTCGGGCATGTGTGATCGATTTTGGCAAAAGTTGGGAAGTTCACCTATCGTTAGTAGATTTCTCTTACAACAACAGTTACCACACGAGCATCAAGGCAGCTCCGTTCGAAGCACTGTACGGGCGGAAATGCCGGTCCCCTCTTTGTTGGGTTGAGGTGGGTGAGAGTCAACTCACTACAGCTGAATGAATCTCGGGGCGAGATTCCTTTTTAACGTGGGGATGATGTGACAACTCGGGTAAATCTCTCTCTTGGTTTCTATCTTTGGTTTGTTTCTTTTGTTACTCCTTTTGGTACTTGTGCAATTTTCGGGACGAAAATTCTTTTAACGTGGGGATGATGTGACACCCGGCAATTTCCGATCTACACTGACGTGACTTCATGATTTAAAACAAATAAATAAATAAATATTTATTTCAAATATTGCTAATTATTAAATTTCGGAAGTTTACGGATCGTTTTAACAACGGGAACTGCAACCGATTTAATTAACGCGATTTAAGCGCGTGCTCTGAAAACACGCGTCGGACGTCGAAAATAATTATAGTTATGCTCGGTTTTGTATTTCGAACAAAACCGACTACTTTTTATAATTAATTATGGAGCCTAATTAGAAACCGAGACGTTTTACGATTAAACGGGTTCGATATGCGGTATACACCCCACCTAACCCTAACCCTACCTATAAAAGGCAACTTATCTTCTTCCTCCTCCATTTTGAAAACCGCAGACAACCCCCCCCCCCCATAACTCTCTGCAACTCTCTCTCATCTCCCGCTTGTCTCCACCTCCTTCTCCTCCTGTTATGGCAGTCGGCCGGCCACCACCCACCTCATGGTGGTGGCGGCGCTGGTATGGTCCTGAAAGAAAATCCACAGCGAAGGCGGCGTGGTGTTTTGTGTAGAAGACGAAGCGACGTGGTGGTCCCAGGTGGATGTGGTTACAGGTTATGGTAAACCAGCTGGTGTAGGCGTCAGATTTGGGTGGTTTCTGGCCCGAAAGGGGCTGTGGTGGTTGGTTTGGTTTGAGATGGAGGCGGCGGCGACGTTGGTCTGACTCAATCGGGCTGTGGTGTTCGGTGGTGGTTGTTGGGTTCAAGGTGTAGGGTGGTGGTAGGCGGCAGCTGTTGTTATGGTGGTTGTACTTGGTAGCGGATGATGATCGATGGTGGTAATTTCCAACCGAATCAGGTGGGTTTCGGCTACAGGTTCAAGTTGGTTCTCGTTCATTTTGGGGTCCGATGGCTTAGGTTGTTGGTTTCGGGTCTGGTTCCGATACGGGTTACGGTGGTGGCTGTCGAGTTGCTGGTTCAGTTTGGGTCTTGGTTTCGGGTCACAGCTCAACGGGTTCCAAACGGTTTTGGTTGTGGTTTTGTGTTGGGTTTTCGGTCCGGGTCAGATCTGGGTCAGATTTGGTTTTGATTTCGAGTCGCGGTTTAGGTTTGGTCCGGTTCGTGTCTAGAAACAGATTCGATGCGACTTCGGGTTCGGTTCGGGTTTCAGTCGCAGTTACGGACGGTTCGGTCAGATCTGGTCAACGCGCAGTCAATGGCTCGATGTGCGACTTGGTATACTTAAATTCGTATTCGTTATTATTGTAGATGTTGTATATTTATAAATATATTATATATTTGTAAATATTATGTATTTATGAATATTATATATTTATAAATATATTGATTCGAACGAAATAGTTTTGACTCGCGAACGGACCAAATAATATTAAACGGTAACTATATAAAATATCGAACGATTTGGTAAATGGTTAACTTGACGTGACTTATGATTTCGAATATCGGACTAAATATAACATTGGACTATGTCGTTGGATTATATTATATATATATATATATATTGGTATATATATATATATATTTATATAATTAAGTATAGATAGATGTCGAAACGTATAGTCTCGTGAATCGGAGTCTTGGATAAAAGGATTTGATAACTTGTGTTTGTAAGTTGATTTTGGGGAAAATTGTAGACAACGGGTGTTGTCTGGTTGGTACAAAAACAGAGGAAACTCTGCCCGAATTTTTATAAACTCAAAGCGTAACGAACTGCTATTATTTCTATAAGTAAATTCTCCTAAGTGTTTTGGACAAGTGTATTATATACAAAATCAAAATGTTTTCAAAGACTAACTATTTGTGACAATAAAGATGGTTTTCAAACAATATTTGAGATAAAGTAACAATTGTTATTAATCGGTTTTAATAACTAAACATGTATTTCCTAAAGAGCATTTTTCCTAAAAGTAAGTGTACTGGACACACATTTATACGGATTACGAGACGAGCTAGGATTCAGGATAATTATACGTTTCAGAGTGTTAGTCCAACTTGGTTACATACGGATAGCGACAAGTGTGCAACTTGGGTGCCATGTAATACGTGAATTAAGATAAGTCATGATCGGTTCGTCGAGTTGAAACGTTTTGAGACTCGTGTTGGTTAATAAGCTAGGCTTATGTGTGATAGACTGTTAAGGTGTCCTTTGTTGGTAATTAGGGCACGAGGAAGTCGGTCGAGGTTTCAGGCTTGTTTGCTAGCTTAGCATGGACATTAAGGTGAGTTCATACCCCACTTTTTACTGTTTTTGTAAATGTTTTCGGGGGGAAGACATGCTTCTGTTATGAAAAACTGAGGAACTCAAAGCGAACAAAGTTTTGGAAAATGAAACGGGTTGCGTGAGTTTACGGCCCCACTTTACTTGGTTTTCATTTTTGGGGGAGAAAACATGTGTTAAACAACTATTTGGTAACAACTGTCATACTATGGGTTTTCAAACGGTTTACTATACGATCTTTGGAAGTCCCGGGGGGAACCATGAATGTGCTGGTTTGCACAACGGGGAAATGTGAATAGCGCTATTGGGAGTGACCAACCCCACCCGTCGGCATGGAGCGCCGGGCGGGTGCATATTGTCTCAAACAGGAACAGGCTTACTATTCGGGCACAACATCTGGTTTGCGAGTTAGTAATGGTTTTCCAATCGTAGTAGTAATAAAACATACGCCTAGCTAGCGTACTTGGTTTACATTTAACATAGTATGGACACGTTGAACTTGGTATCTCTCGGTAACATTCTTGGAACATTTGGTAACATTTTGCAAAACTTATGAACTCACCAACTTTATGTTGACCCTTTTAAGTATGTCTTTCAGGTGTAAACTTTGGGAACGGCACGGTTGGAGTAGGTGACAGTTGGGATCGGGGATTCTAGAGGGTTAGAATTGGCGTTCAGGGAACAAGAGTCTTAGATGCATCTTTCCGCTGCGTTGGCAAAGGCACCAAACGTCACAACCGACCGGGGGAAAAGTCGGGGTGTGACAAAATTGCCACCGACGCAACGCGCAGCCGGATAAATACCTAGTTTATTAAATAAACGACATAAACGAACTTCTCGCCGAACAAGTTCATTAACAGCTCATGAACATTCGGTTCGTTTACCGGCCTATTTTTACCTCTGTTTCGTGTATTTTTACCTCCATTTCATGTAATTCTAGGCAAAAAAATTTAGCCAAAGTTTGTTTTTGTTATTCACCAAAATTAACTAAAACCGATAATCTAACAATACTAACCGAACTAAGGAACCAATTGTTTAATAAGATTGATTAATTGATGACTTTTGATTTTAGTTTTGGTTGAGGCTAATAATCGAACTTAACCGAACCATACACACCCATAAAATTGTTTGTATTCCCCGCTGCATCGCGCGGACACTCTACAAGTATATATATATAGGATCCGGATCCTATGAAAACTCACCTTAGTTTTCACATGATCCTAACCCTATATATATATATATATATATATATATATATATATATATATATATATATATATATATATATATATAGATGTGTCCCTTTGTTTGTTGATTTTGTTATTATATACGTATTCTATAATTTACTACATAATATATTTATACTATATTATACAACATTTAGGAAGGATTCCAATAAAATTGAAGTAATTATAAAATTTTATGTTTATGGTACAACAACGTAATGAAGTTTGTAAGGGGGCAAAATGATCTTTCCACATGAGTATTAAATTAGATGAAATGGAGAAAGAAGCATTATATTAGATCTTTTAGTGAAGACGTTCAGCCGACAGCGCTCGGTAATACGCCATTAGGGGGCACACACCGGAGCATCAAGTTTGAATGCAGGGCACTTGAAGACGCCCCGCCACCTTCAGTATTTTCTAGCTGGGGCTCGATGACGCCGCCAGTCCATCCAGTAACAGGTGGAGTCCCAACCTTCTCCACATCAATCACCACCACCTCCTTCTACACACTACCTTGGCTCTGGGAAGCCAAGGCCTTAGCCTGCTCTTTCTTTACAGCAGCCATTTCGGCGTGCTGTTTCAGCAACCTCGCTTGCACCCGAGCATCCTCGGCCTCTTTAGCAACAACGGCCAATCGCTGCTCCTCCTCTTCCTTCTTCAGCTCCACCTCGGCCCGAGCCCTATCCTCCTCTTCTTTCCTCTACAACTCGGTCTCAACACGAGCCTTTTCCTCCTCTTCAGCTTTTTTCCTCTACTCCCTCTCCGCCTTGTACTACTGAATCGCATGCGGAGTGGAGCCTAGAACAAAAATACAAAACAAACATCACGAAGAGGAATTAAACAGGTAACTTGGAAAGGAAATATCACTTACCAGCTAACTTCTTTACAATTTTCTTGCTCAAAGGCTGGCGTCTTGGCGGCGGCTCAAACTCAAGTTCAACATGCCCACCACCAGGATGAATCACATCATCACTCTTCTCACCCTCAGACAGGGAAGTCTTCTTAGACGTAGGCTCATCAGACGGTCCTTCAGGCCTCAGCAGTAGGTGACGACGCTTATGGGTCTCATCTACAAAAAGTATATAACACAAATTCAAGCAAACTAAGACGGACATCATACTTCAATACAAAAGGAGATACTTACCTTTTCCCTTGCCCTTGGCACCCTCAGCTGTCCCTGACCCACTGCTGGTGGCGCCCACACCTTGTGGCGCAGACACCGTTCCACTAGAGCCACCAGCTACAGAGCGACGCGAATGAGGTATTAAATTAGAAGATGACCCGGTAGACTCGTCGTCAGTGTTTTGGTTAAAAATTACTTGATAAAAATAATTTTGTTTTCCAGAGCTGGCCAGAAGGAAAAGAGGCTTCCCCCCATTAGCATTAGTGCTAATTAGCAGCCGAAGGCGAAAGCGGGAAAAAGACGACGAAAGCCTTTCTTCTGCTTTGCTTTAGAACTTTAGTTCGTAACAAGGCTCGAAGACCTCCGGCTGGATTTGAAATGGATCAGGTTGACGGGCGAAGGAAAATGAAATATGAAAAAAACCTGCTTTGGAAATAAAGAGAATCATGAAAACCAGAAGAATGAGTGGGATAATCAAGCTACAATAAATCTTAGATAATGTGAGATAGAGTGCTAGATATGTACAAATATGTTAAAAGTCTAGTTATATTCTGAAAATGGTATGTAAGAATGTTAATGAAACAATTATATGACAACTAAGCTCAGGATGGCAAAGGTATATTTCAGGATGGACAGTTATATCCTAAAGATGTAACTGTTTGGTAGAATGGTGAAACAAGCAATATAAGTATACAGAAAAAAAGAAAAACACTCGATGTACGAGGAAAGCCCGTGATCACTTGATGATCGCCGACACAAAAACTCGGGAGTAGTTTAAGCCCCTGCCTTGTTTGTTAATATTAAAAATAGCAAAAAAGGTTAAAACTTTGGATGAATGATGGACGAGTGTTCTAAGATTACAATGATTTTGTTGTGTGTGTGAGAGTATCAGGAGTTCTATAATGAGTAACAGAGTGTTAAGTGTTGATCAAGTGCGCATAATGTGTACTATAGTCGTCAATCATCCCCTATATATAGTTACACGAAAGTAAATGGAAGATCCCATGTAATCCGCTATCTTAGTTAAGCTTCTTGAATGATTCAGGTGACCGTTGGAGCTGTTTTAACTGAGTTAGTTATTGGTATAGCGGTTTCCTTGTTCTTCGCCTATTATTAATGCTCGTCGGTTACATGTTTGGCCCTTTCTTTGAATTTGGACTTGGCTTGCATACAACTCTATCACTCTCAGTGTCTTTGACTAAGTAAGACAATGTAGTCTTAGAAGAGCTAGCAATCCTTGTCATTGATTGATTGTACCTGCAATAATATCATGATAAGATAATCTGTTAGTCCATCCTCAGGATGCACACATGATAAAACATAGCTACATCTTGAACCCTGCTTAGTCCTTCAGCATCCCGAGGATGTCACACAAAGAATACGAGGTAAAATCATCCTGAGGATTTTCACCACCAACAATTGTCCCCAAAAATATGTTACCGTTAATATCTTCAAATGGTTAAAATATTTTTTAATCGTAAATCTTATCTGATAATCCTGATGTGACGTCTGTCAGGATTTTAACGACTATTTTCTCGGCTATGATCAAGTGGTGACCGTTACCCAACATCATCATCTTCTGCTATCTATATCTAGACCTTCCTTCTTTCTTTATAATCACATCTGATCCTTAAAGAAGGTAATCTTTTTCTCTTTTCTTCTTTCAAACGTGCAAAACTTTTCAAAATTTTTTTGAAGATGGGCAAGAAAACAACGAGGGTTTATGGGAGTGTAGGAGTCTCAAAAGACTTTATTCCCCAAAACATATTAAGCCATCCTCGTCAGGAAGTCTGTTCCTTCGATGACAGGGGCATCCAAGCTCTGAAGGACTCAAGGTCCTTCCCTAGTGCTGCTGAGTTTCGTCCCTATGACTCAAGTGCAAAATCTGATTTTGCCTCTTCCATATGGGTATGTTTCCTGTACCTGCCTTTCTCCCTAGGTTTAAGATATCCCTTCCCTCCATTCATCAAAGATTTCTTTGATGTAACAGGGATGACTTATGCTCAGGCTATACCTGAAAATATGGAGAATCCTGATGGTCCGTAATAAGATCATTGAGGAACGTGGCATCCATCTTCAGATAGGGGATCTGTACCATATTTATAAGTTGAAAACTCATGGTTCAAATCGTTATGTTCTTCCACTTATTAACAAAGAGCCTCCCTTCCTGTTTAACGTCATTAAGTCTAAAAGATCCTGGAAATCAAAGTTTTTCTTTGTAAAAAGGGATTCTATTCCTTTTGGGAATGAGATCCCCATATTTTGGTTAAAGAGTGGTAAAGCTTTTTCAGGATGTTTTTAGATTATAAGAAATTTTGTAGCTATATCCTAAGGATGTTACTAAAAATTGTTTGTGTTATAGGTGCTTCGTTTGCAAAGCTTGCTTCTCCTCTGAACGACGCTTACCTGAGATACAAGGCAATATTGGACTTACCTGTTTCTGCTAGGACCTTTGAAGTGGAAGAGAGTCATACCGTTAGCCAAGCTACCGAAATGTCTGGTGAGTGTTACCTGTTACATCCTAAGGATGCTTTCATTGTTTACCACTGTCTAATCTTGTGATTGTCTTTCCACTACAAAGAAATCTGCTTCCTTTGATCTGGATGACATTGATAGCCAGGATGTGAAGGCAACCAAGATCACCTCACCATCAAAGCTCCAAGATGGCCAGTCCTCCTCCAACTCTTCCTAAGTCCAGGGCTGCTGCATCTTCCAAAAAGAGGAAGACTGCTACTACTTCAGCCCAGGAAGCTACTCCTTTTGAGAGACTCATCTTTGAGGATATCTTGGGCAAGATTTCACAGTTCACTCTACAGGTATAACGCTATCCTGAGGATGGCATAAAAATATTTATATAAGCAAATCTTTAAGATAAGATACTTACCTGTTTTTCTTTCTTTGGCAGGGATATGAGTATCTCCTGAAGTCATTGGATGGAGTTGCCAAAGAGCTCTATGACACCCAGTCTAAACTTGAGGATATACAAAAGATTGTTCGTGAAAAGAGCAAATATCTCGAGAAGAAGTTAGACCAGGTAGACGTTGAGCTGAAGCAAGTGAAATCTGAGCATGCCTAAACGGTGCTGGATCATGAGAAAGAGATGGTGGAATACAGGGATGGGCTTGTAAAATCTGCCACTATCTCTGTTCGAAGGCTAGGGTGAAGATGGCTCTCCAAGCAAAGGATCCTGGTTTCAAGCAGGAAGACTGGGACGTGGAGGCTTGGCATAAGAATATCCGAAGCCTTGGTCGAAAGGATGTGGTTTATGAGCCTGTCCCTGTTACAGATCCTGAGGATGCGCCAAAGAATCCTGAAGATGCTGAGGTGAAGGAGGCAGAAGCTAAGGTGGCCGAGGTGGTGAAAAAGCTGCAAGTGGGCGATGAAGGATATAATGACTAGGCTGGAGCCCACTTTTTTAGATCTTTTATGATAGTGGTTATGGTAGTAGTCTGTGGTTGAATAGTTTCAAACAATCTTATTTTGGTATGTAATAATTTAAGACAATGAAAGGTTTGTGGTGGAGGGATCTTGGTTTCAAGGCGAAGCCCCAAATCCTTTTCTGACCTGGACCATAGATGTTGACCCATGGTGGATGGGTCCGGGTTTTGGATGAAGCCAGGGGTTGACATCAATTTTGACTTGATATATAAATAATATGGTAACTCTTTTGACGCTACATCTTTGTGTTCTTTTCTGCATTCTTTTGTCATTCTGCAATATAGTTAAGTAACAAGTCATAGAGAAATGAAATTACTTATATATTTGTACCTTTACTAGCGGCTCACAAAGAAATTTGATAATTGTGTCTTTATATAATAACGTACCAAGCGAAAACACCCTTAAAATGCCACAAATAAGACTATCAAAATGCTCAGGTGCACAACGGGTAGACAATCCGTTGCATAACACTGGCGGCATCATGATCGACTTCCACATCGTAGACGCTAACATCATAGCTAACCATCAATTCAGAGGAAAGCACCCCCATTTGTAGTGATGAATGCAGAAGAAAGCACCCCTAAACCTACAAAGGTTGTTCCAAATATATAAACAGTAAGGTACATACTTACACAGCCGCGAACCAACGACCTTTTAGCAAAGAAGGAACAAAAGCTCAGACCTTAAAACAGAGTAGAACATCATATTAGAAGCCAAGTTTATGAAAATAAAAGTACATTAATCAACCACTCTTGCGTCCTCTTCTTCACTCATATAAAATCTTGTGTCATGATATCAAATCATAAACAGCTTTACGTTTATTTAATTCTTGAGTTAATTAGTTTCACCCTGATGTATGTAGTTGTCAAATACATCCTATTCTTTTCATCGTCTCTTATTGGATGATTAAGACATTAACCGCCATCAATGCCCAACAGCGAGTATCCGAAAGGAGAGGTAGGTCGGCAATTGCAGGAAAAAACTTCCACCCCCGGTAAAGGGCCCACACCTGACCCCATCGCCACCGTCCACCTCCGGTAAGCAGTAACGACACAGGTGGCCCAAAAAAGCTAATCAAAGGTCAGAAAGCACATCGGCCACCATCCACCGCCAATAAAAGTCAGCGAAATCCGGTAATCACAGCGGATCGATAACGAACGACGGCAATCACAACGATGCTGTCTAATATAAGCATGTAGTACGGTTGTATGAGACAGAATCAATTTAGGGCTGGCATGGGTTTTCTTGGAGAAGGAACTGTTGAAGGGATATGAGGGCTTTTCCAAGCATCAACAATAACCATAACGTGGCAACAATAAGGCCAAGCATCAATGGCTTGTACATAAGGGTACCATAACTATTGCACAAATAGGTTGCAAATTGTATATATATATAATTCCCATTCTAACAATAGGCCTTCAAAAAATCATCTTTAGTAGTAATGATATCGTGAGGATGTCCCTAGTAACCGTTGCATCCTTAGGATATCTTCCAGGACTTCTTCTTTGCTATCCTTAGGATGGTCTTCATTATCTTCAGGATGCCCCAGTATCTTCAACATAGACTTAAAGTTTTTTCAAGAATGAATTTATTACTTTTTGGTAATAACCTGTATAATAGGTAAACAAAGTTATCATCCTTGCGACAAGGCCTTAGATAAACTGGGGTCAAGCCCATATAAAATCTTAAGGATAACTGGTGACAAGACCAAATGCAACATCTTGAGGATAACTAGCGACAAAGCCTAATGTAACATCTTAAGGATAACTGGAGACAAGGCCACTAGTGACTAGGCCAAATACGAGAAAGAGACATTGAAAAATGTCTAAACCTTAGGGATTCAATGTATACTCAGAAAATGATGAGATTGTCAGCCACTTTTACATGAATTGGTCCCACCATCCTAAAGATATACACGAATAACATGCGCTCCAGGCGGGGTTGCTAACCCAGTGTGAAAGGTGAAAACCTTTAAACCTTAGGAAGGTGTCAGACACCTTAATGTACGAGAGGGTGGCTAACCCTCTAGTCTTCAGAGTTTCCATCTTCAGGATGGCAATGCAAAATTCTCAGGATGGACTATTTCTAGACCATGTTTAGTTATAGTATCGATGAAATAATCGAAAATAAAATAAAGAGAGATACCTGTTGTTTTGGTAAAAAATTACTAAGTAAAAATAATTTTGTATTCCAAATTAGAAATTGTGAGGTAGAGTGCTACAAGTGTGAATCAGTTGTAAAAACTAGTTATATTTAGAAAATGCTTAGTCAGGATGCAAAAGAAATAAATAAGTGACAACTATACTTCGGATGGCAAAGGTATGATTCGGGATGGATAGTTATATCCTCGGGATGGAACTGTTGGCAGATTCAAGGAATAAGTAAATAAAGTAGTAAAACACAAAGAACAACACTCGATCTACGAGGAAAGCCCTTGATCAATTGTAGATCGCCAGCATAAAACCTCGGGAGGAGACTAGGCCTCTGCCTTGTTTGTTAATATTAATATGGTAAAAAGAATTACAACTTTGGATGAATGAGTGGACGAGTGTTCTAAGATTACAATGATTGTGTGAGTATTTTAAGTAGCTAAGTGTGTGTATAGCTCAAGTGATAGCAATGTGTCCTATACTCTTCCGTCATTCCCATTTATATAGTACATGTGAATAAATAAGGAATCCCGTAAGATCCGCTGATTTAGTTAAGATCTTTGAAGACTACAGATGATCGTGTGGCAGTTTCATCTCAGGTATATGTTGTACCAGCTGTTTCCTTATCTTTTGCCGACATTTAATGTGTATCGGTTACAACTTTGACCTCATCTTCGATCTTGGACTTTTGCTTGCATGAGTTACTCTTTGATCCTTGACTTCTTTGACCGAGTGTTATAATATATATGTTGGATAGTATTTATGTATCCATATTATAACTTAGTTGTACCTGCAATCACATATAAAAGAGGTAGTTCGTTAGTCCATTCTCAGGATGTGCACATGCTGAAATATTGTTACATCCTGAAGTCAGTTGAGCCCTTCAGCATCATGAGGATGCTACACCAGGAAAGTGAGGTAAAATCATCCTGAGGATTTTCACCACCAACAATTGTCCCCAAAAAATATGTTACCGTTAATATCTTTCTAGGTAAATATATTTTTTAATCAAAATATCTTATCTGATGACTGATGGGATGTCTTGGCAGGATAACAACGGCTACTTTCTCGAAGGTAATTATGTGATGACCGTTACACAACATCTTCTTCTGCCCTCTATATCTAGAGTTTATCTCCTACTTTATAATCACACGTGAATTTTTAAGAATGTAATTTCTTTTATACCTGGAAAATATTAGTGATATTCCGAAGATGGCCAAAAGATCCACAAGAGCTTCGGGGAGTGTGGGAACTTCAAGTGACTTCATTTCCCAAAACCTCTTGAGTCATCCTGAGCAGGAAATCTGTTCTTTCGATGATAAGGACATTCGAGCCCTAAAGAACTCAAAAATCTTTCCGAGTTCTGTCGAGTTGTTAGTGCACGATTTGCGACTAATGCTTTGGATTGTACATACAAAGTTGTTTTGTCAAGATCATGGGTTATCTGTTTATATGGTGTAATTAAACAACGCATCTTATTTCATGTTAGTAACGGTGCGTTTTTTCGTTTTCAATTACATAGGTTCCTTTTTCATTACTCGATTCCTTGTTTGTATTGCTATGAACAATGTTTACGGTTTATATGTTTACTTTTTATTTGTAGAGTCTGCGTAATACAATTGCAAATTCATGTTTATCTATAAGTATGCTTATGGTTCTCTGTTTGTCACGGTATTAACAAGAAAGATTTGGGGTTGAACAATGTTGGGTTATGTCAATTGTCCTAGATTTGATTAACGTTTTAATCTGGCACCCCCAATATGTTTTTTGAAAGAGGGTTAACTTTTTTTGTATGTGTTGTAAAATGATTATAGTGGTTAATTTTAAGAAAAAGAAAACATGTTAATTTTTATGCTTACGATTTTTATGTTGATTTCTGTTTGTTGAAATTGTTATTAACGATGTCCCTTTTTTTTCTTTGGTTACTTGGGTTCCTTATACGTTACAGGGTTCTATGTTTGTAATGCATAAACAATGTTTACTATTTGTAGGTGGATTATATTTGTTTGTAGAGTCCAAAAAAAGTGGTTGCTCACGGTTGTGGAATGGGGGTAGATCACAATATTCCACCTCCAAGTTATCGTCTTTTCAGGTTCTTTCATCGTTTTTGAACACACAAAGGAGTCACAATTTCACAATATATACATTCTACTATGTTTTTGTTGTTGATGTTGGCTTGCAGAATCACATAATTAAGGAGAATATCAAATTTGTTTTGTTATCTATTATATATATAATCTATTTAGCAAAGTGTATATGCGAGTGTTTTTATACAATTTAACTTTTATAATGCAAGTCTTCAGTTTGCAAATCCTATATCTGAATAACCCAAATTTTGATCATGCCTTGCTAACTCTGAGCATCGATAATGATACCAATGAGGACCTAAGCTTAAAAATCGTAGAAAAAGCAATGCTAAGAGCACATGGTAATGAAACGAGCGTTAATTGGCACATAGGTAGTCTGTGATGGGTGAGCATGTCGTTAGGTTTGTTGTTGTTACTGAGACGGAACGAAGAATATGGGCAGCGACACTGCTACGGTAGAGGTGGTACCTTCTTTTTCGAATTAGTTGTGTTTTCTATTCCTTTTGTTGAATTTTCTCAATTTTATACCTTTATTTTTGATATTTTGGTCTTTTTATGTGAGTTATGTTATGGTGTATTTGGATTGGAGCTGTTTGGGTTTAGAGGTTCCCACGTAGAAGCATCATGATTACCCGGGGCCATAAAATGGTTGATGAAATGGTGGAATTTTTTTCAATAAAAGATTGAAATGCTCAAGAATATTATACCCTCTTCGTGTGGTGTATGCTTGAACTCACTCAATTCACTTTTCAAATATCCTCAAGGAATTCTTAAATTTAGAGGCATAATATTATGGAGTAGTGAAATGTCCTCTAGGAATTCATATAGTTTTTTGAGGAAGTGGTTCATAATAATAGTAGAAAAAGGAGAACTACTCGAACTGCTGAAGAACATATGTAATTGTCTGTTCTTATTGTGAAATCACTTAGAATTCATCAACTTGGTTGTATCATAGTTAATTTTTTCATATGTTTATTAATTGAATGTGTACTTAAATTAATCTGAATTTTTCTTAAAAGGTGTTACTTAACATTATGGATTTTTCATGACAAGTATTTTCCTTCATATAACAAAAAAAAATCAGTTTAACTTAATATATCATCAGAATTGTAATGGTATATATCAACTTTCACCATTTATTCTTATTAATGTTAAAGAAAAATGATCTTTATGATTATTGTTGCAAAATTCCTAATTTAAAATATGAGTTTAAACACTCTCCAACTACTAGACATGGATATACACCTGTTGTAAGACCAGATTTTGAAGATGTTTTAGTAGTAAGCGCTTTAACCCAATTGTTAGTAGACATGACTTTTGGTGGTGGATTGTTCTGTATTGAGCGTTTTGGTGTACGTGCATGTGATGCTTTTGTGATTTTTAAATCATATATGACCCGACGTTGAAAAACTTTTTCTATTTTCTTTTTATATACTCTCTATTTTGTTCTTTTGAGGTTTGGCAAATTGAAAAGAATGTTTGCATAACCATGATTTTTTTGCATCTTATGTAATTACTATATATGCATTCATAATCAACATCCCGCCGCAATGCGCGGGTTAGCGTTAACTCGTTAGTTACAATTAGTAAACTTGATGTCATTTTTTCTAAAAAGTTTGTCATGGAAATATTTTTAATTTAAAATATAATAAGTGTCAATAAAAACTATAATTACACGTTTTATAGATGATGATATTTTTGTAGAATTTTTACTGTTATAAAATGTATGTTATTTTTTAAAGTTATAGCAACAATAAAAGACTTCAAATAATTTGTTAGAACAATAGTTTTAATTTTGTAATTAGTATAAAAAGAATAATGTTTAAATTTATGGTATCTTTCCATTTAGATCCTTCATTTGTACAGTGGCCATCAAAGACTTTTAGGGCTGTGGGGGCTGTTTGTAATTATGAATTTGAAAAGACTGATTTAATTTAAAAATTTATAGTTACTTCGTTAGATATTGATTACAAGTTAGGTTTTACAAACTCTGTTTTAAAATTCTGGTTACATCATACTTCAGTTGAAAATTGTAATGTATCACAGTTGTTTGAAAACATCTGTTGCCAAGCCGTCAAATTTTGTATACCTTTGAACCTAGAATAGGTTTCAATACGAAGTTTATTACTATGTAATTGAAACTAATGATAATATTCATACTAATAACTTAAAACATAATAAATTGTGAATAAAAATTATTGTTACACATTTTAACAATACTGATTTTTATAAGATATTTTATTTGTATAAAATATGTCTTCATTTTTTAAGAATTTTTATGGTAACGTTTTTTTGTTGTTTAATAATAGTAAAAATAAGTACATTTAGCATTAATTGCCGCTCGCATCTACATCGTTCATCTGTACATTGTTCACCAAAGACTTTTAGGGCTGTAGGGACTGTTACTAATTATAAATTTGAAAAGACTGGTGTAATTTAAATTTATAGTTATTTTGTTAGATATTCATTACAAAGTCTGTTTAAAAAATCTGGTTTTATTACCCTTCAGTGGATAATTGTAATGGATTACAGTTATTTGTCAACATCTGTTGACAAGTCATCATATGTTGTATTAATTTAAATTAGAATAGGTTTTTATATGAAAGTTTAGTATTAGGACGTTGAAAGTAATGACAATGTTAATACTAATAATTTAAAACTATTACTAAAAATATTATTTTAATGTTTTATTATTGTTTTTAATGAGTAAAGTTTATGTCATTCGTTAAAAAAGTCTGTCATGAAATAATTGTGGCAACTGGAAAATTTTTTTCTTTTCTCTTCGTTTCCTTTTCGGATTCGGGCAATTTTCAGGACGAAAATTCTTTCAACAGGGGGATGATGTGACACCCGGCAAACTTCGGTTAACAATCCTTAAGGAATCAATAAGTCTACCTTAGCGAGTCATGCGTGTGTTGATGGTTCTATGAACCATCGGGAGTCGTTACAGTGATTCAGGGAATCATTGGGAGTCGGTCCATAAGCGTGTGTTCAAGGATTGGTGATTTGTAGAATCACCGGGATTTAACGCACACACGCAAGTCTCGAGTCCCGGGAATTGGTGAACGGGTGTGAACGTGTTTGTTTTCATGAATTATGTGTTTATAATCCTTATGTGACTTATCGGTATGTGTGTACGTGTTTATATATGTTAAAACAGTGATTTCGCGTAATTGCATGATATTAGAGGTGATTACGCGTAATTGCATGCTGATAGGGGGTGATTACGCGTAATTGCATGCTGATAGGGGGTGATTGGTGTAATTGCATGCTGATAGGGGGTGATTAGCCCTAATCGCCTATAGGGGAGGCGATTAGGAGGTTTTTGGAGGCAATTAGAGCCCTAATCGCCTGTAGGGGAGGCGATTAGGAGCCCTAATCGCCTGATTTTCTGCGTAATCGCCTGACATGTTTTAAACGACTAGAAACGCCTATAAATACCACCCTTGACTTGTAAAACATCATTTGTGCAACCCTAGCCGTCCCATAACCTATCCCAACTCACAAACACCCTCTGGAACACGTTTTTGCATCAAAACACACATTTCCAAGCTTTACACATCATTTTCTCATAAATCCAAGGTGTGTTCTTCATTCCTAAACCTTTGTATGATAATGTTTTGCTCCCTAAAAGTCCAGACCTGGTTTCTAAGTGTTTGTGTCTTTGAAAACTTGTTAAAACAGATTATAAACAAACCCACACCTTCATGCTTGTTCTATATTATGTTATTATGCAAAGATGAGATTTTTGATATTAAAACATGTTTGTTTTCATATGTTTGATGTGTTTCTGACTTAAATGAATCATTAGGATGATTGTCTATGAATTTGGGAGCTTATGATTGTGTTTTGATGTTATTTGCTATTTTGACCCGTTTGGGTGATTTTGGGAGACTTAGTGTGATTTAATAGGTTTTGACGATTCTAGAGGATTAGGGTTTGCTCTAGGATGATGCTAGAATAGTAGGAAAGGATTGGACAACGTTGTTATGTGATGAAATCTAGGTATTTGCTATTTAGGGTAAGTTTTACATGATGATGTGATGTTTACATGATGAATATGCTATTTTGGGAAAGCGCTTGCACTCGGGACTGTTAGAGAGATGATAGATTGGGGGTTTTTGCTTGGAATAGCTTGGTAATTGATTTGGGTTTGATATTGGGTGTTTCCACTTGTTTCGGATCTGATTTGGAGGATTAAACGCGTGAAAAAGTGGCATTTGCTGCAGGGGCGATTAGGAAGCTAATCACCTGACATAGGGGGCGATTAGGAGGCTAATTGCCTGATATAAGGGGTGATTAGCCCTATCCATGTGGTATAGCATGTGATTGGCCCTATCCATGTGGTGTAGCATGTGATTAGCCCTATCCATGTGGTATAGCATGTGATTAGCCCTATCCATGTGGTATGGCATGTGATCAGCCCTAATTGCATGTGGTAGAGACAGAAAGTCAATCAAAGATACATGAGTAAAAAAACATTACCTATATATTAATTATCAAACTTCTATAAATAGTGTAGCTGCATACATGTAATTATTGTTTTCTATGAGGCTATATGTGTGTTTTTCTTTTTAAACCAAACTTCTACATCCCGTGTTTCCATACTCTCATATATAGTACTTTGTGCATTTATTTTTATTCAAACATGAAAGCAGTTAAAGATGAAAACATCTAATTATATTTTTTACTGTAATTAGTTCAAATCAATAACCTAAATCAACAAAACATGTTTGCCCAACCCAAATCATGTGTTCGCCTCTTCATTCTTCTGCATTGGAGAGAGAGATTGTTGATTTTTCAATAAAAACTCCTTAACATGTATGCGTAACGTGTTACTGTGTGGTAGAGACAGAAAGTCAATCAAAGATACATGAGTAAAAAAACATTACCTATATATTAATTATCAAACTTCTATAAATAGTGTAGTGGCATACATGTAATTATTGTTTTCTGTGAGGGTATATGTGTGTTTTTCTTTTTAAACCAAACTTCTACATCCCGTGTTTCCATACTCTCATTTATTGGGCTAGGCGGTGGAAGCATCGACGCAGCGGCCATACCATCATGTATTTACTTCTAACAGGTCATACAGGTTTACCTTTGTGTGAAAGAGGGTTTGAGAGGTGGTGGATCCAGCAACCCCTGTACCATCCAGTGGTCATCACCATGTCTCCCCATGACGGTGCGGGCACGGTGATTGTTGAAGTGAGGTGGTGATGGCTGTAATGTTTGAAGGTTCGTAGGTCAGGCGGCTTCTTTTGTTGACGGCAACACATCGATTTTAGTTTAAATGAAACTATAATCGCAAACTCTTTGTATACTAGTGGAATTCTCTTGTTCTTCGTGATGGGTTTCTGGTCAGTGTCGGTTTCAAAAAAAAAATATAGAAAATTTAGCTACGAGTAATGAGTTGATGTAGAATATTATAGATCATATTGTACGGCTTTTGGCAGATGTTAGGCCAAGCATACGGTAATATACGGCACAAGAGTCTAGTAAACACGAAAATTAAATAAAAGTCCCGATATGGAGATGGGAGACCTAGATTTATCAGAGATTTTTATTATGTATGTTGTCAAAAATGTATAGTGAGACTTGATGTTAGAAAATTAAAGATCTCTTGTAGTACTCTCTCTGGCCGAAAGAAAGATCAAATCAAATTCTCATGACATGTTTCATATTTTAATCCTGAATTACAGAAGATTGAAGAATCTTCATCCGTATATAATTAAATAAAAATTTACAAACGTGATTAGTGTGTATAACATGTTCCACCTAAATCACAATATATAATCGCTTTTTAAGTTTTGGTGTTCTAATTCGTGGGGTTCATATGACATAAATAAGATACACAACTTGTGGTCCATCTACATTTTAGTTGGGTACCCTCCATTCAATCAATCAATCTAAGGCTCTATATTAATTTCACTCGGCCTCGTAAGAATATATTTGGAAATTAACTATCTATTATTGGAAACGGAAGGTAAATTGTGATTTGGTGGTGAATAGTGAAACTGCAGTATTAAAGATCTCTTGTAGTACTCTCTTTGGCCGAAAGAAAGATCAAATCAAATTCTCATGACATGTATCATATTTTAATCCTGAATTACAGAAGATTGAAGAATCATCATCCGTATATAATTAAATAAAAATTTAGAAACGTGATTAATGTGTATAACATGTTCCACCTATATCACAATATATAATCGCTTTTTAAGTTTTGGTGTTCTAATTCGTGGGGTTCATATGACATAAATAGGATACACAACTTGTGGTCCATCTACATTTTAGTTGGGTACCCTCCATTCAATCAATCTAAGGCTCTATATTAATTTCACTCGGCCTCGTAAGAATATATTTGGAAATTAACTATCTATTATTGTAAACGGAAGGTAAATAGTGATTTGGTTGTGAATAGTGAAACTGCAGTAATAACATATAGGGTTAGGTTATTCTACAAAGGCTATAAAAAATAAGAAGGATGAGAAGCCATTAGAAAATGACATGTGTCAAAGGATTAAACAAGTGGGAGGGGTAATTTTGTCAAAAAAATATGCACATGAAAGTCACTTGCCATTTCCACCTTTATTTTTAAATGTCCGTAACTTTTTTATACGTCATCGTTTTTTTTAAAAAAAAATTATACCATAAAATCGAGCGTCTTTTTATCTTTAATATGAGTACCATATTGTAATACTTTCGAAAAAAAAGTCAAAAACTCACTTGCGTAAAACAAAATAGAGTGTAAAACACAATGAACACTAGTTAAATATAGGGTATAAAACATAATCAACAATCTAATAAAACACAATGGACGACATACTAAAGACACAATGAATAGAAGACTAAAACACATAGAATACTTTTGAAAAAAAAAGTTGAAAACCCAATTGCATAAGACACAATGAACAGAAGACTAAAACACAATGATTACTTTTGAAAAAAAAGTAAAAACCCCAGTTGTGTAAAACACAATGGATGACATAATAAGGATACAATGAATAGAAGACTAAAAAACAATGAATACTTTTGAAGACAAAAAAGTTGAAAACCCAGTTGCGTAAGACACAATGGAGATAATGTAAAACACAATGAGTACCAATTAAATATGCAATGAACAATAAGGTATAAAACACAATGGATGACATACTAAAGACACAATGACCAGAAGACTATAAACAATGAATAATAGGCTTAAACACAATGAACAACATAATAAAACACAATGTACACCTAAATACAAAACTTATTTGCGTAAAACACAATGAAAAGCATACTAAAAACACAATGGACAAAGTTAAATCATGTGTAGACTAAAAAGACATAAATAACATATTTATAAAGCACACGTGCATACTGTAACACAATGAACAAGCAAAAGACACAACGGTGAAGAAAACCCATTTAACAAGATTTTTTTTCAATTTTAATGTAGCAATGTGGTACTCATATTAAAGATAAAAAACGCTCGTTAATATGGTGGAATTTTTTTGAAAAAAAAATATCGTATGAAATAGTTATAGACGTTTTAAAATGATGGGGGGATTGACATGTGCATTGCATGTGGAGAGAGAAAGTCAACAAATTTGATTTTCCTTTTTTGCCTTTCCTCTAATTTATTATTTACTTTTTTCAAACTAACTAATCTCAACCCTTCAAATAAATATATGATCAATGGATCACAATCCTTCTCACCCTTCCTAGAAAAAGTGTCTTGTGTATTTGATCCTAACCCATAACATATATACCTATTGTTTCCATGTTTATTCACGAATTTAACGGGTGGTGCAGTGGTTTGTTGTGTGGTTTGTTACCTGTGCCACCCGGGTTCAAGTCTGCTTGAGTGTGTTTTTTCCTTTTTTTCCCATAGTGGCATTTAGGTAATTTGGTAGGCTTCCAGGGATAGTTTGATAAATATGTAGGGCACGTCTCTTATTTACGCTTCGGCCACCACACATATCTATACTCTCTCACTCTCCACCTCTCTATAGTCTCTGCTTCTGATTTCTCTCTAAAACATCAAGAAGCAACCTGCACGCCATCAATCTCGACACATCAAACGGCTAGGGTTCCATCCACGGTCCGATACCTTTTCAGATCTTACATGTCGCATTTTCTTCTAGATCAGCGACAACAAAGGCTGTGCGGTAAGGTTCTGTTTGTTAATCTCACTGTTCGTTTTTGTAACACCCCAACCGATGGCGGAAACATCGGGGTGCCACATAGTAACGATTGCTCAATAGCTCATGGTGACTAATAAATGTTTCGATAGATTAATTACTAGATTACAAACAATTACATACAACTCAAATATGTTCAAACAACAATAACAAGTTTAATTAAATTGAATCTAAGGCTTCATCTCCTATGTGATCCCAAGCAAATGCTAAAACTTCCAAGCAAATCTGAATACCTGAAACATCTTAAGTTTGGAAAATAGAGGGGGTCAACTATAAATAGTTGATGAGGATACATAAGTTCAAATAGCATTTAAGAAAAAAAAATCCATGTAGCAATTACTGTGACAGAAAACAATCAGGGATAGTATGTGAACATGATCTACTAGTAGCTCAAGTCATTGTTTTGTACAATCAACCCTTGTGTCGACTGAGACCTAACTCGCAAGTTAGTAAATGTTGTTACTGTTTCGATCACCCCTAAATTTATGCGGGGGATGGGTTTGTCAGACCTATAGCGCTATAATCTACACAGGTGGCTTGATCAAAGTTAATGAATTTACTGAGTCGGACTATATACCACAACCAGTTCACAAGTATATGAGTTTATTGTATGATGCGTAAATGTAATTGCACAAGTTTAAAACATGTTTCACCCCAAAAACATTGTAAACAGTAAAAAGAGTGGGGATATGTAAACTCACCTTAGCAAGCAAGCAAAAATTCCAAGTATGCAATAGCAAGTATATTGATTCCAAGAGAAACCACCCTAGATTAAGCATCACAAAGTCTAAGAATAACAAGTCAAACAAGTCTATAGTTTACTAGATCGATTGATTAGGGCTTTAAAATTTTTGGGAAAGAAGCTCAAATGTTAATGGTTTAGTTAAAAATATAATAATATTTAAAACATTATAAATTTTTACATAATAAAAAAGATATAACTTTTGAAAGTATATTTAAAATATATATGTATATATATATATTCTCGAAAAGTTTATATCTTTGATCCATAAGATTAGAAATAATTTTAGAAAAATTTTGGCTTTTGAAACGTTAAAAACGGAATTTTTATGAGTTAGTTATGATTAAAACAAGTTTATATTACTATTTATTAAATAACAATTAATATTTAATATTCAGTTTAAAAAAAACGGGTTAAAACCGGTTCTAACATGGTTCGAACTCCGGACCTTTCCATTGAAAACACGACTACCAAACCAAGTTTATATTACTATTTATTAAATAACAGTTAATATATAATATTCAATTTAAAAAAAAGGGTTAAAACCGGTTCTAACATGGTTCGAACGCGGGACCTTTCCATTGAAAACAGGACTACCCAACCATCTGATCTAGCTGATCAGCTGGTTTTTAAACTAGTTAAATCTTTATAACTTACTAATATAGATTTAGTTTATTTATTTTTTTAACAAAAAGGAGAACCAGGTATCTTTAAGGATCGAACTTGGGTCCTTGACTCTGTTAAACTCTTGCAGAACCAGCTGGTCTAAGAGACCAGTTGGATATGCTTTCGATCAGAATTCTTCTAAACAGACTCTTTACTGGTCATCTTCCCCAAATTAAACCAACCCAAACCCTAACCCACGAACGAAATCAATTAACCCCATAACAGGCTACGATCGATCACTAATATATGGGGGTTTTAAAGCCTAAGTACAATCGACCAAACGAGAGGAATTAATTGGAAATAAACGTACCAGAAGCGATGGAAAAGTGAAGTACAGAAAACACAGAAGAGTAGTTTGATTCCGGACTGTAGCACGTCGATCAAAGGATTTGTTTGTGGGTTTTGTTTGTATGAATGTAGAGGGTAATAGGGAGGGGTATTTATAGGAGATTAACAGATCAGATGAACGAATTTGGAATCGAAAAGGATAAGGATAATGGCGGTTTATGAATTCGTATAATAATCCAATTATTGAACCTCAAAGTCACGATTAGTAGGAGTTTATGACCGGTTTTTAAGAGATAATCATGAATTCAAAACAAAATCTTGATATGATAACAGATTTGGCTCGATTTGAAGTTTGAAAGAAGGTAATGAAGATGAGGCTAAAGCTTTGGTTAATCAGAATCAATTAACAACTGATCATGTAGACCAGCTGGTTAGCATGGTTGTTTGTAACCTAATGGTGTTGGGTTTGACCCTTGGGTCTGACAGTTTCTTTCTTTGTTTTTTTAACTTAACCACCTATATTATAATTATCCTCTAACATCATAAAGGATATATATTAACTTTTTAAATAATCAAATAACACCTAATTTATGTTATGGTTTATATGAGAAGAACTAACTTTTGAATATATATATATAGGTCAATTATAAATTGAAAACCCGCTTGAGTTGAGAAAACCTTCGAAAACCCATGTAAAAAAACAATTTTTTTCTTTGAAAAAAATAACAAATGTAAAATATATGTTTGTAAGCGTTTTGGGCCAAAAAAATAAAAAAAGCGCCGATGGGATTTTTTTTTAAAAAATAAACAAAGTTGCTAAAAACATAGGTAAATAGCTTAAAACATATGTTTTTTTAGCAACTTTGTTTATTTTTTTTAAAAAAAATCCCATCGGCGCTTTTGTTACTTTTTTTGCCCAAAATGATTAAAAACATGTATTTTACATTGGTTATTTTTTTCAAAAAAAACAATGGTTTTTTACATGGGTTTTCAAAGGTTTTCTCAACTCAAGTGGGTTTCCAAAATATCCTTTCCCTATATATATATATAATCAAATTTTTAACTCTAATATAATTAAAATAATAAAATTTTGAGGATAAAATTTAAATAAAAAGGAACATAGAGTCTTGTTTAATCAATTGAGAGATACACTCAAAGAGTCATAAACGAAAAGTATGCGAGGTTACAGTTTTTGTCAGATGTTTTCGACGGTGGTGGGTGGTTGAATCGTCAAAACGGACGATGAATTGAAAACCTAGCTATAAACCCTAATACATCTTGGATGATCGTTGATGTTGACACTTGAGTTAATTATAATTGATATTTTAATCGAATCATGTTATTTGAGACACCTTACGTTTGAATCATTATAAGTTGAATTTGATTAGTTGAAGTATTTGTGAATGCAGCGTTAAGGAGAACACTGAGTTACAGAGCTTAATTGAGAACTCAACAATGGCGGAAAGGTTAGTTGAGATGTTAAATCATTTACGGAATTTGATTGATAATAATTGTGTTGGTCGATTCTTTCTGACTCGTATAATAATCGTTTAGTTCGGTTTTTAGTGAATTATAGTCAGTTACGGTTGGTTTATATTGTTTGGTTTTCGGTTTTATGAAATTATACTTAGGGTTTGTTAATTGAACTTGATTTAGGCGAATCAAAATGTGATGTTTTTGTTATCTGATTTTGTGTTTGGTGTCATATCATGATTCAAGAGACCAAGACTGAGCAACATTCTCTTTGGTATATCCTCAAACTTCAGCCACCTGCAAAAAAAACCTCAAAATTATAGATACAAATCAGTAGTTCTCAAAAAAATATCATGATTCAAGAGACCAAGACCGAGCAACATTCTCTTTGCTATATCCTCAAACTTCAGCCACCTGCAAAAAAAAACCTCAAAATTATAGATACAAATCAGTAGTTCTCAATTCGATTTGCAAAAGCACTGGCCAAACATAGACACTCCAAAGAATTACAGTGCTGAAATAAAATTTAATATATAAACAATAGCAATTTCATATGTAAATTGTTGGAACATCCACGACTAATAGCAATATTCATTCCATGGATATTAGATATAATACTATTTAATTACTCTTGTTGTAAATATGCATAAACATGAATGTAACCCAAAGTCATCATAAACATCAATGTAAGCTCCACAAAAATTTTGCAAATCTGCTAATAGTTTCCATTCTTCATAGAATGAGTTACCATTTGTTTTTGTGTTGAAGTAATAAAGAAAGACTGAAACTGAAACAAAGCCAAACCAGCTAGAGGCTTGGCTCAACGATTGTATTCAAAAAACTCCCTTATCTCTTATGGTTATATTTTTTTAAACACACCAATCCACCATTTAAACATTTGAATTGATGAAGAAAGATTATAATTAAAAGAAAGTCAAACCATCTAGAACCTCTAATCGTTAACTTTTGTTATTAACCACACCAATCCACTATTTATTATTTAGTGACTGAAATTAAGATTAAAAAAAACAGTAGGAAAACAACCCTAACTCTAGAAATGAATAAACACTAATAGATACTAAGATTGAATCATAGTGAGAGATGGAAAGAGTGAAGAAACACGCACATAATTAAATGAATGTCAAAACACAACACATACGTCGAATCATTATGAAACTCTAAACAAAAATTTGAAGTCGTAGAAGATTACAGATACCTCAAAATTGCCTGAACCCTAGAGTCGTCGCCGGAAGTACCCTACAAAACCGGAATTCTCCTTCGTCGAAGAAGCTAATATTCAACGCCGCCGGAGCCATGGCGGCGACATCTTCTTTTTCTGAATAACTTTGTGAAAGACAGAAACGGCCACAAAACGAACGCCAATATTTTTATCATGCCAATAAATCCAATCAATACATTATACATACTTTTAAATCTCTAGCAAGCATCATAACTAAAGCTTTCAAGCACGTTCAGATCCGAAACAAAAAACATGACACCAAACACAAAATCAGATAACAAAAACATCACATTTTGATTCGCCTAAATCAAGTTCAATTAACAAACCCTAAGTATAATTTCATAAAACCGAAAACCAAACAATATAAACCAACCGTAACCGACTATAATTCACTAAAAACCGAACTAAACGATCATTATATGAGTCAGAAAGAATCGACTAACACAATTATTATCAATCAAATTCGGTAAACGATTTCAAATCTCAACTAACCTTTCCGCCATTGTTGAGTTCTCAATTAAGCTCTGTAACTCAGTGTGCTCCTTAATGCTGCATTCACAAATACTTCAACTAATCAAAATGCAACTTATAATGATTCAAACGTAAGGTGTCTCAAATCACATGATTCGATTAAAATATCAATTATAATTAACTCAAGTGTCAACATCAACGATCATCCAAGATGAGTTCGGGTTTATAGCTAGGTTTTCAATTCATCATCCGTTTTGACGATTCAACCACCCACCACCGTCGAAAACATCTGACAAAAACTATAAACTCGCATACTTTTCGTTTATGACTCTTTGAGTGTATCTCTCAATTGATTAGACAAGACTCTCTATGTTCCTTTTTATTTAAATTTTATCCTCAAAATTTTATTATTTTAATTATATTAGAGTTAAAAATTTGATTTTATATATATATATATATATATATTAAATATACTTTCAAAAGTTATATCTTTTTTATTATGTAAAAATTTATAATGTTTTAAATATTATTATATTTTTAACTAAACCATTTATAACATTTGAGCTTCTTTCCCCAAAATTTTAAAGCCCTAATCAATCGATCTAGTAAACTATAGACTTGTTCGACTTGTTATTCTTAGACTTTGTGATGCTTAATCTAGGGTGGTTTCTCTTGGAATCAATATACTTGCTATTGCATACTTGGAATTTTTGCTTGCTTGCTAAGGTGAGTTTACATATCCCCACTCTTTTTACTGTTTACAATGTTTTTGGGGTGAAACATGTTTTAAACTTGTGCAATTACATTTACGCATCATACAATAAACTCATATACTTGTGAACTGGTTGTGGTATATTGTCCGACTCAGTACATTCATTAACATTGATCAAGCCGCGTGTGTAGATTATAGCGCTATAGGTCTGACAAACCTATCCCCCGCATAAATTCAGGGGTGATTGAAACAGTAACAACATTTACTAACTTGCGAGTTAGGTCTCAGTCGACACAAGGGTTGATTGTACAAAACAATTACTTGAGCTACCAGTAGATCATGTTCACATACTATCTCTGATTGTTTTCTGTCAGAGTAATTGCTACATGGATTTTTTTTCTTAAATGCTATTTGAACTTATGTATCCTTGTCAACTATTTATTATTGACCCCCTCTATTTTCCAAACTTAAGATGTTTCAGGTATTCAGATTTGCTTGGAAGTTTTAGCATTTGCTTGGGATCACATAGGAGTTGAAGCCTTAGATTCAATTTAATTAAACTTTTTATTGTTGTTTGAACATATTTGAGTTGTATGTAATTGTTTGTAATCTATTAATTAATCAATCGGAACATTTATTAGTCACCATGAGTTATTGAGCAATCGTCACTACGTGGCACCCCGATGTTTCCGCCATCGGTTGGGGTGGTACAAAAACAAACAACGAGATTAACAAACAGAACCTTACCGCACAGCCTTTGTTGTCGCTGATCTAGAAGAAAATGCGACATGTAAGATCTGAAAAGGTATCGGACCGTGGATGGAACCCTAGCCGCCGTTTGATGTTGCGAGATTGATGGCGTGCAGGTTGCTTCTTGATGTTTTAGAGAGAAATCAGAAGCAGAGACTATAGAGAGGTGGGGAGTGAAAGAGTATAGATATGTGTGGTGGCAGAAGCGTAAATAAGACACGTGCCCTACATATTTATCAAACTATCCCTGGAAGCCTACCAAATTACCTAAATGCCACTAAGGGAAAAAAAGGAAAAAACACACTCAAGCAGACTCGAACCCGGGTGGCACAGGTAACAAACCACACAACAAACCACTGCACCACCAGCCAAATTCGTGAATAAACATGGAAACAATAGGTATATATGTTATGGGTTAGGATCAAATACACAAGACACTTTTTTCGAGGACGGGTGAGAAGGATTGTGATCCATTGATCATATATTTGAAGGGTTGAGATTAGTTTGTTTGAAAAAATAAATAATAAATTAGAGGAAAGGCATAAAAGGAAAATCACATTTGTTGACGTTCTCTCTCCACATGCAATGTACATGTCAATCCCCCCATCATTTTAAAACGTCTATAACTATTTCATACGATATTTTTTTTTCAAAAAAATTCTACCATATTAACGAGCGTTTTTTATCTTTAACATGAGTACCACATTGCTACATTAAAATTTAAAAAAAAATCGTGTTAAATGGGTTTTCTTCACCGTTGTGTCTTCTGCTCGTTCATTGTGTTACAGTATGCACGTGTGCTTTTTAAATATGTTATTTATGTCTTTTTAGTCTACACATGATTTAACTTTGTCCATTGTGTTTTTAGTATGCTTTTCATTGTGTTTTACGCAAATAAGTTTTGTATTTAGGTGTACATTGTGTTTTATTATGTTGTTCATTGTGTTTAAGCCTATTATTCATTGTGTTTTAGTCTTCTGTTCATTGTGTCTTTAGTATGTCGTCCATTGTGTTTTATACCTTATTGTTCATTGCATATTTAATTGGTACTCATTGTGTTTTACATTATCTCCATTGTGTCTTACGTAACTGGGTTTTCAACTTTTTTTCTTCAAAAGTATTCATTGTGTTTTAGTCTTCTATTCATTGTGTCCTTATTAAGTCATCCATTGTGTTTTACACAACTGGGTTTTTGACTTTTTTTTCAAAAGTAATCATTGTGTTTTAGTCTTCTGTTCATTGTGTCTTTAGTATGTCGTCCATTGTGTCTTATGCAACTGGGTTTTCAACTTTTTTTTCAAAAGTATTCATTGTGTTTTAGTCTTCTATTCATTGTGTCTTTAGTATGTCGTCCATTGTGTTTTATTAGATTGTTGATTATGTTTTATACCCTATATTTAACTAGTGCTCATTGTGTTTTACACTCTATTTTGTCTTACGCAAGTGAGTTTTTGACTTTTTTTTTGAAAGTATAACAATATGGTACTCATATTAAAGATAAAAAGATGCTCGATTTTATGGTATAATTTTAAAAAAAAAAAACGATGACGTATAAAAAAGTTACGGACATTTAAAAATAAAGGTGGAAATGGCATGTGACTTGCATGGACATATTTGTTTGACAAAATTACCCCTCCCACTTGTTTAATTTTTTGACACATGTCATTTTCTAATGGCTTCTTATCCTTCTTATTTTTTATAGCCTTTGTAGAATAACCTAACCCTATATGTTATTACTGCAGTTTCACTATTCACCACCAAATCACTATTTACCTTCCGTTTCCAATAATAGATAGTTAATTTCCAAATATATTCTTACGAGACCGAGTGAAATTAATATAGAGCCTTAGATTGATTGAATGGAGGGTACCCAACTAAAATGTAGATGGACCACAAGTTGTGTATCTTATTTATGTCATATGAACCCCACGAATTAAAACACCAAAACTTAAAAAGCGATTATATATTGTGATTTAGGTGGAACATGTTATACATATTAATCACGTTTGTAAATTTTTATTTAATTATATACGGATGATGATTCTTCAATCTTCTGTAATTCAGGATTAAAATATGAACACATGTCATGAGAATTTGATTTGATCTTTCTTTCGGCCACAGAGAGTACTACAAGAGATCTTTAATTTTCTAACATCAAGTCTCACTATACATTTATGACAACATACATAATAAAAATCTCTGATAAATCTAGGTCTCCCATCTCCATATCAGGACTTTTATTGAATTTTCGTGTTTACTAGACTCTTGTGCCGTATATTACCGTATGCTTGGCCTAACATGTGCCAAAAGCCGTACAATATGATCTATAATATTCTACATCAACTCATTACTCGTAGCTAAATTTTCTATATTTTTTTTTGAACGACCAAAAAATTCACTCTTTCGTAGTCCTCATTCGGAAAAATCAGGATCCCTCCCATCTGACATAGCAAGACAAGGTAATGATAACTATTACTTTTTCGGGTGTATTATTAATACAATATAACATTTTATAAAATTCAGAATATTCGTCGCGATGTACATATTATATGCGATTCAATAAAAGCTATTTTCTAACGGACAAAATATAATTGTTTTTTTTATCGTTACTAACTGAACAGATACCGCCGAAATATCAGTACCGATATCCTATTCATTTTTATGGTTTTCACGATGTGGCTGTAAGGTATTTTTTTTGGTATGCTATATCAAGACCCTGTACCATATTTGTATTACAATGAATTAAACCGATACCAACCAAACAACACTAATATCAGTATGAGTTTTCATTTTTATTGTTTTCAACCAATGAAAAACATGTGTCGATTGCAAAGCCGAGTAATGGTATCGTACTAACACTTAATTAATTAAACTGACACTGACCAGAAACCCATCACGAAGAACAAGAGAATTCCACTAGTATACAAAGAGTTTGCGATTATAGTTTCATTCAAACTAAAATCGATGTGTTGCCGTCAACAAAAGAAGCCGCCTGACCTACGAACCTTAAAACATTACAGCCATCACCACCTCACTTCAACAATCACCGTGCCCGCACCGTCGTGGGGAGACATGGTGATGACCAATGGATGGTACAGGGGTTGCTGGATCCACCACCTCTCAAACCCTCTTTCACACAAAGGTAAACCTGTATGACCTGTTAGAAGTAAATAGATGATGGTATGGCCGCTGCGTCGATGCTTCCACCGCCTAGCCCAATAAATGAGAGTATGGAAACACGGGATGTAGAAGTTTGGTTTAAAAAGAAAAACACACATATACCCTCACAGAAAAAGATAATTACATGTATGCCACTACACTATTTATAGAAGTTTGATAATTAATATATAGGATAATTCTCATAATTATTTATTTGTGACACATATTTGACAAAATTAAAATCAGGCCAATGGATTTCAAAGTGCCTTTGATGGTATTTATTATTGAAATTAACTCATATAGGTTTACATTATTGAATTTAAATGAACTATAGATTCTATAACTCTAGTTATAGTATAACTCTAGCTTCTATAAGGGTGCGTGAGATGTTGGACTCATAAATGAAACTAGTGTGTTTTAAGGGTGCTGCGCACCCTATAGAGTCTTTAGATAAATACATAAAGACGTTATTATTATGTTAATATCATATGTATTTATATAATAAATGTTGTAAAAAAATAAAAACTGAAATGGGTTTCGAACCCAAGACCTCAAAGAAGACACATGCACGGCAAACCACTCCACTACTAAAACATTTTGTTAATTCTTATTAAACCATATGTGTATATATATGTGTGTGTTGTAAAAAAAAAAAAACCTAAAACGGGTTTCAAACCCAAGCACTCAAAGAAGAAACATACACCACAAACCACTCTACTGTAACAATACGGTTACTAGGCCCAAAATTTTTCACGACTAAAAATAAAATGATAAAGAACTTAATATTAATAATGATGAAATATATAGTTACGAGCGAAACCGATAGTATTTTATAATTGTTCTGACAAATTTGAACGAATACGCGTTGTGAGGTCGGACCGACACCCGATAACGAACCCGTCCTATAACCACTTGGTGAGTCATAGGGAGGACACTTGTCCTCCCCATGTCTTGACAACACACCCCATTAACCCATGTGTAGGTTGATGGTTTTGTTAAAAACCATCAACCACAAACCCATATAAATACCCCTAACATACCCATCCTTTAGCTTCCTGATGATCAAACCAACACACACCTCCACATTCTAATCGTATACAGAGCAGAGAGAGAATGGTGGTCAGCCACCACCACAGCGGCGGAGCAAGGCGGAGCTCCGGCTACACCCCTCCTCACCAACGCTACTCCCACCACACATCTTTATCCGATTAAACCCTAGACTAAAACAGAGATGAAGAGAGAGATTAAGAGAGGTATCCAGACACCACCTCTACGGTGGTCAACGGCGGCGGCAACCGGCGAACCAACACACACCCCCAACCCTCTACACCTACAACCACCCTTTCACCCTATATTATCTGCTTATTTAGAGAGAGAACAAGAGAGAGAGAGAGAGGGAGACGCGAGCTAGAGAGAGAGCAGAAGAGAGAAAGAGAGACAGAGGACAAGGAAGAAGAACCGGAGAAGAAGACGAAGGGGCGGCGCCGGAGGATCTAGGGTTCCGAGCAGGGTTCCAATTAGGGGTTCAACCTTCTAGTAAGTCCTGATAACATTTCTAAGCTCTTACCCTTATTATCGACTGATGATGTTGAGGTATTATTGTTATGGGATTATGGAGAGGTTGGTAGCAGCGTCTGGTTAAGGGACGGGTTGAGGTTTAGGCGGCGGTGGTTAGTAGTGAGGATGAAGAGGATGGACTATGGCAGAGGGTTGCTCGATGGTCAACAGTGGCTGACGAAAGGTTCGATAGGTGGTGATGATGGTGGTGGTGGTTGCTGAGGTTGTCACAGGTGGCCGAGCTGGTGGTTCTATAGGGTTGTGATGAGTATGGAGGGTAGTTATTGTGTGGAAGATGAACGGTTTAGACCCGAGTCACCCAGTTGACTCGGTCAACACAGGTCAACGAAAGTCAACACTGGTCAATTGACCAGTCAGCCTAGTCAAACCGGAGGTGTGTCGAGAGGTAAAAAGCAAGAACCCGAACCATAGTATTATTATGCGACTATCACGTGTGGGGCATAAAAGAACTAAGGACCGGACGATTCGATAACCAACTAATGTGTATTGATGAATATGTGTATATATACATATGTGTAAATATAATTGGATACTTGATGACTATAATAAACACTCGATTGATATGATAAGTATTGAATAAAGACATAGGATAGTGGACAGAACATATGAAATATTGGACGAACGGAAGATTGCTTGTATAGCTAGTTTTGATAATTGAGACATTGGAACATGGACATATAGCTAAAAGTAGATGTATGATTTGATGATGGATATGGATTTAGATACTTAGATCATCATGATATCTAAATTACAAATCTGATTGACATAAATAAACATAATATGGAAAGTGCTAAATTACATTACATACATGTATATATCCCTTAGACTTGGTAGTATAACATAGCTTTAAGACATAGAAAGGGTATCAAGGACATTGAGCATTAGGATCAATTACTCGAACATGAGAAACGTGTAACATAGTAATATATATGAAGGCGACTTTGGATGATAGATATGACCATCAAGCATGTATTTATAGATCGCAAGATATAACTAATGACTCAAGGCTTAGACAAACTAAAATGATATTATTAACTAAAGGTCCTAGTCGCCCACACGTGTAACCGCAATGTTCGGTTACACTCACTGATGTTTGTGATTATATTAGGACATTGTATGTGAACCATAGATGCCGCTTCAGATTTGGAATAACATACGACTGCGTGACTTGACATGATGAGATGCCATTCCAAGGTGAGTTCGTGTACTTCCCCTTTTTCTGTTTTACTGTTTTGGGGTGGATACATGCTTCTGTTTTATAAAGACTGTTGTGATGTGACAAGATACTTAGCTGCTGGATATACTTGACACTCATTAACTCAGAGGTGAGCCGACTTAATATATGGGTAGTACTACTTGGGGAAACCCCACGCAAAGTGGACTCGGGACGTAAGGGCCCGGGAAACCCTCCACGACGGTTATGGAACCATTGCGGCATATATTATGCCTTGTAGATCTATAATAGCAGTAGATAGATCTAGTGTTAGGGTTGAGGTGTTGCTTGTACATCACATGTGTTAAACGGTATAAACTTGTTTATGAAATGATAAACTGTTTTTGGATCCACTTGATTACTTACACGAACTCACCAGTATGATTACTGACCCAAACTCTTTTAAGCATGTGTTCAGGTACTGTATTCGGAAGAATATGAAGCATTCGGATTATGTTTATATGATGCGGATTATAGGCAATGTTTGCTAGATGACTTGGATAGAAGATTCAGTTATAAGGGTTGTGGATTAGAGCATTAAAGATAAGCGTTGGTAGAAGTATGGAATGATTAGAGCTTTACACTCCTCAACTGCTTCGACGACCGCCGCGTTTCGTCCCTGCTTAAATATTATACTATTTATTTTTAGTTATGTATTTATATATTTGGATTAGAAATTGTATAACATTGAAATATTTGTTATCGTTGCTTCCGTTGTGCAAGTCTGTTACCCAACTGACGTAACGTCCAGCCCCCTCCTGGTCGGGTTGTTACATCTACCACACCACAATTTTGTTAATTCTTATGAAAACATATGTGTGTATATATATATATATATATATATATATATATATTGTATAAAAAAACCAAAAAAAGACAAAAGCAATTAATGTGTTTACTATTCATTTTACACACTTATAAATATATTTATAATATACTCCCTCGGTCCCATTAGAAGTGTCTTAGTTTGAAAAACACAAAGTTTTAGGCACATTAAATGATTGCTTTTTTTATTTGCCAAATGACAATAATACCCTTGTCATATGTAGGTCCATCATATTCTTTGTTTATTTTAGTTGTGTTTTTAAGGGTAAATTTGGAAGTTGACTAATAATTTTTTAAAGTGGACACATGAAATGGGACAAATAAAAAAGGGAATATGGACACTTCTAATGGGACGGAGGGAGTAGTTTTGAACTAAAAATAATCATATGGGCTATGCAACTTTTTATAATTTTAGTAGGTATCTAGTCTAGTTATTAAAAGTTGAACTATGTACATATTTTATAGTTCGTGAATCTTGTAAACATGTTGGAACACAACCGTTTCCTTACAATTCGTATCGTGATTCATGCTTTTTCTATTACTAGTATGAAAACCGCGCGATGTGGCGGGAGCGACACTTTGTATTGCGGTACTTATTTTAATTTCGTATAATATTTATTGTAGCATCATTGCGGTGGATATACGTTATAAGTGTTATACATGTCTAGTAACTAAAAAGATTTGACATTTTATTTATAAAATATTTCAAGAAACATTTGATAAAATAAAGTAACATACGAAAGAAAACTAAGTATTAATAAACATAAAAGTTGAAAACTAAAAGCTCGAGTGTGACCAACTTGAATCATTAGATCAATTTAGTCATACGCCTTCCTAATTTGCATGATCTTATCTATATTGGCTACCCACTATTCGTTATCAAGAGCGATCCTTGAATTTCTTGTATATCTTCATGTTTGATTATTACATCTTTTGGAGGATGGATGAGATTTATTACAATAATCAAAATTTAGAACACATTCTTACTTCCAATCTATCTTTAACATTTTCAATGGACGCATATAATTTTATTTACTTGTTGTTGATTTGCAAAGTCAACATGATAATTAAAATAAAGAAAAATCATATCATAACTAACTAAACTAAAAGAAAAGTTACTGGAATGAACAAAATAAATTACGGTAAAAACTAACACAACTTTTAAAGAAACATAAAATATTAAACCGCATGAAATATGTTGCGATTTTGAATTGACACCTAGAGTATCTTAAATAGAGTTTTCAGTTTAGTGGGTGAATCTTTTGTATATCATCAAATACGTCTTATTTGTCATTTTTATCAAAAGTGTCTAGATCAATAACTTGACCCCATTTTCATTTAGAGAGCCTATTGGATCTATTCCTATTAATTTCATGTATCTGATCCTTAAAAAATTAAAAGTATTTAGTACACAGGTTAATAGAAGATGAAATAAATACTGATATTACTTCTTCACTAAATGCACATTGAAGATCAGATTTGTAGGGACTAAACATTACACCATAGCAAATAATCTCAATACTATTATCACCATTATCTTGCAATAAAAAACATACAATATACCACATAAAAGAACAACTATGTTAATATTTAAAAGTAAACATTAATATGTACAACGTTAAACGCTACTTTAGACGCTTGTGTGGTTATTGATTTGTTCATTTTCGCATATTTTTTTTATCTAAATGAATCTGCAAACCTAAGAAGCTAACATTTACATTACTAAGATATGTATAAAAATTTATAATTAGTAAAATGGGACGAATGAAAACCATAAACTAACAAAGAACCAACCTTAGAAGCTTCAACATTTGAATTCAGATTTAGATCCGTACCTAAGTATTTAGCAAGTGAAATAGGTGTGCATTACTGTGTATTTATAGGATAAACTTTATAAGGTTAGTATATGATTTAAATTTTAAAACTCATGATTTTTCCACCCCTTTAAATTAGGAAATTTGGTTTATCTTTGACTAAAGTGTAAGAAAATTATTATGTTTTCTGTGAATACCGATCAGTGTTGTTATTAACATAGATGTTAATATCACATGGATATATAATATGCATTAGGTGTTTTCTGCTGAATTGATGCAACCAAGGTTTTTAAAAAAATTTACCTACAATTAATATCTAATATACATCTTTACATTTGCTAAACTTAATTATTTAAAGTATTATATATTTAGCTAATTATGTATATTTAAAAGTTTAATGAGATTTCTTGTAGTTAATTGTATGTATGTGTATACCTATTAATATATGCATGCGTACCCATATACAGGTGCACATACTGCTAATGTTGATTATTTAAACAGGGTACTATAATTGAAGTTATCGGTAGCAAATGTGATAAACCATTCCTAGAGCCTAGGATTGTGTTGCAGTATTGTTGCCATGTGACAAATTATTTTTCTACCAAAGCAAGGATGAACCATAACGTTTAACAAGATTATCATATTTTAAGAATCACCAGAGCTGGTCTGTAGATTTCGAGGGTCCTGTTTGGTTTTTTGAGTCATTGCATTTGATTGATGTGAATCTTTCATTATTTGGCTGAACAACATTTAAAACTAAAATTAATTTTACGATTTTGAGTTTTACTTGGTCATGAAATGGTGTTATGATTCAACATTCATATTAACAATAAGCAGGCATAAGTTATTTAATTGCGTCTAAATTGTGTTGATATGTAATTCAAATTTTACCTACATTTTAGTTTCTAATTTAATGTCAAGCTTTATAATATTTTCTCCTAAAACAACGCGTTAGCTGCTTTATGTTTACTTATGCATTAATGGAATACACCTTATAACAATATTAGTTACAACTTTTAAAAATTTAGGTAAGAAGCATTTCGTTGTAGGTGAAATTTAGATTCTTTCGGTTAAACTTTCAACGTAATAACACTTGTACATAACACATTTCTTTCTTGTAAATTTCAATCTGCACGTCGAAATTGACTAAGACAAAAATCGAAAAGTCGACAAAAATGTCACGTCATCAAGGTATTTTTGAATGTTTATTAAACATAACAGTTCAAAAGTTATGAAAGGATTAATAAAAGAATTATAATTTTGCTGGGAAGGGGAGAAAAGTGTAAGTGCTAACTAAAAATGAGGGAATTAAAGTAACTAAAATGAGGTACCAAAGTGCAACAAAGTTTGAATGACTATTTTACCCCATTTTAGGGTTGTTAATGAAAATAAAGTTATTAACTTTTGGGTATTTTAAACTACCTCTCCCTCATGCATTATTATATAGTACTAGGTGAGATCCCGTGTGATACACACGGGAGTGAGTGGACTAGGCCCAAGTGATGTAGAAGTGGATGGACTTTTGTCAATAGTGAGTGGACTTTTGTTAGGAAATTGTGGATCAGTGGTTGAGTTTGACGAGGCAGTGGTTTGGGGGTAAAACTGGCCAACAGTGGTTGACTCAGCTGTGGCAAAGTTTTGAACATCTGCTTGCCCTGAATCAGGATAAATCATGTAGAAAGACTGTGGCATCACAATGTCATATCTGTAATCCTGTTGTGAAGACTGTAGTATACCTGCAATGTCAGTTCTCACAGTGATATCTTCAAATTTGAATTTATCTAGGTCAAATAGTTCTGCAGGATTTGCTGGGATTTTCAATGATGAAAGTTCATTGAACTTCACATTCAGAGTTTCTTCTACTGTCCTAGTCCTTGTGTTAAACACTTTATAGGCCTTGGCAGTAGATGAATATCCCGGAAAATATCCACAATCTAGTTTGGCTGCAAATTTGGAAATGGAATCTTTTAGATTTAAAATGAAACATGGGCAGCCAAAGATTTTGAAAAATGATATTAATGGTTTGAGTTTGAACAGAACTTCATAAGCAGTCTTTTGATGGCTAGGGTTGATTAAAACTCTGTTTTTAACATAACAAGCAGTGTTTACAGCTTCTGCCCAAAAGGACAGAGGTAAACCAGAATCTGCTAGCATTGTTCTTGCAACCTCAATGAGTGTTCTATTTTTCCTTTCAACCACCCCATTTTGTTCTGGTGTTCTTGGAATGATGTACTGCCTTACTATTCCTTTTGACACACAGAAATCATCCAACTCCTTATTCTTGAACTCTGTTCCATTGTCACTTCTAAAGACTTTTACTGACAAGTCATATTGTTTCTCAACTTTGGTGACAAAGTCCTTCAAAATACCTGCAGTCTCATCCTTAGAGTGTAAAAAGTAAGTCCATGTAAACATAGAAAAATCATCAACAATAACAAGACAAAATCTCTTTTTCCTAAGGCTCATGATTTTTACAGGGCCAAACAAGTCCATATGCAACAATTGAAGACATTAACTTGTTCTGGACTCATCAATGGATTTGTAAGAGCTTTTATGTTGTTTTCCTTTTAGGCAGGAAAAACAATGCTCATCACACTTGAATTCTTTTGGTGGCAAACCTCTTACAAGGTTTTGTTTAGAGAGAGATTTGATAGTTTGAAGGTTGGTATGACCCAATCTCCTATGCCACAATTCTGTCTCTTTGATTGAGGCAGTAGAGAACAGACAGACATTTGCCATAGGATTATCCTTTAACATATCAACTACATACACATTGCCACTTCTGTGAGCAACAAGTTGTGCTTTGCTCTCAGCAATGATGGTGTTAATCTTTTCAACCACTTCTGGTCCAACAATCTTACATGTCTTCTTAGTGAAGAATGACCCATATCCTTTGTCAGTCATTTGTGAAACACTAAGAAGATTAAACTTTAGATTGTCAATTAGATTAACATTTTCAAACTTAAGTCTCCCAGCTTGAACAGTCCCAGAACCCAACACTTTACCTTTAGAATCATTACCAAAGAATATATCACCCCCTCCATGAGTAAGAAAGTCCAGAAGAAGGGCTCTACATCCAGTCATGTGCCTGGAGCCTCCACTATCTACATACCATAAACTATCTAAGCATGCAGAAGCTCCCTGCACATTAGTAAAGAATTAATTTTGGTGAGTGTCCAAAGCCAAATTGGCTTTGGATGGGTTCTCAGACTTTTCAGCCTCAAGCATTGGAGAATGATCAGTGGTTTGAACTAGTTTTTGAACTAAGTTCAACAGCTGTTGTTGACCATTTGCCAGTGCTTGTATGTCAACACTTGGTCCAACAGATGTTTGATCATTTCCTATCAGATGTTGATAACCAAGAGGATGCCTGTTCACTCTAGGCTTTGAAGGTCTTTTGGGCTCTTCATAAACATGTGACAGACGATGACAAGGTGGTTGTCCATGTCCTCTTGGAAACCTGTTAGCAGATGGAGCATCTGTTACCCGAACATCTCTCGGAGCAGAGTTTTCATTCAGATTTTTGGTAACAGCTGTTTGGACTGGTTTAAAAGTCTATTTGGGTTTTCCTTTTGAAGTACAAACCATTTGACTTTCTAGAGTTTTAGCCTTGTACTCTTTTATTTTTTCATCAAATTTTTTGAGATACAGACACTCTTTTGTTTTGTGATTCTTTTTCTTACAGATTAAACATTCTTTGATTTTAGAATCACCTAAACTTGTTCCTTTGTTGATATCATATGCTTTTAGAAGAAAACAGTTTTTAGTAACATGATTCTTCTTTTCACAAAAATCACAAAACAAGTTGTCTTTTGACTTCCCTTTTTCTTTCTTCTTTTCAACAGATGTTTGATCATCTGTTGGAAGATCTTTCAAGGGAATGATCTTGGCATGTGGTGCCTTTTTACCATCAGAGGTTTTGAAGGTCATTGGATGGAAATTTTCAAGGACATCACACTCATCTGACCAGGTTGGTTTGAATTGGTATTTTTCAATCTCATCAAATGAGGGTGAACCTTCCAATTTTTCAAGAATGATTTTCTTGCCATTGGGTTCAGTGACCTTCATTTCCTGACCTTTTGAATTGGTTGGGATGACTTCAACCAACTGTGGTTCCTTTTTGTAAGTGGTTTGTGAAACTTGAGTAGTGGTTTCATTAAAACCAAAACCAAATTTCACATGACTTTTAGACTGTTGGTTAACAATCATCTCAAAACCATTTGATGATTCCACCCATTTTTTACATTCAACCTGGGTGGACTCAAGCTCCTGTTTAAAAGTTTGATTTTTCAGTTAATTTTGATTTTAACTCTTTAGTGAGTTTTTCAAACTGAATTTCATCTTCCAAAATTTTCTTTCTAAAGTTTTCATTCACCTCTTTTATCTTTGCAAATGCTATGACACATTTATCTGAACATAAGTCATTTAGGATTTGAGGTGATACCTTAGCAGCAGCCAACAAGGCACAATTACACTGGCAATCACAATCATCAGTACCCCATGGGTCTGAGAGATTCATAACCTCCACTTCAGATTCTTCAGCTGAAACAACTTTATCAACAACATCATTAGTCACATTTTCAGACTTAGACACCACTTCCTCAGATTCAGTCTCTTAAACAATTGTTTCTAGTGCCATGAAGCAGAAATTTCCTGGTTCATTTTCAGATTTGGCAACTAGAGCAATGTTTTCATCTGTTAACTCATCTGGTAGGCTGCTCCAATCAACAAAGCCTTGTGTGAAAAAGCTCTGTTGGCTTTGCTGACTGGTCTCTACAGGAGCAGAGGATGAAGTTGCAGCCATTGGCATTTGTGCCTGAGCAACAGGGGTTTGGACATAATGAATCTGGGGAACAGTGGTTTGGACATACTGCACAGGAACAGTGGTTGAGGTCTGTGCAAAGTGAGCAATGTTTTTAACATTTGGTCCAGGGGTATTTTGGGAATACTGATAAGTATTGGTCTGAGGCCTTTGGTTTGGATAGGTAATCATAGGTGTTCCATTTTGACTCCTACATTCCCTAGCAAAGTGACCCATTCTATGACATTTATAACACTTGATCTTTGATTTATCCAACCCCACTTTTGACCCACCATGTAAACCTAGATACCTTCTGCCAGTTTTCTTATAGAAATTATTAGTTCTAATACTGAGCAGGGCCAATTGATGCAAAATGTCCATTTCCTCTAAGTCCACAGGGTCAATGTATTGAAGGTCATTATACACAAAGGATGTGTTGTCAGATGCCTGGATATCACCACTTGCTGCAAAAGCATAGTTGGGTGATGTGTAAGAATCAGTGTTAAAACCAGTGGTTATATCAATGTAATGATCATAACCCTGATCCTTACTACTACCAGGCACCTCATCTTGACCCAAAAGTGCTGTATTACCAAACAGATAATCGTCAGACACTTTTCCAGAATCCTGGAGCTTCTTTTTCTGGTTAAGCTCTCTCTCATAGGTCAAGAGCTTACCATGAAGCTGGGTCAGAGTCAAGTCCTTAAAACCAATTGAGTTTCTCATAACAATTACAATAGTGTCCCATTTATCCTAAAGTGATCTAAGAAACCTATTATTCAAAGTTGAATTTGGGTAAGTTAGACCCACCAGTTTTAGTTCACTTATTAAGTAATTAAACCTCTCAAATTGTTGTGTTAATGACTCTCCCTTCACATGACTGAATTTTTCATATTGTTGATTAAGAATTTCACGGTTGTATCCAAAGAGCAAAGAGGAAATGACAGCTGGATATTTCAAAAACAAACAATTATGTAACACACATTTACATCCTAAATGAGATAAAGTATCCAAAAAGTAGTCCCAAAAGGGGGACTACCCGAAATTAATTTCAAAACTAATTCCGGGCGAGTATTTCTAGGCTCATCATGCTAATTTTAAATGATGATTAGATTTGTAAATTACATAAACACATACATATGCATACCTATATACACATACATATACATACCTATATACACATATACATATAATACCTATACACACATACATATACATATCTACATACACAAAACATAAACATATAATATACTAAACAAACTATGAATCTTAACTACTTTATTTATTTGTTTTTTAATTTATTTTGCAATTTTTTGTTTACTTTTATAATTTATTTATTTTTTTAGTTTATTATGCTAATTTCTTTCCTTTTTAGTTTATTGGTATTTTTTTTGCTCAAATTACTAAACAAATTATACATACACATACTACTAATTTATTTCTTGAAAATATTTCGTGGCGACTAACAAAAATACTTAAATCAGGTATCTAAACATAAATCAAAAACAACAAAAACATTTTACAAACATAAACCAAATATAACCAAACAAAATTAACAATACTACTTAAATCACATACCTTGACATATTTTAATCAACAAAAAAAACTACTATTAGCGGGGACATACAAAATATAAAAAACAACTTACAAACTGTAGTACGTTGTTTAGTTGTGCTCCAGTGGTTGTGGTTGTATTGTAGATTGGTGCTTCAGTAAACACACACTACAATAAAATACAAGAATTCAAACAAAATTTGTAAAAAACTAAAGATAAAACATACAAACATATCTAAAAAGGGGGAACCGGTGGCGGGGGGGGGGGAGATAGGTGATGGGAGAGACGCACGGAGGGGAGACCGGTGATGGACGGTAACATATGGTGATTGGCCGTAAGAGAGTATAGCGAGAGAGAGAGAGAGAGAGAGAGAGACAGACATACAGACAGAAAGACAGACAGACAGATAGATAGATAGATAGATAGAGGGGGAGAGAAAGAGAGAGGTAGAGGGATAAAGAGTTGTAGGTTATGGCCAGTGAGAAAGGTGGTGCTGGAGTTGTTTTGGCCGGTGACCAGCCGGGAGAGAGCAGAGCATGAGAGAGAGAGAGAGGGAGAGAGAGAGGAGAGAGCTGCAGGTTTTAGAGGGAATGAAAACAGGGAAGAAGCTAATAGGCGGGGTTTTTTTTTCAGGAATTAGTGGCGACTTTTATGTTGCCTTTATTGCTCTAAAAATACTTCTGAAGCATAACCATCAGATCAGTATGCCAATCAACGGTTGATCTTGCTCCTTGATCCCACCTCCGAATTAAAGCCTTTAGAGAGGAATTTTTGGAAGTCGCCTCTTAAGAGTTCGCCTCTATTGCTCAAGATTCTTTTAGTGATAGCCTTATAATTTGTGAATTGGTTTATGGTAGAAAATATTCTTAATCAGTAAAAGTTGGATCATAAATTTGGAGTATGAGTGATCGATAGATGTGATTTTTAGTAAAGCATCAACCTTCTATTAAAATGTCTGTGGAATCCTTCAACTTAGTGAAGGAAAGTTAAATTACTTTAATTGATGAAAAAGTTTTCGATTCAAGTTCTTTCGATAATTAACTAAACATAGTTATTGATGGAATATTAAAGAAAGATTCATATCAATCTAAGCATTATACTTGCTATCTCTTACGTGCCTTTAAAGATCCAATAGGACTTGTAAGCCTTTAAATGCCTTTATCATTGGAGATCATCCATCCTTACAACCCATTAAGTGAGATGCCCTTGTACAAAGGCATAAGTATGCCTCGTTTCATGCTATGAGGTCGCCGAAAGTAAAAAAAAAAGTTATATATAAATATTGTCCGTAATAGGTAGGTCATTTGGTGGAAATTTAGGAGGGTCGGAGATAAAGTTGAAGTTTTTATGTATTTGTAAGGATATTATGTGACTAAAGACATGGCACCTAAGGATACACGTAACATTGGAGATCGTATTAGCCTCTTTCTAACATTTCTTGTCAAACGAGAAAACTGTAATAGTGGTTATATGGTCGATGCCTGACTCCATAAACTACGTACGTACAAAACAAATTGCTTTCACCGACACCATATACTTTATAGTTTCTAACAACTTGTCAACATAGTAGCAAACATTGGAAAAAAATGGATTGTTATGAGCTACTGTCAATTTTATTACTGGTATAAATGCACCTAGTACTTGTTTTGGTGTCCAACATGGGAAAATAGTGACACCTAGAATACATCAAGTAATCACTGATATCAACATAGTATGAGGACCATTTACTTCAAAAACAATTAAGAGGTTATAAAAAGCACACACTTTAGTCTATGGTTCTCCACTCGGAAACCTACAGTAAGGATTTGTTGGGAAATGACGTTCGCTAATAGGTAACAAAAAATCGTTTGCAACTTATACAAATTGCTTATTGATTTCATCGTTAGAAACAACAAGAATGATTTGTTTATAATTGTGTAGGGTGATTTGCCCCTTTGTATGTAGTGCTTCATCCAAATGGACTTGTTTAGATGTTTCACCTCAAAAACAATCATCAGTTGGCCAGTTTGTGCAAAGGAAGTTTCGGGTACGGTATCATACACCCACAACATCTGAGCCTAGCTTTTCTCCCTTGTCAACAACAATGGACAGCAATCTAAGTTTCAAATTCTACCAAGTTTATGATACACTGAAACACGACATACTTCATGATCCTTTGTTTGATTTTGACGATGGTTATCGCGAGAGGGTAAATGAGGTACGACTTAGACCAATTTGAATTATACCAAGTTCATGATAAACGATTTTCTCTTTGTTGTCCACATGATGATATAGTTGTGTATTTTATTTATCCTTCATTTCAGTTGATTGACTACAATGTACGTGGAGGTATAAATTCGTATTGAAGAGGAAGGTTGGGTACCAGTAAGTTATTCTAAAAAACTTAACGTGATTGATGCATGCAGGAAAGATGGTACGAGCGTTTTCTGTTGTTGATAGCTATCAGCTGCTTAAAGGTGATGAACAATTGACAAATGATGAAGTTTTTCTTGCATCTGTTCTTGGTTGGTGCACTGAATGGGTAAATAATCAAAACATAAAGATTATAATTTGTTTCCACAAAACACATGCATAATATATTGATGCATGCATGCAGTTTCAAGCATTTCTACTAGTACATGACGACATAATGGATGGCTCTCACACACGCAGAGGACACCCATGCTGGTTCAGACTACCTGAGGTGCACGGAAAAAAGAGGAGAAAAAAGTTTTTTGAATTTAATTGCATTATTATATGCAAAGTGTCAAAAATCAAATAAAAACAGATTTAATATACTAAGAATACAAATAACTATGGAGTAAGACCATCAATGATGCAAGATGATAATTCTTATATAAATTTTTGCCACATCACCTCACTACTCACCCTTTTCTCTCTTACCTTTTCATAATTTAAACCTCTACTACTCATAAATCATATTCTTTCCCAACAAATGCATGAACTTAGAGCATCCACAATGGTATTATAACAAACCAGTCCAAAATAATAGACCACACAAACCAGGCGAGAAGTGTGTTGGAGAAGTTGGACTTTGGCGGCTCTGTTGGTTATACCAAACCAATCCGGTTTGGTTTAAGTGGAGACCACCACATACATAAATTATTATACTTCGTTATTTTGTGTGTAAAAGTGGGTTGTGATGAGGAGGTTTGTAATGGTTTGGTGTTGAAGGAAAAGTTGGTTTGGAGTGGTTGTGGTTTGGATTGATATGATGTGCTGACGTGGTGGTTTGAATTTTGTATTTTAACCAGCGTCATGGATGCTCTCAGCCTATAACTTTTATACCCACTATCTTCAGCTTCTTCAACTCATCATCTATTTCACAATGCAACTCTAATACATTGCATTATTTATCATGTAACTAATAGTTATTACTCTAGATTTTTCTCAATAGAGTAACTATTAGAGCCTCTACAATGGTAGAGATGGTCCACTCTTCCTAACCGCCATGCCAGCATGTCATATCATTAAAAACCACAACTCTTCCAAACCTACTTTTTCCCTACACCCATAAACCATCCTAAACATCCACCTCATTATCTACGTCATCACCTACTTTTCATAATAAACAACCCAATACCAAATTAAAAAAAAAAAACAAAAAGGCCCAACATTATCCCACCGTCCGTCCATCTACCATTGTAGATGCTTTTATTACTCTACTTCGTCTTTTGTATTGTATTTACTCAAGTTTAAAACTTTTGAGATAAAGAGCGAGCAAGAAGCTGAAAAAACATACACGAAATGAAAACAAAATTACATGTACGAAGCTACATTAAAACAGACCCAGTCAGCCCATGAAAGGTTGTAAAACTTTGCCCGATCAGCAAGCCAAAGAAACGCTTCTTCCTTAATTAAGTCTACGGTAGTGTGCACTGGAATGAATTTTCCTTCAAAAGCTTTTTCGTTTCTGGCCAGCTACACTCTCCAAACCGTCGCCAGAATCATCGTGTACATGATCTTTTTCCACTTCTTTGATATTGGAGTCTTCTTTAAAAGATCAATCCAATCTGCTAAATGAAATGATCCCGAAGGCCAAGGGATTTTTAACCACACTAATATGTTCCACAAAATCGCTTTTGCCCAAATACAATTGAGCAAGGCATGACTCGCAGCTTCAACCGATATAGCACACCTGCAACAAAGCGGGTAAACAATGGAAATATTTCAGTTTAGGATCTCCTTCTTGGTGGCGATCCTGCCCTCTGTTGTTGATGTTGTGCTGTTCTTCTTGCTTTCTACGTTGAATTTCATGACAGTTAGTTGGCTTTAGTTAAACTTGATGTTTTCCATTCCCGCCGGTCTTCATCTTTCTCCCCACTCAAACATACGTTCGTCACACAACCGATTTCTCCATGAACCCTTTATACTATTTTTTTTAATAATTACTTTACTATTTTATTAGGTTAGTTTCACATGTACAAGATCTCACCTCTATATTTAAAATAACAATAATATGAACGCATTTTAGGTCGGGATGGCTGCTGTAAATGATGGTGTCCTTCTTAGCAATCATGTCTATAGAATCCTAAAGAAATATTTTCAAGGAAAATCTTATTATGTGAATCTCGTAGACCTATTTAACGAGGTGCGTTTTGTGCTATTAGAGTTATGCATATCCTTTTATTTATCCATTTCATATTTAACATGTAGAATTTTAAATTTAATTTGAGAATGCAGGTGGAATTTTTAACAATCACTGGACAGATGATTGATGCTCGAGAGAAAGATCTCTCAAAGTATTCTGTGTCTCTGTAAGTGTCATCTTCATTATTGTTCAATAAATCACACACGCCACCAAGATGATGCTAAAGGTACCCGTATGATGTCAAACGGTTCGTTGGATCTGGCGAACACCAACTCATCCATAGCCAGTCCTGATTCACTAAATATATGTAAAAACGTTTGTGTTTTGACATGTTGTTAATTGCAGTAACAGTAGGATTGTTCTGTACAAAAGTGGTTATTGCTCTTTATACCATCCAGTGAGTTTGATACAGTGCTTTAATTCATTTTTAGGATTAGCTACATAAAATTTTATCTTTTCTTTTTTTCACATGCAAATAATATTTGTATTATGGGTTTAACTAAAGGTCTCATGTGCATTCCTTATGTTTGGAGAGAATCTACCGGATGATGATGTTATAGCAAAAAACGTCCTTGTGGAATTGGGTATATATTATCAAGTGCAGGTAATTAATTTGGCTTTCAACTATATATAAATCCGTCCAGTGTTCATTTTATTATATAAGCCAATATACATAATATACGTAGAGTAATGCTATACAAAAACCTCTAAATTGACTTGTAGAATGATTATCTCGACACTTTTGGTGCTCCTAATGTGTATGGCAAGGTTAGTCGAATATGAATCATTTATATCGACCATGCATTGTTAACGAACCACAACTCATGGCTCTATCCATCGATTTGTCTCTTATATTAAAACAGACTGGAACCGATATTGAAGAATTCAAGTGTACTTGGTTGATTGCAAAAGCGCTGGAACTTGCCAACGAGGAACAAAGGAACATTCTAATGGTAATCAAGAATGAACGATATATAATTGGATCTAGCTAACCACATATATACGAACCCACGACCACTTTTTTTTGTTTATTCTTATTAATCGAATGCCACACATAAAACCAATTACAAAAGAAAACGTAAGTTGACTCTTAAAACCTTCATTTCATGTCAACTAATTTTTAATATACATGCATTTTAATACCTCTAAAAATAATAGGAAAACTATGGGTCAAATGATCAAGCCAGGGTAGCAAAAGTGAAGGAACTATACCATATACTCAATCTTCAGGTTAATTACGTAACATTATTGTTTTTCCCTATAGCTATTTATAAGTAGGAAGATTATAATAGTAAGTTCTCTTATTGCATTTTTTTTATGATGTATCTATCATTGGTAGGGTGCATACGAAGATTATGAGATTGAGACGCATGCAAAGTTGACCAAATCAATTGACTCTCACCCAAGCAAAGCTATACAGGCAGTGTTAAAATCTTGCCTAAGAAAGATCTTCAAGGGTCATAAGTAACTTTGTGGAGTAATTCCAAGTTTCAAAGAAGACATGTTATAAATCTGTTTTGAATATCATGGTGTACCAATAAACATCTATGTACAAGAGCTAAAATGTTGAAATATTTTCGAAGTTTAAGAACGGATGGTGGTCATACACTAATTGATCTAACGCTTCAAAGAAGGATTAATGAAGGGAAAATCACAAAAATAGTCGTTGACCAAAGTGGTTTTACCAAAATAGCCACCTCTCATCTTTTGGGAGAGTCTTCAGAGGTTCCGAGACCTCTCCAAGAGGCTTCCCATAAGAAACCAATAAGGAAGTGACACATGTTTAAAATATAATAAAAAAATAATCACACTTCCACCCCCATTTTTAAAACAGCCATAACTTTTTTATATGACATTATTTTTTAAAAAAAATTACACCATAAAAACAAGCTTTTCATCATCTTTCATTTTTATACCATATTGCTATACTTTAAAAAAAATAAATAAATAAAATTTTGTTGGGTTGATAGTACTTGCGTCTAAATGTAAACACTTGATATTATTACTTGCGTTTAAACATGTCTGAACCAGAACAAGTCTAGTATTAATATCTGTACTTTAAAAAAAAAAATTTGCCGGGTTGATGGTACTTGCGTCTAAATGTTTAAACACTTGCGTTTAAACATATCTGAACCAGAAACAAGCCTAATTGTTATTGTTGTGATAAATAGACTGGTGTTATCAATCTGACATGGCTAATTTCTAGCATTTTGGAGGTTATCAATCATGCACATTGTATTATTTTCATTTTATCCAACGGTTTCGAGGGTAACACAAAAACACGCAACATGTAGTAGTGACCGATCAAGATCATGAACCAAACCTACCACTGTAACTAAAATCAAAGCCACATGCATTAATAGCTGGTTTGGGTGATAACATACTTGGAAATTTAGGCTATTAATGCAGCGTACAACCTGTAGAAAAAGAGGAACCATGCAAAGTTTGAACTCTGCAGGTTGTGTTGCGTCAAGAATTTCTTCCAGTTCTCCAAGAAAAAGAATCTCCTTTGTACAGTTAGTAAACGGCCAGTATTTCAATAACCCTCAGATCTGCACCCCTTTCGATAAACCAGTCTAGTTATCATAACAATAACAATTAGGCTTTGTTCTGGTTTAGATATGCTTCAACGCAAGTGTTTAAACATTTAGACGCAAGTACTATAAACCCAGCAAATTTTTTTTTTAAAAGTACAGATATTAATACTAGACTTGTTCTGGTTCAGACATGTTTAAACGCAAGTAATAATATCAAGTGTTTACATTTAGACGCATGTACTATCAACCCAGCAAAATTTTTTTTTTTAAAGTATAGCAATATGGTATGGAAATGAAAGAGGATGAAAAGCTTGTTTTTATGGTGTAATTTTTTTTTTAAAAAATAATGTCGTATAAAAAAGTTATGGTCGTTTTAAAAATGGGGGTAGAAGTGTGATTATTTTTTTATTATATTTTAAATATGTGTCACTTCCTTATTGGTTTCTTATGGGAAGCCTCTTGCAGAGGTTTCGGAACCTCTGAAGACTCGCCCAAGAGATGGGAGGTGGCTATTTTGGTAAAGCCACTTTGGTCAATGGCTATTTTCGTGATTTTCCCATTATTGAATGTTTGTGGAATAGATAGGGTGGTCTCTTAAATTAAGAAAAAAAGAGAAGCTTGCGTTGGTCATAAGAACATGGGTTTTGATATGCCGGTTAATTAATAAGAGCATGAGCAGTACTTTTATTTTTGAGTTAATTACCAAAATCGTCTATGTAGTTCGGGCCAATATGCCAGTCCAGCCCAAAACTTTAAAAATTACTTGAACAATCCCTGACTTTTAACGAAATAGGCCAAAACAGACCATTTCATTAACTGGGTTAAGTCAGTGTCGTTAGCTCAGGGACAAAATCGTCCATTTACCTCAAATATTCTTTGTTAAATATAATAATTTTTTTTAGATAAATAATTTTCATTAACCAATTAATATTTAAAACACTGAAGTGGGACCCACCATCCACATCATATTCTTCAATCTATACCATCACCACCACCATCTTCACCTTTCATCACCACAACCACCCACCATCTCCTCCACCTTTCACCACCACCACCATCCACCCGCCAACCTCAAAACTGCTCATTATCCATCCACCCACCAACTCAATACTATTTCACATCCAAACTCTAACCCTTACAATCTTTTTTATCGATTAAAAGATCTAACTGTTCAACCGAACAGATCCTCGTTACCGTACAATCAATTAAACCTCTGTAACTTTTTTTTCTTACTGAATCTGTTTATTTAATTCACTGAATTTAGATTATTAGTAATAATAATAACAATAATAATAATAATAATATAATACAAATTTGTAGTATTAAATTACTAGTTAGCATCTAGTTGAAGCTTCACAAGGTTTTGATTATGTCAATTGTTTCAATACAGTTTTATAATGAAATTAACATTTATTATTATTTACATGTTAAAACATAATGGTGATGTGCGTAAGAAACCTAAACCCGAACTGTATCTGTAGCTGGGAAACAACTAACCGCATTGTGGATTTCATGTATTAGTAATGCCAGAACATAATATGGTTCCCAGTAAAGGTATATTTGGGAATGCATTTGGTCAAGGATCAAACACTAGGATGAAGATGGAACACATTCAGCAACAAGTTGGCCTACAAAATCGATCTGCGCAGGAGTCCTCGAGCCACTAACTCTCCTTGCACCACTATTATTGTCTATGTTAATGTCCGAATTGCAATTGATTTTGAGTATTTCTTGAATTAGGGTTTGGAAAGGGGTTAAAGGGGGAAATTTGTGGTGATTGGATGTGTTTAGGTATGAACTATGGGAGGGGTCGGATTAGAAAACAAGAAACAAAGTGAGCATCGAACAGAGCATTTAGGTATGAACTATGGGAGGGTTTTCCAGACCAAAAAACAAGAAACGGAGTGAGCATAGCATCGAACAAAGTATGTAATTGAAGAGAGATTTAATGGCTATCAGAAGTGGAGGGGAAACATAGTGGAGGGGTTTCCTAGAGGAGGGCAAGCAGGGACGGTAGTGGCTATTAACTTTAAGTTTTAACACATATGGACGATTTTGCCCCTGAGTTAGCAAGTTTGAGTTAACCCCGTTAACGAAATGGACTGTTTGGCCTATTTTGTCGAAAGTTAGGGACTGTTCAAATAACTTTTAAAGTTTTGGGCTGGACTGGCATATTGGCCCAAACCACAGGGACGGTTTTGGTAATTAACTCTTTGTTTAGCGAACGTTTTCATGTGTAGCATGGCACGTGCCTCACCAATAAGAATGCTTCTCTCTAATTCCATACTCACAAAACAAATAAACATTTTGTCTTTCCTCTCTTTTCTTCCGCTCACATACACCTCCCTCATCCATTTTTACACAAACAATTCCCCTCTTTCCTTTGCCTCATCTTTCTCTCTCTCTCCAAAAACACATCAGAACATCCTATCATGAATGGTATAAGTGATTGGGTTTCTTGAAGAGGGCATATGTGTTCTTAAAAGTGTGTCTTGTTGCAATAGAACATATTTGAACATTTTAAAGTTGAGGCAACAGACATTTGACATCATCTTAGAACATCTTGGTAATGTAATTTAGAAAATGCATCTAGAAACTGCATATAAATAAAATTGAACTATGTCAAAGTATTGTTTTACTTCTACTTTGTAAAAAAATTATCTTGAATTCATGGACCAATCCTGACACTTGATGGGATAGTAGTTTCCCACTTTTGATCTTCAAGTTTTTGAGTTCTTCATTTGTAGCTTTGATCTTCGGTATATAGCAAGAGTTTAGAGATATCCAGATATCACTCTTTAAATATGTTGGCTCTACTTTGTCCATGACTGTTCATATGGTTATGCTTCTATTCATATTTGCCAATGATTGACTACGTCATAGTCAGTGATGACTAATTCCATCTTGTTTGCTCTCATCAAAATGTGGTGTTACTAATTGTATAGATACAAAGGTCCCTAAAAGTCCCCAGGAAACTTTACGAACACAAGTTATGACGTGCTCTCTCAATTCGTGTGGTGAATCATAAGTACAAGATTAAGAGAATGATGTAAGTATCAATCTTCAATTTTGTATTAATCTTTGCTTTTATGTGTTTAGCAAAGGCATGTGACATAACACCCCAACCGATAGGGAAACCATCATCATGCCATGTAGTGACGATTGCTCAATAGCTCATGGTACTAAGTTTCAATACTTTTATTTACTTCAATTTAATAATATATATACAACTGAAATAAAATACAAATAGATCATAATAATCAAACAAGATTGGTTTTTAAATATCTCTAAGGCCTCAAGCTCCTATGTTTCCAAAGTTTGTGAATTCTTCAAGCATCAAAGTACCAAAAGCATGTTAATTTGGAAATATAGGGGTCAACTCTAAATTAAATTGTTGATGAGAATACATAGGTTTTTCAAGTAAGAGTATTTAAAATATTATTTAGCAATTAATGAGTCAAAGATATATCAAAAGCAACTTGTCAGAACACAATCTACTGGTAACAATGCATCTATTGTACAATCAACCCTTGTGTCGATAGAGACCTAACTCAAAGTGTTAGTAAAAGAAAATCCTGTTTTGATTATCCCTGAATTTATGTAGGGGGCGAGTTTGTACACCTACAGTGCTATAATCAACACAGCTGGCTTAATCAAAGCTAACGATTGTACCGAGTCCAAGTTAAATGCCACAACCAAGTTGACGAAAGTATACAAGTTATCAACATGATGAGACAAAGTAATTGCTATGTTATTTAAAAGTTCAAACATGTTTCACCCCCAATATATGGAAACAGTAAAAGTGGTGATATGTAATCTCACATATAGCAAGCAATAAGTATTTTATTTAGTTATATATATATATATATATATACACACACACATATATATATATATATATATATATATATGCATCTATGTTTATTTATTTATTTATTTATTTTGTAAAGGAAAGGTTATAATGGTATTTCCAATTATAATTTGATTCAACAAGGTATATTTAAGTAACCATTACAAAAGGTAAACCATATATTTGTTAATAAATTAAAATCTTAATTCAAAGTAATTGGATGAAAAATCCATGATGTACAGTCTCTTCTATTTCAGAAAATTTCGACTAGAAATTTCTTTAGAGAAAACTATTAAAAGAGACAAGGATGTTTGAGTAGAAATTTCTATGGGTCAGATGATCAAGCCAGGGTAGAAAAATCGATGATGTACCGTCTACCGTCTCTTCTACTTCAGAAAATTTGTAAATATCATAGCTCGTATGGTTAAGTTTCAAAGAAAATTCATGGGACTTTAATAACGGGCAGAGGGTAACAAGAGTAATGTCAGGTTAGTGTTTGAGTTTAACATATGATAAGGATTGATTTATATGGTTCTAGATTGATCATAAACACTCAAGAATCAAGAAGGCACAAAAATAAGTGTTATTAGTAATAGTTGGAATAAGTATTATGATGACCGAACTTAAATAATAGGAACACTTACGCGATTGATAAGGGTTAGATCTGTGTTAGATCCACAGTCTCACTTTCAATACACCATTAGTGTTTATATATAGGGTGTATCACAGCGAACCCACAACACCTTTGGTGTTTTGAAAACATATTGAACATCTACAAGTTACCTAAATAGAATGTCTCACCACCTTAATGTACATGTAAATCCATGATTATGTTCCGGACCGCAATCATCCATTTACCTTACATTAGGGTGTTTTGTCCTTCTATGAATCTATTCTAAAACAACACATTAGGACACAACAAGTTTCACAATTAGGATGTGTCTATGAGGCTTTGAAGATAAACACGTTGGGTTACAACAACTTGTAAACATGAGTTAGTGTATTGCTACAACCAAACAGGTGAGCCTACCAAGTAAGATATTTGCACAAATGTATCCACAAATGGATCCAATTGTTGAGAAGGTAGGATGACCTCTATCAGTCGCTTAGCAAGTTACTAGACCTCTACCGACTGTTGAACATGTACTTCAACCCCTACGAGTTGTTGAATAGTTAAACGTATAAAAATGTACCAATTAATGTAATTGTATTTGTAGTTAAAACACATAAGTGACATTTTGTAAAACCCACATGCATGCAAATTTGTAAATGCGACAAGCAACAAGTATGGTATGCGAGTTGTAATTGAGTCACCATAGATAGGGTTAATGAGTCTACTTGTGCGTTTATAAGTTGTTTGTAGACATGAAGTTCATATTCAGTTAGCCATAAGTATCACGAATAATCAATTCCCACAATTAAAAAAGAATCAAGTTTCATGCATCGAATTTTCTAGTACTGAGAACAATCGCATTTTCTCTAAGTCTTCTAGGACTATGAACAATTAATTCCATGTATCAAGTTTTCAATAATTAGGTTTCAAGTATCATGGAAGTTATGTTCCGACAAGGCATGGCACAACTTTTCTAATTGAAATCATGAGAAAACATAGAGTAATAATGTTCGAAACTAAGATTTAATAAATCATAATCCAAATCGAAATTGAGATGTTACATAGAATATCACAAAATCCAAATGCAAAAAGAAAATCGGAGTGGAACATAAGATTTAGCTTCTCTTAGATAAGAGGCTTTCAATCCAAAGCTTATCTAGTGACGTTTGCATTATCTTGACCAGTGTTTGTAGTGGCTTCAATAGTAAAAACTTGTCCTTAAGCATTAGGAAGATCGTGGTTTTGGTTTAAGTTAGGAAATCGATTATGAGAGTGGTTTGGGTCACCACAATCGAAGTACTAGCCATAATAGTATCTAGTTGGGTTTTTAGGGGTAGCAGCTTGATTAGGGCAGTGGGTTGAGTCGGAGCAGCAAGACGGTTGGCATTAGGGTTTGGGGCTGCATGTCATTTGTTGGCCAAATGACCATATCTACCACATACACTACATGGTGAAACCGTGGGATGATGATTCTTACGGATGTTACACTGTGGTAAATTCCCATAGGGAATCTTGGAGGGGGCTACTTTACTCACAGGAGTAGCAGTGGGACAATTGCAAAACCTTTAGCCTTACGCTTCTTGGGATTAGCAGAAGATGAAGTTTCTGCCTCCTTAGCTAGCTCAGCAGGGGCCTTTTCATCAAGTTTCTTGGCACCTCTTTTGAACAAGGTACCACTCTTACATGATTGTCAGTAAGGGTGGTAGAAAGACAATGACCTCATCAAGAGTTACAGGCTTACTTCCTATTACGGTATCTTGAATTTATATAAGAAGACCATTAGTGTATTTCTTAATATCTCGAGATATTGGAGTGACCATGTGAGGCACAAGTAGATTGAGTTCATGAAAATGAGTGGTGTATGCCAAGCTTTCACCACTGACCTGTATGAGGACCTAAAGTGCTAGCATTCTGATTCAGCTGATTTACCAAAGTTGGAAGAACAATGACTATTTGTTGGTCAATAAAACTTTCCATTTTTTTGTTGGAGTTCCTGTTAGTGTTGCGGTTAAAAAGGCATGAAGAAAACTCCTATGAGAAAAAAAAACTCAAAAGAATTTGAAGCATATGTAATGTGATACCCCGCATTTTCATGTTAACACTTTAACTGAACTCTAGTTAACTTGTACTTACATTCATAGCATTTTACTTTACTAGGGTTAGTTAAGTGAGTCAGACTATACACGGTTATAGGATAATAACCACATAAGCGGTAATTCGGCAAATTACCAGACCACACACATGCATTTTGGACCCCGAACGTTGGTGAAATATAAAACAAATTATTGTGGAATAGTTCGTTTGATCATCATCATCATCATCATACTCAGTGTATCCCACCTATAGCAAAAGCTAAGGTAGGGTCTGAGGAGGGTAAGATGTAGACAGCCTTACCTCTATACCTAAGAATAGAGAGGCTGCTTCCAGTGAGACCCCCGGCTCGATGTGGTTTGGTATCAAGCCTTGGACATATGGCATAGAACACTTAGCAATCGGGACAAACCTGATCGGTGCATGTACCCCTTTGTCTTTTGGCTATCAAAGCCACCACATGATGCATGATTAACCGTCCGTCGAGGGCCACACATAAATACATTATATGCGCACACCGAAAGTGGGGCGTATGTGGAATAGTTCGTTTGATATTATTTGCAATAATGTACTTATGTGAATTATTATATAATTACATGTATTTAAGCGAAACGCAATACCGACTGCGTAACCGACACATGACGAATCGATAAGGTAGTTCGAGTCTTAAAATATTGGGTTGTTTAGTTGTGGTGTTGGTTTAGATGCTTAAAGCCCAGTTATGAAGTGAAACAAAATGATAATAATAATAATAATAATAATAAAAAGACTTGGCCCAAGGCAAGCCCACACCCCATGAGGAAAGGTGTCACACCCCGCCAAGGCGGAAACACGGGATGCAACTTCGAATGATTTCCATGCACAAAGGTCACGCAAGCATCGATTAATTTAAAATAGGGACTTCGGTTAGATGACTTAGTTTCACAAACATTAAGTTAATTGTCTTAAATAAAAACCATTGTATGAAAATGTTTACGACTAAAACAACACAACAACGGCTCAAAAGGTAGTATCCCATGATGCTCGCACGCAACCCTCCCATGTTCCATTCTTCACGCTAGTTACCTGAAAGACAAGCATGTAAAATACAGGTCAACATAAAGTTGGTAAGTTCACGGGTTTTTAATAAATGGACATCTAATCCAAAACTGACTAAATTACTACCTAGCTAGGGCAAAAATCAATATGTGATCTGACATGAGCCCATAACCAAACCATGACATATTGCGCCTCGCCCATTGTACACAAAAGACAATGAATAAATGTGAAATACAAGCACTCTTTTGATATCTATCATCCTGTCAGAGCGACTGACCATGAGTGGGGGTGTCAACGCAATAGATCTATTCTGGTGTTTCATGGCTAAGTCTATAGCTAATGGTTATGATGTGATATATGCCACGAGGGCTTTATGGATCCTGAACGTTATTGTCTCAAGTTCACATAATAGTCATAAATGTAACTGAAAACTGTACGCATGTTTTTCCCCCGAAAAATGTAAAACAGTGAAAAGGGGCCGTGTAAAACTCACCTGATGTCTGAATGCTAGACTGGACTGTATCTGGCGTGGAAATATCTGGACTTTGATGCCCTAAATTCATTAAAGGCAACTTAAGTCTATAATTTGTCCAATTTACCATGCATTTGTTCACCCGACTTGAACACCTATGAACTGTATATTTCTGTACCACTATCCATTTATGTTACACACTATATATGTTGGTAAAGTTCATTTTTGTCGTTATTTGTGGCTATGATTACCCATTTGTGGTAAAAACAATGTCTTAGTTTTCCTTAGGTTATCATGTGGTATGTGTCTATTGGTCATGTGTATCTAAAAGTGGGACATGGACATACATTTCGACAATTTTGTGTAAAAACAACATATTTATGTATTTTGCCCTTGTTAAACACACAAATTTTGGTGTTTAACATAGGTTTACAAGAAAACTCTAGTGTTAAAGATTATTAACATATTTTTTTGGTTCCTTTAACACATGTTTCCAAAATCATTTTTTAAGTATCTTATAACTTTGAGAGCAAAATCCTTCTCTTGGGCCCTATCTCGGCCCTATACATACACGCATACACTCTCGTGTATGTGTATGTGTGTGTGTACGTATACGTCCGTGTGTATGTCCTAGGATGTATATATATGTACGTATCTGTGTATATACATGAGTATAAATGTTGAACTTTAATTATAATATTTGAGTGTTTAGTTGATTTATCTAACTTAGATCATGTATGGTGACATATTCATGGGTGAGAGGGCTCGGGTGAACCATGAATGTAGTCGATTTAGTGAGAAAAGAGATGGGGGTTCGGTTTGCTTACCTTGGGTGTAGCCGAGAGGAAAAAAAAGGAAATATGATGGTTCCTTCCACAATGTGGGTCCGAGGTGTTCGATGGTGGTTTGTGGCTTGCAAATGATGATGATGACCGATTGAACAAGGCCCTCTCGGGTTTGTTTGTGCTCGGCCAAAATGAAACAAGGGAGAAAGGAACTGAAGTGAAGGTGTTAGCTATGTGTTCAAGTGAGAATGTTGTGAGTTTTCTTTGTGCCTTTCCTTGCGTATATATAGCTGGAGTTAGGGAGGTTCATGTGCACATGGTGTTGTTTATTTTAGGCAAGTCAAAATCCATGTAAGGTTGTCGCAAAAGGTGTTTAACCTACTTGGTGCAAGGTGTTGACTATTGTTTTGTTGGTTCATGTAGGGCTCTTGGGAGCCGATTTATGGGGAAGGGACATGGGATTTTGTGGCAAGTCAACAAGGCTTGGAGGTCATGGGAAATCACATAGGTTCCATTCTTGTATAAGTGTCTAGGTTAGTGGATTGTTAAGATAAGAATGGTGACCTGTATGTGAGTGTATATATGCGTATGTATGTATATGTAGTGTGTGTATCATGCAGGCTAGTATTATGCCCAAAGTCAACATACTTTGCCTTTCTTGGGAATTCATGGGCCGCAAAAACATAGGGAATGGGCATGGAGGTCTTGGAAGTCAATCATTCTAGATCCAAGTGATGAAATAAAGTGGTGTGTATCCTACATGTTAGTGAGCATGAGTTTGCATGTTCATGGGTGTTTGTGGGGGGCTTGACTTGGGCCGATCATCGGGAAAGGAAAACGGATAGTTTGGGGGTGTTCCAACATGGATAGATTGGTTGTATAGTGACCTTGATTCCGATATTAGTGTAATACATGTGAATGAGATACAATTGTGTGTGTTTGGTGAGCATGTGTGCATGTATGTATGTTTATGCGTGGGTGTGTGTGGGTTGACTTTGAGCCGTGGGTGTGTGTGTGTATGGATTTTCATGTTGTGTCTTGTACATGTTTGTATACATAGATGTAGGTATCCTAGGTTAGCATCATTTTTATCTTTATTCCTACACACATTGGTATACATATATATATATATATATATATATATATATATATATATATATACGTGTGTGTGTGTTTGATTGTTTTGTTTGAGATATCATCACACGTATTGATATTGTAGATGACACATGTTTATATGTACAGGTCTACGTTGGCCAAATAATATGTAATCGTGTGCACATTGTTTGCTTTTTAACTAGTTGTATTACTAGTTTTTCATGGATATCGTAATGGGATATTTATTGTTCTTGGACATTGTTTGTTTTTGTTCTTGTTTGGACAACAAATTGGAACGATATGTTCAATTGTATTGATTCCCACAGCTAGGATTTTGCATGGATGTTCCTATAGTCTATCAGAAACTATTCAACTAATTGAGTAATTGTATCAACTAGTGTGCCTACAGCTAGACTGTATGTCTCAGGATTAACTTGTTGGAACCCTGTATGGCCCAATTACAATGAAATATGTGGAATGTAATGCTATGCACAATGTATACGTGTAGTTAAGTGTACGGGCATGACCTGTGATTTCGACGGGTGTCACATTCTCCCCCTGATAGTGGAATTTCGTCTGCGAAATATTCGGTGTTGGTAATCTGAACTGATGATCTCTTGGAAGAGATGGGGGTACTTGCGTTTCATTTCATCCTCATGCTACCAAGTGTACTCGGGTCCGCGCTTGGAATTTTAATGCACCTTGCCTAGCTTGAACTGACTGTGACGAAGCTTCTGAACCTTCCAGTCTGTTATCTCTATTGGCTTCTCTATGAAATGGAGTTGATCGTCAATGTGGATTTCCTTTGGAGGGATAACTAATGACTCATCAGCAAGACACTTCTTGAGATTTGAAACGTGAAACGTGTCGTGAACACCACTGAGTTCTTGGGGCAGCTTGAGCTTGTATGCAACTGGTCCAATTCGTGCAAGAATTTCAAATGGACCTATGTATCTAGGATTGAGCTTGCCACGTTTTTCAGACCTGGGTACTCCTTTCCATGGTGACACCTTGAGTAAGACTCTATCGCCCTCTTGGAAGTCTAAGGGTTTATGCCTTTGGTCAGCATAACTTTTCTACCTGTCCCTGGCAGCTTTCAGTCTGACTCTGATGTGGAAAATCTTGTCGGTTGTCTCTTGAATGAGCTCAGGGCCTGTCAATTACTTGTCCCATACTTCTCCCCAACACACGGGCGATCGACACTTGCTTCCATACAATTCTTCGAAAGGAGCACCTTGATGCTAGTGTGGTAACTGTTATTCTAAGAAAATTCGATCAACGGTAAATGTGTATCCCAATTTCCTCCAAAATAAATTACACACGCACGAAGAATATCTTCCAGCGTCTGAATGGTCCTTTCGCTTTGTCCATCTGTCTAGGGATTGTAAGCAGTGCTTAGGTCTAAACGAGAACCAAGGGCTTCTTACAATGACTTCGAAATCTCGAAGTGAAACGAGTATCTCGATCAGAGATTATGGAAACAGGCACACCATGCCTTATCATGATCTCCTTTATGTATAACATGGACAATTTGTCCATCTTGTCTATTTCTTTAATTGGCAAGAAATGCTCAGACTTTGTTAGACGGTTGACAATTACCCAAATCGCATCATGACCGCGAGGTTTCTTCGGTAACTTAGTGATGAAGTCAATAGAGATTTTTTCCCATTTCCAAATGGGAATCCCCGGTTGGTGTAGCATGCCCGAAGGCTTTTGATACTCAGCCTTGACCTTAGAACACGTTAAGCAACGTTTGACATAGGCCGCAATACAACCCTTAATGTTAGGCCACCAATAAAATTCCTTGAGGTCCTTATACATTATATCTACACCAGGGTGTATTGAGTACTTGGACTTGTGGGCTTTATCTAAAACCAAATCACGCAGTCCTCCATATAAAGGAACCTATATTCTGATCAAGAAATACATTGTCTCGTCAGGCTTTGTTTACAGCTGACTATCCTGACTATATAGAGCTTCTTTCCTAATGTTACTGTCCTTAAGTGCTTCCTACTGAGCTTCGCGAATACGAGCAGTGAGATCGGTACAAATAGTCATGCCTAACGGGCGAACACGCAACGTCTTAACACGTTCCTTTTGGCTTAATGCGTCAGCCACAACGTTTGCTTTCCCTGGAAGGTACTTAATCTCAAAGTCGTTGTCCTTGAGCAGCTCAACCCATCGTCTCTGACGCGTGTTCAAATCCATCTGGTTAAAGATATGCTGTAAGCTCTTGTGATCAGTAAAGACAGTACACTGTGTGTCGTACAGGTAGTGCCTCTAAATCTTGAGCGTGAATACTACTTCACGCAGTTCCAAGTCATAGGTTGTATAGTTCCGCTCGTGCACTTTGAGTTGACGAGAGGCATACGCAATGACCTTGTCTCTTTGCAGCAAGACACAACTGAGACCATGATGAGATGCATCACAATAGACAACAAAATCATTGGTTCCATCTGATAGTGAGAGAATCGGTGCGCTGCATAGCTTGTTCTTCAAAAGCTGAAAGCTGATTCTTGCTAATCTCCCCATTCGAATTTCTTGTCTTTCTGCAAGACTGTTAGGGAATGGGCTATCATGGAAAAATTCTCGATGAATCGTCGGTAATAGCCAGCTAACCCTAGAAATTGTCGAACTTCGATTGGGGTACTAGGTCTAGCCATATTCCTGATCGCTTCTACCTTGGCTGGATCAACATGTATACCCTTCGAATTCACTACGTGTCCAAGGAAATGAACTTCACGAATCCAGAATTCGCATTTGGATAACTTGGCATATAGTTTCTCAGCCTTGAGTAGATTTTGAATCACCCTCAAATGCTGCCCATGCTATTCTTGGGTTCGTGAATAGATCAGAATGTCGTCAGTGAATATAATCACGAACTTGTTGAGGTAAGGCTTAAACACCCTGTTCATCAAATCCATGAATATTGCCGGTGCATTTGTCAAGCCAAATGGCATAACCAGAAACTCAAAGTGGCCATACCGCATCCTGAAGGCGATCTTAGGAATGTCCCCTTCATGAATACGCTACTTGTGATAACTTAACCTTGGATCAATCTTCAAGTAGAAACTGGAGCCTTGCAATTGATCGAACGGATCATCTATCCTGGGAAGAGGATAACGGTTCTTCACAGTCAGCTTATTCAACTCTCTGTAGTCGATACACATACGAAACGATCCATCCTTCTTCTTGACAAACAGTACTGGAGCTCCCCAGGGTGAAGAGCTTGGTCGAATGAATCCCTTGTTGAGCAACTCTTGCAGCTGGCTGGACAGTTCCTGCATCTCTGATGAAGCTAAACGATAAGGCGAACGAGCTACCGGAGCAGCTCAGGAGTGAGATCAATACAAAACTCAATTTGTCTCGGGGGTGGCAATCCTGGCAGATCTTCGGGAAAGACTTCTGGAAAATCTCACACCACTAGGATGTCTTTGATTCTTCTCTCCTCCGGTTTCTTCTCAATCACATGCGCTAAGAAGGCAAATGACCTTTCCGTAAACATTTCTGGGCCTTCATGCAATATATGAGTCGCAATTCGTCCTTTCTCCACTCCCCTTGTATGGACAAAACCTCACCGTTGGGCAGTGGAACTTCAACTACTTACTCAAAGCAGATAACCTCGGCGCGGTTCTTCGACAACCAATCCATGCCGACAACAAGCTCGAAACTTCCAAGATCAATCGGTAGAAGGTTGACACTAAACTCATGATCTCCCAACTTCAACGCACAATTCTTAACTACTTCTTCGGACTTAATTGCCTTACCATTGTCCAATTCTATTGAGTATTGTGTGTGAAACTTATTTGACTCTAATCCAAGGGTCCTAAAGTCGGTTGATACAAAGCTTAGATCGGCACCGGTATCAAAAAGTACAGAAGTAGTATGGTTGTTAATGAGAAACGTACCCGTGACAACGCTGGGATCCTCGTGTGCATCATCCGCACCCATGACAAAAGCCCTTCCACGAGCTTGACCCTTCGGCTTGGGGTAGTCTTTCTTGAAATATTAGTAGCTCCACACTCAAAACATCCCGATTTACCATCATGGTTTTTGACCGCTTTAGCCCGACACTGTACTGTGGGATGTCCCATCCGCTTGCATTTCTCGCATTTGTTACTATCACACGTCCCCGCATGATGATACTTGCATTTTTTGCAGAGTGGGTGGAGCCCGTTGTATGGTTTGCAAGGTTCAGTAGCGGCAGAAACGAAGGCTTTGACAGTTTCGGGCTTCTTGTTGGTCTGACCCTCTGTTCTCTTTCCTTTATTGAAGTTGGACCACTTACGCTTGCTTCCGGAACTCTCACCCTTGTCTGATCCCTTCTGTGTCAGTGAGCCCATGCGTACCACATCATCCGTAAGGCTGTGGGCTAGGGTGATAGCATGCTGGATGGAAGCTAGAGTAGCAGTGGTGACCATGCTACAGATCTTAGGAGAGAGTCCCCATGTGTACCTTTCTACCCTCTAGTACTCGGGGGTAATCATGTGTGGAACTAATTGAGAAAGCTCATGAAATCGGGTGGTATAGGCAGTGATATCCGCCCCATTCACGGACAGATTCCAGAACTCGGTTTCCAATTTATGGAGCTTAGTCCACAGGTAGTACTTGTCCATCAGCATCGACTTCAACTCAGCCCTAGAAAGATTGTAGGCAGCATCACGACCCAAGGTCTGCACTTGCAGATTCAACCACGTCAACGCCTCGTCCTTGAATGTGCAACTGACATATTTGATCTTCTGGTCTTCTGAGCAACCATTGATATCAAGTACTGACTCGGTTTTCTCGATCCAACGGATGATTCCAATTGTTCCTTTTGAACCACGAAAGTTCCAGGGCTTGCATGCCATGAAAGTCTTGTAAGAACACACACGCACAGTATTCTCTACTTTTGCAGTGTCAGAAAGAATGGATTATCAACAAGAGCATTGATACAGGATCAAGATCAAGACTAAGAAGGAATAGGCAAAAGCTTTACCAGACTTGGGATCCTGGGTTCTGCATCGGCCTGCTGCGCCTGAATCGCCACTGGAGTCGGCGCGGTTCGCTTCATGTTGCACAATAGCCTATGCAATTACCCTAGCCCGGTCTGCTGAGGTGGTCGGAAAAGCTTCTTCCTCAGAAGTCGATCGAGTAGTCCTTTTGGGAGGCATGTTCTTCTAATACACAAGACTAAAAGAATGAGACACATATCACTGTATATTATTGTCAACATATGCATCAACCGAACAACTATACAATCATCACAAATGATAAGCAAGATCACAAATGCACGACACAACACAACTCAACAACAATATAGGAAATCAAACATCACACTTTTCATAGAAAGTTTAACATACTTGATACGAATTTTGTTTCTGCATAAAAATAAACTGGCATACTGCCTTACAAGTTTTTAAACCACTACATCACAGTATAATAGATGATATCCTACGGGGATGGGGGTGGAAAAGCAGCAAACAAGGCTGCAACAGCTGCAGTCATCCTCGCCTCTAGATCATCTAATCTCGCCTCAAGGTCTGCAACACACACCTCAGCTACGACACGCCCCTGCTCTGCCTCATACACATGTGTACCCAACTCAGCCAATCGATAGAGCACGGGATCCCCGGTCTTACCTGTTAGATACAGGTCATCCTTGATCTACTGGACCCTCCCACGTAACACTCCCAGCTGGGTGTCATGAAAAGCAATCATGTCTCGCACAGTGTAGTGAGCATGCCGTACGGGGGTCGGCTCGAAGCCTGTGGGTAGTGGAGTGTCAGAGGGTGATTGGGATGGCCCACTGGTCTCAAAAGTAGAGGGAGCCTCGACATCAGAATCCTTATCAGAATAGGCTAAGAATCCATCATCAATGAGCAGATATGTCCTCTTGCGAGCATGCGACCTCCTAAGTAGCTTCTTCTTGGGTGGCTCTAGTGCCTCTGGAGCTGGGGGCTGGGGATCTACTGGTGCTGGGGGCTCAAGGTCGGCCTAGACAGAAACCTCAATTGGTGTGATAGGAGTGGGTGGAGAGAGAGCATGTTTCTGAGTGGTGTACATCATACGTACCCCACCCGGACACGGGCGATATGGACGGAATGAAGGCAATCTAGGCTCTGGCGGTGGTGGGGGTGCATCCTCCTCCTCCTCTTGTCCTCTCCAGCAGGCACAACGTCCTTATCATCAGAAACAATAGGATCCACCTGCATGTGGTCCTCCTCAACATCTGAATCACTAGAGTCGGGGTCGTAACCCTGCTGAATGTCCTCGGCAAGTGGGCTCTCCGGTACATGCTCATCCTCAAAATCCGAGATGATAATAGGGTAATCGCTGTGTGCCATGATCCGAGAAATCAATAGCACACGTGCGTGTCAGTAATCATGTGGTGTACTTACTATGTCTAGTCATGTGTGGAATATGTAACTGGCATGGAACTTCCTTAGCGCGTAGAGATAAGTGTTGTATTTCTTTTCTTTGGAAAACATTTCGAAATCAATTTTGTTTAGATTATAGTTTGACTCACAAGAATCTTAGTTTGCTATAACCTCGTGCTCTGATACCAATCTGTCACACCCCGCCAAGGCGAAAACACGGGATGCAACTTCGAATGATTTCCAAGCACAAAGGTCACGCAAGCATCGATTAATTTAAAATAGGGACTTTCATTAGACAACTTAGTTTCACAAACATTAAGTTAATTGTCGTAAATAAAAACCATTTCATGAAAATGTTTACGACTAAAACAACACAACAACACAACAACGACTCAAATGGTAGTATCCCATGCTTCATGCTAGTTACCTGAAAAACATGCATGTAAAATATAGGTCCACATAAATTTGGTGAGTTCACGGGTTTTTAATAAATGGACATGTAATCCAAAACCGACTAAATTACTGCCTAGCTAGGGCAAAAATCAATATGTGATCTGAGATGAGCCCATAACCAAACCTTGACATGTTGGGCCTCGCCCATTGTACAATAAAGACAATGAATAAATGTGAAATACAAGCATTCTTTTAATACCTGTCATCCTGTCAGAGCGACTGACCAAGATTGGGGGTGTCAACCCAATAGATCTATTTTGGTGTTTCATGGCTAAGTCCATAGCTAGTAGTTACGGTGTGATGTATGACACGAGGGCTTTCTGGATCCTGAACGTTATTGTCTCATGTTCACATAATAGTCATAAATTTAACGAAAAACTATACGCATGTTTCCCCCCCCCCCCCCCCGAAAAATGTAAAACAATGAAAAGGGGTCGTGTAAAACTCACCTGATGTCTGAATGCTATACTGGACTGTATCTGACTTGGAAATGTCTGGACTGGGATGCCCTAAATTTATTAAAGACAACTTAAGTCTATGATTTGTCCTATTTACCATGCATTTGTTCACCCGACTTGAACACCTATGGACTGTGTGTTTCTGTACCACTATCCATTTATGTCACACACTGTATATGTTGGAAAAGTTTGTTTTGTCGTTATTTATGGCAATGATTACCCATTTGTGGTAAAATCAGTGTCTTAGTTTTCTTTAGGTTATCATGTGGTATGTGTATATTGGTCATGTGTATCTAAAAGTAGGACATGGACATACATTTTGACAATTTTATGTAAAAACAACATATTTAACGCCCCACTTACGGTGTGCGCATATAATGTATATATGTGTGGCCATCGGGGGGCAAAAGTTAAGTTGCACTAGTTTTAACGTTATTTTACTAATTTCGTGAAAATAACGTTAAAAACGACGGACGGTTAATCATGCATCATGTGGTGGCGTTGATAGCCAAAAGACAAAGGGTTACATGCACCGATCGGATTTGTCCCGATTGCTAAGTGTTCTGTGCCTTATGTCCAAGGCTTGATACCAAACCACATCGAGCCGGGGGTCTCACTGGAAGCAGCCTCTCTATTCTTAGGGGTAGAGGTAAGGCTGTCTACATCTTACCCTCCTCAGACCCTACCTTAGCTTTGCTATAGGTGGGATTAACTGAGTATGATGATGATGATGATGATGTAAAAACAACATATTTATGTATTTCCCCCTTGCTAACACACACACTTCGGTGTTTAACAATGTTTCCAAGAAAACTCTAGTATTAAAGATTATTAACATATGTTTTTGGTGCCTTTATCACATGTTTCCAAAATCATTATTCGAGTATCTTATAAGTTTTTATGCAAAATCCTTTTCTTGGGGCCAGTCTCGGCCATATACATACACGCATACACTCTCGTGTATGTGTGTGTATACGTATCCATCCGTGTGTATGTCCTAGGGTGTATATATATGTACCTATGTGTGTATATACATGAGTATACATATTGAACTTTTAGTTTAATATTTGAGTGTTTAGTTGATATTATCTAACTTAGATCGTGTATGGTGTCATATTCATGGGTGAGAGGACTCGGGTGAATGATGAATGTAGTCGATTTAGTGAGAAAAAGATATGTGGGTTCGGTTTGCTTAACTTGGGTGTATCCGAGAGGAAAACAAAGGAAATATGATGGTTCCTTCCACAATGTGGCTTGAGGTGCTCGATGGTGGCTTGTGGGTTGCAAATGATGATGATGACCGATTGAACAAGGCCCGCTCGAGTCTGTTTGTGCTCGGCCAAAGGAAACAAGGGAGAAAGGAAGTGAAGTGAAGGTGTTAGGTGTGTATTCAAGTGAGAATGTTGTGAGTTTTCTTGGTGCCTTTCCTTGGGTATATATAGCCAAGAGTTTGGGAGATTCATGTGTATATGGTGTTGTTTATTTTAGGCAAGTCAAAGTCCATGGAAGGTTGTGGCAAAAGGTGTTTAACCTACTTGGTTCAAGGTGTTGACTATTGTTTTTGTTGGTTCATGTAGGGCTCTTGGGAGCCGATTTATGGGGAAGGGACATGGGCTTTTGTGGCTAGTCAACAAGGCTTGGAGGTCATGTGAAATCATGTAGGTTCCATTCTTGTATAAGTCTCTAGGTTAGTGGACTGTTAAGATAAGAATGATGACCTGTATGTGAGTGTATATATGCGTATGTATGTATATGTAGTGTGTGTATAGTGTAGGATAGTATTATGTCCAAAGTCAGCATACTTTGTCACACCCCGAATTAGGTGGGCCTAGACGGAATTCCAGATTGTCATCAAACACCACATAATGCAAGCAAACACTGGAGCAACGTAAATAACTAGTATTTTATAAATATTTGTTTACATTCTTATACATTGTACAATCTCTAATATGAATATTCCAGGTAATATCTAAGGTTCTCGCTTTCCTTCTGATTCGTCCGTCGAGGATACTCCGAGTCGCAGCCACGTATTCCTCTAAACTCCAGAACATGTACCTGAACACATGCTTAAAATAGGTTTGGGTCAACAATAATGTTGGTGAGTCTGTGCGTGCGTTTAACTAGTTTAAAATAAATTTATTGTCCGAAAACAAGTTATTATTCAAAATCAAGTTTAATAGGTTTAAACAGTTCAATACATAGTGATGTACAAGCCACACGTCAATCCTAATAATGGATCCATCTACTCCCATTATGGACTCCCATGGCTAAATACGTCACACATACCTCAGTGGAGGGTTTCCCGGGCTTCCGAGTCCACTGCGTGCGGGGGATTTCCCAAGTAGTACTACCCACATATCAAGTGGCCCAATCTCCCGTTGGGTTAATGAGTGTGCTGGTTTGGTAATTAGGAGCACACCTTGTCACATCAACTGGTTCATCACCTTCTACTGGTTCTGCACTGGAAGCATGTATTCACCCCAAAACAATTTAAATACAAAAATAGGGGACGGTTCACCAGACTCACCTGGATGTAATACGGTCGTATAATATGAGAATAAGCATCTGCCATCGCGTTCTGATATCTCCCTGAGCGAATCCTAAGTCGACAATATTATTAGTCTTTGGTTTTAATTACAAAGGTTATGCGTGGGGACGAGCTTGAGCGTATGGTTTCTAACTAATGCAACTCCATGTTTTTCTATTGTTTCAGACTTTGGTATATGTGTATTAGTGTTTTACATCTTTCGTATGTTTCCTTTCATCTTATACGTTTAAAGTCCATAACTAGAGGTTGAGTCTAAAGCCTTGGTATTATAGTCCAATGTTTCGTATGTTATCATTGGTTCGTGGTTCTATTTAGTATTAAATGTCGAGTTCTAACTTTATGTTCTAAATCTATTTATTCATTTAAATTGTAGGCGTTTATGTCTTATTCCTTCATTTCAAGTCTAAGGTGTCGAGGTCTAAAGCACAACACATAAGTTAACGTCCATTCCAATCTTATGTCCTAGTCTTGGGTTCTAATGTTCAAGGAATCGAGTCATGTCTCTTCCAATAACAAGTTCATTGTTTAAATGTCTGATCTATTAATAATAACGTTTATAAAGCGCTAGTGTGTTCTATGTTTAGGTGTTATGTCTAAGCCTCGGATGTCGTTATTCGAAGAGTCAAGTAACATTATTTTAATCCATACGTTTGTTCTGCATGTCCTGTTGTCCAAGTGTCCAAGTCAAGTATCCACGTTAAGATTTGGGTATGTCGTTTTCCATATCAGGTGCCGAATGTCCAAATATCCTAAGTCGAGTGTTCAATGTTCCATGCCTATAGTTTCAATATCCAATCTTCTAAGTGAGATGTCAACCCACTATTCGATCTAACTTATAGTCTTGGTCCGAATAGAACTTTTGAAAGCTCAAGTCTTTTAACTTGTGTTGGTAAGCTGTTTCTACTTAAAATGTATAACTTATTATATTTATATATAAACATAAATAAAAATGAAGCTGACATAAAGCTTTTAGATACTGTTGAAGATGTAAATATTAATGTATATATATATAGGGTAGGGATCCTAAGAGAACCAACCCCTATTTGAGAACTGAGAGAACCATTCTGGGCCACACATTTCATATAAAGGCAAAAAAAAAAAAATTTTTTTTTTTTTTTTGCTTTAATCGCACATTTTTATGCAAGGAAAAATTTTTTTTATTTTTTTTGAATTTTTTTTTCATTTATACATATGTGTATATGTCAATTATACATATGTGTATATAGCAATTATACATATGTGTATATAGCATTTTTCAGCTATACATATGTGTATATTTCGGTTATACATATGTGTATAATTGCATTATACATATTATACATATGTGTATAATGCAATTATACACATGTGTATACTGAAAAAAAAATAAAAAAAAATTTCTTACATATAAAGCAGCGATTTTTGCAAAAAAAAAAATAATTTTTTTTTTTTGCCTTAGAGAAATGTGTGGCCCAGAATGGTTCTCTCAGTTCTCAATTTGGAGAAAGGTTCTCATTTGAACCAAATCCTATATATATATATTATTGTTGTAGGTGAATGTTCAAATGATAATCGTATTGGTTATAAGTTCAGAAAAGGAAAACATAAGTTCTATACAACTCAGATACCTAAATTTGATTTAAATATGGGTGATGATGTATTGACAGATTGTAGTGTTCAAAAGTTTTATGGCATTTCACAAGGTACAAGGTTCTTTTTGTTTTTATGTTATTGAATTTCCATTTTATAATTTCTCTTCATTTTTTAAATTATGTGGATCATGGAGATGCTATTTTTGTCTGTTCAAAATGTCAAGCATTGTTGTGGGAAAATGAAACACTTAGAGGAAATAAATATCGTAAGAAAACAGTGTTTACGCTCTGCTGTTCGAATGGTAATGTTAAACTTCCACCATTAGCTGATCCACCGGCATTGTTACGGAATTTGTATAAAGGTCATACTCCAAAAACCCAGAACTTCATGTATAACATTAGAGCATATAATATGATGTTTTCTTTTACGTCTCTTGGTGGCAAGATTGACAGAAGTTCTCACAGAGGTAAAGGTCCTTATGTATTTAGACTTTAGGGTCAGAATTATCCTCGAATTGGTAGTTTTCTTCCGGATGATGGAGAACAACCTAAATTTTCACAACTTTACATATACGATTCAGAAAATGAAGTTGTAAATCGTCAAAAGGCAGTTAGGTAATTTTTATAGTTAATGTTTTACATTTTTTTCTACTTATTTCTCATATCAGTTTTACATACGTTTATTCTTTTAATTAAATGTTATGGTTAAATTTTCTATTTTTATGCAATTCTGAATTAGAATCTAATTCTACTCCAAAAAATACCCTTGATCTTAACACCATCAGCATTCTTAAAGATATGTTGGATTCCTGCAATCCTCTTGTCAAATCCTTCAGAATGGTAAGAGATTATTTTCAAGAAAATGACTTTGAAAAAGTATCATTGAAACTTATTCAAACAAGAGATAAGGATGGAAGAGTTTATAACCTCCCAACTGTGTCAGAAGAGATATCATTGTTCAATCAAAGGCTGATGGACTTAAAAGAATTAGTGAATTTCATCCTTCTTATCTTGCCATGCAGTATCCACTTATTTTCCCATATGCTAAAGATGGTTACAGACTTGGTATTAAACATAATGGGATTGATATTGATAATGAAAAAGTTAGAACCAATGTTTCATTGAGGGATTTTTTTTCTTACAGGATACAAGATAGGCATAATCAGTTTTCATTAATAGTTCATGCGCAAAAACTGTTTCAACAGTTTTTAGTTTATGCGTACACAATGGTAGAGTCTGCTCGCTTATATTATATAAAACATCAACAACCAAAACTTAGAAACCAAAGTTTTAAGAATTTGAGTGCTATAGTCAAAGGTGGAGAGAATAATGCATCAAATTGTGGTAAACGTATAGTTTTGCCTTCATCATTTACTGGTGGTTCTAGATATATGATGCAAAAGTAAATGGATGCTATGGCAATTTTCAAGGCAGTTGGATATCCGGATTTATTCATAACAGTTACTTGTAATCCAAAGTGGCCTGAGATTTTCAGGTGTTTGTTTGATAAACGTCATAGCGCAGAAGATAGACAGGATATTATATTTAGAATATTTAAGATGAAATTGGATAATTTAATCAAAGATTTGCACAAGAATAAACTATTTGGTGAGACACAAGCAGGTACCTTTTAATAAATATATTTAATGGTTTATCAATAAAAGTATTCTTATTTAACTACTAACTAATGTTACTGTTATAAATTTTTCATTTCTTTATACCTTTGAATTTCATAAACGTGGACTGCCACATGCCCACATATGTTTGTTCCTAAATGCTGAAAGCAAATTCCCAACTGCATCTAATATCGATCGTGTCATTAGTGTAGAGATCCCCGATAAAGTTGTAGATCCTGAATTGTATGAACTTGTGAAGCAGTTTACGATTCATGTACCTTGCGGTACAGAAAGCCCTCAATCTCCATGCATGGTTAACTTTAAATGTTCTAAAGAGTTCCCCAAAAAATATGTGGATGAGAGTTGCGTTGATTCTGATGGTTATCCAGTCTACCGTCGTCGTGAAACAAGTAGTAGAGTTGAAAAAAAGGGTGTCCAGCTTGATAATAGGTATGTAGTTCCTCACAATCCTGTTTTGCTCAGAAAGTATCAATGCCACGTGAATGTTGAATGGTGCAATCAGTCAGGTTCTATTAAATATTTGTTTAAGTATATTAATAAGGGACCTGATAGAGTTACGGCTTCTGTTTTCCAATCGAAGTCTGCTAACAATGATACCGAGCAAAACAATGAGGTAAATGAGATAAAGACATACCTTGATTGTAGGTATATTTCTGCATGTGAGGTTGCTTGGAGAATATTCAAATATGACATACATTATAGATATCCTATTGTTGAAGTGTTGCCTTTCCATTGTGAAGATGGTCAAAGTATTGTTTATGATGATGATTTTAATTTATGTGATATTGTGAATAATCCAACGTTGAAATTGTCGATGTTCACGGATTGGATAGAAACTAATAAAACTAATGAGTTTGCCAGGAAATTGAAATATATAGATTTTCCGAATTACTATGTTTGGTCACGTAAAGAACGGAAGTAGAGCCCAAGAAAAAAGCATTTACAGTCTATTGGCAGGATACATTATGTGCCTCCATCTCTTGGTGATTCTTACTACCTCAGGATTTTATTAAACCATGTTACGGGAGCTACCTGTTACAATGATATAAAAAGAGTTGATGGTGAAGTGTTTGAAACATATAAAGATGCCTGTTTTGCACGAGGTTTGTTAGATGATGATAAATTATATGTTATTTCCATTAAAGAAGCAAATGACCGGTAAACTGGAGAGTTTTTGCGATCCTTTTTTTGTAATGTTGCTATTGTCAAATTCAATCTCTCGTCCCGGTGAGTTTTGGCATCAAACAAAAGCTGTATTATGTGAAGACATTGTTAAGAAAGAAAGGGATATAACTGATATAGAAGGTAATTTCATTAGTCTCTCAAAGTAATTATTTTAAAATAAAAAATTATTAAATATATTTTAAATTCAATGTTACTAATACTTTTTAACATTTTTTTACAGTGTTGAATCTTAACCAAGAAGAAGTTGAAATTTGTCTATCAAAGATCGAAACATTGTTGCTTAACAATGGAGTACACTAAAAACTTTCCAGGCATGCCAAATGCTCCTGAAAATTATGTTTCAGCAATAAATAATCGATTGATATTGAAAGAACTTTCTTATGATAGATCATCTCTACGGATTGATCATGTTGAGTATTTAAAGTGTTTAACTGCTGAACAGCATAGAGTTTACAAAACTGTTATGGATATGGTTGCAAAAGGTGAAGGGGGTGTGTTTTTTGTATATGGATATGGTGGCACTGGGAAAACTTATCTTTGGAAGACTTTTTCGACTGCTTTAAGGTCAAATGGTGAAGTAGTTTTGAATGTTGCTTCCTGTGATACCCCGCAATTTCAGGTTCTCACTTTAACTAAACTCTAGTTACATACCTTGCATTTTACTTAACTAGGGTTAGCTAGATAGGTCACACGTTGCACAGTTATAGGTTAATAACTGCATGAAGTGGTAATTCGAGGAACTACCAAACTATTTAAATGAGTAGTGAACCCCGGACGTTGGCAAATTGTTAAACAAGAAGATTGTGAATTAATGGTTTGAGATTGATTGCAATTACGTGCTTCTATGAATTTCTGTGAAACTATGTGCAAACTGTATGTGATTACGTGACTTAAACCGAAAACGTTAATAAAAATCATAATAGGTGGACCATTAGGATGGTTGGGGGCTTAACACATGGGGTTACACTTGTTATTGTCCAAAATTGCGAAAACATCGAAGAAAACACACTCTACAACAAAGCAGGTCACCCGGAGCGGGCCAGGGAGAATCGACCGGTCGCGCGATCCATCCGACCGGCCGCGCGTTGGGTCTTGACGAACCCTAACCGCCTTAATCCACTATTTAAACACTCTTAAGCCTCATGCAACCCCTAAACTCAACCCTAATCGCCCCCTACTGCCCTATTACGAAAATATCAGCCCTTAACACCTGCTAAGGCTCAAGAACACCATTCGGGAAGCGTTAGGAGCAATCGATTGGTGATTCTGAAGTGCTTGTGGTATAATCTTCATTCTCTTGTGTTTTAATCTTCTTTAATATGTTTTTAAAACATCAAAACCTTGTTTATCCAGGTCTGAAAGTATCTTATAAAAGTTAAAACATGATGTTCATAAAGATTAAAGAGGTTAAGCATGTTATTATGTAATGAATGTTATGTGTTTGCATGATCATGTGTGTTCTTGATGTTTTAGATATCTAGGGTATGATGAATGATAATATAAACATATATCTTTCTAGGTTTTGATCAGATTATGTCTTATTAATGTTATAGGATGTTTGTTTGGTGTTGTTAATCGATAGTATGCAACTAGGGTTCGATATAGTTGATGTTATTGCATGATTAAAATCTGGACAGAATCTGAATGTCAACTTGTAGGGTCTGTTACATGAGTTAAAACTGTAGTCCCAAAATACTAGATCTTAAGTGTGCACTAGATTGTTATCAACTAGAAACACCTATTTGTTAGGTGTTTTAGTTGATTAATCTATGAAAACTAAAAGACTAGATGAATATTGTAAGAACCGACACACAAGAAACATAAAGACACGATTCCATTAAAGATTTCAGCTTCAAACAACCATGGATGATACAAGTTCGCACTACATAAAATAAGTTCGCACCTTTACTACTTGTGCTCTCAAAGATACATTCAAAACCCTAACCCTAGCTGCACAAATGAGCTCCTATTTATAGGGAAAACCTGAGGACTGCGAACTTAATGTTAAGTTCGCAGCCTCCGTCAATTAGGTGCGCAGTCTAGGGTTTCCTAGCATACACTATGCTTTAATTACATATTTAACCCTCCAACTCTAGCATACAACTAAACATGGTTAAACCTGGTAACTGTGGTCTCATATTAACCCAACAATACTCCCCCTAGACCACAGCTACCAGTGCTACACTATCAATCTATCTCGACATCACTCAACTCCCCCTCTTCTCTTGCTTGACGTGCCGGGAGTGCTTGAACTATGCTTTCATCAACGATAGGTTCTTCAGTGCGAGGTTCTTGAACATGTGTTTCTTCAGTGAATGGTACTTCAGTTGGTGGCTCTTGAATGAATAACTCAGCTAGATCTACAGTTGTTTGATCTTGCTGAGTCTCTGGAGCTGTGCTTGGAGAGACTGGTGGTACTTGTGAAGGCTCAGGATCAAGATCAACTGTTGCTGGAGAAGCTTGTGTTTGAACCTCTGGAGTAGCTTCGGCTTCTGATTTCTTTGCAGCAGCAGCAGCAACAGCAGCAGCTAGCGCTCTGTCATCTTTCGCTTTGTCAGCTGCGTTGATCTTCGCCACCAGATCGATCAGTTCTTGCTTTCGCTTCAGCGCTCTTTCCACAGCCCTTCTAAACAATACAGCTTCCTCAAACAACACGTTACCAGCACCAACATTTATCTGATTAGCAAAGAGAGTAGTTAAATCAGATGGATTCAAAGCAAACACGTCCACTGGATCAACTATTCTCAATGCTTCTGTGTCATCTCTCAATTTGATAACGGCTTCACCGGTTCTGCTATCATAAAACCACTTCTTAAAGTCTGCCAAAAGCACAGGAAGCTCAGGACGAATGGGAACCCTAGTGACGACATCTGGAGGGTCTATCACATAAGTTATCATTCCCCGTCCGGTTGCAGGATCAATTCTTTTCTTCGACATCCTTCGCCTCGGCTTTTGTGGCTTCCATTCCTTGAAGTCACGTGCACACTCATTTTCAATAAAAACAGACACTATGTCAGCATTGGTACACCCAGAGTGGTTCAGAAAGGGAGTTCTGCACATCTCTCGTATGTCCCATCTTGGAAGGGACTTCAAATTCGGTCTTCCCTTGAAATACTGAATGACGCCTCCCCTTCGCTTCACAAAGAAAAGACGTTTGAACCCATCATAGCCCCAGCAGACGACTCTTTCCTGATGAGATGCACGAGTGTGGTGAATGGTCTGGTGCAACGCAGGAATGGTGATTGGTCTTCTTGGAAACCAACTTGCTCTCTCAGGATCCAATACATACCCATCATCCATTTCATACACTGTCTTTTCCCCCGCACCTATTTCTACAAACGTTTCAGGCATCTCGTCTTCACTAATCTCATCTACATCACTCTCTTCTTCCTTTCTTTCTTTCTCCTTTTCTTCTTCCATAAATTTTCCGAAATCAAAGACCTCATCAAACGTCAATTTTGGAGCATCGGTACCCTGAGTCTTTAATTCCTGAAGCATATCAAACATCTTCATCTGGACCTCAGTCTGAAACTTAATCAAATAGCGCTGATCTTTAACCACTTTTTCAAGACTTCGGTTCTTGTGTTTCAACTTCTTCAGCTTCTTTCTCAACTCCTGATTATTATAGATTTGATTCTTCAACATACAGATTTCTTTGGCAGCATTCTTTCCCACCTCCTTTGATAACTTCTCATACAATTCCTGATGCACCGGTTTTTGACGAGATGCACCAGGAACAGATGATGATGGTACTGACTGTTTCTTTGCTGGAGGCTTGGGAATGGGTGGTCTTTCAGAGGAAGGGCCAGGCCTAGCAGTAGAGGGCCCTGGCCTGGCAGTGGAAGGCCCAGGTTGACCCTCCATACCAAACATCTGTTCCAGAATAGCTTCATTCTCCTCATCTTCTTCAGTCATAACCCGTGGCCTTTCAGACGCGGGCAACTGTTCTCTTCTTCTTCTTCTCTCTGCCTTTGCACGTTCAGCATTCAGTCTGGCAGCTTCAGCCATTTCAAGTTCCTCGGGAGTCAACGATTCTCTCCCTTCCTGTAGTAAACCAGTAGGCCTGTTTCTTTTGGTCGGCCTTTGTGGAACAGGATCAGATGCTGCCCTTTTACCAACAGATCGTTCACGGGCAACATCTTCAGCAGTGTGCTGAGGAACAGTGGTAGCAGGTACAGTAGGAGCAGGTTCAGTAGAAGCAGGTTCAGTAGGTTCAGGTTCAGTTGCAGCTGGTTGTTGAGTTCTAGCAGTATATTGTTGTCTTCTCTTCATCTCACTGAATAGCTTCATAACAACTGGATAGCGTTGAGCAGAGTACATGCTTTCCAGCATCGGTTCCCAATCAGGTGTGTTGCATTCAGTAAAGAATCGTGCACCCTTGGCAAAACCGTATTTATCACCCAGGGGCAGATCCTCATGCTGCGAGTTAATCATCATCTGAACAAACCGAGGATACATCGTCCATTTCTTCTTTGTATCTTGGGCATTCCTCACCATACAATCAAATACCAATCCCGACAGATTAAAAGGCTCATTCTTGCAGACCTTGATCATAGCTGTTGCCCAGTCGGGACTGAGTGCATTATAACCCCCTTTTCGGTGACATAGAGACATCAGGAATACATGACAGATAAGCTTCCAGTCTCTGGTTAAATGACTCTTTTTGATATCACCTCTTGCATCGAAGTCTCCTTTGTATCCGAAGTTTAAGAACTCTTGATGGATCACAGTCTTCGGTAAAGATCTGACAGTCTCTGGTTGATCCTGAAATCTTAGAACCTGTCTCACTGTGTCTTCTGTGATGATAACTGCCTTGTTTCTGACTGTGGCTTTAATTCTCTTGACTCGAGCCACTGTTTCCACTCTTGCAGATCTCCAGAAGTCTTCAATGTGAGAACTGTAGACTTCAACTTGCTGCTCAACTGCATATCCGATCCTGCTTCTCCTGATCCATGCAACTACGTCCCGAAACTTTGAATCGTCAGTTTCCAGAATGATCGCCTGGTTGTGCATTCCTCTAGGATCCCATTCAAGCGCCATCTGTTTTGGACACGTGCACGAAAATTAAGTTAGACTTTTGATTTTGAATTGACTAATGACAGACACTTCATTTTCTTTGACGGACGACGTACTTAGACTAGGTTTGGTTTCAAATTGGTTTTACGTGTGTTATTTATTTTATGGATTAGATTTTAACGTGCATATGATTTGTTTCGTTTTCCATATTAATAGTCATTTAAGTCCAGTTACGGTTTACAGTTGAATCAGTCAAGTTACGTAGTCCGGTCAAATGTCCTGAAAAGTCAAGTCAATGGTCAAAAATTTGGTCCAAAATCAAGTCCACAGTTAAGTTCGCAGTCCAAATCAGGACTGAGTACTTGTTGCTTGGTACGCAGTCAATAGGTCAGGATAGGTAACCTAAGTGCGCACTTGGTTTTACTCGGGAATGTGTGGTGCGCACTTGGTTTTACTCGGGAATGGTTGGTGCGCACTTGGTTTTACTCGGGCATGATAACGGCTTGGAAGGGTTATCAGGTCTGCGTACTAGACTAGTACGCAGCCACCTAAACTTTCGTTTAGGATTTTAAGTCCACACCCAAGTTCGCAGTTACATTAGGGTTTTGATTCTTGAATCATATGAAGCAAGTGCGCATTCATATGAGACAAGTGCGCAAATATTCAAGTTTTCAGGTACGCAGTTCCTCAAAACCCCAACAATCAAACTGATTTTATCAATGTTTCAAACTCAGATCCTGTCAATACACGAAGAGATTTGGTTAGAAACATTTAACTACCTTTAACAACACACAAACACTAAAGAGAATAGAAGGGATGGATTAAGAAGGGTGGCACACGGTGGTTAAAATGAAGAGTACGGTGGTGATGGTGGCTGAGATGTTGAAAATTAGGGTTTGGATAAATTTTAGATAAAAAGTAAAAATGGAATTAACTGCGTATTTATAGATACAGTGATTGGGCCGCGTACTTGACAATTAAGTGCGCAGGCCCATGAGCCCAGTCAAGTACGCGAGCCCAATTAAGACTTTTAAAGAAATCCTTTAAGTGCGCAGGCCCAATAAAGAGAGCTTTTAAGTGCGCAGGCCCAACAATCAACAAATAGCCTTTTTAACCAAAGATTTGAGTTTAGAGATCAACCGTTTCTCACCTTTTGCATCAAGATCATACTAGTCATACCTGCCAAACCACGTTTCAACTTTCCTTTGGATAGCTGCAGCCCAAGAAAAACTGTCGGTATATTTGTCCACTTAAATCCATGCCTCTCGTCTTTCAACATACCTTATATGATGATCTTTATCATGTTTTGGTAATATTGACGACGTGTTAATGGACCCCACTTGTGCCAGGTGTAAGCCTACCAATCCTCAAGGTTTATTGAGTTATAATGATGAGAGCTTCAGGTCTATGTTTCCATAAGCAGAGAAGATGATCATTATGTCAATCAGATGATGAGAGCTTCAGGTCTATGTTCCCATAACAAAGAAGATGATCATCTGATTGCTTTTTGAGCTATCTATATGTTTGCACGTCACTAACATTGCGTGTCTTTTGTTGCTCATTTTGATTTTAATAGCCCCGCTTTGGTAGCTTGCACTCTTAGGTGTCTTTTGATTGCTTATGCACAAAATTTTCTGTGTCTTTTGATCTCTCAACCTGTGTATGACCGGACTCAGCTTGTGCAAGCCTGAAGCACAGTGGGAATCCAGCACCTCGTGTAGACTTTTAGTTTGTCATCTTTTAGCAGTCTACTCAATTCCAGGCTGAATCTACCGACATGTCGTTGCTTGAAGCCACAACGTCCTCTGGGTCCTATTCACATGCTGACAAATATGATTAGATCCTATCATTTCTTGATTGTTTTTGAAAAAGTTTTTTTTTTAAAACTTGCAAATTCAGGGATCTACCGGTTTATTTCTCCCCCAAAAATCTTTATTTTATTTTAAAACATAAGATTTTTCTATAATTTATTCACAAAGTAAAGTTTTTTTTTTTTTTTTTTTTTTTTTTTTTTTTTTAAATTAAATCATTCAAAGTTGATCATTTCTAACCAAGTCACCAACTGACGAAAACGGGTTTTGTCGAAAGCTTTGGTAAAGATATCTGCCTTTTGATCAGCAGTATCGATAGGCAACACCTGTATGTACCCCTTGTCGTGCGCATCGCGAATTGAATGAATCCGAATTTCAATATGTTTAGTTTTCGAATGATCAATTGGATTCTTCACGATGTCACGACAGGCATCATTATCAATGTAGATAGGGGTTCTCATGATATTCAAACCGTAATCCAACAGCTGATTTTGGATCCACAACACTTGACAGCAACAACTGGATGCGGCTGTGTACTCAGCTTGAGCAGTAGATATCGACACAGTGGTCTGCTTCTTGCTTTGCCATGACACGAGCCGGTTCCCCAGAAATTGACAGCCACCAGAGACAGACTTTCGGTCAATCCTGCAACCTGCATGATCACTATCAGAGTACGCAATTAGGTCAAAATTGTCACTCTTAGGATACCATAAACCAAGTTTTGGTGTTCCTTTGAGGTAGCGGAAGATTCTTTTGACTGCAGTCTCATGAGATTGCTTTGGATTTGACTGAAAGCGGGCACAGCATCCAACTGCCCACATGATGTCCGGTCTGCTAGCTGTAAGATACATCAAGGAGCCAATCATAGAACGGTAAGTGTGCGGGTTCACAGAAGGTCCTTCAAGATCTGGTACAAGTGTTGTTTGAGCTGCAAAAGGAGTGTTGGACGGTTTGCAATCCGACAGGTTGTACTTCGCCAGAATGTCTCTTGTGTATTTAGCTTGATGAATGAGAATACCGTCTTCCTTTTGTTGAACTTCAAGACCTAAGAAAAATGATAGTTCTCCCATCATGCTCATTTCAAATTGAGACTTCATGATACTTTCAAATTCCCTGCACAAATTTTCGTCAGTTGAACCAAAGATAATATCATCAACATAAATCTGAACAAGGATAGAATGTTTGTTGACTTCTTTGGTGAACAAGGTCATGTCGATCTTCCCTCTCGTGTATCCATTTTGCAACAGATATGAGGACAAGGTCTCATACCAAGCTCTAGGAGCTTGATGGAGACCATAGAGAGCCTTGTCCAATTTGTAGTATCTGTTTGGATGATGAGGGTCTTCGAATCCGGGCGGTTGGCACACATAGACTTCTTCTTTGATTTTCCCATATAAGAAAGCGCTCTTCACGTCCATCTGAAAGACTTTAAAATTTCGATATGAAGCATATGCCAAGAAGATGCGTATGGCTTCAAGTCGAGCGACTGGAGCGAAGACTTCCTCATAATCAATCCCCTCCTGCTGACGAAATCCTTGAACAACCAGACGAGCTTTATTCTTGATTACCACGCCACGTTCATCCATCTTGTTGCGAAAGACCCATCTTGTCCCAATAGGATATTTTCCTTCAGGCAGATCAACGAGCTCCCACACTTTGAGCTTTCTGAACTGAAATAGTTCTTCCTGCATGGCCTCAACCCAGCTTGCATCTCTAACTGCATCTTCAATGCTGAAAGGTACGGTTTGAGATAAGAATGCTGAGAGAGCAGTGTTGAGCTTGTCTGTCTGATTTCTGGTAAGAACACCCTCACTGATTGGTCCAATGACATTTTCAATTGGATGGTTCTTAGAAGATTTAAATCCCATATTTTCTTCTTCTTGCACTTGAAGAGGAAGGTTCGAAAGATGATCTCCAGGTGTAGAAGAACTGGATGGATCATTTACAGACTGCTGATTTGAATGTGTTCCTTCAGCATTTGACGTGCTTTCAGGAGTGTTAGAGGTTTCAGCAGTAGTATCACCATTATTAAGTTGAGGAACAATAGGATCAGCAACCAGAGGAGAGAAACGGGTGGTAAACGGTGCGACTTCATCATCAGAAGAGTAGAGAATATTTCCAAACGGAGAAGAGCTTGTGGCTTGATTTTCAGGAGCTGGTTCTGCATGAGCTTGCTGTTCAGGAATGACAAAGTGATTGAACACAACATCCACATCAAAGAACCAGTCAGGACCGGTTCCAACGTTGGTGGAGTTGGATTCTTGCCAGTCAACATAAAAGGATTCCAGAACCATCTTGGTGCGTTTGTTGTATACCCGATAAGCCTTTTGACTAGACGAGTATCCAACAAAGAAACATTCGTCTCCAACAGCATCAAACTTCATGATATTCTCAAAGTTGTTTAGAAGAGTGCAAGAACATCCAAACGGCCTGAAATAATCAATGAGAGGTTTTCTTTTGAAAAGCAATTCATAAGCTGTTTTCCCACGAGGCTTGACAATCAAGACCCTGTTAAGAACATAACAGGCGGTATTCACAGCTTCTGCCCAGAAGATGATCGGTAACTTAGAGTCAATGAGCATGGTTCTGGCAGCTTCAATCAGCGTACGATTCTTCCTTTCAGCCACTCCATTTTGCTGAGGAGTCCTTGTAGCACTATATTGGAGATGAATTCCTTTCCCGCTGCAGAACGACACGAAGGTTTGGTTCTTGAATTCTGTTCCATGATCACTTCTGATTGACTTTACTTTTAACTTGATTATATTCTCGATCAAGGGAACGAACAGCATCAAGGTCTCAGCAGCCTCACTCTTGAATTCCAGAAAGTACACCCATGTGAAGCGAGAGTAGTCATCTGTAATCACCAAACAGTAAGACTTTTTACCCAAGCTCTTTACACTGATAGGACCAAAAAGATCCATATGTAATAATTGAAGAGGTGAGTCAATTGAGTTCACTGTTTTGGACTTGTGCGATTTCTTATGTTGTTTACCTTTGGCACATGCTAAGCATTTTTCAGAAAAAGGGAATTCCTTAGAAGGAAGACCTCTGACTAGATTAAGTTTAGAAAGTTTGTTTATATTTTTAAAGTTAACATGACCTAATCGCCTGTGCCATAACAGTGACTCTGACTCGGATGCCTTTGACAGTAGACAAGTCATTGGTTGTTCAGACTTGGCATCCCTCATGTTTATCACATAAGTATTGTTTTGTCTGGGGGCTTTTAGCATGATCATGTCAGTGGATGGTTTAAATCCTGGCTTTAGGAAGATGCATTCCATGTCGTTAAACAACACTGAGATTCCTTTGTCACAGACTTGTGATACACTCAAAAGATTGTAGCACAGTTCTGGAACATAGTTGACGTCCTCAAGTGTTAGTGCGTCAGAGACTACATCTCCTATGCCAACGATCTTTCCACCCTTCTCATTCCCAGCAAACGCTACAAATTCTCCATCAATGAACCGATAGTTCTTGAGGAGTTCTTTCAATCCTGTCATGTGTCTTGAAGCGCCGCTGTCGACATGCCATAGATATCTCATGAGAGCTATCAGCCATTTTTGTAATTTATTCTGCACATACAAAAACAAAAGAGAAACAAAGCTAAACTAAAGAAAATCTATGTACAGTGAAGATTCTGCCTGAAACTTAAGTAACTTTGGGAATCCAAGTTTGTTTAAGTTTTGATCTGTCATGGTTTTCTCCCAAAGTTGACTCTTGTTTCTTCCACATTTGCGTATTTTTAACAAAACTTTTTACGGTTTCTTGAAGATTTCTTAATTGATCCGAAAAAGAGTTTTGTGTTTTGACATCTTTTTGTGATTTAGGTTTTATGTGACAGTTCTTGACCACGTGACCCTCTTTTCCACATCTGAAGCATTTAGAATGCTTAGGCTTGATCTTAGGAGAAGATCTGGATGATGATGGTTGTGATGTTCTTTTCTTGATCTTGTTTGATCTTGAGCTTTCGGTTGAGCTTGATTCTTCCCTGTTGCTACTTGATTCTTCATTGATGTCCAGATTAGTTAAGCTGCAGCTGCTCTCTGTATCACTCAGTGATTCTTCAGAACTTGAGGTACCTGTTTCACTTTGTGATTCTTCAGAACCTGATACATCTGTGGATGAGGGGATAAATTCTGGGATTTCCTCAGTGAGAAATTTCCCAAACCTGTTACGCTTAAGTTCTGGCACAAACACAGATGGTTTGACCACATGATTATTATCAGAGAATGCAGCATTAAGATCAACACACACAGGAATAACATTGTCAACACAAACATTAGATCGTTTGATAGGAGGCTTCCTATCATCGGGAGCCATAGCCCCTTTCAAATCAAGTTTACAGTCATCCAGCCTAGTTAAACTATTACAGTCATCCATCCTAGGCAAACTATTACAGTCATCCGATTTAGTTAAAGTTTTACATTCATCCAAAATAAAATTGTTTTTCGAATTTTCATTGTTCCAGATAAACCAATTCACTGTTGAGTAATTGGCACCCGGATGTCCTAAACCCACTGTCTGGCCACCACAACACACATCATCCTCCACCTGAGCCTGTTGGGTCACATCTGCAGTACTTTTACTTATGTTAGTATTTGACTCAGATTCATCACATTTATTTTCAAAAAGGTCATTTTTTGGATGAGGTGTTGGAATGGGTATGTATTCACTTTGGCTCAAGGGTAAGAATAGAGATCTTTCGATTCCATTCTTATCCTTATACCCAATTCCATCCTTTACGAATGATTGTCTTCCACATTCGATTATATCAGCTTGAGCCCGTTTGCTCACATTCCATTTATCCACAACAATTTGAAGACGAGTTGTCTCATTTCTAGATTTCTCTAGTTTTGAGGTTAAATCGTTTATCAGAAAATCTTTCTTAAGCACAAATTCTTTTAAAGTTTGCATTTCAGCTAGAGTTGCATTTAACTTTCGCTGATATGCCCACTCGTTTTCTTTCATTTCAGTATTTATTTTACGAATGTCATCCATTTCTCTTAAGACTCGTCTGTTGTGTGATAAACAGTATGCGACAGCTGTAACACACCTAGGTGAGCACAGTTTAGATTTAATTTCTAAAGGAATATTTACCATGTCCCTTTCCTCAGCTTTCTTAGAGGAACTCTTCACCTCCTCAGCGACCTTCTCAGATGAAGTCTTCTCAGCAATCAGCGCCTCCTCTCTCTTCTCATCATTCACCTTCTCATCAGACAACACACTCTTCAGCCCGGCATACTTCTGCATTTCCCCCTTTAGAACCTCAGCAGACGATCCTTCAACAGAGTTTGCACCGCTTGAAGATTTGGTGCAGATTGTGGCCATCAGGGCTTTGTTAACTTCAACCTCAGCAGCGGCAGCCTCTTCTCCCCAGTCGAAGTCTTCAACAACCAAGGCCTTTTGTGGCTCCTTATCATTTCCTTCATTGCCATCGGTTATGGCCACCAACCTCTTTGCAGGCTTAATTTCAGCTTGGTTCAGTGTGGGGCATTCGTACTTGAAATGCCCGAGGACCTTGCAGTTGTAGCACCTGATCTTGGACTTATCAAACCCAGCCTTTCCCATACCAACTCTTCTCCCGGTTCTATCTTGAAAACGCTTCACTCGTAAAGTGATCATAGCCATCTGCCATTTCAGATCCATCTCTTCCATGTCATCCGGGTCAACCTGATACATATCCTCTGGGGACATCATCTCATTTTTAATCTCTCCAGTCTTCAACGCTTCAAAACTGCTCATGAAAGAGTTGAACAGTTCCACATGTTCAGCAGCCAGTTTAGCAGCCTGTGGAGTTAGAGTCTTTGCAGCCCTTTCAGGATACATTGGAGCTTTCCCAGAACTTGAACTACCAATCCCTGCAGAATCCACATACGAATGCAACGAACTTGAACTCATATCACCGATTGGGGCCATCAAGGCCAGATTCTTCATAGCACCACTGGAAGTCACCTTCGGGACAGTCTGATTCATTTCTCTTTTAGTGATGTCCATCTCAAATGATTTCAGAGTGTTAATGAGATCTGCCAAAGTAGACTGAGCATCCAAGTAGTCCTTTTTGATCAACATACACTGGACACTCCACTCCTTTGGGAGAGAATCGAGTAGCTTCTTGATGGAGTTGCGGTTGTTCACAGGAATACCCGCTTTCTTCATCTTGGTCAACAAATTCATGAACCTGTCAATGTGTGAAGACAGGCTCTCACCACGGATACTTCCAAACATATCGTACTCCTTCTGAATCATATCTTGTTTGTTTTGCCTCATCTCAGCATTGCCTTCATAATACTCACTCAGAGCAAACCACAGATCATGCGCTGATCCGTATTCTTCAAACATGTTGTAAACGTCATTTGACAAAGCCATGGTGAGAGCACCGTAGGCTTTGTGATCTCTCTGCAGCAGTTGTTTGTCGAGATCAGTGTATGTGGTGGGATCAGTGTTGAACACTTCTCCAGCATCAGTGGTTCTGGTGGGAATGTGAGGTCCGAGCTGGACTGAGTTCCATTGGGTGTGATCATTGACGAAGTAGAAAGCTTTCATTCTGTTCTTCCATGTGCCATAATCTTCTGCACCCATCAACTTGGGAATACGTGTTATAGTACCAGTTTCAAGTTCAGCTTGAGTTATGGGGTTAACTTGGAATGAGTTGTTACCAGACATGATTTAAGATTGATTTTAGGTTGATTTTAGATTGATTTTAGGGTTGTGATTGAATTGATTAGCAAGTTATAGTCCAAAGTCCTTGAAAAGTCAAAACAGTCCACAAGTACGCAGTTAAGTACGCACTTCAGCTTAAGTTCACAGTTTGCACAAGTTCGCAGTCTAAGTTCGCAGTTCTTGGAAACCTGAAACAGATAAACAGCAAAGATAAGTCCCTGATTCTCCTGATAAGTACGCAGTCCCTGTTGCACACACACTTTGGCTTAAGTTCGCAGTTCAGCCAAGTCAGAGCAGCACAAGTACTCAGTCTTGACTGATCAGCCTGCGCACTTGTACAAGTACGCAGACACTTAAACTCTCGTTTAAGATTTAAGTTCGCAGTAACCCTAGCCAAGTGCTCAGAAAATGCACCTTTTCAGTAAGTTCGCACACCAACTAGAGATTTCAGATAAGTATGCAGAAACCCTAGTTGTGGTGCCAGGAGAGAGAAAGCTATAAAGCCTTGTGTAAATTTAAGTGCTCACACAGACACAAGTGCACACACTTTTGGATTAAGTGCGCAGCTGTGACCGTTAATAAGTGCACACCTTGAAATATCAAGTATGCAACTTATGAGCTAAGTACTCACTTTTGAAACAAGTACTCACAAGCAAGAAACAAGTTCACACTTATGAGACAAGTACGCAGAATTAAGTGCTCAATGCTTGAAACAAGTACTCAGTTTTTGAGACAAGTACTCACAGGCAAGAAACAAGTACTCAAAATCAAGAAATAAGTTCGCAGAATTTGAGCTAAGTTCGCACACAAGTGCGCAGACTCGGCTGTTTAAACTTTAAACTTACCAGAAACTGATCCAAGAGATTTTCAATTGTTTTGAAGCTCTTGAATGATGTTTCTACTGAAAATAATAACTTTTAAACACCTTAGAAACACTTTTCACGAGATTTTAAGGCAAAACAATGAAAATATTCAAACCTTGATAAACACTAAAATTTTGAAAAACTTGAAAGTAAAAACTAACAAGGAGGGTTTTGATATCTTTAGATAGATACAATCTCGAGCACAGAGGCTCTGATACCAAATTGTAGTCCCAAAATACTAGATCTTAAGTGTGCACTAGATTGTTATCAACTAGAAACACCTATTTGTTAGGTGTTTTAGTTGATTAATCTATGAAAACTAAAAGACTAGATGAATATTGTAAGAACCGACACACAAGAAACATAAAGACACGATTCCATTAAAGATTTCAGCTTCAAACAACCATGGATGATACAAGTTCGCACTACATAAAATAAGTTCGCACCTTTACTACTTGTGCTCTCAAAGATACATTCAAAACCCTAACCCTAGCTGCACAAATGAGCTCCTATTTATAGGGAAAACCTGAGGACTGCGAACTTAATGTTAAGTTCGCAGCCTCCGTCAATTAGGTGCGCAGTCTAGGGTTTCCTAGCATACACTATGCTTTAATTACATATTTAACCCTCCAACTCTAGCATACAACTAAACATGGTTAAACCTGGTAACTGTGGTCTCATATTAACCCAACAAAAACCATTGTTTTGATCTATTCTTTGCATGGGTGTAATGTACATGGTCTTAGCTTTTCATAATGGGCAAGATCGTCTGATTTGGACTTCGTTTGAGTGGTTTTTGGAGTTTTATTTGTTTAGAGGTCATATCAGATTTTCAGAGTTGTAAATTGGGTCAACTTTAAATGGTCATAACATGAGTTTTACAAAGATTTAGGCTTTGAAATTTGGACAGTAGGTCGACATTGGAAAAACTCGGCTTTTCCAAGTGGATTTACCCCGTTTGGGTGAATGCACAATTTTTGGGAATTTTTCTTCTAAACTGACCTGTTGTGTAAGTTTTCTGGACATAGATGTGTTGTATGAATTTTAATAATTTTTGTGTTTGGTTTTAAGACAAAAAAATATGGATTAGCATCTAAATCCCAATGAATATTCAGTAAAAATTTGGGACTTTAATTCATTCGTTAAGTATTTTAAATAATTTGTTTTTCACAGCGCACAATCTGCCCCTGAAACGCAGATTGTGTACGGAGTCTTTATGTGACTATTTGGAGTCTTATATGGTATGTAATTGACATGAACTTGTATGGACACTTGTATGTGATGTATTTGAGATATTAGACTGATAATAATCACCATGATCACCAACGGGTTACGTGGGACTTACTTGTGCATATAGAGTCATTAGGTGTCACTGCATGGTTTTGAACATGTAAACGTCTTGGACAAACGGGTTATATGGTGTAATGGTATTACACATATACTCATCTAGTGACACATGTATTAGGGAGTCGGTAGCACACCCTACTTTGGAGTTTGGATTTATTTGCTTGCAACCTAAGGTGAGTTTCACTACTTTTTCTCGAAAGCATGCGTCTCGGGTCGAGACAACTTCGGTAAACATTTTCTGGTCCAGTTTGGGACTACTCCTACAACTCGGGTTTTGACTCCTTGTGTGGGTCGGGTTTTGACTCTTTGTGTGGGTCGGGTTTTGGAGTCCTTGTGTGGATTACGCTTTTATCAGTTTAAATCTTTAACTGTCCTTTGTGAACTAAACACACTCTATCATTTAAAGTCCTTGCATATTATTGGGTTAATCGCTGTAGGCGAACGGGGTATTAGTTGATAGCGCTATTAGGTTGTGAAGCAACCTCATGCTTGAGGTGCTTGTGTCACGGGCATGAACTTTTGACCATGCTCTAAAGGAGCTGAACTGCTAGTGTTGATAGACACTAGTGCTGAGGCAAAACTTATAACAACTTCTATATGTTCCCAATAATCAACTGTTTAGTTACAATGAGTGGGCTAGCTACCCCTTACAAGCTTAAACTGAAAACACTTGAACTTTTGGGTCTGGAGGACATACGCTTTTACTTGGTTACGTGGTTTTTGGAAACCGGCACATTTACTTACTCATTTACTTTACTTAGTGAACTCACCAACATTGTTTGTTGACCCACCATGTACATGCTTTTGCAGGTAGTTAGCTTCCGGTGTCACGATTAGGAAGCACTGCACGTTCACTGCATTTGGGGTCTTGGGCATACACCTAAATTACATATCATGCTTTTACGTTTATTTCTATATGGTTTTAAATTGGGCGCGTTGTTTTGCGCATGGTTTCTAAAAGGTTTAAATTTGGTTTACGCTTCCGCAGCTTAACTAAACTTGATTTTTGAAAACGAACTAAATGGTTTGGGCATTTAGAGTTCGTTCATATGACTTATGGCTAGAGGATCCTCGTATGTCATGCGCCTCGCGGTAAAACCCCGCAGTAGAAATTTGAGGGTGTGACACTTCCAGTGGAATTGCATCACTGTTACTAGATGGTGGTAGAACTGCTCATTCTAGGTTTGTAATTCCAATAAACGTTAATGAAGATTCTATATGTTCAATAGAACCTAACAGTGAATTAGGTGAGTTAATAAAATGACAAAATTGATTATTTGAGATGAAGCACCTATGATGCATAAACATTGTTTTGAAGCTCTGGATAGAACAATGAGAGATGTATTACGTTCCAGTCAATCAACTTTGCAGAGCAAGCCTTTTGGAGGAAAAGTTGTTGCTTTTGGTGTTGATTTTAGACAGATTCTTCCAGTAATTATTAAAGGTACCGGATGTATGAAAGTTAATGCTTCTTTGAATTCTTCTTATATAAATATTTTAAAGTACTAAAACAAACTGAAAATATGAGGTTAAGGGTTGGATGCAAAGAAAAGGATTTTAAAGAGACTAAGAAATTTGCAGATTGGATTTTAAAGCTTGGTGATGGAGTCCTTGGTGATCAAAATGATGGTGAGACAGATATTTATATACTAGATGATTTACTAATTCATGATCAAGAGAATCTTATTTCTTTTTTGATTTCATTCACATATCCGGATATGAGTAAGTCATTATGGGATTCAAATTATTTCCAACAAAGAGCCATTCTTGCTCCTACCAATGATGTTGATGATTCCATAAATGATGAGTTGTTAAAAGCTCTGCCTGGTAAAGAAAAGGTTTATCTTAGTTGTAAGACCCGCAAAACCGGTGTCAAACAGTTGGGTTAATATTCTTAAATATACAAAACATGAGTAAATTTTCTTTCGAAAGAGTATGTTTGAGTCGGAGTATACGTAGCGGAAAATCAATTAAACAAAATTTACAAAGCACATGAAAAATGCGTTTTCAATTGTAACTCAAAACTAAAATTTATCATGAGTACCCAAAAATCGTCTTCCACTAGAAATGCTTTCAATTGCAGGTAGCTTCTTCATCACGAAGCGGTCTTCCATCCATCTCTCCTGAAATCAATCTAATGTGTATACTAAAAGTCAGCTATGCTAAGTGAGTTCAAGCTTTATAAATTTATATAAACAAGTATCTCGTTAAAATAAGAATTAACAAAATACCTCAACCTCAGAGTTAACAATAAGCGCAACCCACTAGTTTGTTTTCACCCAAGCAATAATCAAAATCAACAAGCGCAAACCGCTAATTTGTTTTTCCCAAGTAAAACAAAAATCAAAGTCTAGGATAGGCATACTCTGCCTAATTACCTCAGGACTTCACTTACAAATTATATAATTAGCGCATCCCGCTTTTCAACACAAAGTACAATCCAATCTATTTAAGTCAAGCCAAAGCTAGAGATTAAAGCAGGCACTTCCCACTTCTGTCATAGCTCTGTTTATAAAAATACACATAATATAATTCAAACCAAAGCTAGAGATCAAAGCAGGCATATCCCACCTCTTTCATAGCTTAGTTTATAAAAATAAATATAATATGAACTATGTAACAATCCTGACTCAAAACCAAGACCAGAGATCAGAGCAGGCATATCCCACTTCTGTCATAGGCCAGTTCGACATATCAGGTAGCTCTCAACATAGTCTATTATATATAAAAACACATATAACATAAACCATGTGACAACCATGACACAAAACTAATACCATAAATCAGAGCAGGCGTATCCCACTTCCTGTCATGGCTCAGTTATAAAATCAGGTAACCGTCACACAGTCTATTTATATAAATAATAATAACACATATAACTCAAGCCATATAATAACATATTAGACGCATTCCGCCTACTCACGTTTCATACCAAAATAATATCTATGAGTTAATATGGATTTCATTCGTTCACAAAATATTTATAACTTCGTAAAAAAATATTTTGTGACTTCATAAAAATAATCTTATTGGTTTAGCATGCACGTCAGCCTAAAAATATTTAGGAAAACAATAACTAAAAGAGTGAGCGTAAGAACTCACTAGTTGTGAAGCTTTCAAATCCACAAGTTAAACTGCTTTGAAACACGACTTGTCTCTTACGAACCATCTAGCCATATAACTCTTGGTTACCATGGCAATCTTCACTTACGTGCATCTTCATTACAACCCCAAATAACCATAATGTTCAATTAATCCCATCATTATTAAGTTACAACACCTACACACAACTTCACATGCCAAACATCTAGATTCTAATGACATCACCACCTCACCATAGAAATCACCAAATTCCATTCAACTTATACATCTCCTTCACCAAAACCATACACCATCACGATTCAACAACCTGCTTCACCATATTGGACCCATGCAACCATGTATATCCACCCATGCGTGCTCTATTATAACTCCATCATCATCATCTTAATGCAACCATCCAAAACCTCACCATGAAAACATCATAAGTATCAATATGGAACCATATAAAACGTTACAGACTACTATAATATCTCGAACATAACTCACCAAAACCTCATTCCAATGAGCAGAACATTAATCGGCTACTACATCACCATACCCGCCCATCACCATAACCGTCTTCGCACTCGCCACCGATCTCGTCGCAACCAAAACCACCATAGATGCAAACTACCACCGTGTATCGCCATTCCCTTTAACAACACTCAAAGCCGTAACCCTAAACAAAGACCATACATGATCAAATATCCAAACAAGTAGGAGGGTTACCTTGCATCGGTTCGGAACACCGGGCGCACCGTGAACCGCCACGAGCCACCAAGCACCATCATCGGGTCCGAACACAGCCGCCACCACCTCTTCCTTCAATCGAAGTACCGGACGACCTGCAACCCAATTCCGAGCCGGAAGCCATACACAACTGACTGGACAGGCAAACTATATATCTCTTCCATGATCGAGATCCATGACTTACTCATCGCCAGAGTCGTCTTCCATTCGCTGCACTCTCTTTCTTGCCGAGTAGATGATTGTCGGCAGCCTCCTTTACTATTTGAGTTTAGGGTTTCTCTTCATGGAATACATGTATATATATAAGTTTCCAAGTTACACTTAGCCCCCTAGATTCTAATAGGATGATAACTTGCTTCGAAAGTTATTAAATCCTATTTATCAATTAAAACATCCGGGTCCCTCTAATTTTTTTTTTTGTTCAAACTTGTGGCTTAACCCCAAATCTAAATAACGAAGCTTCAATTAAAGGCTAACCGGTCCCTCCAAAGCCACTAATTAAGAACATGACACCCAAAACTCGTTTGTCGACTTGTTCGGTAAAACCACGTTGAACTAATTAGTTAAGTATACTTATTAGTAAATTTCGGGATGTTACATTAGTTCAGATAGTTTATGTGAATGTGAACAAGAATCTGATGTTAATGTAGCACTATTTTCTCCTGATGTGCAAAACAGTTTTCATTTATCTGGCTTACTGAACCATAAGTTAGTATTGAAAGTGGGAGCTCCAATGATATTACTTAGAAACATTGACCAGGCGAATGGATTGTGTAATGGAACACGCTTACACGTTACGAAACTCAGAAAAGTTGTTATTGAGGCGAAAATTATCACAGGAAGTAATATTGGTTATACTACATTGATTTCCAGATTGAAGATGATACCTGCGGACAAGCGAATACCTGTAAAAATTTGTCGTATACAGTTTCCAATTTGTCTGTGTTTTGCAATAACAATAAACAAAAGTCAAGGACAGTCGCTTGAACGGGGTATCTACCACGTCCTGTTTTCAGTCATGGGCAGCTGTATGTTGCCGTTTCCAGGGTCAAAAGTAGGAAAGGTCTAAAGATTTTGATTTGTAATACGGAAAAAAATGTTTCTACAGATACCACTAATGTAGTTTACAAAGAAGTTCTACAACTTCTTTAAATAAGTAAGTTTGTTATTTCTTTTTGATTTTGTAAGTTTAATTGCTTATGTTTTTTAATGAATTTAAATTGCTTTATTAACATTTGATGTGTAATGATTCTCTGTTTGTTTTCTACGTTTCTTCCATCTAACGATATTGAAATTTATGTGTACAATTGCTCTGTTTAGATGAGTTTGTAAACTTATTTTTTTCAAAATTTAATTTATGGTGTTTCCTAAATACACCTTGTAAAATCCGTTTATGTTGTACATATGCAACATCTGTTTGTTTAAACTGTTGAAATAACATCTGTTTATAGCAACAACTGTTTGTAGTAAAAGCTGTATTTATAAGATGTGTTTTCACAGAAACTGTGAAGCTCCAGTATAAATTATAATTATAATAATCAGAATAATATTAAATTAAATTATTATATATATTATTTTATTATTTCCATATGTAATTGTGTTGCAGTCTATTAAATGCGTAGAAGTCCATATTTAAGATTACAATATTTTTTTTTATTTTTTTTTTGAACTGCCAACGTAAACGTTATTCAAAACGCTAATAAGACGCTTGCACATAATGTCCGAGTATAACAACCGAAGTAAAACCAAACCGGGAATACACATGATTAATTTTTCTTGATTATTATATTTTTTTTGTAGATGATTATATTTTTTTAGAATTTTTATTGTCATAAAATATATTTACATTTTTTCAATTCATAGGAACAATAAATGAGTTAAAGTTATTTATAAAATCATTAATTAAGTAAATTTATGATAACCTTTTTAGTTGTTTATTAATAGTAAAAATAGTACATCTAGCATTAATGTCCGTCGTATTGTGTAAGTTTCCATGTAGAATCTTCATTTGTACAATTGGCATCACAAAGTTTTAGGGGTCTCACCTGTTTGTAATTATGAAGTTGAAAAGACTAATATAATTTAATTATATTTATATTGTGAGACCAGTTGGCATCATAGACTTTTTTGGGTCTTTACTGTGTAATTATTTATTAACTTGAAAAGACTGATATATTTTAAATTTATCATATTGTTAGCACAATGAATAACAGATATTATCTTTGAAGTTTAATTGTTTATGTTGTTTCGTTAACTATATTTTAATTGATAACATCTGTTAACAAACGAATAAGTATTGTATTCATTTTAACTTAAAAGAAGTTCGAATATACAATTTTGAAAATTTGTTCGTTCAACTTTATATTGTTTGATTGTGAATTGTAATTATAAATTTTAAATTATAATGGTCATAATAATATTCATTTATTACTAATATTAATTATTTTTTCTTCTTTGTGTCTGTTAATGTGTTTCACTTTATATTAAAATCTTTATTATAGTACCTTTAGTTATTTTTCAGTCTATAAAAAGGGAAGAAATAGTCATTTCAGTTTGGAACTTTATATGCATTCAACTGTTTTGAAAAACAAACCTACCTTTCATGTTTGCCTAATAATGTTGTTTCCTTCAAATTTTCTTCCACCATTTCTGTCGAAAATGCTTACGATAAAAGAAAAATGTATTACCAATAAACCAATGGTAATGAATTTGGAATTGCTGTTGTCTGAAGATTCTTACAATCAAAGAAAAATATTTTTGTAACATATGTACCTGTTGAGTCTAAATAAATGGAGATTGGTTTGTAGGGTAATATTATGTTTACTGTTCTTCGAGAACTAAGAGGCATAATGTTTTCTATGGTTTGTTTTGTTAATTTTTCTCTTTCAGTATTTTATTTGTTTCTTTTGCCTGTATTTTCTATCAGTTTTGTTTTGTGGTATTTTACCCATATTTTGTATCTTCTATGTTTGTTATACTCGGATATTTTCATTAGAATTATGGAATTTCAGTAATTAGATTCATTGCTATAGCCGCTTCTGTATACATATGTTGATACCTGAAGACATGTTTGTAGCACAGTATACAATAAATTTAAGATACGTTTGATCAATCAATATTTTTGTGAAACAGATGATTATGTTTATGATTATGCTCGAAAGCTCAGTTTAACACTATTTTTGTTGAGTGGTAAATAATAATTACAATAATCTTCAAGCTTAGTTTATTTACGTTCCACATTGTTATTACTTTGATCTTGATATAATATTATTAAACAATAAATTTGAACTATAATCGATGACAGTTGTATTATAACATCTGTTGACAAGTCAATAAATACAATCTGTTGGCGAAATAAAGTGCCTCTATCATTGCATAAAAGATGTTACAGTCACTCTTTTGGCGATGTTTTTCGTTCCATGGATTACACAATCTGTTGGCGAAAATACAAAGAAACTTAGTTTTGAGAACAACTGTTTTACTGACAACAGAAGTTATAAAAAGACCCAAAAATAATGATTTTGATTTTATAGTTACTTTATTATCATTATTATTTTATTATTATTGTTGTGTTGCAATTATCTTTCATTATATAAAAAATAAATAAAAAGTGCCAAAAGTAAGTTCGAACATTAGATTTATTTGAAATCCAACTGATAAAGTTGAAAACCATCTTTGCAAATATTTAGTATATTCACGCTATAAAAGGGGAGGACTTCTCAATATTCATTTTCCGTCTTTATATATTCGTTTAACTATTCTCACATGCATCTCTCCATCCCATATGCATAACAATATTACTTTCAAATGTGTTTCCAAAAATTTTCGAAAGATTCTTACAATCAAAGGAAAATATATTTCCAACATTCCGTAGATAAGAAAGTTGGAATTGATGTTTTTCGATGATTCATACAATCAAAGGAAAACATGAATCCATTATTATTATCTATATATGCTGCACAGATTCCTTATTTCTAATCTTTAGGGATTTAGATTTATTATGCTGGATGTTGGCTTTTTCATTGCCAAAGGTCTTGATGAATATTTGCATGAATCTCCTGATTTACGCATAAGTGTGAGAATCATCTGTCCCTTTGGTGTTGAATAACAAAGAGATTGTCTTTTTAATCTTTAGGGCTTTTAGAACTGGATGACATTTAAATACGAGCTATTGTCGTGTAGTGCTTTTCATTGTTTTTGTTTGTAATTTACTTCCGATGATGCTGACAAGAAATATCATTCTGTAGGATTTGGGTGTTAAAGGATTTTTTTTATGTTTCCTTGTATTTTTATGTAGTTTGTAAATCACATATTGTAATTATGTTGATATTAACGTAGTTTTTTAAGGATATTTGTATTTGTTCTTTTATAACTCTTCCATTTTGTATTTATTTTACTTGAATTAAATATTTATATCAAATTATTGAATTGTAATAATATGGTTGAATTGTATAACAGCTGTTTCAGAAACTTTGTTAAAGAGAAGAAAAAAAATTTAATGAACTGTTGAAAACCATAGATTAATTATTGAAATCTATTTGGTATTATTATTGCTCTAAATACAAATTTCAGTAGAATAAAACTGATTAAATAGTCTATTGTTAAAATTAACAGATGATTGGTCTTTAGTAAACAACCGTTAAAAATATAAATCTGTTATAGTTGATAGTATCAACTGTTTAAGAGAACAATTGTTTGAAACATCTGTTTTAAACAATCGTTTAAGTAAAATGTAAATCTATTTTGTGTTTGTATGGAAATTTGTATATAAAACTAAAAAGATGTTGAAGAATTGTTTCAGTGGTAAAATTAACTAAATAGTTGAATTTACATCTGTTTTAATCAACATTGTTTTAAACACAGTGTTTTAAACAAAATATGCTTTTCGTTCTTTCAACTTTAGATTTACTTTTTAAATTTCCTCATCCTCTTTTTTTAAATATGTGTTATCCCAACAGCGCTTTAACTTCACTGTAGATTTATGTTTCCGTAGTTGTAATAGTTTCAGTTATTAAAGATCTGATGATTATTACTAACTGATATTGTGAATGAAACAGACGTTACGAAATACAGTTTTTGTTTTAAGAGCAGATTGATTCTTTAATTTGGTTTTTACCAACAGGGCATAACAGTTGGCTTCGTAATGTTGATTTTAGTAAACAAACGTTAAAGTAATTGTTTTAAAGAAAAAACAGATGGTAATAAACAGGTTTTCTTTTACAGCAGACGATTTCTTTCTTAATGTTGTTTTTACTAACAAGTTCTTAACATTTAAACCATACATAATAAAAAAACATATATATACTATATAAACTACTTAATTAAATTCTCAAAAACCCTTTGTTTCTTTTTCAAAATCTCGCTTGAAAGATCATTTTTTAACTGCATCAATGCTTCATGAATGTTGTTGTCGATTTGTAGTTAATGAGTCAAGTAGTCTTCTATCTTGTCTCTCAAACAAGTTGGAGTTTCATTCAACATCATATCTAGCAATCCAATGTTTGTCCATGATTGTTCCTTAACTGCTTCTTCCATCTTCTCTACTTCATTTCTAACATCTTCGTCTTTTCTCTTTTCTGTTAGTGACCAAGTGCTGAATATTTTCTTAACGTCTGATGTATTAGCAAAATGATAGTATGATCTGTTTGCCATTTTGGTAGATAAAGTTTAGAATATGTACTCTGTGGAATTTATAGATAAATTTTAGATTGGATATGAACATATTTATAGTAATAATTTTGAACGATAACTAATTTCACGCGATATTTGTAATAATTATTTAAATCTTTGATTTGTACAACTGATACTTGATTATTTCGGCTATTCGTTTTCTAAAGCATTCGTCCATTCATGTTTCACAAGTTGTATACACTCTTCAGATACTAGAAACGTTTTGAAATTAAATAATCATTATAACAAAACTTTTCGTTTAACATGTTAACCCAAGTATAATAACTATACTACCCTATGACCTTTCATTTTCACTATTATTAACTGGTATCCTAAAAGGAACAGGCGTTACGAAATACAGTTTTTCTTTTAACAATAGATCGAGTGTTTAATTTGGAGGTTATTAAACAGACCATTAAAGTTGGTCTGTTTACATTTTTTTATGTTTTGTATGGTTATAATAATAACTATTATAAAGAAATAAACAGACGCTACAAAACAGGTCTTCTTGGCAGCAGACGATTGGCTTCTTAATGTTGTCTTAACTAAACAGGCCTTAAGGTAGGACTTGGTCTCCCGTGTGTTTCACACGGGATTTCACCTAGTACATACTAATAAATAAAATCAATTTGGACACTTGTCAATTCATTAATGCAACTTCAGTTTTATTCATCCTCTCCCTGTGCCACTTGTCAATATGTGGGCCACATCTATTACTAATATTTACCAATTAAATAATATGTGAGCCACATCTGTTACTATTATTTACCAATTAAATAATATGTGAGCCACATCTGTTACTAATATTTACCAATTAAATAATCTGTGGGCCACATCTGTTGAAATACAAAGGGTGTTGTCAAACATAGAGGGAGCTCCTACATCTATTAAAAATTTGAGCTCCAAATTTAAAATCAAACCCTTATTATACAAAAAGAGAGAAAGAAAACACAATCATTTTGTCTTCTTTCTAAATTTAAGCTCCAAATTCAAAATTCGAAATCAAACCCTTATTATACAAAAAGAGGGAGAGATAAAACACAATCATTTTATCTTCTTTCTTCTTTCTTTTATTTTCATCATCCTCTCTCTCTCTCTCTCTCTATTTCATCCTCCAAATCTAATATAATATAGTTCTATCATTAGTTTAAATCAAACAAGGTAAGTTATTAGTTATAGCAAATCAATAAATGATTAGTCTTCTTTTAAGTGTGATTACAATTATGTTTGAAGTCATATGGCCATTGACATGTGTTTGTAGTCGGTCGCATCAATCCTTGGGGTATTAATTAAAAATATTTTCACTAATCAACTGTTATTCGATAATTCTGGTGAGTTTTTTGGAAGGATTATTCATAAGTGTGTTATTGATAGTTAAGTCACAGCAAGAGTATTTGTAATCTTTTTTTTTCCTTTTTTTGTATTGAAGTAAATTAAGGTTCGGTCACGTGTACATCTCAGCAGTCTTGCAATGGCTGGGCTAGCTCGCTGCTCAAAAGTCAAGGTTTTGTCTATATCTATACTAGATGCAATTAAATTTATAATTAAGTGATTCAATATTGTATGTTTTGTTTTCAGGATATGGGTTCAAATGAGAAGAGCAGTGAGATTGTTATAATCATCAATTAGTTATTCAAAGTCTGCTAAAGTCCAAAGTCTGTCAACTATGGTCAAACATAGTGATCCGATTGTATATATCAGTGGTTAGTACTCAACAGTGGTTAGTGATGCTTAATAGTGGTTACTGCTTGATAGTGGTTAAGGTGAAAATCTGTTTAAGGCAACAACTGATTGTAGTAACAGTTGTTTTAGAAATATTTTCTTAATAGAGCCACTGCTCTGGAACAGACCTTACCAAACAGACTTTTTTCTTGCAACAGATGATTGACTTCTTAATTTTGTGTTTAGTAAACAAACCAAAGTAAAGTCTGTTTATGTTTTCTATATTTTGGTACCAAAACTCTTTTTTCCTTGAATAACTATGATACCATCCGATAACAAGATTTGAGTGAAGTTTCAAGGGCGTCAATTTCCATTATCCGTATGATTCGCACTGACCATCAATAAAAGCCAATGACAATCTTTATCGAAGGTTGGATTGTATTTAAGAGACCATGTATTCTCACATGGCCAACTTTATGTCACATTGTCAAGAGTTAAGAGCAGGGTAGGGGTGAAAGTACTTATACTAGATAGTGATGGGAATGTCAAAACTAAAACAAAAAATATAGTGTATAAGGAAATATTTAGTGATATTAGAATAACATGTATATTCCTTACTTTTAAATTTTAATAAAATATTTGTACTATATATTTTTTATAGGTTTTACCCCCAAAACAATTGTTACTTAAATGGGTCATGGGATAATCATTGTGTGGTTCATCAACAAAGTTGCATGTTACATGTTTACATCAGGTTAGATATTCAGTTTTCTTCTAAGAGGTCACTGATGCCAGCACAATATAGTTAATTAGCAACATCATACTTTTAGATTTGTTGTATGCTTTTGAACTTAAATGGGTCATGGGATAATTATTGTGTTTCCTATTTTTATATGTCAATGTTTCAAGTATCAAGTATGTACATTTAATTTTAAATTATATTAAAGTTAAAATATTTAGATATTGTGATTTGTTGAACCGCGTGTCCATACGGGCTTTAATCTAGTAATGTAATATACATCTCATAATGTGTTATGTATTACACACTTCAAATATATGATATATATTACACACTTAAGATTCAACAAGACCTTTTTTTATGTTTCATTTACGTTAGTTTATTTTCCAAAAAAAGTGTGTTATATGCTCAACACAACTATAATAATCTATACATACTAATAAATAAAATCAATTTGGACACTTGTAAATTGATTAATGCAAGTTCAATTTTATCCATCCTCTCATTTTGCCACTTATCAATATGTGGGCCACATCTGTTATTAATATTTACTAATTAAATAATATGTGGGCCACATCTGTTAGTAATATTTACCAATTAAATAATATGCGGGCCACATCTGTTAGTAATATTTACCAATTAAATAATATGCGGGCCACATCTATTACTAATATTTACCAATTAAAAAATATATGGGCCAAATCTATTGAAATACAAAGGCTGTTGTCAAGCTTAGAGGGAGCTCCTACATCTGTTCCAAATTTGAACTCCAAATTTAAGCTTCAAATTCAAAATTTAAAATCAAACTCTTATTATACAAAAAGAGGGAGAGAGAAAACATAATCATTTTATCTTCTTTCTAAATTTAAGCTCCAAATTCAAAATTCAAAATCAAACACTTATTATACAAAAAGAGGGAGAGGGAAAACACAATAATTTTATCTTCTTTCTTTTATTTTCGTCATCCTCTCTCTCTCTCTCTCTCTCTATTTCATCCTCTAGATCTAATACAGTTTGTCTTGGTTACAGGCTCAAAAATGATCCGCATTTGAAGAAATCCGTAAACGAGTATGTTTCTAATTAACAAAACTATGTTCTTTACTTAACATTATTATTATTATTATTATTATTATTGTTGTTGTTGTTGTTGTTGTTATTATTATCATTATTATTGTTGTTGTTTAAATCAAACAAGGTAAGTTATTAGTTATAGCGAATCAATAAATGATTAGTGTTCTTTTAAGTATGAATAAAATTATGTTACCTATTATCTAAGAATACGATATGTTTTGTTTTCAGATATGAGTTCAAATGGGAAGAGCAGTGAGTTTATTATAATCTTCAATTAGTTATTCAAAGTCTGCTGAAGTCCAAAGTCTGTCAACTATGGTCAAACAGAGTGATCAGCTTTTATATATCAGTGGTTAGTACTCAACAGTGGCCATTGACATGTGTTTGTAGCCAGCCGCATCAATCCTTGGGTACTAACTGAAAATCTTTTTGCTAATCAAGATAATTCTGGTGAGTTTTTTGGAAGGATTATTCATGAGTGTGTTACTTATAGTTATTGTACAACATATTGTTCAATCACTGCAAGTGTATTTGTATTCTTTTTTTTCTTTTTTTTGTATTGAATTAAATTAAGGTTTGGCCGCGTGTACATCTCAGCAGTCTTGCAATGGCTGGGCCAGCTCGCTTCTCAAAAGTCATAAAAGGCCAGACGCTTCCTCAACCATCGTAGACAGATGTAGGAATTCGGAAATTCCACTTATTGCTGAACATAAAACGCAGCACGGAAAAAACTACAATGTTTCTTCTTATTATCAAGAGACATCATGCTTCAAGCTTTACACATGCAAGAATCGGGATAATTCATTATCATCATGCTTCAAGCTTTATACATGTAGATGGTATTTACAAAAAAACCATATATATATATCAACTATACCACTTTTACATAGGCGCACCAGTTGACGACGTCCCACAATTACATGTACACTTTGTTACATGAAAACCCAGTGACGACTGAATATAACTCAAAGTACACATGTAAACTTCACACCTTTCAGCCTAAAAATGAGCCGAGCACTCCCTTGTCAGAGCAACATGAAAGCACTAGACTGGGGGGACTTGAAGGGATATGCTACCAAAACATCAATAATACCATATTCTAAACCTACAAGTCCCCTGTCTGATGGATGCCTAGCTAAACATACTCCGCCCATTTTACATCAGCGCAATAGCTGGCATCCATCAGACAGGGGACGTACGGCCACCCGCCTGTTTTACATCAGCGGAATACCTAGCGTCCATCAGACAGTGGACGCACGACCACCCGCCCATTTTACGTCGGCCGGCCAGACACACCACGAAGCTTCTCCAGCAAGATAGACAAAGCTTCGTCAACACGACTGAAAGATACCTTCTAGGGCAGCTGTAACACCCTAAACCAATTTACAGAAAACTCGCAGCGGAAATGCCAACCGAAAAATTCATTTCTTTAAAAACATCATTGTATGTTTATAAAGCGATCCTACTAAGTAATTTAGGTATTACATCTCCAATTGTTTCTTATTGCATTCAACGAAACTCATCTATATTAAGTTATGTGACCATGACCTCATACAATCTGCCTCCTCGCTCGATCTCGATCCTTTCCTTACTTCATTAGGTAACAAGACAACCTGCATTCACCATTTAACCATTTAGTTAGTTCAATAGGTGACCTCATGTAATCTACTCATGAGGCGGAAGTAACATCCAACAAAACGCTGTGATCCCGTCTAAAAGCCTTCTTTCAAGTTCGGGTGGGTTACCCCGATCCGAACCTTCATGTCTCCTGTGATCATACTTACATACCTGCATCTCCTATCATTCTCATAACAAAGGTTAATAACCCCACAACTCATACAATTATACAATTTCCTCTATACCCCACAATACATACAAGCATACAATTCCCTCATATAATCCCACAATACATACAAGCATACAATTCCCTCATATAACTTACTTCGACCCGTCATGTTACTCTTTCTTCGCTAATCTCTAAGACAATATGATGTTTCAATTTATACTCAATCTACGCATAATTACCAACCCTTACATACATGAAACTCTCTCTCAAACCCGAGCATGAGTACCCATATGTACATCACATTTTCAATCTACATAATCATGACAATCTACTTATCGTATTTGATACCATCAAACAACGTATCAATTAAACTACATGCACATGTATCATTCCGTACTAGGATCATATTTGCAAACCGCATCCTCTTACGTGCCTAAACATATTCTTAAGGCCCGTTTTTAACCTACATAAGTCCCACATACAACTATCCATCATTTCGGGTCATTTCGGAGGAAAAACAAGTGGAAGCGCAGCTAGGGGCGCAACCCTGCGCCACCCTAGCGCAGCTCAGAGAAACATCAGCATGGGGCGCAGCCCTGCTACAGACTAGCGCAGCCCTGCACCAGACCAGCGCAGCCCTGCTCCAAGCCAGCGCAGCCCTGCTCCAACTGCAGCTCATCTCCCCAATTTCTTTCATTTTAAGCCCCGATTCCGATATCCAACCCCGTATTCGATCCCCACAACTTCCAAGAGATGAGATTTGGGTTTTCAATATTATTTCAAGACCCTTTAATCATTCCCAATAAAGGAGTCATGTTCGCATTGATGACCCGTTTGTCTCCTCTATAGTCAACCAAACATGGTAAATCTATTATTGACCCATTACCAAGTTTCTTACCTTGGCATTTCTATAAGCTACCTAATCTTTCAAGAATCCCATTCTACATGAACATATAATTTAATATCATAAGTGCGAGTTAAGTTCGGGAATCACTTACCTCAAGTCTTCCAAGTTCATGCTTGTTTATTTGCCTCCTCTTGACCCATTAGCTTCCCATGGTTGAGTCCATCCTTCCTATCCTTTCATATTATCATATTCACATCATTGTTAGCATACATAATCATATCACACTAACAACCATTCTCAACCAAATATTACATTGACTTTCATTAGTCAACTTCTATCATATCTAAAACATACATTCACAACCACATTTATTCTTACCTCATGTAATACCACTTATTATCATATATGTCTCATATGTTTCGGAACACATACAACCATATGATCACAACGATTGTCATATACGTTCATACATTTCCTCACATACATACTAGGGCCTTCATAATCTCCAACTAGCAACATAGCCCAAGAATACCTCATAACACTAAATCCCTACATGAATACACCCTAGAACACAATTCTCATGCTAACCCACTTTAGATTATATTTATTATCATACTACTTTCATACTTGTCCAATCTTGCCTACAATTTCACAAGTTAGACTAATCTAGGCATTTCATCAAACACTTGGTGTGCATACAACATTTAAAACACAATGTACAAGCATTTCATGCATACTTTCATAGCTCATAACATGAATCATCATACTTCTTCCCTACATTACATACCATTCATTCAATAGCTATCAACATTGCATATCATCACTTTTTTTTCAATCTATTCACCCATTTAACTAAGAATGACATGGGTTACACTAATAGCAACATCTACTTTCAACTCTAAACATATCCTTCAATTCATTCAATTTCTATACAATTAACACATATACAACTTTCAATCATCATTAATTTCCACATGCATGTCACCAACTACACATTATGCTTACTATTACATGGATTTACCCATACTAAAGCAATATCAAAGCTCTAATGAAAACCCAATATCATCATCTATGCAAATAAGCAACTTCTAGTGATTAGCTCATCTCTAAACCATTAGAGATGGTCAATACCACTTACAATCAAGCCATAATACGAATTTAACATGTTTCCTCAAAACCCACATGTGGGGTTCGAATTTCATACCAATTGAGGGTTAGGGTTCTTACCAAGGCTCCCAAACTTGTAGAAATCCCCAAATTTGCAACCCCTCAAGACAACCCTCAAACCACCTTGCATTTCTTCTTCAATTTTGGGCATTTAGGGTTTGATTTATGGCTCAAGATGCCCTCTAGGGGCTGCTCACGATTTTTGCACCCAAATGGGTGTTTTGACCATTTTAATCTTGACCCCAACATACCATTTTAGTCCCTCTACTTTACCCAAAGTTACTCTTTAATAAAACTAACTAATCAAGCTAGTTTTAAAATATAATTTGCTCATTAGACACACAATAATACTAAGTAGGTTATTTCCATACTAGAATAAACCCACACTCTTCTCATCTAAGTCCCGTTTTATTATTTTGCTGATTATGCCTAATGAAGAAATTAGGCGAAACGAGTTTTGGGGCGTTACAGCAGCCTCGAGACACACACTCATGCCCCAGGCAACTGTTCCTGACGCAGCAGGCTGCCCGATAGAGTTCTTAACCAATTGAAGGCTACACTCAGCCTGACACCCAGGAAGGACGATGACGTGGCGGCCTCTCCGCCAAAATATATCTTTAACAGAAGACTTTTGTAACCACCCACTTGTCTCAGGTTCTAGATAAAAGGATGATTGCCCGCCGCCTTGGAGTAGCCAATAGGCGGATGCCACGTGTCCGCCGCCCACCAGCGTCCACTCAACGGACGCCACTTGTATCTTCATCAGGACGATAGCATCCCCCTTATTCCCTCTTTTTCACCAAACCCACTTGCACCATTGGGCTTAGGGACTTGGGCCGGAAACCTAGAGACAACTGTACCTGGGCCGGGCCCCACTAAGGGTAGAGGATGGATTGAGGAAGTTTCATGTCGAGGTACTATAAAAGGAGGAGTCTCTTCTCCTTTTAGAGGCATCCGATATTCGGTAACACTTTCGTTGAAAGGACTACGAACACATCGTACTTTTCCATCCTCTGTTTATTTGCTAACGTTTAGAGGCTCGACTCTTCTAATCTGTTGTCTCTTAACGTCCTTGGTCTTGTCGATAGACCCATCACGTTTTATAAACACACCTTTTTATAAACACCCCGTAGAATCGCTACCGAGATCAGCGCTAACCCGGTGATCTAGGATTCGTGTTTCTTGATTAGTGACATTTGTGGCCTTACCACAATAATCTAAATAAGTCTTGATCAGCCATTTTTTCCACACAAAAAATGACAAACTCACCACCAAAGGTCTACGCTTCCTCATGGGTCATCGAAGACATCACCCTAGGGCCAAATACAACCGAGGGTCATGATGATGACGACCAAGCAATGTCATCATCAGCCCCCGAGCCATCGATTTTGATGCTACCAACGTATTACTTCCCACCCAGGAGGAAATAGACGCATTCAATAACGACTGGCCCAAATCGCCGCATTGGCGGCTTTAGCTGCTACATCATCCGCAACCTCCTTCTCTGCGCGCTCACGCCCAAGACGGTCAGATTCTTGCATCCCTACCAATTGGATCTGGGTCGCCAAGACATTTCCGGACTATTAAAAGGATAGGAAATTCCATGGTATCTAGCTTTTCCAGCTGGTCCAGAATCTCCGTCTCAGTTTCCACATCCTGGAACGGCTCATCCTCCACAGAGGCCCCATCCTTGGCCGCCAAAAAACCTTCAAGCGAACCAGCACAAAGTCCAGCAACCCGCGCAGCCTCTACAATGGCCGTCACCTGGTCTCCCATCTTTGGCTCATTCCAGATACGATCAAAAATATGCAAAGAAAAAACACATAAGGCAAAGAGCAGTTGTAGACATAAATGGAAAAAAGATAAGTATAAAAGGAAACTTGCACCAGCAACGCCATCACTCATCATCGAGACGGCCTTCTCCTTAGTGGCCCTCTGCGCAGACAACAACGCTTCCTTATCCAAACCCCAAGCTTCCCTTTCTTTCATCAGGGTCCCTACCTGCATTTCCAGCTCAGAAACTCGGGTAGTCGCCCGCACAATGTCCTCATCCTTGGCCTTTAAATCAGAAAGGGCCGTCGAGTACTTCGAGGTCAGCTCTTCCACCTCCTTCACCTTCGCAGCATCATTCTGCCTCGCAGCAGCAAGGTCAGACTCGGCTTTCGGCATCGCCAAGTGACGACGCTACAATTCTTTATTAATCTTGGCAGAAGAATCAACCCAAGATTTTTGCCTCTCGGCAGCGTCAGCATCCTTTTGACGGAGCTCCGTCTCCAACTTTTTCACCTGCCCAACTAGACGGCCCTTAGCCGTCTCAAAAACCTCTTTCTCACGTGCAAAGCGCTCTGTCTCCTGCGCCAAAGCCGCTTGATCATCCATAAGCTCATCCTCAGCCCGCCTAATCCCATAAACATTTCCAAGTGCCAGCGTCAAATTTGAACACAGCTCCGAAAGTAAAGTACCTCAGTCCTGGCTCTTTTGGTGAAGACGCTCAGCCGGCAGGCAATGCACAATCCACAAATTCCTCAGCCACAAAAGGGCTAAGGAACCAACAACTCTCGGTAATACGCCATTAGGGGGCATACACCGGAGCATCAAGTTTGAACGCAGGGGCACTTGAGGACGCCCCGCCGCCTTCAGTATTTTTTAGTCGGGGCTCGATGACGCCGCCAGTACCTTCGGTAACAGGTTGAGTCCCAACCTTCTCCAAGTCAATCACCACCACCTCTTTCTGCACACCACCTTGACTCTAGGAAGCCAAGGCCTTAGCCTGCTCTTTTTTTACATCAGCCATTTCGGCATGCTATTTCAGCAACCCCGCTTGCACCTGAGCATCCTCGGCCTCTTTAGCAACAGTGGCCAATCGCCGCTCCTCCTCTTCCTTCTTCAGCTCCACCTCGGCCCGACCCCTATCCTCCTCTTCTTTCCTCTTCAACTCGGCCTCAACACGAGCGTTTTCCTCCTCTTTAGCTTTTTTCCCCTTCTCCCTCTCTGCCTTGTATTGCTGAATCGCATGCGGAGGGGAGCCTAGAACAAATACAAAACAAACATCATGAAGAGGAACTAAACAGGTAACTTGGAAAGCAAATATCACTTACCAGCTAACTTCTTCACAATTTTCTTGCTCAAAGGCTGGCGTCTTGGCGGCAGCTCAAACTCAAGTTCAACATGCCCACCACCAGGAGGAATCACATCATCACTCTTCTCACCCTCAGACGGGGCAGTCTTCTTAGAAGCAAGCTCATCAGACGGCCCTTCAGGCGTCAGCAGTAGGCGTCGACGCTTACGGGTCTCATCTACAAAAAGTATATAACACAAATTCAAGCAAACTACGATGGACATCATACTTCAATACAAAAGGAGATACTTACCTTTTCCCTTGCCCTTGGCACCCTCAGCCGTCCCTAGCCCACTACTGGTGGCGCCCACACCCTGTGGCGCAGACACCGTTCCACTAGAGCCACCACCTACAGAGCGACGCGAACGAGGTATTAAACTAGAAGACGACCCGGTAGACTCGTCGTCAGATAAAACAACCTAGTCAACCCCCGATGCAGTACGCGCAGACAAGGGTTCGGGATTAATAAAGAAACCAACTGCTAAAGGATTCTCAGGCGCACCTTCTATACGCATAGGGAATATGAAATTCACCTGCTTCTGCTCCACACCAGCTACCTCTCCCGCAGGCACCAGCGTGAACATGGTGCGTGAAACCCTCTGCGCCCAAAAGTCAAAAAAAACATTCACCTGCATACAAACATAAAAATATATCACCCGATAGATCAACAAACAAAACAAAGATGAAGAATAAAGAACAACTTAGCAATGGGGACTTACCTGCCACCAGATCCAAACCTCCATCACCATAAGGGAGCACATCCATACCCTCCCTCATCCCTAGACGGCTAAGACCTATCAACCTCAACATACCCTCGTCACAGTGATCAAGATTATCCAACCTGGTTAGATGAGACAGTAAAATCTTGAACCACTCTTCATCGTGGAAATTATTCATAACTTCAAACGATGGTGGCTTCTGCCCTGCACGAAGTTGTAACCAACCCATCTCCACCAGGATCACCTCCTTCCTAACATACAGAAAGCACCTCTTCCAGTCACGAAGGCTCTTGGGTGAACTCTTCGTAACAACGATTGTAACAGACTTTGACCTCTCCACGAACGACACCCACCCCCTGTCTTTCACCTCCAGTTTATAAAACAAATTGAATTATTCGAACAACGGCTCAATCCTCAAAGCCCTGCAAGTTCCCTCGAATTGCATCACCCTCATAACTCCGAACGGGCTCATTTGAGAAATATGAACGTCGTACTTCTTTAGCACATCAATCAAGAAACGGCTGGTAGGAATCCTGAACAATGCCTTCTGAAAAAAAAAACCTCATATAGATAGATCTTCCACTCAGGAGCATCCATAGGGGTTTTACCCTTCAACGGGAATTCGGGTTCCCACTCCCGCAGAATCTCATACTTCTCCAGCAGGGATCAGTATTTATCCTTCGACCAAGCCACCTGAGCCTCTACCATCGCCAATTCGGCTTTCGAAATCTTCTCTTCAGACATTTTTTTCAAACAATCCGAAGAAAACAAGAAGGAAAAAGATTATATTTTGGGAGACCCTTGCCGGAAGTTCAAAGAAAGTCGCCGAAGAAAAGGAAGGAAATCAAAAGTTGTAAATAAAACTCGAGGAGAGACGACCCTTTTATACCCATCGCATTAATTACGATGGGAAAGGAGGTCATCATGACAAAAAGACTTTTTGGACGCAGGTCCAATCAGAAGACGCCACATCAGACGAACCACGTAACAGGCGGCTCACGCGCCGCGTGTGACCCACTCGCCTGACGGTTACAGTACCCAACAGCTGTCACACAGCACCGATGAACGACACGTGTCCACCACGTACAACCCTCCCACTACCAGCTGTCAGACACGTCTCCCCATACGAATGTACGAACCGTCAGAAAAGTATCTTCAAATACAAACATTCCCGCCATTTAATTTGAGACAAATTCAATGCGCAATAACTGCACTACAACAGGCGCAGGACCAGACAAAAAACTACTTTTCCACCTCAACTTCTACATGCGCTACAAGGCCCAACGCCTCCTCAAACATCACGCCAGCGTCCGAAAGAACAAACTTACAGTTTTTCTTATTCACATCGTCCAGATGCGCTACCTCAACTTCACTTAGTAGCTTAACTCGGTCTTGGGTTGGCGGTTTGGCCTAAATTGATCCTTAAACCTTTGTAAGTTTGACGTTGCACAGCACGTTTCCGTTTTACAAGTCTCCTATTTTATGCTTCCCCCATTCTACTACCGAGAATATTTTTCACATTCCACAGACTCATGAATACTTCTCTACCATTGGTTATTAGTTGATTTCGACAACAAAACTATTTATGATACATTTTGGACCAAGAATTTCTTACTTTACTTACATATCAATATATGTAGGTTTCAAATTCAAATTCAAAGTGAATGATAAATAACTTTTGCTTGTATATACATACATCAGTTTGAAGTATACATGTATGCATACACATACAACATTCTCTGCACTGAACAATAATAACCAATTATTTAATTTCTGCTCATATTATGAATATTTAGAAGTTGTCCTTTTTTCAAGACTACCACTGACTATTGAGCAGGTGATGATGGTCATCAAAGTCCTTGCATCAACTGATTTGAAGAGGGTCAACTGCAGTTTCTAGTAATACTTCCCTGCATTATTCAACTCCTTTTTAGAAAGAAATCTCATCTTTAAGGACAAGTCTATACTTTTGATGATGCTTGAAATAACTTTTATGGCCACTAAATTATAGACAATAACCCAATAAGCACTGTACGTAGAAAGTTTGCCAATGAATGGAGTTCCAAATTCAGTTTTATAAACATTCACAAACCAAAATTATTTCGGCTTTAGTTATGTCAGAATCATGCGCGCATTAAAAAATACATATATATTACGGCTTTGATTATATATTAATATGTTTTCTCTTTTTAATCTTTTGTGCATTTTTTCATTATCATTAGTTTCAAGGATGAACTCAATCCTGTCAAACTAAGAGGTAGTGCAACGCAGCTAAGATAAGGGAAGAATGTTTTTGCCTCTCACATATCATTAATTCATTATTTTATTTTTAAGAAATTTTATTCTAAACCGATGTAAGTTTGTAAGATATAATTTATGGATAGCAGTTTGAACATTGTTCATAGCAGGTAGCATTCTATATAAAGTCGTTCATTGGGTTGGACACTCGGACTGGGTGTTTAGCATAGGGTAGATTACATGTTGTAAAACATAGTCAGATTACATAATTTGCAATGCACATAATGCCAAATAATGGTTCTATGCACATACTGCAAATCGTATATGCTAAATTGTAAAGATCACATTGCATATTATATAGTAGGTTTGGTCGTAATATTGTACAAATACACCCGCCACAATGCAGGACGTATACACTATAATGAAAAGTCTCAAGGAAGATGGAATTGAGCTCAGGCTGACCACTTTGTTCTTCAGGTGCGTGAATATCAAATGGGCACGTGTAGATGTAGTGTATTTATGTGGTAAAGAAGTACAAAATGGAACTATTAACTAAACTTGTATAATAATAATAACGAGCAAGAGATTCCGCGCGTTACAACGGGTACGTTAAAACAGTAAAAGAAACTAACGACGACACGATAAAAAGCAAAAATTACGTAATTGACATATGTTCACACACAAAACGACGAATATACCCTCGATAAAAAGCACAACTACTAAAGTGTCACGCATTCACATACAAAATGACAAATATACTCTCGAACATAAACAAAAATTACGTGATTGTCATATGTTCACACACAATGATGAAAATATACCCTCGATAAAAAGCACAACTACAAAAGTGTCATGCGTTCACACACAAAATGACGAATACACCCTCGAACAAAAGCAAAAAATTATGTAATTGCCATAGTTATTATGAACGTAGATAAGAAATTGACGGACACGATTTCTTTGGTTACCATTTACGGAGTTGGTTTTTAAATATACAGTAATAGTAGTAAATAATTTCGATTGATTGTTTTTACATTAATTGATGGTTTATTAATATTAGAAAAAAAATATATATCTAAAAGCATTGAAGGGAAGTGGAAGGAGAAGAAGACAGATTGCCATTTTCAAGAATTCATGTAAAAAGACGTAAACACCCATGTAAAATAACAAAATTACTGAACATGCCATAATCTAACTTTAGATAACAACCTTTAGATTGAAAACGGACGGTTGCGATTTGAAGAGTAACTATTCCTAGAGTTGCTTTTTATATAGAGTAATAGTAGTTAAATAATTTGGGTTGATTGTTTTTACATTAATTGATGGTTTATTAATATTAGAAAAAAAAAGAAAATATATCTAAAAGCATTGAAAGGAAGTGGAAGGAGAAGAAGACAGATTGCCATTTTCAAGAATTCATGTAAAAAGACGTAAACACCCATGTAAAATAACAAAATTACTAAACATGCCATAATCTAACTTTAGATAACAACCTTTAGATTGAAAACGGACGGTTGCGATTTGAAGAGTAACTATTCCTAGAGTTGCTTTTTAAATAATAGGTAAACTAGGAATTTCGTTGTCGCGTGTTGTAGTGACAACGCTATACTTCCTTTTGCATAGATTGTGAATAGAGGGGAAGTACTTAAATGGTTGTCATGTATCGAAATTGCATGGCAAAACATGGCATTTAGTGTTCGCTTTCACCAAGACAACCTACGTGTTGTACAGATTTTTTATTGCTCTGTTTATGATACACATGCTGCATATAGAGTACAAATGTGAATCCGGTTAGGAACCGAACTTGTGGATCGAATACGCATAAACAACTCGGTTTCAGACGGGAGATTCGAGATGAGACAGAAAATAACGATAACAAAGTCATCACAGATTCGTATTACTACAGAAACGGTTACAGACACTGTCATCAGTAGGATAAACATCTATCTCGTGGCCGGGGGAGGTCGGGCATGACCTCCCCCTTGAGAGCATTCTAAGCACAAACTCAAATCACCAAATGAAAAACAACACATGAGATTGCTATTTATAGTCCAATACACATTTCCACCTTCGCCCCTTATTGATGGTCGAATGTGGAGTATTTCCACATTCCCCCATTTGTAATGGTCGAATGTGGAAAACTTCCACATTCGCCCCTTGTATAAAGGTCGAACCTGGCTTGTGTATTGTCCTATATTTTACAAATGCGTCAGATCCATAAAATGCCCTTATGGATCACCACAATCTCATGTAACACATTACTAAGACTCAACCCTAGTCTATTCGACAGTGACGTCCACAGAAAGTGCATCAACAACAAAAGTGTTGCGGGCTTTCAAGTACAGTAGTGGTTGTTGATATGGCAAAAAGGAACATGCAAAAACTTATCCATTTATTAGCCTAGGTGCTAGCATTTGGAGTACAAAAGGGTTGTTGCTGACTTTGCACTTGTGGTTTATGGGATGGCAAAAAATGGCGCTCTAAAGGAGTGCTTCTTGATGTACCAAAAATTTCCATTTCGTTGCATCCAATATTTTTGTTTCGACAATCCCCTCGGCCTGAATAATTCCCCTAGGCCCGCTAACATCTTCACAGGTGGCTGTTCAGGGAAGACCCCGTTTCAATCCATCTTGGGGTGCTCACTTCAGCTTTGTTAACTGACGAAATTCATGTCCACATCATTATGGGATGAACATGTCAATTTCGGTCTACTTTGAGCATATCCCATATCATCTACAAGTGTTGTCCAACCCGAAAAGTACATTATGACAAACACTTTGTAAACGATTTGAAGTCTTATAATAGCACAAAGCATTACACTATGCTCTTTCAAATCATCCCCAATTTCTGTCTTGCAAACCCTGCACATGAATGGATCATATAAATATATATATACACACACATATATTAAACTTTCATCAATGTTGACTTGTGGAAATTCGTAATAAAAAATATGATCAGTATATTATTCATTTCCTTACATCTCGATTCTTTCTAGTTCATTTACTTTAAAATTTCCCTGCAGTTATGTGTTATCAAGTATCAAACCTAAAAAAAGATCTTGAAATGCGAACGATACTATCATCATAAATCTCAATACCTAAATACCTAAAACTGTTTAGCACAATTTAAAATGTTTGTATTTCATACTTAGGTATCAAAGTAGCTCATGGATCCTCTACAAATAAAAAAGCAGGTATAAAATATACCATATGAGAGGCTCGCTAGTATTTTTTTGCCCATTTCTTGAATATAGTACATAATTTGTGTGCAAAATATGCATGTGAATATTGATAGGAATGAATATGTATTTCACAAATGAAAAGCGTCATATCTTCTTGATAAATTCAGAAAGAAAAAATTAGCATGTTAGTTTAATGGCAACATGGTTCAGAATTTTTTAACTTAAAATATGAACTTCATGTAACACCCCAAAAATATATAAGCAATGGTGGTATGGTAAATATATGTATATATATGTGATAGTACGAGTAGGTATGTATGTGTGAAGATATATGTATATGTTGTACCCCTAGTTGTAAGTAGTGCATTGGTAGTTGTACATTTAACAAAACATAAAAATTACTAATGCTAGTTACTTGGGTAAAATTTGTGGAAGTTTAGTTGGAAGAATGGAAGGGTTAAACATGGACCATCATCTATCTTGAGGGGTGGTTTATGGAAAAGCTAGAATTACAATAGGTTAAAGGGGAAAATTGAAAATGGTGGTCTTGTGGGAAAGAAAAGAAGATCGCAGAGAGAGAGAAATAGGCGACAAGGAGGAGCTTTCACCTCCTCCATCCAAAGCTGAAAATTAGAGCAAGAAACCATTCCCAAATCCTTGCATGTCTATGAATTCATAACCATCTAGTGGCCTTAATACTATTGGTAAGTTGTAGAATCAATTTTAGTAGGGTTGAAGGTGGTATGATGGATTTCATGGTTATATTGTGCTAATTACTTCTTGTGGTTAGGAAAGCATGCTTGCTATGTGTAGTAGTATGAAATTGGAAGGATTGTGTGTTAATTTCTTGTTTTAGGGCTGAATTGAAAGTGTGTTAAAGTGGGTGTTGGAATGAATGTTTCTGTTGACTTTTAAAAGTCAACAGTACCTCAACACCAAGAAGACTATTGTGATTATGTATGATTGCTATCTAGAAAGGTAGATTGTAAATGTAAGTGTAGAATTGGAGAGAACGCATCATGGAATGAAATGATAACTTGAATGTATGGTGATACACACCAATTGTTCGATGAAATGTCTAGACTAGTATGATGTGTAAATTTGTATGCAAGTCATGACAAATGCGAAGTAAGGTGATAGTAGATATACTTGATAGTAGGTTAACATGAAGATTGTGTCTTAGAAAGTATTCATGTGAGAATCTAGTTGATTGTATGATTTCATAAGAAGTGTGCATTAGTAGTGTGTACACTATGCTTAATTGGTATGATGAATGATCTTGTATGTTAGTGAGATATGAATATGATGCTTATGGTGAAATTCACATGACCTAGTATGTTGATATACACACATATGTTTGTAAAAAGGAAGTTGTATTGTTGAAAGTTGACTTTCTGGAAAGTCAACTGATGTGGGAATAAAGTGGTATGTTTTCTAGCATGATTGTGAGATTTAGGATTTCGCGGGAGACATGTTAGCTTGGTTATGTGACACATACGTTGTTGAGTCTAATTGCTTGAAATGACGAATCAAAAAGAGTGGGAAGCTATGTTGTATGCATGTTAGAAATTGACCTATGCAAGTCAATGTGGTATATGAGTTGGATATGAGTAGTTTATGAATGAACATGTATGCTAACAATGATGTGAACTTGATGATATGGAAGGATAGGAAAGATGGACTCAAGCATGTGAAGCTAATGGGTCGAGAAGAGGCAAGTAAACAAGCATGAACTCGGAGGATTTGAGGTAAGTGATTCTTATTCTATTTAGGATAATGAATCTAACATGTATGTATGTATGTAAGTAGAATGGGAGTCATTGAGATGATGGAACATTAATAATGATGCTAAGGTATGTTTGGGAACTTATAATGGGTAAAACGCGGCTTCGGATGAACCGGCATGAAGGGGTCAAGAAAGGATGGAAAGAAGAAGCAAAAGAGGAAAATTTGCAGGGCCTACCGTAAGGTACGGTGGCACGGTACCTTACGGTAGCCCCTGCACCATAATTCTCCACCGTAAGGTAGTGGAGACCCACCGTTGGGTTTTGGGGGTCCACCGTAACTTACGGTGGCCACCGTAAGTTACGGTGGGACCTGGAACATTTCATTTTTGTTTTGTTCATTCTATCGTATGTTGATGTTTCGCTTATGTGCGCGACCCGTATTTGCGTTTAACGCATCAATTAACATTGTTGGACCTTGTGTAAGGCTATGTAGGGGTGTAGCATGTAATAGTAATGTCGGTGTTGTAAATATGATCATAGTACGGAATGATACAAGTGCGTGTAGTTTAATTGATACATTGTTCGATGATATCAAATACGGTAAGTAGATTGTCATGATTATGTAGATTGAAGATGTGATGTACATATGGGTACTCATGCTCGGGTTAGAGAGAGAGAGAGTTTCATGTATGTAAGGGTTGGAAAGTATGCGTAGATTGAGTATAGGAATGGAACGTTATATTCGTCTTAGAGATCGGAGAAGAAAGAGTAGCATGACGGGTCAAGTAAGTTATATAAGTGAATTATATGCTTGTATGTATTGTGGTATTATAGGAGGGAATTGTATGCTTGTATGTATTGTGGAATTATACGAAGGAATTGTATGCTTGTATGTATTGTGGTATTATAGGAGGGGATTGTATGCTTGTATGTATGGTGGTATTATAGGAGGGAATTGTATGCTTGTATGTATTGTGGAATTATACGAAGGAATGGTATGCTTGTATGTATTGTGGTATTATAGGAGGGAATTGTATGCTTGTATGTATGGTGGTATTATATGAGGGAATTGTATGCTTGTATGTATTGTGGTATTATATGAGGGAATTGTATGCTTGTATGTATTGTGGAATTATACGAAGGAATTGTATGTTTGTATGTATTGTGGTATTATAGGAGGGAATTGTATGCTTGTATGTATGGTGGTATTATATGAGGGAATTGTATGCTTGTATGTATTGTGGAATTTTACGAAGGAAGTGTATGCTTGTATGTATTGAGGGATTATATGGAGGAAATTGTATGTTTGGACATATTATGGGGTTATTAACCTTTGTTATGAGAATGATAGGAAATGTAGGTATGTAAGTATGATTGCAGGAGATGTGGAGGTTCGGATTGGGGTAACCCACCCGAACTTGAATGAAGGCTATTGGACAGGATCACAGAGTATTGTTGGATGTTACTTCCGCATCACGAGTAGATTACTCGAGGTCACCTATTGAACTAACGAAATGGTTATGTGGTGAATGCAGGTTGTCTTGTATACCTAAAGAAGCTAGGAAAGGATGGGGATCGAGCGAGGAGGCGGATTGTACGTGGTCACGGTCACATAATTAGACAGAGATCAGTCACGTTGAATGTATTAAGAAGTATTTTTAAGATGTAACACCAAAAATACTTAAAAGATTCGGTTTCTAAACATTTAAGTTTGTTTTTAAGAAATGAATTTTTCGGTTGGCTTTTTCCGCTGCGAGTTTTCTGTCAAATAGTTTAGGGTGTTACACTTCGGTCGATAACTAAACCTATGGAAAAACTTGAACCAAATTTTCAATCACCCAACTTGAAAAATGTGTGCAGAAATAAAATACAATGTGACCAAACATGCAGGTGTGCACCTTCTCATTGTAGTTTGTACCATACTATGTTCACGCAACAATCTTCCTTAACTCATCACCATTTCGCAAGTCTTTCTAAAAGAATACCAAATTTTGTTAAGGTCATACGGTTTGAAGCTTTGGGTATGAGGCCAATCAAATTTTTGAAGACTCGAATCATGATGCGCAATATATTCTTTTAATCAAAGCATAAAAGTTTTGTACAAATTAAAATCAAGCTGAAATGAAGTAAAACTAAAGTTAAGTTGAAAACGTACCTACCACATTTGTTGCTAGTTTTGCAATGTTTGTGGCAAGTGGACTTACCATTTTCTTTGCTTCAAGATGCAGTAAACCACAACCTCTGCAGTCCCTCCTGCACGCATATGTTGGTTCTCGGCATTTTATAGACATGAATGTGATATATTGTCAAGAAAAAAAAAATTTAGACCAATGCCGGAAGCTAAAATGTCATAGCTTTGATTGTTATCCTTCCAAAGCATTCTCGACGACCCTATATGGAGCCAGATATTCCTAAAATACGTTAATAAATTCGGACAAGTGTTTAGGGTTAACCAAACCAGATTTCGACCTCGATTCCCAACCCACCAGACCCTCCTGATTTTCATACCACATCGGCCTTGGTTCTTGATAGGGTTGACGGCTCCATTCATCCTCAAGTCAATGGACGGGAGTGGATCAGCCGTATGACCCGTCAGAGAAAAATATTTTGATGCTTCGTTAGTGTTATGATTCTAAGTGTGATGAAGCCTGCTTATTCCTATTCGACAATCGGCAATCCTCTTTGTTCCAATCAATCTTAGCTTTCAAGTGGATCTCAATCTTTACTGAGTGCCTTTAAATCTTAATCAAAGCTCCAAATTAAAGCCAGTACTAATCGTGTATGGACCACAGTGGGGCAATGACCAACAACAATGCAAAATTATCAGATTGGTTCGTCTTCGATCATTTTAAACATATCGAGATTAGAGCAGTCCCAACTCTATTACTCTGATACACAAAGATCATAATGTACAATAAAAAGAAAAGATACTTAAACCATACACGTTTAAAGGTAGAAGAAACAATACAAAACTCAAATGAGACCCATGAAGATATTCAGACCTTGGTGTTTCTTCATACCTGAACTTTTTCTCTTCAATTTTCTATCATTATCTACCCAAATTCATATGTCCTAACCCGTTGTAAGCCAATCGAATAAAACGCTTTATCTTAATCCCATAAAAAATAGTATGCCTCAAAGGGGCCAAATAGTATGTGTATAATTCTACTAACTGTGACCCCCTAGAGAAATAACCAACTATTATAACAATATTTGTTCATAAACGAAACTTTAGACCACAATGCAAATGCATTTCAATGAAACCATTTAAACACAACCAAACACAAAAATTAAGTTAGCAAATAATGTGTAATACCGTAATTAATCACATTACCCCTTAAATTCGCTTGCAAATAACAGAGCACTTAGGTCCGCTTGCTCTCTTTTTGTGGTCTGGTAAACAACTTCCCACCTGCAACACTAACAATTTCAGCAAGCGAACCTAAATGCAGAATTTATTCGTTTAAAAGGAATAATGGGTACCATGGGTTTAGACGACCCTGTGGCGTTTTCCGGTAGGTGAGATGCTGCACCATCATCTAATTTTACATTTAGATCAAAGAACACAAACATATATAAAAATCGACAAAATGCAAGCATAGTTACTGAAATTTTCAACATCAGAGAGGAACCCTACTGGAGTATGATTGGCGTCAGTCATAAGGCGCAAGGGAATCTGCAACCGGAGCCGGAGCAACCTGATTCAACATTACGGCGTCGTTTACTCAAGGAGATGAAACAGCTGATCTACTTCCCGGAGTTTTCGATTCACGCAAATTACAGAGAATCGGTTGTGCCGGTGAGGCGGCGGAGTGGAAATGTTGCGCCGTCACAATCCACACCATCGTGGCATTAATGTTTGCAGGTAAAGTTTTTCACGATGGAAAGGGGGTAGAGTGAAGTGTTAAGAGAAAGATGGAGAGAAAGAGAAAGGGAAGAAAGAAACTACGGTTTTACAGAGAGAGAAGTGTTGTAAGATGATATGGAGCTATAGGGACTTAATTGTAAAAAGATAATAAGACCAGGGACTATAGTTGTATTAGTAAAAGATAAAGGACTAGTTGTGTAATATGGTAGTTAGCTGTTAAATACTGTTAATGGTAGTTGAATGAAGACGGTTAACAGTTGAGATAATTCTTGTGTCTTCTCTCTATCTTCTTCTTCTTCTTCCCCTGTTCTTCTCCGATCATTTCACCACCATATCACCACCATTATCCACCATTAATAACCTTCTAAAATCAATCCTTATCATTGGTATCAGAGCTTCTGATCCATTGGAACTCATAATCCAGCCCTTATCGTTCTAATCAGCGTTCACTTCAATCTATCTTCTTCGTGCTCTGTTTTCTATTCTGCCTTTTCTTGATTCGTTCTACCGATTCTTTCATTTCTGTTCGTTGGAGTGATCATTATTGATCAATCCAGTCCATAACAGGGTCAATTTGTGATCTTGTTATTCCAATTCATTCAATTCTTCATTCTTTTCAGTCAATTCTTGATAACCACCATTAACGACCTTGACCTGCAATATAATGATAATAATAATATTACCATAAGAAAAACCCAATTCATTACAATCATATCAAATAATAATAATATTCTCACAATCACTATACCATGACTACAAGAAGCCAATCTGAGATTGAAAAACAGATTCAAAACCACACCACTTCATTGTTAAAGTTTGAGGCATTTATGGAGAAAACTGATAAATGTTTCTCTGAATTGAAACAAAATCAAGAAAAGACTGATAGATCATTTTCCAAATTAAAACATCTTTTAGACAAACTTACCTTCAATCAAACCAATCAAAACAATATTAACAACCAATCCTCTAGTAACTCCACTGAAAATTCTAACAATTTAACTGCAAGAACTGAAAGGTTGTATCGTTTGGGAAAGATTGAGTTTCCCAAATTTGATGGAAATGAAGTGGAGGAATGGGTGTGTAAATGTGAGCATTTTTTTTATGTAGATGACACACCAGACACCTTCAAGGTGAGATATGCAGCAATTAACCTAGAAGGAAAGGCTATGAAGTGGCACTCTACCTATCTGAAATCATTAACCAAACCCATAACAGAAGTCTCTTTGTCTGAATACACTGCAAATATCATTGATAGGTTTTCTACAAACCAATACAATGATGCTATAGGACTCTTGACATCCACTGTGCAAACTGGTTCCTTAGAAGATTTTTGTGAGAAGTTTGATGAAAATTTGTTAAGGGTAACCATTTGTGAAGAATATGCTGTAAGTATATTCTTGAATAATCTGAAACCTGAGTTATCTGGGTCTGTTAGAATGTTTGAGCCTAAAACAATGAAAGAGGCTTACAAATACTCCAAGAAACAAAATTTGGTTAACAAGTCTTTATTGAACAAACCCAAAACTTATTCCAATCAAATGGGTAAGTTTTATCCAAACCCAACACCAATTTCTTCCTATAAACCTACCAATACTACTGTCAAACCACCCATCAACACTAGCCACTTACCACTGTTACCCACCCCTCCTGCTAATAAAAAACTTAACTATAACAAAAACAGGCTGAACCTACCCACTAAAGAAATGGAGGCAAAAAGGATGAGAGGGGAATGTTTTTGGTGCCCAGAAAAGTTCTCTTCTACCCATAAATGTCCTAATAAGCAATTGTATGTGTTGGAAATTGAAGATGATGAGAATGATGATATGTTAAACACTCAAGAACCTGAACCTATGATAGACACCACTACCCAAGATCCTTTAATTTCCATTCATGCTTTAACTGGTGTTCCATCATTTTCAACCATGCAAGTGGTGGGAAATATTGGCACTAAAACACTACATATCCTAACAGACTCAGGTTCAACACACAATTTTCTTGATGAGAAATTGGCTTTAAAATTGAATTGTAAATTGGAGGACATTGGGGCTATGAGGGTAGGAGTGGCAAATGGGGTACCACTGTTGTGTAAAAAGATTTGTAGGAACTTTGAGTGGCAGATGCAGGGTTTATGGTTTAAAGCTGATGTCCTGGTCATACCATTAGCAAGTTATGATATGGTATTAGGGGTGCAATGGTTATTACCATTAGGGGATATTGTGTGGAATTTTAAAGACCTCACAATGCAGTTTAAAGTTAGTAATAAGTCTTACTTGTTGAAGGGAAGCCAGAACAATAAGCTGTCTTTATGTTCTTTGGAGGTTATGCATCAGTTACTATCAACAGATGGGCAGATAGTTCAAGGTCAGCTATTCAGTTTGAAGACTGAGGATGACAAAGACCAATTTCAACATAAAACTGTAGTGTCTAAAAAGGTGAGTATTCAGTCTATTGATCTTTTGTTAAAGGAGTATGAGGATGTATTTGAAACTCCAAAGACCTTACCACCACATAGGGAATATGGCCACAAAATCATTTTAAAAGATGAAACAGTTACCCTATCTCAAAAACCTTATAGATACCAACTAGCCCAAAAAGACATTATTGAAAAAATGACTAAAGAACTGTTAGACTCAGGGGTAATTAGGGGAAGTACTAGTCCATTTGCTGCCCCTGTGGTGTTAGTCAAGAAAAAGGATGGGAGTTGGAGGATGTGTGTAGACTATAGGAAGCTAAATGATGCAACTGTTAAGAATGGCTTTCCTATTCCCCTAATTGAGGACCTAATGGATGAGTTAGGTGGTGCAACAATTTCTCTAAGTTGGATCTGAGGTCTGGATACCATCAGATTAGAATGTTTCCTGCTGATGTGTATAAAACAGCTTTTAAAACACATGAGGGCCATTTTGAATTTCTTGTAATGCCTTTTGGGCTTACAAATTCCCCTACCACTTGTTAGGCTCTCATTAACCACACTTTCAAACCCTTGTTAAGAAAATCAGTGTTGGTATTTTTTTGATGACATTTTGGTTTATAGTAAAACAGTGGACCAGCATGTGTATCATTTAAAAGAAGTGTTGGATATTTTGAGGAAAAATCAATTATATGCTAAACAATCTAAATGCTCATTTGGTGGGGAGAGTGTTGAGTATTTAGGGCATATTATATCCAGCAAAGGGATTGCCATAGACCCAAAGAAGATTGAGGCTATAAGAACTTGGCCTATTCCTGCTAATGTCAAGCAGCTTAGGGGATTTTTGGGCCTCTCAGGGTACTATAGAAGGTTTATAAGGTCTTATGGGATCTTAGCAAAACCTCTTACTAACCTGTTGAGAAAAGACTCCTTTATTTGGACAAATGAAGCTACTGAAGCCTTTCAAAACCTCAAACAAGCTTTGTGTTCCCCACCTGTCCTTGCCCTACCTGATTTTTCAAAACCCTTTACTTTGGAAACTGATGCTTCAGCCCTGGGCATTGGTGCTGTGTTGATGCAAGAGGGACATCCCTTAGCTTTTATAAGCAAGGCTCTCTCACCAAGACAGCAAGTTCTTTCTGTGTATGAGAAAGAACTCTTGGCCATGCTCTTTGCAATAAAACAATGGAAACATTACCTACTTTCTAGACACTTTATTATAAAAACAGACCAAAAAAGCCTCAAATATTTGCTTGAACAAAAGTTGACTACCCCTCTACAACATGCCTGGTTGTCTAAGTTGTTGGGTTTTGACTATGAGATAGTCTATAAAAAAGGGGTGGAAAATAGGGTGGCTGATGCACTTTCAAGAGTTCAAGGTCCAGTTTTATGCACTGTGTCTTTATCTACACTGGATCCTACCTTATTAAACAGGGTTCAACTTTCTTGGTCTCAAGATCCTTAAATTGCTCCTATTTTACAAAGATTGCAGGCTGGTAAGTCTATTCCTAAATACAATTGGAATGGGACTCTTTTAACAAAAAATGATAAGGTGTTGGTGGGCAAGGATGAGAAGTTACAACAAGATATTATTCTGATGAGTCATGATTCTGCTATGGGGGGTCACTCAGGGGTTCATGCTACAGTTCAAAGGATCAGAAGTTTATTCAGATGGAAGGGTCCGCACAAGCAAGTAGACAACTGATCAGACAGTGTCACATCTGTCAAAAGTCAAAGAATGCAAATGTGGCTTCCCCAGGACTCTTACAACCTCTACCAGTTCCTAAACACATCTTCTCTGATATATCTATGGATTTTATCAGTGGTTTTCCAAAGGTGCAAGGTAAAAATTCAATCTTGGTGGTGGTTGATAGATTTACAAAGTTTGGTCATTTTATTCCTATTGCACATCCCTATTCAGCTGAATCAGTAGCTCAGCTATTCATGGACAATGTTTTCAAACTCCATGGATGGCCACAAACAATTGTCTCTGATAGGGACCCTGTGTTTATTAGCCAGTTTTGGAGGGAATTTACCAAGCTTCATGGTATTCAACTGGCCATGTCTACATCATATCACCCTTAGTCAGATGGTCAGACTGAGGTTGTGAATAGGTGTATAGAGTCTTACTTGAGATGTATGACTCTTAGACATCAAAACAATTGGTTAAAGTGGATCCCTCTTTCTGAATGGTGGTATAATACAAATTACCACACATCCCTCAATATGACACCTTTTCAGGCCCTCTATGGTTATCCCCCACCTATTTTCATTCCCTACATACCTAAAGTCTGTCCAATTGAGTCTATGGATCAGTTGTTAAGTGAAAGGGAGCAGGTCATTCAAAGTTTGAGGTCTGCTCTTAATACTTCTCAGAACAGGATGAAACAACAAGCAGATAGAAACAGAACTGAAAGAGAGTTTAAGGCAGGAGATTATGTTTATCTCAAGCTGCATCCCTATTGCCAAAATTCTTTAAGACAATCAAAGTACAACAAGCTAAACCCAAAATTTTATGGTCCTTTCCTAGTTACTGAGAAGATAGGGAAGGTTGCTTACAGGTTAGATCTTCCAGATGAAGCTCAGATACACCCAGTCTTTCATGTCTCTCTGTTGAAGTTAGCCAGGGGATCTCATTCAGAAATCATTCCTTTGCCATCTCAGCCAAGGTTTATGTTTGTTCCTGTAGCAGTGTTGGACAGAAGAGTGATTAAGAAGCAAAACAAGGTTGGAATGGAAGTGTTGATAAGGTGGAAAGATTTACCTTTACATGAAGCTTCATGGGAAGATATTGAAGAAATGCAGCTGCGATTCCCCAATTTTGACTTTGGAATTTTGGGTCAAAATTCTTAAAGGGTGAAGTATTGATATGGAGCTACAGGGACTTAATTGTAAAAAGATAATAAGACCAGGGACTATAGTTGTATTAGTAAAAGATAAAGGACTAGTTGTGTAATATGGTAGTTAGCTGTTATAGTTAGCTGTTAAATACTGTTAATGGTAGTTGAATGAAGACGGTTAACAGTTGAGATAATTCTTGTGTCTTCTCTCTATCTTCTTCTTCTTCCCCTGTTCTTATCCGATCATTTCACCACCATATCAACACCATTATCCACCATTAATAACCTTCTAAAATCAATCCTTATCATAAGAGTATGATAGAGAGTTTTAATAAGAAACGGAAGGAAAGGCGGTGACTCAAACGTGGCAACCCACAACACAATCACAGCCTAAAACATCCAATAACTAAGGGGAAAAAAAGGACACAAAAACCATCCTAGCCAGAATCGAACCTGAGACGTGGTGGGCAATAAACGATGTACAAACCACCAGATCAACAGACCATATTGTAAATAATCTCAACATTAATATATTTATAAACTAACAAAAAACGTAAATTACTATTCATTTTATTTCTAAATTAATACATAGTATAATACCCGAATATAATAGGAAGGCGCGTGAATTTACATTGCCCTCTAAAAAAGGCTTGGTACCACCCGCCGCATCGCGCGGCCAACTCACTAATATATTTTTAAGAAAAGAAATATATACCAAACTTAGTTTAACTAATAATCACACAAGTCAACCTAATAAACCAAACAAATTAATCAAAAACCGATTAATTAACAAATAGATTAACCGATGAGTTTGATTTCGTTTAACAACACCAAAGTTTGAACACCACTGTTCAAATATTATATATACTATTAATTCAAAGACACTTTAACACAATGTCAACCATCTAAAATACGCATAAACATACAGTACACATATATCTTTATATATATATCGGTAACCTACATGCATATTATATTCATGACACGTAATACACATATGTATTTATATAATGCTACTTATTATATTATATTGAATCTCTATATTTTGTATGGTCCATATATTTTTTTTGAAGGGTGACTTTCTATGTACTGGATCGAATTGGTCACCAGGTTCGTCGAAGACGATTACCTGTCAGATCCGCATCCTCGTCGCGATGTTCTATCGGGCCCCGGCCGCCGCGTTGTCTGACCTTCGCCCGGAAACTACACTACCCCCCACACGATAAATCGCTGGGGTAAGTAGCTGGGTAAAACCGGGTTGCCCTCCGAATCGAACCATGCCTCGATAGGTTCTTTTCATCATAGGGTCGTCCCGCACCTTTCGCTACCGCCGGGAGTCGAACCGGCGTCTCCAAGGAGAACACCGGCCCAAACTACCAACTGAGCTAGGGTGGGGGACTTGTATAGTCCATCTATTGACCCAGTATTTGAAGCATGTTTGATTTTAAGCCCACTTGCGAAACTTTTTTTTTAATTGAATGTTGTCTCTTTGTTTACTAATGTGTAAAATAATTTAGTCTATAAACATAAGCCTGCCTATTGTGATGTTTGCTATAGGATGTGCTCCTACTATAACAAACTAATACCAAAAGAATTACCGTCACGTCATGTAAAGAAATACAAATAAACCGTTACATAGTATTACTAAGAGCATTCACAATAAATCCTTTATCTCCATCTCTATAATTACACTAAAAATCACTACCTTTCTCTCTCTTTTTCTATTTAATAATACGTATTCTATACTTTTATCATTACTTTTTCTCTCTCCTCTACTCACAACCACTTTTAAAAATATTAAAAAATTATAAAGGTGAACAGTATCTCCTCCAAATTTACTGATGAACAGTGTCTCATCTATATATTTTCTCTCTCCTCTACTCACAACCACTTATACCCACTCTATATAATATAGAGGCCCCTCTCACACTATATAGAGCATCTATTGTGAATGCTCTAAACATTTATGCATAATAACCGTGCCCGCGACAAAGCGTGGACCAACTAACACCTGGTTCTGTTCAATCAAACGTAACACTTCACGTTATGATTATTATACCCCACTTTATAAAAAAAGATAACAACCCAAATCCCTCCGTTTGATCGGTACACACCACAACGACACCCCATCGGAACCACCACCACACCACCGTCGATTCACTCATCTCTCGATCTTGCACCGACGACAACAAAACCCAACCCCTAACAAGTGTCTGGATCCAATCTGTTTCTGTGTACAAACATGTGGAGAGATGCGTGAGCCAGACATACACATAGACCATGATATTACTTCAGTCTCAGTCCAGATACCTCCTACAGATCTTGACTAATCGCCTTCAAAAGTAACCTTCTTTTCACTTCCTTATCTATTTATTATTATTATTATTATTATTATTATTATTATTATTATTATTCCTGTATTCAGTTGCACGTCATTTTGTTATGATTAGAACCCTAGCTTTAATGTTGATTGAGAAGTGAAGTTAAATGTAATATAAAGTTAACATTTATGAACATAATTGGATAGAAAAGAGACTAAAGGGTAAGGAGAAGACTCTACATTGCATACATCAATGATAGGATTTCCTCTTACAGCCTGATGTTAGTCTGCTTTAATATTCTCATACGTAATTGGTATATGGATTTACAGGATGAAGTTATTCTAAGTAGCAGTTGTGTAGTCAAGTTTTTGCCCGAACATATCACGCATTCACGCTATCCGTAACCCTTGGTCTAAGACTATTCTTAAAAAAGGCTTTTTGCGTGATACGGTAGTTTCCTGTATGGCTGTATGTTTTCCAATGCTCCTTGGCACTGGCAGGGCATATAGTTCAATTTTTCTCTGATCCTACCCTTTTGTAGATAGATACGTATGTGCATATAATATCCAAGGAAATGGACGTCTCGTAGTCATCTTTGTTTCAATAGATATTATTGGTTAAAGCCCCAAAATATATATTTTTGCAGTAATCTGTGTTTTATTTCATTTCTTTGTGATGTCAAAATTATTTTTTCCTAGCTTTACATTCTGTTGGGGAAATTGTGGATCAATATCTTTCTTATAGTCATGGTTAAGGGTATTACAGTCACCGAGAAAGTTATCGTCATTAATAAGATTATAAAGGTTTTCAAGTTCATACACTCAGTGTTTTTGTTGTTGCTTATACTTGGATATCATATGATTGGCAATGCTCTTTCTGTTATCCAATGTTCCTTTAGGTATGACCCATTATTTGTAGTAGCTAGTAGCACTCATTTTATTGGTTCTACAGTATTGATAAAGGAGTTGAGTTGGATTGCCACTGGGTTGAATTTGATGACGTTCGTTACCATATTCAGGTAAGCCACCCAAGCTCACTTATATGCCTTAATGATACGAAATAATAATATGGGAAATATATATTGATTTACTACATGTTTCTTTTTTTTTTTAAATCAAGTTATTGAGGCCTCTATTAATAAGAATGATATGTAAACTTAATTAATTGTTGCAGGCATCAATAAAGAATCCACATCTTCTGCATCTATCAGTATCACTCCCCACTCCACCTCCAGAGAGTGCTTTCTCAAGCGGCCTTCCACTTGGAGCCATTGAGGCTATAAAGGCAGCATACGGCACTGTTGTTCAAATCCTTGATCCTCCAAGAGATGGCTTTAATCTCACAGTTAAACTTAACTTGTCCAAACTTCCTCCAATTGAAGGTTTTTGATCGATTTTTATTAATTCTTGATCTATTTATGCATGTATTTTGGTAATATGACACTGTTACTTCTTGATGGTGCAGAGCATAAGCATGATCTTTTGGTTAAGATTGCATCTGTCAGGGAGGTAGTGATGGGGGCTCCGTTAAGAGTAATCTTGAAGCGCCTTGCTTCCAGGTCTGTGCCTTCCAATTCTGGAATGCTTATTCCTCTTGTGCATCGACCAAATGAATCATTCTTCCTTGTTCCTCAGGTGCAGAGTTATTTTTTCAATAGATTAATCTATTTCACGATAGTAATTACGATGTTGCTTCATCTATTATGGTAAATGAAAAAGCATCATGTTTTAGATGGTTTATCTGATAAAGATGATCAATTCACTTTGCATTTATGTTTTATTTGGTTCAGATGCACTTTTTTTTTGTTATATCATGAGAGTAAACATTAAAGGGAAACTTAAGCTGTCCCCAATGGATTAGAAATTATTCTTGTGAACAGCAAACAAACACACACTCTAATCTTACTTCTAATACACCATTGTCCACCATGAGACTCGAGCCCTCAACCTCATGGGGATGGACACCATTCTACACGCCTTGATACTGCTAGGCCAAAGGTCCTTAGGTGATTAGCAATCGTTATTAAGTATCATTTTTTGAATCATGAGAAAACAATGATTTTAAGTCATGTTCTCTAGGAAGCTCTTTAGACAAACATAAAAAAAATCCTAAGTAGTAGACGTGCAAGATTGTAAATTTGCTTCTATGAACTGATTCAGCAATTGGTAATACTTAGGTAGGGTTTAAAATGGAGACTCAGTTTTGTAGACTATATTTTATGTGTATTTCACTTTTGCTTGAGGAAATTTGCCAATGTTGGTGTCACACTACTTAATTTTGCTAATAAAATCAGCCTGAAATGTTGAAGTATGTTGCCCAAGATATGCAAGTCTATTGGTATCTATGCACCTTATGTAGCTGTGGGGTTTGCAACAATTTTTCACTTATGAGAAAACTTGTATCCAGATCTTAAGGTTTTGTGTCATTGTCTTGGGGCTAGCTCCCACATATTCTGTTTTTGTTCCCAAGGATTTGAAATCTACAATAAAATTGACTAGCTGAAACCTAAATCTAGTTTCATAATTCATTAATTCCAGTTGGGGTTTACACCACACAATAAATACCAATTTAGGGTGTGCACAAAATCAGGAATTAAAACTAAGATTCATACATCCTAAACAACTCATGCAAGTTTATTGGCGAAATTTGCCTAAATAAAGTCGTTAGTAACTTTAATATTTGAAGAGAAACCTAAGGGTATAGACTATATACTATAGAGAACTAGGACGTGAAAAGCTCAGTCTACAAATGAACTTGACCAAGACCTCAAAAGGTGAAAACCTTGATTGAAATGTTCCAAATTAGGTTGAGAGTAGCTAGTGGCTAGTAGGAAAACAGATGACTTTATGACTTTATCAGTCGTTTTCTTACCCGTTAACTTTTAACCTTTTTAACATTAATTACTCTTGCTTTTATTTTGCTATCCTTGTAAGATAAAATAAACTTCTGCACTCTGATTTACATAATTAATATCATGTGATATAACCCTGTTGATCGTTCCCAATGACCCAAATCCATATAATCAAGGTTTAAAAGTACGGAATCGTGCCTCAAGGCGTTTTCCCTTCGCCTCGCGAGGTGTACGCCTCAAGGCGAACCGAGGCGTAAGCCCGAGGCGGAATTAAAAAATAAATATAAATATTATATATCTTATAAAAAATGAAATACTAACTAATTTCATCGTCATATTCATCAAAAACACACACTAAAAAGACATGGAACACTTGAAATTGGCACAAAAAGTCCAAAACATCAAAAATAAACATTAAAAACCCCTGAGGCGCACCTGAGTCGCAATTTTTGTTACCGCCTCAGCTCTATGAGGCGCACGTACAAAATAATACCCTAAGGCGCCGCCTCAGATTCGTTTTCTTACAGAATCGCCTTGAGGCGTATGCGTCACCCGTTTTTTTAAACCATGCATATAATCAATTAACAGGTTTTACATATTAATATCATGTGATATATCCTAATGGAAAGATACACCTCTTAGACTTTCATATATCTTATTGAACATGCCAAGACAGAATTGGATTAAACATCAAATCATGTGCTATAAGTTCAGTTATTTGGGTATAAAGTATACTCAAATTGGACAATGGATAGTAGTAACCAGAAATTGGAACTTGATAATATAATCATTTAGCCAAAGAAAAACCCAATCTTGACTTCTTAAACAAACACAATAATTCTAATATAAACTCTAGTGTAGACTATGGAACAACTAGCAAGAAAGAAAGAGAGAGTCCCATGAATTAGATACGCTAGTTAAATATGAATATAATATATTTGCAGACATTCAAAACATTGTAAAAGTTAAGTATATGGTTTGTACCAATACATATGGATTTGTATATGGGGATAGTTGGTGGGTCTTGCTTTAACTTTGTATGCTATGAGCTTCATGGGTCACAACGTATATATATTATTTGGGTTCATCACGAGGTTAAATTCAGAGTTAGGGTTCCAAGGCTGTTTTCTATTTGTGGGAGATGACATGTAAGGGAAGGAAATTCTATAGAAATGAAGTGTCAAAAGGAGAAAAGAGAAATACAGGGAAAGAAGCCAGATGAATGGGCTTTTGTCTTCTTTTAGTTGTCGTTAAGTTAAACCCTGAGTTTTGTATTATTCGTGACACGAGTTTCTTAGTGTGGCTGTTGACAGTGATTTCAATATCGATCCAACATATTTAAGGCCAATGTTAAATTTAGTAATATGGTAGTTTCAGCTTCTTCAATGGCTGTTGGGTTCTAGCTGATGCAAATGAATTGAATCACGGATTCACGGCTAAAAAATTATTCAAGAATGTGGAAACTTTAGGAATTTTGGTTTTTCATTGCTTAGTATTTAGGATATTCCAAAGATTGTTGGGATGGTTTGATGGTAATTAGTTGGCGGTAAATGAAGACAATAAGCAAATGGAGGCAATAAAAGTTAGCTTTTTAATCCAACAGTTCTTATTGGATTCCCATGAGAATTCATGCTCATATTGTTTTTCTAAAACATATTTACTGCTACTATTCTTGACTTTTTTTATCCATATAGAAACATAAGTTATTGTTGTACATGTCTTTCTTGATTGGTAATGATGCCATTAACAACCATGATCTCATGATTTAGTTTTCTGCTATTCTTTATAAATGGTTTGCTTATCGATTATTATTGCAGGTAGAGAAGGCGATTGTGGTATTTCCTATGAGATTTAGTGATTCTATCGATACTGTTCTTGCAACATCATTCTTACAGGTAATTGCACATGTTTCTAGTTTGTTTAGTCTAAATTATTAGTGCCTATTCAACATGTTTTCAACATCTGTTTTTAAGAAAACATATACAACACCCAATATCATGTTTTTTCCCCTTCTTTCTAACATGATCTTGTAGAACTGTTGTAGATACTAATAACACCGATGTATGCTTTTGCAGGAGTTTGTAGAAGCAAGACGTACTGCTGGACTTAATAATGCCCCGGTTTGCCAATGGTCATCTTCACCTCCAAATGAATTGAAGGATGCTCCTGAACAAGCATTATCTGCAAATGCGGGTTTTGTTTCATTTGGTAATGGTGGAAATTGAGGGGTTTATTTGTTTTTTAGCTCTTTAAAAACAGTTTTAATTGGATATTTAACATATGCAGTTATCTCCCCACGCCATGTAGAGGGAAAGAAGCTGGACAAAACTGTTTGGAGCTTGTCAACATTTCATGCATACGTGAACTATCATGTGAAGGTGAGCATTCTGCTTATTTGTTCCTTTTTCTAACTCTTCACAGTTTCTGCTAATGGCTACAATCATCAAATCACGTCATTAGAGTGAGAGGTAATTAAAATATGTATTGCCACTAGGGGTGTCAATCCTGTTGAGTTGGTGGATTCAAGGATTTCGGGTGGCGGGTTGACATGAGGGAATGGTTAACTCAACACAATCCCTAGATTCATCTTTGTCAGGCATCAACCCTAACCCGCACACCCTTAAAATTGTGTCATGTTTCGGGTTGCATGTTTAAATGTTCATTTAAGAATATGAGTAATATTTGGTGACTTGGTAACAATTTAAACAATCAATGACATGACCTCAAATAAAGTTGGGTTTATGTATAACCCTTGACTACTCGAGAATAGATGAACCAGGTGGAAAGGATTTAGAACTCAAGAAATGAGAAAAAGTAGTTGCAAAGTTTTTAAAAATGAAGAGTTGGTGAATAGCTAAAGACGGAATATAAATTTTACTTTTGTAAATGAATAGTCAGGGGAAATTGAAAATGCATAGTATTAACACTGTTTAAATAGTCCTTTCTAGAACCTATATAGAAGCATTTTTTTTATTTAACCCTCAACCTTAAACGGGTTAATAGGTTAACCTGTTTATTAATTGCGTCGTGTTCGCGTTAACCCTTTTGTTAGACGCCTGTGTCCGGATTGACTCTTTTAATAGATTGGTTATTAGCTAAACCCAAAACCTGATTATGTTTGTGTGGAGTTTGTGCCGTGTTTTGGGCTGCGTCAGTTGTTTCCTAATTACCACAATATCCATCCGGTGGTGAGTTTTATTAATATGCAAAAACAAGGTCATCGGTGCGTGTCATATGGGTAAAAACAGCATGTGAAAACCAAAGTTAAACCTGTACAAGATTCAATAGCGTGTGAGCTGAATGCAGGTTGAATCCTGTGGGGTGATTTCATTATAAAAAATGATGCCCAGGAGTTTTTGATATCCCCTTTCTATTATATCAGTCATAGCTAAACTCAAGTTATGCAATTAGCAAATACTTAGTGAAGTACTGAAGTTCTTCATGATAAACATATTATAAAGTATGAACAGTAAAATCCATAACTTCTGTTTTTCTCATGCTATGCTTTGCTTTGCTTTGCTTCTGTCAACTGTTTTGGGTTGGTAATTGCATTCAATTCGCATGAGATCATTTATCAGTGTGTGTATATATATATCCATGTTTCATACCATAACACTCTAACCATATACTCTGCCCTTAATTAAAAAGGAACTCGCTCTTGATCTTCATTTTTCATAATTTGCATATGCATTTTCTAACAGTGTTCTGAAGGATTCATGCATACTAGGATGAGACGTCGAGTGGAATCATTAATTCAGGTAACTTTCACTTTCACTTGGGTGTAGCATACTAACATTGAACGAAACTTATAACTGGTTCGTTTAATCTTGTGGATATACATCTAGAGGTCTTTGAATGTGCTTGTTAAAAGTGATTGTGCAGAATTGAATAATCAGATGCAGATAACCTAGTCTGGTTATTAACTTTTTAGTAACTGGATTATCGGTTGTTTTGATTGTTGGGTATATGCTGATCATTCAAGGAGTTAAATAGATGAAATTGAAAAAGAACTTTCTTATAAATAAACAACGAAGGGGTAAATAAGTTATATAAAAAAGTAAACAGTTCTTTTACAGCTAATTTTTTGCTATCATCATCATACTCATTAAATCCCACCAATAGCAAAGCTAAGGTACGCCCCAGCCCCCAATTAAAACAAGCAGCTTAGCGGTATCAAAACCTAATAATTAGTAATTACCACGATTTCAGATTGCAATAGCCAGAACATTAGTTTTAAAATACAAATCCAAGCACCCGTCGATATCCTGCCTGCATGTTATATCCCTAAATGCTGATGTACATCATCTATCGATTTTAAGATTTTTAATTATAATTATATATGTATGGTCATAATCACATAAGTACTGAAAATGTATGCATTGTTTCTCAGGCCCTGGATCGGGCCAAGCCCGATGACAATGCAAATATAGCAGCCCAAAGCAAATCCTTTAAAAGACTGGTCTGCTTCCTTCTCAATAATAGTTTTCTACTTTTCTTTTATATATGCTTGAAAAAGTTTCAGCTAATTTAACCTGGTTTATCGCAGAGCATTGAATCCTCACGAGGAAATTCGCATTAGCGTGAAACGCCAACTTTTGCATGTCTTTTGTGCAGCACTTTGCAAATGTAGTTGATTCCTGCAGGCACTTGTGCCTGATGAACATACTTTTTTTTTTCCTTCTTTTTCGATTTGAGTATATTCTTCACTAGAGGTTGAAAGTGACGCAACAATAGTTTTACTCATATCCTTGTAGTGCTCCTGCTTTTCTTTTCTTATTTTTCGTTATTATTTATACAATTTTAACAATTAACAATGATATGACAAAAAGCCAAATGAACAATGCAATCGTGTCGGGTTAGCTGGTTTAATTGATGAGACCATATGCGAGCAATATGTTCGTTCATGTCAGTCAAAGACATGGAGCTAAATGAGTTGACGAGTTGTAAACCTGAACCTGATGAAATTAGTTAGGTTGGATGATGTGTTTAACTCATTTATCTTTTTTTTAAGAACGGATTACTCACGCATTCTTAAATCATATTACGAAATCTACATCTTTTGTTCATTACATACTTTAAACCTAAACACTTGGTGATAAGCATTTTTTTCCAACACTTTATTACCACTAGGCCTAATTGTCCAAGGAGGTTTGGTAACCTAAATGAGTTGACGGGTTAGAAACGCGTCAAGGAGGTTTGGTAACCTAAATGAGTTGACGGGTTAGAAACGCGTTATAATTAGTTGGTATCAATCTATTACTTAGACCATGTGTACTCGAGTGCTAATGAAGGCCTTAAAACAAAATTAGCGCCCAAACACCGCTACATAGGGGCCTTAAAGGGTCTTAATCGTGCAAAATTGGCCTTTAGCGTTAAATTTTTAATGCCTGAAAACCTACTTTTTGGTTGAGCCAATCAAATTGTGGGGGAGAGGCGCTAATCTTGCAAGCCACTACGTATGGCCTTAGGCAAAGTCTTGTATATTAGATTAACGTTTGTCTTGCGTGAATATGCACAACCCTAATCAACTTTTGAGGTATTAGGACAAAAAGTAATCAGGTAGGATTCTTGATATTGGCTAGATTTTATATAAAGTTTGAGCCATGTAGTAATCAGCAATAAAAGTAAGATACTAAGAACAAATAATGCTTTAGTTGGTGTTTGATTGGTAAGTGAGATTATAACAAATGAACACCTATTTCATAATTTGGTAGATGAATCGACTTGTGATTGAAATTAACCACTATTTATTTTAAAATATAAAAAATAAGAGAGAACATGTGTGTGTGTGGGCAGAGCGCGACATATCTATTTCTCTAAATATATCCCCATTAGACGTGCTTAATTACAACTTAAGCTTAATCAAAAGTTTTAACTTATGTTGTTTCAAAAACCCCATAACAAACAAAGGGAAGGAATGGACCTAAAAATGATGAATTTGATGATGATGTATTTGCACATGCAACGGTTTATGATGATAGAAGTTTCCTAATGTGATGAAAGGTTGTGTTTCAAAGAGCATCATCATATATATTTATTGATCATAGATAGTGTGCAGTCATGGTGATCAAAAGTGTGTTGCCACTGAAAATATACTACTGGTTCCATAATTTCATGCATGCACTTCTTGGTGCCACATCTGTTATGATTTTTCTTTATCCTGTTTTCAATTGAACATGCCTTTTTATTCCTTCTCATGATCACATTTTTGTCTTTATGCAGCATGTAAACAAAGCAATTGAAGGGTATGAACTTTTACTTGATAAAATGGTTAAAATAACAAATCATAAATTATTTTTTATTTTTCGTGTTATACGTATTTGGTTTTGTGAGAACATACAAATCATTTAGCAATGAGATACTCAACTCAAAATGGCGTATCTACTTTTACTCATGTATTAAAAATAGATTAAATTTATGTGATACGTGACACCATATCATGTATAGATTCGCGTATGTATTTTTATCCGTATAGGTATCATTATTCACATATATAGAATGAATATATTTGAAATTAGGCGATGCAAAATATAAGTGAAATTGTTTGAAATGACCCAACATGTATGACATATACTCCAAAACATGGCTCTTTCAGTGATTTTAATGAGTGGGTTTGTTGTACAAAGTTAAAAAGACAATGACTCAAAGGGACCAATTTAAATTGATATATGTATATGAAAATAGGCTCTGCAAAATTCCTGATGCTTGGTGCTTCTGTCATCACAAAACATTGACCACATCATAACATTAGTTTCCCAAACCAACACAGACATAGGGCCATGCCAAAAAATGAATCCCAACAAAGTGTAGTGTAGTAGAATAAAAACATTGCTTTTGCTTTTGCTTTTTCTTTTTCTTTTTTCCTTTCCCTTTTTTTCTTTTTATTGGAGTGCCCTAAAGCTACAAGAGCCTCTTCAAAAAATTGTTTGATTTATTTATGTGATTTAAATAATTATAGATGATAATGGTGATGAAAATTTCAATTATGCATCATTTAACACCCATTATATCATAACCAATTAACTAATACTTTTATATGCATTTACAACAGGAAATCCAAACATAAGAGCATCGACAACGGCGGTTTTTCCCCTTCGTCTGGATATACGTGGACGAGCTGATGTGGATGTCGTTAGAAGTTGTTGTTCGTCTTGGAGGTCCAAAGAACCTGACTACAGCGGATCGATGGTGTGGTCTCACTCTCTCACAAACATATTATATAAAATGGAATTTTTTGCCAAAATGGAGGGTTTTTAAGATATTTTTGTGATATTGGTGTGTGTCAGAAAAGTGTTTGGGGTATTAGTATTCCCGCAATCTTAGATTGCGGGATTAGGTGACTAGGCTGCTGAGTAGGACGAGCATGGACGAAGGAGAGCTGAGTTGGATATCCAGGTGGAAGACCCGCAATCTTAGATTGCGGGAGTGCAGAACTTCGCAGAGCTACAGTGGAGACCCGCAATCTCAGATTGCGGGAGTGCAGGTCCTTCTCCTGTTTGCTTTTGTCTTCAACACTTACACACCATCTCATCCCATCAATGCATGCATGAGAGAGTAGAGAGGTTTGCATGCCTTTGCATGTCTGAACTCTTACACATATCTAATCAACTTTAATCAAATTCAATGTTTGCATGTGAGGGTAGAGTGCAGAGAAATGGCATGAATTTTAATATATATATGGATGGACTAGTGCAATTGTTAACAACACAAAGCAAAGCAAACTCACAAAAAAAAAACTCACAACACAAAGCAGATAAACAACTTCATATCTTAAAAATTATGGCTTATCTACACCCTGGTCCAAGAGACAATTCTCTTCTATGGCTGCAGCCACGACATCGTTCTGCTTATATGTTCGAAGACGGTGGTGACGATGCCATAGAACTCGATGTAAGGCGAGGCGATCAGTCGTTATACAATCACATACGGGATAATGGTATTCACCCCAATGTTCGTAATCTGGTTAATGTAGCTGGTTTTGGTGGCGTTCTTGAGGTTGGCTACCTATTTGCTGACCGTGGTTTAATAACCGCGTTGGTAGAAAGGTGGCGTCCTGAGACTCACACGTTTCACTTCTCCTTCGGTGAAACAACCGTGACTCTAGAGGACGTGAACGTCCTCATGGGGTTGCGAGTCAACGGTCCACCAATTGCAGGACTACAGGAAAAATGGTCCCATGAAGTTCGAAATCAGCTAGTAGAAGGTATGTTGGGCATACAGATTACGAATGAGAGCATGCTTTCCGGAAATACTATTAAAACAACAAGCCTTCTAGAAAAAATCAAGGAACCACTGCCCGAAGGGGCAGATATTGATATGGTTAGACAACAAGCACGTTGTGTGGTGCTGATTATTGTGGGTAATTCACTGTTGGCTGACTCTTCTAACGGTTGGACGTCATTGACATTTTTAAGGCACGTCGAATCGTTAGAAACATGTGGTCAGTTTAGCTGGGGGAGTGCTGCATTAGCTTGTTTGTACAGAAACTTGTGCAAAGCCGCATGCTCCACTGATAAAACAATTGGAGGACCTATCACAATACTCCAGTTGTGGGCATGGACCCGAATCAGTGTACTATCTCCCCGGTGTAGTACCCGGTTGATGCCTGGAAAACCGTATGGCGCAATGTATGTATTTTCTCCATCACCCTTCCTTATGTTATATTTAATAATTTTTTTATTAAATAAACTAACTCGTTCGTTTAAAACAGCTGGAAAGGATCGCGCGATTTCAGGGGGGTGGCCTCGCGGTCGTTAAAAGCGATACGATCGCAACTTCAAAATTTATATTCCGAACAGGTATGAGACTGTTTATTTTTTGTTACAGTGAAAAATATATTAAATTTTACTAATAGTGTTTCTGTTTAATTTTTTACAACAGTTCATTTGGAGACCCTATGAACGAGCCATGGAGGTACTCCCGGCAAGTTGCACCGACGGACGGGCCTCTTGGTGTTCGGATTGCTACATTCTGTGGTTTCAGGTGGTGGAATACCACCAAGCCAGCAGGGTCGTTAGACAATTCGGATTCCGTCAATGGATTCCTCAGGGACCACCCTTTACCCCCGAAGTCCACCTCGAGCTGCACCAAAGGACGCGTGCTGGGAGACCATACGAAAACTGGTTTACAACATACCATAGCACGTATGTGCAGTCCTGGGATGAGCGCGAGAATCACGTAGTGGTCGGGGAACGAACCTTAGAACCTTCCGTGTATTCTGATTATATGGATTGGTTCTTAGAAAGAACCGTGGGGTACACGAGGAACCCAATGGCCATCCCGGTAGCACAACCGGGTTTCAGAGATGATGCTGGGATTGCCCAAGTGCTGGTATATATATGAATTTTTTTCAAATATATAAAAGTGTATATTTAAATGATAAATTTGTTAATATTTAATTTTCTTAATTTACAGATGGAGGGATACACGCAGATTAACGAGCAAGTGTCCCAGATCATGTCGTCCGTCCCTGCCAACTTCAGCACCAATCTTGGGGTGATTCAAAGCACTGCCCAATCAGTCATGTCGCAAATTGGTGTGGGTGATCGTTTGAACTACCGCTCACGGCTTGAAGGTAGCCCTGCTGCCTCTGTTGCAGACAGAAGCCGTCCTCAAAGAGCGCCTAGGCGAAGGCGAAATCAGAGGAATGCGGAGGTTCAGAGAGAAGAAGAAGTGTCTGTGCATAGTCATCAAAGTACGCCAGATAATACTTTCTTTGATGATGATCTTGGCGGGTTTGACCCTACCTCCTTTCTTGCAAGATTCGGTACCCCACCACAGGGCACTACGAATATCCAAGGGGGGTCAACAGATATGAACCTCATGGAGTCGTTATTAAACGACAACCAATGGACTGACGCTTTTAACCCGTTTGATCCCATTAGAACACCACAGACTACCTTCCCTCTCAACCCACCCATCAACACCGGGCAGTCATCGTTTAACTATTGGGCCCCAAATCAAGGTGGTGAAGGATCGTCGTCCAATTTCTACACACCAGTACCTTTGGAGTTCCCTAACGAGCCGCGTCGCAATCCACACCGTGAGCGACGTCCCCCTTTATGTGGTACTGACGGACGATTTTGTAACCAAGCTAATTGTGGACCCAATTGTAATAACTCTATATAAACTAATGATATATGAAATGGTTTGTTTTTTGATATATGAAATGGTTTGTTTTTTGATTGTTGAATAAAAAGTATTGACAAATAAAAAGTATTGACAAATAAAAAGTATTGACAAATAAAAAGTATTGACAAATAAAAAGTATTGACAAATAAAAAGTAAGTTAACAAAATGAGGTCCGGGGCTTTTTGTGAGGCCCGGGATCGTGTCACGGAAAGTCCCGTAACGGCTGGACCAGCGACGACCCTGTTATATCACCCAAGGACGCCACGTTCGGCGATCCGGGTCCGGTAAAGCCCGGCCCGGGAGACGGATACAGGGGCCCGAAAAGGGCTCCCTGGGCATGTTTCAACACTAATTTTTCTTTATATTTTCATCCGGCTTTTATAATATAAGGATTTGTTATATTGACAAATAAAAAGTAAGTTAACAAAATGAGGTCCGGGGCTTTTTGTGAGGCCCGGGATCGTGTCACGGAAAGTCCCGTAACGCCTGGACCAGCGACGGCCCTGTTATATCACCCAAGGACGCCACGTCCGGCGATCCGGGTCCGGTAAAGCCCGGCCCGGGAGACGGATACAGGGGCCCGAAAAGGGCTCCCTGGGCATGTTTCAACACTAAGAAAACACAATAAGAAAACATTAAGAAAACAGAAACTATTTTTACAAACTAGTCAAACTATACAATCCACAAGTCGTTTAGTCAATAAACTTATTGAATAAAAACAACGTAAATTTATTATTCACACGAAACGTTAAATATACAATCTACCAAAGTTACAAAACAATCTATTTCCGAGACCACCAATTCCAATTTAGCTGCAGCAGCAACATACAACTCCATATCTATCACACCACATATCTTTAGTGTTTTAACCAGCCCCCATATTTATGCATCTCTTCCCATATTTATGCACGCAGCGTCCCTCGATACTTGGCCCATATTTTAGCTTTATCTTTAAGTTCGTCGATTTGCTGTACATGGGTACCAAGTCAAGGGTATCTACGTACCTATGTCAGATGCCTGGTACTATCGAGGTACGAGCAGGAGCTGGTGCATCCGATATCCCCGACGTCGCTAATGACGGAGCGTGTTTCTTCGACGTCGGAGGGCCTTGCGCTGAAGGTGTAGAACCCGCAAGCGCAATAAAGTTTGCTGCGAAAATGATCGACTTTGATGACTCGACCACCTTCAATTTCCGAGAACACCTATTCCAACTTTAAAAGCAACTCCCCATCCACCTTTTGTTTTAACGGTAGAAGAAGAATCACCATTTTGTTTTACACGCCTTGCCACAATCCTACAGGAACAACGAGGACTGATTCCACGCCAATTCCAACTTCTAAATGAAGCTTCAACTTGCGGAAGCTTCAGCTTTACGTGAATTTTCCGAGAACACCAATTCCAACTTCTAAAGGCAGGCGAGGCCCTGATGAACTCCCTCCACCACAGCTTCCATCGCCTGCCTTTGACGCCTGACGCGCCTCCAACTCTCTACATCAGAGCTACCTTTGACGCCTGCTGCGAAAAATCAGTAGCTTTGATGAATCCACCATCTTCAATGTTCGAGAACACCAATTCCAGATCAGCGTAGAATCAGCGCCCTCATCTACCTAAGGATTTGCTTAGAGGGTGGTTCCCAAGAAAGAAATAATTGGCCTGCCTGGGGGTGGTACACGGGATATTCAAACCACCATTGCAAGCCAGGTATTTAATTTTATAAACTACAATACCAATGTTGCATTCTACACGTGTTATAATACGTGCAAATGTAACATCGATCCAAGTAGTTTCATGCAAATGTAACATCGATCCAAAAATAAGAGGGTCATGACCAAACACTAGATGAATTCTTCTACAACCTTTGGACCCTCCAACATTAATATATTTGAAATTAAATGACCAGACAGCCATTTAACACGTGCAAATGTAACACGGATCCAACAACACTAAAAAACCGTCGCCTCTAACACTGTGTATGAAAAGAACGAACGAATGTTTGTGTTTGTGTTTGACAGTGTCTATGTTTAGATTAAGGGAGTGTGTATCTTATTATTATTATTTGATCGATCGATTGTTGCATATACGAATGTGTTATATAAGAATGCAGTCAGCCCTTATTTCCGTAAACTAGAATTGCGTGAACAGTAGTAATCCCGCAATCTTAGATTGCGGGTCTTCCACATCAGATTCATTCCATCGTCCAAGTCATCGTCCATCGTCCAAGTCATCGATCGATCAAAGCTGCTCGTCCTAGTTGGAATTACACGTAACCCTATCCCGCAATCTTAGATTGCGGGACTACCATTTCCCAAAAAACAATTCTGACACATACCAATTGTACAAAAATATCTTAAAAACCCACTATTTTAGCAAAAAATTCTATAAAATGAGAGTTTGTAAAATTTCGTTGTTGTAACAAAATTTAATGTTACTTGAGGAAGTTTGAAATCTGATGCGACAGTAGAGATGAGTGTTTATTGACGTAGATGCTCTAATAAATAAAATAAGTTTACATTAAACATTTCTTAATTACAAATACAACTTTGTTTATGTGGATTGTAAGGAATAAACTAATATTCACGTGCATGTAGAATCGAGTCAATTTTAATCCATGGTTGGCTATGACCATCATCCGACAACTCTCCACCTTGATGACCATTCCATTTGCTCCCCATATCTTTTCAATCTATACTTTGTCACCTCCCTAGAGCTCACCAGTCACCACTTCAAACTTTATGAATGAATTCTAACAAAGTCCAATCAATATTGCACTTCAATTTGATCTTGATTCTCTCATGATACATCTGATTTTTTTTATCTGATTTTTATACATTGTGACACCGTATGTCACTCTCGGTGTCACAATGCACCACAATTTGATACTGACATGAACCCATATTACCAATCACAAGAATCATGTAGAAAAGGATATTTGGTAGCTAGGCAACTTTAACCGTTTGGACTCATTGACGCTGACCCTAGGACGTGGATTATCTTATTAGCGTAATTCTATCGACATAGGTTCATGAGAAAACCACCAAAAACTTGAAAACCGAGAAAACCACTATCATCAAATCATTTTTTTTATTTTCATTTTTGTTAACTATTAGGTTAATATTGTAGAAATAAAAAAAATGAAAAAAAAATAAATAAAAAGTATATGTAGATCGATCGTCGATCTGCATACATTTTTCTAATTTACGAAAAAATAGTAGCATATAAGAAAAACGGGAAAAGGTGAAAAAAAAACGTTCTATTCATAAAAATGTTTACATGCTTTAATTTTGTGACATAAATAAAAAAAGAAAAAAAAAATCTATGTATTAGTTTGTAACATTATATGAGCAATTGTAGGTAGGATGGATTCCATGGAGTGTGAGGAAATAAAAGCCATGAGAGGCAAAATATTGGTGGATGAAAAGGTATATTGGCAGTGGAAGTGCATCTTCTTTTGCTTTAACTTTAGTTAAAGATGATCCTAAATCTAATAAAAAAACAAATAAAAGTGTAGGAATATACGGACCATCACACAATCCTAAAATGTTCATCACTACATGAATTATACTTGTAATTATCCCCCCCTTTACTGACCAAATATCAGACCTTTGTCAGCATGAAAGCAAATGTTGCTATCATTACTCGACAACATCCAAAACCTGTCTTGGATGCTTCAGTAAACCACATATAGTCCATCTAACACTTCATTACATTGCTCATTGTTTCCAACATGAAGCTACCATTCTTTACATTTGTCTTGTTTCTCTTGTTCATTTCTTGTCACTCCATTTCACATTACTCACTCAAAAAACAAGCATCAATTCTAGTTTCTTTGAAGCAATCTTTTGGAGTGTCTAATGATCACCCTTCTTTGATCACTTGGAACTTGTCGGAACACGCCTCGCTTTGTTCGAATTGGACAGGAATCACTTGTGATCACACCACTTTTGCAATAACATCTCTTGACATATCAAACTTAAACCTCTCGGGTACTCTTTCACCTATCATAACTCAACTCCGGTCACTTGAAAATGTGTCGGTCGATGGAAATGGTTTCTCCGGTCCATTCGTGACACGAATCCATGAGTTGAAAAGGCTTAGGTTCCTTAACATATCCAACAATATGTTTAGTGGAGGCCTTGAGTTTGATTACACTATGATGACCAAAATTCAAGTTCTTGATGCTTACAACAATAACTTTTCTGGCCCCCTTCCTTCGGGTATCGCTAGGTTAACCTCTTTGCATCACTTGAACCTCGGCGGCAACTACTTTTCGGGTGAAATTCCGGCTTCTTACGGTGATCTAAAGCTCCTAACCTTCCTCCATTTGGGTGGTAATGACTTAAAGGGTTTCATACCAAGCCAACTTGGAAACCTCACAAGTTTAAACCAACTTCTTTTGGGTTACTACAATCAGTTTGATGGTGGAATACCAAAGGAGTTTGGTAAACTTATAAACTTGGTTCATCTTGATCTATCAAACTGTGGATTACAAGGTGAAATCCCAACTGAATTATGGAACTTGACAAAGTTAGACACTCTCTTCTTGCAAACTAATAGGTTGGTTGGTTTGATCCCTTCTGAGCTAAGCAATTTGGTTAGCTTAAAGACTCTTGATCTTTCAAACAATCAGCTTGTTGGTGAGGTCCCTCCTGAGTTATCTTCTCTCAAAGAACTCAAGATCTTGAATCTTTTTATTAATAGATTGCATGGAGATGTCTCCATGTTTGTTGCTGAGCTGCCACAGTTAGAAATTCTTAATCTTTGGGACAATAACTTCACTGGTAATACTTTTATAGTTATATTATTACTATTATTATTTCTATATATCATTTATCTTATTGTTACTCGTCATTTTATCTCTAGTTTGAATATTAGGATACTTATTAACGTTTTATCATTAGCGTTATCATTAGTGATGGTTTTCACTTATTCAACACACACAAAATATTATTCACTAATATCGTTTTGTTCTTCGTTTCAATTCATTCAGGTACCATTCCTCCAATGTTGGGGACAAATGGTAAACTCAAACAACTTGATCTTTCAACCAACAAGCTCACCGGTGTCATACCCAAGTTTCTTTGTTCCGGACAGAAGTTAGAAACCTTAATCCTATTCGATAACTTTCTTTTCGGGCCATTACCTGATGATCTTGGCAAATGCAAGTCACTAAGTAGAGTCCGAATGGGCCAGAATTACCTAACCGGATCACTACCACACGAGTTCTTATACTTGCCATCATTGTCCCTCCTTGAGTTACAAAACAACTACTTTTCTGGACAGTTGCAAGCATCAAACTCAAACCCTTCCAAGTTCCTAGCTCAGTTAAATCTTTCAAACAATCGCTTTTCGGGCCCTCTTCCCGCTTCAATAGGGAACTTCTCGGGCCTCAAGATTCTTCTACTTAACGGTAACAAGCTATCCGGTGTCATTCCACCAGAGATAGGAGGTTTAAAGAGTGTGTTAAAGCTGGATTTGAATAGAAACAACTTCTCGGGCGGTATCCCGCCCGAGATCTCTCATTGTTCTTCACTAACATACTTGGATCTAAGCAGAAATGAATTCACAGGCCCAATTCCTCCTCAATTATCACAACTTCACATACTAAATTACCTCAATGTTTCATGGAACCACTTGAACCAAACTTTGCCTATTGAATTGGGCTCAATGAAGAGCCTCACATCTGCTGATTTCAGTTACAATGGTTTATCTGGTTCCATACCTGAAAGTGGACAATATTCATTATTCAAGGCTACTTCATTTGAAGGCAATCCTAATCTTTGTGGACAGTTTTTGAACCACTCATGCAACCAATCATCTTCCACATTGCCTCTACAAATCAACCAACAACTTGACAACAAAACTACAAAGGTTCCAGCAAGATACAAGTTCATTTTCGCGTTAGGATTGCTAGTTTGTTCGCTTGCATTCGCGATACTAGCAGTTATTAAGACGCGAAAAATGCGGTCAACGAACAATTCCAAATCAAAATGGAAGCTTACAGCCTTTCAAAAGCTAGAATTTGGCAGCCATGATGTTCTAGAATGTTTAAAGGATAATAACATAATCGGGCAAGGTGGCGCGGGGGTTGTTTATGGCGGGACAATGCCGAATGGGGAACAAGTCGCGATAAAGAAACTTGGATCGAGTAAAAATGGCGGTTCACATGATAGCGGTTTATCTGCTGAGATACAAACATTAGGGAGGATCAGGCATAGGTATATTGTGCGATTAATCGCGCTTTGTTCGAACAAGGAGACCAATTTGTTGGTTTATGAGTACATGCCTAATGGGAGTTTAGGGGAGTTGCTACATGGGAAGAAAGGTGGTTGTGTACTTAAATGGGACACAAGGCTTAAAATAGCTATAGAGGCTGCAAAGGGTCTATGTTACTTGCATCATGATTGTTCACCTCTTATTATACATCGTGATGTTAAGTCAAACAACATATTATTGAGTTCAGATTTTGAAGCACATGTTGCTGATTTTGGGCTTGCAAAGTTCTTGCAAGATGGTGGTGCTTCAGAGTGTATGTCTGCTATTGCTGGATCATATGGCTACATTGCCCCAGGTACGTACTTGTTTATTACTTTTACTTTTAAGTTTATATAATAATACATGTGTAAATGATATTTTTTTTTGGAGAATAGAACAAACAAAATAAATCATTTATGTTTTTTAATTGAAATTTTTTACTTTTCTTAATATAAGAAAATTGTTGAATGCAATATTTGTTTAACTCTCGTAACTTAAAAAAAACGAACACATTTCGTTTATTTATAGAACCTGCACATGTGCAAGTCATTTATAGAGAATATTACGTACCTACACGTACATAACCTACACTTATGCATGTAAATGTAAAAAACATATGAACAAATTAGTTTGATAATTTTTATTTATTATATAACATAGAAATCTGTATTAAAACAAGTATAGATTAAAAAAAATTATTAATATTTGTGTATTTTTTTTTCAGAATAACTTATTTTTCTTTAATTAACTCACCCTGCTTAAAATAATATTTTTTTTTATAATGATTTGGGTGGTTTTATGGACTAAAATTCAAATTTGACTCCAATCATTTCTTATGCAATTTTTATACCCTTGAAAATAAAACATAACATAAAAGAATAATAACTAAACAGTTAATACTTTGTTTTACTAGAAATAGAAACATGCATGTGAAAGTATCAAGATTGAGATCCAAAGCATCACTTTCTCTCAATTCTATAAAGATGATGTTGCATAATTAAACATACACCTTTTATTTTTAACTTGCATTTTACATTGGTTAAACTGTTAAAAGTACTATAATTTAATTTTAATGGGTTTGGTGGTGACAGAATATGCGTACACATTAAAGATCGATGAGAAAAGTGATGTTTATAGTTACGGGGTAGTACTATTGGAGTTGATCACCGGGAGAAAACCAGTTGGGGACTTTGGGGAAGATGGATTGGACATTGTTCGATGGTCGAAAATGCAAACAAATGGGTCGAAAGAATGTGTAGAGAAGATCTTAGATGAGCGGCTTAAAAAGGTTCCAATCGAAGAAGCAAAGCAAGTGTTCTTTGTCGCGATGTTGTGTGTACAAGAACACAATGTTGAAAGACCTACCATGAGAGAGGTGGTGCAGATGCTTGCACAAGCAAAACAACCCAATACATTCCACATGCATTAATGTTGTGTGTATTTGATAGATTTGGAGTGGAGTATGTGACTCTTGATTACATATAATGTAATAAAATAGGTGTTGAAAAAAATGAATATGTTGCTACATGACAAAGCACATCTATTTTAACTTTTAAGGGACATAAATTAATCAAGTATAGGGTGTGAGATTGGAATTAATTGAATTAGGTTCAAAAAGATTTTGTCAAATATATGTTTGTAAGATGTTGAAAAACCAGCCATATATGAATTGTTTGGCTAAGTTTACAAAATCGTAAGGCTTCTGTTATGAATCCAGCTGTTAGCCCACACCATCTATTAGCCCAACAAAGAATACAAATCTGGCCCAAAAAAGAGTAGGAACGGGGTGAAAGTGTTCATGGTATTATTGAATTGATGAAGAGTATATAACACTATTGGGTGTGGAGAGGGGTGGTATTTTTATGATGGGCCTTCACGTAGGCGCCACGTAGGAGTAGGGGGGAGAGGCATCTTCATGATGGGCCTCCAAGGGGGTGGTGTGCACTATGATGACGGGCCTCCTCATTGGCCAGAATTATTAAAAATAATAAAAAAATCTATTAAAAACAATAACATTTAGCCCGGCTTGGAAGTCATGGGCATGCCAGTCATGCCATTGCCGGCCCTGGGGGCGGTGTTGCTCGGGGCGGCATAGGCAAGCCGGTGCAATGCCGAAGCCAATACCCAATAATCTAATAATCAACCCCCTATATATAATGATCTATACAATGAACTCTAATCATAAATTAGGAATGAATATACATCAAGTTATAAACATTATCTCTAAAAATAATACCCAATAATTATCTCCAAATATAATCTAAATATATAGGGATAATACTCCCCCGCAATTTGAACGGGGAAACAGTGACGGTCAAACTGGATCTGAAATTTTGGAACATCTCCAGTGACAAGCCTTTAGTAAAAATATCTGCATACTGAGAGGAAGACGGAACGTGCAACACACAGATATCACCAACCCGAACCTTTTCTCGAACAAAATGAATATCAATCTCAATGTGTTTCGTTCGCAGATGCTGTACAGGGTTGTCTGATAAGTAAACCGCAGAAACGTTATCATAATACACAACCGATGCTCGTCGTAACGGGACACCTAATTCAAATAACAAATTGCGTATCCAAGTAGCTTCAACCACAACATTAGCTACGCCTCTATACCCTGCCTCTGCACTGGATCTTGAAACCGTTGGCTGACGTTAGGTGGGTGAGGACCAAGAGATGAGGTTGTCCCCAAGAAAAACACAATAGCCACTAGTAGATCGTCGCGAATCCGAACAACCGCCCGAGTCAGCGTCAGAGTAAGCGACCAGAGAATGAACCTGAGATTTGACGAGCTGAAGTCCATAATCGACGGTACCGTGAAGATAACGAATGATCCGCTTTAGAAAAAGCAAAGTGAGGATCTCGTGGCTCGTGCATGAACAAACAAATCTGCTGCACAACATAAGATATATCTGGTCTGGTAAAAGTCAAATACTGTAACGCCCCGACTAAACTGCGATAAAGAGTCGGGGCATGAAAAAGTGAACCGTCGGTGGCACTGAGCTTAGCCGATAAATCTACCGGAGTTGCACACGGCTTACAATTCGTCATAGAGGCCCGACTGATGATGTCTTTAGTATATTGAGCCTGAGAAAGAAACAACCCATTTGAATGACGAGTAACCGTAATATCCAAAAAATGATGTAAAGTGCCCAAATCGGTTATAGCGAACTCTCGTGAGAGCATAGAAATAATATCCCGTAGAAAAGTATCTGAAGATGCTGTAAGAATTATATCATCTACATAAAGCAAAAGATAAGCAACCCGAGACCCATCATTAAAAATAGAGTGAAGTCCTATTTGAGTCCCTGTGGTTTGCCCATTTTAACTACTTGAGTCCAAAATCAAAACTTGTCTCGGTCTGAGTCCTTAAAGTTTCTAATCTTAACTTCTTGAGTCCAAACAATAACCTCTGTTATAATTATATATATATTCGACTTTTTCTAATATATATAAACGCTTCCGCTTCGTATATGATACCATGATTCCCAACATTCCCATGATTGTTTGTATAAAGCTCGTGATCCCACATTCGCCTACAAAATACCTGTGTGGGAGTCGGGTTGCTTCACACATGTTAGGTTATCCACTAGTGTGTTGCCTAAGAGAAAGAAAATATACAAGGAATATAATAAAACCTTATTCCAGTTTCTTCGTAAACTTCTCATTATTTGAATCTAAAATATTGTGAAAAAACTCAGTTTTACTATAAACTTTCAGCAAAAGTGTATCACTTAGATATATAGCCCGGTTGTCGAAAGTACCACCATCATGTTGGTTTTACTTGGTTGTCTTTCTTTATAGAGATTATCCAAAATTGTATATATGCCACCACTTCTTGCTTTCTTGACTCAACTTGCCCACATCATTCTTGCTTGTTACATAAGGCTCTTTTTAGCCTTGAACAAGAACGGAATTTAGTTTTCCATGTTTTGTAACGCACTAATTACATTTGACATTATTAAGTGTCTCTATACCAGTGGCGGACTAGTCTCTAGTGGATGGGTAGGACCCGCTACCCCTTAACTTTTACGCCTAAGTGGAGGAAATTTTCGTTTTTTACGTTTTTTTTTGTGTAAAATTCTACCCCTTAAATAAATTTTATGTTAGCCCTAGGGTCATTTACGTTACCTCTCAAGCCACGATAATTTTACTAAACTCTGAAAGCCCAACCTAGTTATAAAACTTTAACTTTCTAAGACCAAATTCCTATATCCAGCAAAAACCCAAAATCCCAAACCAATAATCTAAACCAAGGCACAAGCCCAACTCCCACCTACAAGTTCATAGCCCATTGACCCATTCTGTTTATCATTTGTAAGATTGAAACCCATAAGTCTTAAGCCCAATTAGTTTTGTTAAAGTTTGAATGGGAAAAAACTAGGGGTGCAAACGAGCCAAGCCCGAGCACATTTGATTCATGAAAGCTCGAGCTCAAGCTTGGCTCTTAGGTAGTCTTTTCAAGCTTGATATCACCTTAGCTCGTTTATTATTTATTGTTAAATTGTATTACTTATAAATCTTATTTTATATATAATTTAGTATTTTCTGTAAGTTTATAATTTTAATTATTATGATTGTGTGTGTGTGTATATATATATAGAGAGAGAGAGAGGGGAAACGTGAGCCGGCTCATACTTGATAAGGAAAACTTGGGTTTGAGCTCGTTAAGATCGACTCATTGTAAGCTTTTTTCGAGCCGAGCTCGTAAGCAGCTTGGTTCGTTTGCACCCCCAGAAAAAACAAACGAAAAGAAGCAACATCGAATAGAATAGTCGACAAGAAACATTAGGCAACCTTGCCATGTAGTTGCAGCCACCGCCACCTCTTCATTGCTTGACGCTCACGTTTCCGCCTTCTTGGCCCTGTGATCCTGCTTGGGTAACTATATTTATTATCGTAATTTTATTTTTTTTATTTATATTGTATGAAAATACAATATTTTTTTAAGCATCACCCCTAAAATTTTTGTCTAAATCTTGCCACTTCCCTATACATCATTGTTTGCTTATTGTTGTGATTGAGTTGCCTGCTATGTGCTTATATATTTTAAGGAAATCATATTTACTAAGAATTCCTTAGTACTTGTTGCATATATTTTCCTAATTTATAAAGTATGACTGTTCGTTGTGGCTAAAGGTTAGTCATGGCTTTATTCTCTCATATTGCGTCATGTCATCGCTTAGTTGGCAGAGTGATAAAGTTACTGGTCGCTCACCTGATGGTGTTGTGGCTAAAGATGAGCACCGGCTTTATCAAGTTTTTTTTTTTTTGAGACTTTCTAAATTTGTCAAAATTATAATATTAATAAAAAAATACACTTAACTAAAAATTAGATTAATGTTTACAATAAACTATAAAAAAAATAAAAACTAATTTAATACAAGATCATCGGGACGACTAGCCCACAAATGCTCGACTAATTCATGATTAAGGTGTCCATGTATCTCACGGTTATTGAAATTCCTTATGTTTTCGAGTCTTTGGGTATTATCGATTGTCGATTGGGCACGTGGGTTATCACCTTGGTAATTTTGACATATCGCCATGCCTCGGTCCTCCAATATCATGTTATGTAGAATAATACGAGTATAGACGACGTCCATAATACTCTCTCGTGTCCAAAACCTTATTGGGTTGGCAATCAACGAAAATCTTTTTTTAAGAACGTTGAACGCTCTTTCAATATCTTTTCTTGCCAACTCTTGTTTCTTTGTAAAGTACTTGCGTTTGTCTTCAAGTTGAGACAAGTAACCTTGAACAAGTGTCGCTCATTAGTTGTAAATACCATCGACCAAGTAATAGTCGTACTTGAAATTTACATTATTAGCGTAAAACGATTGGGGTGGCTCAACCCCGTCGATAATGTCATCAAATATAGGTGGTTGGTCGATAACATTTAGGTCGTTATTTGACCCAGCAACTCCAAAAAAAAGCATGCCAAAACCAAAGATCATGCAAGGCCACCGCTTCAAGTATAATACTCGGTCCAGAATGATCACCTCGATGAAACTGACCTCGCCAAACCGTAAGACACATAGCTCAACCAATATGCGTACAATCGAGGCTACCAAGCATGCCGGGAAACCCATGTTTTCACCATGAACCTCGTATATGCGTTGGATATCATACATGGTTGGTTTACGCAAATATCTTTGTGAGTAAATAGATATGATCCCTACATACATACATACATACATACATACATACATATATTAAACGACATTTGATAATAAACGTGTAAACAATATGTGAGTAAACTATATATAGATATATACCTTGACAAAAATAATGAAAAGAGTCGCGCGCAACTTTTTTGGACATGGCAATATACTCATCCATTGCGTCTGACGCAATCACGTATGCCAGCTGCCGAATAGCGGCCGTACATTTTTGTACGGAGGTGAACCCTAGTCGGCCTCTTGCGTCTTCTCTTTGTTGGAAAAAGGATAACGCTCCGACAAATCATTTGATAGGCGCATGAATAATTGTCTGCTCATTCGAAAGTGTCGCCTAAAATGATCTTCAATATACACGGGATCCAGGCTGAAGTAGTTCCAGTACAAAGTTTCGTTTGCTCCCTCTCTATCACGGTCAAGCGCAGGTTGTCGGGTTTGCGCCGGAGTCCTTCGTCTTCGTGACCGGGCCATCAGGTATTCAATCGTTATCCTACCCACTTCCATAAACAAGTCGTCTTCTTCGGACGAGTCGGAGGAAGAAAAATCGTGCCATTCCAAAGCCATTTTGTAGAGAGTGAACAATTTTTTTTTTGATTGTTGGTGTGGTGTGAGAATTGGATTTTTAAAGCTTGCCAAAAATAGCCCACCGGCTGCGGCTAGTTTGACCAGCCAACAGTCACATTTTACCCGCTACCACACTCGAGTGTGGTAGCTTTGGCTGGCTCACGCGGCGGCTCACGAACACATGTTGTGGATTCAGCGATCCACGTGTATCAAATTGTGGCCCGCGGCGGATCACCAGTGGCGGACCCAGAAATTTTTTCCATGGGGTGCGGAATCTCTAAGCCCTTGGGTCGTTTATCCATCAGGTGGCACAGGTTGGGTCGGGTCGACTGATATACCAAAAATAATAATACTAAAATTATATAATCAACAAAAGGAAACCAAAAGTCAAAGTAATTTAAACGTCGTTAAATATGCAGAGCAAAATTCTAAAATCTAAAGTTGTGGATACATCTCGGCTAATCGTAGTAGTTTTAGAACATCAAATGCACCAAAATTATTATAAGGACTCAAGCTATTAATACAAACAAGTAACTCAGATGTTACCTTGTTAAAACGATTTCCAAATTCTTGGATTTACATATCTAGAATCGAACTGAATAGTTAGATTCGCTTGAATTATCTACACTGGACTATAGTCTCACTCATTGTTAGGGCTGCAAACGAACCAAACGAACACGAACAAGGTCTTGTTCGTGTTCGTTTGTTAAGGAAAATATGTGTTCACGAACAGTTCATGAACACTTACCGAACGAGATTTTATGTTCGTGTTCGTTTGTTAAAAAAACACTTATGTTCGTTTTCGTTTGTTAATTTTGTTCATGAACGCATACGAACACAAACGAACATTCATGAACACAACAAGTGCTCATGAACACAAATGAACACAAACGAATACAAAAAAGTGTTCATGAACGAAAACAAACACAAACGGATATATATTAACTTTATTATAAAATCGAATTCACATACATATATTTACCTCATATAAATTGTTTTGGGTAAAATAAATAAAAGTAAAAGAGTCTCAAGACAAATTATAAAAAATAAAAACCTTATTAATCTATCGAGCACAAACAAACATAAACAAATGAACATAAAACAAACGAACATAAACGAACATGTTACCGAACGTTCACGAACATAAACGAACGAACGTGGCCTCTGTTCATGTCCGTTCGTTTAACTAAACGACGAAATATTTTGTTCGTGTTCGTTCATTTTTTAAACGAACGAACACAAACGAACTTCCCGCCGAACGGTTCATGAACTGTTCGCTGAAAGTTCAGTTCGTTTGCAGCCCTACTCATTGTACTTGATCTTATCTACATGGTATCTTATTAAACATTATAAAAAATAATAGACAATAAACTAAATTAAAGGACAGGTAAAATAAAATAAAAAGAAATTAAATAAAAAGAAAAACATATTAAAAGTTAAGGTGACTTCTTACACTTAAAAAACTAATAGTTCATCGATCTTCTTTACATCAAATTAAGAGAGACCTGAAACCTTTCCACCAAATCCTTGCTCACCGAAAAAAAAAACAAGGAATATATACAGACCAACCTTTCTACCAAGCGAATGTATCGCGGATTTAGCTTCAAGGCTTATAAAGGGTGAGAGGAAGGCTTGTTTCCTTGCTTTTCCTCGGTTTCAAAAATCCAAGGGGTGCGATTGAAAATTTTTATGGGGCGCGGACGGGATAAACACGTACATATAAACACTAAATTTTTTTTTTCAAGGTGAGCGCCCGCACCCGTTGGCCAGGGTGTGGGTCCGCCAATGCTGATCACTCACAGGCCACAAAGGGCAGTCTAACAATATACTTATTTCAAAAACTTCGTGCTAAAAGTCTTTGCCTTCAGTTAAAAAAAAAAGAATTCGAGGGTTCCTCCGGTTTACCATGATGTTTATTGAGGTGAAGGTACAACTTATAAGGTATGTATTTCCACTAAACCATAGGTTTCATGTCGACATATTATATTGCAAATGTCACCATCAACGATATTCTAACCGTGGTTTTGTTAATATTTCAATGGCTTAACTTCCTTTGATGTTGAGATGAACAAGTGGAGTATGTACAATACATAAGTATATTTGGCATATATGTCTTAGTGAACTTGATCCTACTTTGAGGTAATAAGCACTCTAATTGACAATTAGCTAGGTTTTATCCGTATAAACGCGCAGGGTATAATGCTGGTATTATTAAACTACCATCTATATCATTTAAAAACTTCAATCTAGCTAGCTAAAACAGTAATCAACCAACAATTCAAAGCAATGCCCACAAACCTTTTAAAGCGATGAATTATCTCATCTAAAAACTAGCATATCAAAATTACAAACACTTATTAATCTTGATCTCAAAAAGATCATCTATCTAGCGATCTACTCCTGCGGTTGGACATGGCGGTGATCTTTTTGGTCGTCAGTGATTGACGCTTAATCAAAAAGTGGTCACATGCATGATACAATTGATACCTTAATTCATATCTAAACATATCAACTCCGATCACTTAAACTTGTCTAAAATTAAGTTACTCTTCACACACCTTTCCTGATATATCGACCAAACGGTGTTACCTCATTGTCATCTTCTTTTATTGATTTAGATAGATTACTTGTGGTTGATTGATTGGCATACCTAGAATAAATTTTGATGAGTTTGGTTGGATAATAATAAGATTATACTCCATAATAGTAGAAAATGCTTGGTTTGACCAACATACCATGTCCACCACTCATAATAATTCAGTATTTAATATATTGTAAATAAAAATATATGTATGTGATAGCAATACATAGCTAAAATTATTGTTTATTTATTATATTAGAATAGAATGAATAAGTATATTTATTTTTGATATACGAATTGCGTGTTGGCAACCTCCACCCACCTCCAATCTCTATCCAATTTTCAATTGTCTTTGTGGACTAGTCCCAGCATCACGTCACTCCTTGCTTCATTTCCTAAACTTTCCTATAAAATCTCAATTGGTTCATTGTTCAAGTTATGTGTAGAGCAAGTTACATAAGTGTTGTTTCTCACACAGAAAGTTTGACAATTTCAATAAATAATGAAGTGACATTCAATGGTGGCCTTAACCTTGTTAGAAAACTTACATTGTGATCGCCGCACGCCTTTCTAATATGAAGCTCACATGCATCAAAATCTCTATACTTGCTGCAACAAAATATAAAAAGAAAACAAAATCATAGAAGTGAACCGGGCTTGTGTTTGACACAATTCCCTTAAACAGATTCTTCGTCTGTTCCCAGGGTACACCGGTTCGAAACAGTGACGATGGTGCACTGCCGGACTATCCCACTTGCCTGAAAAATAATCGATACTTGGTTGCTACTCTAGAATTATGAGTGTTGCAAGAATTTCTTAGTGAATATTTCTCATGTATATTCTCATATCACATATATGACACAAAAGTCTCTTATATACAAGAGTCAATGGTGGATGAAGAGTCTAACATAATTAGACACTTAATTTAGTCTTTAAACCATAATCAAATGTCATAAATAAATTAATGAAGAGTTATACACTTAATTTAGTCTTTATAACTATAATCAAGTGTCATAAATAAATTAACTCTACTAAAGAGTTTTTCTTCAATTCACCACATGAGGAGTTTTACCAATAATTATAATTTCACTAAATTATAATTTCATTAGATTAAACCTCCATTCACCTTCTAAATTCTAACAATCCCCCACATGAATGGAGATTTATCAAAACACGCATGTTTCGAACAAATCCCTATATGAATAGGAGTCATTCTGAGAAACAACCTCATTTCGATTAAATTTCAACAGTTGAGTTTTGCATACGATAGGTAGGTGTGACCCTTTGAACCTTCGCTTATGAAACGCACTTAGCCCACTGGCTCTGAGTAGAACGCGATGTCTTTGAACTCATCTGCCGTTTGTGTGGACGACAATACGCTTCACACAAGACTCTCCCTGACAACGTCAAGTCCTCATAGTTGTGTCCGTTATGGTCATGGACACGTGCCTGGTTCTGCGAGAGCTCTTAAGTATTGTGCCCCAACAATACCCTTCGAAGCGACCCCACTTCTCTCTCACATAGGTGATCTACTGGGACTGGTTACCTCAGTCAGATCATTAAAAGCCATAAGCTTAACCTCAACCTTGTCACTTTTTAGGAATGGACTAGGAAGCTTATTAAATCTTAGAGTAAACTCCCTTATTAATATGTGGGGTTTCCACCAACTCTCCCCCACAGTGACCTTCGCCAGTTCATACAATTAGGTTGTCCTATTGAACTCAGATCTTGGGATCTCCAGTCAGCCGAGTTAGGTTTCCTTCGCATAAACCTAGCCTTTAGTGGGTTTTAGCCCCATTCCCATTGACGACTTCTGAACTAACTCTTTGCTTAAGCCTTTTGTTTAGCGGATCCGCGATGTTATCATTTGACTTCACATAGTCAATAGTGATAACTCTTATAGAGATTAGTTGTCGTACCGTATTATGCCTACGTCTTATATACCTGTTCTTATTGATACACACTGTGATATGAGCTCTGCCAATTACCGATTGACTATCACAGCGTATGCATTAGGCCAATGCCGGCTTCGGCCACCTAGGTATATCTTTAACAAATTGACGTAGCCATTTTGCCAATTCATCCTCTAAAGCGATGAATTTTGATTCCATCATGGATCTAGCAATAACAATTTGCCTAGATTATTTCCATGTTATCGCAACACCTCCAAGTGTGAACAAATATCCACTCGTTGCCTTGGAATCATTCGTGTAAGATATCCAATTCGCATCATAATAACCTTCAACAACTGCCGGATATCTTTTATATTGCAGCCCGTAGTTTCGTATATATCCTAATTACCAGAGCACCTGTGTCACGTAATTCCAATGAATTGAACTTAGGTTGCTCGTGTATCTACTTAGCTTGCTTGCTAAGTCTGGTCTGATACAACTCATCAGATACATCAGGCTGCCAATAATTCTTGAGTACTCTAATTGGTTAACAGGCTCACCTCGATTCTTAGCTAGACATTGACTCGTGTCAATGAAATTTCTAGCCACATTAGAGTCATTTCCATTGAACTTCTCAAGAATTTTGTCCACATAATAGGACTGACTTATAACAAGTCTGTTCTAGGTTCGTGTGATGTGTATTTCCCAAAATCACACCCGTTTATATCAAACCTTCTATTTTCAAATACAAGTCACCTCCACACTTATGTGTTTATTAGATAACTACCAAATGGGGTGACGAAAGTTTCTTCCTTTCATATGTAGTTTGAAAACTTCTCAAGTGCCATTTTTACATCCTTACGGATTGTTTCTTAAATGGCTCTTCCCCCCACATTGCTTGCACTTTGATTGAGTTTGAGTAATATCACTCATGATGACATTAGACACCCGTGATAAGATAGCGTGTTGGGTCTGCTGACCTGGAGAAGAACAGATGATTGAAAGCCAAAATATACTAAGTGTTGATCAAGAATAATTAACAGAGTTTACAAGAAAGCTTCCTCCAAAGAACTGCTGACTCCAAACTGCTGATGCTTAAACAACTGATACAAGACAACTGCTGCTGATGAAAGGTCTGATGAAGAAAGTCTGAAGAGCAAAAGTCTGATAAAGAACAAGTACTGATCAAGATCTGAAGAACAAAGGTCTGTTGAACCAACAGCACTTTGGTTCAACAGATGTTAAGAAGTCATCAGAGTTTATAGCTTAACAGAGTTTCCCTTCAGTAGTTTCAATGTAACAGTAGTTTATTGTTTATCAGATGTTGTAGTTTGTTAGTCAGTTAGGGGTCGCTTTCTAGGTGACGTCAGCTATGTGATCATCAGAGGTTTGTACTTGTCTATAAATAGAACAGTACTTGTACTGTTCTATTGGTCACTCGTCATTCTCTCTAAGACAAACAAACTCTGAGTGATCAGGCTGAGGGGGAGTGATAATTGTACCTTTGTAATCTTTCAACTTTAATGAAAGCTTTCGATTGATAACAATTATTCTCTATGTTTTGATTATTCTTTATTCCGCTGCACTTTCCATTTATACTTCATTCATATTACATCATTAATCAAAACAATCCAATACTCAGATCCTAACAATTGGTATCAGAGCATGGTTAATTAAATCTGATCTAATCAATCAGTTTAATACACAGATCAGCTCACAATTATTGATATCGTTTGTTTGTCGGGTTAAAACAGAGTAATAGTTTATTTTCGTTTCAACAGATAGTAAACAGACTTTGTTTTTGAAAAACCAAGAGAATGACTTCACTTAATCAAGATCCACACAACACTGGCACACACAACAATCCACCGATGCTTGTCAGGTCAGAATACAACATCTGGCAGCGTCGGGTAGCTCATGTGTTAGCACAACAGAACACAGGGTGCTGGAAATCGGTAGTATTTGGACCACATGTTCCAATGGTACCGAGTGCCGAGGATCCAAAGATCCAAGTACCAAAGAGTGTTGAGAACTACTCAGAGCAAGATTTTCAAAAAATCGAGCTAGATGCCAAGGCTTTCAGCATAGTAGCCATGGCACTGCCGAATGATATCTATGCCGGTCTCTTGCACTGCAATAGTGCTAAAGAATTGTGGGATGCTCTTAAAGAGCAATTCGGGGGAACTGATGATGTGATTGAAAACAACCGTGAAATACTTAACCAACAATATGAAACGTTTAGTCACATAAAAGGGGAGTCATTAACACAACAGTTTGAAAGGTTTAACTGTCTAATTAGTGAACTAAAACTGGTTGGTCTAACTTTTCCTAATTCAACACTGAATCATAGGTTTCTTAGATCACTTCAGGACAAATGGGACACTATAGCTATTGTTATGAGAAACTCTATCGGATTCAAAGACCTAACCCTGACCCAGCTTCATGGTAAGCTCCTGACTTATGAAAGGGAGCTTAACCAGAAAAAGAAGCTCCAGGACTCTGGCAAAGTGTCAGATGACTATGTATTTGGTAATACTGCACTGTTGGGTCAGGATGATGGTTCTGGAAGTAGTAAGGATCAGAGTTATGATCATTACATTGACATAACAACTGGTTTCAATAATGATTCTTACTCATCACCAAACAACTGTGCTTTCACAGCCAGTGGTGACATCCAGGCTTCTGATAATACATCTTTTGTGTACAATGATTTGCAATACATTGACCCTTTGGACCTAGAAGAAATGGACATCTTACATCAGGTTGCCCTGCTCAGTATTAGAACAAATAACTTCTATAAGAAAACTGGCAGGAGGTTCCCAGGTTTACATGGTGGGTCAAAGGTTGGGTTGGATAAATCAAAGATGAAGTGTTACAAGTGTCATAGAATGGGTCATTTTGCTAGGGAGTGTAGGAGTCAAAATGGAGTTCCTATGATCACCTATCCAAATCAAAGACCACAGACCAACACTTATCAGACCATCCCTAATGTACCTAATGTGCAAAACACTGCTCACTTTGCACAGACCCAAACCACTGTTCCTGTGCACTATGTCCAAACCACTGTTCCTCAGTATCACTATGTCCAAACACCTGTTGCTCAGGCCCCTGTGCCAATGACTGTTACTCCACCCTCTGCTCCTGTAGAGACCAGTCAACCAGGTCAACAGAGTTTCTTTACTCAAGGCTTTGTTGATTGGAGCAGTCTACCAGATGAGATAACAGATGACAACATTGCCCTAGTTGCCAACACTGAAAAGGATTTTTGTTTTATGGCACTAGAAACAATTGTTGAAGAGACTGATTCTGAGGAAGTGGTGTCTATGTCTGAAAATGTGACTGATGGTGTTGTTGGTGAGATTGTTTCAGGTGAAGAATCTGAAGTGGAGGTTGTGAATCTAGCAGACCCCTGGGGTAGTGATGACTGTGACTGCCAGTGTAACTGTGCCTTGATGGCTGCTGCTAAGGTATCTCCTCAAATCTTAAATGACTTGTGCTCAGACAAATGTATTGTAGCATTTGCTAAGATAAAAGAGGTGAATGAAAACTTTAGAAAGAAAATTTTGGATTCAGAAATTCAGGTTGAAAAATTAACAAAAGAGTTAAAATCAAAAATATCTGAAAAAGAGTCTGAAATCAGTAGTCTAAAACATGAAGCAAGCATAACCAAAGACCAGCTTCAGACTATGATAACAAAATATCATAGTTGTAAGAAGGAGCTTGAGTCCACCCAAGTTGAATGTCAGAAATGGGTGGAATCATCAAAGGGTTTTGAGATGATTGTCAACCAACAATCTAAAAGTCATGTGAAATTTGGGTTTGGTTTTAAAACCACTGATCAAGTTTCACAAACCACTGACAAAAAGGAACCACAGTTGGTTGAGGTCATCCCTACAAACTCAAAAGGTCAAGAAATCAAGGTTACTGAACCCAATGGCAAGAAAATCATTCTTGAAAAGTTGGAAGGTACACCCTCATTTGATGAAATTGAGAAATATCAATTCAAACCAACATGGTCAGATGAGTGTGAAGTCCTTGAAAATTTCAAACCAATGACCTTCAAAACCTCTGATGGCAAAATGGCACCACAAGCCAAGGTTATCCCTCTAGTAAGTCTTCCAACAGATGATGAAACATCTGTTGAAAAGAAGAAAGAAAAAGGGAAAGCAAAGAACAACTTGTTTTGTGATTTTTGTGAAAAGAAGAACCATGTCACCAAAAACTGTTTTCTTCTAAAAGCATATGACATCAACAAAACAACAAGTTTAAATGATTCAAAATCTAAAGAATGTGCAATCTGCAAGAAAAAGAATCACAAAACAAAAGAGTGCTTATATCTCAAAAATTTTGATGAAAAGATAAAAGAGTATAAAGCTAAAACTCTGGAGAGTCAAGTGATGAGTACTTCAAAAGGAAAATCCAAACAGACTTTTGAATCTGTCCAAACATCTGTTACCCAAAGTCTGAACAAAAACTCTGCTCCCAGAGAGGTTCAGGTAACAGATGCTCCACCTGTTAACAGATTACCAAGAGGATATGGACAACCCACTTGTCATCGTCTGCCACATGTTTATGATGAGCCCAAGAGGCCTTCAAAACCAAAAGTGAACAGACATCCTCATGGTTTTCATCAACTGATAGGAAATGATCAAACCTCTGCTGGACCAAGTGTTGACATACAAGCACTGGCAAATGGTCAAATGCAGCTGTTGAATCTAGTTCAAAAGCTAGTCCAAACCACTGATCATTCTTCTCAACTTAAGGCTGAGACAGCTAAGGACCCATCCAAAGCCAATTTGGCTTTGGACACTCACCAAAACTAAAATCCTTACTGATGTGCAGGGAGCTTCTGCTTGTTTAGACAGTTTATGGTATGTAGATAGTGGAGGCTCCAGGCACATGACTGGATGTAGAGCCCTTCTTCTGGACTTTCTTGCTCATGGAGGGGGTGATATATCCTTTGGTAATGATTCTAAAGGTAAAGTGTTGGGTTCTGGTACTGTCAAAGCAGGGAGACTTAAGTTTGAAAATGTTAATCTAATAGACAATCTAAAATTTAATCTACTTAGTGTATCACAAATGAGTGACAAAGGCTTTGGGTCATTCTTCACTAAGCAAACGTGTAAGATTGTTGGCCCAGAGGCGGTTGAAAAGATTAACACCATCATTGCTGAGAGCAAAGCACAACTTGTTGCTCACAGAAGTGGCAATGTGTATGTGGTTGATATGTTGAAGGATAATCCTACTGCAAATGTCTGTCTGTTCTCAGCTGCCTCTACAAAAGAGACAGAATTGTGGCATAGGAGACTTGGTCACACCAACCTTCAAACTATCAACTCACTCTCCAAACAAAACCTTGTCAGAGGTTTACCATCAAAAGAATTCAGATGTGATGAGCATTGTGTTTCCTGTTTAAAAGGCAAACAACATAAAAGCTCTTACAAATCCATTGATGAGTCCAAAACCAGTCAATGTCTACAAATGTTGCACATGGACTTGTTTGGCCCTGTAAAAATCATGAGTCTAAGAAGGAAAAGATTTTGTCTTGTCATAGTTGATGATTTTTCTAGGTTTACATGGACTTACTTTTTACACTCTAAAGATGAGACTGCAGGTATCTTGAAGGACTTTGTTACCAAAGTTGAAAAACAATATGACTTGCCAGTAAAAGTCTTTAGGAGTGACAATGGAACAGAGTTTAAGAATAAGGAGTTAGATGATTTCTGTGTGTCAAAAGGGATTGTAAGGCAGTACAGCATCCCAAGAACACCAGAACAGAATGGGGTGGTTGAAAGGAAGAACAGGACTCTCATTGAGGCTGCAAGAACAATGCTAGCAGATTCTGGTTTACCTCTGTCATTTTGGGCAGAAGCTGTAAACACTGCTTGTTATGTTCAAAACAGAGTTTTAATCAACCCTAGACATCAAAAGACTGCTTATGAAATTCTGTTTAAAATCAAACCACTGATATCATTTTTCAAAGTCTTTGGCTGTCCATGTTTCATTTTAAATCTTAAAGATTCCATTTCAAAATTTGCAGCCAAAGTGGATTGTGGATATTTTCTGGGGTATTCTTCTATTGCAAAGGCCTATAAAGTGTTTAACACAAGGACTAAAACAATAGAAGAAACTCTGAATGTAAAGTTCAATGAACTTTCTTCTTTAAAAATCCCAGCAAACCCTGCTGAGTTGTTTGATTTAGATAAATTCAAATTTGAAGATATTACTGTCAAAACTAACCCTGCAGGTACCCCACAATCTTCACAACAAGATTACAGAATAGATGTTGTGGTTCCAGACCACTACAATGTCTATCATGTATCAGAGGAAGCAGTGGTTCAAAACAACTGTCAAAACTCTGTCACAGCTGAGTCAGCCACTGTTGGCCAGTCTTATCTTCAATCCACTGATTCACCCAGCCAATCCACTGTTCAATCATCTGTTGACAAGAGTCAATCATCTGTTGACAAAAGTCAGTCCAATCTTACACCACTTGGACCCATTCCTCCATCTCCATTTCAAACATCTGTTGCCTCTTCAGAAGTGCCAACAGATGTTATGTCAACAGAGTTTCCAAACCTCTGTCCCTCACCACAAAATGCCATCATACCATATCAGGGAGATTTAATCTACCTAAGAGCTCATCCACCAGATCAAATCATTGGCAACATCAGAGAAGGTGTGCTCACAAGGAGCCAATCTTCAAACATCTGTCTTTTTGCAGGTTTTCTATCCCTTACACAACCTGTCAAGTACCAAGAGGCACTAAAAGACAACAGTTGGGTGGAAGCCATGCAAGAAGAACTCCTTCAGTTTAAAAGACAACAAGTATGGGAACTTGTACCACTGCCTAAGGATGCCTATCCTATTGGCACAAAGTGGGTCTTCAAAAACAAAACTGATGAAAGGGGTATAGTTGTCAAGAACAAAGCCAGGCTAGTGGTTCAAGGCTTCAGACAGGAAGAGGGGATTGACTATGATGAAACCTTTGCTCCTGTAGCAAGGCTAGAGGCAATCAGACTCTTCTTAGCCTTTGCTGTCAACCACAACATCAAGGTGTTTCAGATGGACATCAAGTGTGCCTTCCTATATGGCAAAATTCAGGAGGAGGTCTATGTATGTCAACCACCTGGTTTTGAAGACACATTCCATCCTGATCATGTCTACAAGCTTAACAAAGCTTTGTATGGACTCAAACAAGCACCAAGAGCCTGGTATGAAACTCTCTCTACTTTTCTCTTATCCATCGGTTTCACTAGAGGTAAAATTGACAAAACCTTGTTTTTAAAATGGAAAGGAAAAGACTTAATGATTGTTCAAATATATGTGGATGACATCATTTTTGGATCCACATGTAATAAAATGTGTGAGGAGTTTAGGGAACTCATGACAGCAGAGTTTGAAATGAGTGCTATGGGTGAACTTCAGTGCTTTCTTGGTCTCCAAGTAAAGCAACTGCAAAATGGTACTTTCATTCATCAAAACAAGTATGTGAAAAACTTGTTAACAAAATTTGAGATGAATGATTGTAAACCATGTAGTACACCCATGAGCACTGTCAAGCCACTCACTGATGATGAAAAGGATGAACTTGTTGATCAGACACATTATAGATGCATGATTGGGTCTTTATTGTACTTAACAGCATCCAGGCCAGACATTATGTTTGCTACCTGTGTGTGTGCTAGATCTCAGGCTTCTCCTAGAAAGTCTAACCTTATTGCTGTGAAAAGGATCTTCAGATACCTAAAAGGTGCTCCCACACTTGGTATCTGGTATCCTGCTAATGGAAACATTGAGCTTTCAGGTTATTCAGATAGTGATTTTGCTGGCTGCCATACCACAAGGAAGTCCACATCAGGAGGGTGCCAGTTTCTAGGGAATGCCTTAGTTTCTTGGCAAAGCAAAAAGCAAGCAGCTGTTTCAACATCTACTGCTGAAGCTGAATACATTGCTGCTGCAAGCTGTACAGCCCAACTTATGTGGCTTCAAAATCAACTACTGGACTTTGGGGTAACAGCACTTAGGACTCCACTCATGTTGGATAGCCAAGCTGCTGAAAATATCATCAAAAATCCAGTCTCACACTCAACCACCAAGCACATAGATATCAGACATCATTTTGTCAGGGATAGCTATGAAAAAGGTTTGATTTCTCTGCACCATGTTCCAACAGAGGATCAGTTGGCAGATGTGCTGACAAAAGCTTTAGATACATCTACCTTCACAAATCTGATCTCTCGAATTGGAATGTTAAACATGGATTAAAAACAACAAAAATGTTTTCAATAAAACATTAAAATGTTTCAGAAAATCAAATTTTGCTAAAATAACACTTTGGTTGAAAAATCTGTTTTAAAACCACTGATTCAGATAAAACAACCACTGTTTTATTAAAACCACTGTTAGTTGAAAAATCTGTTTCAAACATCTGATCAGGTAAAACAACCACTGTTGGTTGAAAAATCTGTTTCAAACATCTGATCAGATAAGACAACTGTTTTCATCAGTCTTTTGGTAAAACAACAGAGGTTGGCAACAGAGGTTTAACAAAACAGCTGTCTGCCACCAGATGTTTCAACCATCAGATGTTTGCCACATCAGCGGTTTCACCAGTGCCTATAAAACCCTGTTCTTTCCCCCAACAGCAGTTTTACTGTCTCATTGTATTCAAAATACTAAAAACCGCTTTCGTCTTCCTCATAACCCTCAATCAAAGATCATTACTTTCATAATCAACATCCATTAAAATGGAACTTCAAACAAAAGCCACTCACAATTTCCTTCCATATTTGGTTAAAACCGAAGACAACACACCATTTCATTCCACCATTGACATCATCAATAACTCGAAATATAAAAATATTCTTGTTGCTGATGCCCCCATTCACCTAGAAACACTCCAAGAATTTTGGGCAACTGCTGAGGTTTTATACCAAGACAAAAAACCTACGTCCATAATTTCAAAAATTGGAGCCACCAGTATCGCCATAACCCCTGAGATCATCTCCACTACCTTCTCACTGAACGACTTGTCAGGTATGGAAACTTTTCCAAAAACAGAGCTTCACACTGAGTTTCAAGAGAGGGGGTATGATGCTCAAATGACTGGTTCCACACTATATAAAAAGTTTTTCCCACCAGTCATGAAATTTTTCTTCCATACCCTCCTCCTCTGTGCCTCTGCCAAGACTACATCCTTCAATGAAATCCCATTGAGGATACAATACTTGGGATATGCTATGCTGTCAGACTCTGACTTCAATCTATCTCAGGGATTGTTTTCAGACTTGGTATCAAATGTGAAAGCCATAAAATCTGGCTCAAACAATGCTTTTCTGCTCTACCCTAGAATTCTAAGTGTAATTCTACAAAAGCTTTTACCTGAAAAGGATTTTCAAAAGGGAGAGTCATTCAAAATGAAAAGTTTAACTGATGAAACTTTTACTAGAATGCTGGGTTCTTCAACCCAAGAAAAAGCACAAAAAGTTCAAAAAGTTTCCAAAACACAACCAAAGAGGACAAAGACAACAACTGTTGTTGAAACCTCTGTTGGTGAGCCCACTGCTCCTGGTGATCATGGCACTTCATCCAGTGCTGTGAAACCCACACCAGCCACCAAAAGAAAACGTCCATCCACCAAAACAACCACCAAACCCAAAAAGGGACTTCTGGAAGATGAGATACCAGAAGCTAACCCTGTTGCATCACCAAAGCAACATGAAACCACTGTTGTTACTTCCTCACAACAGTTGGAGATATCTCAACCCAAGCAAACTCCTCAAGATTCCTCACAAAAGGAACTTGTTGTAAGCCAAAGGGAACCTCAAACTGAGGCATATGAGTCACTTGATCATATGTTTACAAGCCCATCTCCCAGGGCTAATCAGCTTGTTACTCCACCTACATCACCACCACATGTCCCACCAACAATGCAACCCCTGTTTGAGGCTATTGATAAAACTCAGGACAACCCCAGTTCCTCTCAATCACCTATCACTGAGAGTATGCCACTACCAGTGACTGGGACTGAGGAAAATCAATCAGCCATCCCACAAACAGATGAGGAGGTTATACTCCCAGAAGTACATGTTACTTCTGATGAGGTTTCAAGAGAAGCAGCCACTACTGCTGTTGAGACCATTGTCTCACAGCAGGACAGTGGTTACATTGCTAAGACTTCCTTGAAGGCAACAACTGCTGAAGACACAATTGTGTCTCCAAAAACAGTTGGAAGTCCCCAGAACCAAGACCAAGGGGCAGCAGGTTCTTTCTCCATGGACTCACCTCCTAGGACTGAACCAGCTAAAACTACCTCTGGTAGGGACTCAGATGATCCTATTAATTTAGGTGATGAGTCAAAATTACAAGAATTGACGGTTAAAGTTCAAAACCTTGAATCCTCTGTTGCTGACATCAAATCTGATGTCAAGTCAATTTTGGAAACATTGAATAACTTTACAAAGAGTCAACCATCAACTGCTGATGTTGCTAATGAGCTATGGAAATCTGTTTCCCCCATCATCATAGCTCATCGAAAATTAGCAGATCAGACACAAGAAACCTACATGACTGTGATCAGAAACATGGTTGATGCCAGATTCAATGATACAAAGGCTGATATCAAGGTGATCAAAGACCACTTGCTGAAGACCACTGGTTCTGCCCCTACCACAATTCTCAGAGATGAAGATGATGATGAATTCACTGCTGATGATGCCAAAAAGGGGGAGAGTGGCAGAGATAGGCTACCAAAACTAAAAACACAAAAAGGGAAGAAGCCAACTGCTGACAAACCAGGGTCACCCAAATCAGCTCCACAAACACAACAACCAAATGTTCAGTTCCCTGTCTCTGAACCAACTCCAGCATCAAAGGCAAAAGAAGTTGACACTTCAGCTAATGAAAGAGCTGAAAAGGCTGCTGAAGACAAAATGAAAAGGGCTGACACATTGGAGGTAAAGGCAGAGAGGTTGGTACAACTGAAAAAGGAACAGCAACAGGAAGTGGAAGATGTGGGCACTTCAAAGAGAAGGAAAATGCCAGCCAAACACACTAGAAAACCACCTTCCAAATTAACTGCTGAAACTCCTATTGTACAAACACCTGTTACCTCAACCACTGCTCCACAAACCACTGCCACCACAACCTCTGTTACCCAAACCACTGCACCGAAAACAACTGAACCTAAAACCACTGCTAAAACATCTGCACAACCCAAACCAGTAACCAAACCAACCACAACTCAACCAACTCCCAAACCTACTCCAACACACACCACTACCAAACCTACTTCAACACAACCTAAAACTCAAACAACTGATGGTTCCACAAAAGGACCAACAGATGTTTCTCAATCCACTGCTACATCCTCATCCTCACCCAAAATCTTGTATAGCAGAAAAAGGAAATCCACCTTTGTTATACAAGATGAAAACATCCACAACACACCACCTAACACCCCAATCACATCCACACCAGTCAATGCCATTCCACTCTCATCTTACTCACCACACACTGACCAATTCAGATCACACAGACCACCACCAACCATCACACCATTGGCTGAGAAGTATCCCCTTGAGTTGGATTTAATCAAGGGGGAACTTCAATCCTTCTATAATACTGATCAGCCATCAGAAAGATCCTTCCCTTCTCTTAAAGGCTTCCCTGTTCCACCTAATCTAGACACATATCTCAAATACAAGGGTGAACAGGCTGATGCTGTCATCAAAGAGAAGTGCAAAGGGAAGGATGACAGGACTGCTCAGGGCATCCATTCAGCAGAGCTTAGCAAACTCAGAAGGATTGAAGATTATGCTAAGACCCTGAGCAACTCCATGTCAACCATGCCTCTCAGCAGACACTTGGAGATGGAAGTAAGGGATTCACTACTGGAACAGATCTTGGCATCCAAGCCTTATAAAGCAACAAAGAATCAATTTACAGGCTGGACCACACATGCTCTAAGAGAAGAACTAATCAGAATAGAGAACATGGCCAAGAATCCTCCTGCTAAGGTCTCTGCCCCTGATTTCAAAAAGGGGAGAGATGAAGCTAGAGCCTTGAAATTCAGAAGAATGAGACAAGAGCTTGTAGCAGCTAAGTATGGAGAGATGAAATCTGTTGCCAGATGGTCATAAATCAGGCTAATTGAGACATATAAAAAGCTTGAACAAGAAAGAAAGACCAATCCTGATCTTCCAAGAAAACCAGTGTATGATGATGCTCCCAAGAAACCCTCTCAGGCCTTTACATTAGATAGCTTGCTTGCAACCTCTGATCTATCTATTGCTGCTCAAAGGCAATACAAGAAGCAGAAGGAAATGTCTGAAGAAGACACAAGGAAGTTCACTAATACTTATGTGAAAGAGGGGATCTTGAACCAAATCAGATCTTTTTCTGATCCTGTGTCAGACAGGCTCAGAGAACTCATTGGAAGGCCACCATCACCAAACTCATCCAAAATAAAGATGCATCCCAGTCACTCCTCTGATTCTAAAATTCTAAAATGGAAGTCTGATAAAGAGACCCATGAATTGACATTGCTCAGATCAGATGGTAGTGTTCAGAAGTTGAGCATGGATGAGGCACCTGGCCTAAGTGCTGAAGATCTCCAGTCACTTCTAAACTTGACACTGGATAGAGATGCTGAAGACCTCTTCTCTCTGCACTTTGAATTGCAACTAAAAGGGCAAATTAGAGAAAGTCTGATGAGGAATAAAGATCAAGAATAAAGCAGAGTTTTGGCATCATCTGTTCTAGGGGGAGATTGTTGGGTCTGCTGACCTGGAGAAGAACAGATGATTGAAAGCCAAAATATACTAAGTGTTGATCAAGAATAATTAACAGAGTTTACAAGAAAGCTTCCTCCAAAGAACTGCTGACTCCAAACTGCTGATGCTTAAACAACTGATACAAGACAACTGCTGCTGATGAAAGGTCTGATGAAGAAAGTCTGAAGAGCAAAAGTCTGATAAAGAACAAGTACTGATCAAGATCTGAAGAACAAAGGTCTGTTGAACCAACAGCACTTTGGTTCAACAGATGTTAAGAAGTCATCAGAGTTTATAGCTTAACAGAGTTTCCCTTCAGTAGTTTCAATGTAACAGTAGTTTATTGTTTATCAGATGTTGTAGTTTGTTAGTCAGTTAGGGGTCGCTTTCTAGGTGACGTCAGCTATGTGATCATCAGAGGTTTGTACTTGTCTATAAATAGAACAGTACTTGTACTGTTCTATTGGTCACTCGTCATTCTCTCTAAGACAAACAAACTCTGAGTGATCAGGCTGAGGGGGAGTGATAATTGTACCTTTGTAATCTTTCAACTTTAATGAAAGCTTTCGATTGATAACAATTATTCTCTATGTTTTGATTATTCTTTATTCCGCTGCACTTTCCATTTATACTTCATTCATATTACATCATTAATCAAAACAATCCAATACTCAGATCCTAACATAGCGACTATCTATATCTTTGTGTTTATTAAGGTCATCCATTATATTACTCAACCCATATTTCTCACACGAACCGTTTTCTGAGCTATATAAGTTTTCCCCATATTCAGCTAAATAGTATCATAACTAATGAACTATTTATTCGGTCCTTTCGAGTCATCCTTTTTAATGAATTATATATTTGCTTTTACAAAATTCATTCTTATGTCGTCACATATGTTTGAATGTTCAAAGTTAATTTATTCTCCGTGGAGCATCTAAATTAACAAGTATTAGTCTAGCATGCTTTAGACTACGAATACTTAGCATGTGAACAGAAGATGCCTCATTCTGATTCTTCACAGCCTTAAGAGATAACTCACTATCTCTTCCTAACATTCACGTCTTAGTTTAGACACAAAAATGAGATTTTGTTTACCATTCCAAAACCTTGGTTTAAAGAATGCTTCAAAATCAGAATTAATTCCATCCATAAGGATCAAGACTTGTTTGCCTTTAATCTCCAAGGCTTCACCATTGACTCTTTAGGACTTAAACATAAGTCTTAATATAAGTCACTTTGATGAACATATTCATCATCAACAAGTCAATTAGATTGACACTCGACGACATGACATTCACATATGCCTAAGTGATATGTATATGTTTTGTTGATACTATTTATTGGGTGACTCTCCCAAAATATATCACGAATCCTGCATATAGTTCAACCAACATTGATGGTTTGTAGAGACTCTACACGTCCATCAATATTCTAAGTCTTTTATAATAAATCTCACAATATTTCTCAAAGACTTATGAATAATAACATATATTCTTGTCATATGTTATAGTCATCAAAACTACATTTGTGCATTTCTACGTAAATGCTTTCAACATTAGATGACATATCTCGTTTTCGTGCATTTAACTTCACTACACTTGCCACGTTGATCATGATTATCTCAATGGGGATGGATGAAGAGTTTTTTTTTTTTTTTTCTTCTTAGTCACTTAATTAGAGACTTAATTTAAAATAAAGGCTCTAATAATTTGACATAAAAGCTCTAATAAAGTAACATAAAAACTTTAATTAGAAAACATGAAACTCTACCCAAGAGTTTACTCTTTATTCACCACATTAAGATTCCAATTAACAATTATAATTTACCAAATTATAATTTCAATATAATCCAAAATATATATAACATATTACATATATCTTTAAATGGATTCATATAAAGATATATAAACATCAACTCTCAAAGTGTTATTCTCTTCAACACTTTATCGTTCGACGAAATAATTGCAATTATATCGTCTCGTGGCATGTTTCGAGGTACTTCCTCAAATCACTGTTCAAAACAACAACGTTGTTTATACTTAACTACTCACAAGTAGTCGAACAAGTAAATATGTCCAAAACAACATCAAGTTGTTTTACACTAAATAGTCTCTCTAGACTATTATATGGTTCAAGTCATCATACTTCTCATAAAAGTATCAAACCGTATATAATTTGCAAAAGAGATGTTTATTCATACAAAAACATTTCTACTTTTACAAGTATTTTCCATAAACTATACATATTTATGTTTTGATTACACATCAAAACCATAAAATCTAATATAGTTTTATTATTTAAACCATTCCTAACTCACTTGTTAGAGTATATGGTTTTCATGATTAACCGTTTCTAGTTCGCTCATTAGAAACTATACGTGTACCATATAAACATATACGGTTTCAAAATTAACCATCTCTAACATACTTGTTAGACTGTAAACGATTACATGTTTCATCATATATAGTTTGCTTATATCAAATAAACATTTTTTTTTCTAACACACCCGTTAGAAATAAACGATTACCAAAATCATTTTAAAGGTCATTGGTTTATATTCTCAACCGTTTCTAACCTGCTTGTTAGAAATACACGATTATGACAATCGTTTTAGAACTTCTTGGTTTATATAAAAATAAACCGTTTCTAACACCCTCGTTAGAAAATTAGACCATCTACATAAATGGTATTAACTTTGGATTTTCCAAAATATACCCGTTTCAAACTCACTCGTTAGAAACCGTCAAATTTACTAAACCGGTTTAATGTTGGAAAAGGTTGAAACACCCAATTCTCCATAAACCCATGAGTTGAAACACTCCATTAAAACCTTTAAGAATATTTGACCAACTTAATGGTATTATTAATATTTTTAAGTTTCAACTTTGGAGTTTTAATTAGTATTCTTACTAAAACTTTCAATAAAACAAAATAAGTTTATAACTTTTTTTTTTATTTTCACAAAATTTTCAAAATACAAATTTCAACACTTTTGTGTATTTTGTACAATAATCTTTTCTAACACACTTGTTAGAAAATATACACACCTTATTTTGTCTTTACAAAATCATCAATTTCTAACACGCCCGTTAGAGAAATCAATATATAAGTTTACAAATTAAACTTATGATTTTGTAAATAATAATTTCTAATATGCTTATTAGAAATATATCATGACACGTTATTCTTTCAACGTCGTCGATTCTAACACGCTTGTTAGAAATACATGTTTCAAACCTTATATTTTGAAACCCTTTATTTTCCAATACTCTTATTAGAAAATGTATACATTTCAAATACTTTGAAATTATCTTTCTAATACGCTTACTAGAAAGAAAACGTGATCAACCAAGTTTACATGGGTTTTCAAATAATTTGTCTTTTCTAATGCTTTCATTAGAACTTTATTATTTCCAAAACGTGTAAACACATGTTAAAAATGTTAATAGTCCGGTTTATCTAAACACAACCCAAACACACATGAATTTAGAAGGTGAATGGAGGTTTAATCTAATGAAATTATAATTTAGTGAAATTATAATTATTGGTAAAACTCCTCATGTGGTGAATTGAAGAAAAACTCTTTAGTAGAGTTAATTTATTTATGACACTTGATTATAGTTATAAAGACTAAATTAAGTGTATAACTCTTCATTAATTTATTTATGACATTTGATTATGGTTTAAAGACTAAATTAAGTGTCTAATTATGTTAGACTCTTCATCCACCATTGACTCTTGTATATAAGAGACTTTTGTGTCATATATGTGATATGAGAATATACATGAGAAATATTCACTAAGAAATTCTTGCAACACTCATAATTCTAGAGTAGCAACCAAGTATCGATTATTTTTCAGGCAAGTGGGATAGTCCGGCAGTGCACCATCGTCACTGTTTCGAACCGGTGTACCCTGGGAACAGACGAAGAATCTGTTTAAGGGAATTGTGTCAAACACAAGCCCGGTTCACTTCTATGATTTTGTTTTCTTTTTATATTTTGTTGCAGCAAGTATAGAGATTCTGATGCATCTGAGTTTCATGTAAGAAAGCGTGCGGCGATCACAATGTAAGTTTTCTAACAAACCTTTCCTTGAATGCCCCTCCTTTAAATGTGTCACGTGACTTCTTGTGAGAATTTTTAAAAATATATATTTATATCACAAATTATTCATTTATCAATGCTCCTTTTATATATTTTATGTTTCAAAATTTTTTATCTTTTCATACGATATTGTTTCCTATTATAAAAACATTTTATTTATTTGGATTTAATAATAATAATAAAATTATTATTGTAGAATTATTTAAATTAGGTTTATTATTTGTTCGGATCTAGCAATCTAAGCGTTTGATTTTTTTTTTTGCTATTTGTTTTGATTGATTGTAAACGGTTGAATATTATTTGCAACTTTGTTCTTTATCTTTTAATTTTCGAGAGCTCTAAAATTGGGATCTATTAGAGATGGTTTGGTAATCATTAATTGACAATCGTGTTGTTTCTTGTGGATCTTTAATCAAGTCGCTTAGGTATGTTGTTCCATGTTGACTTTTATTTGAATTAATAAACTTTAATTTGATTTTATATTTTATTAATTGTGGGTGTGTTGATGTTGTGATTAAAGGAAGCTGACGGAACCAAAATTTCTCCCATATGCTAATGGACATCGGTCATATTTTGCTAACATGCATTTATATTTAATTTTTTTTCAAAGAAGATGATTGTTATTTTTTCTTTTTAGGTATAAACATTTAGTACCGGGTATTTGTACAAAACCATAATTTTTGGTGCCGATTCGAAACATGTATGGTGATATTTTTCTTTCTTGTGAAGAACCGAACCAACACTATCTTTATAACAGTACCAATACCATATTCGTTCCATTGTTTTCTCAACGTAAAAGTACATCTAATGTTATCTCTAATACTCACAAAAGCGTTAAAGGAAAAGGCACCACCCACAACGAAACGCGGGGAACCTACAACACTATTGTAAAATAGAACATGTTGATGCGCATAAAGTGATAAAATTGTTGGAAATCATAAAGTTGTTTGAACGTGGAACCATAAACAAATTGCTTATGGGACCATCCAGACTATAAACCGAGCACATAGAGAACTTGCACAAGTCATTTGAAAGTTATCACAAATGTGTAAGTTTGTTGCGTTTATCTATTTATAACCACGAAATTCACAAATATCCGTACGTGGATAACTTGACCAACACTTCCCAAGAATTTTCTAGAGAACACATCTACTCTATGTATTAGTCAAGGCCGGTTTTATGAAGTAAACAACCATACGCTTTTTATTTCTTGAACAGATTATTATTATTATTATTATTATTATTATTATTATTATTATTATTATTATTATTATTATTATTATTATTATTATTATTATTATTATTATTATTATTATTATTATTGCGCAAGTGCATAACTTTGATTCACATCATACTCAAGATGAAACAAGTGCAATTAATTCAGGATGCTAACGTGAGTATAGTGATATGTAGACATAAAGAAAACAACCAAAAATCAAATTGTAATATACATTTAATACTCTACGTCCTTATCTTTTGTTTGATTTTGACATATAACGTATAGCTTTAACAACCATATTTTTTCAACGTATAAATTCATTTTCCGTATATAACATACATAAAAAAAAAGTTAAAAAGCAGGAAACTTGTAACTATAAACGGTAAATAATTTAAGTTTAAATAAATATTATACAAATTACAACATTAATGTACAAGAAAGTTTGAAACCAATACAACCAACAAAACGTTTTCACTGTATTACAAAAAGGGTAACTAGTGGGCCGGTAACCCACTCCACCCCTTAAATCAAAAGAAAAGAATAACAAATTTTTCCAAGTAAATTTTGTTTACATAACCTTTACTTAATTTTCACAAACCATTCATACAACACACCTTCGAACCCGATCAACAAGCCTTTGGTGGCTCGGTTGGGGCTACTTCCTCGGCCTTAGCCGCCTCGGGTTCGGGTGTTTTCTCAACCTCGGCCTTGGCCGCCTCCGGTTCTGGTGTTTTCTCAACCTCTTCTTTCTTCTCTTCTTTCTTTTCTTCTTCAACTACGATTTCCTTCTCTTTGCTGCTTGTTTCCTCAACCGGAGCGGCTGGTTCGGCTGCGGGTGGTGCCTCTTCTTTTTTCTCTTCGACCACTATGTAAGTTGACACCTTTTCGAAGACAAAGTAGACAGGTCCCTCGACGTATGTCGCCCCAAACTTGCAACATGCTTCATGTGCGGGTTTAGACCCCGGAAATTCTAAAAAAATATATAATTTTTTTAATCTAGCAATCATCTTAATTTTATTAAATCGGCTAGCCATGTGTGTCAAAAATACTTACCTATTTTAGAGAGTTCCTCAAGGAACTTTTCGACTGCTGAGGAAACCTTTTTCAACGCGCCCGCCTTGCGTTCCTTCACTACTGCCTGTTATGACAAAAAAATATATTATTTAACTGAACGAAAACCTAATAAACAACAAAACCATATCGAAATAAACAAACCAAACTAATAAGTGACGGTTTGGTTTTGATTATGGCCTAGCTACAGAACCGGACCGAACTAATAATTGAGCTGAATTATGACTATCGTTGTCATTCATATTAAAATTATTATAATTTAATTAATTCTCGTTATTAATTTTTTATTGAAATTTTTTTTCTTGTTAAACAAAGGTAACAAATTTTATTACCTTTATTTCGGCAGTTGAAGCTTCATAGATTTCAAGAACTTTAGCTTGGAGATCAGTCTTCTTCTCCTCAAACTCTTTGCTATAATCTTCCTGCGTTTCATATTAAAATTATATATTGGTTTGGTTACTGGAATTATTGCGTTATATAAAATTACTATTTTAATTATCCCACAACATAAGTAAGATATAGCAACGTACCTTAGCGTCATCAAAGGTCTTGCAAGCTTCGGCTGCCCCTGCCTTTTTAACGTTGTTCTTTTCGAACAACTTCTTGAATTTTGGTACCACTGTGGATTTCCAGTAACCCATCTTTTTCTTCTTTATATATTTTTCTTCAAATACTTTCCTTCATCAATTACAACCATGTATTAATTATAATCATATATCCACATGCATGTTTAAACTAACTCACAAAATAGACTCTAAACCTCTACATACAAAATTAATCAAGATAATCCAAATTTATTTTGAGACTTTCGTGTTTATTCTCAGCTCCTTGCTGGGCGCGCGCGCCCTCGCTCTCTATATATAGATGTTTTGCCGTTAAAAAAACAAAAGATGATACAAATTTATCTTTTTGTTCAAATATATTGTAACTCTCTATATATAAAACAACAAAAACAATCGTATAATTGAGTAAACACGTACAGGTGATCATAAGGTTCTCTTTTTTACTGATTACAATTAAGAAATCCAACTCATAATTTACTAAAAATGAATATCAGATTTTTATATATAAAAACCATATATATTTTCGTTACCAAGGGTTAGCGAACCCTCTTAACTAGCTAGCACATGTAAACCCATAATATAATCATCCACCATGCACATACGATGAACGCAAAAGATTTTGATCCACGGACTAGCTAGCACGACTTGATATATAATCATAGATGGATAAGTAGCTTTGGTTTGACTACTTGAAGTAATTAATATCAAAGTAATCAAACCACATAAAGGACACAAAATTCGTTAACAAACTTTTAGTTGTTAAGATGATCAAAACAATAGACCAAAAGTTAAAGCTTTCGATCAGATAAACATGAAAAAAAGAAAGAGAATAAGATACCTCAGAGAACAAGTGTGTTGATTGTTGATGAGGACGAGTTTTTGTAATTGAGTGGTAGACGATGTGATCACAAGTTATATGAGTTTTCCAAACCTTTGCCCATCATATTTTATTCTTCTTACAATATTATATTGATCACCCTCACCCGTAGCCCCCACCCTAGGTCGTCTAATTACTAATTTGCCCTTCAAATCATGTCGTCATCCTTAATCTCGCTTTTAATATATTTTTTATTTCCATGTATTGCTTAGCTGTTTTAATTTTTATATAATGGTACCCGTAGATTTGTAAGATCGATCTTTGACAACTAGCGGGAGCTCAAATTTTGTTAAACATAGTGTCAAAAACATGATATCAAAACATAAAACTTTTATTGATCTCAAATAAAACGAATACACTCAAGAAATAAAACAGGTTTACAGATACAAACACAACTCTCTACCTCTATCTCTCTGATCAAACTAATCACTAATCATCTACAAAGAAAGACTCTAAACAACCAAAGATCAGAACAAGATGTTCAAGATCTGACTAAACCCTAATCTTTAGATGATGAGAGAAAACGAAGTACAAAAGACTGAGAGAAAGTAACGACTGATCCAAATTTGATCAACCAGATGTGAAGGCCTTTTATAATCTTGATAAAGCTTCCAGAGAAAACACACAATGGACGATTAAGATTGATTTGTGTTTTCTCTATACACGGTTGAGATTAAGCCTCGATAAATAACCCGGATCGCTGACATGGCATCAAGCCTACTACTGGGGGCTTTATTTGTTGGACACCTCTCATAATGTCTGGGCCACATACAAATAACAAGCCCTACCTTCTTTATTCCTTCGACTAGAGTCCAAGTAAGCAGCCCAGAACTTGATCAAAACTTCCAAGCAGCTCCAAGCAGCTTCCATATCATCATGAAGACTCCACCTCATCAGCCATGTCACCTCCAAGCATCCACGTCATCATATCCTGTCCAAAACCTTATGCAAAATGTTCAAGTATACTATAAAACTAAATAATCAAACATATAACAAAAAACATACCTTTTGGGTTAAATTGATCATGATGGGCTACTAGTATTTCAACACCCCCCCACAATTTAACAACCAAAAGGATCTTCCATTTTTAACAACTTGCACATTTCCTCATGGTGACCAACACCTAATCCTTTAGTCAATACATCAGCTACTTGTTGTTCTGAACTTATTTTTACAGTTTGTATAAGACCTTTAGATACAAGATCTCTAAGAAAAAACAAGTCAAGCTCAAAATGCTTGGTTTTATCAAAAAAGACAGGATTTGCAGCAATTGATAATGCAGCACTGTTGTTACAAAATAATGGCACAGGCAAATTAACCTCAATTTGTAATTCTGACAATAAGTTTTTAAGCCACAAAACTTCACAAGAAGTAGAACACATTGCCCCGAATTCTGCTTCTGCAGATGACCTAGCAATTGTAGACTGCTTCTTGCTTTTCCAGGATACTAGGGAACTTCCTAGAAATATGCAGAAGCCAGTCACACTCTTTCTAGTGACAGTACATTTAGCCCAATCTGAGTCAGAATAGGCTTTGAGATTAAAGTTCAAGTCTTTACTAAAGGAAATTCCTTTTCCTGGAGCCCTTTTTAGATATCTTAACAGCCTAAAGGCTATTTTTAAATGACCATCAGTTGGCTTATGCATGAACTGGCTTAGGTAATGTACAGCATAGGAAATATCTGGTCTTGTATGAGACAGATATATAAGTTTTCCTATCAACTGTTGATAGCCAGTTACATTACTCAAGACCTTTGGATGATCATTATAAACATTGGTCAAGACATGATTAGGCTCTAAAGGATTGCTGACTGGTTTGCATGCTAACATACCATACTCAGTTAGCAAGTCTAGACAGTATTTCCTTTTAGACAAGCAAATCTTATCATTAAAGGGCACAACTTCTAGACCTAGGAAATACTTTAGTTCTCCTAAATCCTTTATCAGGAATTTTTCCTTAAGACAAGACTTAACCTCATTTATTTCATCAATACTATCACCTGTTAAAACTATATCATCCACATACACAAGCAATAACACAGTGGTAGTCTTAGTGATTCTAAAAAACAAACTATAATCACATTTACTTTGACAAAAACCAAGACCACACAGAACACTAACAAGTTTTTCATTCCACATTCTAGGGGCCTGTTTCAGCCCATAAAGTGACTTATTCAACTTACAAACTTTAGTTTCATGTTCAGAAAAGAAACCTTCAGGCAAAGACATGTATACATCTTCATTAAGATCTCCATACAAAAATGCATTATTAATGTCTAACTGGAACATTTTCCAAGTATTTTGCATAGCAATAGACATCACAGTTTTAATAGTCACAAATTTAACAACAGGAGAGAAAGTTTCATTAAAATCAACTCCCTCCTTTTGGCTATAACCTTTAGCCACAAGTCTAGCCTTAAACCTTTCCACCTCACCACTAGACTTATATTTGATCTTGTAGATCCACTTACAACCTACAAGACTTCTTCCTTTTGGAAGATCAACTAAAGTCCAGGTGTTATTCCTATTTAAGGCTTCTATTTCATCATTCATTGCACTAACCCAATTTGGGTCAAGCACAGCCTGTTTAAAACTTTTAGGCTCAACAGTTTTATTTAACACACTAGCAAACACCCTGTTTTCACAACTCAAGTTAGAGTAATTGACTACTCTTTCTACTCCATACTTAACCTTCCCCTCTACTATGAAATCATTCAGTTTCCTATAAAGGAAGTCTCCCTAGTCCCTCTTCTAACACTTTGTATACTTGAATCATTGCCCTCAGAAACAGAAGTTAAATCATGTTCAGTCATCACATGTTCAGCCCTGTCCTCCCCTCTGGTCTCATCAGGAACTGAAGAGCCAAAAGACTCATTTTCCTGATTAACACCTGAGGTGGACTACTGATTTTCATGTGTCCCCGAATCACCCATACCTGAGCCCCTTCCTTCATCATTGGGCTCTTCAGGTTTTTCAGATGTTTGTTGTTCAGTTTCAAAGTTATCAAAAAAATTTAATGAGTTAATTTCAAAAACATTATTTTCATCATATTTTTGGAAAACAGTTTTATCATTAAAGGGAAATATGGTTTCATAAAATTTTACATCCCTTGAATAAGAGATGATTTTTGACTCAAGACTATAAACCTTATAGCCTTTTTTCTCATTTGAGTAGCCAATGAAAACACATTTTTCTGACCTTTCACCTAACTTATCAGACTCATTTAATATTGTTGCAAAACACAAACATCCAAAAACCTTTAAGTGATCTAGGAAGGGTTCAAATCCAAACATGAGTTCATAGGGAGTCTTTCCTTCCAGCACAGAAGAGGGGGTCCTATTGATTAAGTAGGCAGCAGTCAATACACACTCAGACCAAAATCTCACAGGTAAATTACTTTGAAATAATAAAGACCTTGTCACATTTAGTAAATGTCTATGTTTTCTTTCTGCTATACCATTTTGTTGGGGTGTGTAAGCACAAGTGGTTTGATGAAATATTCCTAAGGTTTTACAAAAATTGGACATTTGATTATTGACAAATTCTGTCCCATTATCACTTCTAAAACACTTAATATTTTTATCAAACTGTGTTTTAATTATATTAACAAATTCTTGAATACACATAAACACCTCACTTTTACGCTTCATTAACCACACCCAAACTGCTCTGGAATAGTCATCTACCACAGTAAGGAAGTATTTAAAACCCTCCTTACTTGGTATCCTATAAGGACCCCAGACATCTAAATGGACTAGATCACCTATTCCTATGGACTTATGGTCACTTAAGGGAAATGGCTCTCTGTGCTGCTTTGCCTTGTGACAGACATCACAAGGCAATTCAGAATTCTTAGAACCAATATTCCCAACAATGGACTCTAACTTCAGAATAACAATATCAGAAGGGTGCCCTAACCTAGCATGCCATAAATCAAATTGTTTATTAACAATACCAACCTTATTACTAACATATGATCCACCACAAAAGTATAAGCCCTCAAGTTGACTACCAGTCACCAGGACTTTCCTTGTGGACAAATCCTGAATATAACAACTATGTTCATCAAAGCCAACATACAAATGATTGTCTTTTACAAGTTTATGAACAGAAATGAGATTAACACAATATTCAGGTACAACAAACACATCATGTAACACAACATTGTTACCAAGTTTAAGGTTCCAATCTTAGTGACCAAAGCATTTGTACCATTAGGATGTTTAACTTATATGTTTAAGTCAGATACATCTATATAGTCAGATAATTCATGTTCACTAGTGACCATGTGCTGATTAGCACCAGAGTCTATTATCCAACCCATCCTAATTCTTTTACTATTAACATTAAAACAGAATACAGGTTTCACATTAACATTAGCACAGAATGGAGAAAACATATTACCTGATACATTATGACTTTGAGGAGGATCACAACTCTTATCAGAAATCAAACTTAAGAGTTTAGATACTTGCTCACTAGTCAAAGAAGAAATATGAACCTCAGGTTTATCATTACTAGTATTATTCACAACAACTTTCCTATTATGCATACCTCTAGCCTTAGCCCATGCAGGATACCCAATTAACTCAAAACATTTATCAATTGAATGTCCTGTCTTATCACAGTGTGTACACTTAAGGTTTTGACCAACTCCTTTACTATTAGACCTTTTACTAAAATCAGAAGTTTGATTTGTTTTAGCAAAGAACCCCACGGTAGTTTGACCTTTTTTAGAAGACCCTGCTGAGTTTCTATGGGATTCCTCCCTAGAAACAATAGCAAATGCCTCCTTAACAGTGGGTAAAGTTTCTTTAATTAGTAAACTAGTTCTAACAGGTTGGTACACACTGTCAAGACCCATGAGAAACTGCATAAGCTTTATCATACTACTAAAGTTATTAAACTCCCTAGCAGCATTACAGGTACATGCAGGTAGTTGTAGGATTTGATCTAGTTGTTTCCACATTATGTTTAGTTTGTGATAATATTCTGCCACAGTTAATCCATTTTGATTAAAAGAATTTATTTTCTGGTACAGATCAAAGACAACAAAACCATCAACTTTGTCATATGTCTCTTTAAGTTCAGCCCACACATCACTGGCTGACTTAGAGAACACATGACCCATATAAAGATCCTCACTAATTGAGTTAAGGATCCAAGTCAAAACAATAGAATTGCATCTATCCCACTGTCTAGCAAGTATGTTATCAGTTTCAGACTTGACACAACTTTTATCAATAAAGCCCCATTTGTTTTTGACTTGTAAAGCCAGTGTTAGTGCATTTGCCCAAACCGAATAGTTTTCAGACCCTTTCAATTTAATGGTTACAATAGTCAGATTGCTAGAGTCGGATGGATGCAGGTAAAGAGGGTCACTAGCATCAAGTTTGCTAATAAGTGTTTCATTATTAGCATTAACTATAGAACCACCACCTCCACCTGATGGTGAATCACCATCAATGGGAGGAGGAATGTTGTCACCCATGAATTACAGCTAAGCTTAATCACAAATTACTCTAAGCAATAAAACCACAGATTCAGTCACACACAAGCAAAGAACACCAAACAGAGTAGATAAACAAATCAAGAAACACAGACACTAGGCGAAGCCGAGTCAGTGATCCAGATCAGTGGATCCTCAAGGGGTTCCACCGCAGGTCTTAACACGGGAGCCTCTAGACCTAGACTCAAGACAACTGATAACACAAAAAACAATAAGAAGGAACGATCTCACCAAGAACAAAACCCAAGTTAGGGTTTCTCCTAACTCGTAACAATTAACCTTCACTTAGGGTTAATTGTCAGAGAGTAAGAATAACTCGTAACGATTAACCTTCACTTAGGGTTAATCGTCAGAGAGCAAGAATAAGATCCACAGTTGTTCCAAATCCAAGCTTCAATCAGCTTCAACCAGAGCTCACCACCAGTTTGATCAGAACCTTGATCCAAGAGTATCAGCGGAAGAGATAACCAAGATCTACAACTCAGACCCAGAAATCCTCGATTAACGAATATCCAGACCCAATCTAAGACCTACAGCTCTGATACCATGTCAAAAACATGATATCAAAACATAAAACTTTTATTGATCTCAAATAAAACGAATACACTCAAGAAATAAAACAGGTTTACAGATACAAACACAACTCTCTACCTCTATCTCTCTGATCAAACTAATCGTTCATGTTCGGCTACAACAGGAGGGATGTCCAATCCAACCGGTGGGGGTGGTTCAGGTACAATTGCAATGTCCGGTTCATTTTGAGGTGGCTCGTGTACAATTGGGATGAGATGGTGACGCGCCTCAAAAACCTCCCAAGGCGGAGTGGTGGGGTTGGAATCCATGCTTTGACTAAAAACAGGACCTGTAACATATGTTATAGCAGAGTAAGTGTTGACATTGGAAATATGAAACAGGGAAAAAAAACTATTCTCTGTTAAAAACATATAGGTAACAGAAAAAAACTCATACATGCAAAAACAAAAAAAAATCTATAACGAAAGGTGCAAAAAACACGAGTGTTACATGTGTAACAGGGTTTTTTTTTTTCTGGAAACACAGACAAATTTATACCAACTTAGTTCTGTTGTTACATACGAAATAGACGCAATATAGAAAACAGATGCATACATTCCACACATTATAATACTCATACAAACATGCACATACAGGTAAAAAAACAAATCAGACATATTGTTGCATATGTTAAGGGACATTAAAATTCACCAATTTTGATTAAAAAAACATATTAGTAATAATAACATGAGTTAATATCCAAAATCGTCCCTGAAGTTTGGTCACTTTTGCCACTTCAGTCCAAAACCCAAACGTCTTAAATCTGGGTCCTTAGGCTATTGATTTTTTGCCACATTCGTCCCAAAAAAGGTTTGGGTTTTGCTAAATTGGTCCCTGAGGTTTGGTCACTTTTGCCACTTCAGTCCACAATTTAAACGTTGTCAGGGACGAATGTGGCAAAAAATCAAAAGCCTAAGGACCCAGATTTAAGACGTTTGGGTTTTGGACTGAAGTGGCAAAAGTGACCAAACCTCAGGGACGATTTTGGCTATTAACTCTAATAACATATAAAAAGGTTAATTAATATGTAAACCTACGTCTTAACGTATGCTACCTACGTGTAAAGATGATTAGTTGTGGTGTTACATACGAAACAGATGCAAACATACATTTTCAAAACCATCACAAACAACTTCTTATTACCAAACACTAATTAGCTCAAATTCAAACTCTAACCATTAATTGTTTTCTAACCCCTTTCAAAATCATAGTAAAAATGTTTTCTGTTGTTACATACGAAACAAACGCAACATAGAACAGAGGAAGTTTCAAATTAGAGGTCAACAAACCAAATTCAAAAAACCTTATTACTTCAAAACGATAAAAGCTTCGTATCTCAACAAAATACCCTTAGACCCAAATAACTTTCTAATATTTTTAACCGATCCCATCTTTTTAAATAGCCTAACTTTCTAATAATAAAAAAAAATCAAAACTTGACCTGGAAAACTTGATGATCACCATTTACCAAAAACAAATTTCCCAAACACCTACCAACAGTTAGTCCCAAATTCAAATACAAATCATTAATAATAATGATAATAATAATAATAATAATAATAATAATAATAATAATAATAATAATTTTTTATTAATCCAACAAAAAAACAAAACATAAGACAAACAGAGAATAATTTTTTAATAATCCAATAATAATGATAATAAATTAACACAAACAGATAAAGATCAAGAAAAAATATGATAACCAACAAAATCACCAACATTATCCTTACCTGTTTCTCTCTACTCCAACGGTAATCAAAACAGAAACAGAGGTGGTGGTGGTGGTGGTGGCGGTGATGGCACTCGCTACTCCAAACGGTAATCAATACAGAAACAGAGGGGAACGAGGATGGTGTGGATTCTTCTCAACCAAAGACTTTATCGGGTTTCATAATCAAAACAGAAACAGATATGGTGGTGGTGGTGGTGGTGGTGGTGGCGGTGGCGGTGGTGGGGGTGGTGGATGAATCTTGAAGATGGTGGAAGAGAGATGTTTATATAGGAGGGAGGTGGGAAAATTCAAATTATAAAAAGAGGGGGAAGGGTAAAAGTACTACTTTACCCTTATTAATTAAAATAATAGAGGGTGATGTGGAGCATTGTGGTCCACTAGTTGGGTTTGTGGGAGTTTCTTCATTTTAGAAGGTTTCTTGTCTATACTTAGGCTATATATATATATATAGGTAGAGGATCCGGTAGGAAAATTGTTTTGTGTAGGAAGTATTTTAAACCATTAGATCAAATCTGATTAAATCTTTAGATGAAGGGCATTATAGACTTTTTGTCCATTTTTTTATTTATTACAAACCCACTAAAAATCTTGAGATTAAAAGTTTGGGTTTGTTAAGATTCTACTAATTATATTTTTATAATTAAGGGTAGGATGGTCCAATATGTGTTATAAATGAGGGTAGTAATCTCATTTCTTGTATTTTGATATAGAAACCATATGACTTTCACCCTTAAATCATGCCCCCCCTCTCTCTCTCATCTTAATTTTAATCTTAAATATTATTAGTTATTATAATCTTTCTCATACATTCAAACTTGTTCATCTTTCAAAAAGAAAAAAACAAATAGAACCACAAAACATTCTTTGCACCGGTTATTCTTCATCTTCTATAATAGTGAGTTTAAAGTAATAGTGTTCTCTTTTTTTTCTTTTTTTTGCTGATCTAACCGAATAATAGTGTTTTTTTACTAAATATGATTCGTATCTGTTAAAACACTTCTACTGTGTTTAGTTTCAATATAAAACACTATTGATGTTATTATAAAACACTCCCGGTGATATTATAAAACACTCCTTATTAATGCATACTAGTTTCTCTTTCATTATAAAACACTCATGACACTATTATAAAACACTCCTGATGTTAACCTTCTGCCATGACTTGAATAATCGAAAAAGTGATAGAGATGGGTTATATGTTTGAAGAATCAAACAAGTTTTTGGGTATTGATCGACTTATTTGATATGAATATCTTATGATTCTTATGAAAAATAATGAATAATTAGTTAATTTATGATGATTAATCTTCACATATATATATATATATAGGTAGAGGATCTTGTAGGAAAATTAGTTTGTGTGAGAAGTGTAGGAAGGATTAAGAATTGACATTTAGCCATCATGTTTTTTATTTTGGAACGATGTTTTGGGTTGTTTTGGCTTGAAAAACACTTAACACAACAATATACAAAAATTTAAAACACAATCCAATGTATTATAGTCATTAAATTTAAATTCCAGATAAAACACCCTAGTAATTACTTAAAACACTCTGTTAAAGTGTTATTGACATAGTGTTTTAAGTTTTAAGCCTAAAATACATTGTTTTCGGTTATTAATTGTTATGTTTATTGTTTTTCTAAGCAAAACAATCCAAAAAATCATGAATACATCCAAAAAAATGATGCATACGTCCAAAAAAAATGATGTATACATATCAATTTTTAATCCTTCCTACACTTCTCCCACAAACCAATTTTCCTACAGGAACCCTACCCTATATATATATATATATATATATATATATATATATATATAGGGAATGGTTCTAGAGAAAACCCTCCTTATTTGGTAAACTCTGGAAACTCTGACTTCCCAATATTTTTTTTTTTGAAAAAAATAGGGCAAGTAATATACATGATTTTAAGCATTTTTGGCCAAAAAAATTAAAAAAGCGCCGAGTCTTTTTTTTTAAAAAAAATAAAATAAAATTTTGACTAACACATGTTAAGCGCTAATAACAGGTGTTAACAATGTGTTAACTATATGTAAACAATAGACGCTTTTTATTTTTTTAAAAAAAAACCGTTCGGCGCTTTTTCGATTTTTTTTGGCTCAAAATGCTTAAAAAATGTATATTACATACCCTATTTTTTTCAAAAAAAAAAATGTTGGGAAGTCAGAGTTTCCAGAGTTTACCAAATAAGCGAGATTGGGTTTGCTGGATTTTAATTCCGGTGACCGGAATTCCGGTCGGAAATCAGGAAGGAGGGAAGGAAAACACTTTTTTTTTAAACTTTGACATCTTGGCAAGAATGGTCCCTCTAGTTTATACTTGATATATTATGCACAGATTGTCAGTTTGAGGGTGAAAAGACAGGATTGCCCCTCACATGAGGGGCACATGACCAACTTAACTGAGTTATTTAACTGGGTTTGGCTTAAAGGACATAGGATGTAACAACTGTATAAAACAAAGGACATAAGGAGTCAAAAATTCGAAAAAAGAACATAGGATGTAATTTTAGGTATAACTAAAGGACAATCTGTGTAATTTTCTCTTTTTTTTAATCCAACAGCATTATTACCATTGAGGGGACCCACAAACATCATAAACCAATCATAATCATCCGTCGTCTCCGTCTGTTTTTGGACGAAAAGTGCATTCACAATGCTAAGGTGGTTTGGAATACCAAACCGTCACATCTTAATGTCACATCATTTCAAACTATAATTAATTTTTTTTAAACCCACTTTTTTCTACAATCATTAACAATCCAAACCTTCACCTCATCACCTACCTTTCATTTTTATTTAAACTATATATAATTTATATACTCTAACTTTAATTAATTTAATATTTCTTAGTTATTTTTTTAATAAATACTTTATAATAAACTAATTATATTAAAGTATATTAAATAAAACATAAAATTTAAATGATAAAAAATTATGTAATTTTTAATTTATGTATTTAATTTTTTAATCCCTATTTGTAATTTAAGTTATTTTTAATTAGTTTAAATTGAGGTTTTTATTTATTTATAAATGTAGGTTAAATAAATAAATGAAAATTTTATTTTTCTATATTAAAATCAATTCTTTAATGGAAGGATCCCACCAATTCAGTTTTAGACCGGTCTGATATACCGAACCAAACACAACCAAACCATCTTCATATCATCTCCTTCAACGGTGACATTGGTTTGCAATTTAAGTTTGGAATGCCAGACAGTCCAAAATTCCCCCGTTATTGATGCTCTTTTATCAAAATTGATATAATTTTTCATTCCAACTTTACGTTCAAATTTATATTTTTTTATGCATTCTAAATAATGATTGTTTATTTCAAAATATATGTTGCATTGTTGCTTGTGGTTAGCAAACACTCATGGTTGTCAACTTGTTTCCCTTAAATTAATGCAAATTGGTTCTTAATAATTTTTTAAGAGCTAGGGTTTAAATTTTCTTAATATTTACAATAACATTAAATATAAACAAAACAAGTAAGATATACTGAATACAAGGTTGTAAAAATCGGGATTAATCACTGGTTAATCGCTAGTCCTCACTTTACTGATTAATTTTCGGCTAATCACTCAATTAATTGGTGTCGGTCTAGGGTTGTAAAAATCGTGATTAATCACCGATTAGTCGGATCTAAAAAACTCAAATTAGATCAAAAATGAATTTGAACGTGTCAAAACTGGAGCAAGTCGGTCAAACAAAAAAAGTTCTTACCTCAAAATTGGATGATAATCCATGATTTAGAACCAAAATCCATGAAACTCCATGGAAAAAGGAATCAAGAGGAAAAAACGGGATATTGTGAACGATGGAGGCGAGGGTTATTTAAGTTTAGATATTTTAATATTTAACTCCCTCCAAAGTTACTAGCTTATATTTGGCCCTTAAACTTCTAAATTTATACGTATAAGATATAAAATTAACATTATATATGTATAAATTTGGAAAAATATATATAAAAATCCAATCGGATTAATCATGATTAATCCCTAGTCGGTACCACACTGCCCGACTAGCGCCTAACGAGTTCCACAACACTGAGTCTGAATACCACTATATAAACGTAATTATTTATATTTTTTAAATTAGGTTTACATGGGAGAAGAAATACGGGAATTTATTAAAACAGGTGTACTCCAATAATTATATATGGTTTAAATAAGAAATAGTTTAATTTAAAAACTTAATTTGTATGCTTTATTTTATTTATTATCTTTTTAACTGCAAATTTTATTATACCATAATTTCATTTAACCTTAGACTTATAAGGATTTGAACCTACAATTTCACATCGGTAGAATTTATTACTAACTAATAGTTTACGACCATCAATTTTTAGTTTTAGCAACACACTATCATCAGCAATTTTTTTTATCAGTGTAATAGTTTTTAATCTACTCTCTGTCATTTTTTTAATCATAATTTGTTTTCATAGTATCAAAAACACTGACTGAAAATATTAATTTTAATATACATCATAAATAACATTGCTGATGCGTATAACGTTTAAGGATCTTGAACGTGTTAAAATATGTAGATGCGTATTTACTCAAACCTCACACATATCTTACATAATAATGTTGCAATCATAGTCACATCAACATAAAAGACAAAGAAAAATAGTAGAAGGATCATTAACTATGACACGGAACTTAAAATTTGGAAATTACATAGAAATATCACCATTTATAAGTATATATAGCCTGATTAGTTTTTTAACTCAATAAAATATCAAGCTTTTTAATTAATTATTTTTGCGTAAAGTGCAATTGCTTAACAGCATATTCATGAAATAGTGGACCAATATTGAGCACAAGATGTAACCAAATAATTGTTCAGATTGAACCAATACAACTGTAGATTCATGCAATCATGCTCAGAATGTTTTAACAATGACCAAATGGTTGTTATAAGTTACAATCACGAATGCTCGTTTAAGTTAGAACCTTAACGAAATGTTATCTACCATGACGCTTTAATGATATAATATCGCGCAATTTTGGCTCAAAATAGGGTCTCGTAATATCGCGCAAATGGTGTGGGAATGATTCTTCCAAAGATGCTTTTCCTAATTTGTTTAAGCTGGCTGCTCACAAACAAGCTACAGTGGCAGACTTTGTGGTTCCATATTTCAGCTGGTGATGGTAATATTTGGAAGAGGTCGCTAAATGCTTTAGAATTGGAGGAACAAAGGCTGCTCATGGGGCGGCTTATTGGTATCTCTCTTGGTGATTCCCAGGACTCGTGGAAGTGGGAAGGAAATGCGGATGAGGTTTATAAAGTCGCTGACTTTAGGAAGAAGTTGGTAGCAGCTCGACATCAACAAGGTAGTGTCTGTGTGAAGATGAGGAAAGTTGCTTGGGTGCCCCTAAAGGTAAAAAATTTTATATGGCGCGTGGAGTTGGATCGTATTCCTACTAGGTCCGCTCTTCGCAAGAGGCAAGTTAATATCCCTGTTGACGTGTGTCCCCTTTGTGAGTTTGGAGCTGAATCGGTTAGCCACATATTCACCGGTTGTGGCGTTTCTTATGGGGTGTGGTCGGCTATCGGGTTTTGGTGCAAAATTGGTCCTATGTTTGCTTTCGATGTTGCGGATTTATTAAACTTGGATCATGGGAGTAAGAAACAAGACTCTAAGAAGATTGTTCAAGGGATCATTATGATCGCAAAGTGGGTGATTTGGAATGCTCGAAATGAGAAGATTTTCAAAGGAAAAGATTTTATAGTAGTAGAATTAGTGGCCAAAATAAAAGCATCGTCTTTTCTTTGGCTAAGGGCTAGATCGAAGTTCAAAAATGTAGTTTGGAAGGATTGGTTGTCTTACCCCTTGTATATGTTGTAGTTGGTTGGCGTCGGTCCTTGCTTTGAGGGCCGGGTGCTTGTTTTAATGAAGTTCACTTTAAAAAAAAAAAAAAAAAAAAAAAAAACTAGCTATTGTATTTTAAAATCCACGTACTATGGTGGATGTCATGTACATAAGGCCATACGTAGTGGGAGCTAGGGCTGTTCAAATCGTTTGCCGCTCGTGGCTCGCTCGTCGCTCGTTCTAAAAATGCTCGCTCGGTCTTCCGCTTGGTTGTATATGAGCCGATCGGCTCGGTTCGGTTTGTAAATAAGCCAAGCACGAGCAAAGGTACGCTCGGCTCGGTTCGGCTCGAATAAATTTTTATTTATTTAATAATAAATATACGCACAATTTATAGATAAATTTATGGCTTTTTATTTAACATTATATTGGATTTGCGTCAATATATGCAAACAAAATATAACTAGACCACTTAAATTAATAGAAATTTAACACTAGATTTAGTAGTAAAACAATAAGTTATGAAGTGACATCTTGACTTCTTTATGTTATTAGTCATTCATCGCTAATTGTTGCTTGATATCACACCTACGTCACAATGCAACAACTGTTCTCTGACGTATGCCCATCATCTCACCAGCCTTAATCTAAGCCTCATCATTGAACACTAGGATCTCAATATTAGTGTTATTATTGGACATTTTAACCTTAGTTGTCACCCGACAATGAAAACATCGAAGGAAACATCACAATTTTATGATCGTACATATTACTCTCCGCTCGATTCTTGCTCGGCGCTCGCTCGGAAAATTTGCGCTCAAAGAATGCCCGTTCGGTTTTACGCTCGATTGTAAACGAGCCGCTCTGCTCGGTTCGGTTTGTAAACGAGCCAAACACGAGCAAAGCTCCGCTCGGATCGGCTCAGCTCGTGAACACCCCTAGTGGAAGCAAAGTTAGCGCCCCACTCCCCTCGTTTGATTGGTTGGCAAGAATTCCAAGGAAAGATTCCAAAAATTGAGCGTTAAATTTTTAACGCCTGAGACTTATTTTGGGATTTTAAGGCCCCAGGGGACGGTGTAGAGGGCCTTAAAGGACGCTAAAATGAGATTTAAGGCCTCATTAACGTCCCACTACACATGGTCTAAGAGTGTTGTAAAAACATACAGTACTATAAACACAAAGTTTTAGTCACACAAAATTGGGTCCAAAATCCCTCCCAAGAGAGGCCTTTTTTTCCTTTCAACGAGAAAAAGGACATGGATGCATGAAGAAACTATAAAAGCAAAGATAGTGAAGAGATTTTGTGTATTTTTCTATTTTCTCAACATGTGTAATTAATGAAGTCCTCCGGTAATTAAGACACATGACAAAATGTTTTTTTTTTCAACCTCAATCATTTTATATCTGCATATAAAAAGCCACCCAGAAGCTAGAAAAGTACACCAAAAACCGGAAAACAAACACCAAATTACACATATAAACTAACATTGAAATCAGCCCAATCGGCCCATGACAGGCTGTGGGCTTTGGCTCTGTGTACCGCCCAAAGATAGGAATCTTCCTTTATCGCGTCCACCGTCACTTGCACCGGAATGAACTTGTCTTCAAACGTCTTAGAATTCCTTGCCTAGCAAAGACGCCAGACCGTTGCCATAACCACCATACTCGTCCACTTCTTCCACTTCTTCAAGCCCGGGGCGTCCTCCAAATGATTGATCCAATCTTGCAAAGAAAAGTTCCCCGCGGGCCAAGGGACTTTTAACTACACCAAAACATGCCACCAAATAGCCCGAGCCCAAAGACAATTGAGAAAAGCATGAGACGAGTCCTCATCCGCTATCCCACATCTAAGACACACCTTATTAGGAATCGGAACCCCACGGGCAACCAAAGCCACTTTCGTCGCCACCCGGTCAATTAAAGCCCTCCACGGCAGGAAATTAGCCTTCAACGTAGCCCAATTATTCCACTTAAACTTCGGATACACTAAACCAACAACCGAAACAGCAGCAGCATCAAACCGAATGCTTCTGGCCGAAAATGACACTCCAACTGGATTATCCCAGGCCCAGACATCAGGCCCAGAGCACAAAATAACCTGCTGGATAAAAAATTTCAGCTCCTCCAATTGCGAATTTTCAGCTTGAGACGAAGGCGGTCTCACAAGAGACCAAGACCATGAGCCGATCTGATCAGTAGTGACCCAACAGTCAGCTACCAGCACAGCCTTGTTCACCACTAACCTGTACAATTCAAGGAATTTGACCACAAAGCTCACGCTAGCAGCCCAAGCGTCCTTCCAAAATCGCGTGTTCAACCCGTTTCCTACCTTAGCATACATTTTGTTACTTATACATATACCTTTCTTGAATAATCTTCCTTCCACATTTCCAATATCATTCCAAGTTTCAGGAAGAGTTTTTTTAACAGGGATTAAAGTTTTAGTTCTAGCCGAAGAGTGTACGGCTCTAACCACTTCGGCCCAGAGCAAGTGCCCATCGTTTTTATAACGCTACCACCACTTAGCAATCATAGCGTCATTGAAATCTATAATCCCGCCAACACCCATCCCTCCCAAAGACTTCGGTTTCACAATCTTATCGCATTTAACCCATCTAAGCTTGCATTTCTCCCCTTTTTTACCCCAAACAAAATCTCTCCTAATCGCCTCCATCTTGTTTATAACTATCTTAGGAGCTTGGAAAAGGGAAAGATAATACGAGGGAACACTCCCTAAAACCGCTTTCACAAGGGTTAATCTACCGGTGAACGATAAAGTCTTAGCTTTCCAAAGCAAAAGTTTTTTTATTAAACTTATCGATAACGGGAGACCAATGCTTTGCCCTCTTCATATTAGCCCCGATCAGGACTCCCAAGTAATCAAACGGAAGACTCCCGATTTTACATCCTAGGATCCGGGCACACCTTGAGACTTCACCACTGTCAACACCAATCCCAAACAAATAGCTCTTATCAAAGTTTACTTTAAGTCCTGACGTCAAGAAAAAACACCGAAGGAACCTATTTAAACTCCGAACATGATTTTTACACCACTCCCCGATGAAAATGACATCGTCCGCATAAGAAAGATGTGTCAAAAGAGGCCCTCCATTCGGAAGTTGAAGCCCATGAAATAAACCCAAGGACACCGCTTGATTCATAAACATATTCATAACCTCCATGACAAGTATAAACAAAAATGGGGAAAGTGGGTCGCCTTGTCTAATGCGTCTTTTGTAATGGAATTGACCCGAGGGAGAGCCGTTGACTAAGACCGACCCATTCCCGGAGGACAAACAACCCTTAGTCCAATCTATCCACTTCGGAGGGAAATTCATGCACCCCAAGGCTTTGAATAAGAACTTCCAATTCACGAAGTCGTACGCCTTTTGGAAATCCACCTTAAAAATAAGCACCTTGACTTTATTCTTCTTAGCCCACGAAATTGTTTCATTAACGATAACAGGGCTATCGAGGATATTTCTACCCCCGACGAAGGCCGATTGATTAGGGCTTATTAAGTTGTCCAAGACCCCGTTCAACCTTTTAGAGAGAACCTTCGATAGAATTTTATACGTCGCACCAACCAAGGTGTCACACCCCGCCAAGGCGGAAACACGGGGATGCAACGATCGAAAGGTTTTCAAGCTCAAGGTTCAAGCAACACACATTTATTAAAATGGTACCACCATAAATGATGGATATTGTCATAAATTTATTTAAAACGACATCATAACAAAAGGTCATATTGTCTAGTACTTTTGAACTTGAAATCAAACATCGTAAGGTTGACAAAAACCCATCAAAGTGATACTACGAAGTGCATGCTCGAACCCCTCCCTCAAATCTCCGTGGCCCTCCATTAGTTACCTGAAAAACATGCATAACGAGTTTTGTCAACAATAATGTTGGTGAGTTCACGGGTTTGAATGTGACATGTAAAACCAATGTGTAATTCGGGTATGACCAATCATAGGATAGCTAAGCGAACGATTACTGTGCAAACCATGAGTCCCATAACCAAACCTCTTGACTGTTGTGCCTTGCGCATTGTATACTAAAGACAATGTATGTATGGTAGAATACTAAGACTCTTTTGTATGTAACCGGTTAGAGCGACTAACCAAGAGTGGGGTGTCAATCCAATAGATCTATTAAAGTGTTCCATGGCTTTTGATAGCTAATGGGTACAGTAAACGTTGTACAAGGACTAATGAGCTCATGAACCAATATGTCTCATGTTCCACATGGTGATCTTGATAGAATGTACACACATTTGTAAATGACACTAGTATTGATGCATTTATTTCCCCCGAAATGTAAAATAGTAAAAATGGGGCCGTAAGAACTCACCTGATAGGGATGTACGTAGTCTAGTGAAGCCGAATTACATAGCAGCTATCGTCTGGACAGTAAATGCCCTATGATCATTATGGATATGATAAGTTGTTGTTTATCATACAAGTGGCTCACCCGACAATTGTAGACCCAAGTATGTGGGCAGGGACTTTGTGTATGCGATGACTCTTAGTGTTTCGTGTTGGAAAAGCCCGGTATTCATTATATTGGCACTGATTGTATCCAAAATAGGACCCTTTTGTGTTGTCACGGGTCCAAGTGGTTCCCAACTGGTCATGTGTGATCGATTCGTGAGAAAATAAGTGCATGAATATACTTTTAACCATCATAACAAACTAGAATTTGTTAACATGTGTTTGTTTGACTCTAACATGTGTTATCACATTGTAGCCGAAGCTAACTTGTACCATAGCTTCAAAAGTCACTCATTTATGGATCGAAATCAACTGATCTTACCTTGATAAACATGGCCGAAGCCTTTTTCAATGTGCCAAGGTGTATGTTTAGTCGAAATCCGATTATAGTTTCCTTTACAAACACCTTTGTTTTCAAGTGTTCTAAACCATAAGCTTTGTTAAATAAAAACCGGTTCATAGTGTGATAAATCAAGTCGTGTTTGATGTTAAAGCTTTGTTTGAGTTTAGGGATGTTTCTTTCTAGCCGATTAGTATTATAAACAGGTGTAAAAACTTGTTAACCACAATTGAACTTTGTTTCTAAAACTTTGCATATTAGAGTGATGGTTTTGAGAAGTATTGACTTAGTTTAAGGACATGATCATCACATTATAGTGTTAAGCCGTGTAGAATGCGATCAAAAAGGGACTTGGGGCCGGGTGTATTATCAAACCGAATGAAAGAAATGGATTGTACTAAGCTTGGGAAATGATAACTTACCTAGGTATGGATGATCACCAAGGGTTGAGACCTTCCTTCGAGTTCTAGTCTTGTGCTTCGAATCAAGGGAGTGAATTGGCTAAGGGTTCGGCCGATTGTAATGTGAAGATGTAAGATGTGTTGGTGTGAATTGAAAGGATCCTACAAGGCTTCTTATATAGTGGTCGATGGACTAGATGACAAACAAGAGAATGGCAATAGTTTCTTCATAGGGTGGTGGAGTGTTTAGACTCTTTAATCACATTTTGGTGTAAAACATAGTGTAAGACACATGCCATTAGTTGGCATGCTTGGCTAGCATGAGCCGACCCTTAGGAATGAGCAAAACAAAAGAGGAAGTTCACTTGTATGGGGTGGTGCTCTACTTTGGATTTTATACATTTTGGTGTAAGTGTTGACCATGCTTCAACCTCATGTTTCCTTCCTTGTCCTTGGCCGATTACTTGTCCAAATAGATGGTTTAGAAGCTTCTTTTCTAGGGTAGTAGGCTTGCAAGGTGATGGTGATGTCTCATGCTTCTTGGCCGATTCTAATTGGTGTGCCACAAGGGGTATAGTTACCTAGTGTAAGAGGTGATTAAGAGACTTGTTTTGTTATCCATTTTGGTGTAAGATCTTAGTCCACCTATGTTTCTTGTTGGTTAGTGAGGGTAGCCGAAAATGTAGAGGTATAGGTGAGGAAAGATAGAGTGATGTTGACACAAGAATGTTTATCATTGAGGGGTCTCTTTCGGCCAATTGTGTGTTCTCAAAGAGGAAGGGTGGTTGTTTACAAGAGGAGTGATAGTTAGTTGTTTGTTTCCTCATTTGATGTAAGAGTGGTGAGGTTCTAGTGAGATCATAGCTTTGGTGTCATACTTAGGGACCTTCGGCCGAGTATAAACAAGTATTAGAGGGTAGTTTACCTATCTAGGGAAGTGAACTTGATTGTCTTGTTACCTTGTTTAGTGAAAGTTGACATCCAAGGTGTTAAAGTCGGCTAGATATAGGACAAATGTGATGATCCATGAGATGTTAACTAACTAATTATGTGTAAGTTTAGGTAGTTTAGTTGGGTAGGGACTTGTCTTGTGTATTCTTGTATTTATAGTTAAGTAGCCATGTATACATGGTGATATATGTGAGGTGTCGTGTGTATGTATGTTCATGTGAGCATGGTTTGTGAAGTCCCATGATAAATAGCTTTATTTTGTTCCAAGACTTAACATATTATGTGAGTTTGTCAACCTATATATGTTAATAGTATTGTGATTGCACATTGTGTCCACTAAGTAGCCTCTAGTACCCCTTGATATAAGAATATCATCCGGTCTCACAATCGTAAGAGTTAGTTAAGTTCTATGCCTCTTGATGACGACATTAACATGTATTTTGTGCATCTTAACATAATTATTCGTTTTCATGTTCATGTGTTAAAGAGAGAGATTACCATATGTTAGGGCATAGTATCCTTTTTGAATGCTTGTTTGGTGATTGTTCGGGTGTTATATGACTAAACAAGTGCCCTATGTTGAGTTTTCTGTTGAGAGCAAATATCACTGCACCCAACTCTAGGTCATGAGTGGTGTAGTTCTTCTCATGAATTTTGAGTTGCCGAGATGCATTGGCAATGACCTTATTCCTTTGCACGAGTACGCATCCAAGACCTTGATGAGAAGCATCGCAATAAACCACGAAATCATCGATACCTTCAGGAAGAGAAAGAATTGGAACACTGCACAAATAGTTCTTCAATAGATGGAACGCATTCTCCTGCTTGACTCCCCAATTGAACTTCTTGTCTTTCTGCGTCAAGACAGTCAATGGCTAGGCAATCTTAGAGAAATTCTTGATGAACCGACGATAATAACCAGCTAATCCTAGAAATTGTCGCACTTCAGTCGGTGTCTTGGGCACAGCCCAATCCTTGATTGCTCCAATCTTTGCGGGATCAACTTGTATACCCTTCTCGTTCACAACGTGACTCAGTAAAATGGACTTCTCGAATCCAGTACTCGCATTTCGAGAATTTGGTAAATAGTTTCTCGTTTTTGAGCAACTCCAAAATCAATCGAAGATGTTGTTCGTGCTCTTCTTGAGTTCGCGAGTAGATCAAGATGTTATCGATGAAAACGATAACGAACTTGTCCAAATAGGGCTTGCAGACACGGTTCATGATTTCCATGAAAACGGCAGGAGCATTCGTTAACCCAAATGGCATGACTAAGAATTCGTAATGCCCATAACGAGTTCGCAATGCAGTCTTCGGGATGTCGTCTTCCTGAATCCGCAAATGATGATATCCCGATCGCAGATCGATCTTCGAGTAGTAGCTGGATCCCTGCAACTGGTCGAACAGATCATCAATTCTTGGCAACGGGTACTTGTTCTTGATCGTCAACTTATTCAACTCCCGGTAGTCAATGCACATGCGGAAACTCCCGTCTTTCTTCTTCACGAACAGAATAGGCGCTCCCCACGGAGAAAAGCTCGGACGAATGAAACCTTTGTCCAACAACTCCTGAAGTTGGTTGGATAGTTCCTACATTTCAGATGGTGCTAGCCGATACGGAATGCGGGCTACTGGAGCAGCTCCTGGGACAAGATCAATGCGAAACTCGATCTGTCGTGGTGGTGGAAGTCCCGGTAGATCGTCTGGAAAGACTTCGGGAAAATCTCGCACCACTGGGATGTCCACGAGCTTCCGATCTTTAGCTTTTTGTTCAACGACATGTGCCATAAACGCGACACAACCTTTCCTCAAACATTTTTGTGCTTTAATGCAGGTTATGACTCGAAGAGTGGGCACGCCCTGGCTTCCTCGAATCAATAGGGTTTCATCTTTTGACAAGGGGATTCGAACCAACTTTTCGTGACAGACGATCTCTGCACGATGTTTAGATAACCAATCCATGCCAATGACAATATCAAAACAACCCAGTCGAATAGGCAGCAAATCGATATGGAATTCATGGCCATCAAGCACCAAAACACAATCCCGAACAACTTCCTCAGACAAGATCAACTTACCATTGGCTAACTATATGGTGTAACGTGTTTCCAACCTACTAGATTCTAATCCAAGGGATTTCTTAAACTCAGTGGACACAAAGCTAAAATCTATGCATGTGTCAAAAAGTACCGATGCAAAATGGTTGTTAAGGAGAAACGTACCCGTAACTACGTTAGGATCATCGCATGCTTTGTTGGCTCCCAGCACGAACGCACCACATTTGAAACACTCGTTCTTGGCAGGAGGAGTGTTTGTGCCTTTGGCCTTATAGTTAGCGGTTGAGTGACCACGACGGTTACAGTTCTTGCACAAGATGCTTTCGCAGGTACCTATGTGATGGTAGTTGCATTTACTGCAGTGAGGATAGGGCCCGTTGTATTTGTGTCTGGGTTCCTCAGCAGCTGTGGAAGCAAAAACTTTCACAGCATCTTGTGGCTTGTGAGAAGAGTTCCTGCCTTTCCGGTTGTCGGAATGTTTGCACTTGTTCCCGGAATTCTCATTGGTAACCGTAACCTTTTGGCTCAACGAACCCATGCGAACAGCGTCGTCGGTCAAACTTTGAGCTAAGGTGATTGTGGCCTGGATGGTGGAGGGTGCCGATGCAGTAACCATACTGCGGATCTTTGGTGACAGACCCCAGATGTACCGCTCGACTCTCTTGTATTTGGGCGTGACCATGTGTGGGACTAGACGAGAGAGTTCATGAAAACGAGTGGTATATTTGGTCACATTGGCATCCACCATGGTAAGATTCCAGAATCCAGCTTCCAACTTCTGTAGCTCACTCCTAGGGTAGTACTTTTCCATGAGCAACTCTTGAGATCGGCCCAAGCAAGGTTGTATGCCGCTTCTCTGCCCAGGGTTTGCACTTGCAGGTTCCACCAGGTAAGAGCTTCATCCTGAAAGGTACAAGTGGAGTACTTCACCTTTTGATCCTCGGAGCAACCACTTATGTCGAGGACTGATTCGGTCTTCTCTATCCATCGGACAATTCCTACAGCACCTTCCGTACCACGGAAATTCCATGGCTTGAATGCCATGAAGGTTTTTTACGAGCAACCATGAATAGAGTTTTCAACCTCGTGATCTGTTTCACTTCCTCGGCGGCGACCGATACCTCCTGAACCTCCACTGGAGTCAGCCCGAGCTGCATCGTGTTGAGCAATTGCCTCGGAAATTACTCTAGCTAACTCAGCGGGTGTGGCCGGTAGTGGTCCACCTTCGGTTGTCCGCGCTGACTGTCGGGTTTGCATAACTAAGAGACAAGAACACAATAAACATAAGAGATGCATATACATACGTAATCATATAATAACCAACAAGCATGCACATAAGTCAAATTGAATTCATACAACCACATAATATAGCATCCTTACATAAATCCAAAAGTAGTTAAGTTTTAGTACAAAATGGGCGGTTGAACCGCAATTAGTTTTTAAACACCATATCCCAAAGTCATACAACATCATAAGTCAACACATTCATAACATAACAACATAAGTAACAACTAAGAAGATGGTGGAAAAGCAGCAGCAAGAGAAATAATCGCCTCCCTCATGCGTCGGTCCGTCTCTGCCTTCCTACGCTCTAGTACCTCAAGACGTCTCCCCATCTCGGCTCGCTCCATCACAGCAGATAATCTCTCCTGCTCAGCCTCAGACCACTGGCTCCGAGCTCCCGAATGCGATCTCCCAACGCTACTAGCTGCATGTCACGGGATATAAGGACACCACGCTCAGTGTGGAGAGGTCTACCGGATGAGTCTCCCAAACTCAAGACCTCAGTGTGGGATATAAGGACACCAAGTCCTTGGTTAAACAATACCCACAATCGACTCCCAAGAGTCCTTAAACTCCCCCGGGTCATTAGGAGCATGAAGATTCACAATATTAACCGCCCCCTTAACACCAATAATCTCCCCAGCAATCAAAATAAAATGTTTATCTTTAAGAACCTCACTAACCACAAACCGACTCGGGTCCCAAAGACAAACCAACCCCCCCCCCCCCCGACCTCCCAACCGAATCAACAGAGGCAAATGAGAAAGGAGACCTATCACAGAACCTGGAAATAAAATCAGCGGACATACCAGTTTGGTGAGATTCCTGAAGGTATATGAAGTCCGCCTTGCAATCCCGCTGCAACTCCCTAACCCACGCTAGCTTATCTCCCCCAATCACTCCTCTAATATTTAGGGATAAAAATTCATTGAGACACTCTTTCAGCACGTTCCCCCTGAACAATCTTCTTCGTGTGTTTGCCGAAGCCATTTAAATCGATTCCTAAGCCTTCCCCATAATACAGAGAGTCCTCCACCTCGTCATCTGTCTCTAGGTCATCATCAGAGTCGAAGGTGTCCTCAATCGAGAACACTCTTTCAGAATTCAACTCACTCAGGGCCTTGTCTGCCATCTCTAATCTCCTGGCCTCGGCATCTCTCCGGATTAACTCATCAAGCTCGAAAGGGTCAGACCCCAGACTGTTATTCAAGTCTGGAGTAAGAAAGACCCCAGTCATCAAATTAGGCGAACCAGGTAGGTCCCCAACATTATTCACCAGATTATTATTAATAGTAAGATCGGGCCCCATTTGACTAGCACAATTCACAGCCTCATTGTTGATAGAGGATTCCACAAAGTTAGGCCCACTAACAACATCCTGGCCCAAATGAACAAAAGTCCCACCAGCTGGGTCCCCCCTGTCTCCATCCACTTCATTCAACCTCGAAGAGCTCGCCCCATCATTCTCATGCATGGGAAACACAACGTTCTTGTGCATGGGAACCGAATCGTCATCCTCTAAAACCCCTCCTGCCTTGTCGCCTTCCAATCCAACCACCACCGATTTAAACCTAGGGCCACCATTAATTCTCGGGGAACTATCCTACCACCCACCTGCTTCCGCCTCACTAGCCACCCTAACGACCACCAACTTCAACTTCACCGGTGGGATTGATGGAGTCCAGTCAAGCTTAGTCTCTTCAACGCAAACTTTAACCATTCTACCTCCGGTTTTCAGCGACACTTCGGCATTTATCCATTTACCTGAATCGACTAACACCGCCGTGACGTTTGAAAGTAGCATCCCATCATTAAAATCCGCTTCCGATTTAACCACCAGCCTACCACACCGTTCTCCAATTTTATTAAAAGTATGCCTGTTCCAGAGGCTAGGGGGAACACCAAAAACCGAAATCCAAGCTAGTCTCTGGTAGGTAACATCCTCAGCATCCCATACCGAAAGATTGGAAAACCACGAACTCCACAACTGGATTGCCTCCGAAAACAAGGATTGAGCCTCCACCTCCGAACTGAACTGACACATCACTCTCAACCCCCTGAGGTATTTGAATGAAATGTTCCAACCAAGGACCTCGTTAGACAACTCCCCCAGGTTGTTCAAAGCATCAAAATCCTTCAACTCAGCGATCAACGACGTATTCCCCCATGTCTTATACACTACAGAGTTGGTCGAAGGGAGATCAACCCCAAAGGTCACCAAGCGACTGGAGTCTCTGTTAGCTAAAGCATCACAATAGGACCTGTTCACTAGGAACTCTAAGTCGCAAGGCCCACGACTACCAATACACATTGAATCAAAAGCCTTGAACTCAACCCCAGTATTCTTCGTCTCCTCCAACCTGCACATGACAAAATGTTGATTTTGACTGTTTCAAACATTCCCCACAAACATAAGGTGGTTGGGGCACCTCGTAAAACACATTTCATTACCATGATACGATGAAACACCGCCGCAAGGGGTGTTTTTATGGTGAAAAGGTCAATTTTCTTGATATACATCACGATCATGAAAGAAGGATGGTGGCTTAGGTGGTTTATTTGGGGATGAGATTGAATGTTTTGATTGGTTGGTTTTTGTAATTACTGGGGAATGATTTAGTGATGAAATGTGATGGGTGTTGCAAGTGTGATAGCGAAAATATGATAAAATAAGGTGTCAAATGGTGATTGGGTGTAATAGTGTGATGAATGTGATAGTATGATGGGTGCTCCAAGTACCCTAAGAGTGGAGGGGCTAAAACTGGAGATTCCTGGGAATACGAGATGTAACATTTCGCATTAAATACTTGTACATTACGATTATGTTGAATAAAACGTCAAGTTTTCACCATTATTCGTCTTTTAAAAATATTATTGTGACGCATTCGGAACCCTAATACTATGTTATTTATATATAATATACATAGATATATAGAATATTGTCAAAAAATAAAGAGCTTGGGCCAGGAATCGAACCCGCGCCCAAGTCGGGTCAACCAAACACACACACGTCCCAACCATCTAGGCTACACGAACTTTTGATTACAAACTCACCCGCCTTAAACATAACTCAAATCTCAAATTCTAACTATTTGACTTTCACAAGTCAAACGACGGGTTATGATCAATTCGTGCAATCCTTCTACACAATCCGCGTATTCGTTTATGGAATGCTTTCACACCGACACCCTAACTTCCTCTCCACGAATTTCAGTCTTTAAAACTTTCCAATTTAACGAATTAACGCGTTTATTGATTAAATGGGTCAATATTTTCCATATTAACAAACGTCGATGATTAGTATAAATTGAACCCTCCTTTGCCTCCTCTATACACCGATAAACAACCCTCTGTTATTAAATTTCATTAATCTTTCGTGGTCTGCTCGAATTGATCAAGCTTTGACTATTCTGTTTGACAAATCGTTCGAAGCTATTTACGATTTGTAAGTTCAAATTCGTACTTTGTTTATGTTAATCGGCCACTGACAAACAATAGCCCCATCATCACAGGGGCTATTGCTTATCGTTTTGATCGATTGATCAATCTAGGGTTCGTTGTATAGGATTTGGGGATAAACCAATCGTAGATGTAATTTATATGTATTTCTGAAATAAAATCAACACAAACAGACCAACAGACCAGTTGGTCTGATGCTTTTGGTCTAAGACGTGGACCGGCCTGATGGCCCGGGTTCGAGTCCCACATCCTTACTTTTTTTTATTCCTTTTCTTTTTGTTGTATTATTTAACTTTTTATTTATTTATATATTCAACATTTAATTTTAAATACTAAATATGGTTTATAAATTCTATAAAAATTATTTTAAGTTATTTTGATGATAAAGTTAATTATCCAACTTTTAGTTTTTCAAAAATTATTTATTTGTTATTTATAATAAATATTACAAGTTTATTCATTATTAATTATAAAATTCTATAAAAATATCAAAACGATTATATAAATTTCCACAAAAATTATTCTGAGTTTTTGTAACATTATACTTTACAGAAATAATTTTTATTTCTGAAAAATCGGTTATTTAATATTTTTAATCAATTATTGTTAGTTTTAAACATGAATAAATCATAATAAATCCAATTTTTAATATTTTCTCACCAAAATTTTATATAAATTATTCCTGATTATTTAGAACAGGAATATAAATTTTAAACTAATAATCCTTTAATTTTAGTATTTTTAAATATTAAAGTTAAATTTTATTAATTTGTTATAAATAGAATTAATATTCTATTTTAAAGAAAATAATTTTATAAAAATTATTTTTATACTTTAAACTCATTAATGTGACCATCCTAAGTTCAGATTTTATAAGAAGATTCTTGTTTATTTATTTACTAAAATTCTCTCAATTATCAAACATTTTTATTATTAATCGAACGGACATTTATCCCCAATTCGAAACCCTAGAATATATACATTTGTAGACTAGATAGACTTAGACATATTTGTTACCTTATACATAGGGTAACACTTGGCATCTTTGGGGATACGCTTATTCTATTTTCTTTTTGGGACTTAACGCTTTGCTAAGGTGAGTTTACATAACCTTGTTTATGCAATTCTTTATACTTGAAACTTTATACTTAAGCAATTCTACATACATGTCTAGTTGTAAACTTTAATGCCTCATGATTTGGACAAATACTATTAGACTTAAACTTAAACTTACATAATCATTAGCTGTGGCCAAGCCGGCGATACTCAATGATAGATCTATTGGATTGACAATCCCACCTAGATTCGTTGACCATCTTGTATGGGGAGCGCGGGTGATTGTTATCGTTCAACATATATTAAGGTGAACCGTGGATGACGGGATGGACCTAAACTAGTCAGAGGTTTGATTATGTCGATTCAACATATCATGTTTATTCATGTAGACTTAAACTTACGATAGACATATGAATTGCTAAACTTTTATACTTAAACTATTTGCTTAACATGACTTATGTATTCTCACCAACTTCTAGTTGACCCCCCCATCTTTTCCAAACTCAACAGGAAATATTGATGCGTGAAGTCTAAAGCTAGCATGAGGAGTTATTTGAAGTTTTGAGTTCGTTGCTTGTTTGATGTATTAGTTTTTCATTCAAGACTTTAATGTAATTGAATATTGTAATAAAGCATTATTTAAACTTATGTATTACCATGAGCTACTGAACAATCATTCATACGTGACACCTCGATGTTTCCGCCATCGGTTGGGGTGTTACAGATTGGTATCAGAGCCATGGTTATAGGGAATTAGGTTATTAGAAAAATAATCTAGTCTATAACCATAGGATTTCAACCAGTATTTGCTCCTATTACTTGCTATTTTCTATCTCCCTCCTATTTCTCATCCCTACAAGAAGATTGCTCTCCATCACTGGATCTACTCTTAGACTAATAGGACAAAATCCTCAGGTTTTACCTAACCCACCTTGAGATCCCGTCGAAGTTCTAGATTTTAATAACGAACACGTGCAATCTGGAAGGGTGAACGCCTGTATTCTGAGTCTTCTGTCTAGGCTGGCATTGCGCATATATCCCAATCAGACGAGGGACCCGGATGCCTACCTGGGAATTCTCGGGATGAGTGTTCACTTATAGGCTAAAGCATGTCTTCACTATGTTATTAGAATCTAGAATCTTTGATAAGTCAACGTTTTCATTTATTCGTTTTAATTAATGAATAAATGATTACATTCCTTATACTACCTTAACTACCTTTGGTTCATCCAATGTCTCACTAAACCCTTCTTTGTGTCACTTTCAGATCATGCCCCCTCGTCGCAGCAATCGTCTTAACAATGACAACGATCATGAGGATGAGAGCATCAACAACAACGACAACAACAACAACAACAACAATAATAACAACAACTTGGACAACGGTACCCCTAACAGTGCCCAACTCGCCGCGATTATTTCTCAGCAGATGGCTCAACAAATGGCGGCAATACTCCCCAACCTAGTAGCCCAACTTGCTCAGACAAACGGGAATGGCAATGGGAATGGCAACGGGAATGGGAACGGAAATGCTCACCTTGCTTGCACCCTCAAGCATTTCAACACTTGCAACCCTCCCAAGTTTAGTGGTGATGAAGGGGCCACGGGTCTCTTACAGTGGTTTGAAGGGATAGAGAATACCTTCATCAATAGCGAGTGTCCCAACAACCTCAAGGTTCGCTATGCTATGAGTGTCCTCCACAAAAGGGCACTCACATGGTGGAACGATGAGAAAAGGACCCGCGGGGCTGAAGTTGCACTAGCTATGACTTGGGAGCAGGTTAAGGAAGTTATGATGGCAGAGTTTTGTCCTCGTAATGAAATCAAGAAGCTAGAGGATGAGTTTCATGTCTTGGTCCAAGACAGTGGGGAAAATTTGGCCTACAATACTCGTTTTCATGAACTGAGCCTACTGCTACCTCATAAGGTCACACCCCTACCCATTGCTATTGAGAAGTACATTGGAGGTCTGCCCATGCAGATTCAAGATACTGTGTGGGGAAGAAACCCTGCTACTCTCGAGGAAGCAAAGCGTTTGGCAGCCACACTAACAGATAACCATGTGAAGGCAGGAACTTTGACTCGGAAAGGGGAAAAGAAAACTGTTGTGAAAGATACTCCCCAACCTGCCATTGAAACTGAGGCCTCAACCATCGGGAGACGCAGGGCCAGAAATTTCGCGATAGATGCCACTCCCCCACCCAACAAGAAACCTTATACTGGACCTCATCCTTTGTGTAACACCTGCAAGTATCACCACCCAACCCATGTGCCTTGTCGTCATTGTACTAATTGTCGAAGGTATGGGCATCTCGTGAACGTATGTCGATTCCCCCTTGCTAATGCCACTGCTGCTCAAGACCCTCCAGCTACTTAAACAACAAGCTCACCGTTTGAATGTTATTTTTTTTTTTTTGCATTTAAAATCCTATGTATTGACGCTTTTGATTCAAGTAATAAATTCTAGTATTATCATAACACTTGGGTACATGCTTGTTTGAATGTGAACTAATTGCTATCTAAACCATACTAGTTATACTTATAAACGTACTTACTTGTACAACAATTCGTTGGCTACCAAACAACCTACTCAACAATTGGGAGAGGTTATCATGTCTTTCCAACAGTCGGGAGAGGCCCTACAACCTGCTCAACGACTGTTGGAGGCTATCAAACCTGCTCAACAATCAGTAGAGGCATAGAAGGACACAAAACCCTAATGTAAGGTAAATTGGTGATTGCGGTCCGGAACGTAATCATGAATTTACAAGTACATTAAGGTAGTGTGAAATTCTATCAAGGTTTTCAGTAGTTGACCAATTATAAATCTTAGTTACCTGGTAGAACATTTGTTTTTTTTGTAATAGCCCATCAACTCATTCCTTTTAGGACTCCTAAAACTTAAGATTCTTATTGCGATTTCAAGACACACCAAATCCTACCCTCTTATCCAAATTATTTGAACCAAGATTTTTCTATTCATATCATGCCTGAACACAAAAAAAGTTCTCCAGATCACACTTGTCCTAATTTCTATCCAATCCCCTTCAACCCTGTGTTTTCAATAAACTTCGGGACGAAGTTCCTAAAAGTAGGGGAGACTGTAACATTTCGCATTAAATACTTGTACATTACGATTATGTTGAATAAAACGTCAAGTTTTCACCATTATTCGTCTTTTAAAAATATTATTGTGACGCATTCGGAACCCTAATACTATGTTATTTATATATAATATACATAGATATATAGAATATTGTCAAAAAATAAAGAGCTTGGGCCAGGAATCGAACCCGCGCCCAAGTCGGGTCAACCAAACACACACACGTCCCAACCATCTAGGCTACACGAACTTTTGATTACAAACTCACCCGCCTTAAACATAACTCAAATCTCAAATTCTAACTATTTGACTTTCACAAGTCAAACGACGGGTTATGATCAATTCGTGCAATCCTTCTACACAATCCGCGTATTCGTTTATGGAATGCTTTCACACCGACACCCTAACTTCCTCTCCACGAATTTCAGTCTTTAAAACTTTCCAATTTAACGAATTAACGCGTTTATTGATTAAATGGGTCAATATTTTCCATATTAACAAACGTCGATGATTAGTATAAATTGAACCCTCCTTTGCCTCCTCTATACACCGATAAACAACCCTCTGTTATTAAATTTCATTAATCTTTCGTGGTCTGCTCGAATTGATCAAGCTTTGACTATTCTGTTTGACAAATCGTTCGAAGCTATTTACGATTTGTAAGTTCAAATTCGTACTTTGTTTATGTTAATCGGCCACTGACAAACAATAGCCCCATCATCACAGGGGCTATTGCTTATCGTTTTGATCGATTGATCAATCTAGGGTTCGTTGTATAGGATTTGGGGATAAACCAATCGTAGATGTAATTTATATGTATTTCTGAAATAAAATCAACACAAACAGACCAACAGACCAGTTGGTCTGATGCTTTTGGTCTAAGACGTGGACCGGCCTGATGGCCCGGGTTCGAGTCCCACATCCTTACTTTTTTTATTCCTTTTCTTTTTGTTGTATTATTTAACTTTTTATTTATTTATATATTCAACATTTAATTTTAAATACTAAATATGGTTTATAAATTCTATAAAAATTATTTTAAGTTATTTTGATGATAAAGTTAATTATCCAACTTTTAGTTTTTCAAAAATTATTTATTTGTTATTTATAATAAATATTACAAGTTTATTCATTATTAATTATAAAATTCTATAAAAATATCAAAACGATTATATAAATTTCCACAAAAATTATTCTGAGTTTTTGTAACATTATACTTTACAGAAATAATTTTTATTTCTGAAAAATCGGTTATTTAATATTTTTAATCAATTATTGTTAGTTTTAAACATGAATAAATCATAATAAATCCAATTTTTAATATTTTCTCACCAAAATTTTATATAAATTATTCCTGATTATTTAGAACAGGAATATAAATTTTAAACTAATAATCCTTTAATTTTAGTATTTTTAAATATTAAAGTTAAATTTTATTAATTTGTTATAAATAGAATTAATATTCTATTTTAAAGAAAATAATTTTATAAAAATTATTTTTATACTTTAAACTCATTAATGTGACCATCCTAAGTTCAGATTTTATAAGAAGATTCTTGTTTATTTATTTACTAAAATTCTCTCAATTATCAAACATTTTTATTATTAATCGAACGGACATTTATCCCCAATTCGAAACCCTAGAATATATACATTTGTAGACTAGATAGACTTAGACATATTTGTTACCTTATACATAGGGTAACACTTGGCATCTTTGGGGATACGCTTATTCTATTTTCTTTTTGGGACTTAACGCTTTGCTAAGGTGAGTTTACATAACCTTGTTTATGCAATTCTTTATACTTGAAACTTTATACTTAAGCAATTCTACATACATGTCTAGTTGTAAACTTTAATGCCTCATGATTTGGACAAATACTATTAGACTTAAACTTAAACTTACATAATCATTAGCTGTGGCCAAGCCGGCGATACTCAATGATAGATCTATTGGATTGACAATCCCACCTAGATTCGTTGACCATCTTGTATGGGGAGCGCGGGTGATTGTTATCGTTCAACATATATTAAGGTGAACCGTGGATGACGGGATGGACCTAAACTAGTCAGAGGTTTGATTATGTCGATTCAACATATCATGTTTATTCATGTAGACTTAAACTTACGATAGACATATGAATTGCTAAACTTTTATACTTAAACTATTTTCTTAACATGACTTATGTATTCTCACCAACTTCTAGTTGACCCCCCCATCTTTTCCAAACTCAACAGGAAATATTGATGCGTGAAGTCTAAAGCTAGCATGAGGAGTTATTTGAAGTTTTGAGTTCGTTGCTTGTTTGATGTATTAGTTTTTCATTCAAGACTTTAATGTAATTGAATATTGTAATAAAGCATTATTTAAACTTATGTATTACCATGAGCTACTGAACAATCATTCATACGTGACACCTCGATGTTTCCGCCATCGGTTGGGGTGTTACACGAGACACAGAGCATGTTTCAAGGATGTGTAAACACCTTCTCAGTGCTAAAAAGATGATAAAATTGACCTGGGGTTGACCGAGCACGCCAATGCTTACTTGTACGGAGGTCCCGCACGCTAGAAGACAAAGCAGCCAACTTGGGGAACAAGAAAACAAGACTTGTCAGCAAGCACGCCTGTGCAAGACCTGAAGTACAGTCAAGAGAGATTCTGCAGCAATAGGACGTACGTGGGAAAGTTCACGACCATGCACCACACTTGAGCACGCCCATGCAGGCCCTGGCAGCTCTATAAATACCAATATCAACTCAATCATTAGATGTTCCTTCTTGTGACTTTAAGAGCCTTCTTGGGCCAACTTTCAAGCTTCTTCCAGAGATCATGGGGTCTACTGGGAGGCCTTAGGGCCATCCTAACATCCCACCAAGGTTAGGACTCATCCTACCTTGATCATCTTGGCCCAGAATGGAACCGTAGGAGTAGTTACATGCAATAAAACATCAAGGGTCGTGAGGATCACATTTGAAGCATAGAAACAAGGAGGTTAAAGGCTTGTCTATGACTTGGACACATCCATGTTCTTGTGTTGATTATCATCTATGGTTGTATCTATCTAATATCCTCCGAACCTATTCGATTCGTTAGACTTGTATATTATTAGTAGTTTATTTTTAGTTATTTGGTGTGTTTCTCTTCTTAACTAATCCTTGTTTGTTTATCTTTGTGACGGGTTCAAATAGTGATTAACTTAACAAACCTAAAATCAACCTAAAACTTAACTTATAAAACAAGCTATCATGGGGTTCGTACGACTTCTGGTAGTCCCGAGGAATGGCTTCTGAAGTGGACCGGATCCGGGTGACAAGTTTCTGGTTCATAACCATTGTGTGAGTGACTTTCTTGGCAAAGGGAGGATTCCCTACGGGTGCACCAGTGATCTTTGGATTACACACCTTTAGCATTATGTTTCCATCTTTGCTAAGGATTTCATTCATAAGTCTTGGGGGTTAAGGGTTGAACTTGTTAAGTTACATAATTACTAAACCAATCTAATATTTATCTGATCAATAAATAATTAAGTTGTCACTTTTAAAGGTAAATAAAAAAAAATACTTTATCTAGCTCCCGTTAGTACAACGTCGTTAACTTCTTAGAGGGTCCCCCGTTACACAAGCGGATGACATTAAGATCCTTCAGTACGAAAAACGAGAGTTAAGAGAGGTGTAAGGGATTCTTGATCGGAATTAAGCCTCTACATAAATTTAAGAAGGTAAATTAGAGAACCCAGTGCTGAAACGAGTGGCTTGGCGGTGGTTTGGGAAGTGCCTAAAAAGCAGGATTCAAGCTTTCCAAAAAAGTACACGGCAGTGTGAGTTAGGTAACACCGCATTGTCAATCAGGATAAGACCGGCTTCCCCTGTGCGTGACCCATAGAGTTGCCAGAACATCATCCTTTGTCTATTTCTTTTCTCATCCCCAACTCTAAAGGGACCGTTCAAACCCGTTCTCCTCAGTAATAGCTAAATTTACTACTACTTTTAATATAAGTAGTCTATTTATTTGGAGGGTCCTCGAGATGTGCATGTCTTCTATCCCTACTATTTGTATCTTTTTAAAATCAAACCCTAATTTCAAAAATTATTTTCTTTTAGAACCCCTCCGTTTTATTTTATTTTTCAAAACTCAATTAATTAAAGTGATGAAAGGTTGAGTAGGGGAAAGTGTGTTCTTTGGAATACGATACTCTGTATTTACCCTAGAAATTTATGCTATACACGTCAAGTTATCTGCCTATGTGTTGGTTTTAGTTTCGTTTACTTATAAATTTAAACTTGTTAATCGGTTTAGTAAAAATCATCTTTTTTTTCCAAAACCAATGTTTTGGAATTAAAACACCAAGTTTTAGCATCGGGAAAAATGTTATCTTTTCTAATTACTAAAATCAGGCACATCATACACACATACCCAGTTATATACATACTTATAAAATGTGCTACAAGAATATGTCATCCCTAGACTCTAACCATGAACCTAGTCACGCAAAAAGGAAAGAACCCGAGAAGTCTCCTCGCCCATGGGACCCGAGCGAGTGTGAGGATGAGGAACCTCCAACCCAACCCATGAAATAGACCTTGTGGCTTATCACTGGGGTTGGTATCCTGTACAGATGTATAGATAGGTAGTTTGTTGTAAGGTACCAGAGAGGGTACCAGCTATAGTTAATTTATGGGAGTGACCCAAAGCAGGATTTGTTACTCACATTTATGGGGAGTTGCGCAATGCCAACAACGTGGTACAACATCTCAAGTGGAAGACGAACACTACTAATGACCGATTGCAAGAATTGGAGGAATGGGTTGCGCAACTGACCACTGAACTGACTGGTACACGACTGGAGTTGGATACTGTACGCGATGAGCTCCACATGGCACTTGCACCCGCAAATGAGGAAGAAGAGGAGGTGGAGGAGGAACCAGAACCGAACAAACCGGTGGAGAGTGGGGAGGAAGGCTCTGTCATTTCTTCTGAGCATGATGAAGATTGATCCATGTCTTTTATTTCTTGAGTTTCTTTTCATTCGTTATGAACTTAGATGAACTCATCAGCCTTATGTTGACACACTTAGTATGCTTTTGTAGGTCGCTAGGTACAACACTTGTTAGGACATGCATTCAAGGAGTCCACTGTTTTGAACATTAAACTATTATCTATTTCGTTTTTACATTTGCAATGGTTTTTAGGCGTGGTTGTTTACGCGAAACTTAAAATGTTACTTTTATTTTTCACTTCTGAAGTATTTTGGTATACTCTGAAAACAGTATTTTTGGTTGTAAAAAAACGAGCTAAAAGATTTTTTATATTTAGAGTGGTTTCATGTAACAAATGGTAAGGAAAATCCTGGTTTGTCATGCATCTCGCGGTAAAACCCCACAGGAGATTTCGAGGGTGTGACACTAGGCGTCTATGTGTTATTTTTATTTTATAGGGCATGTGTTTTATTCATATTTGTGTCCGTTAGGCTTTTGGTTTTGGTGTTTTCTCAACAAATATAGATGGCTTGGTGTTTGTTGTCTTTAGCTTCTTGCTTGAGGTGTTTTTGGTGGAAATGATAGTTCCTACTGCCGTTAAAAATAATAATAAACTACTGAACTCGATGGCCTTTTTCCAAAGGAAAACCACTACCCGAAAACCCGCATTGAAAACCCCTGTTCAATTTAACGAGTGTTTTATTATCTTTCCAACGAGTACCATTAAACAACAGAGAAAAAAAAACGACTATTTTTTGTTGGGTTTTGTTCATAGAGGAAAAAAACACAAAGTGTTCAGGTAATTCATTAATCATGTATAGGCAAGTCACTAATTATGTTAAATCAGTAAATATGAATTCTATTTTCAACATATGTTAGCATTAGAGTTGTATATTGTTTTAGGTTATGTATTAATATTAGAGTTATACATTGTTTAAGATTAGGTGTTAACATTGGAGATACATTGTTAATTGTTTTAGGTTAGGTGCTATCCGAAGATTTTCTGCATGTAACTATAAAGCGCATCATTTTATTTTATATGTAAAATGGATATGTTATATTATATTTATCTAACCCTGTCATGTTTCCACGGTATAATCTAGTGTTTATATAAGATATAAAGAAAATGTGATTGTGGCATTTGAAGGAACAGATAGGTTGCCAATTGGCATTGATAGGATTCAATGATGAAGGTCAAGGGGTAAATTAGGAAGAAAAAATGAAAGCTGGCGCTCACCTCAAATGGGACCCAATGGTGACCTGTGAAAGCAACATTTTCTGACCTGTCCCTGAAGAGATTATATTCCCACGTGGCTTAGCTGTGAGGTTAACTAACAGCAATCACGCCGTTAATTTCAATCACCCACCTCCACATGTTATCTATCAATCATTACAAGACGACTTCATAATATTGCTTAGGGGTTTTAAATTATATTTTATATAATATGTTTTATACTCCGTATTAAGGGTTTTCACCAAATCAACCGTATGATCATGCCCATCTGGCAAGAATAACCTTAAACTAATTAAAATTATTTTTCAATAAACAAATTGTCTACTAATATAGTGACATATGGCTATTTTTATTATAAGTGATGCTTCTAGTGGATGCATAATTTCAATACTTTTGCTCTCAAATAGCCAATTCAGTGCACAACTTATATACACATGCACAAAGAGAAAACACACAACGTGCCACAGAGGCTCAGAAACATAAAAACATCGCGCCGTACCATGAAAAACAACACTTAAATTTATCTAAATCAGAAAGCACTTTGATCTCTAATCTCTCAACAATATTTTCTCAATAATTCATTCAACAAACTTCTCTAAACAAATTTTAGGAATTTCGGTTAATACTGTAATTTATAGCGAAGGAAGATAAGAGTTTGCCAATAGTGTTGCCAAGTATTTACCTCTTAATTGTTTGATACGTGCTATTAGATATCACTTATCGTGGATTGATATGGATTGTTTTAAATCGCGTAGTTTAATTCGCTCACGTTTTCCTCCGTTTAGACAATTCGTTAACTTTAGAAACTTAATAATTAACATTATTTATAATCTATACATATAATAAACCAAAGCAATTTTAATGACATTGCACTCAAAGAGACATTCTCCTCCTTGAGTGTGCCATGTGTCATCCCATGTGGCATTGAGATATTTTAGGAAAAAATAATTTAAAAACAAAATTAGATTTTTCTCTCTTATGTTTCCTCCCATAATTTTTAAACGTTAATATCTTTTATATTCGAGATTTTTTTAAGAAAAAAATTATACCAAATTAACGAGCGTTTTATTATCTTTCCAACGAGTACCATAGTGCTATATAAAAAATGGAGAAAAAAAACGACTATTTTTTGTTGGGTTTTTTTCTAACAGGAAAAAAAAACACAAAGTGTTCAGGTAAATCATTAATCAATAATAGGCAAGTCACTAATTATGTTCAAATCAGTAAATATAAATTCTATTTTCAACATGCGTTAGCATTGGAGTTATACATTATTTTAGGTTAGATATTAATATTAGAGTTATACATTGTTTAAGGTTAGGCGTTAACATTGGAGATATATTTTTAATTGTTTTAGGTTAGCTGCTACCCGAAGCTTTCATGCATGTAACTGTAAAGCGCATCATTCTATTTCATATGTAAAATTAATATATCATATTAGATTTTTCAACCCCGGGACGTTCCCGGGGTATAATCTAGTAAATAATTATTCTAAAAGCACGATCTTGGTTAAAAGCACACATCACGACGTCTGATTCCGACCCCAGTTCTTTTCCGCGTGTCCAATACGTTGTGTTTTTAGCCGTTTCTCGCGTCGATTTCACATTCGATCATTTCAATAGCAAATACGTGTCGTATTTACATATAATAACTTTATGTTAGTTCAGTTGGATAAATTTTTGTTGTGTGTGTCTATCAATATCTAAGTGACCATCATTGGGTCTAACTGACAATTACGAGGTCTACTTAACCATCATTGGGCCTAACTGACCATCGTTTGATGTAACTAACCAGCATTAAGCTTACTGACGATCATTGGATCAAACTTACCATTATTAATTAACCATCATTGGATCTAATTGATGATCATTGGTTCTAATTGACTATCGTTGTGCCTATTGACCATCATCAGGTCTAATTCACTATCATTGGGCCTAAATGACCATCATTGGGTCTAAGTGACAATGATTGGATCTAACTGACCATCATTGGGCCTAACTGACCATCATTGGGTCTAGGTGACAATTACGAGGCCTACCTAACTACCATTGGGCCTAACTGACCATCGTTTGATGTATGTAACTAACCAGCATTAAACTTACTAACCATCATTGGATCAACCTGACCAGTATTAATTAACCATCATTGGATCTAATTGATGACCATTGGTTCTAATTGACCATCGTTGTGCCTATTGACCATCATCAAGTCTAATTCTAAATCATTGGGTCTAAATGACCATCATTGGGTCTAAGTGACAATGATTGGATCTAGCTGACCATCGTTGGGCCTAACTGACCATCATTGGATCCAATTAGTGATCATTGGTTTAATTAACCATCATTGGATCTATTTAACTATCATTGGATCTAATTGGCGGTCATTGGTTCTAATTAACCATCATTGGATCTAAATAACCATCATTGGATCTAATTGACGATTATTGGTTCTAATTGACCATCATTGGGCCTAATTGAACATCATCGGGTCTAATGGACCATCATCAGTTCTAAATTAACATCAATGGGTCCAAGTGACAATGGTTGGATCTACTTGATAATTATTGGGCCTTACCGACCATCATTGGATGTAACTAACCATCATTGGATCTAACTGACCATCACTGGGCCTAACTGACCATTAGTGGTGTAATTAACCATCATTGGATCTAAATGACGATCATTGGTTCTAATTGACCTTCATTGGATCTAACTGACCATCATTGGGCCTAGCTAACCATCATTGGTCCTAGCTGGCCATCATTGGATCCCACTGACCATCATTGGTGTAATTTACCATCATTGGATCTAACTTACCATTATTGGTTCTAATTGACCATCAACGGGGCTAATTGACCATTATCGGGTCTAATTGACCATCATTGAGTCTAAATGACCTTCATTGGGTCAAAGTGACAATGATTGAATCTAATTGCCCGTCTTTGGGCCTAACTGGCCATCATGGGATCCAATTGACCAGCATTGGATCTAATTGACGATAAAATATTTATAGTTACTAGTTTTGTTTCTTTCATTAAGTGTGGCTACTAAATGACACACTTTTCTAGTGTGGCTACAAAATGTCACATTTTTTTTCCTAAAGTATGGCTAAAAGTTTTGAACTGGTGTAAAATAGCCATATGAATAAATAAAATGTGTCACTAAAGGTAGGCTAGAAGGTTTGGAAATGTGATTAATAACCTTTAGCCACACATTTAATTAATTGAAAGTGTGGCAGGGCAGTTTTAGAAAAAGTGTGTTTGTAGGCCTATTTTGGCGTTGTGTTAATTATCGCTGCTAATATGGTAGCAATTTAGTCTCAAAATTTACCATTGATTAGCTACTGTATATATATATATATATATATATATATATATAGGGTCAAGATCATGTACAAAGTGCTTTTTTTGTGAGAAGTGTGAGAAGTATTAAAAATTGATACTTAGGCATCATTTTTTGAACTTAGTCGTGATGTTTTGGATTGTTTTGCCTATAAAAATACCAAACATAACAAATTAAAAACCGAAAACAATGTATTTTAGGCTTAAAACTTAAAACACCATGCTAAGAACATTAGCAGTGTGTTTTAAGCGTTAAGTAATGTGTTTTAGCTGTTTTTTAAATTTAATGACTATAATACATTGTATTGTGTTTTAGATTGTTGTGTTTGGTGTTTTTCAAGTTAAAACAACCTAAAACATCATTCCTAAATCCAAAACATGATGTCTACATGTCAATTCTTAGTCCTTCTCACACTTCTCACGAAAAATGTACTTTGTACAGGATCCTAAACCTATATATATATATATATATGCATTACGCTTTAAGAAATATGTCCCTAAATTTGCTACCGCTAAGGTGGTCACAATTCAATAGGTTTGTTGTTTTTTTTATAAATTATTATTTTTTAATTCTTTCTTAGTATTTTTCTCACGAATTTACCACAAAAAATAAACGGTATCAAAATTTGCAACCGATTAGTTACCTTATCTTATAATACATATTTTAGTGTAAAATCGGTTGCTAAATTTGCTACCATTTTTCTAGGTAGCAACTTTTGGTAACAATAGCCCAGTTTCATCATAGCTAATATGGTAGCAATTTAGTCTCAAAATTTACCACTGATTAGCTACCATATGCATTACGCTTTAAGAAATAGGTCCCTAAATTTGCTACCGCTAAGGTGGTCACAATTCAATAGGTTTGTTGTTTGTTATTATAAATTATTATTATTTTTAATTCTCTCTTATTATTTTTCTCACAAATTTACCACAAAAAATAAACGGTGTCATAATTTGCAACTGATTAGTTACCTTATCTTATAATACATATTTTGGTGTAAAATCAGTTGCTAACTTTGCTACCATTTTTCTAGGTAGCAATTTTTGGTGACAATGGCGTAGTTTTCTAGTCGTGTAAATAAATGTTTCGACTTTAGTGTTACACATAAGAGAAAGGTTAGCATGAAAAAATCCTGCATAAAAGGAAACAGAAAGTAGTCGATCACCTTCTGGTCCATTGGAAGCTTCATTTTCTTCTAATGTGGGGGTTACGTGTTTGAGTCTTTCCTGTAGCAAAATTGCTTTAAATTGAACCAGGGTTTTACCATGCGGGTTTTCGGGTGGTGGTTTTCCTTTAGAAAGGTGGTAGGCTAGGTCACCAACATAGTCTGCATTCGCGGACTTCGATGGCCTTTTTGTCATTAGGTTTACTCAGGTAATCTGGCTTTCGTTGAATGTTCCAAAACAAAACAAAAAAAGAAATTTATACAATATTTTAAAAAGGATTATAAATTGTAATGTAATATAATCTATAAATATATATAAAATAATCGATGTTTGCTGACGTGACATTCAATGGTGGTCTCAACCCTCCCTTGAATGTGCCACGTGGCATAATGAGGTGAAACCTTATTCCTATCTTTGTTCTCTTCTCTCTATTCTTCTACTTCTTTATTGTTATCTCTACCATCATTCTCTCTCTTCTATCTTTTCTCCTCCCACAAACCCTAAAACTCCTCCCCTCTATTCTATTGATCTCCTTCCAAACCCTAAACATATTCGTTGGTTCCAATTACTTCCGTTGACTGCGACTCCAAACCATTAGACGCGGTAAACCGGTCTTCTCTTTTTTAAGTTTTCTCTTACCATAAACCCTACCCTATAGTCAGTCGTCTATATGTGACTGACCAACCAACCCTTTTTTAGGTTTTGGCTTAATATATTTTCACTACTACAATGGGGGTTGTAGTGTTTACGGAAACAATAATCAGTGAAGGGAGCAACGACAAATTAGTCCAATGGATAACCTGGGACGATTGGAATTTTGTCTCAGAATCTCTCTTTTCCTCTTCCCCTCTTTCTATACACTCTGCTCTTCAAAGGGTATTTATTAACTTTCTTTTTTTTTTATTTATGATCTTTTGTATCATACTTATAGATTGATTGATATTAATGTGTGTTGGTTGTTGTTTGGTAATATTTTTGGCGTAGATATCTGCCTAGAGAAACAGAGGATGTGTTCCTGTGGTAATTAAAGCCATTGTTTCTATTCTTCAAACCCAGCAAAAAGATCATTACTTTAGGTCATTGATCAATATATTCCTTCGGTTTTATTGTAAATTGTCTTTAGGAGTTACTATTTGATTAGTTTTTTTAGTAATTATTATTGTTGTATCTGTGTATGGTGTGTGTACATATATATATATATGGTTGATTAATAATGCATGCCTCATGGGTTTATTTTGTATGTACGCCTCAAAGAGATGAGGCGGTAAGAAAAGAGGCGCCTCAGGGGCTTTTGATGTGTTTTTTATTGTTTTAGACTTTTGGTGTCAATTTCAAACATTCAGTGTCTTTTTTCATGTGTATATTTGATGAATCTGATGATAAAATTAATTAGTAATTTATTGTTTATAAGATATATATATAATTTTTATATTTATTTTTTTAATTTCGCCTCGAGGCTTACGTCTTGTGAGGCGAAGGGAAAATGCGTCAAGGCTCGATTCCGTTTTTTTAACTATGTTTTCATTATTCAGTATGTTATGTTTATTGCAGGAATGGACTAACAGGGAGTGATTTACTTGCAGAGAATGTGTTCACAATGTTATATTGTATGACCATTATGAGGTAGACACTACACAATTCCATATTATTTTGTTTTTTTAATTAACATGTGGGATGATAAACAGCTTTAACCAAAGATGAATGAAAGATTTAAATACAAATCACTAAATACTATGAACATATATATATATGTATAAATAATGTTTTGTATGTATATTTGTATGCCGACAATTTTTAACTAGAATTCTAGATTAACACATGACACTTCCATCCCAATTACTAGTGTATAAGTTTAAGTCTAAAGGATTTTATAGATGACTAGGTAGTCAAAGGCGCTAGGCGCAAAGAGCCTATAGCGCGTGGGCTTTTCGAAGCAAGTTGTATAGTACAAACGTACTAGTTTTAGGGTTTTAGACTTTTTAGGGTAGGCCATTTTTGAATCATAGACTAGGTTTAGCTGTACAGACCATAATTTGCAGAATATGGCTGGCATTCGCTGAAGCGCTTTGATGGACACAAGGTCATATGGTTGCGACTTTGAATACTATGATAAACGAGCTAAGAGTCCATATGAATGATGTGTTGTGTTCTCTTGGTTTTAGACTAATCTATCTGTATACATGTTACATTACACATGCTAACTTGCCACCATATTTTATCACATCTTTAAATTGATTATTTACAAAGTTCATATTAGATTTTTCAACCACGAGATCTTCTCAGGGTAATCAGCTAACTTAAATATAAACAAACGTAATCATCCATCCTTTTTAAGAGAATACAAACTTGAGGTTTAGAATTCTTAAGGTTTAATGGAAGTCTACATAGAGTTGAGAGTAAAAATAACTTTTTTGGAAACTTTAGAATTTCATGTCCCACCAATTCAAGAAATTCATAAATCCTTTGAGAATGATAATAGAGAGTTCGCGGGGTTTTAAGAAGGCAAAGGGTGAAGATTCTTTTCCCGCCCTTCTTTTAGCTATTGTAAATTTTCGCTTATTTCATCTAAATATTTTACATATATTGAGTCCCCTCCTACATAACTCCCACCCCACTTATATATTTGTTCAAGTTCTGTCACTGAAAAATATAACTTATGTAATTGTAATGTATGGTCAAATTATTCTACACAGTATAACAAAAATGAGAATGGTGAAAAAGATATAAAAAACACAATAGATCATGAAATATGACACAATAAGCCATAAAATAAAACACACTGCCAAAAAAATATAACACAATGCTGAAAAAAAAGACACAATGATGAAAATAAGAAAAAGACAGAATGATACATAAAAGACACAATTATATAACGCATATTCTAAAAACTAGAAGCTAAAACCCTAAAAAACAAAGACCTAAAAACTAACGTCGTAGGGTTCGATAATACGGTTCCAATACCGCTTGAATGAGATCAATCAAAGTCGGTTTGATACCCTTCCTAAGACTTCCTATTTTTCTTTCATTGTGTATTGGATCCTAACCCTTGTAATGTAATATAATTTAAATATAAACATACATAGATATCTATGTTTTCTAAGATCCTAAACTTGAGATTTAGAATTTATAAGGTTTAAAGGGAGTCTAGAGAGTTGAGAGAAAAATAACTTTTTTGAAAACTTTAATGTCGGGTGTAAAGTTCTTGAGCTAGGTATTGATATCGAGCTTGTTTTATGTGAAGACAGGGTCTTGTGAGACCGGGTTGAAAAAATCTGGGGCTTCAATGGGCCTTTCTGTCTACTGATGATGATTGGCCAGCTGTAACTAGGTTGATTGGGGATACATGGTTTGAAGTTTGGTTTGTTCTTGGGAGCTGGACCTGGAAGACTTCTGTTCCTATGTGTGTTTGAACTTTACGGATTACTAAAGACATGGATTGCTTTGTGCTTGTTGGCGGACTTGGTGTTTATCGCAAGGCCTTCAAGTGGGAGATTGTTGGGTGTGAAGTCCTTGGGCTAGGTATTGCTATCGGGCTTTCTTGTTTTATTGGATGTTTAGAAAGCCCATTTAGGTTTTCTTGTTCACCAAGCCTAAACCCTAGATTAGTCTCTATATATATCGTGTCTATGTAATTGTAATAGTTGTCAGAGCTAAATAATATATCCCTAGTTGCAGCCCGTGGACGTAGGTTCCCCACTGGAACCGAACCACGTAAAATTCTCGCGTTCGTGTGTGTCGTGCTTTATATTTTTTCGGTTATTATTACGTGTTGGTTGTGAATCGGTCATTCCGCTATGCCACTTAATCATAACAAGTGGTATCAGAGCTATGGCTTGTTGGATTCATGTAACGATTCGCAGAGTTGTTTATTCTAATATGAAGATTGGAGGTTAGGGTTTGCGATAACCCTTGAGAGCCTCCAGATCATCTGTTCAAAAGTGATCAAGGAAAGCTGATCGATATAGTACCGGGTTAGACCAATTGAATCGACGCCGTTAATTGTGACGTTGCTGCAAACGTTCCGTTTACAACCGTTTTTAGCCACGATTAGGAGAGACAGGTTCACTCGTTCTTGTTTTCTGATTAAGGTTTGTTAGGGTCGTTGTTCGGGTTTTAGGTGTTCAAGTTTCGGGTTATTATTCGGGTCATTCGGGTTTGGTTTGGTTGTCAGTTTTTGACTGGTCATTATCAACTTGGAACCAGGTTACTTTGATCTTATTTTTCGTTTGTCATTATGGCTGAAGACGAAAAATTGGTGATTGAAAAGTTTGACGCTTCGGATTTTAGTTGGTGAAAAATGCAGATAGATGCATTGTTGAGTCAAAAAGGCTTGGATATGGTACTAGAAGAAAAACCGGAGAAAATGGATGAAGCTGAAGAAGCTCTGTGGAATGCCAAGGACAAGAAAACTAGAGGTGTTATTACATTGTCGTTGATGAGGAGCGTTGCATTTAACATCATGTCTGAAACCACGGCTCGTGGTGTGATGTCGGCTCTGTCGAACATGCATGAAAAACCGTCTGCGGCTAACAAAGTGTTCTTGATGAGAGAGTTGTTCACGATGAGAATGAAAGAGGGAAGCTCAGTGACCGAGCACATAAATAATTTGAATTCTCTTCTGTCCAGATTGTCGTCTGTGGGAATGAAATTCGATGATGAGACCAAAGCTGTGATTTTGCTATCTTCACTGCCTGATAGTTGGTCCGGGACGGTGACTGCTGTCACTAACTCAGTGGGGCCTGAAGGGTTAAAATTTGAAAAGATCCGGGATTTGGTATTAGGTGAGGATGTTCGCCGCAGGAATACTAAAGGGCTGTCTTTTGAGATCTTACATGTTGGTAGGGGAAAGGGAAATGGTAGAAACAGTGGGAGCAGCAAGGGTCGAGGCAGGAGCTCGTCTAGGGCTCGTCCGAGTGTGCGTTGTTGGGACTGCAATGAAAAGAGACATTACAAGAGTGAATGTTCGAATAAGAATTCTGATGAAGGATCGAAGAATTCTGGTGGATTGAACACTGTTGCGGTAAGCGATTCTGATGATAACGCTTTGATACTATTTGTTGAAAGCAGTGTGGAATCCTGGGTCATGGATTCTGGTGCATCATTACATGCTACCCATAGCAATTATGGCATGTGGAATATTAAGAAAGGCGATTTTGGCAAGGTTAGGCTAGGAAACGGTGAAATTCTTGATGTGACTGGCATGACAGATTTGGATATGGTTACTACTTTGGGCACTACTTGGACTTTGTATGACGTCAGGGTTATTCCGAGGCTTGAAACGAAGTTAATCTCCGCTGGGCAGCTGGATGAACAAGGTTTGAAGTTAAGTTTGGTGGTGGAAAGTGGAAGGTCGTTAAACGTAATATCGTGGTTGCTAGTGGTTTCAAGAAGGGGTCAATGTATATGGTGCCTGTTCCGTTTGGGGAAGTGACTGCCTCTGTTAAGACGAACGCCAAAGTCGGGCTCACCGATTCGACTGTTAAACGAGTCCAGATTGCAGAAAAGGACTCTGGGACTTCAGGTAATCTGCCTGAGCGTATTCCGAGGTCTGAACATGTATAAGATTTTTGTAGCAGTGGGAGCACGGGGAGTGTTCTAACACAGTCTGGAAATCGACATTGGGTTCAGAAGACCAGGTTTCCCAATGAAATCTCTCCTGAGAAGTTTCTGCTAGTGGGGAGTGTTCCTCTGATAATCCTAGTTACTGGTGGTTTGTGTCTATGGGAATCAGTTGGGATTGAGGATGTGAAGACAGGGTCTTGTGAGACCGGGTTGAAACAATCTGGGGCTTCAATGGGCCTTTCTGTCTACTGATGATGATTGGCCAGCTGTAACTAGGTTGATTGGGGATACATGGTTTGAAGTTTGGTTTGTTCTTGGGAGCTGGACCTGGAAGACTTCTGTTCCTATGTGTGTTTGAACTTTACGGATTACTAAAGACACGGATTGCTTTGTGCTTGTTGGTGGACTTGGTGTTTATCCCAAGGCCTTCAAGTGGGAGATTGTTGGGTGTGAAGTCATTGGGCTAGGTATTGCTATCGGGCTTTCTTGTTTTATTGGATGTTTAGAAAGCCCATTTAGGTTTTCTTGTTCACCAAGCCTAAACCCTAGATTAGTCTCCATATATATCCTGTCTATGTAATTGTAATAGTTGTCAGAGCTAAATAATATATTCCTAGTTGCAGCCCGTGGACGTAGGTTCCCCACTGGAACTGAACCACGTAAAATTCTATTGTTCGTGTGTCGTGCTTTATATATTCTCGGTTGTTATTGCGTGTTCGTTATGAATCGGTCATTCCGTTGCGCCACTTAATCCTAACATTTAGAACTTGATGGCACACCAATTCAAGAAATTTATAATTTCTTTGAGAAAGTTAATTGAGAGGTCACAGGGTTTAAAGAAGGTTAAGGGTGAAGCTTCTTTAGAGTGGGGTGCCTCATCTCTCTGTTTTATGCTCAATAGTGTAAATTTTTGCGTATTTCGTTTAAAAAAAAATTTACACGTAATAAGTCCCCTGATTTAAGGGTCTCGTGACTCTCCCTCTATATATTTGTTCAAACTCTACCAATTAAAAAGGTACCCCCCCCCCCCCCCCCCCTAAATGTTATGTATGTAGGCGCATACGGGTAAGTCCATCTATTCTTACAATACCCTTTGTGTCATGGTTGGGCGACGAATCAAGTCATGTAGAATGGTGCAATAGTTTCTTTTTTACCACTATAGTCATACTTGGATCTAAAAATTCTAAAATGGTATATGCCAATCGCATTTGATGTGTATTAATCACATCTCACCAAAACGGCTAATCATGACCCTCTACTATTCGTGCTCGACCAACAACCAACAACTTAGTTTGCTTGTAGTCATGTTTTGTCTTTTATTCCTTCCATTACACCGTTACACGAGAACAAATAGTCACGTCACAAACACAAATCATTTAGCAAGTACAAGTAACAAAACTGCATAATTTATTGACCTCAAATTTTTATAAATAAAAATAATAATGATTGAAATAATAATACATATTAATTATATTAAAAAGTATGGATTTTAAATTAATTAAATGATATGTAATTTAACAATCTAAATTACTAAATATGACATTCTAGAAAGGACCATCCTATTCACACCTCTCTGGGTTCTATTTCAACCCCCCACGAAGCGCCTCGCTTTGTGCAAAGCGAGACGCTTCGCTTCCTTTTCCAAGAAGGTCAGTACGAGGTCAGGAAAAACTGAAATTTTAAAAGTGAAGCGCCTCGCTTTGGCCAAATCGAGGCGCTTCGGATCAAACTTTATTTTTGGGTAGTTTTTTGGTGTTTTTAATTTTAAAAGCGAAGCGCCTCGCTATGGCCAAAGCCAGGTGCTTTGGCCCTTTTTTTAAAAAAAATATTGTTTTAATTAGATTTAAATGGTTTTACTTAATTAAAAAAATATTTTAATTCATTTTTAATTGTTTTAACTTGTTTCCGATAAAAGAAAAATTAGTTTGGCGTGTTTTGGTTCGTTTATTGCTCGTTTGTGATTTTCAGAACAAACAACCGATAATGAACAACTTTCATAAATATATGTACGTAACACATGAAGTGTGCAATTAATACCATATTTTACCAAATTTCAAATTTTACATCACTAATTGATATACTAGACTTCCGGACATTAATTGTTTAATGCGTTTTAGTTCGTTTAGTTGCCCGTTTCAGAGCAAACAACCGAGTATGAACAACATTCATAAATCAATGTACGTAGCACATGAAGAGTGCAATCAATACCATGTCTTATCAAATTTCAAATTTTACATCTCTAATCGATATACCGGACTTCCGGACCTTGTTTGACGCGATTTGGTTCGTTTAATTACTCGTTTGTGGTTTTCAGAACAAACAACCGATAATGAACAACTTTCATAAATAATAATATAACTTTTAAAGTCAGGTGCTTTACCCCCAATTAAACTATCATTAATAACTTTAAAAGTGTTTATTTATTATGTTTTATTTAAAAAATAATAATAACCTACAGAGTACACTCATTCGAACAAGGTCTGCATGAGTATTATTAATAAAATAGAGTATGTGATGAACAATAGATTTAGGGAGCTGTGAAATCCGATCCATCTCAACACTTAATTTCACGAGCTAACTACAAAAACATCATCAATTTGGTGATGGTTTCAAACAAGGGTTCCTCTGAAAACCACCAAGGATCTATTAAACATTCCGAAACGCGTCAAACAGAGTCCGGAAGTCCAGCATATTGATTAGACATGCAAAAATTGTATTTTGAAAAAAATATGGGTATCAAATGTATAGTCCGAGCACCACGTACAATGATTTATGAAAGTTGTACAAACTTGGATGTTTCTACCGAAAAACACAAACGAGCAATAAACGAACCGAAACGCCTCAAACGATCTTTTTTGGATTGGAAACAACTTAAAAGAATTAAAAATGAATTAAAAATATTTTTTAGTCAATAACAAATATTTATAACGAATTAAAACAAGTTTATTTAAAAAAAAAACCTAAAGCGCCTAGCTATGGTCTAATCGATATGCTGGAATTTCGGACTCTGTTTGGCATGTTTCGAAATGTTTAATAGATCGTTGGTGGTTTTCAGAGGAACCCTTGTTTGATTATACTCGTGTTCAGCCTTTAGACTTCGTTTGTGTTTTTTGGTAGAAAGGAACTAGGTTGCAAATATAATAATAATGTAAATAATAATAATGTATGGATATGGAGAACATGCAATGAGATGATTGAAACAAGGTATGGATATGGAGAACATGCAATAAGATGATTTCGTACAAGATTCCACTAGACCACTGTTCAGTTCCAAAACAATTGTTCATGCAAGCAAGTAAAATTCAGTTGTTGGACATTGTGATCGGTTTCATCTTGTTTCTTGAGTTGAACTTTCCATGATCTACTTTTATCATCTCGGAGAGATATCTGTCAACGATGAAGGCAACCTGAAACAACATATAAAACCTGTCGTATTCCTTCATGGAGAATTCCTATGGAAGTTGCTATAATAGTTAAACAACTGGTCATGCAAGTAAGTAAAATTCAGTTGTTGGATAAACCGAGGCCTTAGGTGAATCCGTTTGGTGATGCTAAACCTAGAAAGGTTTTGCTCACATGAAGTTCCTTATGAATGATGGGGATAAACCATTCGGAGCAGTAACGATCGCTTTACAATGCCGAAAATGACTATCATCAATCTGGTTTACGAGGAATGGTTGAATGTGTGTGTTGAAACAAGGTATGGATGTGGAGAACATTAAATGAGATGATTTCGTACAAAGATTCCATAACTGAACAGTTACTTTGCAAAAAGGTAGACCATAACACTAGACCACTACTCAGTTATGGATTTTTCAATTAGAAAATATATTCCCAAATGGATAAAACCTGAAACAACATATAAAACCTGTCTGGATAAACCATTTGGAACAGTAACTATCGCTTTACAATGCTGAAAACGACTATCATCAATTTGTACAAAGTTTGACCAATTTGCCTTTTTCACTTAATGAAATACTTGAAACAAGGTATGGATATGGAGAACATGGAATGAAATGATTTCTGTCAATGATGAAAGCAACCTGAAACACTTTTTGCATGTCTAATCGACATCCTGGACTTCCGGGCTCTATTTGATGCATTTCGGAATGTTTGATTGATCGTTGGTGGTTTTCAGACGTCACATCCGATCAATTAAATGTACTGAAACACGGAAATCAGAGTCTGGAAGTTCATGATATCAATGCCGAAAATGACTATCATCAAGCAAGTTTGAAGTCAAGCTTCCTCCAATTCCAGTTAATATATAAACAAGTTTTGTATCACTTAATATTAAAGGTTAACTTTAATTTTTTGTTTGTTTAGATGCTCATTATTTAAAACTTTGTCGATGCCACGAAATAGAACAAGACAGAAAATACATTGTCGAGCAGTTGATCTATATGTATATTTCTAGAACCTTTCTTAAGCATATTTAGGTGAAGTTTTTATATTACGGATAATTAATGGTATATAAATATATGACTTTAAAAGTTATATTATTATTATTATTATTTATGAAAGTTGTTCATTCTCGGTTGTTTGTTCTGAAAACCACAAACGAGAAATTAAACGAACCAAACCGCGTCAAACAAGGTCCGGAAGTCCAGTATATCGATTAGAGATGTAAAATTCGAAATTTGATAAGACATGGTATTGATTGCACTCTTCATGTGCTACGTACATTGATTTATGAAAGTTGTTCATACTCGGTTGTTTGCTCTGAAACAAGCAATTAAACGAAGCAAAACGCGTTAAACAATGTCTGGAAGTCTAGTATATCGATTAGAGATGTAAACTTTGAAATTTGGTAAAACATGGTATTGATTGTACACTTCATGTGTTACGTACATATATTTATGAAAGTTGTTCATTCTCGGTTGTTTGTTCTGAAAACCACAAACGAGCAATAAACGAACCGAAACACGTCAAACTAATTTTTCTTTGATTGGAAACAAGTTAAAACAATTAAAATATTTTTTAATTAAGTAAAACCATGTAAATCTAATTAAAACAATAATTTTTTTTTTAAAAAAAGGGCCAGAGCACCTGGCTTTGGCCATAGCGAGGTGCTTTGGGGGTAAAGCATCCGGCTTTGGCCATAGCGAGGTGCTTTGGGGGTAAATCTAGAAAACATGTCCAGATTCATCCGCCCTAGAAAAAAAGGGTCAAAGGGCCTCGTTTTGGCCAAAGCGAGGCGCTTTGAAGTTGTATTTTGCTTTTCCTGATAAAGCAGTCAACCTGATACCACGATGTGACCCAAAGCGCCTCGCTTTGGCCAAAGAGAGGCGCTTTGGTGGGGGGTTGAAATAGACCCTAGAGAGTGCCAATAGACAGAGCCTTCTAGAAAATCTAATACATTAGTTTAGTTAAGGTGGCAAGTCATGTTAACTGAAATTGTATATCACTCTCTCCTTATGTAAAATGACCTTAACACTGTGTTCCAGAGTTTCATTAAAAGATGGAAGAGAAAGGATCTCCCTCCTCTTCCTTTCTCTCTAATTCCTTCCAAACTGGAAAGATTGAAAATCACCTTAAAAACCTATTTATTATCCCTCTCATTCCCTCCCTTTCCATCCTACAAAAAACTCTGGAACACATTTTATCCACACTTCCATCCCAATCCTTTCTCTTCCATCTCTTAATGAAACTTTGGAACACAGTGTAAAGGAGTCATATGATAACATGTTAACCGAATGTTTAGAAAATACAATTATTTTTGTTTCCTCTTATTAAAGAAATACCACTAAAACAATAGTGTTAGATGAGTTAACGGACTTAAACCATTTTCTTGAGGTGAGGTGGAGTGAAATAAGAAAAAAAGAGTGATGTGAAACCTATGTGGAGTACTTGAGTAGGGTTCAAAGTATACCCCAAGGCCTAACCATCAATCGTGATGGCTCCTTTAACCATCTATCCTGTTAACAGTTTCATTTCCTGTCAAGGTTGAAACCTCAGGACTTAATCTATTCACTTTGCATTAGAAACAACAAGAAGTTGAATAATGATGCGACTAAGAGGGTGTTCGGGATTGAGTTTGGAAATGGAAAAGTGCTTTTGGTCAAAAGTGTTTATTGGCTTATGACTTTTTGTAAAGGAGTTTTAAAAAAAAAGTGTTTGGATTAGCTTTTGGGATGAGAAACGTCAAAAAGTCAATATATATTGTTATTTTTTAAGAGTTTCGCTTAACTTATTGTGAATATTTGTTGTATGGGTGGTAGATTTGTAATTTTTTTCCAAAAGTCAAAAGCCAAAAGCCAGGATTTCTAACTTTTCAAAAACAACTTTTCCACCCTTAAAAGCTAAAAGCCAAAAGTCAAAACGGAAAGTGCTTTTGAGTTACACAAACAGCTTATTGACTTATTGGCTTTTCCAAAAAGCCAATAAGTCAATAAGTTGTTTTGAAACTCAATCCCAAACACCCTCTAAAACCACTTTTTATTCCCTCTTAGCCTATTTGTCCGTCATCTGAGGCATGCTTTTCTCTTTTGTACGTTACATGTACATGATAAGAATATTGAGGATGTGATATGGAGGATTGTTAGTGTATCTAAGAAGGTTTCATTTACTTGTGTGATAAGGCGAATATGTTTATATATTTATACTACATTATAAAAGGGGAGACATGGGCAAATATGTCTAAATTATCAAAGTTAAGATGTCATTTGAAAAGACACATGCCTTAAACCTATAATGTTATATAAATCTTTCCCATATTACCCCTTGATGCATTGTTACTTGTACATTCATTGTCTTCACTATTCACATATCATTATATATATATATATAACTAGCAACTTAATTAAGACACCTCTAACCATCACCACCATTTCCTCATCACTTTACACCTTTTCCCAAATTATATATTTACCACAATCATATATTACTTATATTATATATTGTCACTATTTCCTTTTACCACATTATGTCACACCCGAACTTTAACTTAATTAATATAAAATACGCAAACCCACCAATGCCTTTCCCACCACCACCCCATAATTCCTGCCATAACCGTCCATCGCCATATACTCCCCATTTTTTCCCTCTCTGGCCGCTCCCTATTCCGCTTCATTATTCTCTGTTTCCGATCTTCGTTACTCCCGTTCATCCCATATTTGGCGGCGTCCGTTTCCAACTATTCCATTTGCAATTTCGCTTTCGGTATTTTTCTGATTATTCATTATCATGTGTTTGCTTTATAGTAATCCAAAAACTGTAATCAATATTTATCTCAAATTGCTTTACGTTTTTGTTTATTCCGCATTTATCTGATTATTTCCTTTAAACATATAAGCCTTTCCTGGGCCCATAATGGCCAAATTAGTCATTAGAATTTACACATCTAAGAACTACAATAAGGTTTTAGAAACTGTTGTGGAAATTTGAGAACTTGGATTAAGAATCAAATATTTGTTAAACGTATGGTGTTTTTTATTTATTTATTTTTGTTTGGGACAAACATAATATAGCCTGAAAAGAAAACTTCATCTTCATGATTCTAAAAGGGCCTACATTTCACATGTTTTAGTCTATCTATATTTTTAATATTTATTTTTGTTGGTTATATGTTGTTGCATATAATAAAAAAATTCTTTTCCCTTTTCATGTTATGGATCTAAAGAACTAAACTTATAACAAATTACCATAAAGTTGCTTTTGATTAAAAAAGATTTACGGCCAATTTAGTAGCAAAATGGATGGAAGACATCAAACAAAAACATAAAAGGAATTTTGGTCTTGCAATAGCAACATTTCAATGATTGGAAAACGAAATTAAGCATTTTGAGTGATGTAATTTCACATTATGCAATATCAACGCTTTTGGTATGTATATCATAGTTAACAATATTATTATTTATAGAATACACGTTTTACAACGGTTTAATGCAATTCATGTGGTGTTGATAAGTAAGGGTTTTAAGATCAGCACAAGGATTTTGATAGCAACACCATAGTATAATTTTATCTAATTTTAGTTTTGTATGTTACTTTATTTTTCAATGGCTTACAAAGCCTTATATGAACATACACTTGCATCTTCAATACTTGAATATATGATATCTTTGTTTGTATGCAGATTCATGATAATCTACAAGCTTTCTTATGGTTCAACAATCATAATTTTCAATTTCTAACACTCATTTTTTATTATATAGAATACCTACATAAGACCGGCCGGTTTCAAATGTAGGACCGGTGAATTGGAGTCGAAGATTAAACCTATTTTAGCAAATCAATGGTAACCGGTTCCAATTCTGGTATTGTTGCTACTTGACAGATTCACTAAGCAAATCATGTTTTTTTTTCTTTAAATGAGTCTAAATCATACACGTAAAACTAATAGGTTATATATAGTAGGGATTACGGAAGAACAATATGAAGCAAGATAGATTAAAAAAGAGAGAAAAAATTGTGATGAAAAAGACAATTATTTATTTTTACGTATGACAAGTTATTGGCGGTTTTTCTGATAAGTACACCGCCTCACCAAAGCTTAAAAAACTTTGGCAAATGCCCTCTCTGACAAGGTTGCTCAGAGCCTGGGTGAGGTCTTTGGTTTGTCACCATGTCATAAGGCGGTTATTCCATGCTTGCAAGGGCCTAATGCCCAAGATTTCTTGACTGTTATCCCAATTGATGGTTTGGGGCAAAGCATGTCGGCGGTTGAGTACATGACCATTCTTGAGTACCGGTTGATGGTCCCTATCTACCCTGAAGACGAAGTCTGCCCGATCTGTCGTAAGGCCTGCTTGGATAAGTACGGGGAGCATGCGGTTCACTGCAAAGAGCTGCCCGAGTTTAAGTATCGACATGACTGGGTTCGTGACTTTCTTTGGGACTTTTAAGAAGAGCAGGGATATCAGCCAAGAAGGAGGCTCCTGTGAACTTTCTGACAGACCCCGCGGAAGGGAGATCCACCTTGCGACCAACAGATTTGCTTATTTTACATGAAGTTTAAGATAGCATAGGAAAAGTCTCATGCTTAAAACCCAAATGTCATGTAATTTTTTTCCTTTCTACCTTTCATGCAAAACCTACTTGTACACATTCTTTTATCATAACCTTCAATTACTATTAATCTATATCTATAATATCCTTATGTATATGTTTGTATCACAAAAAACTACACGATTTCACCTCCGCAATGATATCCACCACAATTTTATTTTTATTTAGAAATATAGTTTTCGGTTGTAGTATAGACGGACTTGTGCCATACGACCACACATCATGTTTTAAGAAAAATGTTTTTAAAGTGGAATTACTATATATGGTGTATGAAAAAAATATTAACATCTTTCCCATAAACGATGCATTTATTTACATACTTTGTTGATTTTAGAAATATATGTTTTCTTATATATTTAAATTATTGCTATCGTTTGTATTCATTGAAATTTTATATGACATTATTTGGTTTTAATTACATACTATATATAATCTATAATCTATATCTATACTACATTATAAAGGATGAGGCATGGGTAACTATGTCCAAATTGTCCAAAGTTAAGATGGCATACCAAGGGTTTCCTTACAATTTTCTAAATTTTACCACTTTTCTTCCCTAAATACCCATAGAAGATAATTCACTTTTATATAAAAATGGAACTCACCCAAACTAAATAAACACACGGGATAGCAATGTTTTTGAACAAATTTCATATAATGGCGATGAAATATAATAATTTATGTTACTACAATAAATATTGTTATCTCAGCTAAACTTGTATGAATTTTAAAACTTTGCCATAATAATACTTATATTATAAACCCTTTTCATATATATGCGTCTACCCAGCGGCAAAGTGGACTGGATGGTTCGGCTCACTGGCTACCTACATTGGACAATGTTTTAGCTGTTGGGCCAAGTTGGGCAAGTCTATTACAAACTTACAAATCACAACTTTTAATTTCTAAATGGACAATGACCTTCATAAGATAGTGTATACAATATCATATTATTACTACATTCTTTTGTCATGTAAATGAAGTTTATCATTTAGCAAGTTGTCTTCAATGGCACGGTTATGTAGATATGCAATGACCGGACAACTTACACAAGAGTGATGTTTATGTTCATATTGGTCTGTTACAGTAACATACCTTTGGTTTATTAAGATTTGTTCAATAATGAGTACATGGTTTTTGTGGTAAACTGCAATAAGTTGTAAGTGGCGGTGCACATTTCTTTTCTTTTCTTTCTATGAATACTTGTTAAAACATAGTGTGCACATTTCTATTCTTTTTGCGTAACTTGCGGCAAAAAACCTAAGTATCATAATGTTGTATTGCAACCCATTTGTGAATCCCGCTGTAACGCGCAGGTAAACCTACTAGTCTCCTTTAAGTTGTGTCTACTAAACATGGCAATTGTATTAATGAAATTTGGTTTGATTTTTTATTTATGTAGTAGTGACACTTAAGTCTTTCAAGATTGGGGTATTATATTATTATGGTATATGAGTTCATAGTCTTCTAATGAAAACTTAAATGTTAAAACTAAAACATACGAGGTAACCAGTAGATGTTAGGTTAGGATTTCATCTTTACATATTATAATCATAACTTAACAAGCATGAAATCCATCTTCTGTAAGTATCTTTATAGAAAGACACGGACGCCTTGTATTCTTAAAATTACTGAATCCAACAACCTGAAAATGATCCAAAAACATAAGATAATATGACAATGAACAAAAATTGACTATGTACAATCTACACCTTGCTACCAGAAGTTTTTAAAGGCGTCCCGTCAGCAATATCTATATAATTAAGTATGACATGCCTGTGTCAATTAACACCTTAGTTACCTATTAGGAGTTCATCGTCTCTTTAATATTTTTTGCTATTTGTCAGTCCTCTCTATATAAACATAGCAAAGCCATCAAGATGCATTATGGAAGACAGTTGGGACACTGTTATAACTTGAGAACTTTATGGTAAATTTGTAGTTACATATGTGTAAAAACAACGAAGACAACAACCACCCCAACAAAAACTTATATAGAAGATATCAATTTTAAATGATTGTACCCACTAATTTTGAAGACATTAATCTTAACTGAATCAAATGATAAACAAAACGCCATATCCAATAAAATATCACTATATTGGTAGAGTTTAGTAGGATGAAAATATGGGATCAGGGGAAACTTTTCCTTATTATTGGAGATAAAGCAGTTGCTCCCACTAGAACCTCCGGCTCCAAAAATCTTTTTTTCCATATGCGAAGTATAGTAATCTAGTTAACATAATGTGTGGCTAAGGGAATCAAATTAACAAAACAAAAAAAGCACTAATAATAATAATAGCAAACTACTTATAACAGGGAGTGGTGAGGAACACTATATTAGTAAAGATAAAATTAAGGAGAAAAAGACACAAAAACGTAGCACAAATCATGTTCAAAGTATTTATACGCTCGTTGATAATTATATACGCCAAGACTATGTGAAGACAAAGCTAGTGTTAAGCCAACCAAAAAGGTTAGAAAATATAAGACTCCAAGATAAATCTATACAATCCACTATAAATCCAAAAAAATACGTGACGTCTCCAAGTGCTAAGATACTTGAACATTGCAAAGTACGTAGGCTTTTGGTAGCCAACCCTAGTTAGGTTATTAGGCCCATTTAGTTAACTTGTTGATTTAGTAGTTAACCCTAATCTTCATCTATATATGTAACACCCCAGGAAAATCCCACATCGGCCGTGGCTAGGAGAGATCATTGGTTCATATGTAATCCAATGCCTCTTAAATCACCAACACGTTTTGGGGCTTAATGTTAGTGGATGAAAGGAGAACTACACAGTTAAGCGTGCTTAGGTGGGAGAAATTCCAGGATGGGTGGCCTCCTGGGAAGTTTCGACCGGGGCAACCAAAAACAAATCCGTGAGCTCTGGATGGGCAACCCATCGGGGCAAAGCGGACAATATTGGTGGTGAGAGGGGCTGGATGTTACAGATTGGTATCAGAGTCACTCCTGTGTCGTTTCAGGATGGTGGGTGCATACCTCATCAGGGACGATGAGACTCTAACAGGGGGTGAATGTGACACCCCAGGAAAATCCCACATCGGTCGTGGTCAGGAGAGATCCTTGGTTCATATGTAATCCAATGCCTCTTAAATCACCAATGCGTTTTGGGGCTTAATGTTAGTGGATGAGAGGAGAACTCCACAGTTAGGCTTGCTCAGGTGGGAGCAGTACTAGGATGGGTGACTTCCTGGGAAGTCTCCACCAGGGCAACCAAAAGCAAATCCGTGAGCTCTGGATGGGCGACCCATCAGGGCAAAGCAGACAATATTGATGGTGAGAGGGGCCGGATGTTACAGATAATGTGACACCCCGGGAAAATCCCACATCTGTCGTGGCCACGAGAGATCCTTGGTTCATATGTAATCCAATACCTCTTAAATCACCAACGCGTTTTGGGGCTTAATGTTAGTGGATGGGAGGAGAACTCCACAGTTAAGCATGTTTAGTGTAACACCCAAAAACCCAAACTTTAATTAATTAGTATGTTTTAATGTGTTTTAACATGAGGTAAAATAACTAAGTATCTAACCTAGTAGATATACAAGTTAAGTAGAAATCAAATAAGGTTTGAGTCAAAGTTGGATAGGTATCAAACTTGAAGGGCTGAAATTGTGAGGAACCAAACTTAAACACCACCTACCTTTTTATGGGATAATATATACGACACACACACACACTTCAGGAGAGTGTGTGTGTGTGTGTGTGTGTGTGTGTGTGTTTGTGTGTGTGCTTTCTACCCTAAATGAAGGAGGGAAGTGGATTTTGCATGTATAATCTGAGATTTGAAAAGTGTTCATCACCTTCTAAGCATCAAGTAAGTATCTATTTCATCTCATGAAACTTCTTGGTTGAAGCCCTTGGTGGGTTTTGATGAATCAACCCTAAATTGGGTAAATTGTAAGTATTAGATGGTTGAATTCATGTTTGGATGCATAAATCTAGTGTCATTAACGATTTAATGATTTCAATTGGGGAAATTGAATGTTATAATCCATGTAATGGTAGATGTAGATTGTGGGTTATGATTTTATGTTATTAGATAATCTCTAACTAACATGTAGAAATGTGTGTTGTATGAATTTCATGTTGAAAAAGGTCATGGTTGAAGATGATTATGTGGTTGGTTGAGTGCATGTATTGGGAGATTGTACAATGTGCTTAGAATATTGTACGCACACCAAGTGTTTGTTGAAATGTCTAGGAGATGATAATGTGTGAAAAATTGTATACATGAACTTAACAAATGTGAATGTAATGTGAGAGTTGATGTAATTGTTAGTAAACTAACATAAAGAATGTGTTTTAATCAAATCCATGTAGGAATGTAGTTTGATGGTATATTTGGTAGATGTACGCATTAGGAGCTTGTACCTTATGCTTAAATGGTGTGATGCACACCATGTATTCTATTGATTTCTTAGTTGAGATCCAGAAGTAAATGTGTTGCTAATCGTATATCACAAAGGCACTAGGATGTATGAGATGAATTATATGTTTGTATATGTCGACCTAAGTGATCATATAGTTGTATGTATCCTACAACATGTGAATGTGATGTTTATGGTGGTCTAGTACATTAATATGGATATATGTTTATAACTAGAAAGTTTGTATGGTTGACAGTTGACTTTCCGGCAAGTCAATAACATAGAATAAAATACTTAGGATCCCAAGCATGATTGTACAATTAGAAAGACTATGTGATGCATCTTATGTTTGTCTATGTGGTATATATGATGGTAAGTTGAAAATTTGCTTGATGTGAAAACAATGTGGTTATGAATCTATGTCCTATGTCTAATGGAAATTGACTAATGAAAGTCAATGTGATATTTGGTTGGGAATGGTTGTTAATATGAATGATAATGTATGCTAATGATGTTGAAAACATGATGACATGAAAGGATGTGGATCATGTCAAGATAGGATCAAGCATGGAAGGTTAATGGATCAAGAAGAGGCAAAGAAACAAAGAAGAACATGCAGGACTTGAGGTAAGTGACTTATGAACTAAACTCTTAGTTTAGCAAATGCATGTTTATGTAATAATTTAGAATGGGAAACAAGAATGAAATGGTAACTTATAGTAAGACAAGTGACTGGATATTGTTAGTGAACAAGCATAGTTCACCATACGATAATGAAAGTAGTTGGGATAAATGGGTCAACAAAGGATATTTGCTCAGACCAGATAATAGTTTAGATTAGAGGAAGAAGGAACAGAGGATATTTACTCATACTAGAGGATAGTTTAGACTAGAGGAAGAATGAGCAGAGGATATTTGCTAAGACCAGAGGATAGTTTAGACCAGAGGAAGAATGAGCAGAGGATATTTGCTCAGACCAGAGGATAGTTAGACCAGAGGAAGAATGAGCAGAGGATATTTCCTCAGACTAGAGGATAGTTTAGACCAGAGGAAGAATGAGCAGAGGATGTTTCCTCAGACTAGCAGGGCTTGTTAGAATTTAGTTTTCTTTTATTTAACTTGTTTAACCGTGTAAAGGGTTTGATGATGTTCAACCCTAGGTGTGCGCTACTTTGGATCCGGGTGGAAAATCAAGCTATTCTGAAGAACCGAACACGCTTGACCCTTTTTGTTATGAGGATGGTAATATCGATTAAGGTATGTAAGTAAGAAGGCATGGAAGTTAGAGGTGAGGATCCGGAATTTAGATTCGAACTTGCAAAAGGCGTTTGGTCATGATCATTGAGTATTGTTGAATGTTATTTCCACATTTTGAATATTTGCATGAAGTCACTTAATGAACTAATAAACAGGTATGTGGTGGTTGCAGGTTGTCTATTCTACCTCACAAGGAAAGGAATGGTAGGAGATCGAGTGAGGACACCTATCATAGTTTGGAGATATGTTTTCCAAACATTTGAGAATGTTTTTATAAAGCTAGAAATTTTCTGGTTCGTATTTTCCGCTGCGTATTTTCTGATAGAACGGCTAGGGTGTTTCACTTAGGTGGGAGTAGTACCATGATGGGTGACCTCCTGGGAAGTCTCCACCAGGGCAACCAAAAACAAATCCGTGAGCTCTGGATAGGCAACCCATCGGGGCAAAGCGGACAATATTGGTGGTGAGAGGGGTCAGATGTTACAGATGGTATCAGAGCCACTCCTGTGTCGTTCGGGATGGTGGGTACAACCTCATCAGGGACGATGAGACTCTAACAAGCGGTGAATGTGACACCCCAGGAAAATCCCACATCGGCCGTGGCTAGGAGAGATCCTTGGTTCATATGTAATCCAATGGCTCTTAAATCATCAACGCGTTTTGGGGCTTAATGTTAGTGGATGAGAGGAGAACTCCACAGTTAGGCGTGCTTAGGTGGGAGTAGTACCAGGATGGGTGACCTCCTGGGAAGTCTCCACCAGGGCAACCAAAAACAAATCCGTGAGCTCTGGATGGGCAACCCATCGGGGCAAAGCGGACAATATTGGTGGTGAGAAGGGCCGGATGTTACAATATACACCCATGATTTAATTGTATTAATGTAAGCACCTAATAGAAAATAAACCCTAGTTGCAACTCGTGGACGTAGATCACCTATACTAAACCACGTTATATGTCGTGTCTTTTTGTCTATTAATAATGCGTGTGTGTGTTTGTGTGTTTTCGTTGCGATACGGACTCTGAATCCTAACAATAAGTATGAGAGCTTTGGCTCGTAGGTTCGTTAAATCTTCCATCTGATTAGAGTTTTGAAAGTAGGGCAACAACCAGAAGGTTAGTCGGTATTTATACACATGGTTTCACTAATGCTTCAGTCGTGCAGAAGGGCTAAGATTGTTCGAGATCTAACTGGGTTATGTATTAATGTCCCATTGTTGTTTTGTAAATACTATTGTTCGGTTTGATTGTAAATTGTTCTGATTTTGCTCTCTTACTATTCAAAATGTTGCTTAAAGGGGACTGGTTATTGATTTATAGGGTGTCGAATCTTGTGTTTCGGTCTATTCGGACCTATTTGGGGTTGTTCAAACTGTGTTGGGGGGTTATTTGCGATTAGGGTTTAGCTCTTTGATCCTATACTCATTGGTATTACTCTCGGGAATTAAGGTTTGGTTTATTGAAGGTTGCTCGGGTTCTGGCTACTTGTTTTGTGTGCTTTTGTAATGCTTGAATATTAGAAGTTTCGAATCTAGAAAATCAACGATATTGATTTTGCATGGTGGAGAACGCAAATAGAGGAGTGGCTTGGTGAATGTGATTTGAATTTGGAACTGGAAGATAAACCTGCCGAAGCAATTTGGGACTCACATGACAAAAAGGCAAGAGGTAAAATTACATTGGCTTTGATGAAGAGCATTGCTTTTATATCATGAAAGAAACAATTGCTCATGGTATGATAACTTCTTTGTCAAATATGTATTAGAAGCCATCTATGGTTATAGGGTATTCTTGATGAGGGAACTGTTAATAATGAGGATGAATAAGGCAATCTATTTACTGGTCACATTAACATGGTAAATTCGATTTTGTCGAGGTTACCAATTGTGGGCTTGAAGTTCTATGATGACACTCAAGTTGTGATTCTGTTATCTTCCTTACCTGATACATGGTCAGGATTTGTGAGAACGGTTACTGAAATGGTTGGAACTGGAAATTTGAAGGTTAATCGGATCCGGAATAGTGTTTTAGGTGAATACATTCTCCTGAGGAACTCTAGTGAAGGATCTATTTATGGTATATTTAGTGTTAGCAATGGATGAGGTAATAATAGAAGCAGTGTGAATCGTGGGAAAAAATTTTCTGAGCTAGAAAGAATGTGAGGTGCTGGAACTGAGGTAAAAAATGGCATGTTAAAAACTGGAGTCCTAAACCTAAGAAACCGGATGGTAGACAGTATGTAAACAATGTTGTGTCAAATGAAGAATCTAATGGTGACGTACTGGCTGTGTAGAGTCTATATACTCTTGGGTTATGGATTCTGGTTATTCATTTCACACTCTGCATAAAAGGGAGGTGATACATATTCTTAGTGTTACGGGTATGGGGGATTTCAATTTGAAGACTTCATTGGGCACTACATGGAACATACAGAATGTCAGGGTAATTCCAGGTTTAGTGAACAAACTTATTTATGTTAGTTAACTAGATAAACAAGGACTATATGTTAAGTTTGGTGATGGAAAGTGGAAGGTGATTGATAGAAATCTTGTTGTTGCTCGTGGGAGGAGACGGTGATCATTGTACTTGGTTGAGGTACCTGTTGAGGGAGTATCCATCCTTGTTAAGCATAAAGGTTGGTTCATTGAATCTAATAGGTGGAAGAGGGTTCAATTTGTAAACATGAATCTCGGAGCTACGAGGATTTCAATTGAATGTGGTAGGAGGTCTAAGCCAGTAAGGGGATTTGGTAATAGTGAGAATACAGGTCATGTTCCGGGTACAATCATAACGAGTCATTGGTTTTGAAGACAAAGGTTCCCACTTAGTTAACTTGTTGATCAAGTGGTTAACCCTAATCTTAATGTATTACCAAATGTTAATTTATTATGCTATTTGCAAATGACCAAATGTGCAGCCAACATAAAGATGCTAAAAGCATTTTACAGCCTTAGAAACTACAATTTACATAACCAAATGTGCAGTCATAATAATGTGGAAACTACAATGGTAACTCACATTTGCATCCTTAATTTTGTATGGCCATAATTATGTGCAGCCAATGTAATGGTAATTATTACAATTGCAGCCATAGAAACTACAAATTAAATATGGATAAAACATAATGATGCTAATAATGATCGACGATTTGAGCTAAGGGTTTGGAGAGGAATAATAATGATTTAGGTGTCAAGGTATAAAACTGGGGTTAAGGGTTCTGTGGTATTGGAAAATTAAAATGACAAATGTACCCTCACATGATTGGCATATGAGGGGACTTAACGATTAAAATAAACCTGGTTAGTGATGAAGATTCTTGCAACAAAAAATAGACATAAATGATGTATGCGACATATTTTAAACATAAATGACTTATCTTGCTATTTTTGACAAATTTAAAGGATGTTTATAGTAATTTACTCTTATCTTATTATTTTTATTTGTATGCTAGGAAGTATGAAATTATCTATTGAGATTTATTTATCATGAAATTTACAAATTTAGAAATTTCAAACAAATTTTAGTTTTAATGATGATAATAATATGTATCTGGAATACCTGATGGGCATTTGGTCTGGTATGGGACATGGTCTGATATCCCGGTATGGGACTTAGAGAACCAATACCTGTCTACACATATACCATTGTTACCCGTATTAACTCATGTGACAGCTCTCCACTTCCATATCTTGCCTGAACGTAACGGTTACATCACTGTCTATGTCCTCGCCACTTCTAAAAATGACCATAAATACTTGAACTCGGTTGTTAACGGAACACATTGGCCTTCAATAGGGTGATCTAGGTGTCTTCGTTTTCATTTTGCATCACTAAATTATAGTAATAGTACTCAATTTTTGAGCGAGTACTTATCCTTAAAGTTTTGCTCACTAAGGCTATTCGCTACTCCTTTAGCCTCTCATTCGGCTCACTTTACTCTCAGCTACTAAGAAATATCAGCCACAAAAAGGATTCATCATGAGCATCTCATGGATCAACTTTGACAACTCATCCAGCAACTACTATAAAAGGTAACAAACTCAATGCGGATCCTTGGTATAGGTCCACACCCACATGGAAGAAGTATGTATCCCCCCTTACGCATGAACGCTAATTTTTGCTTTGTTATAATTATCTCTATATGCCTCCTATAAACCCATCTCTCTTAAAACTATCTCACATCACACAACAGGGGACATTTGATGTCAATGAACACCATATACAAATCTTGCTTCTTTTCCTTATACTTCCCCATTAATATCCTTAGAATACGTATTGCCTCCATATAACACCACCCTAACATATATCTGAATTAGTTCACCATAATCAGAATTTCCCATCTCAATACCCTGTTCTCTCAATTTCATAGTATGGCTTAGGAACTTAATTCCCTTGTTATTATCACCACAATAGATGTCTCTTTTGTTCGTATAAAGAGGAAGTAAGACACTACTATTCCAATAATCTGGCATCTTTCTCTACCAAACTAGTGATACATTCTATGTGATCACCATACTGTAGTAAATAAATATTATCTGAGGCACTACAAGGGGGATTCATAATGCAAAGGTCAACAATATCTAAAATTGTGTGTTTTGAAACTTCTTGATAAGCGTAGCTCTCATTACATTGACATGTCGAGGTCATGAATTTGAGTCTCACCTGGAGCAAAATTGTTCTGGGTTGAGCCAAGGGTTTTATCACAGTGGGCCCTCAGGTGTAGGTTTCCTTTAGAATTGCAGCCGACCAGGTCATCAGTATCGTTTGCGTTTGCAGGCGACCTTTTCAATTGGGTTTACCCGGGTGATTGGGCTTTTGTTGGTTGTTAAAAAAATCAAAGATACTAAGTAAAACTTTGTGTCTCCCTATTTGGGATTGTTCGTCAACTGAATTTTCTCTCACTAGTGATCTAAACAAGTTTATCAAACAGTGGAATCAACATGCTTTTCTAATTATTGTCACGCTTGTTGCTTAAGGCAATATTCCTCAACGTTCTTGGCACAATTTGTACCTAATCAATCACATGTCATCCAGAACAATCTCCCAACTAATTTGTTGCTCTTTGTGCGGATGATATCTCACTTGCGATAAAGAAAAAGTAAGTTAGTTTGTGAATCCCCTTATGGAAAACCATTGGTACATAAAAACATATCTTGTCATACCCTTAGAGTGTCGTTGATTGAAGAACTCTTATCGATAGGATTCCACATCAATATTTCAAGCCTACACTGATGCTTAGTGGCATACTGATTCACCCTTTTCTTCATGGTTATCTATACCCTTCACGGATGTTGATTGTGATAGTGCGCTAGCTATCATGACAATGATCCATCATGATGAGGATTACGGACCCATCCCAATCTCATTGACGTCTTAATAACAACATATATTTCCCTTTCCTTCAGACAGTCGGAATAAAAAGCTCCAATTGATACTATCACTCAAGTTACCTAGACGTGATAAGTTATAATTACCACTATCCCTCTAGATGGTAAGCATTTATCAAGTTTTGTGAATTCCATACATGTCTTAATCTAACTTTAATAGGTTCTTGAAAAGACCATCAAGAATAAAGAATAAATATGAACATTTAAAGCAAACCTTTAAACTTAAACCAAACCATACCGAAAATTTCCATTCCATAAAGAATCCATGAAAAACTAAACACGTAGGTTTCACATGATGGTATTCTCGAAACTCTAGACAAATATCTATACTATCTATACTATATAATAAAGCATGAGGCAAGGATTCCTGCAAAAAGTTAAGTATAAATTTAATTTCTCAAAGTACAAACATTTGATGCATTTGTATAGGTGTAAATCAGTCTTTTAATAGGTTAGGTGGATTAGAGGTTTAATGTTACAGTTAAACAGGGATACAAAAGGAGTATAGATAAATAAAGGTGAATTGAAAAGTATTATACGTTTCATCACTTGAATGCCCTCTTCATCAACACCAACTAAATAATCGGCTCTTCAATGTGCTCCTCATCATTCGCAGTTGAATGCTTCATCGGTTCGATTTCTCATCAATAATCACTGCAGTCGGTTTCATTCCCATCTCCCCTATAACCCTAAGTGTTCTTATCTCGTCGGTTCTATTTGCCATCAACAATCATTGCAGTCGGTTTCATTCCCATCTCCCCTATAACTCTTAAGTATTCTAAATCTTATCTTTGCCATATGGTGTACCCAAGATTGTTGTATCAATTGTGGCCAGTGGTCAAACGCAACTTTATATCGGGACGTTTGATTTGGTTTTGTTTCCGTCGGTTATGGATATTTGTGGAATTAATAATGTGAGTAGGGTTATTTTGGCTAGTGCTGATGCTGCGTTTTCTGGGATGGTTTCTGGATGGGTCATGTGTTTAAAAGAATCTTTAAATTCCGGTAGTGACAAATGTGTACGGTTGGTTTAACCATGTTTAGGGTTACAACGCCTTGTGTAATTGTGGTAAAGAAAGATTGAATAAAGAGGGTTATGAAACGCTGGTTTTTCATGCGACTGGAGTAGGTGGTAGAGCTATGGAGGATCTTGTTAGATGAGGGTTTATACATGTATGTTCTAAATTTGATAATTGAATTCTTGGTTGGAAGTTTGAAATTGTGTTGTAAGTGGTTAACGTTGAAATTGTTTACTTTCGGAAGGGCGTTTTGGACATTACAACGACTGAGGTTGCTGATCACATAGTTTGAAATTGTGTGTAGTTAAGCTTGGAATTGTATTGTCAAGAAAAGAACTTTTGTCAGTTTGAAGGAACACAAAATGGACAACCTTAAGGCAAGATAGACATTTTTTTGTAATAGTACGCATATTCTATATTTTTGTAATCATACGCATGTTCTATATTTTTCATATCCATCATGTGTTTATATATTTATGTGGTGCCAATTGCAATAAGATTCATATATGTTTAGAGGACCTGGTGGCTGACAGTTTAAAAACACTTCCAGAAGCTTCTTTGGGTGTTATAAAGAAAAAACAAGTGGAACAAGGATTGGAACCAAGTGCTGAGCTGGACATCAGATGGCGAGTTTTGTGTGGTAAGATGGCATCTGATGATACGCAATTGCTGCTATCCAAAGTTGTTGCTATTTTTCATATGAGTAATTGTTAGTTACTTTTTATTTGTATATATAATCTAGACTTTGAACCTCTCTAATTAAAGGTGTTTTTTTGCCACAAATTTGTATTTAGGATCGGTATGATTTAATTGTTCCTCACATGGTTTATGGGTAATTGATTTTGTTTTTGCTGTGTAATGGTTTTAAAAACAAATGAATTGTACTAACTGGAAAACTGATATCATTTGAGGAGAGGTTTGAAAGAACAGTGCTATGGAGGGATGTATTGTGCTACATTGACAGTCAAGGGAGACCCATCTCTTTGTTTAAACACATATTATTGTTTTAATTTTTAACGAATCGTATTAGTTTTGATACTTTGATCGTGCAGCTCTACAGTTGTATCTGCTGGCATATTTCGTATCTTTGGGAAGGAAGTAGCCGGAATTCCTTTAGTACCAACAAGTAGTGAATGCCAAGGATTGGTGAGTCAAATCGGGCAAGTTGGGGCGTGTTGACCTAGTGCCCTTTTGTCTGAAGTTTTATTTATCTTTATAAAAATTTGTGGTCATTACAGTGTCCTATGCCATTTGGCATATCAAAACCAAAAACTGGACAAATATATGGTGCTTCGGTCCCAGTCTCGGTCTTTTTGTTTGGGTTGGTCTTGGGTTAGGCCAGGACCGGATATGATTCTTTTTATGCTAAGATGTTTCATATTTTGGTTTTGGCTTTACCGGACCGAACGTGATTCATCCCCAAAATTAAGACAGAGAATCAATCTGGATATGCTTTTAGTCGGTCCAGTCTTGGGTCGGGTGTCCGTGTTACTTGGTTCAAACTAGATCCTCTGCTCCCACTTTAGAGTTGCTCAACACACAAAAATTAACAAGCCCAAGAAACAATAAAGAAAAATCTTAAGTTATTATCTTACATGATTGAACGATTTGTCTATGTTTACCCTAGAGGTGGCAATTTAACCACCTGCTTATGAATGGTTTGATTCAGGTCCAAACATTAATGAACAAGTTAGCAGAAAAGTAGCTTATTAGGAAACAGGCCAAGCAGGTCGGAAATGATTTTTAAAAGATAAGATTGTTATTGAAATTTAACTGGCCAAATAGGTAAAGTAAAGTCTCTCAAAGTGTATCATTAATGCATAGGTCCTGAATCAGTTTAGTAAAAAATGTGGAACTTTCTTGAAATAATCTGTATTTGTTATCATTACTGGCCCTAATGCCTTTTCAAAAAAAATTAGTAAAACGATTTAACAAAATGGTCATGGTTACAGAAGCCGACCTGCTAACCAACTCATACAATCTGCACTTAGGAAAAACACAAATGGAAAGCTTCAAGGTAATTGTTAATATGATTATTGGATGACAGTTATATAAAAAGACATCTTTATTTACACCCATAAAATCTTGATATTCTAAAGTTTAAATTTAACATACTTTGTAGTTTTCAAAATAATGATGTGTTTGTAAGTTTGATCGTGTTTTTCCTTTGATGTTGCTAACAAGGTCAAGGAATGCCTCAAATTGAGATTTTGAAAAGTTTTTACCTTATTATGGGTGTGAAAATACTTGAAGTTGTGTGTGTGTGTGTGTATATATATATATGTTACATATATATGTATATATGATGAATTTCAACCCATTTGAGACCCGGTACAGATTAAGCTTGACCATTATGAGTTGGTATTATTGCATATGCTATTCGCCTATTCTTGATTCGGTTCTAATGCATCTCTTTTTGTAATCAACCATCTTAAAACAAAATCCTTCCCCAATCAACAACCGCAATCGAGGGTCGAAAGATGTGAGTTTTTAGAACCGAAAATCGAACCATTTAAAACATGTACGATTTTTGGCAATATGACAGTAGTCTAGATATTCAGGGGTGGGAGTCGAATTGGCAAAGTAAGAAGTAATTGTGATTTTTGCAATATGACAGTAGTCTAGATATTCAAGGGTGGGAGTCGAGGTGGCGTTCGCAAAATCCAAAGCAATTTAAGAAGGAATTGTGATTATGTTTTTAAAGTTAATAATATTTACTATTTTTTTTGTGTTTGTTAATGTCCAATTAGTTTCTAACTTCATTTGGGCGTGTATCTTTATGGAGTATGAATGAAATATGAACCAAGAACCACATGATATTTTACCAAACACACACGGAGGCTCACATATAATTTTCTCTTAGTAACGCGCCCTACTAGTATTTCTAAATACATTAGTTGCCTCTAAGATCATTTTCCTAATTAATAAGCAAATGTCTTGTGATGTGAAATTTTAAAGAAAAATCAAAATAATGTTTACAAATCAATTCACCATAGTATTTGCGATATCTCCATTTATTAGTGTTATTTGTCTTGTTCATATTTGAGGTGTGTCCTTATCCGTCAAAAGTGGTGGGAGCAACTACACATGATGACACATGATCATCGTTTTCAAGTGACACATATTATAGACTACAACCTCTACGTATTGAACTACATCCTTACAAATGATTGCCATCATTACATCTTGTTTATGTTGATGTAAAGTGTAAACGAGTCGAGTCGAGTCGAGCCGAGCTTATTTAAACTTGTTTACAAGCCGAGTCCAAAATCCTAATCTTCCATCTCGTTTGATTACTAGAGGGGTTTATAGGAGGCATAAGATAATTATGTATATGTGTTGAATAGTATCTTGATGAAGTTGTAATAGAGAGACCTCTTGAAAATTTTCGAAGTGAATATCGTTTAGTTCAAATTGGCAAAGTAAGAAATATTTAAAAAAAAATTCCTTCCTAAAATCCTAATCTTCCATCTCGTTTGATTACTAGAGGCGAACAAAACCGGTTTTGGGGGCAAACCGGATGGGTTATAAAATTTGTTCAAATAGAGTCCATAAAACTAAAAACCGGACCGGCCCAAAGTGGTTTTGTTTTAAACCAGCTTCTCAAAGACATCATATCGGACCAGATCAAATTGGAAACACATTCAAGGTATTATATATATTTTCTTTAATGGTAAGAAACGACGTGTCAACCACCGTGACATCAGGCGCTGTTGCCAAGGTCAACTACTCGACCACTAGCAGCCCCTTGGCTCTCGTAGATGCGTGGAAGCCCAACCTCCACCCGCCCGAAGGCACGACTGTGAAATAATCGGTAAAACTTTGTCTCCTATCCAAGTCTAACCGGCACCACCTGTATTCTCTCTTCACCTAGATGCCGCAGAAAATATGGGTAGAGTGGGAATCAAACCTGGGTCATCTAAACCAGTTTCTTGGTTGATCTAAGAAAGGTATTATATAACTAGTTTTCTCAAATGGGTTGCAAAATTTTCTTGGTTGATCTAAGATCCACTGTAGTTGTGCAATTAAGCCTGTTACAATCTGGACCTCATACAATATGGGCCAGGCCCATCTATCTAACTATTCCATATCTAATAGGATATCATATCTAAATTATCTGATATGATATTTCTGCAACTCACATAAGCCAATGGGTATGATTAATCTTCCCAAATTTAGTAAGATGAAGAATAACAACCCATCAATTTACTAAACTACAAACACATTCAATTCAATCCAAACACAACCAAACATGTCTTCATTAAAACTCTCATCTCAATTACCACTTCCTCTGTTCACCTTTTCCACGTCATCTCAACCCATTTACAACCTCCCAATACCCTTTCCCCACCAAAAGCAACAGTTTTTAAGGTGCAAGATTGTAAATAGAGCCAGAATAAGTGTTCTTGTTGGTGCCAGCAGTGAAGATACACAGACAGAGTTGAGTGTTGCTGCAGAGGAATCAAGTACTAAACTTGATGATGTTGATGATGAGGATGATGAAGAAGATGAGGACCCAGATCCTGAAGACCTTGAATATGTGGCTCAAATTAAAAGGGTTTGATTCTTTGGTCATAATGTTGAATACCCTTGAATTGTTTGGGTTGGTTTGATGGATAATGGTTGTTTGTGATTGTGTAGGTTTTGGAGCTTTTGAAGAAAAATAGGGACATGCTTTTTAGTGAGGTAACCTCTGTTTGGTTAGTTAACTTGGTAATTAATTGGACAATTGGTGAATCGTGAATGCAATAATTGTGTAGATTTTAGGACAATTTTCTTATGAGGAGGCATCCGGGTCAAGGCTTTTGCGGGTACACCGCGCAGGCCCCAAGAGTAGTGGTAGAGGGTAGTTGAATGTGGGTAGTAGTCATAGTGGTGATAAACAGGTAGTGTTCGCGGATCCAACCCGACCCAAACCTGAAAATTTTACATGAACCCGAACACGACCCGAACCCGAAAATTATGTCATACATATGAACCCGAACTTGGCCTGAATATTTGCAGGTTGACACGAACACGATCCGTTCAACCCATTTTTTGTTTGTTCGCAAACTAATATACAGAATTAAAATTTTACTAAAAAAACATAAGTGTATATAACACAATGACGTTTTAATTATAAAATCTTTATACCAATTTCTATTTTAAGTTAAGTATAGCATAAATACCTAAACAATTTAATTTATAACAAAAAACGTATTGTAAAAAAAGTATAAGTGAGTTAAACGGTAAATCATGAATATGAAATAATTGTGTGGATTTTAGGACAATTTTCTTATTAGGGGGCATTCAGGTGAAGGCCTTTGCGGTTACACCGCCACAGGCCCAAGGTAGTGGTAGATGGTAGTTGTATGTATGGATGAGCTCGGTACCGAACCGTGATCCCAATATCATTTTTTGCCGAAACTTGGCACCGATACAAATACCAAAAATATACGTTACGGTATCGGTTTGGTATCGGTAAGGTAGCAAAAAACTTGGTATCAAATTGATATCGAAAATGAACAGGTATCGGTATTTTCAGTATCGAGATCGTTTCGATATCGGTATTTTCGGTATTTAATACCGAAATGCTCATCCCTAGTTGGTGGGCCCTCGATTGTCCTCTACCCCGTCATCTCCCACCCTTTAAAATATATTTACAAAGAAAAAAAAAACCAAAAATGTTAAGAGGGTATTTGGGTAGAGTGTTGTCGGTGTTTAAGTGGTATTAGGGTAGTTGGGGGTATAAATGACATGGCTGTACAGGACCTTTGGAACTAAGGGTACACCATATGAGCAATCCTCCCACCCTGAGGAAGTGGCTTGATACCATGATAAGATTAAAATGGAGAAGATTTCAACAGCTTAGAATGAACTAAACTAAGGAGTAGGTAATGAATATGAAATTGCGTTTTTCATTCTCATGTCAAGGCGATCAACTCTAAGCATTACCTTTCGACCACCAAATCTTTCCCCAAATTTTTTTATATGATTCTTGACTTGTTGGAGTTGAATGGCTCTTACAAATCTATCAGAATCTATCCCAATAAGAAATGAAGTTACACAAGTAAGTCTTCCTTGATACTTCACTCCTACAGGGGTCCCCTCGAGCCCAAGAATCCGCGTGCATGCATTCACAAAATGCCTTGAGTTATCATAAGTGTGAACAACCGTTCTTGCAACTGATTTAGTGGGTTTTCACACTTATGATTGCGCAAGGAATTTTGTGAGCGCATGCACACGAATTCTTGGGCTTGAGGGGACCCCAGTAGGAGTGAAATATCAAGGGAGACTTATTCGTGTAACTTCGTTCCTATTGGGATAGATTATGATATATTTGTACAAGCCATTCAACCCACAAAAGCCAAGAATCATATAAAAGAATTTATGGAAAGATTTGCTTGTTAAAAGGTAATACCATGAGTTATCGCCTTGACATGATTAAGAGAATGGAAAAACCGTTTCCATATTCATCACAACCCAAGTTTAGCTTATTCTAAGCTAGTGCAAACCTTCGTTTTAAAATGCACGCATAATGCATGACGCGATGCTGAAAACACATAAAGTGTGATTCCAGTAGGACAACTCATAGTTTGTTGAAGGTAAGAGAGAAAGAGTGGAGAAAGGAAGAGAAAGGGCTACATCTTATTGTGAAACAAGAAATAATAGATAAATATATAGGAAATATTTTGGTGAACATAATAATAAAAAAGATAATAGTAGGTGATGATTAATTTTTCTTTTGGAATATAGAGTGTAATTTGTGAAAGTAGAAATACATACGTACATAAGACATATTTAGGTAAACATAATAATAAAAAAGATAATTGAAGTACGTGATGTGTCACTTGATGATTTGTTTTTCTTTTGGAAGGTAGTGTGTTTATAGAGAAACACCTTTTTCTCCGGTAGGACAACTCATTATAAAAAATTATCATCTTTTTTTTTCTTTTTTTATTGTTTGTTTACTTTAATTGTTAGAGCTTCATTGGTTACACGTTACATTTGTTTGCTATATTTTATGTTTAAGTATGCTTTATAAATGTGTTATAAGTATGTTTATATGTTTAAGTATCAACAACATAAAACTTGTTATGTATAACTAGATCTTTAGTGTTTTTTAATGACAAACACATCACATACGTGATGCATGCGCATCACACATTGCGCATCTCGCATCAGATTTTACAAGCAAACCATGTCGGAGCACATCGCGTATTTTAAAACCAAGGTGTAACTATAGTTGTCAAAGCGCCTAGGCGCATAGGCCGAGCCCGGAGCCTAGGCGCAAGGCGCATAAAAGCGAGGGCTTTTTATAATTAGGCGCATAGTATAAAATACATTTTTTAGGGATTTTATAGATGTTTTAGGCTTGTTTAGGGCTACATTAAGATGTTTAGGGTTGTTTAGGCCTTGTTCATAACTCATTTAGGATGTTTTAGAGGTTTAGGCAACTTTTTAGCCTGAATTTAGCCGGAAATCAGCCTGAAAACAGCCCCAATAGTGCGCCTCAGTGCCTAGGCGCGCCTCACAGGGCGCAGCGCACTTGGTGCGCCTGGTTGCGCCTAGGCGCGCTTTTGACATCTATCAGTAAGGTTCCCAAGTTAGCAGGGGAAGATCATTGTCAGTTGACATTCTAATGTTGCTATGCAATTATTAAAAGAGTTCGCCTAAAACTTTTGGAGTGTGTTTCAAAGGAATGGCAATGAGTATTCATGTGATTTATGATGGAACATTTAGGTCAAGTTAACAGTGATGATTGAGGACCCGAGAGAAGTTGAGCGAAAGAGACTTCTTGGAATCGATGATGCTGATACTCCAACAAGAGAGGACTTGGCTGCTGTTCTTGAAGAAGTTAGTACCTTCTCTCAAACCCATTAGTGTATTGATCTTTAGAATAAAGTTAACTAATTTATAACACATATTTACAAAATCTTAAAGAATCTTGGTGTATACTTTCCAACAAAAGATAATTTCATGAATCAACAATACCGCGCTTGAATTCAAAAGTCAAAAAAGTGTGGATTTTGCACAAATGATGCGCAATCTGCACTGGCGCGTCATTATTGAGATTACATCAGTGGTAACAAAGTGTAATATAGGTGAATGAAGGCAAAATCCCACGTGATCGTGCTGCTCTTCAGATGCTGGCCGAAGAAATGGTTCAATGGCCTAATTTAGAGGTAACAGTTGATACATTAATAGAAAACTTGTAGGCATTGGTTCGGATATTAAATGTTTTGATGTGGTATGTTATGTGTGTATTATGATAAAGGTTGAAGCAACAAAAAAGGGGCCACGAAAATCTTTGTACGCGAAGGCTACGGACACTGGTGTGGATCCTGAAGTAGCTGCAAAGAGGCTTAACATTGACTGGGATTCGGCAGCGGAGATTGAGGAAGTTGATGGCAGTGATGAGTCTGAAGTCCCTTCAGCTGTGGTATATTTTAAATTTATTTTATTAAATAAGAAAACTATTGGTGACAAATTCTAACACGACACCAAAATATTTAGGTTGTGGATGCATATCGAACCCGTTTAATAAACACGTCGTGTTTGTGCTCACATGTTTAACCAGTTTAATTAAACGGGTCATGTTCGTTTGACTTGTTTAGTTAAACAGGTTGGCCCACCAACCCATTTATTACAACTCGTTTGACTCGTCTAAATAAATGGATTAGACGGTTCACGTTTGGGTTACGTGGATTTAAGTGTTTATGGTTAGGGTTAATGTCTTTGGCACAAATAAATGCATGGGCCATGTGCAGGTTCAACCCACCAACCCAATACGATTGACACCCCTAAAGAAAACTATATATTGCAAGAACAGTCTGTATTTTTAGATAATTTGAGTTAGGAAGCTCTACGCATTAAATATAAACTTTGAATTGACTTATCAACTTGTTTGACCCGTTTGACTTGTTCCATTTTAGCTAAAAATTCAACTCGTTTGAGATATAACACAACCCATATCAACCATTGTTTGTTTGTACATTGCAGGGATACGGCGCGTTGTACCTGGTGACAGCATTTCCAGTGATAATTGGTATAACAGTGGTGTTGATTCTTTTCTACAATTCTCTCCAGTAAGCACATGATATTGTTAGGTTAGTTGATGAATGTTCATCAAAGATTTTTGATGTGCATATGACATGGCTTACAGAGATTTTGATGTATGCTGTTTATGTGACATGATGCAAAAATGTATACATAGTTTGCAAATTTGACATCAGTAGTATCATATTTGTATTATACCTCTTTCATACAGTACATGAATGACAAAATGGGTTTTAACCCAAATAGGATTGATTGGTATATGGACTTTTAAGATTCTTGGACTAAGCCCAAAGTGGGTTTAAATGATATTTATATGACTAAAATTTACTTGGGTTAAAATGTTTAGGCTCACTATTACATAACAATAACTTCTATTTGTACAACTACATTATAGGGGAAGGATATTTTGGAAACCCCTTCCACTTAAGAAAACCTTGAAAACCATCATCTTGGCCCTTCATTCTCTTTGATCTATGGCTGTGGTTGTTCATAGTTTGAATAAAAAGTTATGATACATGTATAGTACAAAAAGGGCAAAATAGTCCAATAATTTTTAATATCTCTCACTCCCTCTTCCTCCTGACAAACACATTTATCTCTCTTAGCTCATTTCTCTCTCATCTCTTCTCTTTCCTTTCTTAAATTTTGTGCACATCTATATTACTTATTAAGATAAAGTCATAATGTTTTTCTTAAAATTCAAATTTTAATAACAAACAATCAAATAACATACAATTCTTTTAATGATTTTTAAGTAAATTACCAGAATTTGAGTAACATATAATAAATTATAACCCAACTACGAAACATATGTTTTCACAACTTATCTCACAAAAACATATAATAAATTATAACCCAACAACAAAAAACATATATTTTTCACAACTTATCTCACCAAATAATACAACCCAACAACAAAAACATATATTTTCACAAACTTATCTCCTACAAAAAAATCAAACTATAAATCCAAACAACAAAAAAAACATATGTTTTTAAATGAAAAACAACTTTAATATAAAAAAATGATGTTACAAAACACCCATATTACAGAATGTTTAGTATTACAAACACACAAAAAAAAATGTTACAAACACCCATAGTTGCTTTAGAAAACAAGAGGCAACTTCCTATTTATATTAATTTTTGACTTTTGTGGGTGTTTTGACACCTACTACTGAAATATAAATTGTTAAAACTTTACAAAAATAAGTAGAAAAACCAAAGTTTACAAATATAAATGGTCTTAGAGCATTCACAACCTGGGAACCAAATTGATGTGAGTGTGTCCACCAAATTATATGGGGTGAGTGTAAGTGGTTGTGAGTGGAGGATATAGAGAATATTTGGTGGAAGCACTTTTTTCTTTAAATATGAAAAGTTACTGTTCACCCCTAAAAATATTTTAATATTTTTGGAAGTGGTTGTGAGTGAAGAGAGAGAAAATATAATGATAAAAGTATGAAAAAGTATTAATATTTTAATTAGGAGAGAGAAGATTTAGAGGTTGAGTGGTGATTTTTAGTGTAATTTGATGGATGAGATTTGGTGGTTTGGTTGTGAATGCTCTTAGTCAGACAAAAAGAAACAGCAATCTCAACCCTTTGAAAACTTTACAAAAGTAAGTAGAAAAAATAATAGAATAATAAAAACGAAACTTCAAAGCAAGTGGAACAATAAATAAAGGAAAATAAAATAATAAAACCACCAGATCCAAAAACACATCTATTTGGTTGAATGTCACCACTCTTTATCCACGATTCAATGTCTAAAGCTCTTTTCCTATTTGCAGTTGCTTCAACACCGGAAACCCACTGGGAAACCACCTCCGCCTATTTTGCAGGTGTAACGGCCGGTTGTTTTGTGGGTTTTGAGAGGATAGTTGTTATGTTTAGTTTTGAATGTGACAGCAGATCTAAAGATAGATCCAGATCAAGATGAGTTCTTTGATAATGAGACAACATGGGTATGTTCTTTGAATATATTGTAAGACAACATCGAGGATGAACGGAGGGGAACAACTTCATTAAGGTTTTTTTTTATCAACGATGAACGGGGTTTCAGATCTGGTGTCATCAGGAAGGTGGGCTGTATGCAGAGGTGATGGTGTGTGATGACGCCGGTGATTGATGGTGGTTGGGGTTTGATTCAAGATGTTGATAGAGAGATGGTGATGGTAGTTGGTTTGAAGGATGATGGTGGTGGTTCAATAATTTTATAGAGATGAGGAAAGAAGATGAAACCCACATTAAAAAGAGAAATAAATCTGACAATACACAGACGAGAGAGAAAAGGAGAATGGTTAAAATGACAAAACTAACCTTTATTGTTTTGACAAAAAGCTAGACGTGGCAACATCTAGGCCATGGAAATGAGTTTTCAAGGTTTCATCAACTGAAATGGGTTTGCAATTTAGAATTCCCCCTACATTATATTTATATGTATACTTCTTATAAATAACAAATCTAACCTATCTAATCTAGTACAAATTATACATACACGTTTTTTTTTCTTTCTAATTTATATATAACAACCTAGGAAATTCCTATGGTTACATTTGAGCCGGTAAAACATGTTGCGTTGTTGTAAACGGGTGATGTTCAACACAACATGACTAACACCACTTGTGAACCCGAACACGGCTCACTTTAATAAACAAATCATTTTCTTAAACACTAACACATACTATTTTAAATAAGTGGGTTACACGACACGTTTGGCATGACAACAACACAAATAGACACGAGATGTCATGTTAACACATTCAAATATAAAAAGTTTAATATCACAATGAAACGATATTTTGTACATGATTCACTAACCACAATTTAGAAATGATAAGACACGATAAAACAAAATTTACCATAAACTACAAACCATATATGATTGGAGTATATTTAATTATTTGTAAGGCATACAACTATGTTGTTTTGATAGTCGTGTGAACCTACTAATCTATTTAAATAATCTCGTTAATACCTTTTGGACACTTTTTTTAATCATGTCATTAGCGGGTCAACCCATTAATTACTCGAACCCATTTTATCTCAACACTAGTATGCAAAACTGGTGTTAGATCGGGTCGTGTCATACACTGTAACTCTTAGCTTACAAGTATATGAAGTTTTGTAAATAAAATTATCTAAGGAAACCAATTTTGACACATTTATATTAAGGTATTTCTTAGATGCCAAAGGATAAGAGATAAAAAGAAAGAGAAAAGTAAAAATATAATTAGATGGGGTCTTTTTTTTCCTCCATGTAAAGAAAATTTATCTTAAAAAACGGTAAAAGGTAGCTTACAAATGAAGATTGCCTCCACGTTGGCTTTTGTTTTTATTTTCGATTATTTAACTTTTACTTTTATTAAAAGAACTTGGATCCTTTCTCAATGCGTAGATTATACCACACTATATATTATCCGTTCACTATGAAAAACATCGACTTTTCACATGTAATTATTATATATAACACTAGCTTTTATCCCGGGAGTGTCCCGGGGTTGAAATATCTAATATAACATAATAAAATATCTAATATAACAACATAATTAATTATTTACCAATACATGACTAATGAATAATAATAATAATAATAATTATTATTTCAAACAAATTTCTGCCATAAGTTATCATATTCAAATATATAAAAAAAGTAATCTCTGCCTATGAAGTTATGTTTATCGTTTGTGATTTATTAGTAAAGTAAAATATATTTGAAAACAAAACCCCACAAAAATAGTTGTTTTTTTTTCTCCGTTTTTTATATAGCACTATGGTACTCGTTGGAAAGATAATAAAACGCTCGTTAATTTGGTGTAATTTTTTTCTTTAAAAAATCTCGTATATAAAAGATATTAACGTTTAAAAGTTATGGGAGGAAACATTAGAGAGAAAATTTAATTTTGTTTTTAAATTCTTATCTTTTCCAAAAATAATTATAATATATATAGATTTATTAAAAAAAACTCAAGAATTAAAAAATCCTACATGATGTCACGTGGCACATTCAAGGAGGGGTTGAGGCCTCCATTGAATGTCACATCATCAAAGTTCAATTCTTTTATTATAAGTTATAGATTTCCCATCCATTTTTTGTGAAGAACCTTGAAGTTCCTATTATTTACAAGAGTGCCATTCTTTTTTAGTACAGATTGTGGTCAATTTTTCCTAAGGAACCTTGAAGTTCCTGTTAATTACCAGAGCGCCATTGCATATAAAAAACCTACCATTTGATTTTTAGTATATAACCTTGAAGTTGCTGGTAATAACGAAATTGCCATCGCATAGTTTTATTATTAAAACCAAAATAAAAAACCTTGGCTTTCGATGTAATTTCGATAATGTCATCGCAATATTTTTTTTACTAAATCCTCTTTTCCAAGCAGTGTTTCGTTGCAATCGCGATGACAGCGACGCCGTCAGCTGCTAGCCAGGATCGTAGAACTGGCGTACCGATGGAACAATACGATTCTCTACGTTGTGTTATTCGCTTAGCAGACCCTTGCAATACCGCTGGTGTAACTTCGCTGTGCGTCGGAAAAATCTACAGGTTTTCACAAATCGAGGCCGGTTATGTTTCTACGTCGCGCTTAGCGCGGCGACGCGTAATTTACTAGTTAAAATATAATTTTGCAGTTTTTTAAAGAATTTTGTAGTTTCTTAAGAAAATGTTATCTATTCATATGAAAACTTTAAGATATAATTTTGTAGTTTTTTAAGTATAAAGATTTTGTAGTTTATTAAGGAAATATTTCTCCTATGAGCATCCATCAATCCACACATGATAAATAACTAGGCTTGTAATTTGTAAACGAATCGAACATTCAGTGAATAGTTCGTTAACCTTTTGATAGGGTGTTCGTTAGGGATGGCAATCAAACTCGAACCCGATGGGTAAACCCGAAACCCGACACATTTGGGATGGGTTTGGGATCGGGTAATAGGGTATGGGTCCGGGTATGGGATTAGTTTTTATTTTTTTCGCGGGTTTGGGACGGGTTTGGGATTTGATGATTTACCCGTTTACCCGGCCCAATTACCAGATAAAGTATACCCGTTTACCCGATTAGATACCCAATATGTTTTCTTATATATCTTTTTAAATATGTATGCATAATATATCTAATTGTCCATCTAGATTACCATTTTTGTGCTAGAAATTACCAAAAAATAGTGTATACTATTTGTTATCTATGTCTTACAGTGTTTTTATATGAGTTAAGTATTTTATATTCATACATTGTAATCATTTACACGTATATTAAATAATTCTAAATGTAATTGGTTAGTAGACTAGTAGTTATCCAATAGATACCCGACCGGTTTATGGTCGGATACACACGATGGGTAAGTTTTAAAAATTAATGGGTTTACCCGAAACCCGCGGATATACCCGACACCCGATGGGTAATTACCCGACATAAACCCGACGGGTTTTGGGACGGGTTTGGGACAAGCATACCTAATCGGGTATGGGGTTGGGATTACGTAAACCCGTCCCAAACCCGACCCATTGCCATCCCTAGTGTTCGTTTATTTAATAAATAAACAAACATGAACAAAACTTTTTGTTCATTTAGTTAAGTGAACAAACGTGTACACATGTCTCGTTCGTGAACGTTCGTCTAAGTTTGTTCATTATTTGTGCGAGTGTTCGTTTGTTTATGTTCATTATTCATTAGTTTTGGTTGTATGTTTATTTCGTTCATTAGCATTATCATTTAAGAAATTTCAAAAAAATAAAAAAAGCATTATCATTTAAGAATGTTAGGCACATTCCAATTTATTGTAGTTTATAAAATTAAAGTATCATTCATTACAAATTAGTCTAGTTTTATTATTTACTAGATTTTTGTCCGCGTGTACACGCGGTTCACCAACGTACATGTATTTAGGGAATTATAACGTTTAATAAAAATACAGTAAAAATATTGTATTAAAGTATAAAACAACGAATACAAATTTAATTCAAAATATCACTAAATATTTCTTTATACACCACATTTCTGGTTTTAGTTTTCACATTCCCATCAGCATCAAGTATAAGTAATTTCACTCCTGCCCTGCTTTTAACTCTTGACAATGCGACATAAAGTTGGCCATGTGAGAATACAGGAAGTCTATATCATTTTTTAATAAAATTAGTCTTCAATGTTTACTAAACAGCAAATCAAGAAATTAATCATCTGTTGCAAGAAAAGTCTGTTTACTAAGGTCTGTTTCAGAGCAGTGGGTCTGTTAAGAAGATTTGTCTGAACATGAATTTCCTGTTTCAGACAGATCTCCTTAACAGATACGCTGCTCTGAAACAGACCTTAGTAAACAGATCTTACTAAACAGACCTAATTAAATAGACCCACAACATATTTTGTTTCTCATCAACAGATGTCTTCAAACAGTCTTTTTATATCAACAATCTTCAACATAGCTTTCTCACCAAAGTGATCTATCAATTTTTACTATTTAAATACATTTTTGTACTAAAATTCATAAATATAAACTCTTACACATGTCATTTCACTAAAAGAATCATTAACTACCTGTCAAATGCCTATTAGAGCAATGATAAACTAACCATAGTTCCACAAAGTACTTAACAGTCGTAGTTATGTCGAGAACCATACTTAATATCATTATCATACAATTCCGGACTGGAGTGCTTTTAACAAAGACGTATTACGTTTAACTCTGGCTTCTTTAGGTATGCATTTCCAATGGATCTTGAAACCTGTAAACCAAAAATGTTGTGTTAGTTTTATAACTCCTCTTGTTTAGGGACACTTGAAGTCGCTGAAACAGTGTGCTAAGACATTGATCAATTCGGAGCTACTCAGTTTCCTGAAAACACATGCAACAAATTTCCAATCTCTGAGACAAAGTCAAGCTAAAATAGTAGATTAATCCAACTACACTTATTTTTAACATACATTCAGTAATTAGTAGTTCAAGAAAATACCTCATATGGCCAAGCATCAACAACAAAGACATCTAATGAGTATCGATCCACTGTGGAAAAAGCATGTGCTTGTTGGATGTTCAGTCCCACTTCAGCCACCAAAACTGTCAAATGGAATTATTAACATGTTAGCATCCGCGAACTGCCGATAACTACTCAAAAGAAAGTTCATATAGATGTATAACCCTCCATGGTATGTTACGAAAAAACTACATGTAGGCATAATGACCAAAGTTACCTATAAACGCATCGCTAAGTGCTCGAATGTATATATACTTTACATAACAATCTGCAAACATAGATAAATGTAATGAGATAAAGAGCAGAATTTAAAAGAGAACATGAAAAATTGATTTCGTTCGGTTGGAATTTTCGGTATGGACCGGTCAATCCACTAATTCTTTCATGTGATTTTAAATTCGATATAACAATACACAAAATGCAATCTTAAAAACTAAATTGTACTATTAAAAATACTTTTGTCAAAAGAAACCATTTAAAGATTAAGCAAGCCACCAACACCTTTGTCATTTTATTGCAAGTGACAACCAAAGTATAGGAACTGCACTGATTTAAAGCTTTTTTTTCTTAAAAAAATAAGAACAAAAAGGGTAATGTTCGTTAGACCATAAACACGACCTATAAATAATACTCGTGCACCTTGCTCGAGTCAGGTGTGTGCTTCTTTAGCACCTCGACCCTTAAACCACCCAAACTAAAAGCAATTAACTCTTATAACTATAACTTGCAAAAAACATATAAAAGAAAGAAAACAAAGCTTACCACTTTATTATACCTCAAATGATGTCTAGCAAGTTTCTGAGAATACCATTCAAGATTGGACACCACCGTCAAAAACAAACTCAAACCTATATACAATTTGATTCAACAAAAAAAAATATTCAACACTCTTTACTTGGGGCACTAATTGACCCGTACTAACTCCTATAATCATCAAAAGATAAACACAATGAAAAACTAAGAATTTAAAGAAAAAATCTTATATTGGCCCATATTTCAAAAGGCAAGAGAAACGAACCACATTCTTGTTCGCATCTAATCTCTCAAACATGCACTGGCCAGAAGATGTAACAATCTCAATAAGAAAATTAGATGAAATCAAAGAGCACACAACGTTTATACAGAGAGTAGCCAATAAAAGTCACTAACCATTGTTTGTGTTGTTGGTTTAGTCGTTGCGCCTAAAAATCGCCTTTCCCTTTTGTCTCTATCCGGATAAGCAATTTATTGGCAGCCGAAACAAATCAGTACGCCACGTACACTCCTGCACAGAATATGGCTAAATAATATCTCAAATAGTTCTTATACTGAAAGTTTAATAAGAATGAAAAATAATACTATTATTTCAAGATAAAAAAAAGCAAGTATACACAACCCCTTTACAATGTCTTAATATTAACCAAATATAATATCTACACATGTTGGTTCCTTGTGACGAATTGAGGTTGAGTCAGCTCAACATCTAAAAAATTACTTAGTAATTTATTTATAAAAAAGTAAGTGCTTACAAACCTAATTTATATCAAACTAAACCTTGCCCATTTTGCAGGTGTAACTCTTACTTTCTATTTATTTGATGGTCTAGCATTCATAGGTTTCTTTTGTATAGGCCTGGAAGAATGGTTAGTAGCAACAGCAAAAGCCATCTCCTGTGTCACCCATTTACCTGCCGCAATAACAACAACCAGAAAATTAAAAGAAGTTCAAGAAAGCCTACTCTAGCACACATAGCAGTTTTGTGACTTGTCTCAAAAAGATCAAACGGGTTAAACAGTTGGCGCAACCCGACCCATTTCAAATGAACAACATCTAAAGATTATTAAAACACAACTTAGGATTCAAATAAAACAAACACTTACACAAACGCTTATTTAAACAAATGATGCGATTAAATAAAAGGTCACATATTATTAGCAAAATATTACGCCAATTGAACAACATGATTCTTCAAAACAAAGCAGATAACACCATATGAACAAAAAACCCAATATAGAATAAATATCTACAATAAAAAACAGAGAATAAAAAACAGAGTAGAAGCAAACAAAAAATAATTTCCTACACAGTAGAAGATGGCAAACAAAAAGTGCAATAACAAACACAGTAGAAGCATCAAACATACATCCAAATCTTAAAAAAAAAAACCTAAAATAAAATTGTTTCTATGATTTCAATTAAAAGTTTCTAAATAAAAAATCACAAGATACCAAACAAAGAGAGTACTCGCATTTGAAGATGACGGCTATAAGAATCCGATCTGCGAAAATCAAACAATAATTTCATCAAAATATCCAAATCTTAAAGAAAAAAACCCATAGTAGAATAGAATAAATCAGGATTCTTAATCAACAGGATATTCAAATAGATATTGTAGATGCATTCAAGTTAGGGTTTTGATTGAACACAGGATTTCGATCAAACTGAATACGAAATCGAATATAAGATAAATAGTTGAAACCATAATATGTTAAAAGAATTGTTACCTGATTTGAATGATACGAATCATGGAGATGATTTGCGGTTAGGGTTTATGTTGAAAGAGATGAGTTGTTGATGATCGATCATGGAGAGGAGAGGTTTTGATTTAGAGTTAACAATATGATGAATGTTTTAGACCCATTATTGTCAAGCAAGCAATCAAAGACCCATTAATATTGGTAAATGATTATTGACCAAATCGAATTAGGGTTCTATTGTTTTAGGAAAGTTAATTAATACCCAAGGCATTATAGCCTAGTGGTATCTTGGTGGTGAGATAAGACTTAGGGGCCATAAGGTCCTGGGTTCGAATCTCATAAAGGGGGTTTTCTCATAATTATGAGTTTCCTCCTGAATTGGTGACTTGGTGGTGGAATATGATCGCGTGGCAACACTGGTGGCACGATGATACTCCAGTATTCCGTGAGTGATTCCAAATTGTTGGCCGTTCAAAAAAAAAGGAAAGTTAATTAATATTGGTAAATGATTATTGACCAAAATTAATTGAATGATTTTTGATTTTTAGAAAAAAGAAAATTTTTATAAATTCTCACATTTGGCCTCTTGACACAATATGATAGGCTACACAATTGAGTAGCGACATGGGAATGTCAAGTGTACACATTGGTTTTCATTTATTAGTTGTATAGATTCACTCCATAACACTTTATTTATACTTACTTATGATTGGTGTTAGATTCATTTTATTCGTTTGTCTATGTTTAAAAGTTAAAACAACTTAATGACAAGTAAATTAACTCTTTTAATTTTTAAAATAGATAAGTTAAAGGTAACATAGGTATTTTACACTAACAAATTCTCTCTCATGCATAAAAAAATAAATAAATAATCCCCTCGAACTTATTGATTTATCTCTTTCTAACCATGCATCTCGATGTCTTTCATTTTAGCTTCACTATTTTCTTTGATGACAATTATAAATCTTCGATAAAGAACACATATTGACATAAACCTTAGTTCATCAAGCAACTTTAATTGATGAACAGATTTATATCTTTAGTTTTTTGTTTAATAAAATGAATGTATGCAGCCAAATTAGGTTTCAACTTAAATCACATTTATTTCGTTCTTTGTTTTCTTTGGCTCTTTGGAACCATTAGTTTTTGTTGCCGACCCGAATCCGCTTCCTAGATCTTTGAGTGCATTCAAAGTCATTTATAAACACTTAACTATGGACCAACCCTCTTTATTTTTCTAACTTAAATATAGAAGAAAAGATATACAAAAAGAAATATTCTATATTTAAATTCTAATTATGATTTTACCTTTTCACGTTTCTTTCAATTCCATCTGATTCTCATCACTCAGAGTGTTTGTTTGAGTTTTCATGCAAAACCTTATTATATATCATATCATTAACAAATATTGTGAAATCTCCACTTGATGTCACTGTCGTTCATTGGATTTCACTTTCTTACTGAATATTGTCTTCTATTACTATTATTATGGCTTTATACTTTTCATTTACAGCCAAGTTATACTGGTGTGGTACGATTGAATATCCTAATACATTTTTATGTGTCAACATCTATATTATACATAATTAACGGTGGTGGAGCTAACTAACTAACCGCCTCAACCTACCCTACCACCGGCGACTAAATAACTCAACACATATCAAAATGCTCTCTAATATACCCCTTAGGCTGAACATGGCACAACAACATGAACCTTGAACCGTAGAGCATCAAAACAAGCAGAAGACAACTCACAACCCTTCGGTTAAAACTGTAAGTTTCTCAATTGGGTATCTTCTCTCATTGATCACAAAGGATTTATATAGTGTAGAGAATTACATAAACATGGAAACATAATATCCTATCCTAAAGGGAAAAGCTACTATGAAGGAGAAGATCAAGCTAGCTAATATGTAGGCGAAGTTTAAGCTAGACAATGAATACAATTAATAAATATGTGTTGATTAACAGGCACCCGCAGTTTGAGCTGTAGCCAGACGAATGCACAAACTGGTACTAAATCTTGTAAATAACTGCTTAGGAATACCTTTAGTGAAGATATCTGCATATTGGTAATCAACCGGGACATGAAGGACGTGAACATTACCGATACGGACTTTTTCGCGAAAAAAAATGTATGTCCATCTCCACATGTTTGGTTCTTTGGTGTTGCACAGAATTTTGAGAGAGATAAACCGCGGATATGTTGTCACAATATACAACCGTGGCCTAAGTGATGGTTAGGTCGAGCTCCATAAGCAAGTTGCGCATCCAACTGGTTTTTGCAACGGTGTTAGCAACATCAAGATATTCTGCCTCCGCGCTAGACCGAGCAAGGGTAGGTTGGCGTTTGGAATTCCAGGAGATGAGATTATCCCCTAAATAGACGCAAAATCCGGAGGTGGATCTACGTGAGTCAGGACATCCACCTCAATCTGCATCAGAGTAAGCGATGAGAGAGGTGGATTTTGACGGGGAGATGTGAAGACCGTAGTCAATAGTGCCTCTAATATAGCAAAGAATTCGCTTTAAAAACTGTAGATGCGATTCATGAGGATCGTGCATAAATAAGCACACTTGTTGAGCGGCGTAAGTGATGTCCGGGTGAGTGATGGTGAGATATTGTAGTGCACCTGCAAGACTACGATACAATGTACCATCAACGACCTGTGACCCTGATGAAGCACTTAACTTTGAGCCGATTTCAACTGGAGTAGAACACGGTTTGCAAGTAGACATATTTGTACCAGCCAGGATGTCGCGAGCTTAAGTGGACTGAGATAAGAAGAGGCCCTTGTCCTTGTAGTCTAACTTGATGCCCAAAAAATGATGTAAGACTCCAAGATCCGTCATAGCAAATTCATTCTTCAGAATGGTAATAAAATGCCAAAGAAGAGACGGAGTTGAGGTAGTTAAAATAATGTCGCCTGTCACACCCCGCCAAGGCGGGAACGCGACCATCGAAAGGTTTTCAAGCACAAGGTTCAAGCAACACACATTTTTATTAAAATAGTACCATCGTGAGATATGGATATTGTCATAAATTATTCAACCGTCATGACATTGTCTAGAAAATGAGATAGTATATGAAAATCATGGAATTTAAACCAAAACATCATAGGACTAACAAGATCCACTCTAAGCGGTACCACCCTGGTGCATGCTCAAACCCTTCTCTCAAATCCCTGGCCACCCTCCATTAGTTACCTGAAAAACATGCACAAAGATTTGTCAACAATAATGTCGGTGAGTTCACAAGTTTTAATGTACTAAGTAAAACGCTTGTGTAATTCGTGTATGACCAATCATAAGCTAGTTAAGCAAACGATCACTGTGCAAACCATGAGTCCCATAACCAAACCTCTTGATCATTGTGCCTCGTGCAATTGTACACTAAAGACAATGTATGTATATGTATAGTAGAATACTAACACTCTTTTGTATATATCCGGTTAGAGCAACTAACCAAGAGTGGGGGTGTCAACCCAATAGATCTATTGTTCCATGGCTTTTGATAGCTAATGGTTACAATAATGTAATACAAGGACTAGTGAGCTCATGAACCAAAATGTCTCACGTTCCACATGGCAGTCATGATAGAATCATCACCCAAATTGTAAGTTGGACTAGAAATACAGCATGTTTATCCCCCGAAAATGTAAAAATAATATGGTAACTTGTACGTTTTGGTTGCTTAGCATACAAGTTGTTCACCCGACATTTGTGTGCTTTGGTCTTTAATGTATGTGTGATTGGTCTTTGTAAAAAAATACGCACTTTACTAAGGTTCTACCTTTTTTAATTATCAAGATGGTATTAAAATGTGTTCTGGCCTATTCTAACATGTGTTAGAACATCATAGCCGAAATAAAAGTGTTATGTAAGCCTTGAACCCGATCGCTTAAAGGTCCAAAATGAGTTAACTTAGGCCGATTAGGGTACTTTCAAAACCAAGCAATGTGTTTAAAGGTGCCAATGGTAGAAACCGATTATAAATTCTTTCTTGTTAAACCTTTATTGCCAAACATAAATCAAGTGTGCTTGGACTATGAAAGTCGATCCATTAGTTGGTCAATCTCTTTGTTTTTGATCAAAAACATTACTCAAGTTGTTACCGCAATATGAGGACCGGTTGCTAATAAAAAAAAGAAGGTTTCTTGACAATGTGGCTTACTTAAATCGATTATATGAGAATATAGTAAGTTGTGTTAGTACCTTGTCTAGGATCCGATTGTTTAATGCCTAACATAGGACTTGCTAGTGTTCGTATATGAATAAATAGGTGTCCATAAGTGTGTGTTAGTGTGCAAACAAAGAACCGAATGAAATCATCCATTATAGTGAGGTTTGTTTGTAAAACTAGTTACTTCGCTAGGTGTTGTTTTAATGGTTGAGTGACCATAGATCAAGGGGTCGGGTGATCCATATGGGCCGAAGGAAAAACAAGGAAAAAGGGGTGGGTTAACTTACCTAGATCGAGCAATGCCAAGGTGGTTGCACTTGTTCTTGACCCTTGAAGCTTCCTTGCTTGGTGGAGGCTTGTTTTAGAACTAATGTGGGTTATGATTTGGTTAGAGTGAGACGAAAGAGAGAGTGGTGTGAGGTGTGGTTTCAAAGTTTCTTGGGTGCCTCTATTTATAGGGGATCGATGGAGATGAGGACAAGATCAAAAGGGCAAGCTTATCACCTTGGTTAAAGTTTATGTTTAAAACATCTATCACCTCTTGATATTAACCGATTTTGGTGTGGAATTTAGTAAAGGAATGGTAAGTCAACTCCCCTTGGGTTTGCCTCATTCTTTGTCTTAATCCTTCTTTGGTGTAAATCCTTGATATTTGGGTGATTGTGATAGATGATTGTGATGTTCCTAGGGATCGGCCGAAAGATAGGAGCAAAGGAAATCCTCTTGTTTTGGAATGGATTAAGTCTAGGGAGGTGAACACTTTTCTAAACAAGGCCTAATTATGTGCAAGTGAGGTAACCATTGTCTTTAAGTGCCATGCATGTGTATTAAGGACAAAATCAATTAATGATCATCACTTTGTTGTGTGTCTTGTTCTCCTCGGCTGCCACGAAAAGGAAAAGAGGAAGGAATGTTTGTTTGTGGCTAAATATAGATGTCTTAATCTCGTGGGGGGGGGGGGGGTGCTTCATAGTTGTTATGGGTATTTTGGTGCAAGAGTTGATAGGGACCTTTTTGTTTGTTCTTGGGTAGCCGTGAGGTGTCAATGGAAAAAGGAGGTGATTGTTGGTTGATCAAGTACAAGATCTTGTGTTGTTATGTCACTTTCGGCTAGGGGTTTTATTTGTTTTGCTTGTTGTCATGTCTGGTTGACCAAAAGAGAGGGAAATAGAGGTTGTTTGGATAAGGATCATGCTTATGGATGTTGTGATCACCAAAATTAAGGCCTAGTTTAGTGTAGTATAGCATGAGTTGTAAGTTGTCCATCATTGGAAGGTTCCAATTGTCTCATATGGGTACCAATGAAGTAAGAACAAGTGTGGTGGTGGAAAGGTATGGTTTGGCCGAAAAGAAAGAGGAGAAGAAAAGGAAAGAGAGTTCACCACCTTATGATGCTTGGTTTCTATTTTGGTGAAGCTTGTGAAAAGGACTTGTGCAAGTTATGTGGTTTGTAGTCGAGTACATTCATGTATGTATATATAATTATAGGTTCAATGGTACATATATATATACATAGGTTTAGTGTTGATAAAAGGTTAGTTAGTTAGCTTAAGTGTTGCTCGACCTTTAAGCCAAGATATGGTAGGGTTTTGATTAGATTGTAGATCATTGAATGACGACATTAACATGTATTATGCTTACAAGTTATGTACACGAGTTATTAGGTGTTGATATATGATAATATTGATGATCTACGAACATGTGTTAGTAAAGTGCTATCATGTGTTAGAGAGTGGTGGCCTTATTGAATGCTTGTTTGATGATTCATCCGGGTGTTGTATGCATAAACCATAGTTCTAGATTGAGTTTTCTGTATAACTCATGCTTCACTATACTGGGGGGGTATCATTCAAGTAAAATGTGTAAAGATGCACATATAATGACGATTAATAAATGAAAAGCGTACGGATGTTGACCTGGATTGTTGACTGTTGTCACATTGTCCACAAACAAAAGAAGATATGCCATTTAACCCCCTTTATTGCAGATAAACAGAGAAGTATCACATATACTACTGATAAAGCCACATTGCAGAATGAATGTAGAGAACCGTTGATACCATGCTCTAGGTGCTTGTTTGAACCCATACAATGATTTGTTAAGCTTGCAGACATATCCTAGGTACTTTTGGTTGACAAAACCTAGTGGCTAGTGCATGTAAATGGTTTCCTTCACATTCCCATTTAAGAAAGCATTTTTAACGTCTAACTGGTGAATCGGCCATGCCCTAGACGCAGCAATGCTTAACACAGTCCGAATAGTGGTTGGTTTAACAACCGGTCTGAAAGTCTCATTACAATCAATGCCTACAGTTTGACTTTTACCATTAACAGCTAGTCGGGTTTTGTATCGTCCAAGGGCACCATTGGCATGAAACTTATGTTAAATAGCCACAGACACCGAATTATAGGTGCATTATTGGGTGGTGGTACAAGCTCCCATGTATTATTTTCCAATAAAGCTTTGTATTCGGCGTTCATGGCATCATTCCAATTCAGATCAGTGAGGACGGTACGGTGGGACTTAGGTAGGGGAGGGATAGTGGACGTGACACTGGAGAGGTTCAGAGGGACGCGAGGCTTAGAGATACTTGCGCGTGAGCGGGTGACCATGAGATGAGGTGGTATGTGGGGAGGGGTGGTGGCACGGTATGAGGATTGGTACTGTGTGCGGAAATGGGAATAGGGACTGATGGGCCAACAGAATTGCTTGGGCCGGGATGTGTGGGGGTGTGGAGCTGGTTCTTGATGTAGGACCGGGACTGGTAAAGGATTGGTTGGACTGGAGATCGGACAGAGGGTCTGTGTGAGTATGGTGGGCTGCGGACCAAAACCAGGTGTAGGGCCTAGGTCGGGAGATGTGGTCGTGCTGGTTGGGCTCGAAGGTGGGCCAAAACCATGGGGTGACCCAAGGAATGATGGGCCAGGAGATGGGCTAGAAGGTGATTTGTGATTAAAGGATAAATAGGGGGATGGGTCTTCACCGGATGGAAAGGTAGGTTTGGGCTCGGTGGAAGAAGAGAAGGGAAAAGATGTTTCGTCAAAGGTAACGTGTCTGGAATAGATGACTTTGCCTGTGGATAGGTCAAGACATCGATAACCGATGTAGTTGGCGGGATATCCCATAAAGACACAGCGAGATGATCGGTGGTGAAACTTATGAGGGCGGGTTGCCGACCCATTAGGGTAGCAAGTACTTCCAAACACCCGTAGATGGAACAAGTTTTGTATGCGGACCCATGCTTATCGTGCAATTTTGTCGCCTACGAGAATCCAACCAATAAGATCATCAGACACGGTTTCGTAAATCCACTGCAAAACTATAACATCGATTTCCAGCCAAGTCGGGTATTCAGGGTTGGTTTCGGGTGGTGGCGGCGTGCTGTCAATGTGATCCGTAACATGATACCCGCGGGCATGAAGTTGAAATAGTCGAACCCAAGCTGTGTACGACACTTTCGTGCTATCCAAGAGTCGGACCTTCTGTTGGATATTCGTTACAGAGTACGCATGGTGAAGCGGAATGGGTTTGGTGTTGTTGGTTTGGGTTTCGGACTTGTCTGCCCTAGTGAAAGTAAATGAAGGATAGGGAAAATAAAAAAACAAAGACAAGAAAAAGAAATGACCAGAAATTGTCCGGCGAGAAATCAGCAGCCGATCAATATTGGATGAGAAAGTCGACTGTAGTCGATTAGAGGAAAAGAAGAAGAAGATCCCGTATAGAGCGACTGCGCTCTGATACAATGTAAGTTTCTCAATTGTGTGTCTTCTCTCATTGATCACAAAGGATTTATATAGTGTACAGAATTACATAAACATGGAAACATAATATCCTATCTTAAAGGGAAAAGCTACTATTAAGGAGAAGATCAAGCTAGCTACTATGAAGGAGAAGATTAAGCTAAACAATGAATACGATTAATAATGTGAAAGTTCTTTCACTATAGTGGGAAGAAGACAGGTGGGAACGAGCAGACCGAGAATATATGCGTTGACTAACAAAAACATTAGCTATTTGAGAAGTGGCCTAGGCACATAAAGAAAACAAATGTCTGGTCTATTACTATATCTTGAATAAAATGAAGATCACTCTCAAGATTTCAACCTCGACATTGTCTCACCATAGCATGGGTGGACAAGTCAAAGGAAGATGTAGCTCATGCATCATAGAAGTAATCCATCGAATCTTAGCAGCAGTACGAGCTAAGGCAATATACTCCCCTAGGAACTAGAACGGTCAATAGTGTGCTGTTTATTGGAACTCTAACTAGCATGATTAGGTCCAAGAAAAAACACAATATCTAGCAGTGGATTGACGATCATCAAGGCGACCATCCAAATCGTCATTTGAGTAAGCATAAATAGTAAAACTCTAATATCGTCGAATAATCAGCCAAGAGGATCCTTACCGACATGCAATTGACTGCAACCCAATGTTGATCAGTAGGTGTCTGTAGAAACTAGGACACCTTACTTACCGCATATGCAATCTCAGGTCGAATCATGATCAGATACAAAAGAATACCAACAATACTCCTATATTATGCGTACCAACTAAAGTAGTACGTGTATGACGTGATAACAGACAACCAGAAGATACACGTGTAAATAATGGTTGACACTTATCAAGCAGATAGCGCTGCTGATATAGATGAAGCTCATAATCATGAAAAGTTGTCCTAAACCCCAAGAAATAGGAAAGAGGACCTAGATCCTTGAGTGCAAACTGTGAACGTAGCCAAGCAATCTACCCAAAGCTAGCCTGTTGGGCTTATCAATCAAGGTAGAAGCCTAGGGCCTCCATAATATTAGGGCCCCCAACTTTGAACTTTTTTCATATGCTAGATGTATCTTGGCAAAAAAAATGTCTAACACAAAAGTCAACAAAGTAAAACCTATTTGCGGTTACATTTCAATCTTAGAAACCAAATGTTCAGCCCTTGCCATCTATTGTATGCTAGATTTCTAGATTTTCATATCTCGATTGCGGTTGTTGAGTAACTGATGTGAGTTGTTGATTGTGGTTGAGATTGAAGGCAATAATGGAGGTAATCAATCGATGTTACTCAATGCCTCGATCTCCATTGAAATTCACAGGTAAAGACTAGTTTTTTTAGTAATCTGCGTAATAATCTGTATATGTTGTGTCATTGCCATAACTGATTTAACATTGAGAAACCATCAAAAATAGTTTTGCAATTTGAATGATGGAAACTTTACTAATTGCAGTTTTGATTTGCATGATTGTTGTTTTTTTTAGGATTGTCATGTATTCAAGAGTCAAAAAAAAAAGAATTGGACGATTGGTGGTAGTTATTGCAGATATTTGCCTTGAAACTTGGAAGGCACTACTCAGGTTAGTTATTGAAAAAGCACTACTTAGATTATACCAATTGCTAATTTCAGTTTGCTATTTTATTAGTAACAAATTTGAAAGGGCCTCGATTTTGTAGTACGCTTATGTTAGGATCTGAGTATTGGACTGTTTTGATTAACTATGAAATATGAATGAAGTATAAATGGAAAGTGCAGCGGAATAACGAATAATCAAAACATAGAGTATAATTGTTTTTAACCGAATGCTTTCATTAAACAGAAAGATTACAATCGTACAATTAACTCCCCCTCAGCCTGATCACTCAGAGAATGTTTGTCTAAAGAGAATGACGAGTGACCAATAGAACAGTACAAGTACTGTTCTATTTATAGACAAGTACAAACCTCTGATGATCAGTTGCTGACGTCACCTAGAAAGCGACCCCTAACTGACTAACAAACTATAACATCTGTTAAACAATAAACTACTGTTACATTGAAACTACTGATACTAAGACTCTGTTAACTAAAGCTCTGATGTCTTCTTATCATCTGTTGAACCAAAGTGCTGTTGGTTCAACAGACCTTTGCTCTTCAGATCTTTGATCAGCACTTGTTCTTTATCAGACTTTTGCTCTTCAGACTTTATCCATCAGACTTTTCATCAGCAGCAGTTGTCTTGTATCAGTTGTTAAACAGCAGCAGTTTGGGAATCAGCAGTTCTTTGGAGGAAGCTTTATTGTAACAACTGTTCTTTATTCTTGATCAACACTTAGTATATTTTGGCTTTCAATCATCTGTTCTTCTCCAGGTCAGCAGACCCAACAGCTTAGGACCTCTAAAAACGTATGGCCGGCTCTGATATACCTTGTAACAAAAATTGTAAAACTCCATGTGATAATAATGTCATCTACGTAATCCAGACATAATAAGTAATCCCATATCGATAGTATGCAAACAATGAGGTATCAGAAATACACCAAGTGAAACCACTGGTAATATAAGCACATGAGAGCTGGGAAAGAGCCTTCAGCGTTCGACAAACATGATGAGGTCTAGAAGAATCAACAACGCTTGGATCTTATGCCATGTACACAATCTCGAATAAATCACCATGAAGAAAGGCATTATTAACATCATTATGTTAAATGCCCGTCTCCTAGAAAAAGCAACAGCCGATGCAAGCTGAATGGTGGTGGGTTTGACTAAAGGACTAAAAGTCTCAATGTAGTCAATACTCGCAATCTGATGAAAGCCCTAAAAAAACCGTCAGGCTTTATATTGACAAACAGACCCATTAAGATTACATTTGATCCTATAAACGCACAACCATTATCAATGTTGGCATCAGTGGAAGGTTAGACCAAAGTCCAGGTTTGGTTGGAATACAAAGCGTCCATCTCATATCACATAATATCCTACCAACATACCATATCTATGAGCTTGATGAAAAGCAGTAGGCTCAATGGTACAGGAAGTGGTCGCATGAAGAATAACATGATTAGAAAACTAGTGAGGTTTTCTAGTCTGATAACGAGAACGGTTGATCATATGTTGATGGGGAGGTGAAGGATGAGAAGTAGAGGAAGAAACAGAAGAATGGGAAGATGAAGAAGTAGGAAGAATTTTGGGAGAGAGGGGAGGAATATAGAGACGAGAAACTAGAGCAAAAGAAGTAGAAGTAGACGAAGATTCGGGAATGCCAAATATCATATCATGGAAAGTGACATGTCTTAATGTAAAAGTACGAAATATGTGAGGATCATAGCAAAGATGCAAGGTATATATGGATTTGGGCGAAAGTTTATCTGCTCCAATATCACCAAGAAACGAATAGCATAAACACCCAAAGGCACGAAGAATAGAATAGTATGGGGAAAAACCAAAAAAAACCTCATAGGGAGAGGAATAATTAAGAACCGAAGAGCTAGGGTAACTTGTTGATGAGATAAACTGCAGTAGCATATGTATTATTACAAAATTTATTTGGAAGATATATCCCACTATTTATTTGGTAAAACCGGTTGAAGAAAAAAAACAAAGCAGAACGATGGTGGATAATAAGCAGAGGAATTTAGATCGAAAAAGAAGAACAGAGAGAAGTAGATATAGAGCAAAGAAAGGTGATGATCGAAAACAAGAGCACTAATACAATGAAACGGAGACAAAAAAATGTAATTTCATAAATTATGTAATAAACACAGGCAACAACATCTATATATGTACACAAGTGGAGTTGTAACTAACTAATTAACCGCCTCAACCTATCACCAACGACTAACTAACTCAGCACATATCCAAAGGTTCTCCGATATAAATATATAAACAATTAACTACACAAATTTCATTTCTTGTTAGGCAAAGGATGTGATATAAAGAATTTGTTGATTTGATTTACGACTATGTTAAGAGTTTAAAAGGAAGTTTTTAAGTTCAATCTACAATTATGGTACTGGTTTATATATACAGGATGAAGAAATATCATAAATGTTGTATTATGCATGAAAGAAATAACTTTCCTTGGGTCCGGATGATGTTTGAGGCATATTTAAAAACACTCCACTATCTATCTACAATCACACTCCGTTAATTAACGCTATATTCACGTTGTCACACTTATTCCATTTTCAATTCAATAAAAGAAATTATGAATATGTATGTTTCGAGAGCATAAAACGTTAGAAAGCCATGCTACGTGAATTTTAGTCCCATACGTGGATGCAGTCCACATAAGTATATATCTACCTTGAGCTAAAGTTAAGTACGATAGAAGAGATCGATGCATGCTAGGTTTATGTACTAGTATGAAATGTGTTGACTTTACATGAAGGAAATTGATTCTAGACATTAAAGTTACGTACTATTTAAAGATTATGGTATTATCGGCCATACAGGTATAACACTCTAAAGAAATTATCTATTTTTATTATTTTCTCCTAACTTATTGCAACAAGTTTGTGTAGGTATATGCTAGACAAAGTTTGTGTAATTGTGAACCTTTAACTTTGTTCGAATAAAAAGTGTCTAATGAAATGCATGTTTCAATGAACTAATGATAGCAGATACAATAAAACCGCAATTGCCTATATGTATATATAACAAACAAATGCATACTAACATATAGCAATAAGCGATGTACTTGAATTATTGATTTAACTGAATAATAATTCACAATACATAATATATACAATAACAATAATACATGCACTATCTCCCCCAGCAAAGAAAGCATGGGACAATTGGTGTTTCTTGCTCTGGGCCCCTCAACACTCACTCAACACCACATGAATGCATGATACATTAATACTGTCTGTATTTATAGCCACCCAACTATTTTATAACATATTGTTAGATTTTTACTCTCTTTATTTTCATTATTGCTATTTTCTGCTCTTTTTCCTTTGGCTTTTAACATAAATAAATAGTTTCTAATTTTAAAATAAAGAATCAAAGATGTATTTGTACATTATGTAGTTTTTAACACTCGTACTATTTTTTATAATTCAAATTTGGCAGTTTTCGAATATCTTTCTGAAATGAATAAAACTTGTATTTTTGTATTTAAAAAGCAAAATTACAAAGGAAGCAAAGAAATGCCTGAAGAGAATATTATACTAGTTGAGTGTTTACTCGGGAGTTGTTGAATGTAAATGGGTCCTTAATCAAACTGTGCTTGAACAATTGTCTTGCCGGTTCATTGGCCGTATCAGTTTCTAGAACCGAATAATGTTATAAATAAATTAGCTATAGAAAGTAGTATAGCTTGTGTTTTTGTTAATTTATATGACATAAGTAATGTGATATATAGATAGATACAAAATATTACAATATATTTACGTATTATGGGAACATACTTAATTAACACAACCAAGTTGTAAACTTAGATTTCAGGTTAGAGGTTATGGATTCAATATCATAACTCATAAAGTTCCATAAAATTTACTTATAACTCACTCTTTACTCTCCTTAATTTCCTTTCTCTTCTTCTCCTTCGTTTATTAAACTTAGGAACATAATTTGGTAGGGTGGTTTGGGTTCGGTCCTGTTTTAATGACTTTGCTCGAGAGTGTTAAGCCTTTAACCATGAATATAACACAGCTAAAAAAGTAAACATTTATATAGTCTTATTGTATATATTAGTTAAAACCATGAATATAACTATCTAATTAAATAAAAGAAAAACTTTTTTGAGTTCTGGCTCCGTATTAAAAAAAAATAACAAGACAAGGATTGATATGAAAAAGAGGGGGATGTTGGATAATGGAGTTGGTACTAACTAACATGTTGGAAAAGGTATCAAAGTGAAAATGAGAGCCTGAGAGGCGTTGTTACAAAAACAAGTTTAATAAAATGTATGATATGATATTTATGTTTTTTTTTTAACGGCAAACTTCATTTCATTATCACCCAAATATTTACAAGAAGTCTATGAGCAAGATGCTCAATAGAAAACATACAACACCCAAAGGATTTCACCTATATTACATTTCAAATTTCAAAGTTTTTCCACTTCTCCCAATCCCAATTGTGATTCTTTGCTCGAGCCCTTAGCCATACAAAGGCCGTTGATTTGATTTCCTCCAAGAGTCGGTCTAGACCAAGCCTTTTGCCCTTGAATATTTTGTCATTACGATGTTTCCAAATCAGCCAGCATGTGGTGAGAATGACTACTTGAAGCGCCTTTTTCTTCACTTTTCCTAGGCCGTTCAGCTTGTGTATCGTAAGGAGATCCCTGAAAGCGAATGCATAAATGGGTGGGATGTTGCACCAATTGTTGATTTTGTTCCAGATGTTTGCCGCTACAAAACAGGAGGGAAAAAGGTGATCCGCAGATTCAGGATAGTCTTGGCACAGCTCACATGTAGCCGGACCTGTGATGATGTTCCTGCGGATTAAACCCGGCTTAGTGGGAAGCCGTTCTTGCTCAGCTCTCCAAGCGAAAAGATTGACCTTCTTAGGGACCCATTTGCACCATGAAAACGGAAAAAACGGAACAGCCCCTGCACTGAACATCTTGCGAGCCGAGGCCACAGTGAAGCTGTTTGACGAGTCTCTGGTCCAGTACCAACTGTCCGCACATCCTGAAAGTGAACAGCCCCTAATTAGTTCCGCACACAGCTGCAGTTCCCGGTGTTCTTCGAACAATAACGGTTCCCTCTTCCAATCCCATCTCCCTGCCAACCCGTTGTCCATCAACATGACTCTCGCAAATACCGAGCAGCTCTTCACATTTTCCAGCGCAAAAAGTCTCGGGCACATCAGCATCAGCGGTTCTTCGGTGCACCAGCAATCTATCCACAACCGAATGGTCCGACCATTACCCAACTTCCCTTTGATTAAAGATGCAGGTTGTATATTAAAATCGTCCAAATCTTTAGCCACTTTCACAACCGCATTCCAAACTCCAGGCATTGACTCTTTGACTGGCAAGTATGACCACGATCTTTGACTAGAATGAATCGCCTCAATCGTCCTCCTCCATAGTTTAGACGCTTCGGTTTTAAAACGCCACCACCATTTGAGGAGGAGACTAAGGTTCATGTGTTTTAATGAGCCCAACCCAATACCCCCTTTTTCTTTTGGTCCCACAACCCGCTCCCAGCATACCTATGCCATCCCCTTTTTTGTCGTCATTCCCACCCCAAAAGAACCTTTTGCGAAGTCTTTCTAACTGTTCTAGGACGCCTTTCGGAGCTTTGAACAGGGAAAAGTGGTACAAGGGAAGGCTATCAAGGACGGACTTGAGGAGTATTAGTCTACCACCGCTTGACAAGGTTCGAGCCTTCCATTTTAACAACCTGTACTTGACCACATCGATAACCCCCTTCCAATTCCTTTCCTGATTCATGTTGGCCCCAATGGATACTCCAAGATACTTACAAGGAAATGATCATTCCCGCATATTAATACTTCTTGTCGTCGCTGCTACCTCTTCTATTCCCACACCCAATCCATAAAGGTTTGATTTTAAATTGTTCACTTTCAGCCCTGAGATGATATGGAAACATCTCAGTAGTCTTGCCACTTGTACCAAATTTTGCACATTCCACTCGCCCAATATTACAACATCATCTACGAACATAAGGTGGTTAATAACCGGCCCATGATTCGGCAAGGAAATACCTTTAGTAAGGCCCAAGGCTTCGGCTTTGGAAAAGAGAAACGACAAGGCTTCCATTGCAATGATGAAGATAAACGGAGAGAGCGGGTCGCCTTGCCGAACTCCTCGGAAGCATTGGAACTCCCAAGTTGGCGAGCCATTTAAGAGAACCGATGCTCTCGAGGACTGAAGAATACCGGAAACCCACATACGCCACCGATCCGGAAAACCCATTTGGCCGAGTACACTATCGATGAAGGCCCAATTGATGCTGTCGTAGGCTTTTTCAAGATCAATTTTCAGCAGGAAGTTTCGTTTTTTAGCTTTCTTTGACCACGCAATTATTTCATTGACAATCATTGGACCATCGAGGATGTTACGGCCAGCAATAAACCCGAATTGGTTCTCCGAAATCACCTTATCAATCACCACTTTTACCCGGTTTGCGAGTACCTTTGAGATTATTTTTGCAATACTTCCCAGTAGGCTGATTGGTCTGAACTCGTTTAGCGTCAATGGATCCGGATTCTTGGGAATAAGGACGACAAACGACGATGAGCAGCCACGACTAATCTGCCCAGAATCGTAAAAGTCATCCATCACCTTCTGAATGTCATCCTTTAGCAAGTTCCAAAAATGCTTATAAAATGCAAAATTGAAACCATCGGGACCGGGCGCCTTGTCATCGCCATTGTCCTAGATTGCGTCTTTAATTATATGGTGAATTTTGGGATAATTAACACTCTTGTAACTTTTGTTTTTCTGTGTTAAGAAAGTTATACACGTCTCACCTTTTACAATAAGACAAATTATGTAAAGTAATGTCATTATCCTACATGACTTCATTCTATATTGTTATATAGTCTAATAATTACCTAGTACTTTTTTGTAAATTTATTAACTATAATTCATGGGTTGATAATAATCCAAATTAGAAGTAAAATTCGTGAAATTTTAATAATTTAAACTATTAATAATAGGTCAATAATAATCCAACTTACGAGCAACATTTATGATTTGTGACATTGACAATATAATTTTTTTTTGAAAAGCTAACTTCATTAACACCAAACAACGGCTATCTCCAAGATGGAGAAAGCCAAACAAACCAACACATCAAAATTACACCATTGAATCCAATCTAGTCTATCCTTCTTCGACCGACTATTGTACCAAAGGAAGCTAATAACCTTCACATCCGATAACATCTTAGAAATAACCGCACTCCCTTGGTTGAAAACGATGTCGTTGCGGGTCGCCCAAATCTTCCAGCAAACAATAATGAAAATACCATACAACATACCTTTCTTTACCCTTGAAACATTCACGTGATCAACCATTTCCAGGATGTCTTTGACTGAAAAGCTATACACCGGAGGAATTTTGAGCCAGCTCGCGACGCCTTGCCACAACCCATGAGAAACCATACACGCCGTGAAAATATGTTCTGTAGTTTCTTCCACCTCACCACAGAAACGACAAAGACCATCACCAAAGTGAACATTCCTGCGAGACAAAGCATTGGCCGTAGGGATCCTATCCAAAGAAGCGCGCCATATAAACACGTTACATTTATTATGGAGCCACTTGCACCATTTGTAGATAAAACCGTCCTCCTCCCTGTCTTCGCTACGAAGCCATCTACGAGCCTCCTTCACCGTGTAACTAATGTTGGAAGAAGCGTTCCATCTCCACGAATCCATCCTGTTACCCAACCGGATCACCGCCACCATTCTATGACATTGGACCAAATCTGCCAGCTCATTTGCCGAGGAAGGATATCTCTTCCAGTCCCACTGAACCATACCCGCTGCCACACCCGAACCAATACGATCCGAAACTTTGCACCACTTATCTTTTTCAATCCAAGCGGAACAAATTCGGAAAAATATCTTTCAAAGGCTTGTCATTAATCCAAGTATCCACCCAAAAACGAATGTACAACCCATTCCCCACCGAGCCACGGATCATATTAACAAATCGAACCCCTTGAACATTCGTCTCATAAGCTGCCTTCACCAATTTACTCCACGGACCCGAGGCTTGTTTATTCCAAGGGATCATATCCCATCGGCGATTAGAAACATGGAGCGAATCAATCACTCTTTTCCACAAAGCGTTACTTTCAGTCTTGTATCTCCACACCCATTTGAATAACATAGACTTGTTACAATCACCCAATTTACTTAAACCCAAACCACCTGCTAACCTGGGTTTAGCCACCCTATCCCATGCCACCCAACGTATCCCATTGACAATATAATTATCGGCTAAATGTTTATAGCTTAGATTATTATATTTCTGTTTGGTTTCATTATTTATATAATAAAGGGAATCAGGTTAAAAAAAAAAGATAAAATTTCTTGTGATGAAGAACAACTAAAGGAAAAGTAAAATAGATTGCTATTTTATACAAACTTTATATTATTTCTAGCATAAAACACGAAAGGCGATATGATGTTTTCTTGGGAATAACCCAAATTAAAACCACTTTAATCCACCTCTAAATCATCATGATTATTTTATATTAATTGGTATCTAGAGTCATTGAATCGTGACCGTTGGTTCTCGCCAGAAGCATCATTGATTTTAGCTACAATCCTACAATATACTCCTTTAAAAAGGTGGGAGGGTCCAGCTAATTAAAAACGTTTTGTTCTTATTTTTTTTTTTATTATTTCACTAAGCATTATTAAAAAGAATAATAATGGTTGATTGAGAAAAGAGTAAATGATTACAAACAAACTTCTTAATAACAAAAATAAACTGTTTTTACCTATCTATACATAGTAATAAAAATAACAAATATAGAAAAATAAAAATACTCTTAAATTTTTTTTTTTTTGTTCGTTATTGACGGGTTTTGAGGAGAGCAGATCCTATCATTCGCAGCTCAAACCGCTTAACCGCCCCGGCCGCCTCCCTCATCGTCGTATCCACCACGTACGGCTTCCCCCCAACCTTCATCTCGGTCGTGTTCACAAATTGCCTACACGGCTCTCTCCTTTCAGATATTGTCCCGTGGTAATGGTAGTACATTATCTTCCCTTCTGTTTTGTGTGTCGTCTTGCCAATCGTGTTCTCGGACATGTGCACACCTGTCGCAAACACGTTACGTGGTTGGATAGCGTACTTTCGGTCCCTCCTTATTCCTTTCATCATGTCACGGTACACCAACTTCTCAATCCCCCATTTCCTGCCAAACCACCAAAACCGAACCATTAGACATTAGTTACACGTATACATCACTCTTAGATCTACATTTTACAACAATACAATCAATGTAACCAAAAATAACGTATCCAAGCTAAATTCTACACTTAATAGTCATGCCAGACAAATTTTTACCTCTACATAGTCATAAAATAAAGAATAATAAATAAAATCTTGTTAGATTCACTTTAAATTAGTCAATTAACAAAAAAGTTGATAATAAAACAAGACAGAAACATACAATAACCTACCTAACGGTCATATTCAGTCCCCCAATGGGATCCAAATGAACAACCACGAATGCAATAAGAAATTAATTCACAATAAATACACTTAAAATAATAATAATAATAATAATAATAACAAAATTACAGATGGAGCCCTAAATGTAATATGAACAGCTAGACATCCCAAATGCTTGTTCACAAAAAGACTTCATTAAACAATTTAAACTCTTTTCCAAATTCAGATCTACAGCAATTGGGTAAAGCAATTATTCCAACATTGCATGTGATTGGACCACCAATTATTCAGCATGACATAGGTCAACAACAGTTCATCAATCAATTATTAATTTAATTAATTAAAATTAATTTCAATACCCGTCACAAATTAATTTTTTTAACTTACAACAAAACCCGACCACCCAGTAAAAAACCAACAAAACATACAATAAAATTAGCACATACCTATAGATTTTACCAGGATGATCATCAAGATAACAAAGCTTATTAGAAATAGTCCTCTGTTCAATAGTAAACTGCGTAAACTCCTCCAACGAGTCCATAACCGACTTAATCGTACTCTTCTTAGGCACAAAAATAAACTCATCCACATCAAAGAAAAACATCCATTTAGTCATAAACCTATACCTATGCAAACAATCATTCACAACTAAAAACTGGTTATGATAATATCCATCAAACCTCTCTTGTTCCCTAATATCCTGCACTGTCACATAACCTCGCTCCACCCATGGCCGTAACACCTCCATCACCTCACTATGCACGCCTCCCGCATCGTATATCACAAAATGTGACCTCTCTCCAAACATTTTTACGTGGTACGCTATCCATTCGCGTACCCGTTGCGGACTTAAGTTCCCGTACAACGGGGACCCACAGTACAAATAATCGTACTTTGGTGGTTTATTAAATTCGGCCAATTCGTTACTGGCCGAATTTAATAAACCATTTTTCTCTTCTAAAACGTTTATGGTATCAGTTAAATTAAAATTAGCATCACCTCCACCTGACGTGGAGGCGTGCAGTACTAACCGTCCCCCGTGGGACCCATCTATTCCCACAGGGGACGGAAAGGTACAGTTGATGACTACGACCGTGTAGACACGGCCGTAGCCCCAGTCAGGGAGGATTTTAGTACCGGAAACGGTTACAGAACCGTTTCCGGTACTATCGATGTTCGGGACCCACTCGCAGAGGTAAGTGGGTTTACCGAACACGTGTAAGGGTTTAGAGGAGAGTCCTATAACAGCAAATGTGTTAAGTCCGCCTCTGTAAGCTGACATGAGGATGAAATTATATGCAGCAGAGCCGTAGGTGTTGAAATTGCGTTTAATAACACCGTTTTGTTGGATAATAATAATATTATTATTATTATTATTATCAGTTTGAAGTTGTGGGTGTTGGATCTGAAGTGGGGGTGGGGAGGAAGGAGGGGGAAAAGGGGAGCATTGACGGAGGTCTTGGATGGAGAAAGAGAGGTGTGAAGGGAAGAACTGAAAGAGGGTAATGAGGGAACAGAAGAATAAGAGAGCAGATAATAATAGTTTAAGCTCTGGGACACAGTTCCAGACGATGCCGATGAACATCTTGTTGTTGGTGGTGGTGGTGGTGGTGGTTGGGTTTTCTGATGGGTCTTTGGGTTTCACCATCTTTTGGGTGCAGATGGTGAGGTGAGATGAGAGAGAGAGTGTGTTTGGGGAGTGAGATAAAAGGAAGAAATGAGGGGGTGAAGTGTGAAGAGGATGAGTAGAATATTAAAGTGGCTTTTTTGGAAGCAAATTATTATTGCTCTTTTCTTACATAAACAAAAAGAAAAGGGTATATTATGTTGTGGGTATAGGATTCGGTTTTGGTTTGTTATTTTACATTTTGTAGGGTTTTAATTCTTTTACAATAGCTTTCTATTTTTGTAGATGGTTTTATCATATCTTGTTTAACTTAAAGTTATTTAATAACACAATATTGATGTTTGTATTTACTTCTAGGTTTTTTGTTATTTTGATGACGTATGATGTGTGACTGATGGTGGATATGTGCTCGCATAAACATTGTATGTCGTGATTGGATTTTCGTTGTATGCTTATCCGTAGTTGAAAACGTAAAAATTATGGCTTAAAATTGATTGGATACACGACATGCGTTATGTTAGGAAAAGTGGATTGAAGTGTGTCGCCTTGTTAATCAACATCTTAAGTTATATATTGATGTTTCACCGTAGTCATGCAAGATTGTTATTATTATTATTTTTTTTTTTGAACGGCAAATTTTATTACACCTTAATCCACCTCACCTTGCACTTGGAAGGATTTGAACCCACAACCTCACATTTGTAAGGAAGGACACCATACCACTAGACCGAGAGGTCATGGGTCATGCAAGATTGTTATGGTTGTTTAATATTGGGTAAATATCATGAATTTATCAAATTGACTGTGAAGCTTTGTATTCCTCAATTTGTGTATATAATCAAGCCCGTTATAGTTATACTAGAGATGATAGCAATTTGACATGTCAAGGTTATAAATAAAATGAAAAGACGGGTGAAAATATGACAAGGTGTGGTGTGTTGGTAGGTTTGACCCTACTTAATTAACAACATCAATGCATGTATAAAAATGTATTGTTAAGTAGTAGACAGGTATATTTATATTAAAAAAATGTAGATATATTTTGTTATTTCTTATTATGAGCATTGAGTCTATTTACTGGGTTAGTTTCTTTGAGTCATTAGTCAGTGCACAAGTTGAGTTGATCGTTTATTTTGTTGTAAGCATATAAATAGACCAAGTAGATTAATGTTATAGGATGAATAAAATGAATTAACTTCCCTAATCTCCATAATCCCTTCTCTTAATATATCCAATTCTAAAAAAAGATACACATCACTACAATACTTTAGAATCATTAGCAAAGGAACTAAGGTAATACTTTACGCAAAACCTCTTGATTATGTTAATATATATTGTTACACGTCGATGGTCATGTGGTCTGTGATGTAGATACAAATACTTATAAGTACAAATTGATTAGCTAGGTAATATACAGGATTAAGAAAGTATTGTTAAAAAAACATTATATATATATTAATTTACAAGTTGGTTATGCTTTGTTGGGTTGTACTTTATGCATAAGAAATGTATTGTGCATAAGAGTATTGTACACATACGTTTAGGAGTTGTACAACTTTTATGTTTTAGAAACCACTTACTCTCTCCTCTCCTCTACTCTCTATACATCACCACCGACATCTGGGACCTTTCCTCCAGCACTCCAACTTCGCGACCGCCGCGGCCGATCGTTTGGTGAAGGCGATTAATAGCTCTGGTGGCTGTGCTTAGTGAGTTAGTGGTGTATGCGGCGGTAAACAGATCAGTGGCGACAACTAGACACCGGTTACTGTTGCCTGAGCCGATGATAATAGCACTGCTCCATCTGAGGTGTTTTGTCTGTCAATCCGATGACCATGATGCAAGCATCATCCGAGATAAAAAAAGGCGTGGTGATGATGGGAAAGACTCACCTGAACCTAATTATTCTTAAAGGTTTTTGTTCTGATTTTGATTTGTGATTTTGGTTTGGTTTGATTTTCATGGCGTGTAATGATGGTTGTGGTGCCGTGGCTCTGTGGTGAGGTTAGATGGTGGTTGGAAAATGTGTTCTTTTTTTTTTTGAAAGGCAAACAACTTTTATTACCAAACCCAATATGTACAACGTATCCAATAGCAAGATGCTAATTAGATATACTATCACAATACACCAAACCTATTTCAATGCGCCATTCCTAACCCAATACTTATACAATTAAATTATACATTGATATCAAAGACGATCCATTTATTCCAATCCTTAGGTATTTGTTTCCCTCGGCCTGTGATCCAATTGTAGGATAATGACTTGATTTCGCTTAAGCATTGATCCAAACTCGGTTTCTTGCCTGAAAAGATTTTCTTGTTCTTACATCAAAATTGGACAACGAAAATCCCACGTGGCAAGAATATTGGTTGTAATCAACTCAAAGCACAACAGCTGGATTTTATTGCAATACCTCATTTCTATTATTATTATTTTTTTGTTATTTTCCTTTAAATGTGGGTTGTTACAGTTACTTGAATACATGGCCTTGCTAATACAAGATTCTTGAACAATGCAATAGTTTGATAAAGAATAATGTCAAATTAGTCCAAGTTTGACAAATCATATTCAATCATTTACAATTGAAAACTTTTTATTTACCAAAAAGACAATCTATAATCATAAGTTCAATAAATATGTTTAATACATCAGGCATATAATAATATTTATATATGTTTTGCGCTGTAAATAATATTGAGAGAAAATGTTTTGTTAAAAAAAATAAATAAATAAAATAATTTAGCCGTAGAATGGGGATGCGCTGTAACACTCTGGAGGAGAAACATGGTGGCTTTTCTTTGGCCGGGCCACACCCAAACCGACACCGACACATACAAACCACTCTCATCCTTTCATATAGGCGGCAAGTTTATAAACACAATTTTTGTTATACAAACATGAAATAATAATAATTTTATTAATTCAAATAAGTACGGGGAAAGTTTCGATACAAATGGGAAAGACTCAGTGACATAACTGTAAATATTGATAACTCTATCCAACTAGACTAATTATATAACTAGTGTTGTTTATAGTAATTTTGTAATTACTCTAAATAAAAAGTGTTGTTTACAAAAATGCCATCATGTTTTTGTATGATAATTCACTTTGTAGTTGATCTTTTGTCTCTCTTTATATATAATATAAACTAGATTATATTCCGGAAGTGTTCTGGGGTTGACAAATCTAATATGACACGTCAACTTCACATATGAAATAGACTGATGCGCTTCACATTTAATGCAGGAAAGCTTCAGGTAGCACCTAACCTAAATAATTAACAATGTATAACTCCAATGTTAACACCTAACCTAAAATAGTGTATAACTCAATTGTTAACACTTAACCTTAAACAATGTATAATTCTAAGGTTAACATCTAACCCAAAACAATGTATAACTATAATATTAATACCGAACCTAACACAGTGTATAACTCCAATGCTAACACATAACCTAAAATAATGTATAACTCCAATGTAACTCCAATATTAACACGTGTTCTAATGGCTAAAACAATGTATAACTCTAACATAGTAATCTTGATACCTAACCTAAAACAATGTATAACTCTAATATTAACACCTAACATAAAGGCTAAAAAAAATACATAACTCTAATATCAATATTAAATACCTGACCTAAAACAATCCATAAATACAATGATAACACCTAACACTTCAACATGAAGAAGCCTAAAAACCTAAGTCAAGACTCGCAACCAAAATACAATAAGTAAACGAATTCATCAAAACCAAACCGTTAAGCAAACTATATAAATATCAAACAAAACATTTCTATAACTTAAAACATTATGCACACAAATGCCACCTAAATGGCTAAACCTATTGTTATTATTACTCAATCAGCATATTGGTTAGACAAGTTTTGGTACTAATTAGCCGAACACGAGTGAAGTGTATATGTCAAATCTGGTATGCATCTTATTCACACATAATCCAAATTTACTGATCAGAGATCTAAATTAACAAAGTTGCAATAATAATATGTATAAAAATTATAATATACCTTTGGCATCATCGGTGCCGTAAGTAACACCATCGTCATTCAAATCGACGGTCTCCAATTGAGCTACTTCCTTATAACGATTCTTGGCCATAACAGTTGCAACAACAGACACAAAAATTTTCATTGAATAATAATGCAAACAGAAATCAAAAGTACAACAACTCATAACCAATAGCATAAATCTTGACCCATTTGTTGTAGTCGAAAAAAATAAAAAGTCAATCAACAAATTCTGCGTACTTAAGAGAGAGAGAAACTTACTTTTATAAGAATGGGTTTTTTTAATGTGTAGTGCCTCATGGCACACTCAAGGAAGGAGGATCACATATTTGAGTGTCATGTAAGATTTTAAGCTTTGAAATATTAATATATAGATAGATATAGTGTCACACCCTCAAATTTTCACTGCGTGGTTTATACCGCGAGGCGCGTGACACACCAGGATCCTCATAGCCATAAGTCATATGAACGGCTCTAAATGCCCAAACCATTTAGTTCGTTTTCAAAAACCAAGTTTAATGTGTATCCAAAAAAGTTTAGATAAAATGCGGAAGCGTAAACCAAACCTAACCATTTTAAAATCATGCGCAAGACAACACGCCAAAGATAAAACTAAATGAATTAAAAAGCAAGATAAGGTGAACAGTGTTCAATTATCTCACGACACAGTGATGCATGCCCTAACGTGCTCCGTACCTAGAGACCTGCAAAAGCATGCTATCGTGTGTCAACATAAAGTCGGTGAGTTCACAGTTTAAGTAGCAAAGTAATGTTATCAACATTGTAAAAACCATCAGTCTTAAGCTTGTCAGGGGTAGCTAACCCACTCATTGTAACTAAACATGTGATTATTGGGAACATACAGATGATACGGTGCCTCAGCACTAGTGTCTATCAACACTAGGAAGAAAAATTTGTGGTATGAAGTTCATGCCCGTGACCCAAGCACCTCAAACATGAGGTTGCTGCACAACCTAATAGAGCTATCAATTAATACCACGTTCGCCTCCAGCGATTAACCCAATAATATTGTAAGGACTTTCAATTGATAGAGGTTGTTTAGTTCACAAATGACAGTTTAAAGTTACAAAACTGATAAAAACCCGACCCACACAAGGAGTCAAAACCCGAACCACACAAGGAGTCAAAGCACCCCAAAACCCGGGATGTAAAAGCAGTCCCAAACCGGACTAGAACAAGTTTAATAAGTTGTCTCAAACCCGAGACACATGCTTTTGAGAAAAGAGTAGTAGAACTTACCTTAGGTTGCAAGCTAAAATCCAAAATTAACAAATAAGGACGTGCTATCGACTCCCTAGTATATGTGCCACTATGTGAGTATATGTGTATACACGATACACCACATAACTCGTTTGTCCAAGACGTTGATTTATGCGAAAACGTTTAAGTGACAACTATTGTAACTACATGCACAAGTAACCCTACGAATCCGTTGGTGGACATTATGTTTAGCATCATTCATACACGTTATTTACATCTCATATACATGTACATACAAGTTCAAGTCAAACTCAAGTCATACAAAACTCCAAATAAGCACATATACACATATGTCATAATCTACGTTTTTAGGGCAGACTATACACTATCAAAACAATTTTATTAAAAATACTTACACAACGAGTTAGGCTACCAAAATTTTACTGAATATTCCTGGGTGTCCAGTAGTCCTGTCCATAGTTTTCTTTCATGAGAAAGCCATACAGAAAAATTATGAAAAATCATTTATTACAGCTAGGTTCTGAAAGCATTCATATCAGGTCAGTTTACGAGAAAAATTCCCAAAAATCGTGTATTCATCCAAACGGGATGAATCCACTTGGAAAGCCGAATTATTCTTATATCAACCTACTGGACAAATTTCATGACCTGACTCTTTATGAAACTCAAGTTACACCTGTTTAAAGTTGACCCAAAATATTAATCCGAAAATCAGTTTTAACCTTTGTTTGTATAAAATTCCGAAAACATATCAAACGATAACCAAATCGCACAATCTTACACATTCTGCAAAGCTAAGATTATAATTAACAACTTCTAACCAAGAAAAAATCAAAACAAACAGCTTAGGACCACGTTACTTGTTCTCCAAGTTACTACACACAATCAGTCTGTTTTTAAACATGCAATAATTTTAGCTATAACAAACCCTAGTTGCATATTATCAATCAAGAACTTCAAACAAACATCATACATGACTCATCACACATTAATCTAACCAAAACATGCAAGATTCATGGTAAACATTATCATCTATAAACCCTATATGTTCAATAATCATTAACATACAATATCATGCAATTATGTCAAATAAAAATCACAAAACTCCATGTTTAGCATGTTAATCTTTTAGAAAACTCAAGTTTTAATCTTTATAAAACAATCTTAGGCCTGGACAAACTTATTCATAGTGTTTTAAAACATAATCAGAAGAGATTAAAACATATTAGAATCAAAGTTATACCTAGAGCTCTTCAAACAATCAACCCAAGCAACTTTAAACCTTCCCGAATGATATTTCTTGAGCCTAGCAGGTGTATAGGTTTATATTTTCGAATAGAAGGCTATGGTATCGAGTTATGTGTGTGTTATAATGAAAAACTAGGTTAAATTTTGAGTTCATAACAAAGTTTCACGACTTGGGCATGATCTGACACCGCCCTGGTTCAGCGTATTGCATGTTTTCTTTGATCTAGTTGTTATTTTGGACCTAACCAAGGCGTAACCCACCTGATTTTTGACCCAAACTATCCTATCGGTTCATCGATTACGAGTTTGATGACACATTTGGTTTAAATAACATAATCACACAACAATTCGCACATAGTTTCACAGAAACACGTAATTGCAAATAATATCAAACAATTAATTCACAATTATCTATTTTCTCAATTCACCAACGTTCAGGGTTCGATACTCGTGTACGCAGTTCGGTAATTCCCCGAATGACCTTTTATGCAATTACTAACCTTTAACCGTGCAACGTGTGATTCACCTAACTAACCCTAGTTAAGTAACATGCTATGAATGTAAGTAAAAGTTAACTAGAGTTTAGTTAAAGTAGGAACCTGAAAATGCGGGATGTCACATATAGATGTTTATATAACTTGAAAGATAACAATTCAAGAAAATGGTTTAGGGCATGTTTGGCTCTCCTACTAACTTATCTACTTATCTCATTTTCCACCTCCTTATCTCCTTAATCAAAAAGTCGTAATTTGTAACTTATAACTTATATCCTTTTCAACAAGGCACAAAAACTCATTTTCAAGGCACTTTTTTTCTCCTTATTAACTTTTTGAAAAAGTTATAAAGTTATAAGGTGGGCAAATAAGAAGAGCCAAACATGCACTTAGAATAAGGTGTAAAATAATGGGTCAAAACTTCATTTTAGTCTCTTCACGACATATTGGAAGATAAAAAACAATAGTCTACAACAATTTAAAGTATGGGTTGTATATATGAAATAGTGAAGAAAATCAAGTAGAGCTCGTATGTGTGGATAAAATTTAGAGAAAAGTTTAACTTAATTGAGTGGAAGGAATAATGTAATTTTGAATTTTGATTTATGTTTATAACCTTTATGGGTTGCATATTCTAGCCTCTTGCTTGAATAGTCCCCTTTTTGACATGATATATACACATACACGTATAAAAGTATGTTCCGTTTAAATGTAGAATCTACACATGTGATCTGTATATGTTATATTACGTACACATAATCTATACGTGTGTAGATAAACTTTTAAAACTATTAAAAACCTATATAAATAAATTAGTTTGTTAGCCATTTATGTCATCATACTCATGAGAAAGTATAGGATACAAAGTATCCTTAACCTACAAAGTGTAAGAAGCCACCATAACTTTACACGTGTAAACCCTAGTTAATTCTAACTAACCCAATCCTGGTTGATTTAAAAGGGGTAAAAGGTATCTTCCTTCAAATCGTTCATTAACCACCACCACTACCATCACCATCACCACCACCATCACCATCACCACCACCACCACCACCACCACCACCATCACCACCACCACCGCCTGACCCAACCGCCGGATCAAAGCCTCCCAGCTCCCTCTCTCCTTTAACCTCTGACGCCTTCAAAACCTTTCACGTTGTTCGACTTCAACCTAACCTCAATCGTGGCTCAGATCTAGTCACTTCCCTCTATCTTCGGAGAAGACAACCAAGCCAACATCTCTGTATCTCTGGCTAATCACAAAACAAAAGAAAACGAAGAAAAAAAAAACAAGCAATCCATAAAAACCTTACCTCGACTGTGTGTGAATATAGTTGTTTGTTTGTTGGAGGAAAACAAAGCAAAAAAGGGGAAAAGTGAGGAAAATGTGAGTTTTATTTATACTAAATGAGTTTTACAAAAACCAAGTGCGTTTTATAAAAACCAAATGCGTTTTACAAAAACCAAGGGCGTTTTATAAAAACCAAATGCGTTTTACAAAAACCAAGGGCGTTTTACAAAAACCAAGTGCGTTTTACAAAAACCAAGTGCGTTTTTGTAAAAACCAGTTTAAATAGTGTTTAAAAACCAAATGCGTTTTATAAAAAAACCAAGTGCGTTTTATGATTTTCTGTTTAACAGTTTATGATCTTCATCGTCTGAAACTTTTTTGAAAGCCATTTTTTTTCTTTAATTCTTCTTCTATTATCAACATCGTTCGTTTCTGTGAATAATACATGCGTTGATAGTGATTTTTGAATATGATTCGACTAATTTTATCAATTGAATTATCAAACTCTGTTTTTTTCTATTTCTGCAAAAACGTTTTGATTTTTTTTGTAATCGAATGTTTTTGATTGTTTAATCATTCTGAACGTTTAATTGAGTTGAAAACGATGAAAAATCAGGTTCAATCGATGATGTCTGTTGTTATGATTTCACAGAAATTTAAACGTGTTTTTCCTAATTTACCCTTGGTTAGATTAACCCAAATATGATTAGGATTGTTAATTACCATCTTGCCACCGCCTAAATCTAATGGCTGAGAATGCTTCTTACACTTTATATGTTAAGAAACTTTGTACGTTAGCCTCTCTCCATACTCATTTAATTAATTAATCCCACTAATAGCGAAAACTAATGCATTGTCTGAGGAGGGTAAGATAGACAACCCTAACTTTACCCCATAAGGATATAGAGATTGCTTCCAGTGAGATATCCGGCTCTATTATTCGACATTTATGTAAATAACATAATAAATTGAAAAATTACAACGAATTAGGGATGTTGTTTTCATTCCCACAATAATTATACTATATTAAAGAACAAACCACTTTGAACAGTGATTTCATAGTGGTGTTATTTTTTTTTTATTTTTTTCGTCTTTGTATATGAATAAATATGTTTTGGACATAATAAGATTAACATGTTGTGGTAGTGGGGTAGTGGTGATATCATTTGTCTTATACAAAATGTACCCGGGTTCGAAACCCGGCTGTTTTCATTTTTTTTTAATTTCCTGGTTGAGGGTATTTCTGTAAAATTATACATTGCTACGTGTTCGATATTTGTGTGATACACTGCCACGTTTTATTGACATTTTAATAATTACTTCGTTCATCCCCCTCTCTCCTGCTTCTCTCTCCAAAACACACCGCCCTAGGTTCTTCATCTCGTCACCGTTAAAGGAGATCTACGCTGACATTCGGGCTATAGGTTTGAATCCTTATACAAATCTCATTTGTTCATCTGTATTGCTATACGTATAACTGATTTTTGTGTTCATTCGTATTAACTTTTCCCAATTTTTAGGTGTTTTCACTTTATTATAGTTGGAAACCCCATTAGACTGGAGATATCAACTTCACATCAGACACATAAAGGTACACAGAGTTTTCATCAGTTTTTAATTTAATTTCTTCTTATTTGGTGATTTGATCTTATGTTTGATCTGTTTTGCCTTAATTATTTTGTTAAGTATGTTTCTTTTGAAGTGTGATGTTGTCTGTTTGATGGAGGTGTTAACGATTTGGTTCTTTTTTGGTTAATTGTTTGCTAATTGTTGTGCACGCCAGGTGTTTGTAGAAATGTTTGATAGTTAGTGTTTAAATTTATGCTATGTTTTTATGGGTATTCAAATACTTAAAGAAACTGATGAAGCGAAAGACGTAAAGCCGAAGTTAAAACCGCTACATTGGGATAAAGTTAGAGCAAGTTCTGATCATGAGATGGTGTGGGATCATCTGAAATCCAGCTCTTTTTAAGTAAGATATATTGGTTTATAGAGTCTTTACTATGTGTTATTGTGTTTTAGTGTGAGTTTACTTATGTTATGATTTGGGGATATTGGTTATAGGTTGAATGAAGAGATGATTGAGACATTGTTTGTTGTAAAACCGCCTAATACGAGTATTCAAATGAAAAATCGCTTGTGAAACGGCCTATTTTTCCTTCGACGATCGACCAAGAAAACCAAGTACTTGATCCGAAGAAGTCACAAAACATCTCGATTGCATTTCGGGCGCTTAATGTGACTACTATTTGTAGGGTATGTTTAGGATATTATCATCACAATTTACCAAGGCATGTGCATGTATATACGTAAGTTGCAATGGTTACCATATAATCATAGTGCTGCTGACTTTTTGTTTCTACTATAAATATTGTTGTCAGTGATCAACGTGGTAGGATAATTATACTAGCTTAATAGGGAGTGTGCACATTGTGAATTAAGTTTATATTATAAACAATATTAACCAAGCTACAACAATAGGTACTTTGATTTATGGCGATGAAGCTTCAGCACTGTGAAAAGTTATGCAGTTTCATTAGTCTGTTCCAACCATGGTGAATGAATGCGAATGGGTGCAACAGGTGGCTCTTAAATTGGTCGTGTTTCATGTGGTCGTTGTTCCTCAATTGTGTTCATGTGGCTACGACATAGTGTAATGTAGATTTTATTGGAAAGGATTTGGTCATAGAGACAGTGTACTGATGAGGTTTATGGAGATGAGTGGTAACAAAATGAAGAAAAACAAACAATGCTTTTGATTGTCTCAACACACTCTTCGGAAACCAAATTGTACTCGCGCAACGCGCGACGATGAAAAACGCTATCGGCATCGATGCTCGGTTCAACAACGATTAACCGTATGTCTCAACAGGTTTGTTAACTTCGTATTCACAGCTTTATTCGCGTCAGTTTCTTTCTAAAGTGATCAATTGTTGATTTCAGGACGCGGGTTTACATGCACTTGCAAAGCTCTTGATGAATGATATCACATTTCTTGATTTATTGGTATGTTTCTTGTAGTCAATCATGTCTAATTGTCCATACTCTATACGTGATGTCAAGGTTAGAGAAAAGAAAAGGTGATTAACCTATTTGTAAGGCCCACCTGGTGTTTGAGAAAATGTTTTGAGTTAAACTATAGACTTTAAGGTATTTGTTGAGGGTTAGTTTTAGTGAAGTGGTAATTACCCTCTTTGTAAGGCCCAAAAGGTGTTTGTGAAAAGGTGTGAGTGAAATTTATGGTGATTAGGTACTGAAAAGTGATGATATACAAGTTCACAATAGTAGTTTTTTAAGGACCAATCTTTTTTTTTTTTTTTTGTGTATTGCTTAAGTTGGGATAACGACATAGAAACTTGCATATGTTGAAAGTTTCATTTGTTCATATTTGGCTAATCGTTTCAAGCCAAAATAATTTTTGTAAGAATATCTTGATGAAAACATGTTAAGTTTTTTCTTATAGATTTACTTTTAAATTGAAGGAGTATGAAATCAATACTTAAAAAGGCTTTAGTTGTGGCTTAATTTGCGCTTGATTCTGCATTCTGCTACCGCACCAAGAAATGTTGTACTTCAAACATATATATGATGACTTTGTGATTAAATTGATTCACTAAAAATTCATTTTGATTTTATTTTTATTATTTATAGTTGGAATGTTAGTTCTTGGTTTATGTCAATTAGTTTTATTTTAATTCACTTTCTTGATAAGGTGAAGAGGGCATGCTGCAAAAGAGAAGATACTTTAAAAGAAAAGAGCGTTACATGAACTTACTCTCAAGTATGATTGTAGTATGTAGATCATGTTTGATATTAACCAATTTAAAAGGGTTTCATGAAGATTGAACCTTTTGATACCCATGTCTAAAACTGTTAAGGCTTGATGTGTATAATTTTGGATAGATATGTTCAATTAAGTACCTGGTTTAATTTCTTACAACAATTTTAAGAGTATCAAGCATTCAAGCTCCTTTCATTTGATTAAAGTTGTTGAACACTGAACTTGTAGTTAGTGAAGTTGTGTAATCCAACTATATTGCAACAAAAAATAGCAGTATCAAGATTTGTGTAATCCAATTATTTTGGTTACTTACCACCCAATCCGAATGACAGGTTAAAAAAAAGAGAGGATCATCAGATTATCAATGAATGAACATGTGGGAGAAAAAGGCTCACCTATTTGAAGACTTATTTTTTTAAACTTTTTTTTAGTGTTGTTTGAATGCAAGTTGGTTAATGTTGATTGAAAAAAGCTGTTGGAAATAAGGAATAGAGGTGACCAAATGATAAAGCGCGCAACGCGCGCTAGCAAAAACCACTAGTTCATGTAATTGGCGATGACGAGTCACTCATCATGAGTGTAGGGTGATGGTTGTTAGTTGTTAGAGGATTTTATTTTGTTTTTTACATGTGCTATATATAACTTTCTAACTTATTAAAGTCAGAAGAATAATCAATTTTTAATTTGGCAAAAATATAACGGAATTTTTTGTTGCTTCCGATTTATTATTTTAGAGTTAAAGCTAAATAGGAAGTTATTATAGTTGCTTTATGAAAATGAATATAAAAGTTAAGTAGCCTTGTCTAAAGCATTTAACGTTAGTAAATATGTATTCTAGGCTCTAGGATAACACTCGTGCTCTATTCATTTAAACAAGCAATGGTGTAAGCTTTGTATTATATGAAAGTGTCGGTTCCTTTTTTTTTTGACAGCTCTCGGCCATGACTATACAAGGCCAAAGCTCGATCGAAGCGGGATTCGAACCTGAGCACTTCAAGGTGGAAACCTCCAAAGGAGTAAACCCCCCTACCTCCACCACTAGGCTGTGGCTTCAGTGTCGGTTCCTTATTTAGCATTTTATTTATGTATTTACTATTTAGGCTCAGGTTAATTTTAATTCAAACCCGTTTAATGGTCATGGATTTTCTTATATAAAAATTTTATGAACCGATCTTTTTTGTACAAATACTATATACGATTGCCTCAAAATATGATCGAACTCTTCATCTCGTTTATGCTTTATATCATACTTTCACCAAACAAAATCAAGACCCATTAAGTGTTGAATATGAAAATGTCTGTTTCTTTAAGGCACTCCCGTCATGGAGCCAAGTGATGAAGTGATGCCATGAAGTACCATTGTGGTATGATCACGGCCAAGTGATGAATTGGTGTTTTTCCATCACGGCTAGATGGAGAAACAATTGAGAAGAATTACGGGGGATTTCTTGATAAGTGCCAAGTGATCAAGTGCTAGCGTGAAACAACCACCCAAGCTATTTGCTAACTTGAACCCGTGACTCGCGGAGAATAGGAGATGAGTTAACATAACTTGATTGGTTGATTCCAAGTGATCAAGTCATGATTTAGGGGAGTACCCGTCAACCTAAATGTATATTAAAAATTGTTAATTGTGATTAAAAACATTTGTTGATTTATTTCTGATGTGCAACTTACTATATAACACAATAAACATGAGACGTGACTGAGTTGACACATAATTAGTTAGGAATTAGAAATAATTACGAGGGAAACTATTGTTATATAGTCCAATTCATGAAATCAATTGAGTGTTCGATATTCTACGAATGATCATACACAAAAGCTCTTTGCTATCTCGGAGTCTTGATTTATCTTTGACAGCATAACTAAGATTCTAATTTTATTGGAAGACTGTGTGTAACACACCAATTTATATATTTTGTTGTAATTTATTTGTTACAAAACTATTGTACACTACCCATAAAATAAAATAAAAAGTTTATCTTTATTTGATCATAAGTTGAAAATACATGAATTTTCTCACAGTCACAAAACGGTGTCGCATAGCTTGATTCGTTGGGGAAAAGATATGTTTGTGAGGTGTACGAGGTGGGTAGACAGGTAGTGACGATGACGGTCAACAATGGAGGTTGCAACTATGGCGGTGAAGACATGGTGGAGGTTGCAACTAAGGGTTGGATGGTTGTACGTGTCTTCCGGTGAATGACATGTTAGTTATATGTGATTACTATATTTTTATATTATGTTGCATATAGTATTTTATTATAAAAAAAATAACTATAAGTTTATATCTTTATATTTAACCATTCTAACGGTTTAATTAATTGTAGTGAACCAGAGACTAAAATATGCATATTCTATGTAGAAATAAAAAAAAAAGTTAATGAAGAATGAAGATTTATGTAACTTTCCTTAAAATGTAGTTTTCTACAAACTTTATTGTGTAATATTATTATATCATCACAATATGAAGTTAAAAGATATTGGGGGGCACAGGCTATATCTAGCCATAACCCTTCCTCCTCCACATGGTCTATCATGGTTGCTTATAATTATTATTGTAGGAATGGACCTGGACCATGCACACAATTTTTTTGTAAAACACTTAAAAAGTAACTATTAAAACACTAATTAAAGGACACTACTCTAGTAGTACTTTGGTGACTTTGTGATGGTGAGGTTATCGGTTGGAGTTTCGTTCGTGACATAATGTTACACCTGAGCCAAGGATTTTACCATAGTAGGTCTTTGGACGGTAGGTTTTCTGTGAACTGGTGATGGGCCAGATCACCAGCACTGTTTGCAATTAGATGCATGTGCAACCTTTTGTCTATGTGTGTATCCAGATGACCAAACATTGTAGGACTTTAAAAAAAATTAATATTATTTGTAAATCAAGTTTTCTGTTTTTATCAAATAGATTTATTTTTGTTTCCGAAGAAACTATTCAAATAGATTATTTAAAAATTACTAGTGGGTTTACCCGCGCGTTGCGGCGGGATCCAAAAAACCTTGTAATACGCTAGCAGTTTTCCCACCGCGAATTGCAGCGGGTAAATTCTGTCAACAAACATGTATTCCTTAAATTTTGGTTCGTATTGGTCGACTTATTGTACAAAGTTTTAAGAAAATGATATGGGGAGCGTAGTTCTTGACGCTTCTTAAGCAAGTCCTCCTCTTGTTTATATACACACACAGTCATTGATCTATTAAAGCAACACCAAAATTTGAGAGGAAAATCCTTCTAGGAAACAAATTTTACCTTGCAAATTCAACTTTAGTGTCATAAAGATCCAATACACATACTTGTAAATTAAAAAACAAAAAGATGTCAAATAAGTATCAAAATCATTAAAGCATTAGTTCCAAATTAGAAGAGGGTAATTTTTTCACAAAACTCTCAAACCCAAACTTAAAAAACAACCTCGAGTATTTACAGTTGCGATGTAATTGATTGTAAGATGTCTTATTTGATCATTTATGTTTCTTCTTTTATTTACATAGGTGAGTCGTAGTTGTAATCTTATTCTTTGTTTGTAATGTTTTTCTTAACACAACAAAGATTAGTTTTCCCATGAATTGGCCCAACCAAACTTCCTATCGAACACACTTATGCGATACACAGTCATAATTTGCTCAATCGAACTTCCCATTGAACACGCCTATGCGATATACAGGCGTGATATTTCAAACTTCCCATCGGGCTCGGATTGTTTTGCCATCCCCTAATAATGTTAGGATCTACAAAAAATGAAAGTTGTCATTAAAGCTCTAATGTTATCATTCAAAGTAAATTGAGAAAAATTTGTAATTTATTTTTAAAATTTCAAGTGAAATCAACAAAACTTCAAATTTATACTCAAATGATAACATAGGAATGCATGACTGTGAGCACCAATTATAATCTAAGCTGTCAAAGGTGCGCGCCAGGGGCGCGATGCTCAAGGTCAGCTCAACGCACCATAATGAGTAGTTAACTGAAAGACACTGTTTCTAGCTCTTATGAGTGTGCATATGCGCCTTAACAAGATAGATTACAATATAAATCTTTCACACACATCACTATCAAATGTCAATAAGATGGGATTTGCTTCCCTCTCCTTATTGTAAACCATGTGGGTAAATGAAAATGACAATTGGAAGCGAATATCACATTATAACCGTAGAAGAAAATAAGTGTACTTTAGAGAATATAACATAAACTAAAATATGTATGTACATGGAAATAGGTTGATGAGCTGTGATGTCTCCAAAACAAAACATATTTGATCCTAAAAATTAAACAATTCAATTGAATGATAAACATGAAACCACAATTTACAGAAATTGAAATAAAAAGAATGCAAAAGAAAACACGGACAAAATAATGAAAAAAAAACATATATAAGAACTAACAAAAAGCTTAAAAACTAAATAACTAAATAAATAAATATACATAAAGAATATACAAGATTACAAGTGTTGGCTTACCAACATAATAATCGATAGTGCAAGAAGTGTTGAACAATATCATTCGATGACTGCTTCCAAGAGAAATAAAGAAAATGGTGTGATGAGGCAATGGTATGAGGGGTTTTAGAGATTAAATTGAGGGATGTTGATTTTAATTCATCATTGAAGATGAGAAAAAGAAAAGATGAGACATCGAATCTCAAATTAAATTCATTAAAGATGAGAAAATCAAAAGGTGAAGCAAATAATAATAGAGATGACTTGCATTTGTCATTTGTACAATTGTAATCAAATGTTGCACATAGGGGCATAAAGGGAAGGGTTTGGCAAAAAGATAGTTGTTTACCTTGTGACCTTTTGTATGCCATCTTAAAATTGACATGAAGTGACTATTTTAGCCATCTCTCCTCTTTTATAATGTAGTATAGATGATTCTTAATTCTTTTCTTATTTCTTAGAAGTTAAAACTCAAAAACTCTTTCAGGTCTTTAAAACAAAACAAAGTAACACGTTAAAATTCGAAAGATATAGACTTTAATATTAATCAATATACTTTTAGTTGGACAAATAGTTATTCTCAGTTGTACACTTGAGTAATCTACTTAAGATAATTATATAAATATATTATTAGAGAAATTTATTGTTGAAATAATTCTGATATTTTGTGACAAAATCATGAATTTTTATTAGTGTTATTGTTTATAAATGTTGGATGAATCGTTAACAGTCGAATGTTATATAATTGTCTTGAATACTCTCTTGAATACGACTATATGAGGCTTTGTAAATGTGTATATACATGAACATGTTTTTTTGAATCACTTTTAAGTTGACACTTTTATGTTGAGAAGTGTGAAAAACATTAAAACGCGTGTTACGTAATGAGTTGATGATTTAGTGAGATAGTAAGGTAGAAGTGTGAAAAACATTAAAACATGTGTACGTAATCATTTTTTGTATCACATTTAAAGCAAAAACTATTTGTGCATTACGCGGTTACTGCAGTTCTCTACGTATTCTTTGTGTTTTAATGAATGCCCTTGTATTTGTGTGTAATAAAAGGAATAGAATAATGGAACGTATATAACTTATAACCCATAAGACGAATTTAAGACGCTATATGGCCCATATTAAAATTCTATCAATATCACTTGACATTGATGTTACATATATAGATCCAGGTCTATGATAGTCGAGTGTATCTTCCCTACTTTTATAACTTAAATTAGTCACACTAAATGAGTGTCCAACAACCAATAAAGACCACCCTCTAGTGGTCGATGAAATTTAAAAGACATTAAACCACAAATTTGGAGTCACTAGGTTAATCAACAACATACAATTCCATCAGTTAAGAACTTCATGCATGTTTTGAGTTAATAATTTTTGACATATTTTGTCCCCCGTCCATTAAAATTAACGGTATTATAATGATTACCAAACATGACAGATGATCATTTTAAAGTTGTGAATACATAAACCTGTCCTAACTATGGGAATGGGTGTAGTTAGATATAGGACACGTTAAGTTAAATATATATGTGAAACCCATTCTAACTATGGCTTGTTAGCATCCCTAAATCCAACATTTTGACTTTACTGTATATTCACCAAAACATATTGTACGGTCCTCATAGTTTTCAACATATTCTTTGTTCTTTCTTATGAACTTTTACCATACATTAATCAAAACCAGGTAATCTTTTTTTTTTCTTTTGAAAAAGCCAACTTAATTCACCAACCAAAAACAAACATACAAACAGAACCAACCACACTCAATTACATATTTACAATCACAACTAAGTCTATAAACACCCCACCTGATTACATTTAGAAACTAAAGCTGCACCATTAAGTCCAATTTAGCAACTCAATTTTTGAACGGTTTTTGACCCATATAAACCCCAAAATTTTCATTTCTTCTAGTAGATTGCTTATCTTCACCTGTCGATTTAAACACTGCTTGGTTTCTTGATCTCCATATTGTTGATAAAAGTCAATAATCAAGCTTAATCCAATCAAACGTCTGATGAAGCTAAAGTCTGATAACCTAAACTCTGTTCAGTAAACCTCTGATCAACCTCTGATCAGTAGTTGTTTAATTCTCTGTTCTAAACTCTGATAGAACAAAGTACTGAAGAGTAGTCTCAAACTTCTGATGTCCAAAACTCTGATCAAACTGCTGATAAGGAGTTTTGACTTAAAACGCTAAATGTTGAAACCCGAAGGACTAAAAGTAAACATTTGGAGGGTTAATAATGTTAACCTGAAAATATGACGGTTAATAATCTGTTACGAGATTTAGGGATACAATTAGGGTTTCGTAGGTCTATAAATTGGGATCTTTTCAAATTGATTTGTAATCTTCGAATCTTTTCGTAATTACTCCTCTGGTTGAAGTTTAATAATAATATTCATTCTAAATCTTTCATTATTGTTCTTGATTTCACTGTGTTTTTATAACAATTGGTATCAGAGCCAGGTTGGCTCAATTGAGTGAAATCTTGTGATTAATTCCGCTGTATCAGTTGAACAATGGTGTCGACTAAGTTTGAATTGGAGAAGTTTGATGGCAAGAATGATTTTAGTCTGTGGAGAGTCAAGATGAGAGCGTTGCTTGTTCATCAGGGCATAAGTGATGCTCTGTTGGGTGAAGCAAACATACCTGGAGATTTGACAGATAAGGAGAAGAAGGATATACTGGAAAAGGCACATAGTGCGATTATCCTGAATCTTGGAGATCGAGTTCTCAGAGAGGTGTCAAAAGAAGCTACTGCAGCAGGGGTGTGGGCTAAACTTGAGGCTCTGTATATGACAAAATCATTGGCTAATCGTTTGTATCTGAAGAAAAGATTGTATACTTTTCAGATGAATACTAGTAAGTCTCTGGAAGATCACACTGATGAGTTCAATAAGTTAGTGTTGGATCTTGAGAACATTGAAGTGGTATTAGATGATGAAGATCAGGCAATCATCTTTCTCACATCATTGCCATCTTCGTATGAGCATTTTTGTGGACACTTTGATGTATGGGAGAGAGACTTTGACGATGGAAGAAGTATTGGCTGCTCTGAATTCAAAAGAGTTGAAGAAGAGGTCTGATTTGAAGGATGATGGTGGAGATGGTCTGTTTGTGAGAGGAAGACCAGAACAGAAGAGTTCTGGGTCAAAGTTCAAGAACAGATCAAAATCCAAGTTGAGGAAAAGGTGTTTTATCTGTAACTCTGATAAACACTTGAGAAAAGATTGTCCTGAATTCAAGAAGAGAAGAAGTGAAACCAGTGGTGGTTTCAAGGGTCAGTCAAGTCATGTTGCCCAAGATGACTTGTCTGAGGGATATGAAAGTTCAGATGTACTTTGTGTGACAAGTACAAGTGAAAAAGAAATTCCTGTCATGGATTCAGGGTGTTCATTTCACATGGTGCCTGAAAAGGAGTATTTCAAGAATCTCAAGATGGAGGATCTTGGTACAGTAAAGCTTGGTGATGATAGACCATGTAAGCTTGTTGGTTCAGGCACAATTACTGTGAAGATGAGTAATGGACAGGAAGTTGATATCCATAATGTGAAGTATGTTCCAAATTTGAGAAGAAGCCTATTGTCTCTTGGTACATTTGAGAAAGAAGGCTGTCATGTCAGTCTAAGAGAAGGAAAGGCCAAAGTTATAAGGGGTTCTATGGTGATTCTGTCAGGAACAAGAGGTAGGAACAACACCTACCTGTTGGATGGAACAGTGATGATGGCTAATACAGTTTCTGTTGCAGCAGTTGAACAAGGTAACTCTGTTGCTCTTTTGTGGCATAAAAGACTTGCACACATAAGTAGTCAAGGACTTGTTGAATTAAACAAACAACAAGTCATTGATGATATGAAAAACAGTGACTATGATATTAGTTTCTGTGAGAGTTGTGTGATGGGTAAACATAGAAGAGTGAAGTTTACAAAAGGCAGACACACAACTAAGGGTATATTGGAATATGTACACTCAGATTTGTGGGGTCCTGCTAAAACTGAGTCTTTTGGAGGTGCTAGATATTATATGTCCATTGTAGATGATTATTCTAGGAGAGTATGGATATATACTATCAAGCACAAGAGTGAAGCCTTTAGGAAGTTCAAAGAATGGAAAGTATTAGTTGAGAACCAGACTGGCAAGAAAGTAAAGAAGCTTAGGACTGATAATGGGCTTGAATTTTGTAATAATGAATTCAACCAGTACTGTAAGTCTCATGGAATAGATAGGCATTTGACTATTCCTGGAACACCTCAACAAAATGGTGTAGTTGAAAGAATGAATAGAACCATTTGTGAAAGGTTGAGGTGTATGATTAGTCATGCAGGGATGCCTATGCAGTTTTGGGCTGAAGCTGCTACCACTGCAGTTTATCTGATCAATAGATCACCCTCAGCAGCCATTGATATGAAGACTCCAATGGAAGTCTGGACAGGAGTGAAACCAGACTCTGGTGACTATAATGATCTAAAAGTTTTTGGATCATTGGCTTATGCTCATGTAAGTCAAGGAAAGATTAACCCCAGGGCCATTAAGTGTGTTGTCTTAGGAAACACTGATGGGGTTAAGGGTCACAGGTTGTGGAGAATGGATGGTGGTAAACCTAGGGTGTTTAATAGCAGAAATGTTAGGTTTAAGGAAGATATCTTGTACAAAGATTTGTTGGGAAAGAATCTGAAAGATAATGATGAGTTGTTTGATGAAAACAAGGGTGTTCAGATTGAGGTGGAGCCCAAGGAGAGTGTACAAGAAAAGGAAGTTGAACCTGAGGATATTTCTGGAAATAATGATAGTGGTAGTGGTGGTCCAGGGTCTAGTATTGCCAAAGACAGACCAAGAAGAGAGATCAGGGTACCTATAAGGTATAGGGATCACCAGGACAGTATTTCAGCTGTTGCATTCACAGCAGCTGAGTTTGAAAGCATATATGAACCATTGACCTATGAGGAAGCTGTTGTATCAAGTTATAAAGAAGAATGGTGTAAAGCAATGAATGAAGAAATGGAGTCTTTATATAAAAATGATACATGGGAATTGACAGAAAAGCCTCATGATAAGAAGCTGGTGTCTTGCAAGTGGATCTTTAAGTTGAAAGAAGGAGTGAAAGAAGGTGAAGGTCCAAGGTTTAAGGCAAGACTGGTGGCAAAAGGATTCACACAGAAGGCTGGTGTTGACTATAATGAGATCTTCTCTCCTGTAGTCAAACACACTTCTATTAGAATCATCTTATCTTTGGTTGCTACATTAGATCTGGAGTTAGAACAAATGGATGTTAAAACTGCTTTCTTACATGGCAGTTTAGAAGAGCAGATTTATATGGCACAACCAAAGGGATATGAGGTAAAAGGTCAAGAAGATAAAGCTTGTTTGTTGAAGAGGTCATTATATGGGCTCAAACAGTCTCCTAGACAGTGGTATAGGAGATTTGATGAGTATATTGTGAGCAGTGGGTTCGATAGAAGTCCTTATGATAGTTGTGTATATCATAGGGAGTATGACAGGGGTAAATTTGTCTATTTGCTCTTGTATGTTGATGACATGTTGATAGCATGTGAAGACAAAGATCAAATCAGGGAAACCAAAGAGCTGCTAATGAGGGAGTTTGATATGAAAGACTTAGGAGAAGCAAGAAAGATACTAGGGATGGAAATCAACAGGGACAGGAAAGCTAAGGTATTAAATCTGTCACAATCTTCCTATATTGATAAAGTGCTGAAGAGCTATGGGATGGAAGATTGTAAACCTGTGAGTACTCCTCTTGCTGCACACTTTATGTTGTCCAAAAGTGATGCTCCTAAGACTGATCAAGAGAAGGATTTCATGAGTAAAGTGCCATATGCTAACACTGTGGGCAGTTTGATGTATATCATGGTCTGCACTAGACCTGATATAGCATATGCAGTTAGTTTAGTTAGCAGGTATATGGCTGATCCTGGAAAAGGTCATTGGGCAGCTGTAAAATGGATATTAAGGTACTTGGCAGGTACTAAGAAAGTTGGTTTGAGATTTGAGGATAGATCTGACCAGAAGGGCAAATTGGTCAGAGGTTTTGTTGATGCAGATTTTGCAAAAGATAGAGATAGTGGTAGGTCTCTAACTGGATATGTGTTTTCTGTTCTAGGCAATGTTGTTAGTTGGAAAGCTCAGTTGCAGCATGTTGTGGCATTATCTACAACTGAGGCAGAGTACATTGCTCTAACAGAAGGTGTGAAGGAATCATTGTGGCTCAAAGGGATAGTGACTGATTTAGGAATTAGTCTGGATGATACAGAAGTGAATTGTGACAATTCTGGGGCTGTACAACTATCCAAGAATAGTGTGTTCCATGAGAGGACCAAACACATCAAGGTTAAGATGTTTTGGATCAGGGACATTATTGTTTCAAAGGAGGTGAATGTCAAGTGGGTTGCAACTGATGCAAATCCTGCTGACATGATGACTAAAGCACTACCAGGACCAAAGTTTAGGTTCTGTGTTGATGCTGTGGGCTTAGGCTGAAGCTTGATGATGACTTAGGTGGAGATTGTTGATAAAAGTCAATAATCAAGCTTAATCCAATCAAACGTCTGATGAAGCTAAAGTCTGATAACCTAAACTCTGTTCAGTAAACCTCTAATCAACCTCTGATCAGTAGTTGTTTAATTCTCTGTTCTAAACTCTGATAGAACAAAGTACTGAAGAGTAGTCTCAAACTTCTGATGTCCAAAACTCTGATCAAACTGCTGATAAGGAGTTTTGACTTAAAACGCTAAATGTTGAAACCCGAAGGACTAAAAGTAAACATTTGGAGGGTTAATAATGTTAACCTGAAAATATGACGGTTAATAATCTGTTACGAGATTTAGGGATACAATTAGGGTTTCGTAGGTCTATAAATTGGGATCTTTTCAAATTGATTTGTAATCTTCGAATCTTTTCGTAATTACTCCTCTGGTTGAAGTTTAATAATAATATTCATTCTAAATCTTTCATTATTGTTCTTGATTTCACTGTGTTTTTATAACACATATGACCCAACATGCTATTCTTTAATTTCATTGTTATAGACCCGCCGTTAGTACCATGCAGAATAATGAGATCCAACACCGATAAAAGCATATATGTGGGGATGGAACACCATGATTAAAGAGACCTTGCCAAACAATTACGGCCATATAACAAGAAATAAAAAGATGGTCCGAACTCACATATTTCCCCACATAATCATAAATCATCTTTTAGTTAATATTCATTGAGTCTTTTATGTGGCATTGTTTATTTTTGTTATTTTCTTCATCTTGTTATTTTTTGCAATTTATTGTGACTTTTTTCCTCAGCATTGTGTTATATTTTGTGATATTTTTTTTGCAATTTATTTGTGACCCATTGTGTTATGTTTCGTGATCTATTATGTTTTTGTATCATTATCATTCTTCTCATTTATTTTACGAATACGTGTAAAATAACCTGCCGCAATTACAAAAACATGGTTTCATGAATTTGCACATTGTCGGTTTTCAAAGTAGCTTGGGCCTTGGGCCAAGGGTCTAACCGTCTCTAAGGGCTCTTTAGTCTTTTATTCTAATTGGAGGCCCAATTGCTAATTTAGAAGTCAAAAGTGCAAAGTGGCTACCGATCCATCCATGAAATTGACGAACCCAATTATACCAAGAACACACTTGGTAGAAATAATCTATGTTTGGTTAGGTTCGGTTTTGTTACGCTTTTGAAAAAAAAAATCTAGAGTTCTAATCGGTCTTGAACTGAACTGAACCAAATTGAACATGGATTTGACTCTCATTTTGTATTTGTTTTACGAATTGGAATACCCGCCAAATTTTTATTCGATTCATGGTTTGATCTTAAACCGGAACCAGATCTGTACCGGCCCAATTAGAGTAGTACCAAGGACCAAGGTGTAACGTGGTAGATAAGGTGCACTGGTATACATTTACAAAAACAGTCTCTCCTCAACCATTTGTCTTTGTGACTATAAATTATGTGTTGAAAGCAAAAGTTTTAAATACATTAAGTCTACCTGTTTTAACTAGCAATTAGTGACAAACAACAACTCAATCACCATAAACACATGCCCTCACAACATCCAATATCGGATCCTCACAGATCGGGCATTTACCGTTGGTACATTGCAACTCTAGACCGCAATTGTAGCATGCGCACATATGCCCGCATCTGAAACAAAAATGCATATATTCGTAAGCATAACTAAAAAAAGATATAAAAAATACCATGATTAACCAATCACCTGTACAGAAATGAGTCTGCTTGCATTGCATAACATACACAACATTGGCGGGTCAGGCTGCCTTGCTCGCTTATCTTCTTTTGAGCTGTAAAAAGTGAAAATAACAAACTGACCCGTTAAGCGATGGATGCATTTTGGTGCTGAAAATATTTTTTATATGCAAAATGAGGTGACTCACTTGACTGCTGTTGGTTCTTAATCTGCATGTTGAGACAAGCGGTTACCGCTTTCCTTAGTTCCACGAGTTCTTGATGAATTTGCTCCATATGTGCTCTCAAATCATATATGACTGCCATTTCCTGTTAAAAAAAATAACATTTACCAACATTGCATTCTTCTTTTTCTATACAGAAGTTAAATCTAGTTGATTAAAAAGAACTCACAATGGAAGGATGATGTTGATGACTACGACGACGACGATGATTCCATGATCTTTGTTTAAAAGCCGGTGATTGTGTTGGTGGGTATGAACATGCAGTTTGATCAATAAACTCATTTTCTACATGTTTTTCTTTTTCTTTTCTTGAATCTGTTCCTGAAACGTGTTGCACGCGACTTGCCATTAACTGGTCTAACATGTTCCTCTGATCACTTGAAAGAAATCCTGAAACACTTTTCCTGCAAAAAGAAAACATAACGCGTATTGTTTATATACTTATGTTAAAAGATGAGTTAAGGGTGGAAGGGGCACAAGCCCCGTGTAGCCCCATGCCCACCAATCACACAGTGCCACGTCATTTTAACCCCAAACTAGCCTAAAGTAGCTTAAACACTGGAAACGCCAAGCCCAAAGTAGCCTGAAACCAAGGACCCCACCAGTTTACCATACCCACTAATCATACACACCCCATAAACCCACTTTTTCCTTCTTTTTCTTCGGCTTCTCTCCCTCCTTTCTTCGGCTTGGTGAAATCGAATTTTCGATCCTCAACCTCAAGCCCCATAGCAAGGGGCAGTGTAGCCGCGTGGCTTCGCAAGCCCAATGCCTCAAGCCGAAGGTGCCCCGTGCCCCCTAACAAGAAAGTTATATTACCTTTCTAAAAGCTGTTGAATATCATGGCTGCAGGATTGAAGATGCAACATCTCTTGGTACCTTTTCTGCCTCATACATTCCCAATCACTTCGTGGACGAGCAATCTCACTAATCCAATTATAACTATAATAATCTCCCTCTTCTTCATCATCATCCCAATCACTATCTGTTTGAGAGGACTCATTAATCCATTGATGACACTTTTCTAACCCGCTCGAATACATTTTTGCAGAAAGACACTCTCTTTTTTGTTGATTATCTGCGGTATTGGGTAACAAGATCTCAGAAGGTGTATCGTCTTGTGCTGATTGATGAGAGACAGTTGTTGATACTTGCTCTTGGCTGCAGGCAGCTGTGGCGGTCGTAGCGCTCACCTCTCTGATTGGGCTGCAGTCAACAGAACATACTGGACTTGTGTTAGGCTTCTTCATATCTTCTCCATTGTTAGTTACTTTTCTTGATGCAGGTGTGTCTTGTTTAACTCCTCCACTAAATTTTTCCCTGCACACCATGTAATATAAAAGTCAAATATAAATTCACATTTATTATATGACATGTTTCCAGTTTCATAGTTTTGTCTTAATTACTCCCTATTTACAATTATGGATTCACAAGTTTCTGTCTATTCAAGAAATGGCCACTTCAATGAAATCATGTAACCCGAACACGGCCCATTTAAACTGTCTTCTTAAACGAGTCAAATGGGTTGGTGGGTCGTGAGTGAGTTGTAAATTTTAGTCAAGTTGTAAATATGTTAAACAGGTCATAAAGGGATTTGGCATGTTGACTTTTGAAATATATTTTTATTTGTCTAATTTAAATGGGTTGACGGGTCAACATGTTTATGTAACCACCTAAATGGGTTGACAGGCCGACCTGTTTACTTAAACAAGTTAAATAATGCAACTCCAAACACAATCCGTTTAATCAAATAGGTTAAAAACCGTTTACCATATAACCTCTTACCATATGCTTTTCATTGTTTTCGACACACTACGCTTATTGCTTTTAACTTCTTTCTGGTTGTCAGCCCTTATCTTCATATACTGCACACGAAGCAAAGCCTGCAAACAACACAAACAAACATCCATGTTCATAACACATAACCAAAAAACCGATACTAAGAAACCAAAAGAACTAATAATCACTTGAATTCGGCCTTGGTTTGGAAACTTGGACACCGCCTTTCTCTTCATCAAGCTTTCGAGCTCTCGCCTTTTTTCCTGTTCCATCACATTAAGAAAATCCAAGTATGCCTGACGACCTCTTATCAAACGAGGCGAAAAACATTTATTCTCTCCAACCCGAATCCTATCCTTTTCGGGTTTTGTTGTTTTTCGATTGGAGGTCTTGGTTTCAGCATCTTTCCATCGTCTAAGAAGCGTTGAAACCCCGCCTAAACTATCGGTTTCCACGGAGCATTCTGATGATAAGGAAGCCTGTTTGCTCAAAACGTTGGTGTTTTGGGCCAGTTCTTCGTTGTTGTTGGTTTGCTTGTTTTTATCTACATTGGTTAGAATATTGTTCTTGTGATTTTCTTTGAATTTGTTTCTAACAACCGTGGATGATGGGAGCCATGAATTATCGGGATCTTTGTTTGTTTTTCGGGTACGAATCGAGTTGCTGGATTTGGGTGCAGGTGATGAGGCATTGGTGTTGATGTTGGTGTGATTGTAATTAGGAAGCCAAGAATGATCATCAGAATCGGTTTGAAGATGATGATTGGAATGATGAAGAGAGTCGTTGGTGAATGTTTGGTCATTGTGATTAGGAAGCCAGGAAAGATCGATATTGGTTTGGGTGGTTTTTGGGATTTGGAGACAGGAAGCACATTCGGTAGAAGAAGAAGAAGCCATACATGCAATGCAATGCACAGGATTTTAATTTTAAATTAACAAAGGAAAGACCATGAAATGAAATGGGATTTGAAATAGGGATGGTGTATGTGTAATTGTGTGTGTAATGTATATTTGGAAGGAGAAAAATGTAAGGGTGAAAGACGAGGAAAGAGTTTATCAAAATATGGAAAGGTGGTGGGGAGGAGGAGGGGGGAAGGGAGGTGGAATTAAATTTTTGGAGAAGACAAAAGAGATGTCTGTTAGAAAAAAATGGTGTTTGTTGGAAAAAATGGCTACGTTAATCTGAACTTAAGAAATTTCATCAGATCCTTTACCGAGCATTTTTCTAATTGGGATCTAACCCAGTTATTTCATGTGACCTGGACAATATGTGACGAGTATAATGGTGTGGAATTATTATATATACTATTAATAGACAAGTGATTTGAATAGTATTTTTATTATTATTTTATTCATTTTGTTATCTTAAATACATATAGTTCAATAAGAAATAACAACATGGAGTAGTGGTGGAGTGGTTTGTGGTGCTTATGTGTTCTTTGAGGTCTTGGGTTCAAAACCTGTTTGAGTCTTTTTTTTTTACAACACTTATTTATATATAAATATATATGATGCAATAAGAATTAACAAAATGAGGTAGTGGTGGAGTGGTTTGTGGTATATGTGTGTTCTTTGAGGTCTTCGGTTCGAAACCCGTTTTAAACATGACATTTTTATTTTTTTTTCCAACACTTATTTTTTTATAAATACATATGATTCTATAATAATTACAAAATGGCTTGGTGATGGAGTGGTTTGTGGTGCATTTGTGTGGTTTGAGGTCTCAGGTTCGAAACCGGTTTGAAACATTGTTTTTTTTTTTTTAAAAAAAAAACAAATACGAAAAACACGCAACGCACGTATGTTTATAAACCTAGTTTTTTTAACACTGTTTGTTTAGTCCCACTACCACCTTTGCTACAACCTGCACCACCACCTCCACCACCATACATCTCCACCAAAAAATGAATTAAACCCGAACTTCACCGTCATAAGTTCTCTCATCGTCGACAGTCCTCCGGCGAAGCACGTCTAACACCTACAATTCTGTACGAGAAGAGACGAAGCACATCTAAAACCTACAAATGCACTCCGGTAACTAGATCTGAAACCTTTAGTTCGGCGTTGCGGTGATTTATGTCGGGGACAGTGGTAAGGGACGATGGTGGGGCTGGTATGGTTTAGTGGTTTAGGTGGGGATGATGGTGGTGCCAAGGGTTAAAGATGATTGTTGTGTGGTGGGAGGTGGCTAGTTGTGGTTAGGGCTGGCAATTTAGACACGAACACGATAACCTGATACGAACCTACACGATTTTAACAGGTTTCGTGTTTGGCCTTAACAGGTTTCGTGTCTATAACAGGTTGACACGTTAAGACCTGTTTATTTTCGTGTCGTGTTTGTGTCTATTTGTTTCGTGTTCGTGTCTTATCGTGTATGTGTCTTAACAGGTCTTATCGTGTCTCTTATCATGTCTTCTCGTGTCTTGTCGTGTTAACTTATTTTACTAGGTGTTCCTTATCTTGTCTTATCGTGTTAACCTGTTATACACCGGTTCGTGTTCATGTTTGAAAAAAATGACATGATTAGATTTCGTGTCGTGTCCGTGTTTACAGATTTCGTGTTCGTGTCTTAACAGGTTCGTGTAACATGTTATGCCAGCCCTAGTTGTGGTGGTGGTCAGGTGGTAGAGTGGTGGTGGTGATGAAGATGAAGATGGAGAGTGTTGTGAGTGATGGGTGGTGGTGGTAGTAGGTTGTTGAGAACGGTGCTAAAGTGGATGTGGTAATGGTATGCCACATAAGCTTACACCTTATCAAATAACTATGTTTTGTGCCACGTCAGCTATCACATCAACAAAAACATAACTGGGTTAGATCCCAAGAAAATAGTTTATAAATTAGGACTGTCAAAGAAAATTTCTTAAGTTTGGATTAATGCGGCCATTATAATCCAATATCCCAATTATTAAAGAAGAAGTTTGGGATTTGCATTTTGGATAACATTATCAAAAGTATCCACTCTGAAAAACACAAAAATTGGGTATTCGAAGGTAAACCAGCCTAAAATACTAGAATCGTACTAACATTGAAAGTACTGAACCCGAAAATGCAAAAAATGGATATTGAAAATAGGTGAGTACCAATACCGATTCAGCTTTGATTAGGGGTGTTAATGGTTCGGTTCCAAACCGTAAAAACGCCCAAACTGGTCATTGGTTTGGTTTTACAATTGTTTTTTTATTGATCTTTCGGTCGGTCGGTTTTAATATTTTGAAACTGTAGCCAACGGTTTGGTTTACAGTTAATAGTAAAAATCAACCGTAAAAAACCAAATCGGACCATATGATTTTATTTATTTATTTTAAATATTTAATAGTCTACATATTTTTATTATACATAAATAAACAAAATCAAATATGTAAAGTCTAATCTGTATAAACTTGGACTTATCCACTTTACACATACATACAATTGTCCATCAATACAAACTCATATTTTTGTTCTATTTTATAATTATGACAAATAATGCCCAACATGCCCAAACCGTGATATCAAACCGAAAGCAAACTGTCACTAGTGGTTTGGTTCGGTTTAAGAACTCTATGGTTTGGTTTTGATTTACAAAAGTAAAAAACCGTTACTAGTGATTTGATTCACGGTTTGACCTAAAAACACGAAAAGCAGACCGTGAACACCCTAGTAGTTTTGATAATAGTTACGATTTGCTCGTCCATTTAGACAATTAACTTACACCTATGACCGTTTAGGTTTTGGTTAGTTATCAACGATATCAGTGTGTTAATTATACAACTGTGAAAACACATCGATCCATCGAGGATAGAAAACAAAGAAAGAAAGAAAGATGCCGGCGTCAGCTACGATGATCGGAGCTCTACTGGGACTAGGCACCCAGATGTATTCCAATGCTCTCCGTAAACTCCCTTACATGCGCCGTAAGTCCATTTATCCCCAACCCTAACCCTAACTTTTTATTAATTAATATTAATAAACAATGAATTAATGAATCAATCAATAAATTGGTGTCACTACAGATCCATGGGAACATGTTTTGGGCATGGGATTAGGTGCAGTCTTCGCTAACCAGCTTGTCAAATGGGACGCTAAGCTTCAACACGACCTCGATGACATGCTCGATAAAGCCAAAGCTGCTAACGAGCGCCGTTACTTTGGTATGTAGTATCTTACCCTGTGGAAAGAGTAATTAACTAATTACATTACTCCTGTAGTAGTAGTAGATCATATGAGATGGGATAATCTTACTGTTATAAGTTTTATGAATTATGATGATTTAGTTTAGATTTTTAGGGTTTAGGGTTAGGGTTTGACGAGCCGGTTCCAACACTGCCGGAATGAGCTCAATCGGAGTTCTTTTGACCCGGTTTCCTATGTTTCTTAGGTTAAGGACATTTTATATACCGGAACCAACCCCTAGTAAATACCATATGAAGTTAACAGGTTTATATTGGTGATAATGTGATGTTGCTAATTGTTCTTGCTGAATATACGAGTCTTGACAAACTTTGTTGATGATCATGGCATATCTTCATTCACATTTGTTCAACGATAAGACTCTATTTTCCAAAATTAACCATTTTTTGGCCATCATTTGTCTTTGTCCTCTCACAATTTGCACTACCAAATGAGAATCTCATGCTTGGTTTTAAAAAGCGCGCTTGAGGCGCGCTTAAGCGCAAAGCGCACCTAGGCGCAAATCCTTGCGCCTTATGTAACCCTAGGCGAGCAGTGTACAAAAAGCGCAAGAAAAGCGCAAAAAGCGCACGAAAAGCGCAAAAAGCGCATTTAAAAAGCGCAAGAAAAGCGCGCTTTTTGTACACATGATGTTTTTGTGCTTAAAATTGTTATACATGTAGCTAAAAAGGTTGTACATTTTAGTTAAATCATATATATACCTTATTTGTATCTATATTTTGAGTAAATAATGCTAAAAACCTATAGCATATATAAAAAAAATTATATAATTGTTTTGCGCCTCGCGTACGAAAAGCCCACCGCTTTTGCGATTTGCGCTTTGCGCCTCGGTTTTAGACCTCATCGCTTTTGTGCGCTTCGCGCTTTTTAAAACCAAGATCTCATGTTAACTGAGGTTTAGACTAAAACATTACACGATACCACTTATGTAACGGAAGTAACCAAAGTGAACATTTATCACTTAACATATCCACATATATTAGATTTGTGTGTCATGTAGTTTAAGACACTTGCAATCATGTTCATAGTTTAAAAAAATGGCCGAGGCGCTATGAAAACGTTTCTGAGGCGGTGCCTCATGGTGTTATTTTGTACGTGCATCTCAGGGGCACCTTATGGGGGTATGTGTGTTTTTGATGTTTTAGACCTGCTGTGTCATTTTATTTTATAAGATATTTAATTTTGATATTTAAACTTTGATCATGTTTCTCCAATGGAAACATGATATTTAATAGACCTTAGGTTAACCATGCTTTGTAATATTAAAATTAGTGAAGAGACCTGAGAACCAGCTATACATGCATAACCTGAAGGCAAATAACCCAGGTTTTGTAAACTATAATTGATTTACTGAGTTATTATTGACCATGGTATCTGTATATAATAGAACACTTAGAAATTTTGGTACATCAATAGAATAAAATTAAACTTGAATAGCCAAATTACAATCATACAATGTATATGTGACGTTTAAAATAATAAAATATAAACACGTATAACTACATACCTAAGTACTTGGAACATAGTTGGGATTTAAGAATTGAGATATATCCATAACTTCATTTGAACATTGTTATGGTAGAAGAGGTCATCACTAAACGGTGGCGGAGCTTGAAAATATTTTTCAGGGGTGCCGAAAGTCACTGGACCCTTAAAACAGAGAGGGCCAGACTCGATACGTGTATAACTTTTGGACGAAAACGAGTAAATTTACACTACAGAGCAAATGTACACTGTGTGCCCATCCCCCGTTTGTATAACTTATTGACACTGAAGAAAAGAATTTACATTAAAATTGCTGATTTCAACAATTTTCTAAAATAAAAGTTTAGCAGAAGCACTTGACAATAGCATAGTTTACAAGTCATAATTCACATATTCTAGTTTTAATATAAGTCAAAGCTGAGTATTTTACTTCGGAAGTGAGTTTTGGTACATTTTATTTTACTTTTAACAGTTTAAGCAACAACAGTAAGACAATTTGGAATCCAGTATGCCTGGAGCCATCACCAAAACCTTCCACATGACAGTTCGTACCTAAAATAGTGTTTTGGTTAAGAATAAGCAATAGATTAAGTGATACAAGATCCATGGAAAAAGTTTTTAACGATAAAAAATCATCACCTCAATGATCCAAAGTAAAAAATTAATGAAACTAACTTTCATTGAGCTCTTGTTTCTTCCAAGTTTTCAAGTTGCAATTTGTTCAATTTTTAAGATGATTAGAAGGATATATCTCAAAAAATGGACTTTGGATCAACATTTGTTTATGAAAACTGTTCGCCTCTTTTAATTATTTGTATGTATGGTTGAAGTTTTTTGTTCATATCTGGGCTCATATTCTTGATTTGGTTGATCTAATTGTTTTATGTGCAAAAAATGCAGATGATGATGAATAAATTGCAGTTTGGAGAAGTATAACTGGCCTTGCTTGTATGCCTGCCAACCTTTTATTTTAGTACATGAATAAAAAAATTGAGTTTATACCTATGGAGATTCAATCAGTGGAGTTAATTGATCACTTTTATCTGATGTGTTCTCCATTAAGTATCATATGTTGTTTCAAGATTGGTTTGTTATGTTTCACTTGCGCATTGGTTTTTTAGGCAATAATTATGATCAGTGTCATGGTTTGACCGGTTTTGACAAAAATTCTCTGTTGTTTCAAGATTGACTTATTTTAGGCATTGGTTATGACTAGAGTGTCCTTGTTCAGACTAAAGGTGGCTTTGAAAAAAAAACTTGGTCAAACTGCTAACTATTGTTTTGAGAGATGACAAACCCAAACAACCGATTTTGAGAGGTTAGGAATGTTTGAATTTTTCTTTTTAAGGTTGAATTAATAAAGATGGTTCATGATTATAAATCCAGCTACCTATGATAAAAAAAAGTTTTCAAGACAAATCCGTGAGTCTAGTCATGCTGCTTCAAAAGAATCCTCTGGGTCTTTTATAGTTATCTATATATTTTCAAAATTATGAAATTTATATAATTAATATAAGATAAAGGGCCAATCCAGGAGAAACAGAGGCATCAGGTTGCTTCTTGATTGTATGCATCATGTTTATACCGGCAAATCACGGGTGGTTTTGGTTTTCGATCGATTGAAGTAGAACGAAGTAGAACGCAGTTTCATTGTTCCCCTTCCGTTGTTTCAAATTAGATTGTATACTTCATGTTCGTGCCCAAATTACAAAGTCTTCACATATGAAAAGAAAAACTAAGAACACAACATTATTCTGCTGCCTAGTTGAGTTTCGCTAAAAACATCATTTCAAAGTCAGCATATGATGTAAATTCGATCTAAATCAGTCTACTAACAAAAAGGCCACAAGACTGAACATCCATCAGAAATGATCTCCGGCGTTAACAAATTGTCCCTTAGGTGTGTCCTGCACAGGAATACATAAATCTGTAAATGACATACTTCATTCGAGTTGGTTCTCCAAACAATTGGCAGAATCATGTAACCATAATCATTGATGTTAGTTCACACACGCTTACCACAAGAAAACATAGACCATCCAAAAGTCAGGAGTATCGCACCATATAACGGGCAAACCAGTTAGCTTAAAAGTGTAAAAAAAAAACGCTCCATTCCTGAAGTTTAGGGTCATGAAGTATTCACATAAAAAAGTCCTTCCTGAGACCCTAACCAAGCCCCTGGAAAGTTATTTCGTCGATTGGAGCCCCCTAGATAATAAAAAAAATTACGAAACTGAAATGGATTAAATGTTAACAAAATAATAAATAATTAAAAAGAATGAACCACATTGAATGTTAACAGATGCATAAGGGAGTACCTCTTGGCCAGCATACAACTGAGGGCACTGAATTCATGAATTTATCTTCGTATAGCATTTCACCCGACTTTAACCTCCACACCCGCAAATAGAAATCCTCTCCTCCTAATAAATTACATGCATTTGTTACTGTAAAAAAATACCTATTGTTTTGAATGTAATACACAAGACGGTTATGTAACCGCCTGTGTTTTCTGATTATGATTTATGCACACTATGTCCAAGTGCATTAGGCGGTTCTCAACATACATTATTGCATTTGAAATGATCAAGCCCTTATATAATGTTCAAGACCAAAAGGATACCTGACATGATGAATCTTTCTGATGGATCCACACCCATCTGTATACGCGTATGGGAGTTAAAATTTCCCTCATACATTTGCACAGCCCCTCTTTGAGTCAAACGATGATCATAAAGCCGAATCTACATGAGTCAACATGTGAGTGTAATAGCGTATACTGTATAGCAGCTCGATAAATTTCAAGTAAATAAGTATGCAAACGTACCGTTCCATCCATGGAGCTAGCCAAGAAATACTGGTCATAGAGATTAAGTGCTACCAAACTGAAATTTGTAAACCAATAAAACTGTCACGTAATTAAAAAAAAAAAATACAAAAGAACACCGATGAAATTAAATAGTGTTCCACTAACCAGGAAACCGATGACGGCATAAACACCGATCGAGTGTGATGGACATCCCCCCTAACCTGCATGCATCGGATTACAGTATCTTTGAGTCCTTCAAGACCCTGAACCATGAAAAAGATGGTAAGGGAATAGAAGTTACCTCAAACCATTTGTTCTCTCGTTTTTTATTTCTTCCGCTTGAAGATTGGCTTGTTTTAATGGATGGGAATTGAATTTGATGTTTAGGAAGATGTTTGTCGCGTAAGTCTTGGGGTTTCTGGCGCGTATCAACCGTCAAAATAGCTCCATTTCTAAGTCCACATAGAACAATATTTCCCTGTAGAACAACACATTGTGAAATTCAAAAATAAAATCATTAAAATATATGATTGTTTACGTTGTATCATGGACTTACGGAACAATCAAATTGCAAAGACAAAACATCACTCTTGGAACGGAATATCCACGATTTTCTTCTAGATTCCATATGTACCAAAGCAGCTCCACTATCGGTGCCTACAGAATCCAAATTAATATTTATATAACATAAATAAGCAAGACAACAAATGCCAGTAAAAAAAGTACCAATTACAGTTCGGTTTCCATTTGAATTGCAATCAGCTGCCCAAATTGTTGATTTCGATATAGAAGAAATCAGGTCAAATCTTTGACCAAGTAAAGCATTGCCCGCAACATACTCCAATGGTTCACTAAGGTTTACTGAATAAACAGATCCACCAGATGTTTCAGATCCAAGAGTAGTTAGTCTGTTGGCTTTCAGTTAAAGTCTAAATATTAAACATATGATCGGTCATATAATGCTTTAACGTTAACAGGTAGATAAAATTTTAAAATGAAGGATGTGAAGGATACATAGCATGTGAAACTGATGAATCAACATCAGCAGGTTGAGGGTCATAATGGTTTCTTGGTATCTTTATACAGGATAGATTTGAAGGTATCAACATTGAAGCTCCATTCGCGTGCCAAAGTCTTGGTGGTTTTAATGATGTTTGGTTTTCTTTGTTCAGAGGCTGCACGACATCTGGCACGTGGTGCGTACCATTATCAGCATGTTCTCCAATACATCCAGCTTCATATGAACTGCATGTCATTGGCAAAAGTGATAGTAGGGAGTTAGGTACTTTTTCTCAAGTCCCGTGAAAAAAAACATGTAAGTTATTGGTTTCATGCTGCTATGCAGCACACCGTAACCAGCAAGGACAGTTGAAGTTAAATACTTTATGGTTTTGAGATGCCTATGTTGTGCCGAAGATGCAAATGAATTCTCAAACACGCACTTTGTTGTTTCAAGATTCCACATGATCACTGTAAATGCATATGAGAATTTTATGTACATTCATCGTGAGTGATCACTTTAATTTATATACAATACTAAGCTTTTAAAAGGAAACTGAAGTAACTAAGTGATAACTGAAGCAAAACAAGAAACCTAATTGACAGGCTATAATCATACATATGACATATCTAACACTCCTCGTTAAGTTGGAGCAAAGATGTTAATCAAGCCAAAGTTGACATGCATTGATAGCGTTGTACTTTGACTAGTGTTTGATCAGGAGACGGTGTTGTTTCTTGTTTTTATAAGAAACTATATTACCAATTACCTAACATAATAACACGTACACAATACCTCGCAATCAATCTCCAATAAACAAGACAACATGCCCAATCTACACTAGAGTTATCTTTCCACTAAGTAGTGATCCTATTTTGGAAAAATATCCTTAGGCCTGGTGTGGACTTAAGACAGGTAAAAGTAAAACATAAAGTGTTGCATCCAATGACCTCCGTATAGAGCAGACACAAGACATGAACTGGCTCAAGAGAATAACTAATTAACTAGAAATGATATATCAGGTCATAATAACGATTAGCTACTTAAATGCCCTGACTAGTCTTTTGTAATTCTAGGACTTCTATCCTCATCATGAGCTTCCCTATAGTAAGCATCAAGTTGGCTACTGATAATAGTAGTTAGAGGCTAAAGGCACACTGAAGGTGCAAAGGGTGAGCTTGTCACCTAGGTGCAAGGCGCTTACAAAGCGCATGCCAAAAGCAAGGAAGACGCACGTCCAGTCCAGGCCATTTTTAGCTGTTTTAGACTTATTTTCTGCTGGTTGAGACTGATTTTTGGCTGTTTCAGACTGTTCTAAACTATTTCTGGCCAGTTCAGACAGGTTTTTTGCCGTCTTGGGCCAGTTTTTTCCCAGTGTGCGCCATGCTACACTCAAGACGGTTTTGCTGCGCCTAGCCTTGCCTCATCTGGTTTCTTAGGCACGCGCCTTTGACTATATAGTTCCCAAGGACTGATAGTCACAGCAATCTCACCAAGAACATCAAAAAACCGACCAAACCATATTCTAAGGACTGCTTAAAAATGCCTTCCAAACAGTCAGTATATAAAAATAAGGCTCTCACTATAAGAGAAGAACTAAGCTTCAAAAACAACCTAAATATGGCTGAGTGAGATCAATACTTATCTTGGTATAAATTAGTCGGTCTCCAAATTCTAAATTAGGCTAGTAATTTATTACTTTTGTTCTTTCTGTAGGCAGGGAGATTATTCAGTTATCATGTTGTTGTGAGTGTACCAAAACTAGCATCTAGATATCACGATCATACGTAGCCTTTTATGTCTCAGTAAGTAAAAAAGAATCTACCTCCCTCGGCTTATAAATACCATACGTGTAGTAGGAGGAGAAGAAGAAGCATACTAAATGTGAAACCAATAGCCATCTAAGAGTTCCAACTTCCAAGTCACTAAAAGAACTACTAGGAAATGACCCTTCTCAAAAAGGCATATATTTTAGTAATGCAACAGCCAAATTATTAATCTACATAATAGTTGAAACAATACCTAAAGGTTCTATTAATACCACCAGTGAGCAACAACTCCGATTCAACAACCCCATCGTCCGCCTGGATGTTAACATATACATGTTCCAATGCAGCATCCACAGCCCTCCCCGTTCCTTCGTATTTCCAAATCTACAACATCATAAACAAGATCAAATCCAACAAACATCCAAACATGAATTACCATCAGAAACAAGATCAACTCCACTCACTGTCGGTTTCGACACTCGCATGTTTTCATACTGTTCTCGAAAGCCCGCCTTCTTTTTGTTACAGATAACTGAATTACCACACAACTCCCTCACATGAACCATCTTAACAACTTTACCCTTCTGCCCATCATCCTTCCCCTGTTTCTGTTCAATTTTTTTTTAAAAAAAAGTCAATAACTTCAACAATCAATGCATACAGCATAATGAACAGAGCCCATATAAAAATTGAAACTTTATAGCATGTATGAATAGATAATAGTAATACCTTAGTGGGTTTAAGTGGTTGAGCACTAGTGGAAACAGAAGAGGTGTTTCTTGAAGAAGAACCTGGAATGGGTGATTTAAGAGGGAAATACCTGTTCTTTTCAGCATCATAATAGAACCCAGGAAGATCTATTACCAACAATCAAATACCCATATGAATATATTATTATTATTAATAATAAAGCAATAACAGACATGTAGGAGGAAGTTTAGAGGGCAAACCTTGTGGCATCTTGTTTACAGCAAACAGTATGAATGAATTGAGTTGAAGAAAGAAAAAGGATGGTGGGAAGGTTTGGGTTGATATAAGTGATTGGGCCTGATGATAATAATAACTTTAACCGTAACTTAAAAGAAGGCCCATGAGAGGCCACATCATTCCAAACCGGAATGCGTAAGACCCAAAAAAACTGATTTACTATGAGCCCTAGTTAGTTTTGTGATTATTAAGGGGGCCGGGCACAACTAGAATTGGTCATGGTAACACCGGTGTTGGTGATGCTGGTAGTGGATTCGTATACCGTTTGCTGGGTGTAGTTAACAGGCAGTGAAACTCTTTTTAAATGCAACGATCATTTTTTTTTGTTATTTATCAATATTTTAAATGTAACGATCACTTTTTATGACCATTTATTTTTTTTACTGTTTAAAAAGAAATAGGATGGGTATATATTAAGGTTTTTTACCTTGTTTCAACCACAAAAAAAAAAAAAAAAAACAAACAAACAAACTATCAACATTTTAGTCTTAAACTACTTTCAAACACAAACAAATGGATGCAAGAAAATCAAAGAGTGTGGCAAAGGGTGGGAGGGGATCCTCTAAATCAAGAGGAAGGGGTTCAAGTAGGAGAGGTAGAGGTGGGGGTTCGAGCTCGGGTGCGGTGGACGATTATAGGCACATGATGAATTTTCCACAAAGTCAACCACTCCAAGCATCACAACCATTTTATCCACAAACACAACCACTTCAACCACAATACCAACAACCCCAAAGCCAATCCCCACCCAATTATTATACACATTATTTTACGTCACCACAATTAACACCACAACAAATAGAGGAGTTTGACATTTTTGCAATAAGGAGTCCAAACGTTCATTAAGCAAATGATAAGACAGATAGAGACCTCCACCTACGAGACGATGATGAGGAGGAGGAAGAAGAAGAATTTGTGCCAGAGACACAATACATGGCATATGAAGAGCAAGAAGGATATCATTTAGGCGATGATGTGGAAGAGATGCTTGTTGTAGAAGATGAAGTTGCAAAAGTTGACAAGCGGGGGAAAAAGAAATTTGGCAAGCGATCAAAAGCTAAAAAGTGGACAACGACACAAGAGGTTGCTTTGGTAAAAGCTTGGTGCTATGTATCGAAAAACTGGGAGAAAAGTAATGAAAGAAGCAGGGGGAGTTTTTGAAAGGCGGTTCTAAAACATTACACATAATTGTTAAGAGGATCCACCCGAAGCCTCGATCAAATTACTTCAAAATGGACCGCCATTAACCCACAAATGAATGTGTTCAACGGACTTTATCAACAAGCGGTAATATTTATAATTATAGTTAAAATATACTTTTATTTTATTATATAAATTTTACTAAAACATATTTTTATTTGCTTGAATATAGGAGCCTACGAGGCAGTGGATGTAGTGATCTTAATGTGATGCAACAGGCGCTGAAAGATTACAGAGGAACTCATCCTTCTGGTTTTAATCATCAAGTGGCATAGGAGATTGTAAAAAATCACGACAAATGGAAAAAGTAAGCGTTGATGGGTGAAGAATCGTCCGATAGTCATTCTGACAAGAGACGGAAGTCATTAGAAGGCTACAACTATCATGCGTCTGCGTTTTCTACAGCGGACGACTCCACCCCCACTAGCCGCATGCCGGATCTCAATGAAGATGCCAACCCAACGAAACCAAAACGCGAAAATAACAAAGCCGCTGCCTCTGAGTCTTTAAGCAAAACATCCTTGGTTGACGAATTTGGGTCATACCGAGCAATGAAAGAAGATAAATTGAACCAATTGGTCACCCTACAATCTCAACAAGGAGAAAAAAACTATAGCGTTTTTGGAGGAACAACACGAATTATTGAGGTAAATGCAGTATGACCACGACTTGAATATGTATTCAAAACTGCACGACCACCTCAAAGGTAAAAGCTTTGAGTTGCTTTTGAAACGAAAAGAAGAAATCAAGAAATCACGGCGAAATACGATTGGGATCGTTATTGGGTGGAAGACGACGATGAAGACGACGGGTAGATTTTTTTATTTTATGTTTTTTTAATGGATGTTTCTTGTATTTTTTTTAATTTTAAGTTAATGTAGTTTTATTTTAGTTAATATAATGTTATTTTTAATTAAACTCTTTATTGAAAAAAGAAAAATAAATAAATAACATTTCAGTGAAGTGAATTAATGAAGTGCTGCCTCTAAAAAAACAGTTTCAGTGATGTGACAGTGCGTGCAAGATTGGTAGAAATCACATTAGAGTGCCCCTCCCCCTCTAATATTTGTTTTGTTGTTAATAGATAGATACGATTATTATTTACCCTAACCCTCCTCTGAGGGCATTAAAGCTGAAGAAGTCTATGTTAACAGATAACCTAGACAATAAAAGCATAAACCATCTTTAGTGGCGGCTTAGACTACCACGTCACATTATTACACATATACTATGGATTAAATACATTTAACACACATGATCATGTTTAATCGTTTTCCTTATGGTATTCCAAAGGGATATGACTATCTTGAGAGTATTCGGTTCCTCGCTTGGTCCGTTTCTTCATCTGGTGTTACCACTTGACCTTACCTACCATAAATACACACGAATACGATTAGTATTAGTATTTATGTTAATGGGTCAAAACACAATAAAAGAAAACATTAATATTCATGGTCTAACAGTTCTTCGCGGTATGCGAAGAACCTGTAAAATGCAACAAACGCGCCGCCTACCGCGGTGCGTGCCAACCATTTTTAACAGAAAGTTTCATCAGCTGGGTTATTATGACACTTAGCCGATTTCCATGTTTCACCATTCCAATACTTAACTAAATTTTGGCATTTTGGCTAAATTTTGGCATTTTGGGCCGCATTTTCAATACCTTATCCAACCATTGTTTTTAATCTTCCGGGAACATCCTTCCCCATATTTTAGTCCCATATCCCACATTCCCTACTAGAGTAAGCCAATATTTAAATCATTTGTTTGATTGTGCCCTTGACCCAAACCAACCCGTTATGAGCTATAACTCATTCTAACCCAAAATCTAAGTCATTTATTTGTTTTGGCTCTTTACCTAAATGACCCGTTATGTCACCTAGCATATTTTAACCCAATATCTAACTTGTTCATTCATTTGACCCCTTGACCCATTTTGAAACATTGCGCATCCCAGTATAATTTTCTTTTCTCATTTTTATTACCATTTGGCATTTAAACTCAACTCCGGGCATTTAAACTCTTTTTTTGTACGATGCCCATTTTCCCATTTCTTTCTCTATTTATACCAATTTTAGACTCCCAATTTCTACTTGTTAGGATTTACTTATGGATAATTTCTCATTCTTTTCACCCGTAAGCATTATGATTTGTTTAGAAATTATTGTTTTTAACCCGTCCTTATATTAAAAAACGTTTATGCCCATACAGGCATAATTTACACCATTTTCCTTTAACCCGATTTCTTTGCTTTGCTTACGCGCCATAGGCGTGCATTAGGCTTGGGAAAACATTTAAACTTACCAACATGCTAACCACACATAACATGGGTTGTTTTTCCCATTTCTTGGCTCAAAGGCCTCTCACTCAAAGGCCTCTCACTAAGTTATGGGACTTACCGGATAACATGATCATTATCACTACCATGCGGACCATATATTAACTAATTACCATACCTTGCACCATTCAACGATCCTTGGAAAATACATGCCCTTACTATCACACTTACCTGTAAGTAAAACTTAACAAAGTAAGCATTAAGTATCGGGTTCATATATATGGTGACAACATCACCACTTGATTGGATTAACCCGTTAATCATAATACTCAACTAGTAGGAAACCCGCGCGATGTGGCGGGAGCGACACTTTACATTGCGGTACTTATTTCACATTCGTATAATATTTGTTATAGCATCATTGCGGTGGAGATACGTGATAAGCATTAGATATCTCTAGTAACTAAAAACATTTAACATTTAAATTATAAAGTACTTCAAGAAACATTTGATAAAATAAGGGTAATGATGGAGACTGTGGTTGGGACATTGGCGAGGGGAAAGTGGGGCCGGGTTTATATTGTTATTGGAACATTCGCGATAGAGAAGTGGGTTTGTGATGTGGTGTTTGGCAGAGAACAACTAGTCTGGTAGTCGGCTGTTTGGATCTGCAAGAGCAGGTTTGGAGTGTAGTGGGATGGTTGGGCTATTGGAGGAAATGAATGGGTTGTCGGCTCAAACCAATGGGTAGGGATCCGATTGCGAGGGAAGGAATTTGTAGGAATTTGGTGGGAATGGGCTAAGCGTGGAAAAGGGAAAAGCTCTTAAACATGTTTTCTCATAATTTATGTAAGGTCACTATTTTATTCAATAAAAAAGTTAACCCTCAAGTTCGTTTTATCAATCATAATGAGAAGGTGACATGCACATTAAGCATGTAATAAGCAAAATCTAATTGCGTTAACATAGGATAAAACGGACAATCAAAAATGTCATTTCAAGATACTGATTCACAAGTGTTCATATTACCATCAATATCTTCCTTGGAGAAGAAGGAAATGCTTAGTGGGTATTTGAGCTCAACAAAACTTAGTTGACTCGTTGTGAAGTGTAGGTCCTTGGAATGAATCAATACAAGATTATGCAAAACTGATTCTATAACAATTAAGAACGCACACTAGAGATTACTATAAACACGTCTTCTATTGATTATAAATGGATTACAATCAACTCAAGACAACACACACACACACGAACTAGGTGGGTAACTAATATGACGAACAACAATAAGCCCTAAACCCATATGTTCTTTATATAGAGAACATATTCGTTTGGGCTGGGCCTTTAGCAAAGATAGCCCATGAAGGACGAATGCTAACATGATTGTTATTGCTTCAACGACCTACACGTTTCAAATTTCATAACATACTAGTCGCTCCATACACGGGTTCCATCAGAATTCACTAGCGAAGATAGCCTATCTTCGCTACTCATCCAATTAAGCTAACTAGCTAACTTCGCCTACCATCATGTTCGCTAATTACAATAGAGACGATTACACGTTACACAAAACGCCTATCTAGTAAGCAATTCTATCTAGTAAGCTGTTATCTCACAGAAATGCACTAACATGAAGTGAGTGCAAAGTACACTACCATAATGCCCTACGGTCATGATCACTGAATGACATAGGTCTAACCCGTCTAAAGATGGTTTGACTCCCCGACCCACGGTAAAGGCCGAACCTACACAACCTAAACCATAACTCTCGGTGGTCCATCCTTCCAAAACTTGTTGAAAGCATAATACCTTAAAAAGAAACTTAATGGACCTTCACCTTCGGATCAAAATTACATACAAGTAGATATAAAACTAATGCCAACTGAGAAGGACATGAAAAATGTGGAGGTGCAGACAAGTATAGTCTCATGAACCGTTCGTGAACTTGTTCGGTTGGCGGTTCGTCTAGTTAAATTAATGAACATGAACAAACATTGTGTCCGTTCATTTATGTTCGTGAACATCCATTTATGTTCATTAATTTATGTTCGATTATGTTCATTCAAATTTTATTAATTAGATAAGTAGTTATATTTATATAAATATAAACATTAGCTACTTGTATAAATATAACCAATTAGGGATTGGGTTATTTAGTACTACAAAGTCGTTTACATTTATTATGTTCGTGAACATCCGTTTATGTTCATTCATGAATTGCTCATTTAGGTTTTAAACGAACGAACATACACGAACATGAACATGACAAATTTCTTAATGAACGAACACGAACACAAAAATATGTACAATTATGTGTTCGTATTTGGTTAAAGTTAAATGAAGAAACACGAACATGCCTTTGTTTGTGTTCATTCGATTCGTTTGCCGACCTACTATAAGCTATGGCATGCAACATTTACTCTAGCAGACAAAATATTTTTCTCACGCTGAATATTGGTTGTAGGATCGAGTCCATCTCGGTATGTAGCATTCCATAGAATGTCTATAGCCAAGGGACCTTATTGCTCGTTATCACCGCTTTCCCAAACCAAACTTCTACACAAAAAAATATCCCATGCATTCGTGTGAGGGTCAATCTCACCCTTTAGGCTTATCACTAATTCCTTTTTTAAGAAAACAATATTTAAGGAAAGTTTCACGTATATATCACTCCAAAGTTTGTTCAACATGTATGTTTGCCAACTTGTATTCATCTGCCCATTTTAACTTTCATATAAAACTTATTACTTTGAGCATTAATATCTCATTTATGTTAGTTCATTTTGGATATATTTTGGCTTGTTGCAAAGCTCTTAGGAGGTGTGGAAGGGAGGAGTGTGAAGCTCCTCCACGCCACCAACATCACCCCCTTCTATTGCGTGGATGAGGGTGGTCCCTTAGGGATTGAAAATCTATACGGACGTGGGGCAAAAGGTGAGGATGTGGTGGATGGTTGTTAGAATATGAATGATTTTGATTAGTCGTTTACTTTTTTGTTCAGAAACCTCTCCACACCGCCACCAGTGCCCCATGGTTTTTTGGAGGTTGGAGGACTATGAAACAATCAAAAAGAAGTTGGAGAGTTATTCCTGTAGAGGACGGAATTTGACAAAAACACAGGATTATATGATCATACAAGTTGCTAAACCAGGTGCGGAAACCCTAGCTTAGAACAAACTGATATAAACTCAATCAAAACACAATCAAGATCATTTTAAATGCTTTTCATAGATTAACTTGTTCAAATAAACCTTTACAGACTGATAACAGTTAATCTAGACCTCAAACAGACAATCTCAAACCTCTCAGGAACACACACACAAAACACACACTCTCTATGACTCGTTATACATTACAAAAACTTGAAATCTATTTATAATAGCTGTACGTTCGCCCAGATGAACTGGTCGAAGGTAACAGTTTTCCACATTCGCCCAGTAGAACTGGTCGAATGTGTTCTTCTGTGCATTCCTGTTCTTCATTCGTCCATGTCACTTCTTCCTTCGCCCACTCTTAATCTCCTTCGCCCCTTCTGATATTCATTCGCCCATTAACACATGTTAGTATCTAATCATTAGTCGCAAAACGGCATCTACAAACTCCCCCTCGACTATTGATTAGATCTTTTTCTATCTTCATCCATGGCTTTATTCAACAGCTTGATTCTCAGAATACTCTTCTGTTCTTTCGTCATCTCCGGCTCTAATTGTCTCTTTACCGGCTTTGACACATTTGCCATCTTAACCTTCTTGCCAAGCTTCCCTTCTAAATTACTTCCAGCGTTAATGTCATAAGCAAAGCAAACACCCACAACTTGTGTGTATTTCCTTGCTTGATCTGCATCGTTTGGCTCATGATGAATCGGATTATAGAATAACATGATGATGTCTTCGAAGGTGCAATTGATCAGCCACATAGGATCAAATACATGCACATGCTTGTATTTATCCTTTCCATCTCTCAGCACTATCACAGCTTCTGCTTTCCTCCAATCATAATACCAAAATATGAAGTCAGCACTGAAGTGTTGAGGCATAGGCATCAAAGGAATCTTTCTCATAACTTCAGGTGCCTTATATATCAAGGTAACCCTCTTCAACTTGGTTCTGGGATCAATATCCTTGTGAACTTTCCTCCGAGGATATTGTGGCTTGAATCTATTCCATCTCGTCCTACTCTCCCAAACCAACTTGTCTGCACACCAACCGACATGAGTATTATTCACTGAAGCACCAGACATAGGGAATCTGCATAAATCTCTAACCGCCCAGTACGGTAGAGTTAGCAAATCAATGAATCTGTAGAAATACAAGATTCCTGATTCCCACTTAGCAGCTAAGCACTTCAGCCTGCTCAAGTATGTCCACCCAAGAGCTCTGCCTCTGAACTTTGCATTATGAAACCTATAGAAGTTTCCTTGAGCTTCGGGCTTTGGTCGGTTTTCATCCATCAGTCTTAGTTTCTTCAAATATTCTTTCAACTCATCAGTCTTACTTGAAGATTCTGGCAAATCAGCTCCAAGTACTTTTTCAACAAACTCAGCACTCCTTTTTCTTGCCTTTCTTTTCGCAGACGTATTATGCCTTTCAGTAAAATCAGGAAACACCACGTCTTCATCATTTTGTCTGAAGTACTGTGGATATTCCTCATGTGTAATATCCTCAATCTCAACTTCCTCAAACTCAGGGGTTTCCTTATCATCAGAGTGAGTTCCAACATCCTTTTCAGGAATAGGTGGAATCGACTCATCAACAATGAACTCTTCAAAAGTTTTCCCTACTCTCTGTGCAAGACCATCCAGTATCTCCTTTGCTACAGAAGCAGGTACTTCCCCCTCTTCAAGATCAGGATCATTATATTCCAATTCATATCTCATATCATCTGTTTGGAATATTTCAGCAAAACGTCCTGTGAACTCAATAGTCCACTCCCTCTTCTCTAACATGTCTTTGTACACTTGTTTTGCATCTTCAGATAACGACCTCACCTTTTCATTCCAAAACACAGTTTCATCATCTACATTCTCTCCCTTTTTCTTCGAACTAGACTCACCTGTGTCTTTCTTCTTCTTAGAAGGTGGTCTCTTCTCAAATGTAAACTTAGCAGTATCATCTCCTCCATCATTGTCATCACTGCTACTACTATCATCATCCTTTTGGCTTCCCGAACCTTCAGCATCATCATCATCATCATTGTTATCATCTTCATCATCACTTTTATCCGATTCTTCATTCTCATCATCATCCTCATCCTCCTCTTTATCAGATTCGGATGGTTCAAAATCTACTTTCTCAACCTCTCTCTCTTCATCTTCTTCACCCTCCTTCAGCTTGGGTGCTTCATTGTACAGATTATTAATCAGATCACTAAGGCGTTTGTTTTCAGTCTTCAACTCCTTATTGTCTTCTTTGATTGCCTTATATCTGTTCTTGTTTCTCAGAACTTTACCTTCCAGCTTCTGATTCTTTGCTTCAAGCTTCTTTACCTTTTCATCTATTTCATCTTGATTAGATTTAGAAGCAACAACGATCTGAAGCATCTTCTCCTCATTCTGTTTAAACTTGGCAATCTCAGCTTGTTGAGCCACAAGCATCTTCATCATATCATCCATTCTTTTGTTCATCTGTTTCATCACTTCATCATCCACAGTGATCTTTTTAGATTTGGATTTAGACTTAGATGGCTCAATTTCAGCTTCTTTTCCCTTCTGAGGCTTAGTAAACATATCAAGAACATTATCCAGTGCAATGTTGAACTTATCCACTGGTAATGTTGTTGCCTCCACAGTCTTTTGTTTCTTTGCAGCTGGTGAAGATTGTTTAGATGATGTTCCAGCATCAGGTAATCTCTTTCCCTTCAACAGTAAGTTCAACTCCTTCTCTCTGAGTTGCTTAGTGCTTGTCTTCTTAGCCATAGATTTGTGTTTGGGCTTGGGCAAATTCACAACAACTGTTTCTCCTTCATTCAACTCATCCAGATTAACAGTCAAAACTTCATCTACAGCATCAATAGATTGCTTACCCTTATTAGCTTCTTCTATTGATCTATTCAGTGATTCAGACTCACCAACCAAAGTGGCCTTTTGTTTGGTAGTCTGGACATTCTCAGCATCCGAATCCCATTGTTCTTCAGTTTCAGTCTCCTCAGAATCAACAGACTCCTCATCTACCAAACCTGTACCCTTCTTTGCAGTAGTCTTCTTCCTCACTGCTTGTTGTTTTGAACTACCCTGCTCTGTCTTTCCCTTGCCCTTCCCTTTGGCTCCGGGATTGACAACCTGCCTTTTCCTCTTTGTGCTTGCATCAGCATACACAAGTGGATCATCATTATCACTATCACTGTTAGAATGCCTTGCTAGATTCTTTCCAGGATCCTCATAATCCTCTCTAGCCAAAGCTCCGAATAACCTTCTGAAAGGTGGTCTATCTTTTTCCGGTACACCTTTATAAGCCTTCATTCTTGCTAAGGTTCTAACATTCATATGATCCATATTGAGTATCTGTGTTGGATCCTTCTTCAAGTGTGGATATTTGTGATCGAAGATCATCATCAGAAATCTAGGATAAAGCATAAAGTACTTCTTCTTCAATCCTTTCAACATCTCCAGCATGTGGTCTAAGATCATCCCAGCAACGTTAAATGGTTTATTGAGAGTCAATGCAACCATTAACGAGCTTAAACTTTTCCTCATCACGTCATAACCACCACTAACACATCCAAATACTAGAATGATGACGTGAGCAAAATACTTGAACTGTACGCTCAGCTTTCCTTTATACATAGAACCATCAGTAATCGGTCCTTTGTATTTCATTCTTAGGAAGCATGCCTTCTGCTCAGTCCATGAAAGTTCTCTAGGATCCTCACTTGTTTCAAATTGGATCTGGAGAGCTTCTCTGATATCTGCTTCAGTGATGAACATCTCCATTCCCTGAATCTTACTCTTGATAATAGTCTGATTATCAAAGTAATCATACTTGGCATTATTATAAAAATCCTCAACTATATCCTTGTAGATAATAGTTGGTGTTGCCAATGCATAAACCACTCTACATCTCTTCAAGAACTTTATAATCTCTGTGAATTCTACATTCTTCTCCACATCACCAAGATACGCACAGCAATTATGGGTCTTCTCAAACGGCCATTTGCTACCGCTTGATGATCCCTCTTCTTGTACTGTCTCTGGGATAGGCTCAGTAATTGCAGTCTCCACAGGAATATCAGCAGTTGATTGTTCTTCAGCCATCTGAAATGAAAAATCAAAATAAAACGTCAAAACACAAAATCGTCAAAAATTCAAAATTTTAGGTTTTCAAAGTTCTACATTCGCCCATAACATACTGGCCGAATGTAAGATTTTGTGGTCGAAGGTGCAAGTATTCTGGTCGAATGTAAGTTGTTTTGATTAAAAAGATTCATTCGCCCGTTTTAATGTTTCCTTCGTCCACTAGTTCTACCTTCGTCCGGTCGATGACCCGAAGGTGAAAACTGATTCAAACCAAAAATTTGAAAATTTTTTTAATCTTGTTTTTTTAAACATTAATTTTGATTAAAACCTGTCCTAACATGACCGATTGAGCTTCGTGCATCATCAATTTCAATTATCATTCATTCTATATCAGTTTTAAAAGGAAATTAGGGTTTATATTGTTTTATAGATCAAACAGTGATTAAAACTTGTTTATAACCTAATTCCTAACATATTCTCCCCCTAAAACTGTTATGGGATGAATGTAAATCAAAATTAAACATTAAAAAGCACTGAAAATCCCAAACGCTTAAACCCTAGGTCCGGTTAAAAATCGAACGATTCCAGTCTTGTTTCTTGTCCATTACCTGTAATCTTTACACGAAAATGATCAGTAATAAGCAGGGATCAAAACACACAAGCAAAGGAATCAAAATCAACAAGGTCTTGTTATCGAAGGAAATTTTGAAAAACTGAGAACTGTTTGGCCGAACCTGTGTTGGCTTATTTATAGGCTGCCACCTTCGCCCATTTAGTTCGGTCGAATGAAGATACTTTCCACCTTCGCCCCTAATTAAAGGCCCGAAGGTGAAATGCTTCTACCCGAATGTGAAATGTGGATAAAAGCCACATTCGCCCAAACTTAAACGCCCGAGGGTGAAAAATTTCCACATTCGTCCACAATTAAGGGCGAATGTAAAATGGAAATTTTGAAAAATTTTACCAAATTACAAATTCGAATCCCGTTCAACATTTTTCAATCCGTTAAGCTTCCAAAACACAAATTTACACTTTTAGAATGATACAAAGCCCAGATGGTGGTGTCAAATCTCAGAAATTGACTATCAAGCATCCCCGGTTATCAAAAATAAAGCAGAAATGCAAAAATTTTGGATTTTCTGAAATTTTATTAAAACACACCTAAAATCTTTTTGGATTTTGTATCTTTTTGACATTAAAAGTAAATTGCAACAAAATAAAATGCATCAAAGTAACTGAAAGCAATAAACATTTTGTGAAATCCGGTCAGAGGATCATATCAGTTTTCTGAGAAATCTGATCACAGCGTTGATCTTTTTGTTTAATATTATCATTAGAAACAGTATGTGATACGGCAATTGCTGATATTGTGGTCCACGTAAGCTCACATGCAGACAATTACGCAATGCTTTAAAATGATACGAGTTAGGTGTATTAGACTAACACGATGTGGTGCCCACACACACGACATACTCCCGTATCAAGTAATTGCACAAAGCTTCGTCGTAACGCGTGATTATGCCAGAGTTATCCGTAAAAGTTACAAAGTATATAGCACAGAGGTATACAGGTCAGCAATTTAATGCAGCAGAGTAACATGTGCGTATACACTAGGTTGAGGCTGATATTAATCACTGATTTGCATCAGATGATCAATACGATGTAATAATGATCTATGATCAATTAAAACATAAAGTTCCTCAATTCGGTAACTTCCGGTTTTGGCAATTAAGCTCTTTTAGCAAATATTCTGATAAAACTAGGTCCGTAAATCAATACGACAAAAGTTTATCAGAATATCCCGGATAACCATAACATAACGACCCGAAACCTCAGATTTTGGCAATCCTATCAAACGAAATTACGGTACTAAGACCATATGCCCATGAGGTGTTCAGCCACGAACGCGTAGTTCGTTATGTTTGTATCACTAATGCACGCAATATTTAGTCTACGAAGCCTATCAGCATATCACACGTAATCTACACACGCCTCATAAACTATACAATTCTTTAGCCTGTATCAGATTCCCACTGATGTACTATCATTTCCTCTGTTTTACCAGGAAATCATTTTTGATTTTCTAATTTTTAGGTCTTTTTGAATTTTATAATGTTTTTGGCTTTTCTGATAAAATGACTCCCCCTAAAATAAAGAACATATTTTTGGATTTTCATTTTTCTGAAAAACAAAACAAAAACAAAAGTAAAAAGAAACAATCCACTCGAAAGCATCAACTTCTTTGAGGATTTTACAATCCCCTCAAAAGCATCAACTTCTTTGAGGATTATGAAAGTAAAGAGAAATTCCCAATTAGCAAAGAGAAATTTCCAATTAGCAAAATATAAAAACTAAAAACTAAAAAGCGATAAACCGAGGTGCCGATTAGTCCTGTTTTTCCTTTATATTGTTTACTTTTAAAAGATATTCAAAGCGTGAACGATCAAAGGCTTTAGTAAACAGATCTGCACGTTGGTAGTCAGTATGTATTTTGATCATATCGATCAATTCCTTAGCGTAACAATCACGGATAAAATGATATTTGATCCGGATGTGTTTCGCTTTAGAATGATTTTCCGAATTTTTAGTTAATGCAATTGCGGCTTCGTTGTCACAGTAAATAGGAGTTTTAAGAAACTGCAAACCGTAATCCACCATTTGTTGTTGAATCCAAAGTACTTGCGAACAGCAACTCGAGGCTGCAATGTACTCGGCTTCACAGGTAGATTGTGCTACGGAAGTCTGTTTCTTGCATTGCCAGGTGATTAACCTGCTCCCGAAAAACTGGCAACCAGCTGTAGTAGATTTGCTATCCTTGTCACAGCCGCCCCAATCTGCATCACTAAAAGATATGAAATCAAAATTATCATCATTAGGGTACCAAAGTCCTTTTGAGGGACAACCCTTCAGATATCTAAGGATACGCTTGACCGCCGTCAGATGACTTTGTTTCGGCTTCGATTGATAGCGGGCACAAAGACACGTTGCGTACATAATATCTGGTCGAGACGCCGTCAAATACATCAGAGATCCGATGATTGCTCTGTATGTAAAAGGATCCGTCAGCTCCCCCTTAGCATCCACTCCAATCCCGTGATTGGGTTGAATCGGGGTATCCATTTGCTTTGAGTCCTCCATCTGGAACCGGCTCAAGATGTCGGAGACATACTTCGTCTGGTGAATGAAGATCCCGTCGGGTCTTTGGTCCACCTGCAAGCCTAGGAAAAACTGCATCTCCCCCATTGCGCTCATTTCGAACTTTTCCTGCATGACAGATTCAAAATCCCTGCATAAAAGCTCGTTAGTTGAACCAAATATTATATCATCAACATATATCTGCACTAGAAGCAAGTCATCTCCCGTCTTTTTCGTAAAGAGGGTGCAATCAACGAGGCCGCGCTTAAATCCTTTGTTGATGAGGTATGTACTCAGCTCCTCGTACCACTGCCTCGGAGCCTGGTGCAAGCCATAGAGAGCTTTGTTCAACACGTAGACCTTATCCCGGTGGATTGGGTCCTCAAAGCCTGGTGGCTGCCCGACATACACCTCTTCCTTGACTTTCCCGTACAGAAATGCGCTTTTCACGTCCATCTGGTAAACTTTGAATTTCTTATAAGAAGCAAACGCAAGGAACATCCGAATAGCTTCGATTCGTGCTACCGGTGCATAGATTTCATTATAATCAATCCCTTCGATTTGATGGAAACCCTGCACGACCAATCTGGCTTTGTTCCGAACAATTACCCCACGATCATCCTTCTTACACTTAAACACCCATTTGGTGCCAATCTTCTTTCTATCCGGCGGCAAATCCGTGAGCGTCCAAACTCCCAATTTCTGGAATTGTAATAACTCCTCCTGCATAGCTTCCACCCAGGCATCATCCTTCAAAGCGTCCTTGTATGTCCTTGGCTCAACCTGCGACACATAACACGCAAACGACCAATCATTTTGACTACCAGATTGTTGAATTTTGGCATATAAAGCTAAAGCACCAAAACTCTCTGGCGTATTAACGCTTTTAAGCTGCCCTCTGGTCATAACACTACTTCCAGGATCACCGATAACTTGCTCCAGCGGGTGAATACGATGTATCCGAGATTCCGGATAATCAGGTACTTGCACTCCCGTCTGAACAGTCAAGTTCTCTACAGCATCCAGATCATGACCCGTATTTGATGATGAAGCCGCATCAGTAGTTGGAGTTGGGTTCACTGGCGGTGCCTCCTGTTCTTCAACTTGATCAAGAATAGCTTCTTCAAATTGTTCATCTTCAGATTCTGAAGTGTCTAATGAAGTTGAAGCCTCTTGAAATATCTCTTCTTCTTGTATAGGAGCATTGGTATCATTAGAAGCTGGTAGGGGGTTCACGGTGATCGGACGCACCAACGGTGAAGTTGTTGCATTTTCACACTCGTAAAGTAGTCTAATGACAGCTTCTTCAATCAAGCTATCTAGATTGAATGATTCAAAGAAATCTTTGTAATCAAACATCCAATCAGGACCCGTGCCTTGAATATTTTGAGTATAGCGTTGAACTTCCACGTTAGCCCAGTCTTCCACACGACGAGTTCGCTTGTTGTATACCCGTTTGAGTGGGGTTGCATATCCAACAAAGTAACCCTCCTCGGCTTTAGGACTAAACTTTTCGCTTGGATTCAACATAGTGCAAGGTGCCCCGAAAGGTTCTAGATACTCTAAGTTCGGCTTTCTTCGGTGTAACAGCTCATAAGACGTTTTACCAAACTTCTTCACTGTTAGAACCCGATTTAGTGTGTAATTTGCTGCATAAATCGCCTCATTCCAGAACATTACTGGAAGATTTGAATCAGCAAGCATTGTTCTAGCCGCTTCAATTAGAGTCCTATTCTTTCGTTCAGCAACACCGTTCTGTTGAGGGGTGTACGGAGCCGAATATTCATGATGTATCCCTTTGTTTTCACAAAGTTCATCCATCTTGGCATTTTTGAACTCCGTCCCATTGTCACTCCGAATTCTCTTTATCTTCACATTGTAGAGATTCTCCAATCGAGTGAACAGAACTTTTAGATTCATAAAAGTGTCGCTTTTATTCTGCAAACACATCACCCATGAAAATCTTGAGTAATCGTCAGTGACGACTAAACAATAAAGCTCTCCAAGATGACTATGACGCTTGACTGGTCCGAAAAGATCCATGTGCAATCGCTCTAGTGGCATCTCAACAGAGTTAACCTTTTTCACTTTGTGGGACTGTTTGTGCTGCTTCCCCTTTTTACAACTCACACACTTGTCATTCAAATGGAAATGTTTCACATTTACTCCCTCGACAAGTCCATTCCTCACAAGTTGATTCATTTTCTTCAGATGAATGTGCCCCATTCTTCGGTGCCACATTATCGATTCTTTCTCAGTCGCCTTGGACAAAAAGCATGTTATTTGCCCCTGTGATGTCATCGCCTTGGACATATCAAGAATGTATAGATTGTTGACGCGAGGTGCCTTCAACATTATCCACTCTTTAGGAATTGTAAAGCCCGGTTTCAAGATATAGCAGGATTTGTCATCAAAATGCACAGTAAATTTCTTGTCACAAATTTGACTGACACTCAACAGATTGTAATCTATCTGCTTCACATACGAAATCCGCTCGAAACTCACTATCCCATTGCTCACACTTCCTTCCATCGTGATATATCCGCCTTTGTTTCCCGCAAACGCAACATACCCTCCATTGATGTTCTTCACGTCGAACAACAACGCAAGATCCCCTGTCATGTGGCCTGAAGCTCCACTATCAACAATCCAAAGACTGCTAATAGGGCCAGCTGAAGCTCCCTGCACACAAAAAGTAAATCATTTAGTGCTTTCGGGGGACCCAAGCCTGAGTCTTGGGTCTTTCAACATCAGGTTTCACAATGACATTTTCACAAACATTTTTAACAACATTTTGATCAATCTTTTTCTGATTGCTCAAAATCGTTTCCTTTTTCTCATTCACTTTTGAAGATGAGGCTCCTGGAGTACCATTGGGTGTCCAAGATTGTTCAGTCCTTTTCAGGATACGAATCTGAGACTTTGGATTCTCAGTCGGTTTCTGAACATTGTTAGCAAAGGTAACTTTCTTGGTAACCTTATCTGATTTAACAGACTTAGGTCCAACATTCGATTTGACAATCGGTTTTGGTGCAACCTTTTGCCTATCAACTGTTGAGTTCACCACAGGCTTTCTCCACGAGTTTTCCATCGCAATCCGATTCCTTCTATCATAGTGCATTGGACGAGTGTTCCTCATTTGAAAATTGTTTTGATAATAAAACGGTTGTTGTTGTTGAGGAACAACTCTCCTATGAGGTGGCACATAATGATCAATCGGCTTTCGCATAGAATTCCTCACTTCAACTTCGTGCCTTTTGTGCCTTACATATGGGCACTGAGCAAGTAAATGCCCACGTTCCCCACACTTAAAGCATGCACGGTACTCTTCAAAAACATTTGGAGCATTTGGTTGAGCAAATGATCTAACAGGATATTGATCATTATACTGTTGCTTCCTTAAACTCTCAGGGAGTGGCCCTTTTGAGTAAGTAGGCTCATTGAAACCATTAGCTCTGTTTTTGGGTTTAACAAACTCTGTGACATGGACCTTTGGTTCTTGAGGAACATCCAAATACAACTTTTTCAACAAAGCTGGTGGAATTTCATTTGTTCTCTCATGCTTAGGGAACCAAATAGTACTTTCTTGCCAAATCTTTTCAATTTTAGCATAGTTGGCATTTTTAATTGGAAAGTCCTCGTCAGAGATGATCTTATCGGATCCTTCCATCCGATAAAACACCTTGACAGGTTTGTCACATTGTTCGTTTTTCTCATTCTTCTCAAGATCTTTCTTAGTCACATTAAGATCTTTCTTCACAACATTCTTCTCAGATTTTTCCACATGATGAACATTTCTCATTGGAACAATTTGAGATGATGAAACTGGTTCATTTGTAATGATGTGATTTTCTTTTGGAATATCACATACATTAACAGTTTGGTTATAACCAGTATCATCACTCTCTGAATCTGAGTCAACACTTTCAGCAGTAACACCCTCATCATTGATTCCCAAAATCGGTCTAACATCGGAATTTGGATCACCAACACTTGAAGTGTTAGATTCATTTTCCGATGCTGAGTCAGATTTTACCGAACTCTCCGGTGTCACTTGGTGACAATTGTGGTTTTCAAAAAGAACCGGAGATGGTACAGCCCGATAGTTGGTTGTTTTGTCATCAATGATGTGGTCTACCACATATGCAACATTCTTGTAGCTTTCCAACTTTTTGTTTACTTTTTCAGCAAAGCATTTGATGGCGGCCATTTCTAACTTGGTGTTTTCAATTTCATTGATGTAATTGTTTATTGCCAATTGTTTTAATGACAAAGTGTTTTTCAAGTCAGAAATGTCCTTTTTGTAGCCATCTAACACTTTGTTAAAAGCATTCAACTCTTTGCGAGTAGATTGACTGTTCATGATAGCACTATCACGTTGAATACGGAGTTGTTTTACCTCCTCAGTCAATCTATCACAAGCACCACAATATTTTTCACTAGTATTGTCAGTACTACAAGCAGAACTTACAGGTTTTGGCGGGTCAGTCATGGCCATCAATGCGAAATGAGCTTCCTTTCCTGCAAAGAATCTGGAATAATCAATCTTTGTGAAAGCATCATCTGCAATGCACGACTTCCTAGTCATCAGAAAATCTGCTTCTGCAAGTAACTGATCAATATCTTCATCAAGAGCATTAACACTAGCTTCTGTATCCGAGTCACTGTCTGAATCAGAATAAACCGATTCACACTCCTCAGGAATGTCAGAAACAGTATCAATCACAACTCCTGAATTAGTCTCTTCAATTTCAACCTCAACATTTACTTCAGAATCAACTTTAACAGGTTCAAAATCTCCATCCATCTCAGCCTCAGAATCATCACTATCAACCTCAGTTTCAACCTTCTCCTCTACCGTCACAGAATCTTCAAGATCAACCTGATAGGCAACACACGCCACATTTCCCCCAGTGGTTATCTCCTCAACACCTATCTGAATGCTCGACCAGTCAAACCTTTCATCTTGTTGGGTAACCAATGCTTGATTGGTATTCTGTTGTTCAGCTGGTGTAGTGATTGGTATGACTGTTCGGTTAGTATTGTTTGGTGTTTGGTTTTGTGTCTGGTTTGGTGTGGTTGGTTGTCTATTTTGGTTGTTGTTAAAGTTGTTTTGACGGTTTTGGTAGTTGTTGTTGTTTTGGGAAGAAACTTGGTTTTGGTTCTGTTGTTGACGGTTCTGATAAGTAGCATTAAATGGATTCCTGTTGCCTTGTTTTGATGGTTGAGTGCATTCACGTTTAAAGTGACCTTTACCTCCACAATTAAAACAAGTCACTTTCTCCTTATTGAACCCGTAGGTTGTATTAGGAGAAGTTCCCAAGTCAGTTCTACCTGTTTTCTCAATAAACTCAGTTGCTCTTCGCATAATGCTCGCAAAGGCCCATTGGATGTCAATGAGTTCCATCTCTTCCTTGTCAATTTGTGCGTAGTCTTCATTGGTCAAGTTGTTATTACCAATTTGACTAGCAACTAATCCATTATAGGAAGAAACCATTGCAGAGACTAATGCAATGTGTTGCTGAGCAACTTCAACTGTCACATTTCCAAGATTGGAAGTCTCTAAAACCACAGTTGGTTGATTAGGTTGGTTCATTGGTTGTGGTTGAGTTTGACCAGCAGTGTAAAAAGCTGCTTGTTGTTTTGGTGAGAATGGTGGAATGTATGAATATTGATATGGAACTTGTGGTTGTGGTTGTGATATAGATGAAGCTTGTTGATGGTAGTTAATGATGGGTGATTCTACAGCATTGGATATACAAGCAACATGTGGTGTAACTAGCCCTCCAGAACTTGTGCTTGCTGGAACTAAAGATCCTCCAAAGTATAAGTTTGGATTCTGAGGAATCTGTGCTCTCCTAGCTTTTCTCTTCTCTTCCAACTCTTTGTTTTCCAGCTTCTCAACGAACTCTTGAAGAGACCAATACTGAAAAGCATCCTTTTCCTTCAGAACATCCACATGCTGATCCCAGTTTGGTGGTAAAGCTTCAGCAAACTTGTCCACCTGTTTAGCCATAGGGATCTGTACACCATAGCTAGACAATTCAGATATTAAATGGTTATATCTAGGAGTTAGTTCTTTCAAAGTTTCATTTCCAACATAAGAAAAATTCTCAAACTCCTTAACAAGCTCTTCCATCCTCAAATTCCTAGTCTTCTCATTTCCATCATGCTTCCTTTTAAGCATATCCCACAAAGCCTTCGAAGTTGTGCACGTCCCAAACTGATGCAAAAGATCATTTGTAATAGCTTGCGTCAGTTGAGAGAACGCCTTCTTTTCCACAGCAAACTTTTTCTTCTCATCCTCCGCCATGCTCTCCAATGGCACTGGTTCACCCGTGTTCTCCAGAACTGGTGGTGTGTATCCTTTAGCTATCATGTTCCATGCTTCAGCACCTTCAACTCCCATGCCTTCCAAGTGTATCTTGAACTTTTTCTGCCACTGATTGTATTCTTGAATCTCCATGAGCTTCGGTGGCCGAGTCCCGCTACCTGAAGACAAATCATTAATCATTGTGGAAATAGCATTAGTAGTTTGAGTGTTTACCACCGCTGCTGCTACTCCCCAGTAGTCAGACTGTGGTACTGTAGGTGCACTCTGAGTCATGTAGTTAACCGGCTGCGAAGACTGTGTGCTCGTCTTCTGTGCTGCCACGGTCCATGGGTCCATCACCTGCTGTTGTGGTTGTGTAGTTGCTGGTGTAGGAGTAGTCTGATAACGCCACATAGTCACGCACTTCGAAAAATTCAACACTTAGAAAAATTTTCAAAAACTGTCCTAGGTTCGCCCAGAATGTGTTCAGGTTCGTCCCCTTTTGGTGCAGGTTCGCCCAAAAACAGACAGCCGAATGTGAAAACTCACCAGAAAGTAAAGACACACTAACACGTTCTACGTTCGCCCGAAATTAACTAGGTTCGTCCGTTATGTTTTTACCTTCGTACCCCCGATCTCTCGAAGGTAAAAAATTAGACCCGAATGTAAAACTTTAATGTGAAAAACACTACGTTCGTCCGAAATCAACTACGTTCGCCCGAAAATCTACACTCCTTCGACCTAAAACACTCACGTTCGCCCACTAACCTCAGGTTCGCCCATATCTGAACTTTTGAAAAACGGTTACACTTTGAAAAACGGTTATTTTGATTTCTGATTTTCAAAAGTTTGTGGATTTGATTGATCTTGATCAGGTTATGCTTCGGAGATGATTTGGAACAACTTTAATACTTGGAATTTTGAATTTTAACCATAAAATCACCTCTAATTCTTTCAAAAACACACAAAAACCATTTTTAGTTGAAAACAGATGTGAATTGATGAAAATTATGTCTAAATCAGCTCTGAGTTTATCAATTTGTTGTTGTATGATCCTCTACGCTCTGATACCACTTTGTAGAGGACGGAATTTGACAAAAACACAGGATTATATGATCATACAAGTTGCTAAACCAGGTGCGGAAACCCTAGCTTAGAACAAACTGATATAAACTCAATCAAAACACAATCAAGATCATTTTAAATGCTTTTCATAGATTAACTTGTTCAAATAAACCTTTACAGACTGATAACAGTTAATCTAGACCTCAAACAGACAATCTCAAACCTCTCAGGAACACACACACAAAACACACACTCTCTATGACTCGTTATACATTACAAAAACTTGAAATCTATTTATAATAGCTGTACGTTCGCCCAGATGAACTGGTCGAAGGTAACAGTTTTCCACATTCGCCCAGTAGAACTGGTCGAATGTGTTCTTCTGTGCATTCCTGTTCTTCATTCGTCCATGTCACTTCTTCCTTCGCCCACTCTTAATCTCCTTCGCCCCTTCTGATATTCATTCGCCCATTAACACATGTTAGTATCTAATCATTAGTCGCAAAACGGCATCTACAATTCCAACTCAAGATATGTATTAGATCATATCATTGAGAGTCAGTTCACAGAAAAATCTAGGAATTGGGTAGGTGACAATGCAATTCCTCCTCCTCTGCATGACAATTACTTAAAGTCACCATATGAGATAGATCTCACAAACTTTGTTGTCACAACACCACTTGTTGTTGAGCCATCTGAGATAAAGGAAACTGAGATTGTTAAAGATGAGAATTATGCGTTGGTTGAAACAGAGTATGAAGATTCTGATGAGGAATTTGAGAGACCGGGTTTAAGATTAAAACCAGTTATTCCACTTGAGAATCACATTGAATATGATCTTGAACCCAAGGTAAAAAAGTAGCATGGTAAACCTCAATAGGTAAAACCACAAGTTGTTCCTACGAAAACTCATCAGAATCAACAAAATCAATCTAAGAAAATGAATTGGGTTCCAAAGAAAAAGTCTAGGAAAAACAAGTCAGTTCCTAAGACTAAAGAAGTGAAGTTTGTCAAATCTAGGGGTACGGATTAGGTGCAATATTTCGAAAATCATTTGAATCTTGCTTACTTCGAACAAAAAGATCAACGATTTAATGCACCTTGATATAATGACCATGAAGCATCTTCTAGTACCACTAGATTTGGAAGCTCTAGCTCGAGATCATATCAGTATAACTCGGGGTATTCACAGTATGCACCTCAATACTTTGAAGAGTGGAGGTCATGCTTTGAATGCAACGAGGTAGGACACATTAGATCTCATTGTCTCTATCTGAGAATGATGAAGGCTAGCACGAATGAACCCCCGAGAAACAACAACAAAAATTATTTTGGCTCTCTGATGTGTCGAGATTTTAACATGTTTTATGCACATATTTTCACCCGTTTTGTACCCAAAATCGTGCTTTTATCTTAGTTTTACCATGATTTATCTTTCTTTGTTGATAATTGCAGAATTTGAGGTCGAAAAGTGAAAAGAAGGGAAAAACGACACAAAAAGGCAAGGAATTGAAGACTTAGAAGTTGTGTCAGATGCAGCACGGTCGTTCAACTGTCCCGGGTCAACAAGTCAATATTTCCAAGTCAGCAGCATGCAAAAAGTCAATGTTACTAACCTGCACGGCCTGCACACCACTGTGCACGGCCGTGCACCTTGATACGTGCTCCCCAAGGCTTCAACCGACCAAGACTGGCGGTGTACTGACCTGCATGGCGTGCCACCCACTTGGCACGGGCGTGCAGGACCTGAAGCCCAACAGATTCATCGCGAAAGGACTACCAACTGTCGAGCAAGGGCGTGCCACATCAAGATGCACGGGTGTGCAGGGCCTGATTTGTCTATAAATAGAGACCTCCACTCCACACTTTGATCATCCCATCCTACTCCTAAACCTCCACTTTCTCCACAAAGTATCAGCCATCTTTGGGACTTGTAGGTGTTGTTTGGAGCTTGGGATCACTCCATAAACACCACACTTCATAGAAACAAACCGAAATCACCCAAAACCACTAGAAATCTCCACACAACCCTCACCTTGTTTTGTACACAAAACCAACCTTGTGAGCTTGTCTTATCAACCATGCTAGGCTAGATTTCTCTTGGTGTTGCTAGGGTAATGATGGAACTTGGTATGGAATAAATAGTTTATTTATGTTTAAAGTGCTGTTTTGTGTTCTTAACAATTTTATCTACTAATTATTTGTTTGATGAATTAAATAATTAATCACTTAGTATTTGGTCTTGTGAGTGCTTTGATAGAAAGTTGAGGGACTTATAAGTGTAACCGTGAAGTGTAAAAACCCGCGCACTTGTAAACTAACCTTAACTCCACATGTAAATATTAGCCCATTTGTTTTTGGAAACATTCACACTTTATGGCTTAATCCTCAGCTATCAAAATTTCACTTAGGTTCGGTACGATCTTTATACTTAGTCCTAGTGATAAGCCGGTCTATGTGATAGCTTTGGCGCAACCCAAGAATTGGTGAACCCGTGATGGATAGAAAACGATCTTTATTTTCTTCCATTACTATATTGCCACACAATTAGTAATAGGCCAATCACTTTTTGAAAAATTAATTAATTCTAGTAGGGGATGAGTGTGAGTGGACCAAGCCACAACTCCCCTATAACGTCAAGTGGAAGCTTGTTTGGCCATGCTCCGGCGCCGGTAAGTTATGTGACACCCGGCAAACTCAGGTTGGTAACGTTGGTCAAGTTAAAGTCTACCTTAGCGAGTCACGCATACATGATACTTAACCAGGTCGGTTGAGCCGTGTTATGGTTCGGGAGTCGTTACAACGGTCTAGAGGGTCATTAGATGTCGGTCCATAACCATGGGTACAAGGATTGACGATTCGCAAAATCGCCGGATTTTTAGTACACACACAAGTCTCGAGTCCCGGGAATTGGTGAACGAATGTGAACATGTTTGTTTTCATGAATTATGTGGTTATAATCTTTATGTGACTTGTCGGTATGTGAATACGTGTTTATACGTGTTAAAACGATGATTACACGTGATTGCATGACATTATAGGTGATTACGCATGACTGGGGGCGAGTAGGAGCCCTAATCGCCTGACATAGGGGGCGATTAGGCATTATTGAGGGCGATTGGGCCCTAATCGCCTATAGCTATAGGCGATTAGGAGCCCTAATCGCCTGAACTGCTGCGTAATCGCCTGACGTGTTTTAAACGACTAGAAACGCCTATAAATACCACCCTTGACTTGTAAAACACCATTTGTGCAACCCTAGCCGTCCCATAACCTATCCCAACTCACAAACACCCTCTGTAACACGTTTTTGCATCAAGACACACATTTCCAAGCCTTACACCTCATTTTCTTACAAATCTAAGGTGTGTTCTTCATCCTTAAACCTTTGTATATTGTTGTTTTGTTCCCTAAAGGTCCAGACCTGATTTCTAAACTATTGTGTCTTTGAAAACCTATTAAAAACAGTTTTTAAACAAACCCAAACCTTCATGCATGTTATATGTGTTGTATTTGTATAAAGGTAGGATTTTTATGATTGAAACATGATTATTCTTTTGTTATGAATATGTTTCTGATTTAAATGGGTTATTATGATGTTAACTTAGGAGTTTGGAGGTTCATAGTTGTGTATTGTTGATGTTTGGTGTTTTGACCCATTTGAATGATTTTGAAGGATTAAGGATGATATGATGTGTTTTGTTGATTATATGACGTTAGGGTTTGCTTTAGGATGATGCTAGAACGGTAGGATATTATCGGACAACGTTGTTATGTGATGAAATATGGATATTTGCTATTTAGGGTAAGTTTTGCATGTTGATGTGATGTTTACATGATAAGTATGCTATTTTGGGAAAACGTTCGCATTCGGGACTGTTAGAATAATGATAATTTAGGGGTTTTGCTTGGAATAAGTTTGTTAATGTGTTGGGACTGATATTTGGTGTTTCCACACATTTCGGATCTGTTTTGGAGGGTTAAACGCGCGAAAAATCGGAACAGACCTGCAGGGGGCGATTGGGGATCCTAATCGCCTATGCTGAAGGTGATTAGGAGCCTAATCGCCTATATAGCATGTCTTATAGCCCTAATCACTAGTTAAACCCTATATAGCATGTCTTATAGCCCTAATCACTAGTTAAACCCTATATAGCATGTCTTATAGCCCTAATCAGTAGTTAAACCCTATATTGCATGTCTTATAGCCCTAATCACTAGTTAAACCCTATATTGCATGTCTTATAGCCCTAATCACTAGTTAAACCCTGAATTGCATGTCTTATAGGCCTAATCGCCTATAGTTGAGGGCGATTAGAGCCTAAATGCCTTCACTGAAGGCGATTACACCTCCTAATTGCTAGTTGACTTTCCTAATTGCTAGTTGACTTTTCCTAATCGCGTGTACTGCTGTTGTAAGTGTATTTTGACATTCCGAGACCCGAGTTGACACCTAGGAACATGCTAGAAACCCCGTAACATGCCTAGCAACATGGTAACACGTGCTCGGACTTATTTATGCGTTATTCAAACTACATGCTAGACTTGGTGAACTTTTACACGTGTTAAGTGTTGTTTGCATATATTGTATGATACATTGCGTGAGGGTAACACGTGGGGCGTCGGGTCACCAATGGGATGTCGAGTCTTGTCATGTGTGGTCAGTTAAACAGTCAACACGTTTTCAAAACAACTTGGTTATGGTCTGGACATACAGGGACTAGTTAACCTACGGGTTATTAGTCTATGTACTTATATTTGTCATACGTTAGGTCACCACTATACGGGACTAACATAGCTTACTGGTTTTAAGCACTTACAAGTAACGCAACCTAAGGTGAGTTCACGGACCCTCTTTTATATATTTTTCTCTCGGGGGAGAAACATGCCACACGATTTAACAAAACTCAACGTTTATGTATAAACATGTAACTCTTTTGGGAACGCAACACTCGTTATAAACACGCAACTCTTTTGGAATGTAACTCTTATCAACGCGCAACTCTTTTGAAATGCAACTCTTATGAACACGCAACTCTTTCGAAACACAACACTTTTGATACGCAACACTTTTGATTACTACACGACGAAACACGGAAGTCCCTGGGGGAAACCATGAATGTGCTGGGCACAACAAGGAAATGTGGATAGATCTATTGGGCCTGACAAACCCCACCCGTCGGCTGGGAGCCGGGCGGGTGCATATTGTCTCTATACTTTGGCAACATTAGCATCTCAAACACGGGCAGCAACACAAGAAACGCTGTCAGTAATGGTTTCAGCATCACAGTCGTGGGAGCTGTAAGAAACGCTTATTAGTTTATTTAATGCATCTCATGATATGGTATTTTGTGATCAAACTGTCAACGCATGGAAACTAATTGTAAACTTAAACCTGTGAACTCACCAGCATCATATGTTGACGTCTTTTTTTGGCATGATTTCTCAGGTCGCTAAGGTAGCAGCATCGAGTTTAGGCGCACGCGTCTGCACGACGTCTAGTTTAGGCTTCATGGTTTTGATTGTCGAACAAGTTTGGATACTTTTGGGTTTCATTTTGTAAAACAATGCTTCCGCTGTTATGTCAAATGGTTTAAACTTGTGTTTTGAATTTACATATGTCTCATATAGTGTTGTTTATTGTGACCGTTGACTTGGATCCTGGTATGTCACACGCCTCGCGGTAGAACTCCGCATGTGGAAATTTGAGGGTGTGACAAGTTATCCTAAAATAAACTAGTAGTTAAATGTCAATATTGCAATTTTGGGAGGTGATCCATCCCCCACTGTTGAGAGGTGAGCTTACCAGACCTGGAAGACCCTCAAAATAACATTAAGAACACAAATAGTTTTTGTAGTTGAGCGGTGATGCGCTCCTCGAACACACCACTTAAACAAGAGTCTACTATTATTTCATACCAGGCAACATCAGATCCCGAAGCAACACCTTTGTTTTGCTATTGATTTCTCTTACAGTTTACATCTCTCTTCTTCTTTTCTTCTCACACTTTAAAAAACTATTTTAGTAATTTTTAGGAAGATGAGTAGTAAAAATTGTGTCCTTGGATTCGATACTCGGTACTTGCTCATTTCTATACTGCTCATGATAGGTACACTTGCCTGTTGTGTGGGGTTTAGAACTTTAAGCAACTATTGTTTTAAACTATAAATTTTAAACTTGAAAGTGTCACACTATTGTTTCCGACTAAATTTCCTTTTTCACCAAGTTGTTGGTACTCACGTTGGGAACTTGCCTTTTTAAAAGAAAAGAAGTTTTAGTCTTTAAAACCCCACGTTATCACTCTCCAAACCAAAATTTTTATGATCATTATTATCAAAATGAGAGACCGAACCCCTTTAAGAGAAAACAAAGAATTGTTGTTGAAAATCCAAAGCCTAAAACTGAGAAGGTTGTAAAATCTAAGCTCTAAAAGCCCAAGGCAAACCCTAAGGCTAGTGCAAAGGAAAACCCAAAGGCACAACCTACAGCGAAACCCAAATTTGCAAAACCAAAGGTTTCCAAAGATAAAATTCAGCAGGTTTGGAGACTCAAATTAGTAAATTCATTTGATGGTTCAACATCAAGCGATCCTACTCCTACTCCTCATAGTAGGTGGATGGAGTCACCTATGATTGATGACCTAGGCCGACCAAAGACTATCAAGGCCTGGTCCCCCTCCAAAACTAATATTTGAACAAGTGTGCAGGGTGTTCCAGGAGGAACTATCAGCAGTCATTTGATTGTTGACAATGGGGCATCTTAGCACAAAATAGGTGAAATATCGATCTGGTAAATTGATTAGAACATCTTTGGAGGATATGTAACCTTATCTAATCAAAAGAGGGAGTTTGGTGTGAAAGAGAAGAAGAAGAACAACAAAAGAAAGAGAAAATGTCTAATGAGATTAAATTCATGACCCAGTGTTTTGACTTAACAACGGGTATCAGTAATGAAAAAGAGTGGATTGTGTGGTTGCTGTTGAACGGTTCCATCACTATCTAAAGGGTTATCGACTCAAGGTCTATGGTACCCTAATGGCGATAAGATGGATCGTGTTGACCTTAGTGATTCTGTCAATGGTGGTTACAAAGTCGAAGCTAAATCCACAACAGGTGGATATCAGTTCATAGGAGGTCGTCATGTGTGTTTGTTGCAACCTACGAAGCCGAATCAGGTAGCTACATTAAGATGTTGTTTCTAGGTTTTTTGGATACGTCAACACATACATGACTACGGTTTGCATTTTCTTATCACCTCCATATTTTGTTGATAATGTAAATTCCATAGCCTAAAAATCTAATGATTACTATTGTCCACACTAACTACCAATTTGCCAAAAATTTTACCAAATCATTTGATAAATCCAAATTTGACTATCTTTGAAAGGTAAAAGGCATTTTGGGAAATCTGAGTAAACCACATCGGAAAATTAGCTTTTGTTTTAAGTTTTTCTATCATAAATTTGAATCTTAGGGGGAGAAATTTCTAGAAAAACACAAAAAGACAAAAATATCAGAAAAATCAAAAATGAGTTTTTGTTGTGATAAAATGATAGTACATCAGTGGACTGTCGATTTCCCTAAACTTTAATTGTAAATGATAATGAGTCTTACAAAGACGTTACACCGGTAGGCCTGAAATCATTTCAAAGTTGGCATGGTGATATAAAGATTAACAAATTTAAGTCGAGTGGTCATCCCGTGGCATTAACATATGGTCTTAGTAACAAAATCTCAATTGATGGGTTGCCAAAATCTGAGGTTTCGAGTCTTTAAGCTAGTGATACATCCGGGAAGAACTGGTCAAATCTTGGATTCCTTGAATTCCGATTGAATCGATCAGGTATTCTTCAAAGTGCTAAAAGAATCATCTATGCCAAACCTTTATTCTCACACATCAATAAAAGAATATTAGCTGAGCAATGCGAGCATCTGTCGTCTCTAGCTATTCGTACTGGAACACCATTGTGCATACGTAGTGTACTATAGCTAATCCTGACGCTTCAATGGGATAGTGACCTGGATCAGACCCACCCCACTAAGCTAGGTTTGTAAATCAGCGACACGTACTATAATGAATAAATACTGACCATATGGCGATTGTTCATTGGGATAGTGACTTGGATTGGAGACGCCCTCTAAGCTAAGTATGGGAAAAAAATGGTTTCTGGTATCTGCCCAACCCTAACCGAGATTGAAGTAATCTCGTGTCTTGTAAATGGATGATCATAGCTTAGTCACCCGTTATGACGAAGCTTTGCGCAATGTTTGATACGGGAATATATCGTGTGCATGGGGACCATAGACCGCAAGTCTAAATCTTACCAATTAACCGTATTTAAAGTGTCGGCGAGTACTTTTGATTTTCTAGGGTTAAATGAATCCCATATTGGTAAACGTTTATTTACTGATTATCCAAATTCTAACTAACTGAACAACGGTTATCATGACAGATCTGAATATTGATACGATTCTCTTATGAGCAAGCTCGCAAAAATATTATCTGTGAATATTAGTTTGCTGCTTTAAAGTTCTTATTTTTGAAAAATCAAAAATCCAAAAAGATTTTAATTTCGATTAACCGATGGTTGAATACTAAATTCTTCAAGTGGAATCTCATATCCGAAGCCGAAACACAATAAAATAAAGTTTTTCAATATTCAAAGGTCAAAATGTAACTTTCATAAATCAAAGGGTTAAAATTGACATGTTTGAAAGTTTAGGGTGAAGTTTAAAAAGATTCGAATGGTCAGGGCGGAGAATGAGTCATTTCTCCAAATGGTGGTAAAAAAAAGGACAATTATTGAAAGTTTATTGAATGATTAACTTCAAGAATATCAAATTTTGATTAAGTCTTGATTATTTGTCATTTTTAATACAAGTTGTAGTTTGTGTGCAGTTTTTATTATTTTTTTATGCAGGATAAATCACAACGCGTGTGCTCAACATTATTCATTGATATGTCTTGATGCTGAACAAGACCCGAACCTGAACAACAAGATCATCCTAAACAGCAAGAACCCGGTATTCCATCTTTAGAGACTAGATCGTGGTAGAGCTCCGCCAATTGAAGCTGAAGAAGATGTGAATCGAGAAATGAAAGTGCACGACCGTGTAGGTTCTGGTGGGTCAGACTGGTCACGAGAGAAATTCAAATAGTGTCTTCTAGACGAGCACGCCCTGCCCAAGACGAGCACGGCTGTGCACCTGTCTGAGGTGACGGTTTTCAAACCTGTCAAAATTCCCATGAAATTTTTCGCAAATTTTTTTTACCACATTACGTTCTTAGCACTACCCTAATCATTCCCCTAAAGTTTCAAGCAAATATTCAGGCTAGAGAGGCTAGAAAACTAAGGTTTTTCTCAACAAACAATGCTACACAAAAACTCAAGAATCTGGACAGATCTGGATATAAAAATACTTAAAAGTTGTTAGAGAGTGTTTATACATGCCTTAGCTTGAATATTTGGGCCTGGAATGGAAGAAAATGGTGGATTTAAGGGGGTTAGCGACGGGTTCGCGAGTTGGGGAAGAAGGAGAATGAGTTTGAAAAGTCAAAAGACCCTTCAAATACTAATCAGACCCGTCTCTAGGTTGAGCACAATCGTGCCACATGAAGTGGCATGGGCGTGCAACTCAGTAAACTACCCGTTTTTCTCATTTTTCAATTTTTAAAGGTCCAGTTTTTAAATTTTTAATTGGATTTCTCCAAAATAACTTTTAAAACCCCATTTTAAGTTCGAAAACAGTTTAAGTTTTAAATTTTTGAAAAACTTTCCCCCGGCTTATTCTCCAATTTTCCTTTACTTACCTGGCGATCCTCAATGAATGACAAACCTCTCTCCAACAAAAATAAAGAAGAAACAAAAACCCTCCAAAAAGAAAGTTGATGAAATTGGTGGTCTCGGTTTCCTTTACGGGAATTCTCCAAGGTGGTCAATCCGGAAGTAAACCTGCAAAGAAAAACTAAAATAACCGCAATCATAAAAAATAAAGCAGAAATAAATGAAAAAGAAAAATAAAGAAGACCAAAAATAAAAAGAAAAATAAAGTGAAAATAAAATGAAAAATAAAAATAAACCGATCAGCCAAGTGACTTGGGTTTTTCTTTGGAAATCATTGTGTTCCCCGGCAACGGTGCCAAAAACTTGATGCGTTTGGTTTTAGTAATTTTAAAAGATATCACTTCCTCGGTGCCAAAAACTTGATGTTTTAAATTCCAAAACATTGGTTTTGGGGAAACGACTGATTTTTATTAAACCTTTTAGACAAGTTTTAAATTTATAAGTAAACGATAGTCACTCAGAAACTAAAACCAACACATAGGCAGAGAACCTGACGTGTATAATATAGGTTTCTAGGGTAAATACCGAGTATCGTATTCCAAAGAACACACTTTCCCCTACTCAACCTTTTATCAATTAACTGATCGAGTTTGAAAAGAAAAATAAAACGGAGGGGTTTTAAGAAAAATGGTTTTAAAAAGGTTTTGGGTTTGATAAAATAAAAGGATAAAATAGTAGAGATAGCGAATATGCACATCTCGTGGCCCTCCGTATAAGACTATAAGTAGTTAAATTTATTATTAAAATTAATATTTAAGATTAATTATTTGTGAGGAGGACAAGAGTGATCTTAAAGTGTTGACTCCTTGATAGGGAAACGGGGCCACTACTGAGTAGTATGCTAAACCTCCCAATGTGCGTCCGCACGAAGGTACACTGACTGAGCCCTGCATGTAGCAGGCTTTCGAAACCGCGGTCAAGTCTCTGGTCCTCAAACTCATTTTCTTCTTGTAATGGAGGCTTCACTTCCGACCTGGAACACCGTACACCTCCCTTAGCTCTTGCTTTCCTTGCCGAAGGATCTCTTCTTACAGTCAGTCCCGACGACATCGTATCCCCTAAGTAGGTACCGAAGGATCTCTCTTACAGTTAGCCCAAACGACATGTATCCCCAATGGTTAACGGATTCGTACTAGCGAGACCTAGAAATAGAATTCTTGTTTTATTTATCTTTAAAGTGACACTTTAATATTTAGTGATCAATTAAATATAAAATTGGTTTGATGATTGATGTTTAATTAACCCAGCCCATAACCTCCCAAGCTGAATGAAATCCTTGACAAAGGTGGAACATAATTCCAAAATGTGTAATCCGAAGATCACTGGTGCACCTGTAGGGAATCCTCCCTTTACCAAGAAGATCATTCAATCATCTGGTAAGTGCCAGAAATGTGTCACTCAGATCTTGTCCACTTCAGAAACTATTGCTTAGAACCCGGTTTGGATATCAGAAGCCCGAAGGATCTGTCTCACTACCGGTTTCCTCGCCCTAGATCTAGCTCGAGACTACCAAAAGTTGATTATACCTCTAGTTAGTTTGTTAATTAAGTTAGGGTTGATTTTAGTTTATCAAATTAATCATCATTTGAACCTGTCACAAGATAAATAAACAAGAATTAGAAAGAAGATAACACAACAAATAACTAAAGATAAACTACTAACAATAATAATAAAAGTCTACAAATCGAAGTGGGTTCGGGAATAATAGAAAGATACGACCATAAGAATGATCAACACATGAACATGGCTGCTCATAGACAAGCCTTCCATCTCCTAGTGCTATGTATCTAGTATCATCCTCATGACCCTCGATGTTTTATTGCATATGCTACTCTACGATCTCATGCTTGACCAATATGATCAAGGTAGGACGAGGCCTAACCTTGGTGGGTGTGTTAGGAGTGCCCTAAGGCCTTCCACAGGACCCCAAGATCTCTGGAAGACTCTTGAAAGTCGACCCAAAAGGGCACAAGACCAAGTGAAATGGTATGGAATGGGATGTCACAAATGGAGGGGGGCTAGCTTGTTATTTATAGACCTGCCAGGGCAAGCACGGCTGTGCTTCAGGAAGTGGCACGGCCGTGCCAAAGCCCATCGTACGTTCTGTTGGCTGCAGTTCTGTCTTGTCTATACTGTTTGTCTCAAGCACGGGCGTGCCATGTGCATGGGCACGGCCGTGCAGGCTTCTCCAGCAAGTTTCCTTGTTTCCCAAGTTGGCTGCGTTATTTTCTAGCGTGCAAGGCCTTCGTGCAAGTGGGCGTGTTTGGTCTGTCCTGGACAGGTTTTATCACTGTTTAAGTCTCAGAAGGGTCTTCAAACATACAGGGAACATGCCACAAGTCTCGTATCCTCAGGTATCTCTAGTTTTTGCCTGAAAATCTCTTGTTTCCGACTTGGAGCTCCAATTTCCTGAAAAACACAAATAGGAACGAATTAAGTACCCAAAATTCATAATTTAAGCTTATATATATCCTATTATGAGACTGATTATGCATGTTTTATATGTTAATTATGTGATACATCACTAGTCACGCCCACTATGGGATTTTTGACTTGAAAAGCACGGGAAAAGCAGACAGTTTGCCCTTTCTCATATTATAGTATATTAATTTTTATGCTATCTCATAACACACATTTTGTCAATTCATATTAGATTTATGTATCTTAAGAAACTCTCGATGTATACCCTGGTATATAAATATATCCATTTGTGTTCAAAATTATTAGCACATCTCACTAAATTTGTTTTCCCAGATCTCGATAGGGTGTTGCACTAACGACAAAGTCTTCATATTTATTTAGCAAAGATTAAAATAAGAAATAAAAACCTTCTTTTTAATACTTCTTAAGTTCTTATAACTATTTATGTGAACAAAATGTTTAAAATGACATTTCAGAATCGTTTTAAGTGAACAAAAAGTAATTTGAACCACGATAATATGATGCTGCACTTGTATTCTTTATATGTCTATCAAAGTTTAGCATCATTTTATATTTTCGAAACTTATAGCAAAATCTAAAAGTATTTATCAAAATAGTATACATCAAAGTATTTATGTTCACAATAGTCATGATAGGAATCGAAAATATAAAGAGATACTAAATAGGAAGGTGGCCGCCTGTGACTGACAAATGCACAGCAAATATTGTACCAACATATCTTGGGTGTCAATCTCCCCAGGCCCCGTCTACCACTATATAGTTTTAGTTAAATCAACAAATTATAATATTTTAACATTTTCTTCATTTTTCTATTCATATTTCAGTTCAACACTTCAATCTGTTCCTTGCTGCAATGATTGCTCTAAATATATAAAATAAAATAATAGAGGTGTATCTTGTGGCTAATAAATATTGAATGGTGATGTGAGCGGGGCTTTCGAGGAATACAAATAACCTCTGGTTTTTTTTTTCTTCAGATTTGGCGAGCATCCGGAATAACTAGCGAATTACAACTCTATATATTGTACCGCAATTGGTGCATTGATCTTTGCAGCGTTAATGTTTTTTGTTGGTTGGTTTATGAAGATCCAAAAGCTAGTACTTACCTCGTTAGCAAGGTTGAAGATGACTAACTTGATAAGATCTTATGGAATTGTACCTGCAAAACTAGCAAACCATTAGGCTCGTCACAGGGGGGCAGGGAGGGCCTCTCTGTGACTACCCTCCGACATGAGGATAAGTATTTGTTTAGTGAGAGAAAGAGAAGAGAGAGACAGAGGGAGGTTCGGAGTGTGTGTGAACGTAGCTTACTTGTACTTTTGAGGAGGTATTTATACTAGTCAGAATAATCGTACTTTCTTCCGTCCTAGATGTACTAACCCTCAGAGCCTTTGACCTCCGGTCTTAATCTTGGTGTACTTGAGGGTTCGGGTCATGATGAGTCGCGTCACTTTATGAAGAGCCGCGACTTACGGGATCATGATTCGGAGGTGAGGTTCTATACCTCTTCATGTCCCCTTAAGTCCATAAGTTAGTTTATAACTTAATGGAATTGGTCGATCCTCGTTACTGCTTACCAACTGTCTTTGTGGTCGCAGCACGTAGACAGGTCCTTTGCCATGTGTTCTGGATGGGACGTGGCGGTTGCCTCAAGATTTTCTCCCATCCCTTTTTACTGCTGTAATCACTCCTTATGATCAATCGATCCCATGTTTCATCCATCCCTTTACAGGTTCGTTCCTTCTTCCTTCTCTTTCAAGATTCTATTTTTTCTATTGGTTTATTATGGGGAAAGGTAATATGGATGTCAGTTTCTCCACCTTATCCAAGAGTAAACTCGATAAATTCTTGGGAGATTATAGGATACCTTTAGACTTGAACCCAAAACTCCCGGCCCATGATCGTTCCATCTACCCTCCCCTCGCTGGTAAATTTGCATTTTATACACGAGTGTGTGATTTTGCTAATTACCGAGTTCCTATGACAAAATTTTTGTTTAAGGTTCTCTTGTTTCATGGGGTTCATTTTTCTCAGATGAACCCTTTTAGTTTGGGGAGGGTTTGTCATTTTGAGTTGAAGTGTAGGGCTTTGAAGTCGAAGCCTGATGTTGGTGTGTTTCGAGCTTTCTACAAGTTGAATCAGGCGGGTGACTGGTTCACATTCGAGAAGAGGAGGAAGAAGCCAGAGTGTCATGGTAAGGACACCTCTAGCTTAAAGAACTGGAAGACGCAGTTCTTTTGGCTAGATGATAGGTGCCGACCGAAGGAGATGGTGTCTTTATGGAGGAAGGAATTTGAGTCCACTGTATAGGAACTTACAGCCGATTTTGCTTATGATGTTACTTTGTACAAGAAGCTTGTGGCTCATAAGTCAAACATTAAGAAATATCCGGAGCACATTCTGGTGTTAGGAGGTGTCAGTAGGGTATGGCATTTTCTTGTAGCAGTACAATTCTTGATTCGTGACAAAGGTTGTTTTATCTTCATCAGCTTCGGCCATTTGGATTTGATGATATCCTTTGTATGCATCTAAAAAACACTTTAGTTTGAAGTTGGCCACAGCATCGACCTTTAGGTCAATTTCAGGTAAAGGGTAACAGTCTTTGGGGCATGCATCATTCAGATCTTTGAAATCGATGCACATTCTCAAGGATCCATCATGTTTCCGAACCATAACTGGGTTTGATACCCAAGTGTGGTATTGTACTTCTCTGATGATGTCTGCGTCTAGTAAGACTTTTACATCATGGGCGATAGCTTTGACTCTGTCCGGAGCCATGCTCCACTTCTTCTGGGCTACGGGCTTTTTGTCAGGTCGGATATTAAGTTTGTGCTTAGCTAAGGATCGTGGTACCCCTGTCATGTCCAACTGTTGCCAGGAGAACACATCCAGAGATGTAGATAGTAGCCTCTATAAGGATCTTTTAACATTTTCTGGTAATTGAGCACCAATGGTGACTTTTTGTTTTGGGAACGCACGATGGATGAACCATTCTTCTGTAGCTTTGACTTCAGGTCTTGTTTTGCCGAGGAGAGGTTATCCCAAGGACTACCGAACTTCTGCTATACAAAGATCAGATTCGGTGTATAATGTGGCCACACCTGTTTCGGTAGGGAATTTTATAGCCCCATGAATCGTTGAAGTAACCATGCTGAAGGCTTTCATTCTGGGCCTGCCTAATATGATGTTGTGAACTGAAGGTGCTCCGACCACTAAGAAGGTGAGAACAACTGTTCTTTGATTTTCTTCAGTACCCAATGTAACAGGAAGAGTTAACTGACCCAGTGGGTGTATTACTTCTCCGGAGAAACTGATTAGTGGCATCTGGATGGGGGTGAGCCTGTCCTGGGTAGCCGGAGCTAATTGCTGATAACACTGGTAGTACATTATTTCGGATGCACTACCATTGTCAACATAGATACGTCGCACCTTATGTCCTGCGACGACTCTGGAAATTACAATTGGTGCTTCTTTGGCTTCTCTTGGATCAATAGGTGGAAAGAATAGTAACTGTTCCATCCATGGTGCTATGTGGTCGTAACTTCTTTTGAAACCTTGTTCGGAGGCAGTTCAGACCATATGAATCCCTGCCTGATTGTTTGGATTAGGAATCTGTACTGCGGCTGGCTTTCCTTCTTTTAGGTCACGGATTAGGTGAGATAGCTTTCCTGCTTTGCATGCTTTATCAATTTCTTGCTTTAATGACCAGCAATCATCAGTGTTGTGGCCCTTAGCTTGGTGATACTCACAATATTTTTTTGGTGTTTCTGTCATAGGTGGGTTTCTGCTATGGAGGGGTTGGAAAACGTATTTGCTCGGTGCTCATAATTTCAGTTGGAGTTTTGCTGAGATCCTTGTAACTTGTATTTCGGGAGGAGCGGCCAGAATTAGACTTTTCACTTCGATCGTTTCTGGAGTATGGTGCGATTGGTGTTTTGACCAGGAACTGTTTCTTTCGGGCTGTGCCGGAGCACCCTTTTTCCAAGATTTTCCTCTAGAGTTTCCCTTGTAGTCAATATCTCCTGTTTGACCGCACGCACTCTTTCCTCTGGCAAAGGCTCGTGCCCTTTCCATTAGTGTATCCATTGTTTTTGGGAGGTCTTTATGAAGTTTTTCCACCAATTGATTGTTGTGAACCCCATGACAGAAACCTGATATCCGCAACTGATCGACAGCTCCAGATATTTGCATACTTTCTTTATTGAACCGATCGATGAATTTTTTTAAGGACTCACCGTCTTTTCTTCGGATGTTATGCACTTCCATGATGTCTTCAGTACATCGTCTTTGCTGGGAAGAGTTTTGTAAGACTATTCGCCGCAGCTCTTTCCAATTTGCTATCTGTCCAGCCGGTAAACCGTCGAACCACATTCTCGCGGCTCCGGTTAGTGTTTGAGCGAACATGTGGCACCATGCTGGCATGGGCCATAGTTCGATCTCCGAAGCTCCACTGAAATCAAAAACGTGATCATCCGGATCTATGGTTCCATCGTATTTCTTAACAGTAGCTGGCATCTTCAGCTTAGCCGGGAGTGGGGCACTGGCTATTCTTGGGGTGAACTTCGAATACGAAGTCATGTAAGTCGGTCGATACGGAGCGGTAAGCTCGTCATCGACGTTGCTGGAGCTTGATTGTTGCTTGGCTGGCATCACTGGCCCGTTAGACATCGGTCCAGTGGACGTGAGTCCAGTTGGCAACGGTCCCGTGTATCCAAAAGGCATCAAATAGCCATAAGGTGTTTGAAATGGAACGGAGGTAACCACAGTGGAGTATGTTGGGAGGCTTGCTGGAGTTGACATCGTAGTGGTGGATGTGAACCCTTCGGAGGGGAATAAGTTTACCTGCACACTACGGAGTCTTTCTTCTCTGTCCTGCTGATCCTTTAATTTCAATAAGAAATCACGGTTTCGTTGGAGGAAAGTTTCATCAAATCCCACTGATATGGTTTGCACCCCAGTGGTTGTAGTTACCATTTCAGTAGTGGAAATAACTGTCGCGGAATCTAACAACACTTTGGAATAACCAGTTGTGTTTTGTTCAGACGTTATAATATCATCGCCTTTTCTGTTTGTAATATCAACAACGTTCAAATTTTCCATAGCCATTCCAGATCTAAGTGGAGAGAGTAGATCTGCAAAAGGATGGCGCCAATTGAAGATCCAAAAGCTAGTACTTACCTCGTTAGCAAGGTTGAAGATGACTAACTTGATAAGATCTTAGGGAATTGTACCTGCAAAACTAGCAAACCATTAGGCTCGTCATAGGGGGGGAGGCAGGGAGGGCCTCTCTGTGACCACCCTCCGGCGTGAGGATAAGTATTTGTTTAGTGAGAGAAAGAGAATAGAGAGAGAGAGAGGGGGGGAGGTTCGGAGTGTGTGTGAACGTAGCTTACTTGTACTTTTGAGGGGGTATTTATACTAGTCAGAATCATCGTACTTTCTTCCGTCCTAGATGTACTAACCCTCGGAGCCTTTGACCTCCGGTCTTAATCTTGATTTACTTGAGGGTTCGGGTCATGATGAGTCGCGTCACTTTATGAATACGGGATCATGATTCGAAGGTGAGGTTCTATACCTCTTCAGTTTCATTATCATAAAGCTGCTCCAAAACTGGCTTGGTTTCAAGATGTAGAATCTATGTTGAATCACCATTTAGCAGGGCTACTAGGACTTGGGTCTCTCGGAGCGCTAAGAAAAAGAAAGCGTTGTCACTATACGAAATGAAGTAGCGGCTAGCATGCTCTCTTTGAGCTTCTTGGCTCCCCTGCTTATTTTCTTTCTTATATAAGATAAGCGTATTGATCTACCACGCTGCTTTGAACGAGGAGATGGAGATGCATCCTCGAGAACTATTTTCCGAATCTTTCTATATATATACTATACGCAAGCCTTCTGGCTAAGCGAGCCAGAAGTGATGGAAGTGAGCCGGAGTTCGTAGGCTAGGGAGCAACGGCTGATCGAAAAGCGAAGAAAGGCGCATAGTTCAGTGATCTACAAGAAACTTCTTTTTGTTATATATATAATAATATGTTAAGACGTGTTTACACTAATCAAATCCGAGGATCCGACACATATATAAAATACTTTACATGAACTCAAAAATGAAACGAATTTGAAATAATATCTAATATACAAAGACGTATAATCTGATATATATTCAAAGATGACCCTTCTTATAACATAACATGTTTTTTTACGTATTATAAATATAGAAAGGTTACAACCTAAAAACACAAGCTTATAGTATAGTTGTTTTTTAACTATAGAATATGATTCTTATTTTTCTTTTAACTTATAACATAGATTAGACAATTTAAGTTATTTAAAAATGAATGAATGTGCTAGCCCATTGTTTGACTGAAGCTAGATCGATATAACTAAAATGTTTTACTCGTTCTATACAAAAATGATCCAATTCTATTTAGGCTTAAACAAAACCTACAAAACTCATGTTAAGGTGATACATTTGTGTCAAAAATTAAATATAAAAGGAATATGTTTTATGTGTTAGGATCAAGTGGGCTAGATGGAGATTTCACTCAGTTGTGAATGATCATGTGGCTAGGAGTAGGATAAATGGCCTTTGGATAAATGAGGTGTGGGTAACGGACCCAATGAAATTGAAATAACAGTGTAGAAAAACGTTTGAGGAAAAGTTTAAAGAGAAAATTCGGAGTAAGCCGCATATGAATGCTGATGGGTTCAGGAAATTAAGCACGGAGCAGGCCAGTAAACTAGTTGATGTGTTCACACTGGTGGAGGTGAGAAACGTGATTTGGGATTGTGGGTCGGATAAAGCCCCGGGACCAGACGATTTGACTTTCGCCTTGATTAAAAAATACTTGGAAGATTTTAAACCTTCGATTATGGAGATGATGGATCAGTTTCATACCCATGGCTCAATACAGAAATCTTGTAGTTCCTCTTTCATATGTCTAATACTGAAGGTACAAGACTCGATGACCTTATCGAATCCCAGACCAATTTTGTTGATCGGTATAATCAACAAAATAATTTCTAAGGTGATGGCGAATAGAATCAAATTGGTGACCACGAGCATAGTATCGGGTAGGGGTGCAAACGAGCCGAGCAGCTCGCAAGCTACTCAAGCTCGGCTCGGTAAAAAGCTCAAAACGAGCCGAGCCTTATCAAGCCCAAGCCAAGCTTGAGCTTAAAAGAAAGCTCGTTTATTAATCGAGCCCGTGCTCGAGCCTGGCGTGTGAAGCTCGTCAGGCTCGTCGAGCCTTATCGAGCCTAAGTATAATATTAGTTTTATTAATATTTAATAATATTCACCCTCTCATTTAAGCTTGTTTTACTAAACGCGCCTGAGCCAAGCTTCATTTATCGAGCTCCGAGCCTCTTATTTATATTATTTTTATTTATACATTAATTAATAGATACTAAACAAGCTGAGCCCATGCCAAGCTCAAGCTGAAGAAATTTCTAACGAGCCGAGCTTAAGCTTTGAAAACAAGTCTCCAAATGAGCCGAGCTCGAGCTCTCATAAGTTTTTTGATCTAGAGCTTGGTCGCGCTTGGGCTCGGCTCGGCTCGTTTGCACCCCTAGCACTGGGGGTGCAATCAACCTTTGTATCATGAAGAAACATTGTGGATGGCACAGGTTTGGGACAAGTATATCTAATCGGGTATGGGGTTGGGATTACCTAAACTTATCCCAAATTTGACCCATTGCCATCCTTACGCGAGACATACCAGGATCCAAAAGAACGGTCACAATAAACGACAATTATATGATATGTAAAGCAACGTAATAAAACCCAAACAGTTTAGAAGTTTCGCCAACAAAATCAACGGAAGTAGTATCAAAAGTTTACAACCCATAACTGAAAGTAAATAGTTCAAATGTTTAAAACAAAGTTTATCATGATGCAAGAACCGGATGAGACATAGTGTGACCCAAGTGCGCCTAATACGTGCTGCTACATTAGCAACCTGAGAAAACATGCTATGTTAGTCAACACATAAAGTGTGGTGAGTTCACAGAGTTTATGTTTCCAAAAGTAAGTAATCGTTCGTAAACTAGACCCAACAATCCTTACATTTATACCTGATGCTAGCTAGACAGAGTTACATGATACTAAAGTGTTATGAACCATTTCTGAACATTAGTAAGTTGCCTTTAATACCCGCCACCAGTCATCACCCGGTGTCATAAGTTAGATAGGACAAATATGCACCCGTCCCACCTCCAGTCAACCCAAGTTGGGCTTGATGTGCCCAATAAATCTATTCACAGTTTCCCCATTATGTATACACATATTCATGGTTCAAAAGTTAGAAATGACTTAATGATGAAATGTCGCTTAGTGCCCATGTGATGTTTGACGTTTGACACGACCACACAAGACCTGATATCCCGTTGGTGACCCGATATACCCGTGTTAGTCAAATACAAGTCAACAAGTAATCATAAGTAGACACGCACCTTATACGAATAACAGTTCACAAAACCTGACATATAGTTCACATAATTCACGTATGGGTCATAATGCGTGTTATAGGGTTCCTAGACATGCCACGGGGTTTACAATATGTTATTAGGTGTCAAAACATGTTACGGGGTTCAAAAACGCATATCTGGAATCAAAACACACGACTAGCCACTAAAACACACGACTATGACCAAAACAGGCGAGTATGGGAGCTACTTGCCCCAAAACCACACAAGTAGCACATACTCAGGAGAGTATGAATGCTACTCGCCCCCAGACTAGGCGACTATGATTCATAGTCACCTGCCCTGCAGGCTGATTGCCATTTTGCGCGCGAAACCCTCCAAATCAGATCCGAATCATGTTGTAAGACCCCCAATCATCAAACAACCCATCCCTATCAATAATCCCCCAATTATCAGTCGTTTATCATACTAATTGCAAGCATTTCCCAAAATGGAATAATTTATGGGTAAGTCACATCATTGCATGAAAATGTTATCCTAAATGGTAAATAATCAGATTTCATCACATAATCATATTCCAAATATCATCATGCTGTTGTACAATCATTCTAACACAAATCCTAGCAATTTTCCATCATCAAATCATCATATCTCATCCTATATCCTTCTAACATCCTCAAATAGGTCAAAACTCATAGTATTCATCAAGGTTGTAGAACTCGCTAGGCGCTAGTCGGCTGGTGAGGTGGGGACTAGCGATTAATCGGGATTAGTCAGGATTAATCGGATCGGAATTTTATATGTATATTTTTCTAATTTTATATATATATATATATAAACACATCCATATCAATATAATACTTAAAAAGTAGTTCAAAATTCAAACTAAACTTAAACATCAACAAGTTAATTCAAAATATACCATACTTACCAAGTTACAGCAGTTAAAACTAGACTTAAACATACTTGCAGAGTTAAAGTAGTTCAAAAACATAACATGTTAAAGTAGTTCCAAAACATAACATGTTAGAAATACTATAGATCAAACAGTTTATAATTCTTCATGGTCTTCTCCATAGTGTTCATTGATTTCAAAACCATCCGACTCGTATTCAAACTCTTCATCTACTTCCTCCTCATCCCCCGACTCAAATTCTTCGTCATGAAGTTCTCTCGATGCATTTGCGTTAGCACATGTCCTTGCACTTGTTCGAGTACCCAACACTTCATCAACACCAATAGCTTCACTAACCACCTTATAAGTTAGCCCGACTCAACTTCTTCTTCTTCAACAATCCATTCTCTAGCCCCGGAACCATCATCCGCGTTAAGTACTTCACGATTTCTCAACTTTCTTTTCTTGTTTTTCTCCATCAAGTTTGCATTAAATTGAACAAAAACAAGATCATTCAATTTACTTGCTTCTAGTCGTTTCTTTTTTTTGTATGCACCTAAGAAGTTCAAAATAAGCATTAATATCAATTATATAATTAGTTTAATTGTTTAAATGTTTATATTCACTTACCCCTTCAAAGATGCTCCAGTTTCTTTCACATCCTGACGAACAACTAGTCAAAGAAAGTATCCTCATATCAATCTTTCTCAAATTTGGAGTTGAGTTGCCATATGTTTCCCACCAGTTTGCTACAATATTAATTATATAAACATAAATATTAAAATGACAAATACGAAATTAAAAAACAAAAATATTTTTAATTACCTGGATCGAACTTATCGTTGTTAACCTCACATCCTTTAAGTGCAAGTGGACGATCAAATTTACCTTGCTTACTCTTGTAGATTGGCAACTCGACATCCAAGATTTGGCTTTGCATATCAAAATCTTCGGGAAATAAAATACCAACACACTCAATTACCGCATCACTAGCATCCAAATCGTTTCAGACCTCCGGGTTATTATAAAAATAATACGGGTTTAGTATGTAGGCTGTCAAATGTAGGCACGAATCAAGTCTTGTGGCTGTTTTTTTTGAGATTATATCCATAATAGGTCCGTATGCATTTTGATTATCGTTCAAAGCCTTGATAATTTCTTCTTTTGCCTTTTGAAGCTCACCATATACAAAACCCATTGAAGGCTTCCAATCCGCATCGACCATTCGAAGAACTTTGACTAATGGTGCAAATACTTTCAAACATGTTGTCACACCTCCCCAAAATAATGGTGCAACAACCGTTGCATGAGCGGCTTGTCCTTTAACAGTTTTAGAAAACTTGCATGATCCCCATTCTGAACTTGAAAACATATTCCTAAGTTGATTTTTCTTTTCTGTCAAACTTTGTAAAGTAAGAAAGGCGGATGCAAATCTTGTAACTCCCGGTCTCACAATATTCCTTTTCTTTGTATACTTTCTCATCATAGGCAAAGTTTGGTGGTGAGAATAAATAAACACTGTTAGTTTTTTTGCTTGATCAAGAGTTTTCTTGAATCTTGGTAATCCACCAATACCTTGAAAAATAAATAAAGTTATATATTTAGACAACTAACAAAGTAACAATATATAACAAGAAACAAAAATAAAACATATTACCTTCAAGCATTAGATTTATGGTATGTGCGGCACATGATGACCAAAAGATTGATGGTCTTTTCTCCTTCAACAATTTTGATGCACCCATATTATTAGCCGCATTATCGGTCACAACTTGAACAACATATTCCGGACCAACTTCTTCAATGCATTTATCCACATACTCAAATATGTTTCGACTTGTGTGTGCTTCATCCGAACATTCTTTAGAAGATAAAAAGATAGTACCTAACCTTGAATTGGCACACATTTTCATAATGCTTTTTCTTGTTCTATCGGACCATGCATCCGTCATAATAGAGCACCCTATAAATTTCCATTCGTCTTTGTATTTTTTTTTAAAGAGAGTTTAGTTTGTTCAACTTGTTTTTTTAAGTAAGTATTTCCCATCTCATATCTAGTAGGAGATGGGACATTAGGACCAAATTGTGCAATCGCCTCCGCCATTGATTTGTAGCTATCCTTCTCAAAGGCATGGAATGGAATTGAACATTCATACGCCCATTTACGAATGTATTCTTTTACACGAACCACTTGTTCTTTTCTAACAACATTGTTAAGATTGCTTTGTTTTCCTTTGACGCCTTGGGAAGTTGCAAATCTGTTAATAGGACCAAAAGAACGAGGTTCCTTCAACTCTCCAAAACAGTCATCAAGGTCAATTGTTTCCCTACCAATGTTCACCTCGACTCTTAAAGATTCATCACTACTTAGTTTAGCCTTTTTTCTGTTATGAGTCTCATTGAGAGCATTTCGAACCCTCATTTAGTCATCCTTTGTTGCTTTTTGACAGCCTGTAACATTTCCCTGAACGCCTGCAATATGTTGTTTCAACCTATAAACTCCTCCTGACATACACTTGTTACATAGCCTACATTGAGTTCTATCTAATTTATTTGGATCCACCAGACTTCCATATTCCCATCCAATGTCATCTGAGTTTCTTTTAAGTACTTTACTACCACTTGGTTCCTTGTCCTTAGTTGCCATTGTACTATAGTAGTCTGTTAAATAAACAACAAAAAGAAAAGACAAAATTTTATGACATACTCCACCAATTTCATGACATACTCCAATTTTTTTGACATAATTTTAAGGCATAATTTTACTACCACTTGGTTCCTTGTCTTTATTATATTTTTTATTAAAATAAAATAAAAACCCACTATCCCATTATTCGAGCCACATTGACAGCCACTATCCCATTATATATAGACTCATACCCAATCTTCGATGTCATAACAGAGTTTTGAGAATACAATACAAAGCAAATTCCTTTTCTTCTTTTCTATTTGTCAAGATAGTACACCTTCATTAATAGACAATACAAAACCCATTTAGTAATCTGATACAGGCAGGAGTGAACGAGAGTGTGATAGAAGCTTACCTCAAAAGAATCGATGAATCCAACTTGATGCGTTGTATTAGTGTGAAGCAAGGAGTATCAAGCAGTTAGGGTTTTTCAACACATGTTGGAAATGGACAGATTTAAAGACTGAAACCAATTTTGGGCCTAATTTTACGTAAAATGAATTGGGCCGATTACCATGAATTTAGCCGACTTGGACCGCCTAACCCTGACTTGGGCTGGCTTGGACCGGCTTGGATCGATTTCCGACTAATGGAGTGATTAATGGAAAATTAATCAATGACCCGCCGATCACCGATTAATCAGGGACTAGTCGGCGACTAGTCCCGATTTTTACAACCTTGGTATTCATACAACACATCAAACAATCATCAAAACCTTAGATAATCATCCTAATAACTACCCTAGATCATTAACATAACATACACATAAGAATCCCCATGTTTTAGATCATTAAAAACCATTTCAAGTTTGCATTTTTATCAAAAATTCATGTGACTGTTTAGATGTAAATTAGAAACTATTTTTCAAAGGTTTTCAAAGATAGAAACTTATTATATCCAGGTTTGGACCTATAGGGTTCAAATAACAACTTAACAAAATTTTAGGATGAATAACACACCTTAGATCTTGCTTGGAAATGATGTTAAAGCTTTGGAAATGATAGATTTATGGCAAAAACGGGTTCCAGAGGTTAAGGATGATGAGAGAGCACTTTGGGGCGAGTTAGGGTTGAACAAATGATGTTTTACAAGTCAAGTATGGTATTTATAGGTGTTTCTTGTCGTGCCAAACATTCGGGACGAGTATGGGCTGCAGGAGGCGAGTATGACTTCACACGAGTAGCTTTGCTATCAAGTGTCCTGATGGTAGCTAACTACGTTACCACATAATTTCACGTATACACGTATCAGCATGTTATATAATGGTCTTAAAACATTTATTACTCGGTAACTAACACGTTTAGGTTAATTCACCAACTTCCGGGACTCGAGACTCGTGTATGTGCGTTTTTACCCGGTGATCCTTCGAATCCAACCCTTGCACATATGCGTGTAACCAACTCCCAATGATCCCCAGACCATCGAACCGACTCCCGATGATTCCCCAAATCATCGTAACGACTCCCGATGATTCCTCGAATCATCAGACTCCCGGTGATTCCTCGAATCACCGAATAGACTCAACTAGTCTAGTTACGTATGTTTTATGAATGTTTTGCTAAGGTAGACTTATATGTTTGATAAAAATATTAACATGAGTTTGCCGGGTGCTACATCTATATATTTACTTTTAAAGAGTAATAATTTATAATTTATTTTTATTTAGTAATTTTGGTTGTAATTTATCTATTAAATTTTAATAATGATTTGGTGAAGGTTCTTTCAGACTAAGATTTTTTTTATGTTTATCATTTTGATTAATGTACATATTTATGTATTTTATTAATATGAGAATTTTCAAGTTACATCATAAAGAAACATTTTTTTTACATCTTAAATTTTATAAATAACATTATACATTTTTTGCATTATAAAGGTTAATATTAACAGGCATGCATATTAATATATACGTTATAAAATTAAACCTGGTTTTATACTGTCTAGTAACTTTACCTTTATGACAAACGTATTTTTTTATGTTTTGATTTAAGTTTTATTCAAAATCAAGCCGACTCAATATATTATATTTGAACTTTTTACTCATCTTAAAATACAACTTGATGTTCTTTAACATTCATTAATTTCCACACGTAATTTATAGCTCTTAGCCTTTTATTTTAAATTCATTCTGGTGACATAATATTTCTCAGCAATCAATTTTAATGCCTGATAGTTTCCACAACTTTCACTCTTTTATTACTAGTATGCTCGATAGTTCCCATTATATACTGCATAATGGTAATACAAAAGTGGAAGATATGGGAATTATCGAGTACTACATATCATATTCTTTAGATCATAAGTTAGTTATGTTTGTAATTAGGTGAGACACCCACGCTACATGACGGGGTGTCTAGTGAGTAAGGTAGTGAATGCATTTTTGTACTAAACTATCTTAAACTATCTTATATGACATTATCATAAACAAAAAAACTACACAATTTGTTTTGCTCGTAATTAGTTACAATTAGTAGATGGAGTGAGGACTACTTTTTAACAACAAATTGCATCTTCATTAGTCTTATAGTATACAGAGGCATTTAAGTTGAAAAAAAAAAGTTGATCCCAAAAGTAAAATATTTAATTTACTTTTATTATATTGTTATTTTATATATATGTTTATACCGTAATGTTGGCAAAAATAAAATAAACATTACGGCATATTGAGATTGAGATTTGTTTAAAAGTTTACGAACACTCGTTATAGAAAGTTCAAACTAAATTATAAATGAAAATATTGAAGAATGGAAAAAAAATGTCAAAGTGATGTTCACCCTCTTTAGTTTCTAACACACATGTATATAACTTAACATTACTGCGTATTAGCAACCTGGAGTTGGATGAAAGAGGCGACACTTTTTGACTTTGGATGACAAAAAAGACACAATTTAAACGACAAGGAAAAAGGTAGTCTAAGGAATCAAACACGGGTTTCCTAAATATAGGTGGAAAGCCTTAGCTGAACCACCTAAAGTTCTATTATGATTTAAAATCCTACAAATAAAGTACAAGACATCCCTGTGAAAAGTAAAATAGTTCAATAGAAAACTCATTTTATTGAGAGAACTCGAGAATTTTATATTACATGTGTACAATATATAGTACACATATGCAATATATCATATGTTGTACATATGTAATATATATTGCACATGTGTAACATATGATATATTACATATTTGCAATTATTATATATTGAGTATATTGCATATGTGCAACAAACAATATATTGTGTATTACATATGTGTTATATATGTTGCAGATGTGTAACATATGTACATTACACATATGCAATAGTTACATATTACACATGTGTAATATAGAGTTCTCAAGTTCTCTCTCTAACAATGAGTTTTCTATTGAACCTTCCCCTATATATAGGATATATATATATATATATATATATATATATATATATAGGAGGGTTATCTTGAGAACCCTAAATATCACGAGAACCGTGAGAACAAATGAGAAAACTAATCAAAATCATTTTTTTTCATTACAAACCTAAATATAATCAATATACAACATTAAAAAACGAATTTTCTTTCCAAATAATTCATCTTTTCTTGCAAAAACACTATCAAGTTAACTTTTTACACATGTGTAAATGAAACAGTTTACACATGTACAAACACTAAATTTACACATGTGTAAAAACAATTTTTTTCCGTATACGTTTGAATTTTTACGCGTAAATTGTGTTTTTGGGATTGTATTTTAGTAAATAAAGATAAGTGTAAAAAGAAATTTTGAATTTGAATGATTTTAGATGTCGTTCTCACGGTTCGCACGAAATATAGGTGTTCTCAAATTAACTTTCCCCTATATATATATATAGGGATGTGATCTTTTGAGAAATCTTTTGAGTTGTGAGAACCATGAGAACTCACTTTATAACCACACACTTATTTTATTTAATAATAAATGTGTGGTTGTAACTCCACTGATTAGTCGGCCGGCCACACCGGCAAATCAAAGGAAATTTCTGTACAAATCCTATGCAATTATAGTTATATATAATTACAACTCAATGTCTAACTTCCTTTCAAACACACAATAACAACAATTTACGTTTAACTTGTTTTGTTAATGACCAAACATCTTTGCTCTATGTAAAATTGATAGTCTAGAAGTTGTTTTAACCTTAACAATTTAATGATCGGTGTAATTTAACAATGTGAGTTTGGCAATACAATAGAGATCAAATGTAATACATGTTTTACTGAAGAAAAAGGGTTTTTGTCGTAGAAGACTCGAAGTAACCACCTTACTAGGTGTTTGTAACAACCTATTTCAGTAAGTAATAAACTCATTCTAATTTGATTTGTTTTTCGTGTTCTTCCACAATGCTTCTCTCTGTAAAGAAAGAAAGAAATGTATGTATTACGAACAAGCATGATAGGCTACCAATGTTACAAACTTACAATGTACGTTCTTAACATCAATCACTAATTTAATAAGATGAAATCAATTTCTAGACGCTTTCAACTTGATAGAAGGTGGGAAGGTATGAATGCTAACACGTTGAACGTAAAACCTTTTAAAAAGTTACAAACCATTAACACTGATCATTAAAGAGAAAAGGTGCATATGCAATGTTTGACCACGAGTCCCACCATCTCTACTCCTTCTGCATGACATGGTGCTTAAAAGAGATAAGAAAAGGGCTGTTTGGTAAGTCTTTTAGTGAGGCTCTGAACCATTCAACGCTAAATGATTCAGCATTTAACGCCTTTGTTTCAGCTTTTGAATGGAATGGTTAAGGCTGAGTCATTAAGACTTGGGATGTTGCTGAGCCATTAAGCATTAAACTATGCTGAACCTTATTGAGGCTCTGGTCCTACCAATGTGGCACAAAAAAACTAACCATTAAGAGGTCCAACTTAATGGTTTAGCACTTAACCATTGCACTTAATCAACCAAACAGCCCCAAAGTGCGTCACTGGTGTTAGCTACAAAGCGACAGTAGTTGTGCAAACATTATACAAAACCATTCACATGACTTGAACTTTCGAACCAACCACACATCAATTGATCTTGTGGTTCTGAATATATCTAATATGTTTGGATAGTCTTCATTGATAAAATACCACATATGCATAGTGATATATCTCTTTATATATATGTATTTACATGTATAATTTCCTTATATTAAATTTTAATACTCAACGTTCTTATACATTAATAGTACATACGCGAACAAAACAGGATCAATGCAAATGTAAGTTCTTATCGTTTATGCATTAAATTTCATCGGTTGAGTACGTTTTGCTAATTATAGGTAAACAAAAGATTTATTATGCGTGAGTGTTTTTTCATGTACGAAATAAATTTTACCAGATGATTTTCTCATATATCTATTACTTACATTATCAGTATAAGGCTAGTGGGTGTGGTTGATGACCGGCATCGATGCCCGGCCTTCACGTAATCCGTCATGTCAACGACGGGCCTCCCTCTTCTCCGAGTGCCGGGCCTGGGATGTGGAACGACGGGCCTCCATCTTCTCCGACGCGTCTCCGGCGACCACCATCTTCTCCGGCAACCTCCACCACCTTCTTCTCTGGCGAGTTTTTTTTATTAAACGACCGCTGAACGGTAAAAAAAGAAGCAACAATGACACGTGGAGGCACGGCAGTGTCGGCTCCTACTTGCCGTTGATGACGACGCCGGCCCAGGGGGCGGTGGTGCCGGGCCAACCTTGGCCTTGCCTTCCCTATACCGAGCCCTACACCGCCCAGCCTAAAACATGACGAATCCCTATGAACAGTAAAGTAGAATATAACTTAATATTTTGTTTTACGTTTTTTACTTTATTTTTGTTGTTTTATTATTGTAAATACCATTCGAAATATTTTTTTCTTTCTTTGATAAAAGTAAAACGTTATAAAATTTTGAGGTATGTCTGTTGTGACGGGATTATTTTTTTTTCTACATTTGATATAGATTTCAATCAAAAGGTGATTAATACACAAATGTATTACTTTATCTATATATATATACTAGTTTTTATCCCGGGAGCGTCCCGGGTTGAAATATCTAATATGACATAATAAAATATATTATTATTATTATTATTATTATTATTATTATTATTATTATTATTATTCTTATTATTATTATTATTTTAAACAAATCTCTGCCATAAGTTATGATATTCAAATATAAAAAAACGAATCTCTGCGCCGGGGTACAAATCTAGTGCCATTACAAATGAATTCGGAAGTTTGTAATCGATCATTCTAAAAGAACTAACATGAAATAAGAAAAAAAAGTTAATTATTGAAATATCGAACGCATTAATCTAAGGGTTATGTGATGCGTTAAAAAATTCATGGGTATATGATCGGGTATTTGGGTATGTTGTTTCGGGTAATCGGGTCGGGTATCACCTAATCCCAGACCCGACCCAAACCCACAATTTTTTTAAACTAATTCCAAACCCGACACAATACCTGTCGGGTTACAAAAAATAGTCATTTTTTTCTTCGTTTTTTATATAGCACTATGGTACTCGTTGGAAAGATAATAAAATGCTCGTTAATTTGGTGTAATTTTTTTCTTTAAAAAATCTCGTATATAAAAGATATTAACGTTTAAATGTTCTGGGAGGAAACATGAAAGAAAAAATAATAAAGGTTTAATATTTAGATTTAGTAGATTAGGTTAAAGATTATAATAGATTAGGTTAAATCATATTTATTTCTTTTTTTTTAATTGGTTTACACTTGCCACATCACATCCTATGTGGCATCTCTCAAAGAAGAGATTGCATAAAATTATGACATGTTGGATTAATCCCTTTGCAATATATATAGATATAGATATATATATATATATATAAAGGAAAGCATATATGCCCATTGAGAGTGCCACGTGGCTTAATAATTGAGTGTTTTTGGTGTTTTTGAGTATTTTTCTAAATTTATCTCTCTATCTCTTAATTCTCAATTACTAAAATTAAATTAAGTTATTTTAGGAAAAAAGAATTTAAAAACAAATTTAAATTTTTCTCTCTTATCTTCCTCCCATAATTTTTAAACATAAATATCTTTTATATTCGAGATTTTTTAAATAAAAAAATTACACCAAATTAACGAGCGTTTTATTATCTTTCCAACGAGTACCATAGTGCTATATAAAAACGAAAAAAAAACGACTATTTTTTATGGGGTTATTTTCATACAGAAAAAAACACAAAGTGTTCAGGTTATTCATTAATCAAATTGTAACATATTTTAATTTACGTGAAGATGATTATATGTTGAAGGTTATCCTTTTAATACTTTATTATGTTTAATATGGTTTATGCTTTTTATTTTTTTAACTTTTTAAATAAATGTTTTTTAACTAAGATTGATTATGTTTAAGTTATTTACTCTTTTCGTGATTTGAGTTTTCTTTTTTTTTTAATCATTTTTTATTAAATCATATTAAATTTTTCAACCCCGGGACCTTCCCGGGGTAATCGGCTAGTACTTAATATATATGTACTAGTAAAATTCCTCGTGCGTAGCTGCGGAAAAGAAACCAAAATGAATTTAAATAAAATGTTAAAAGCTACAAAATTACGTGTATCCTGAAATGAATGTTAAAGAACACCAAATTGTATTTTAAAATACATATTCTTTTATAACTTTTAAAATATGACATTTTATAAAATTTTACAAGTATGCCGTTGTGACGTGCTTATTTTAATTTATTTAGACATTGGTATAAATTTCAATCAAAACCGAATTACGGATATAATATATAAGTAATCTAACAACATACGTATTATTTTATTATTATAATTACTTAAAACATATTTTATGTTAGGTCTTATTCCGAGTATGTCATTGCAACGTACTTATTTCTATTTGCGTCTCAATATATATTTCATTTAAATGTTGTAACGTTAAATGTTATAGGTATTATCAGAACCGATACCGATATTAATTTTATTGTCTTAGATTTCTCCTGATATAGCAAATGACGATAATGTAACGAACTGAACTAATGAATGAGTTACCAACACGTACTACGAGTAATCCCACTAGTTTAGATCAAAAAATGAAAATGGAAAATTACGAGAATAGCCCTTTGACCGAATGACTTACGAGAATAGTCCCCTCCCGTCTCTTTGAAGAGACGGTTCACGTTTCCCAACGCGTCTGAGGCGTCTCCCGAGAGCTTTTGGTTTCCAACCAATAAAAGAACAACACGTCTCCGGTGACGTCTCCGGAGACGACTTTTGTGCCGTCTTGTGATTCCCGAGATGACTTTTGCCGTATCCGACTTCCCCAATAGATATCGTCGTGTCTGTTTCGTCGTTTCAGTCTCACACTCCCCCCCCCCCCCCGAGACATCTCGCCGTTTCAGTTTCCACTCGGGCTTCGTGCCGACCATTATTTACCTTCAACCTCCACCACTATGACCTCCCTCTCTATATAAGCTAGAAAAAAAATTCGGAGCTCCCACCAACCTCTATCCCCCACCAAAAAAATTCGGAGTTCAAACCGAATCGTTAACACAAGAAATGGCACCCACTCGTTGGACTGAAGAACATGAAATCGCACTTGTAGCTGCCTGGACGTTTGTCGAAGACAACCCACATCCAAGTAACAAATGGTACCGAATCCTCAACGAGTTCAATCGGTTGGTAAGGGGATCGAACCGAACCATTGACTCCCTCAACCGAAAATGGATCGATTTGAACACCAAGTGTCAACTCTTCAATGGGTAACACAATCGAACACTGCGAGCGGTACCTTCGGATATGCCCGAAGACGTGGCCATCGGAATAACCCAAATCGAGTATGAGTCCAAGCAAGACAAAGAATTTAAACACGTCTCTGCTTGGCAAATGATGAGGGATAGACTTAACGCGTAGCCTATGTTTATTTTATTTTTATTTACTCTGTAATGTTTATGTATTTGTTTTTATCTTTTCTAATCGAATGACTAGTTTATTTAGAATTTTATTTAAGTTGACAATTAATCGAATGACTAGTTTATTTAAAATTTTATTTAAGTTGACAATTAATCGAATTACTAGTTTATTTAGAATTTTATTTAAGTTGACAATTAATCGAATGACTAGTTTATTTAGAATTTTATTGAAGTTGACAATTAGTATTTTAAATAAATTTTATATCATAATAAAGTTATAAAGTTATAACATAGAATGAAATCAATCCGGCAGCTCTGAGACGTCACCGAAGACGTTTCAAAACCTGGAAAAGACGTCACCGGAGACGTGTTCTTTTATTGGTTGGAAACCAAAAGTTCTCGGGAGACACCTCAGGCGCGTTGGGAAACGTGAATCGTCTCTCCAAAGAGACAGGAGGGGGCTATTCTCGTAAGTCATCTCAGTGGCGGATCTAGAAATTAATTTCAGTAGTAACGTTTTTCATTTTTTCATTTTAGTAACGTTTTCCAAATATAATAAAAAAAAACACAAATTTTTCACTAATTTTCCACTATGCGTGCGAAGTTGAGTAGCAACGGACGCGGCACTTAGCTTCAAACTAGGTCCGCCCCGAAGTCATACGGTCAAAGGGCTATTCTCGTGATTTTCCAAAAAAAATCTATTCATTTAAGATAGGGTTGTATTATTTAAACCCCTCACCCTTCTATTTTAACCCCCTCAAAGCGCCTCGCTTAGGCCAAAGCGAGGCGCTTTGAGCTAACTTCGATGCCGTCAGTACGAGAATCAGCAAAAGCTGATTTTCAAATTCCAAGCGCCTCGCTTAGGCTTAAGCGAGGCGCTTCAAGGGGGTAATTTATTTTGGTAGTTGTTTTGATGTTTTGAGTTGGTTTTTTTATTTTTTTTTAATTTAATAATTATAAAAAGTTAAAAAAATTTAAAAAACAAAGTAATAACCCTAATCATTGTCGATGACTTAAACTTTACATCATCAACCAACTTCAAAATTTCAACTTCCCGTTCAGGTGCTTAATACTAGATTGATGATACCTTGTTCCACCCAAATCAAGGGATCTGCTTGGAGTCTAAAGCTTCGTGTGTCATCTTGGTCGAACTCATGTTGCAACATTCGTCTTGTGTGTGTTAGGGTCCGAAATTTTAGGCTTTTTAGTGAATTTTTCCATCTTTGTGTTTCCAAATGTTTTTTAATTAGCTTAAATCTCTCTGATCCATGGTACCTTGAAGACTCGATTCGGTGCAGTCGACGAACATCATTCAAAATTTCAACTTCCCGTTCAGGTGCTTAAGTCCACCTTGAAGACTGGATTCGGTGCAATCAGACTCTGAATGCGGTATGCGCGTTAAATTTCATTAAATTTCAAGACACAGGCAAGTCCTCGTCTGATCCACAAAACAAAACAATAATCTTGAAGTTTTTTTAATATAGCCATTTTCCCCTGGGTTTACCATGAATGGGTTGAAAGTGTGTGTTGCACCGGCTTGAGATATGAGTTTGATTAGCTTAAATCTCTCTGATCCATGGTATCCACTTTTCAGGTTGTCTTCATCGTTGACCGCTATCTGTCGGATAACAACTGAAAAAGTTGTAATTACAAGAAGATGATCAAAGATGCTACAACATAACTTGCACCGGCTTGAGATATGAGTTTGATTAGCTTAAATCCCTCTGATCCATGGTATCCACTTTCAGGTTGTCTTCATCGTTGACCGCTATCTCTCGGATAACAACTGAAAAAGTTGTAATTACAAGAAGATGATCAAAGATGCTACAACATAACTTGCACCGGCTTGAGATATGAGTTTGATTAGCTTAAATCCCTCTGATCCATGGTATCCACTTTCAGGTTGTCTTCATCGTTGACCGCTATCTCTCGGATAACAACTGAAAAAGTTGTAATTACAAGAAGATGATCAAAGATGCTACAACATAACTTGCACCGGCTTGAGATATGAGTTTGATTAGCTTAAATCCCTCTGATCCATGGTATCCACTTTCAGGTTGTCTTCATCGTTGACCGCTATCTCTCGGATAACAACTGAAAAAGTTGTAATTACAAGAAGATGATCAAAGATGCTACAACATAACTTGCACCGGCTTGAGATATGAGTTTGATTAGCTTGAATCTCTTTGATCCATGGTATCCACTTTTCAGGCTGTCTTCATCATTGACCGCTATCTGTCGGATAACAACTGAAAAAGTTGTAATTACAAGAAGATGATCAAAGATGCTACAACATAACTTGCACCGGCTTGAGATATGAGTTTGATTAGATTAAATCTCTCTGATCCATGGTATCCACTTTCAGGTTGTCTTCATCGTTGACCGCTATCTCTCGGATAACAACTGAAATGTTAGAAGAAGGTGATGAGATAGATGAAAACAACATAACTTGCACCGGCTTGAGATATGAGTTTGATTAGCTTAAATCTCTCTGATCCATGGTATCCACTTTTCAGGTTGTCTTCATCGTTGATCTGTCAAAGTCTGTTAGCAATGATAACGAAATGATCGTTATCTCTCGAATAACAACTGAAAAGGTGTCTTCAATGATTCTAAAAAACTTGAAAGACTTGATTCGGTGCAATCAGACTCCGAATGCGGTATCCACTTTTCAGGTTGTTTTCATCGTTGATCGGTCAAAGTCTGTTAGCAATGATAACGAAATGATCGTTATCTCTCGAATAACAACTGAAAAGGTGTCTTCAATGATTCTAAAAAACTTGAAAGACTTGATTCGGTGCAATCAGACTCCGAATGCGGTATCCACTTTTCAGGTTGTTTTCATCGTTGATCGGTCAAAGTCTGTTAGCAATGATAACGAAATGATCGTTATCTCTCGAATAACAACTGAAAAGGTGTCTTCAATGATTCTAAAAAACTTGAAAGTAATTACAAGTAGATGATTTTACTGTCTAGTTCTTTTGGCCACAGGTACTGTCTAGTGGTTGGAACAAGGTATGGATATGGAGAACATGGAATGAGATGGTTTCGATTTTCGTACAAAGATTCCATAAGTAAAAGTCAGTTGTTAAAAGTATCAAGACTATGAAATTAGTAAAACAACTTTACAGTTGTTTATCGGAGAGATAACTGTCAACGATGAAGGCAGCCTGATAAAGGCTGAACACGAGTGTAATCAAACAAGGTGCTATGAAAACCACCAACGATCAATTATAATATAGTCTGGAAGTCAAACATATCAATTAAACATGCAAAAATTATGTTTTGAAAAAATATGGGTATTGTAGGTTTAGTCGGAGGACCACTTACAATGATTCATCAAAGTTGTACAAAGCTGGATGTTTTTACTGGAAAACCAAAACGAGCAATAAACGAAGCGAAACGGAGAGATATAATTTTCTTGGCTTAGAAACAACTTAAAAGAAGCAAAAATGAATTAAAATTATTTTTTGGTGATTAACAGGTAATTTTAAAGAATTAAAAGAAATTCAAGTTTTTTAAAAAAAAGGCCAAAGCGCCTCGCTTTGGTCAAAGCGAGGAGCTTGTGGTCTAATCAAACCAGTCAAGCGCCTAGCTTTGGCCAACGCTAGGCACCCAAGCGCCTAGCTTTGGCCAAAGCTAGGCACCCAAGCGCCTCGCTTTGACCAAAGCTAGGCGCTTTGGCCTTTTTTTTAAAAACCTTGAATTTCTTTTAATTCTTTAAAATTATCTGTTAATCACCAAAAAATAATTTTAATTCATTTTTGCTTCTTTTAAGTTGTTTCTAAGCCAAGAAAATTATATCTCTCCGTTTCGCTTCGTTTATTGCTCGTTTTGGTTTTCCAGTAAAAACATCCAGCTTTGTACAACTTTGATGAATCATTGTAAGTGGTCCTCCGACTAAACCTAACTCGCAACAATTGTTTTTAATTCATTTTTAAGTGTTTTTAATTACTTTTCGAGAAATGATAATTTTCAAATATTACAGAGGTGTTACCAAGCATGTCAAGAAATGATAATTTTCAAATATTGCAAGTCCAAATTATTGTACGATGCCTTTTTTCAGAGGACCTCGACTCTTGAGATGTTGCAGGTGTTTGAAAAGTTTGAACTGAAATTGAACTGTTATTTGGAATGTTCATGTTTTCATATATTGCAGATCAAGGTGTTACCAAGCATGTCAAGAAATGATAATTTTCAAATGCCTTTTCAAATATTGCAAGCCAAATCATTGTATGAATAGTGACCCTCTGGCAAACTGGACAGGTTAGCCAGGTGTTTGTCAAAAAGGTAGAGCACACCACTAGAGCAAAAAGTGGTGTGTATGAATAGTGACCCTCTGGCAAACTGGACAGGTTAGCCAGGTGTTTGTCAAAAAGGTAGAGCACACCACTAGAGCAAAAAGTTGTGTGTAAGTTTTATTTAGCGTAAAAAGTTCATTGTACATATACCTCCTTATCTAAAAACAAATCACATCATTTGTATGAATAGTGACCCTCTGGCACACAACTTTCTTCAACCAAATCATTTATTCAAGTTCATTTCACCAAAAAAAGCAAAACTCAAGAAAACAAAGATGAAACCGATTAATGTTCTACTGGTGTGCCAGAGGGTCACTATTCATACAGTGGTGTGCCAGAGGGTCACTATTCATACAAATGATGTGATTTGTTTTTAGATAAGGAGGTATATGTACAATGATGGAAGAAGTTATCAATCTCACTTCTATTGTTTCGGGTTCCCTTTCATCGTTGACACATATCTCTCTGAGATGATAAAGGTAGATCATGGAAAGTTCAACTCAAGAAGTAAGATTGATACCTTCTCTATGGAAGTTGCTAAAATAGTTAAACAAAAGCTGAAATTGAACAGTTATTTGGAATGTTTCTGATCATTACAGTAAAATTCATTAGCCAGCGTTTGTCAAAACGAACAACTAAAATAAACTTTTCATGCAAGCAAGTAAAATTGAGTTGTTGGACAGTGAGATTGATAACTGGACAGGTTAGCCAGACGTTTGTCAAACGAACAATTAAAATAAACTTTTCATGCAAGCAAGTAAAATTGAGTTGTTGGACAGTGAGATTGATAACTGGACAGGTTAGCCAGACGTTTGTCAAAACGAACAATTAAAATAAACTTTTCATGCAAGTAAGTAAAATTCAGTTGTTGGACAGAGAGATTGATAACTGGACAGGTTAGCCAGACGTTTGTCAAACGAACAATTAAAATAAACTTTTCATGCAAGCAAGTAAAATTCAGTTGTTGGACAGTGAGATTGATAACTGGACAGGTTAGCCAGACGTTTGTCAAACGAACAATTAAAATATACTTTTCATACAAGCAAGTAAAATTCAGGAAAAGCTGACATTTTGTTCCTTGTTGCAGAAAGAAATCAAGTAAAAAATGTTTTTTTGAAAAACGTCTGACTTAAAAAAAAAAAAATGTTAAACCTTAATCTCAAAAGACCAAAAAAAAAAAAAAAAAAAATTATCCGAAGCGCCTCGCTTAGGCCTAAGCGAGGCGCTTTGGGTCAAAAATCAGCTTTTTCTGACCTCGTACCGAGGTAGTTAAAAAGCAAAGAAAGCGCCTCGCTTAGGCCTAAGCGAGACGCTTTCAAGGGGGTGAAAATAGAAGTGGGGGGTGGAAATAGACCATGCCTTTAAGATTCCACGTATACTATTCAGCTAAAGAAATATATTTAGAGGAGTATCCATCATCAATCCTATCTCAGTAATGAACAGTCAGTCTAGTACAGTTTTTAATTTCTAGAAATTTGTTTTATATATAAGTTGGAAATGTAATTAGGGTGTGCTTTCCGTTTACAGTGAGTTATAATGAAGTGCTTTTTTGAGGAAGTTCACAAATGGAAATAAAGATATCCAATCTTTGAAGAAACCTCCATTTTTGGCTTCAAATTTCAGTCTTCAGATTTTGCATTAAGATTCTCACCTGTACTTCTTTTCTTTACCCTCCCTCTTTATCTCGTTTGACTTTGTGGAAATACATTGTAAATGTAATTAAGGTTTTGCTTACTCTCTTTTACCTTTTGGGCCAACATATGTAAATGTAATTAAATAAATAAACTGACAAAGGTTAATTATATATGTATCCGTGAAATCAGTGTACCAAGTTATTTTTTATATTTTATAATCACTAGCTACTCATGCTTAATCAGTGTACCAAGTTAGTTAAAAGTATTACTGTAATTAGAAAAAAAGATTAAGGGTATCATATATAAACTAAAGAGTATAATGATAACAAATTTGTTAAAAACATCCACATCTTTCTATTTACCAAGTCCCAAAATTTTTCTCAATAATATTATACTAATCCGTTGAAGGTTTCTCAGGAGTAACGCTTTCAGCCTTTTTGCAATATATTCATGATGTTAAGTACTATCTAATATGTCAGATTAATTAAATATATATGCAATAATACTGTATATTTACTATAGATATTCAGATGCTACATATATTCATGATGTTAACTTTAGCAATATAATTTTACACACACACATATATTTATATCCGAACCTTTACCTCTCTTTCTCTCTCTCTCTCTCTATATATATATATATATATATATTGGATTTGGTTCAAATGAGAACATTTTCCCAAATTGAGAACTGAGAGAACCATTTTGGGCCACACATTTCTCTAAGGCAAAATTTTTTTTTTTTTTTTTTTTTTTTTTTTTTTTTTTTTTTTTTTTTTGCAAAAATCGCTGCTTTATATGTAAGAATTTTTTTATTATTATTTTTTTTGTATTTTTTTTCAGTATACACATGTGTATAATTGCATTATACACATATGTATAATGCAATATACACATATGTATAACTGAGATATACACATATGTATAGCTGAAAAATGCTATATACACATATGTATAATTGCTATATACACATATGTATAATTGACATATACACATATGTATAAATGAAAAAAAAAATTCAAAAAAAATAAAAAAAAATTTTCTTGCATAAAAATGTGCGATTAAAACAAATTTTTTTTTTTTTTTTTTTGCCTTTATATGAATTGTGTGGCCTAGAATGGTTCTCTCAGTTCTCAAATAGGGGTTGGTTCTCTTAGGATCCCTATATATATATATATATATATATATATATATAGGGTAGGGATCATACGAGAACCAACTTTAGGGAGAGAACCAAAGAACCAATGTGAACAAGGGGCCTTATTGTAAATATCACTTAAAAACTAAAAAATATAAATCATCTCTCTTAAGATCCATCTTCTTCATCATATAACTCTCACCATCTTCTTTTATAACATTTTAATGGCAGCTTCTTCTTCATCAAGAGCAATAATCAAGCCTTTAGTTCTTTTCTCTTCATCTTCTTCATCATCATCGTTTCTTAAGCAAACTTGTTCATCGATCCTCTTCATCCAGTGACGGTTAGGGTTACAGATCCCGTTACTTCAACAATGGCCGGAAGATTAAGCCACGTGGCATCTCAAATCATGTATGAAAACGACATCATTAGCTGAACCGTCGCATCCTCTCTCAGTCAACGCTCCGGTATGGGTTTACCGGCTGGTGAACACATCGTTTCCGATGAACCTGTAAGTTTTAATCTATGTTTTCATTAATAAATAGTTTGTATTTAAGCCGTCTACCAGATCTGATACTATATTTTACTGCGGACTCTGAGAAGGGAAAGAGGATTGGATTAATTCGTTCGAACGGTCCATTGTTCAGCACTACAGATCTGTTACTGCTATGAGGTCGTTGATTATGTTAGTAATAATCGTTGATTTGGTTTTGTTAAATATATGTGTAAAATTGAGTATTTTGTGATGCCTTTTTTGTTTAATTATGAATCAATTTTTTGCTCTTTTGATTATTATTATTGTAATGATTTTGAGTGTTTTGTTAGATCATTTGTCCTGAATTTGTTGATTTTTTTAGGTCGGATGTTAGTGTTGGATTTTAGTTAGTGAGTGATGGTTATGGATTCGTTACCGGATGCTGGTAATGGTAATGTAAACAATAACATTTAATTTAGGCATGTTTGTTCTTTTTTTTATCTATTTTACCATAATGCACATGTGCATTTATTGCATCTGTCTTTGAATTCGGTCGGAATCGACATGGAGAAGCTTTGGTTCCTTGTGGAGGCGATTGAGAGTGAAGGAAAGGAGTTCGGAGACGTACGGTTGTTGAGAGACGGATGCTTAATGGCAGTACTTTTGCCATTGTTGTTGATGGAGTTATGGTCTCCATGTTTGTTAATTGTTTGTTTCCCATTTGTTTTCTGATTTGAACCAGGAACTGAACAAATCTATGTTCTGATTGAATTTTGGTATGTTTTAGTTATGGTTTCCATGTTTATTAATTGTTTTTGATCCCTTTTGTTTTATGATTTGAACCAAGAACTGGACAGATTTGTGTTATGATTGAATTTAGGTATGTTTGAGTTATGATCTCCATGTTTGTTGATTGTTTTTTTATCCCTTTGTTTTCTGATTAGAATCAGAAACTAGACAGATATGTGTTCTGATTGAATTTAGGTATGTTTGAGATATAGTCTCCATATTTGTTGATTGTTTTGATCCCTTTGTTTTCTGATTTGTACAGGAATTGGACATATATGTGTTCTGATTGAATTTAGGTATGTTTGTTCTATATTTATCTGTTTTACCATAAGCATGTTAAAGTGGTGCTTTTTTTATATGTACATGTGAATTAAGAATGTTAATGCACATGTGCATAACGTATTTGCTACTAATAAAAGCAATGTTAACGCACATGTGCATTTATACTAATATCATTATGGTCATTCATTCTAACGAACACGTGCATATGTTATGTGGTAATAAAAAAAGTAATGTTAATGCACATGTGCATTAAGATTGAAATTTTGGTTTTCTTATGTGTTGTTTACTATTGTACTTAAAGTATGGGAAAAAATTGAAGAAGGTAACTTTTGTCTTAGAATCTATTGAGAAAGGGTCAAAAAAATCTACCATATGCGATTGAGGATGATGACATAATCGTTGATCATGAAGTTAACAAAGGTAGTTATTATTTATTTAATCAATTTAGATATATATGCACATGTGCATATATATGTATATTTTTCATGTTAACTAATAAATGTCAATTATTAGTTGTTTAAACACACGAACAATGTGATAAATTTGAGAAGTATACAATGTTCAGGTTGACGGATGAAAAAAAACAATGGAGATGTTAGATGAAGCATCAATGAGGTGTGAAGAGTGTTGTAAGAAGATAAGTAAATGGGGAAAAAGACGAAAATGGGACAAATAAGCAATATAATGGGACACTGTTGGTGAGCGTGAGGTTGTGAGATAATTAGAAGTTTATAGGTAGATGCTTAGTGGTGACATGGTTGGATTGTAATAAGGATATTTTTTTTCTGTTATCAGTTGTTTTATTGTGTTGATGGTTTGGTAGAAACTACATGTAATTGTATAATAAAAACATACGGGTACAAAAAAGTTTGTTGTTTGAAGGATGATGCATGCACATATGTATATTGTGGGTGGTCTTATATGGTGGTTGATAGGTTGATTATGTTTGTGATTACTATTTTGGTGTATGTAAATTTGTATGATAAGGAAATTGAGATATGCACATGTGCACAATTAAAATTAAACTTCCCACCATCCAAAAACTTGAACTCACCACCTAATACCCTAAAAAAACCTAACCCCTTCCCACCATACCTAAAACATAAGCCCAGGGAGCTAAACCACTCGAAAAACCTAACTATATTAGTGAAATGCACATGTGCATGCAATACACGTTTCTTATTTTATAGTTCTTATATAGAGTTGTTTTAAGTTTATTAATGTTTGTTGTCCTATTCTTGCATTATTTTTCAATTTATGTTATAATATGCATAACTACGCAATTGACGAGTTCGAGTGTATTGTATATATCTATTCGCATCCATTTTATGATCATTGAATAAATTTTTTAACTCCTTATATCTCATATCACGTTCATTTAATAATCATTTCATTATGGTAATTGACAATGTATTCAAAAGTGTGATTTAATAGTGAAATGCACATGTGCATACGGTGTATTTCTGTATATATAACAGCGAAATGCACATGTGCATCATGGATGACGTCATATGACGTCATATCAGCAGTTTTTTTTATTTTTTTTATATTTTTTTTATTTTTTTTTTCGAAATAATAATACAAAATAATCATTTTGGTGTTTTTACTTTTTTTATTTTTTTATTTTTTTAAGTTATATAATTTTTTTTATTTTTTATTTATTTTTTGATGAAGGGGTTTTTGTAGACACACTTCATATTTACAAAAATGCCACCTGTTCACACTGGTTCTTTGGTTCTCTCCCTAAATGGTGGTTCTCAAATGATCCAAATCCTATATATATATATATATATATAAGATTTGGTTCAAATGAGAACTTTTCCCCAAATTGAGAACTGAGAGAACCATTCTGGGCCACACATTTCTCTAAGGCAAAAAAAAAAAAAAATTTTTTTTTTTTTTTTTTTTTGCAAAAATCGCTGCTTTATATGTAAGAAAAAAATTTTTTTTTTATTTTTTTAGTATTTTTTTTTCAGTATACACATGTGTATAATTGCATTATACACATATGTATAATGCAATATACACATATGTATAACTGAAATATATACTCATATGTATAGCTGAAAAATGCTATATACACATATGTATAATTGCTATATACACATATGTATAAATGACATATACACATATGTATAAATGACAAAAAAATTCAAAAAAAATAAAAAAAAAATTTTCCTTGCATAAAAATGTGCGATTAAAGCAAAAAAAAAAAAAAAATTTTTTTTTTTTTGCCTTTATATGAAATGTGTGGCCCAGAATGGTTCTCTCAGTTATCAAATAGGGGTTGGTTCTCTTAGGATCCCTACCCTATATATATATATAATAACTAATAACTAGTTCCGATATAAGTATTTTTTAAATATGTCTAACAATATACTTAAACTAAAGATAATGGGGTATTTTTTTTTAGAAGTTATAAAGCATAACGTTTATGGTTTTTTTAAATGAAACTCGATAAAAGTTATCAATAATTGCTCTTCCCGTTTAATTTACACCTACAATAATAAATAAATTAATTAAAAAATATTTAAATCTAACAAATGATATCAAATGTTGTTGGAGAACTTTTTCGGTAGCAATCTTTATTTTGATGGGATATATAGGTTATAGTAAAAGCTGTACAGCCTGTACTCATTTGTTAGTTGTGAATCTAAGAAAATTTGTTCATTTTCTTCTGCTGAAACCACTTAAATAAATTCTTGAGTTAAAGACTATTTGTAGTGGTATGTATTAAAGTGTTACCTTATCGTCACGAAGCCTTTAACTAATTAACCACACTTTTGCGTGTAAAGTGGTTTTAACTAAGTTTCACTGATTATTATACAAAAAAGAAAACGTGTGATTGGTTTGAAAAAGCATTGCCCCGCTCTGCCCCTTGCACACCTCACATATCGTTATGCTAAGGTTGAGTGTAGTCGAGCGCTATGAGGGCGTTTTCTAGCCCATAGCGCCCCCGCACACCGCCCCGCGGGGCGCTATGGGGCGTTTTCGTGTAAAGGCGTTTTCTCCATAACGGGCGTTTTGGATTGAGTTTGCATTGGGGATTGTGAATTGACCGTTGTCAAACGGTTGTTTCTTTAATTATTTAATTTTTTTTTAAACAAAATCTCTCTATAATTATACACATACAACAACACAAACAACACACACCAACAACACAAACATATACACTTTTCCAACCAAACAAAACCAAATACAAACCCAAAAACAAACCAATGGCAGCGTGGACTAACCAAGATCAACTCGAGTTGGTGAGGGCGTTGATCAACACCAAGGAGAATCCGCAAAACGATAGGGAGCATTTTTGGCGCAATGTATTGGAGGAGTTCAACCGAATTACCGAAACGGACAACCGTACTGTCGATCAGATCACCAGTAAGTGGTCTGCCATACAAAATAACTGTAGGAGATGGCACACAGTCCATGAAACGGCGATGCAGGCGCACACTGGCGTTAGCGAACAGATGGCAATTCAACTGACACACGACGCTTATCGTCAACGCTACGACAGCGACTTCAACATCACCAATCTTTTGTCCTGGTCTATGATGCGTTTTTATTTTTTTTAATGTTTAAGGTTTTAGTGGTTTAATATTATGTTTTATGTTAGTGTTTTATTTGTAATGTTTAATGTTTTAATGTTTAAGGTTTGAATGTTACAACTAGTTTTTGTGTTTCATGTTAGTTTATGTAAACAGATTACATAATATTTAAAATTTAAACCATTACATTACATTAGAAAAAGTTACAACTAATATTAAAATACACTTCCTAAATTACTTATTTAAACATTACATATTCCTAAATTACTTATTTAAACACTACATAATTCCTAAATTACTTATTTAATCCTAATTTTCTCCACTTACGGCCAGTAGTTGTCCCAGTCCTCGAGTGTGTAGTACTCGGGGGACACGGAACTTGAGCTATCGCGACCATCGGATCTCGCATCCGATGGGATCCAGCAGTACTCACGAGGAGGGGTAAGTTGGCTCCAGAGGCGTTCCTGCTCCTCAATTTCCCTGAGGGCTTCCAAGTCCTCCTAAGTTGGCTCCCATCGTTCACGGGGGGTGGGGGTAGTCTTGTGGTGGGGGTAGTCTGGTGGTTAGGGATGGCAATCAAACCCGAACCCGATGGATAAACCCGAAACCCGACACATTTGGGACGGGTTTGGGGTCGGGTAATCGGGTATGGGTCCGGGTATGGGATTAATTTTTATTTTTTTCGCGGGTTTGGGACGGGTTTGGGATTTGATGATATACCCGTTTACCCGACCCGATTACCCGATAAAGTATATCCGTTTACCCGATTAGATACCCAAAATAATTTCTTATATATCTTTTTAAATATGTATGCGTAATATATCTAATTGTCCATCTAGATTGCCATATTATGCTAAAAATTACCAAAAATTAGTATATACTATTTGTTATCTATAGCTTTTTTTTTGGAAGGTGTGCTTCAGCGGTAAACCCAATCGACAGACAACCCCTCGACTCGAGTTCGAATCTCTACCCACGCACAGGTGTCCACTTTGAAGTTATCTCAAACCGTTACAGGGAATTTTTTCGTGGTGTGCAGGATTCGAACTCAAGACCAAGCCCGGGCGGGAACCCTCTTAAGAGGTAAACCCTCCCACCTCTCCCCAGCTGGGCTGGAGGTCATTGGCTTTGAGTGTTTTTATTTGATTTAGATATTTTATATTTATACATTGTAATATTTGCATATAGATTTAATAATGCTAAATGTAATTAGTCAGTAGTTATCCAATAGATATCCGACGGGTTTTTGGTCGGATAGACCCAATGGGTAAGTTTTTAAAATTAATGGGTTTACCCGAAACCCGCGGGTATACCCGATACCCGATGGGTAATTACCCGACACAAACCCGATGGGTTTTGGGACGGGTTTGGGACAAACATACCTAATCGGGTATGGGGTTGGGATTACCTAAACCCGTCCCAAACCCGACCCATTGCCATCCCTACTGGTGGTGGGGGTGGGGATAGCAGCAGCAGTCCGGGGGGTGGGGGCCGACAACATTAGTCGGTCCATTTCTCTAACAGCCATGGCATAATCCAATCATTTATAACCCCCCATAACCCCCCTTCCCACTACACCCTCTTTTTCCATAACCCCCTTCTATTACTTTTATTTTAATACTCATAACCCTCCATAACCCCCCACCACTACACACTAACGAGGAGCCATTTGAACATCCCTCCCGTTTAATTTTCGCGTAGCAGTGTTTGAGACGTTAAAAAGGTGATGTGGCAGAGCCCGTGAATGCTCCACTAAACTAAGTCTTGTTTTCAATAATCGTCATGTGTTGGATATTTTAGTGTAATTGGATTGACTGTTTGATCAATATCTTCATAATAAGACATCATATAGGTATGGTGGTGCTGAGTGCACGCCTATTTGAATTATTAACCCTGTTATTTGATTACGAATCATTAAATTGATCAAAATTCTCTGGTTCTTCTCTCAAAGATCACATACTGAAAATTCTCAATCTCTGATTGTATCCGATTGAATATTCGATTGAACTGTCGAATTGATTCAATCTGAAAGCGATTCCGTGCCTTCAGAGATTTCTGTTCATCCAGTTGTTCGTTTGTGTTACTGAAATTCCCAACAAAGATTGAATCAATTTTCGAAGATGACGAACAATGAATCTGTGAAAGATATGACGAAGAACTTTACGAAATTGGACAAGTTTTCTGGACAGGATTTCCGACGCTGGCAGAAGAAGATGCACTTCTATCTCACGAGTCTGAAAGTTGTGTATGTTCTGAGCACTCCCTGTCCCGAAATCGTTGAGGATGAAACCCTGGAACAAACCAGAGCACGTTCAAAGTGGGAAAACGCAGACTACATCTGTCGTGGTCATATTCTTAATGGTATGTCTGATTCTTTATTTGATGTTTATCAAAACGTAGAGTCTGCAAAAGAATTATGGGATACCCTTGAAGCAAAATACATGGCAGAAGATGCATCTAGTAAGAAATTTCTGGTTGGTAATTTTATTAATTATAAAATGGTAGACACTAGGCCTGTCATGGAACAGTATCATGAATTGCAATGAATACTAGGGCAGTTTGCACAATATGGAATGAAGATGGATGAATCTATTTCTGTCTCTAGTATTATTGATAAACTGCTCCCCTCTTGGAAAGATTTTAAGAACAATCTGAAACATAAGAAAGAGGAATTGAATCTGGTTGAATTGGGAAATACTTTCCAAATTGAACAATCCATACGTGATATGGAAAAGGGTTCTGTTGTTGGTACTAAAACCATGGCTGGTTGTTCTTCTGTGAACATGGTGGAGGAGGGTGAATCCTCCAAGGCTTATAAAGGGAAACGAAAGTTTGAAGGGAACAACAATAAGGGTGGTTCTGATAAGAAACCTAAAAGGGTTTGTTGGAAGTGTAATAAACCTGGACACTTCAAGAAAGACTGCAGGTCTGGTAAGAGTGGAGGAAAAGGCAAAAACGTGGCTGGTACAAGTGGATCCAAGGATCCCGAAAAGCAATCAGGTTCGTTTTTGGTACCATGTGATCATTTTATGTGCAGGATGATGATGTTTCAAGGTGGATGGATTCGGGAGCAACATGTCATGTATGCAAAAATCTTCAATGGTTCAAGGATTTCAAGCCAATTGAAGATGGGTCTTTACTAAAGATGGGCAATGTTGCTACTGAACCAATTAAAGGAATAGGATCTGTTCTTTTAGTCTTTACTTCTGGAAACTCTTTACTATTAAATAATGTTCTATATGTACTTGGGATTCGTAATAGTATCTGGTATTGTATTGAATAATTGTGGTTATAAGCAGGTCTTGGAAAGTGACAAGTATATCTTGTCCAAGACATGGAACCTTTATTGGATTTGGTTATTTGAATGGCATGTTTAAGTTAAATTTGGATGTCCCTTTTGTTAATAATTCTGTTTGTATGGCTTCTACTAGTTCTAGCAATGATTTTAGTAAATCAGAATTATGGCATGTAGATTAGGTCACGTTAATTATCGCAGAATGAAAGATATGTCTAAAATGAGTCTCATACCCGCTTTTGACATACAAGAACGTAATGATTGTCATACTTGTAAATTGACTAAAATTACAAGAAAACCATTTAAAGATGTCAAAAGGAATTCTAATGTGTTAGAATTGATTCATTCTGATTTATGTGATATTCATAGTACTCTTTCTCTAGGAAATAAGAAGTATGTTGTAACCTTTATTGATGATGCAACAAGATTTTGTCATGTCTATCTATTGCATTCAAAGGATGAAGCTCTTGATAAATTTAAAGTTTATAAACAAGAGGTTGAGCTTCATAGAAATGGTTTGATTAAAAACCTTCATACGGATAGAGGTGGTGAGTATTATGATCCAGTTTATTTTCAATCTACTGGTATAATACATCAAACAAATGCTCCTTATACACCACAACAAAATGGTGTGGCTGAAAGGAAGAATAGGTCACTGAAAGAAACGGTTAATTCTATGTTGTCCTATTCTGGTTTAAGTGATGGATTTTGGGGTGAGGCTATGTTGACAGCCTGTTACTTATTGAACCGAGCACCTAATAAAAGGTCTAAGGTGACCCCATATGAACTTTGGTACAAAAAGGTACTAGATTTGAGTTATCTCAAAGTCTGGGGATGTAGAGCTGTTGTGAGGCTTACTGAGCCCAAAATGAGTACCATTGGTGAAAGAGGCATAGATTGCATATTTATTGGATATGCTGAACATTCCCCTGATTATAGGTTCTATGTTATAGAACCAAATGATTATGTATCTGTTCACTCTGTTATTGAGTCAAGAGATGCTAATTTTGGGAATGAAGATAGATTTTCTTCTGTTCCTCGATTGAAGGACATGCCTCAGTATCTTAAAAATTATGAACAGACAATTACTTCTGGTGACAATTCAGGTAATTGTGATGATGTACCTTCTACTAGTACTGAGCCCAGGAAAAGTACTAGAGTCAGAAAACCAAAGTCCTTTGGTGCTGACTTTCATCTTTATTTAGTAGAAGGAACCAGAAATGGTGTTGAACATCAGTATCAATATTGTTTTAATATTGATGAGGATCCAAAGACATTCAATGATGCTATGTCTTCTAGGGATGCTGCATTTTGGAAAGAAGCAATCCAAGATGAGATTGACTCTATAATGCACAATAATACTTGGAAATTGGCTGATTTACCACCTGGGTGTAAACCTTTGGGTAGTAAATGGATCTTCAAAAGGAAGATGAAGGTGGGTGGTAGCATAGACAAATATAAAGCCAGATTGGTCATCCAAGGCTTTAGGCAAAAGGAAGGCATTGACTACTTTGATACGTATGCTCCTGTTGCTAGGATAACCACCATAAGATTATTGTTGGCACTTGCAGCTACACATAATCTTGTAATTCACCAAATGGATGTTAAAACTGCGTTTTTGAATGGTGAATTGGATGAAGAGATTTACATGAAACAACCTGAAGGTTTTGTCATGCCTGGAAATGAACATAAGGTTTGTAAATTGGTAAAATCTCTTTATGGCCTGAAACAAGCCCCTAAGCAATGGCATCAAAAGTTTGATGATGTGGTGCTGTCTAATGGTTTTGCATTAAACCAAGCGGACAAGTGTGTTTATAGCAAATTTGATACTTCTGGAAAAGGAGTAATTATTTGCTTATATGTTGATGACATGTTGATTTTTGGTACTGACCAAAATGAAGTTGATAAAACTATGAAATTTCTGTCATCTAAATTTGAAATGAAAGACATGGGGGAGGCAGACGTGATTCTTGGTATTAAGATCATACGTGGAGAACATGGTATTACGATCTCTCAATCACATTATATTGAGAAGATGTTGGAAAAGTTTAATCACAAAGATAGTTCTCCAATGGATACTCCTATGGATCCTTCTGTAAAACTCGTACCTAATAAAGGAGTTGCTGTGAATCAACTTGAATATTCAAAGGCTATTGGATCTCTCATGTATGCTATGATTAGTACTAGACCTGATATAGCTTTTGCTGTTGGAAAACTGAGTAGATATACTCACAATCCAAGTTTGATTCATTGGCAAGCAATAAATCGAGTATTTAGGTACTTGAAAGGAACCATAGATTTTGGTTTGACTTATACTGGATATCCTTCTGTTCTTGAAGGTTATTCAGATGCAAGTTGGATTACTAATTTGGAAGATCATTCTTCCACAAGTGGTTGGGTATTTCTTCTTGGAGGTGGTGCTATATGCTGGGCATCAAAGAAACAAACTTGCATCACTAATTCAACAATGGAAGCTGAGTTTGTAGCATTAGCAGCAGTTAGTAAAGAAGCTGAATGGCTAAGAAATTTGATCTATGAAATTCCATTGTGGCCGAAACCGATATCACCATTATCTATCAGATGTGATAGTGAATCTACCTTGTCTAAAGCATATAGTCAAGTGTATAATGGAAAGTGTAGACACTTAGGTGTTAGACACAGCATGATACGTGGGCTTATCACGAATGGTGTGATATCTGTGGTGTTTGTGAGAACTCAAAACAATTTAGCCGATCATTTAACCAAAGGGTTAAGTAGAGATCTCGTGAAAAAGTCGGCTATAGGGATGGGATTAAAGTCCACTAGAAATCTCTGATGTTAAGATACCCAATTCCCATCTAGTACAACGCTAGATGCAGAATTCAATGCGGAAAGCTTAATATGTAGAGATTGGAACACATTAGAAGATTCATCCCAAGGTATGTGTTCAGACCTGCAAGTTAAGGAGGTTGAATGTATGTATTCTTAATAGCTTTTTTGACAAATTGCATTGCAGGTGGAAGACTAAAAGAGCTACCTATGTAAGTATGAAGTTTAGCCGCTTCAAGAAGCTGGGACTTGGCTTTGACATACTTATGAAGGATAAGGACATAGGCTAGTAAAACATTATGTCAAGATAGAACTACTATGTATGTAAACTTTTGTGTACATTATCTTTGTGTATTCAAGATGAGTTCCCAGGGTTCAATCCTAAGCGACACCCTGGTATTCGAATATTCAGAATGTGTAATGTACTAATGTGAAATTCAATCGTCACGACATTTCATTTAAGCAAAAGTTTGAATGTTTGAGATTACTTGTTTTAGTTAATCAAGGATTACACTAAAATAGGGGAGGATTGTTGGATATTTTAGTGTAATTGGATTGACTGTTTGATCAATATCTTCATAATAAGACATCATATAGGTATGGTGGTGCTGAGTGCACGCCTATTTGAATTTATTATGAACTTAGGGGCGAAGCCCCTAAGAGACGGGGGTCCGGGGGCAACGCCCCTGGGAGCAGGGTCCAAGGGGCGGCAGCCCCTAAAAATTTTATTTCCATTAAAATTGCTATGGTAAAAATGTCTCAGAAAATTAATTTTTGGAAATAGAGGGACTAATTTTGGTAATTTGGAAACCTTGTGATAACTGCCTATTAGGCAGTTAATAACCCTGTTATTTGATTACGAATTATTAAATTGATCAAAATTCTCTGGTTCTTCTCTCAAAGATCACATACTGAAAATTCTCAATCTCTTATTGTATCCGATTGAATATTCGATTGAACCGTCGAATTGATTTAATCTGAAAGCGATTACGTGCCTTCAGAGATTTCTGTTCATCCGGTTGTTCGTTTGTGTTACTGAAATTCCCAACATCATGTACCTACAAAACATCTATTCGTTTGTATAGCCTAATTTGAGATGCTACTTAGTACTTTGTTCGAGGCTCGCTATCTTATCTGTAGGGTACCCATTGACGTATCTCTAGGTTATTATTGTGCATATCAACTTTTAGATTTTTTTTTTGAAAGGTAAAAAAATAAAAAATAAAAATAAACATAAACATAACTTAATTTGTAATACATAACAAATAAAAATTAATTTAATTCTCGTTTTATTCAATTAAAAATAAAATATGTTTACCAAATCAAATGTCGATTTCACCCTGTCGAAATATATAAGTTTATCTAATTAGTTTCTTAAATACTGAGAATTTTAAAGGTTTGGTTCAACTTTTTTTACGGAACTCTTAGTCGAACTATTAACTACGCCAATGTGGGGTAGCCCACTTGGTAGAGGCTTATGCCTCTTAGAGGGGAGGTCTTAGGTTCAAATCTAGGCAAAGGTGTATTTTGTGTAAATATATTGGGAGTATAACATTAGCCGTTCAAAAAAAAAAACTACGATTTTAAAAAATGCCAAACCAACCCGCCCGATTGGTTGTGTTTGCTGGATCAGCCGGTTTTACCTGTTTGTCGGTTTAAATGAACCGCTTTAACGGTTTCATGGACTGAACTTTCTAGTCTCAAACAGGACTGAATTGTTAAAACTACCAAACTGCAACCAAAATGTTTGGATCTCAAACCGGCCAAATCAGGCGACTTGATTCGGTTTAAACCGTTGGGTCGGCTTCAACGTATTTCTTAAAGCTCTATTAAATACATGTTTAGAAACATTGTAATATAACAAAGGATATATGTAAAAATACCTTTCTAATATAACTTTAAATTTAATTTAAATTAACGGTAAACTAGCTTAATATATAATATAGTTAATCTAAGGCCAGGCGCCCAGGCGAGGCACTTCACGAATTCTTCATGGGTAGGCCACCAGTGGCGAAGCTTGACCCGAAGGTTCGGGGGGTCGGAAGTCACCGGGGGGTCGGAAGTCACTAGTTTCGGGGGGTCGAAAACCAGTTTCGGGGGGTCGAAACTCTATATTTACAAAATTTTCTATACGAATACTATATAATCGGAACTTCTACACGAAAATTCGGGGGGGTCGGCCGCCCCCTCCCGCCCCTACTAAGCCTCGCCACTGTAGGCCACTACCCCCACAGCAATACCGCCGCTAGTGGCACGGGTGCTGTTCTAGTGAAGCAATTATGGGTCCTAGTTAAAAGACGGTGAGTGAGGTTTTGTGTGTGTGGGTTTTTATTTTATATGGGTTGGTTCTCCAAATTTGTTTGTCAGTAAGTAAATCACTGAAGTGATATAACAGTGAAATATTAGTGAAAAAATAGGGTAGTTTAGTGGAGTCTCGGTAGCCCTGCTCAGTGCCCACCCTAATAAAATGATAATATATCTTTATGGTGCAAAAGTTAATTAGACAATTACCAAAAACAATCTAGGCTAATACTCAAGACATCAAGTGCATGTGCAAGTAAGAAGTATGAACCATATATATTGTCTGTAGCCGATCTGTGTCTACTGCCATTGTTGTACTTGTCCTTTCTTCCTCGGCCATTGACATGAAAACACTGAATTGATAGATGCATCCATCAGACTCACTCCCTGACACCCCCTTCCTTTTTCACATCTTCCCATTTCTACTCCTGTATCTTTACATCTGCTCAGGTGGCCCTATATAATCACACATGCATCAAATAAAACACTGGAAAATAGCACCAACCCTAACTTAAACCCTTTGTCTCCAACCCTTCACTATCACCACTTCTCTCTTTATATATACTCTCCACTGAATTTGAGACCTACCAACACTTGCATTTGCACAACCTTAACTTTCCCAATACATTAATCTTTAACTTTCCCTATGGAAGCCTTTGATCATACCCATTATGTTGCCACATTTCCCTTTTCCTATCCTTTTGTGACCACCACTATGACCCACAACAACAATCCTCCATGGATGGATAGTAGGATCTGGAGTAGGCTTCCACAACGCCTTGTCGACCGAGTTATCGCCTTTTTACCGCCTCCCGCCTTCTTTCGAGCCCGGTCCGTATGCAAGAGATGGTATTCTCTCTTGTTCTCTCACAACTTCCTCCAAATGTACCTCCAAGCCAACCCAAAACCCTACTTTTTCATATTTTTCAAACAAAAAACCACAAACCCTAAAACGACTACTACTACCACTACTACCACTGTCTTTAAGCACGGCCACACCACCGTGCCTACAACCCCAGAGGAAGGATACATATTCGACCCCGAAACCCTTTCGTGGAACCGTCTTGTGTTCCCACTAATCCCATCAGGGTTTTCACCAACCTGTTCCTCAGGTGGACTGGTGTGTTGGGTGTCAGACGAAGCGGGTTCAAAAGGCATGCTCCTTTCGAACCCGCTTTTTCCGTCTTTAGTGACCCCACTTCCGTCCACCCTGAGGCCCAGGTTATTCCCTTCTGTAGGGCTAACCATCACAAACTCGTCAATCGATGTGATGGTAGCCGGGGACGACATGATATCTCCATACGCAGTCAAAAACCTGACCACTGAAAGCTTTCACATTGACCTAGGTGGATTTTATTCCATTTGGGGCACTACCTCTTCACTTCCAAGACTATGCAGTTTGGAGTCAGGGAAAATGGTGCATGTTATGCACCAAACAGGTTCGGGTTGTTCGGGTTCAAGTGGCAAATTCTATTGCATGAACTATAGTCCTTTTAGTGTTTTGTCATATGATATGGGACGCAATGAATGGACCAAGATACAAGCACCCATGAGGAGGTTTCTAAGGTCTCCTAGTTTAGTAGAGAGTAGAGGGAAATTAGTGTTGATAGCAGCTGTTGAGAAGAGTAAGCTAAATGTTCCAAGAAGTTTAAGGATGTGGGCATTGCAAAGCTGTGGGACAACATGGGTGGAAATCGAGCGAATGCCGCAACAATTGTATGCGCAATTTGCGGAATTGGAAGGGGGGAGGGGGTTCACTTGTGTCGGAAATGGTGACTTTGTGGTGGTTATGGTTACGGGTTCGGGTTCGGATAAGGCTGTTTTGTTTGATTTTGGGAGGAAGAGGTGGGTTTGGGTTCCTAGGTGCCCTTATGTTGGTGGTGGTGAGTTGAATGGTTTTGCATATGTGCCTAGGCTTGCTACTCCAGTGACTGGAGTTCTTGATCAGTTGACTACACTTAATCCGTTTTAGGTTATGTTGTTGTGTTATTGTTGTTAAAGTTTAGCTAGTAGCTAGCTAGTTTGTTCTCTAGGGTTTGTTTTGTGTTATGTGTCTAGTGTTGTTTTAAGATGAATTTCGTATGAATTGAAGTATCATACTAGAAGTATGTTTTATTATTTTATGCATTTTTATGTGGGATTTAAGAGTTTAAATATATATGCCAAGAGAAAAGGATGGAATAAATATGTTATGTTAGTTTATAATGAAGACTTTTGAAATAGTTTCTAAATATAATTTTTGGGAAAATGACCAAAATAGCCCGTTGACCGGGCGTTTTGCACAAATAGCCCTCTCCACCCTCTTTGGAGAGAGGGGTCACGGTTCCCAACATGCCTGAACCGTCTTCCAAGGGGCTTCCCATTTCAGCCAACCGTCTCCCGCCACGTGTCGTTGTTGATCCCGAGACAGACCTTTCTCTCTCCTGAACCCTCTTTTCTTTCTCTCTCCTCCTGAACCGTCTTTTCTTTCTCTCTCCTCCTGAACCCCCTTTTCTTTCTCTCTCCTCCTGAACCCCCTTTTCTTAATATTGTTTCCATGGCGGTCGATTTTGTAGGCATCCAGACCGTGAACCACATGAACCGTATAAACCAATCTTCACCACAAGTCCTTTTCATTCAATTTCTCCTACCGGTTATTATACTCTAATCGAAACCTTCAACTCAGACCATCACCATCCTCATATAACCACCACTTGAATCCATACCTTAAACCTATGCCCCGGTCCCCTGTAACAACCATTCATCACCATCATAGTCCATCACTGAGAGCAACCATAACTCAACTCCAATCGTCATCATCATAATTATCTAGTAAAGGGGAAAAGGTATGTTGGGGTAATACCTATAATCATCGATGACCACTCGTTGATGCAGGCGCCGTCGCCGTCGCTCTCCAGTCACCGTCGTCGTCCTCCGTCGCCTTCCTTCCTTCGTCTCTCTCTCTCTCTGTGCTCTCTTAAGGTGAATGGGTGCAAGAGGGTGGAGACGGGCCACCGTGGCTCCGCCGTGAGAGGGAGGAAGAGACCCTCCGTCTCCTTTCTCTCTCTAGCTTGCTTCTCTCTCATTCTTTACAGTAGATGTGTGTGTATTCTGATTTGGGTGTGTGTCTGTGTGTGTTATACGAGATGTGAGAGATGGAGGGCAAGAGTTGTGTTTGTGTATCAGTGTGGTTGGGAGGAGAGAGAGAGTGAGGAGGAGAGAAAGAGGGGTGAGAGAGAAAGAAAAGGGGGTTTAGGAGGAGAGAGAAAGAGGGGTGAGAGAGAAAGAAAAGACGGTTCAGGAGGAGAGAGAAAGAAAAGAGGGTTCAGGAGAGAGAAAGGTCTGTCTCGGGATCAACAACGACACGTGGCGGGAGACGGTTGGCTGAAATGGGAAGCCCCTTGGAAGACGGTTCAGGCATGTTGGGAACCGTGACCCCTCTCTCCAAAGAGGGTGGAGAGGGCTATTTGTGCAAAACGCCCGGTCAACGGGCTATTTTGGTCATTTTCCCATAATTTTATGTGGGCTAGTCAACTATAAAAGAAATAAAGGAGAATAAAGCAACAAACTATCAATATGATTGATTGGATTAGAATTTATATAGATTGCAAGTATATGACAGTTATTGCTTTGAAAATATTAAGTCCAGAGTATTTAAATGTAGGAAAAGAAAGATGTACATGTCAAACCATCTTATCATATTTTGATATGGAGTACTTTATGGATACTCTTTAATGTTTATTATTTAAGGTTTGAATTTCAGCAGAAAAAAATGTATTGTAACATAGCTTGAATATGTTAGTCTGCTGAAAATGTCACAAAAATTAATTACAATAAAGAGTATATATATGATAGGTAAATGAAGATTTTTATATGATAGATAAATGAACCAGAAACAAAACAAAAAGAATACTGAAAGCACGACATGTATCATAAAATTTTAAAATCATAGTGTGCCCAAGAACTGAAAGTGATCAACACGTTCTGAAGCAAATATTAAAAGAAACGGAATATGTTACATTTAGATTGTCAAATATGAAACATAGGTTGTGTATGCATAGAAGCTTATGCTTATAAACTCATTTTGATCCAAGTACAACTCTCCACTCAACTTTCACAACAATTTGATTTCAAATGATCATTAAATTTTCAATGGTTTCTAGCTAATTGATGTTTGCTTTATTTGGAACACTTAGAAAACTAGTTGATTATATGAGAGAGTAAGAAACCATATCGTACATTAATGAAATAGGGCATTTAGAAGAGTTAGAATGTTAGTTTATAGACATGAGATAGTAACAAACCATATTACATAGACGGAGGCTTAACTTTAAGTTGATACTTTTATATTGTGACGAATCTATGTCGACATAATCCTTAGGATGATATCTAAAGATGTTGAATAGACAATCTTTCCTATTTGTGGTCATGACTCTAGGAAATCCTCTCTTAGGTGAGGTTGGGGATTCAACTCTAAAAGTGTGCAAAAAGGTATAAAGAAAGGGGTGTAACAAATTAGTCGTTAAAAAAATTACTTCAAAGGCTATAAAAACTATAACCATTGATCAAACGCATGCACATCTATATCGCTACATCGTTTTTTAGAGACTTGGACCATTCACAACAGGAAGGGTATGGCCACTTTACGCTAGTTGTAAGGGTGGAGGTTGATTAATTTGCAATCGGCCCTATGCTAATTAGAGGCAACCAACACTAACCCTAAACTACTTTTGGCCTTTTGGGTTGACATTTTTCGTGTTTTAGCCTTATTTCTTAAAATCTAAATAATTTTTTAATATGTCATTATTTTTTAGAAAAAATACACTAGAAAATCAAGTAGGCATGGTCTATTTCCACCCCCCCCCCCCCCCCACTTCTATTTTCACCCCCTTGAAAGCGCCTCGCTTAGGCCTAAGCGATGCGCTTTCTTTGCTTTTTAACTACCTCGGTACGAGGTCAGAAAAATCTGATTTTTGACCCAAAGCGCCTCGCTTAGGCCTAAGCGAGGCGCTTCGGATAAATTTTTTTTTTTTTTTTTTTTTTGGGTCTTTTGAGATTAAGGTTTAACATTTTTTTTTTAAGTCAGACGTTTTTCAAAAAAACATTTTTTATGTCAATGGGAGGGTAAACAAAATCGTCGATCCGACTGTTGATTTCTTTCTGCAACAAGGAACAAAATGTCAGCTTTTTCCTGAATTTTACTTGCTTGTATGAAAAGTATATTTTAATTGTTCGTTTGACAAACGTCTGGCTAACCTGTCCAGTTATCAATCTCACTGTCCAACAACTGAATTTTACTTGCTTGCATGAAAAGTTTATTTTAATTGTTCGTTTGACAAACGTCTGGCTAACCTGTCCAGTTATCAATCTCACTGTCCAACAACTGAATTTTACTTGCTTGCATGAAAAGTTTATTTTAATTGTTCGTTTTGACAAACGTCTGGCTAACCTGTCCAGTTATCAATCTCACTGTCCAACAACTAAATTTTACTTGCTTGCATGAAAAGTTTATTTTAATTGTTCGTTTGACAAACGTCTGGCTAACCTGTCCAGTTATCAATCTCACTGTCCAACAACTGAATTTTACTTGCTTGCATGAAAAGTTTATTTTAGTTGTTCGTTTTGACAAACGTCTGGCTAACCTGTCCAGTTATCAATCTCACTGTCCAACAACTAAATTTTACTTGCTTGCATGAAAAGTTTATTTTAGTTGTTCGTTTTGACAAACGCTGGCTAATGAATTTTACTGTAATGATCAGAAACATTCCAAATAACTGTTCAATTTCAGCTTTTGTTTAACTATTTTAGAAACTTCCATAGAGAAGGTATCAATCTTACTTCTTGAGTTGAACTTTCCATGATCTACCTTTATCATCTCAGAGAGATATGTGTCAACGATGAAAGGGAACCCGAAACAATAGAAGTGAGATTGATAACTTCTTCCATCATTGTACATATACCTCCTTATCTAAAAACAAATCACATCATTTGTATGAGTAGTGACCCTCTGGCAAACCTGCGTATGAATAGTGACCCTCTGGCACACCACTAGAACATTAATCGGTTTCATCTTTGTTTTCTTGAGTTTTGCTTTTTGGGTGAAATGAACTTGAAGAAATGATTTGGTTGAAGAAAGTTGTGTGCCAGAGGGTCACTATTCATACAAATGATGTGATTTGTTTTTAGATAAGGAGGTATATGTACAATGAACTTTTTACGCTAAATAAAACTTACACACAACTTTTTGCTCTAGTGGTGTGGCCTACCTTTTTGACAAACACCTGGCTAACCTGTCCAGTTATCAATCTCACTGTCCTTTACGCAGGTTTGCCAGAGGGTCACTATTCATACACACAACTTTTTGCTCTAGTGGTGTGCTCTACCTTTTTGACAAACACCTGGCTAACCTGTCCAGTTTGCCAGAGGGTCACTATTCATACACACAACTTTTTGCTCTAGTGGTGTGCTCTACCTTTTTGACAAACACCTGGCTAACCTGTCCAGTTTGCCAGAGGGTCACTATTCATACACACAACTTTTTGCTCTAGTGGTGTGCTCTACCTTTTTGACAAACACCTGGCTAACCTGTCCAGTTATCAATCTCACTGTCCTTTACGCAGGTTTGCCAGATGGTCACTATTCATATTATTATTATTATTTACATTATTATCGTTTTTGCTTTACGATAATAATGTAAATAATAATAATAATAAGGAAGGAAGGTTTTTGCAAAAACGAAGGTTTCCGCGTTAATGCCGATCCGATTGTTTAAAGTATCAAGACTATGAAATTAGTAAAACAACTGAATTTTACTTGCTTGCATGAAAAGTTATTTCAGTTCAAACTTTTCAAACACCTGCAACATCTCAAGAGTCGAGGTCCTCTGAAAAAGACATCGTACAATGATTTGGCTTGCAATATTTGAAAATTATCATTTCTTGACATGCTTGGTAACACCTTGATCTGCAATATATGAAAACAGGAACATTCCAAATAACAGTTCAATTCCAGTTCAAACTTTTCAAACACCTGCAACATTTCAGGAGTCGAGGTCCTCTGAAAAAAGACATCGTACAATAATTTAGACTTGCAATATTTGAAAATTATCATTTCTTGACATGCTTGGTAACACCTCTGTAATATTTGAAAATTATCATTTCTCGAAAAGTAATTAAAAACACTTAAAGATGAATTAAAAACAATTGTTGCGAGTTAGGTTTAGTCGGAGGAGCACTTACAATGATTCATCAAAGTTGTACAAAGCTGGATGTTTTTATTGGAAAACCAAAACGAGCAATAAACGAAGCGAAACGGAGAGATATAATTTTCTTGGCTTAGAAACAACTTAAAAGAAGCAAAAATGAATTAAAATTATTTTTTGGTGATTAACAGATAATTTTAAAGAATTAAAAGAAATTCAAGTTTTTTAAAAAAAAGGCCAAAGCGCCTAGCTTTGGTCAAAGCGAGGCGCTTGGGTGCCTAGCTTTGGCCAAAGCTAGGCGCTTGACTGGTTTGATTAGACCACAAGCTCCTCGCTTTGACCAAAGCGAGGCGCTTTGGCTTTTTTTTTAAAAACTTGAATTTCTTTTAATTCTTTAAAATTATCTGTTAATCACCAAAAAATAATTTTAATTCATTTTTGCTTCTTTTAAGTTGTTTCTAAGCCAAGAAAATTATATCTCTCCGTTTCACTTCGTTTATTGCTCGTTTTGGTTTTCCAGTAAAAACATCCAGCTTTGTACAACTTTGATGAATCATTATAAGTGGTCCTCCGACTAAACATTCGATACCCATATTTTTTCAAAACATAATTTTTGCATGTTTAATTGATATGTTTGACTTCCAGACTATATTATAATTGATCGTTGGTGGTTTTCATAGCACCTTGTTTGATTACACTCGTGTTCAGCCTTTATCAGGCTGCCTTCATCGTTGACAGTTATCTCTCCGATAAACAACTGTAAAGTTGTTTTACTAATTTCAAAGTCTTGATACTTTTAACAACTGACTTTTACTTATGGAATCTTTGTACGAAAATCGAAACCATCTCATTCCATGTTCTCCATATCCATACCTTGTTCCAACCACTAGACAGTACCTGTGGCCAAAAGAACTAGACAGTAAAATCATCTTCTTGTAATTAGTTTCAAGTTTTTTAGAATCATTGAAGACACCTTTTCAGTTGTTATCCGAGAGATAACGATCATTTCGTTATCATTGCTAACAGACTTTGACCGATCAACGATGAAGACAACCTGAAAAGTGGATACCGCATTCGGAGTCTGATTGCACCGAATCCAGTCTTTCAAGTTTTTTAGAATCTCTGATCCGAGAGATAGCGGTCAACGATGAAGACAACCTGAAAAGTGGATACCATGGATCAGAGAGATTTAAGCTAATCAAACTCATATCTCAAGCCGGTGCAAGTTATGTTGTAGCATCTTTGATCATCTTCTTGTAATTACAACTTTTTCAGTTGTTATCCGACAGATAGCGGTCAACGATGAAGAGAACCTGAAAAGTGGATACCATGGATCAGAGAGATTTAAGCTAATCAAACTCATATCTCAAGCCGGTGCAAGTTATGTTGTAGCATCTTTGATCATCTTCTTGTAATTACAACTTTTTCAGTTGTTATCCGAGAGATAGCGGTCAACGATGAAGACAACCTGAAAAGTGGATACCATGGATCAGAGAGATTTAAGCTAATCAAACTCATATCTCAAGCCGGTGCAAGTTATGTTGTAGCATCTTTGATCATCTTCTTGTAATTACAACTTTTTCAGTTGTTATCCGACAGATAGCGGTCAACGATGAAGAGAACCTGAAAAGTGGATACCATGGATCAGAGAGATTTAAGCTAATCAAACTCATATCTCAAGCCGGTGCAAGTTATGTTGTAGCATCTTTGATCATCTTCTTGTAATTACAACTTTTTCAGTTGTTATCCGACAGATAGCGGTCAACGATGAAGACAACCTGAAAAGTGGATACCATGGATCAGAGAGATTTAAGCTAATCAAACTCATATCTCAAGCCGGTGCAAGTTATGTTGTAGCATCTTTGATCATCTTCTTGTAATTACAACTTTTTCAGTTGTTATCCGAGAGATAGCGGTCAACGATGAAGACAACCTGAAAAGTGGATACCATGGATCAGAGAGATTTAAGCTAATCAAACTCATATCTCAAGCCGGTGCAAGTTATGTTGTAGCATCTTTGATCATCTTCTTGTAATTACAACTTTTTCAGTTGTTATCCGACAGATAGCGGTCAACGATGAAGACAACCTGAAAAGTGGATACCATGGATCAGAGAGATTTAAGCTAATCAAACTCATATCTCAAGCCGGTGCAAGTTATGTTGTAGCATCTTTGATCATCTTCTTGTAATTACAACTTTTTCAGTTGTTATCCGACAGATAGCGGTCAACGATGAAGACAACCTGATAGTGGATACCATGGATCAGAGAGATTTAAGCTAATCAAACTCATATCTCAAGCCGGTGCAACACACACTTTCAACCCATTCCTGGTAAACCCAGGGGAAAATGGCTATATTAAAAAACTTCAAGATTATTGTTTTGTTTTGTGGATCAGACGAGGACTTGCCTGTGTCTTGAAAACACAAGGATGACACACGAAGCTTTAGACTCCAAGCGGATCCCTTGATTGCCGCATTTAATGAAATTTAACGCGCATACCGCATTCGGAGTCTGATTGCACCGAATCCAGTCTTCAAGGTGGACTTAAGCACCTGAAAGGGAAGTTGAAATTTTGAATGATGTTCGTCGACTGCCCCTTGAGCGAGCCGCGTTTAATGAAATTTAACGCGCATGCCGCATTCGGAGTCTGATTGCACCGAATCCAGTCTTCAAGGTGGACTTAAGCACCTGAACGGGAAGTTGAAATTTTGAATGATGTTCGTCGACTGCACCGAATCTAGTCTTCAAGGTACCATGGATCAGAGAGATTTAAGCTAATTAAAAAACAATTGGAAACACAAAGATGGAAAAATCCACTAAAAAGCCTAAAATTTCGGACCCTAACACACACAAGACGAATGTTGCAACATGAGCTCGACCAAGATGACACTCGAAGCTTTAGACTCCAAGCAGATCCCTTGATTTGGGTGGAACAAGGTATCATCAATCTAGTATTAAGCACCTGAACGGGAAGTTGAAATTTTGAAGTTGGTTGATGATGTAAAGTTTAAGTCATTGACAATGATTAGGGTTATTACTCTGTTTTTTAAATTTTTTTAACTTTTTATAATTATTAAATTAAAAAAAATAAAAAAACCAACTCAAAACATCAAAACAACTACCAAAATAAATTACCCCCTTGAAGCGCCTCGCTTAGGCCTAAGCGAGGCGCTTGGAATTTGAAAATCAGCTTTTTCTGATTCTCGTACTGACCGTCTCGAAGTTAGCTCAAAGCGCCTCGCTTTGGCCTAAGCGAGGCGCTTTGAGGGGGTTAAAATAGAAGGGTGGGGGGTTTAAATAATACAACCCAATCAAGTATCATATATCTTCAGTTTGATTATACTATTGCTATACTAAATAAAGTAGAGCATTGTAAACTTAATGTGTATAACAGTATCTGCTCCCAAACACCAATATCACTTCCCGCAACCCACCACTGCACCAAATACTCCATTACCCCCTCTTTCTCATTGTCAACCACCATCACCGCACATCACTATGGAACCATCGTCACCCGATCCCCAATAACATTGCCCCAATAATTACTATCAATACACACGCACATAAAGAGAGAGAGAGAGAGAAATAGAGAGAGAGTGCGCATGTTTGGGATGGCTAAAAAGTGCAGAAAGGGAATCAACGCATGACGATTAAATTTTAGGCATGGAGTTATACGATGACACTATGTAAAAACAATCTAATACCATGCTCACTAAAAAAAGTCATTGACACCTTGCCTTCTAGGTAAAACCTTTAGTTTTCCACACTAGGCGCACCAGCTAAATAGTCAAAGTAACACGTATAGGCAATGTGGTTTGTCCCACAACTAAAGTACTTTTTTACTATCTTGTTCTGAACTTTCTGAAAGTTATATTGCTTCTTTGTGGAGTGTTGCAACTTTAGATTTTTCATTTACCACCTTTTTTGTGTCACATTTCTATGATCTGTTATCACAGACAAACTCGTATGAGTTGTCATACATGGTTAGGCTGTGGGCTTTGACTTATAAACCAAGCCTTTTCTATGTCAAGGCTCTTCATCGAAACCTTGTTTTGATGCAATACTACATGCTTTTAAAATTAAACCCATGTTCTAGATTTCCTTTTATAAAGGTGATAGGTTCAAGTTTCATCTGGGCTACTTTAGTTTTATTTATAGCCCGGTTTTAATTATTTTTTGTTCTATAATTACGGATCCAATGTGAAGAACAAACATCATGTTTCCAATCCAGATTTTATGTGCACATAGGGTTTTCGGAGTTAGGCATCTCCCTAGGAACCTCTCTATCAGTTTACGATAGTTGTATAGTTTGTCCATATCCCATCCTCCCCAGAGACTACCAGTAGTTTTACTATTGATGGGATTTTACTAGATATGATTGCAATCAGTTACAAAATCTTGTTATGCAGATCTTTCGGCGTTCATTTTACAGGCTTACAGCACACAAAATAATAGGAAAATGGACACGAATAAGTTATACTATAATGACAAGTTATTGCACGCTTGAATTTAAACCTGCTAAAACGGCCAACTTGCTTTGATTAAGGCGGTTAGATTGGCTTCAACCATTTAACACTCCTAGAAAAAGAACATGTCAAGAAAAATACCAAACTGATGTTAAACTTCTATATTTTCAATTCGAAACGCCTAGGAAATAATCATGATATTGAAAGATAACAAGTCTGCTATCAACCGACTAACATTAACTATGAACTAAGAACTTAAACAGCATGTAACCTAGTTCGTTATCATCTTCAAATACAAACATCGCCACAAGACAAGTAAGAAACGTTATTCATCTTTAATAACATTATGAAAAAAACACAAGTCGCAAATTCCACGAGCTGCTTCTACCTGGAATGATTCAAAGAATGCCTCTTGCGCTCCATCGGTCAGCTTCATAAATCAAAACATTGTGATTTGATCCCACTCTAGAAGGCCATTCGACCTGCAAGCCTTCCTTCTGAAATCCTCCTATCGATGGCTGCATCGATTGAGCTCATCTGAAACATGGCGAGCCCACGACACATGTAATTAGAAACCTCAGAATCATAACTTACAAAACAAGCATCATCATTAATAATATATTTCAAACCTACACCTTTGCAACTATGCAAAGAATCCGAACTTTCTAGAAGAAGCTGACCTGGGCCAAATTGGTATCGATTGGTGGATCATAAAATTATTTTGTAATCTGTTAAATGAGTTGTTGTTCATCCATATCCAACACTTGACAATAAAGCATTGGGAGAACGTAGAATTAAACATATAAACAATTCTAGAAAGCAAATACATACACGGGTTGGAGAGTCCTCAAGTTGATCCCGGCAACCTCAGCAGAATTATAATTAATTATATATTTATACAGGGTTTATAACATAAAAACCATATACCTTCTTATTTTTCACAAAAAAGCGTTCTCTCAACTTGTAAAAAAGTACACGAAAAAGTCACTAAAACAAATTTTAGTATATTGAAGTCCTTTAAACGTGTCTAAAATGCACGTACTTGTGAACTGTTTTTTTACATACGACTTGTTAACTTTTAAATTTGATCAAAATTAGAGAAAAGTAACATTCAACATTCTTACAAACAAAAAAAAAGATTTATCTAACATCAACCAACATAGAGTTAACAAAATCACTATTTAAAAAAGCTCAAAGGTATGTGCATTTTAAACATGTTTAGAGACTTTTATATACAAAAACTACTTTACTGAGTTTTTCGTGTACCTTTTTTTACAAGTTAAGTGACTATAATATACCAAAATTAGGTTGAGGAACTTTTTCGTAAAAAATAAGAAAGTATAGTGACTTTTCTTTTAATATTAACCCTGATATTTACTAACTAGAAACAATAATAACACAGATACCTACTTGAACTTTGATGCTCAGATAATTGGTGGTGGCTTGCCAACCGGAGAATGGCCAAAAAGAAGTTGAAGAGCAAAAGGCTCAGATAACTCATCTCCACACATATTATTATTTTGTAAAAAGCAATAAAAAAATGAAGAGTATGGTATAAAGTACAACTTACCTGGCTTGTTTCATCATGCACCTGATACTTAGGTAAAGACATTCTTCTTTCCTCCTGTCAACAAATCAAGATATAGGATCAAATAAAGAACACTAAAAAAAGTTAATAAATCATTTTTTTTTTAAAAAAGAACAAAAAATAAACAAACCATGGACATCGCCTCATCATCCCACACTAGGTAGACCTCATTTGTTGCTGGCTGAATAGCAGGAGCTTTGTTTGCAATTACAGGTGGTGGACCGATCGAAGGACCGCCAGTATTGGGGCCAGAAGCATAAGAATGCGACGCTGTTACTCCACCTGCGCAAAATCAGTAACAGAATACTATAATAAAAAAAAAGCATAAACAATCATATTTTACTGAAATTTACTTTTAGTTTGAACACAAACCTTGGAAGGCCGGGGTAAGATAGGCCCTTGGCATGTTAGCATTATGTGCTTCTATTGTGTTCAAATCTGAAGGGGATGCTAACGGAACGCTTGTAGGAGTAGAATATGGTGAGGTTTGAGAAGGCATGCCGTTGCTAGAAACAACAGGAAATAACGGTTGAGATACAGGAGAAGCACCAGGAAACGACGTTGGTATCCCTGGTGGTGCAGTAGGAGGCCGCATGGGTTGAACCGGGAATAAGGGCTGCTGGACCATTCCTAAAGGTGCAGTATGAGGGACTGAACCAACCGGATGTTGTGGGAACCATGGCTGCGGGCGAGGTGGAGCTGGCCAACCAGCACGAGGGACAGCTAATCCAGGATTGTACCTGCTTTAAATTCTCAAAGTCAGCTACATCACAATCACTAATTAATCCGTAGATGCAAAATTGTCAAAAGGAATAATATAACTCAAGAATTCTACTTCCATTAATGCTGCCAATAATGATGAGCATTTATTATAACAAGACTACATGAACTGTGCATCAAAACTAAGAGTAAAATGAATAGATAAATCATAGAGGTGCTTTGTTCCACCCATATACATATGAGACTATGAGTAAACCAATTCAGCAACTCAAAAGGATAAGATAAAAGAAAGAAGCTAAAACAAATTGGTCAAACAGATTCTAAGTCACCCAATGCATATTTTCAATGCATAAAACCTTCAAATCACTTTATTAAAGAAAAATAATAATAACTACATACAATCTGAATGTCATTTAATTCATCATATATGACACTTTAGTTAATAGAAAACTACTTTTTTTTTTTCTGTGGACAACACTGTTTTGAGCCAATCCCACCCGTTTCAATGTATACAAAAATATGCTCTTTGTTACCCAACCGACCAGCCCGATTTGCCATCTCCAATAAGACATTTCTCTGTAACTGTCAACTAAATTAGTAAATTGTATGCTTTCACCTAGACTAATGAACTATGCACACCGTTTTTTGGAATAAAGACTTCAAACATCTATTTATCCAAATTACACAAAAGAATTGAGGTGCTCCATGACACAACCTTAGCCATGCCACATCATCAGTTTCCTGCCCAAAATTAAGGGTGTGCAAAGGGTTCTTGCATGCTTTAGCAACATATGTTCAACACTTCAACTTCAGCTTTGTGTTTAAATTTTCATCAACTCGAGAGCAAAGTTAATCTTATTTTTCGTGACAGCACTTTCAGAATCTGAGTTGTGCGACTCTCAAGCTTGTGAAGGCAGTAAATCACATAGAACCTCTTTATAATTTTGAGTTTTTTAGGTCCGACTAGGACCAAGTTGGTCCGACTAATCGGTGATTAATCGTGATTTTTACAACCCTGGACCGACACCGATTAATTGAGTGATTAGCCCAAAATTAAGCGGTAAAGTGCGGACTAGCGATTAATCACCAATTAATCGGTGATCGCGATTTTTACAACTTTGTATAATACAGACATCTAATTCTTGACCATTGATCCCATTATTTCTCAGAAACATCCTGCTAAAATGCTAATGGTCATATCTTCACTGTGGATAATCTTAGCAATGAATACAGTAAATCAGTAATCTTGACCAAAGTAACATTATCTTTTGAGTCTTTACCTTATAACTATGGTTGCTAGTTTGCTACACTATTCTTTGTCTGTTTCTACTTTACATGCTATATTGCTATGCCTTATCTTTAACACACTCGTAGACTTCCAAGATAAAACAAAAAAATGCAATTTGTTTCCTAATTCAAAGAAAAAGGACTGGATAAATCCCTAAACTTGATGTGAATATTTGGTTAGGGAGGTTTCACATATTTGATAAGACCATACACAATAGATTTTGCCCAAATGTTGTGCAAACTAAGAATAACATCTATGACAGAGACAATATCACTATCGATAACGAATTTGTCATTATGACCTAATTACTTACATAGATGGCATTGTTGATGGAGGATACCCTAATGCTCCTGGTAAGATTCCAACTTGGGAAGGAGTCTCCACTTTTCCAACTTTTGAAGGATTATCGTCTGCAAAAGATAAGAGTGAAAGCAAATAGTCATTATTAATCCCAAAGCGAATAAACAAATGAATGGAAGTTTAGCAATTCTTTGATTAAGCATACTAATATAGACTAAACCACCATCAGCATCCATTATTATGCTATATACATGTCATATCAGTGCCTCAATCAATAAGAAAGATAACCAATTTCTATCAAGATACAAGATTACATGCGTCCCAAATCTGGTGGAAATTGAGATAAAAGAAATACGAGAAACAAATAAGAATTTATGCGATAATGTGAAAGCACGTAGCTCAGAATTCATATTAGGCAAAGCATACACACAACTTTAACCTCAATGGGTCATCCATATATGCTTGAATCCGTTGTAAAAAGTGAATGCAGTATAAATATGAGCCACAATCAATATTGACATCTAGGAAAAAAAAATAACAAGTATAATAGTCCTGATTTCTTTCTTACATAAGTTCAGAATTAGGTAAATAAACTGCATAACAATTAATTAGCACAATTTACCATACCGTTGCTATGATTAGTAAATATCAGAAGTATTTATCTATTCTGATAGTTTCTGTGTGTGTTGCTAGAATTAGACAATTAGCGAAGTTGTGATAGTATGTGCTATGTTACACAAACATGAAACGCACTTCTAAAAATTAGACTTCAATGCATCTCCATAGAAAAAACAAAATGAACAAAAGAGGATAAAAATGATAAGATAAAGTGAATAAGAAAGGAAAATTACATACCTTCCTCTCCATAATGAGCTGCCAAAACGTCAGCTGGGATCCCTTGCATTCCGTAAATTTCAATATCTGTTGATTCTCTTCCATCTTTAGCATTTGGAACCCTGTATGTGATGTAATTTATAAATATGAGAACAAAGTTTCAAGTTTCAACCAAGAAGCTCAAGAGTAATAATTAGAACCGATATAAGAGATTGCAGGTCAAAACTCAAAAGTTATCGAGTAACAAAACGATCAGAGATGTAGAAACACTCACGTAGATGTATTTAAACCCTAATTACATCAGGATTCTCACAAGCAATAATAATACAAATTATTTAATCTATTAGGTTACGAATCAATGTATGTTCTTATTACTCTTGTAACATGTGAGAAACAATGCACAGCTAGACTTTAACAACAGAACATCTCATATAACATCACCATAATTCCATAAAGGGAAAAGATTTCTAGAAAATGCTCCTACAAAAATAATTTTTCAACAGTCACATACAACATATTCCATATATCAATAAAAAACAATAAGACATGATCAAATAAATTAAAAGAAAAACACAGATTGACATAACTAACCACATAACCTGATCATTAATCTCTATTATTATTTACAAACACCAAGTAAATTCACAAATAGCACATCTATAAATCTTGATTCTGTATGATGAACCCGTTTCCTTTGGCATAACGTGTACATACTCATTAAAATAAGGGTCAATGGCCTTTGTATCGAGATTTAAGACCAAAATATATGAACCCAAACGCCACCGATCCCAAGCAGCTTTGTCTTGATACCCAAGGCCAACTATATCTAGAACTCAAGAAGCAATAAAACCAAATAAATATAAAAACACGGATTAACAAATCTAACGACAATACGACATAACCTGATCAGTGATCACTATAAATATTTACAAACAGCAACTAAATTCACTTAATGGCACATCTATAAATCTTAATTCTTTATAATGAATTATTGAATCCCTTACATTTGCCACACTATAATCACAACCATTAGAACATCAGATCAATGCCTCAATGGCATATGTATCAAGACCAAAATATATACACACACACCAAAAATCCCAACAACAAAACAATCAAAGATTCCAGAGACAACAAAACCAACTAAACAACACAATAATATTAATATACAATAAAAAAGATTAGAGCTTTACTTTGAAACAGTTTCTTTATGAACCTGCAAGACATGAATAGCCATACCACCAGCAGTTGAAAGCTTCTTATGACAAACATGACACTTAAAATGCTTAGCCTTTTGGTGCTGAACCAAGATCTTCTCATCATCAAACTCTCTGTCACAATAATAACACCATACATCTGATGATACCCTCTTCTTCTTCTTACCCATCACACCAAACACACACACAATAAAAAACGATAAATTTGGAGACTTAAAGAAAAGATTGTTACTGGGTCTCTGTGTTTATTCGATTTGTTGGCGAAAAAGAAAAGAAATTGTTTTAGGGTTTGTGTTGCTGCTGTTGTTTTTCGTTTTATGAAGATATTGGTTTGGACGACACAAATTTAGAGGCTAAAAGGGGTAATGGTTAAGGTTTAGGGACCAATTATGTAAAATTTATTGGAGAGTTGACCTTGGAGAAGTAAGCCCATTCAAAATCCATTTTACAGTCTGTTGGGCCTGTGATAATGGGTTAAAAGTAAGCCCATTATAGGTGAATTGGGTTTGGAGCGGTAAGCCCATCAAAATCCATTTCGCAGTTTGTTTGTTTGTATGATAAAAGAGGATGCGCAGGTTCGTATAACAAAACGATAAGGCCGGAAGGTATGGTCACGCTTCACTCCACCATCACCACTTTTCACGTCATCGTCAAATCACTTCATCCTTCACCGACATTCTCCATCACCAACCTAGGGGTGTGGTGATGGTCCTCCCCACCCCCTTAAATTGAATAAGACAAAAGTGTATTATATGGGTTTGGGCCGTGAAGAACGTGAGGATTCTCACGGTTGTCACGCGTGATTAGTGGCCTCTAGTCCCACGTGGTAGGGCCACGAGCCTCTCACGATTCCCACACCTCTTGGCCTAAAACGCGTGTTTTGAACGGTGGTATGAATAACTACGTCACAGTTTCGTATAACACAGAAATTAATGAAATAAAGTTAATTAACTTTAGTGTTAATTCATAAAAAAACACTAAATTTTTTGTTTTTTCTCACTAAAGCACTCAACAAATTTTTTGCACGTAAAAACACCATACTTTCATTTTTTTCTTACAAAAGTCGTTCAACAATTCTTTGTACCTAAAAAACACTATGCTTTCTGTTTTTCTCATAAAAATTGCCCAACAACTTTTTTTTTCGCATAAAAACCCTTCAGAATGTTAATTTCGAACAAAATTTTGATTTTTTTGTTTAAATAACTCAGAACCGGAACTCCTGGTTGTGTTTGCTTATGTGTTCATTTGTTGCATAGGTGGCCTATAAACGGTGAAGTTGATCAAGAAAGTTAAGTACTTCAAGCGTCTTACATCGATTGAAAAACATTGCTTATTTGTTATGTAATTTTTTTCTTGGTACTTAAGAATTGTATGAGTATTTAAATTAGTGAAACTAATATTACTTTGATTTCAACTCCATACATGATGTTAGGGACTTGTCGAAAGAATGTCTAGACTGATTGGTTCATCGAAACATATACAATCCCACTAACAAGCAAATCTCCCGCATGTTTCAAATCGATATCCAAAGAAACTACAAGACCGTATATGCAAACTTCCATCGGCAAAGCAACTATTCAACATACCAATAAAAGATAAGTGCGGAAAATATATACTCGCTCTTTACATGATCGTACCTTGCAAGACTTTTCCACTGCCAACCTACAAAAGAAAACTTGTTGGATGTCTAAATATGATCAAGACATGGAAGATGAACGGGTGGATTACAGACTTAGTGATTAAATTCTTGGATGACAAAGCTGAAATCACCATAAAAGAATATGATGAGCTTAAGCAGTTTGAGCTAGAAGATCTGAGACAACTGTAAAGGGTAGGTGTAGTGCAAATACCAAGGTCACAGGAAGTGAATGTTACTACAAAAAGGACACTCTAGCGACTCCTAGGTTTTGAGGAGGCGTCTGCCTCTCTCAAAAAACCTTAAACGTTTTTGTACTGAAAGAAAATGAAAAATTGCTAAGTTACTAGACATGTTCCCGCTTTGTTATCAATGAGTATATACAATTATATGCTTACTAGATTATAATCCCAGGAGCGTCCCGCAATAGACAAATCTAATATGAAGTAACAAAATGTGTGTACCATAAAAGGACTATGTCGTTTTTTCAGAATTTTTGTTTTGTAAAGGATCAACTCGATAACTCATAAAACCTACTCCTAATTCTACTTGTGAACCTGTGCTCGAGTGAAGTCTATATGCTTAGACATGATTAATGAATTACTTGCACACCTTGTGTTTTTTTTCCTGTTGAACAAAAATCCACTAAAAAATCATTTGTTTTTCGTTTTTTGTATAACACTATGGTACTCGTTGGAAAAATAATAAAACACTCGTTAACTTGGTATATATTTTTTTAGAAAAATCTCGTATATAAAAGTTATTAATGTTTAAAAATTGTGGGGGGGAAATGAGAGAAAAAAAGATTTTCAGAGGGAATTCAAAAGGGTTGCAATTCAAAAATTCAAAAAGGAGTGGCGATGCAGCTTGTTGCCCGTTTACATGCCATTCTAATGTAATGGATTTTGTTTATTCAGTAATAAAATAATACGTTTCTTCAAAAAAAAAAGAATTGTTTATACCCATAACAATTATTTGTGTGATTGCTGCTATCAGAGAGTGTTTAGGATTGAGTTGAAAAACAATTTATTGGCTTATTCAAAAAGCTAAAAAGCCAGTAAGATGTTTGGCTAAGACAGAAACCCTTTCTGTTTAGCTTTTTGATATGGGTTGAAAAGCTGTTTTCAACAAATCACAAATCTTCGCTTTTTGTTTTGGCTTTTGGAATACATATTACAAATCTAACCGTCCATACAACCAATCTTCATAGTAAGCTAATCCAAATACTTTTTAAAAGTAACTTATTGACTTATTGGCTTGTTCTATCACAAAAGATCATCCAAACATATTTTTTCTTCCTATCTATTCTTATCTACTGCACTTGTCTCCTTCCCATCCAGCATTCTTTTTCTCTTTTTCTCGTTAACATCACACTCCTTTTTGTTTTCTTTTTTCTTTTCACAAAACACACACACACACTACACCCTTTTATCATCATCATCAATTCATCATCTTCTTCAAGGGGGGATCAGAAACCTTGGGGGTTTTCAGGTAGGGTCGACGACGCTCCGGGAAGAAGGAAAGAGGTAGGGTCGGCGACGGTCCAGGAAGAAGGAAAGGGGGATCAAAAACCTTGGTTGAGATGTTATTATCGGTGATGATGATAACAGGAGGAAAGAGATAGGGTCGGCGACGCAGAGGAGGTGGCGGCAGGAAGGAGAGGAGGTGGCTGCAGGGAGGGGTGAAGGTGAAGGTGAAGGGGCTGTTTAGAGGTGAGGGCTTGGGAGTCTTTTTAAGTCTTTTATTATCGATGGTCTTAAGCACTAAATCGTTTGTAAAAAAGATCCGATCAATACACATACCGACCTCTTCAACGCTATAATCATAAGAGTCCAGTTTCGGCCTTTCGGGTATCTTTGGCCAAATCGTAATCATGATTTACGGTTTGGTCGCCCTCAAACCACGGCTTAATTTATACAAATAAATACCAATCAAATAAGTACTTGTTAGAACCATCTTAATTTATACAAATAAATACCAATCAAATAAGTACTTGTTAGAACCATCTTAGTCCATTCGTTTAAAGATGGCCATGACAATCATGACCAATTATATTAGCACAACCAATACAAACTTTTAAATTTTTTAATATATAGGTCCATAACAACCATCACATTCTCCAACCTTCTTATGCACCATCCATCTAGTCGTAGGTATACCCTAAACCAACCTCAATTAAATACAACACATAGAATCTTTATTACCTATCTTTTACACGAGTCTATGGATAGCTTTTTAAGGTTCGTTTACCATGGGCTAGCTATACATCATATATAAAACAACATTATAAAATAGTAATCACAAAAAATGATCTCAGTGATGTCGACTAGTCTTATATAAATATCTTTTGTTTTTTATTAATAAAACTTACACCTTCTAAATATTTTAACCTATAGAATTAGTCAAATTTATATTATAGGGATATTAGAATGATTAAAAGTCAAAATCCGTATATTTGCAATTTGCATTACGTATATTCACCCACTCCGTACACAGGTGATGCAACATTCATTTCCACTACGATATAATACACACATATACATATACGTATACATATCAATATTTCTTTTTATCTCTTTTATTTTGTAAAGTCAAACTTTATAATGAATAGCCTTTGTAAGAAATCTTTGAAAAAACTTTGTAAGAAATCTTTGGAAAAAGATCTTACTAACGAAGATATTTTGAAAAGTCAAGATTGTTATGTCATTTGCCAATGACCTCCAGCCCAGCTGGGGAGAGGTGGGAGGGTTTACCTCTTCAGAGGGTTCCCGCCCGGGCTTGGTCTTGAGTTCGAATCCTGCACACCATGAAAAAATTCCCTGTAACGGTTTGAGATAACTTCAAAGTGGACACCGGTGCGTGGGTAGTGATTCGAACTCGGGTCGAGGGGTTGTCTGTCGATTGGTTTCACCGCTGAAGTACACCTTCCAAAAAAAAAAAAAAGATTGTTATGTCATTTAACAAATGATAAAGATTTTTCAACGTATCCTATATACCTTAAGAAAACCTTTGTAGGCTAAGAAAAATTCTTTTTATTTGACAAAAGGGATATTTCCAATGGCCTTTATTTCATTGTGTTACATCTACAAAATGTACAAATTATATCTTGAGTAAAATAAATACTATAAATTATAAGAGAAAAAAATACTTTAAACATGAGCACGGTTAATTGATATATTGATTCAAAATCCACTCTAGGCAACTTTTTGAAAAAATTGTGCAATAATTTCCTATCACTTGGAGTCAAACTTTTTTAAACCAACACCTCCAGGATTGTTAAACATCTTGAGAGATCTTAAAACATTAGTACATCACATATATGGATCCAATAATATCATAGATTAGGAAGACATTGGTGTTAATGTCTACTGTAGTATTTTTTCCATCCATCATGTGTTTTACTTGAGAGGTGATCCCAATAATTGTGAAGAATTTGTAAATGTGATGTTCACCTTAATTAGAGAGAAGCAGTTTCTTTTTGAACATTTTTTAAGCGTTAATACTACCCAACGTTGCACTTACATTAATTTAAACCCAACAACCATTGTGGAAGGCAAGCACCATGCCGTTAGACCACTAGGTAACTAGAGAGAAGTAGTTAGTGATCCCACTTACACAACAATTATAGAGAAACTATTAGTGAGAATTGTAGAGGTGATCTATATATTTATTAGAGAGAAGATATGTAATCGATAAAAGTGATATCCACCTATATTTACATAGCAGAATGTGTAGAAACTCTCGGCTGAATAAGACAATGATGTAAGATGGATTATTTACTATCTAGCTCTACTTCCCGCATTATGCCACACTAGCAGCGTGGTCTTCCCCGTCACCATACACATCTAAACGAGCTTCCTTCCCCCCCATCATCCCCAAATTAATCTTTATTTTTTCGCGTGATGAGCGAGATGGTGTGCAAATAAATGGGATGGGGGAAGGGGGGATATACGATATTCCTCACTCTCCCATGTGGGCAACCTCAGCCCTGGCCCGCTCTCTCTTGCAACCATATGGATGGCGTGAACACGAACAAAGTTACAATCGGGTGTTCTATTGATTATAATTATAAAATTTGACACAATAAAAACCCTATATGAATAATCTATTTAAAAGAAATAGACTTTTGCCAAAGTGTTTCAATTAAATCACTACTGAAAAGTTTTGTTTCAATCTGGTGATTAAAATTTATTTAATGTTTTAATCTTATATATTTTACCTGAATAGCATGTCACCAATTATACATGACATTTAGTTAGTTTTGTTTTTTTAATTATATGAAGAACACCAACATGGACTAAAAAAATTAAAAAAAATTGCTAAAAAACTTCACAAATTTGTGATTTTTTTTAAATTGTAAAAACAAAAAAAAATATATAAAAAATTTACACAGTTGCCAAAAATATAAAAACTAGTTTTTTTAAAAAAAAAACTGAAAGATTTTAAAATGCGAAAAACTGCTCAAAAAATTAAAAATTTTAGCATTTAAAAAAATTTGGATTTTTTTTTAAAATTTGAATTTTTTTATTTTTTTTGGTTTTCTTAAAAATTATGGGATTTTAAATGTTTTTGGCGACTTTATAATTTGAAATTTTAATTATTTTATGCCATTTTAGAAAATTTTTGCATTTTTCTATTTTCTTAAATTTTTTGCATTTAAAAAAAAGCAATTTTTTAAATTTTTTGGAAGTTTTTAAAAAATTATGTTACTACTTTTTAATCACTGGTGGCATTTATAAGCAACATATTTAAAAAAAAAACTAAAGAAACTTTTATGTATGATGAATGACCTTCTATTTATATAAAATAATATTTAGGATTAAAACATAAAAGTAACTTTATTAAGCTGGTTGAAACAAATTTTTTTATGAATGACCCGATTAGAACACTTTTGAAACTAGGTAAACTAGGTAAATTTAACAAAGTTATTTCTTAATAAAATTATTTCTTACAATATGAAGAAAATGAATTTAGAAGATGTACATGATTAAAAGTAAACATTAAGACTAAAAATGTTCTATATGTAACATAATTTAAACATTAGAAATATAGATTAACACAAATACACAATATAAAAAAAGTATATTGATCTTTTAAGTTTGCAAAAGTTATTGATCAATGACAAGCTTGGATTAACGTTTTCAAATAGACAAATGAAACGTCTAGTAGCACTACTAAAGGAATCACTTTTGTAATAAAAAATAGAAATTCAATGCTTAGTAGAGAGAGCACGGTTGATACACATATGAACGTGAATCGCCCTTGTGTTGCCACTCCACTTTCCAAACTTCCTAAGATATCATCAATTGATTGTTTTACCAACTCCATGAAGTGCTAAGTTCTAAACAAGAACTTTTTTTTATAGCTAAAAATATGTTCCACAAAATCTTGACTTCTCTTACCATTCAAACATGAGAAAAGGAAAGATTTATCACAACGACAACCAAAATTAAAATTACAAAAATTTAAGATTGTATCATTATGGATAAAACTTGGTTTATTTAAACTACAAATTATGGGCCATGAACATACATTCATTCATTCCATGTATGAAATATCTATATCTATATCTATATCTATATTACCTTATTAAGGAGGAGACATGACTAGGAAAGTAATTTTACACCCATTTTAAGATGGGATATCAAGAGACTCATGTTTTAACATAGATATGTCATGTAAAAGTTCCCATAATACCCCTTATTGTATTATGCACTTGTAACCCACACACTAACACCCTCATCATCAATTGCATGTTAGTGAATGCGGATTGAATTCTTCAACTGAAAAGTCAGGCGTTTCTATCAATTCCATGAGCTTCCTCTCACCGCCCTCAAACTTTTTATATGTAAAAAACCTCACAAGTAGAAAAAGTTGTGAGGCCATGAACATACATTCATTCATTCCATGTATGAAATATCTATATCTATATCTATATCTATATTACCTTATTAAGGAGGAGACATGACTAGGAAAGTAATTTTACACCCATTTTAAGATGGGATATCAAGAGACTCATGTTTTAACATAGATATGTCATGTAAAAGTTCCCATAATACCCCTTATTGTATTATGCACTTGTAACCCACACACTAACACCCTCATCATCAATTGCATGTTAGTGAATGCGGATTGAATTCTTCAACTGAAAAGTCAGGCGTTTCTATCAATTCCATGAGCTTCCTCTCACCGCCCTCAAACTTTTTATATGTAAAAAACCTCACAAGTAGAAAAAGTTGGAGAAACTTCTAATCTAAGATGCTTTCCTTGGCTAGCATGCACCTAAGCATGGTGCAACCGGGTTATATCGGACAAAGGTACACATCCTTTTGCAGTGAGATTTTCAAATACACTCTAGACAGATGTTTAGATACTTTTCTTAATATTTTTTTATATGTACAGCTTGCATTTTTTCTTTATATTATAAATTCATTAACTAAGACCAACTTCTTAATAAAATTTTATTTTCATCCCATGTCTACTTACGTAAAACGAAAGCAAGAAGTTATGAAGGGATATCTTGATGGTTAAAGTGTGTAGCTTACAACCAAAATGTTGGGGTTTCAAATTTTGTAGAATTGAGGTTGTGGTATATTTTATTATTGTAATTACTCTTATGCATACTTTGTTTTTCGTTTGTGGTTTTCAAGCATACATTCGCTTGATGTAAAACATGTTTCGATAATATATTGAGCATGTTAAACGGTTATTATACCTCGTGTTGATACCTTATTGAACTAAAGCGATACTGACCGTAACCCGCTGCAAAGCGCGGGTAATCCCACTAGTGTATTTAAGATATAGGTAGGAATGCATAGCGGTAATAATTCAAATGTTTATATATGAAGAAATGTTTGAGGGTTATTGCTCAAAATGCCACTTTGAAAAATTTTCATATAGAAATCAACTAATGTCCCTTTCCACTTTCAAAGTGTAACATACATTGTTTATAAAGTGTAACATACATTGTTTATACTAACTGATGTTATTTTCTTTGCCACTAGAAGCTCATATATGGCTTTATATTTTGTTACTTGAGTAGAGACTTCTCAAAAGATCCCTCATCAATGTATTACTCTACGCGAGCATACTTAATTGTGGAATTCTCTTTCCATCCTACTCAAAACACAATGATAGTATTTGAGATCGGAATGTTTATCGATTCTTATTATATGTAATGGAAAACATGATAATAAATATTACCTGATAGATTACTGAGTCCAGAAACAGATGCTGACAAAGTATTAGATGACGACATCTTTGTTGGATCAAGTTCTCGTTTATGGTGTATAATTAGGATGGTTGTTAGGTGATCTGATGATTACGGTTACGAGGGAGAGAGAGGAGGATGAAATTAGGGTTATGGTGCTATGTTTGCATTAGTCTCAAACCTCTCTAATAATCTCCTTTATATATACCAAAGGGGAAACCCTATTATTATCAGGTAAGGGTAATTATGTCCATCGAATAATTACCTATTAGTGATATAGGGGTATTAAGGTCAATGATCATTATTAGATAAATGATTATAATGGCCACATAATTAGAATATATAAAACATATTCTTACATTCTCCCACTTGGCCGAGTAATCATTTATTATGAGCATTAGGTAAGCCTGATCAAATTTTAATATCCATTTTAATTCTAAACCCAAAACATAGTAGAGAAATACAGTCGTTGAGTCAATATTCAACTCAGGACCCCCATTAATCATACTACATCTCAAATTTAAAACCTAAGTAGTTAGGATCAAATTAACAAGTAAGCCATTAACGATTGATTTGTATAATTATTGTATATATGCCTTTTAAGCTAGCATGAACATATTTAGAGATAAATAAACCAAATAAGTGAGGAAATTTTATTAATAAACGTAAGTAAGTACAATATGCTACTAAACAAGGTCTTTAGAAAAGCCCATATTCGAAACATGTTCTTCGAAAACTTTAGGTGGGAGACCTTTAGTCATCAGACCCACAAGCATATCCTTAGTACTTATATACTCAATACAAAGGTTATTTTCCTCAACTCGTTCACGTACGAATAAATACTTTGTATCAAGATATAAACCGGCGCCAGTCGGACTGTTACTGTTTGAGAAACTAACGGAAACTGAGTTATCACAATAAAGTTTCAATGGTCTAGAAATGGAGTTAACAATTTTGAGTCTAGCATTAAGGTTCCTAAGCAACATTCCATGACAGGTTGCTTTATAAACAACAATGTATTCTGCCATCATAGTGGATGGTGTTGTTAACTGTTGTTTATGACTCCTACATGAAATAGGTCCGCCTGCTAACATGAAGATATACCCCGAGATGGATTTCTTGTCATCTTTGCATTTAGCAAAGTCAGAATCAGAATAACCTATCACTTCCAAATTATCACTTCTTCTATTAGTCAACTTAAAGTCTTTTGTCCCTTAAAGATATCAAAGACTTTCTTAGCTGTTTTCCAATGGTCAGGTCCTGTAACTACTGGAGCTACAGAAGGAGAGCAATGTTGCATGTTGTAACGGCCTAGGACACGCTCAATATAGGCCCTTTGGGATAAGACTAAGATCCCATTGTGTCTATCTCGGTGTATTTCGATGCCAATAACGTAAGAAGCCTCTCCCAGACCCTTCATGTCAACATTTTTCGAAAGTATGCGCTTTGACTCATGCAACATATCTAAGCTATTACTTGCCAAAAGAATGTCATCTACGTAAAGGACAAGTATAGTAAAGTTGCTCCCACTCATATTGAGTTAGGTGCATTGATCCACTTGATTCTTCACAAAACCTTGTTTCTTCATGACTTCATCCAACGTTAGATACCATCAACGTGATGCTTGCTTTAGCCCGTATATGGATTTCTTTAACTTGCAGACTAGATGCTCTTGACCTTCAGGCATAAAACCTTCAGGTTGTTTCATGAATACATCTTCATCCAGGTCGCCGTTAAGGAAAGCAGTTTTAACGTCCATCTGATGCAGCTCTAAATCAAAATGAGGTCCATTACGATCCTTAAGGAATCTTATCGAGAAACATGGGAAACAGTTTCTTGATAATCGATTCCCTTTTTCTGAGTGTAGCCTTTTGCAACCAATCTAGCTTTAAAGAATTCAACGTTTCGATTCAGATCTAGTTTTGTTTTGAAGACCCATTTACATCCTACGGGTTTTGCACCATTGTGTAATTCAACCAAATCCCAAATGTCATTTTTCTTCATTGAGTCAAGCTCGTCAATCATAGATTCAGAAGATTGATCACTGCTAATGGCTTCATTATACGATGCAGGATCATTGAACTTTCCAGCATCCATTTCAGCTTTAGTTAGGAAGGTTACATAATCATCGAAATTAGTAGGCCTAGATGACCTTTTGGGCTGATTATCGGGTTCATGATCGTTTAATGTGCCTTTATTTTCTGGTGCAGTAATATCCGGTGTAATGAGTTCTGAGAGTGACGAAGTTGGTGAAGAACATGGGGTACAAGAGGAGTAACCAGAGTTAAAATGAGCACAGATCTCTCCCCCCGCATCTTGTTGTGACACCTGTCAACAAACCACGTGAAGATCCGTACACATTTTTCTTAACCATGTCATTTCATGTGCATATTAGACATTTTTTAGCACTTACTATATCATCCCTAGTCTAGCAAAGTTAGAGCTATTATAGAAATTCAATACATTATACATTTACACATACAACACCCGAATTATCCGAGATAATTGGCGTTGAGCAGTCAAGCCAATCACACGCTCAACAGAGAGCAACAGGGTATCCAATTACTACGTATGGGCAAAATAACAATACACGTGATAATACCAAAGTGAGAAATTACACAATTCCACTCAAATCCGAACAATTCCCAATATGTTTTATGAAAATTTACACACACAAAATCATGAAACATTACTCAAGACACAAACACATTGGACATGAATTAATATTATCAAAAAACATATGTTTGTTCAATTACTAAAACATATAATGGTAATGTAGCTTATATTATTATCACCACAACACACGTTACCAATTCATTAAATCATCCACATATACGTGTGTTAACATTCAATAATCGATTCCTATACCATGAATAACAAGTAATTACCTAGAACACACCATGTCCATACCTATATATGTATAATCGGCTATGTATCCATTTTAACAACACTACACTAAACCATGGAATCTATATATATACACATCTATGCCTATCCGTTCAACGATATAACCATACTCACTCTTGATGTATAACCGTATATATATATATATATATATATATATGATGATGACAAACAAAACTCACGAATCTATACATATACACACACGGCTACACTAGAAAACAACAAGGAAAAGCTTCAATCATCCCTCTTTTTACCAAGATACACAATATTGGATAGGACATAACCATGCCATCTTAGAACAACTAAACTATCCTCCTTTTCCTTTATTTTCTTTCGGCCGAACACAACACCAAACAAGACAAACCATTCAACTTTTCTATGACAACAAATATTATACTAGAATGGATCTTGTGTTGGCAAAACATTATCTCATGCTTGATTTCATTCCAAAAATGTATCCCTTCTTTGTCCTGGGGTTCGACCGACCCATCACCAACACACCATCACCTTTTCTTGTCAAAGTGTTATACAAGAATGGAAACAATAACAAACACAAGAACACTTTCCCATGCTAGATCTTATTCCCTTCTAAACCTTGATCACAATCGGCCTATGAGAAGCTCCTACACACCTACGATTTTTGCATAGAGAAACAAGACAAATCTTTGTCTTATGAGGAGTCATTTTCATGCACAAACAACCAAAACTAGGAGGCTTTTACTAAATAGGAACCTACACCCTTTTAGCTTATTCCCAAGAACAAGGACTTGCCAAAACATCTAGCCTAAACAACCTAGAAATCGGCTAACATATGGAATGCATGTTATCAATCAAAGTCAACTTATTATATAGAATCAGGGGCGTAGCTACCCTAAGCCCAAGGGGTGCGGGCGCACACCTTGAAAAAAAAAATTTAGTGTTTATATATACGCGTTTATCCCATCCGCACCCCACAAAAATTTTCAATCGCACCCCTTGGATTTTTGAAACCAACCCCTAAGAAAATAATATAATTACATATATTGAGTTAGCCCATTTTATTAGTTAGTAGCTCAAATTCAAGAATAAGACCAAGCCCAAACTTTATAATAAGTCCACATTGTTTTAATATTGATTAAAAGAAAAAAAAACCTTCAAAGGAAAGACCAAGATTTGTTAAACGGGGTTTTATTGGTTTCTACTACCAAGAACCAACTTACAAAGTTTAGATTTGAGGGTTATGACAAGTTCTTAGAGTTTGTTAACTCTTTTTGTGATAAGCATAAACTTGAAGTGGTAAACATGGATGGTGAATACGTTGACCCAAGGATACCAAGAAAAAAAAACAAACGTCACACTTCGCCACAATTATAAAGTTGAATGCTTCAATTCGATTCAAGATATGCAAATCCAAGAATTTGGAAATCGTTTTAACGAGGTAACATCTGAGTTACTTGTTTGTATTAATAGCTTGAGTCCTTGTGATAATTTTGGTGCATTTTATGTTCCAAAACTACTACGCTTAGCCGAGATGTATCCACATGATTTTGATGATGAAGATAAAAGAAGGCTTCCGGTTGAACTTGAGAGCTACATAAACTGATAATGTAAAAGCGGATACACGATTTACCAAATTGAATGGTTTATCCAATCTTGTACAACTGATGGTTGAAACAAAGAAACACCTTCACTTTATATTTGTGTATCGTTTATTGAAGCTAGCTCTCACATTACCCGTCGCAACCGCAACTGTTGAAAGAAGTTTTTCGGCAATGAAGTTTGTGAAGAACAGTTTGCGTAATAGGATTGGTGATGAGAATTTAAACGATAGTTGTATGATTTTTATTGAAAAAGACTTGCTTAGAAACGTGGAGATAGAAGATGTTATAGATAGATTCCAAAAAATGAAGACCCGAAGAGAACAACTTTAAATTTTAGAATTTTGTTATGCATATGTAACAACGTTTGAATTACTTTTGGCTTCTTTTTGTTGATTATATAATTTTAGTGTTATTAATTTTGGTATACGACCCGACCCGACCCGACCCGGGCCACATGATGATAAACAACCTAGGGGCTTAGAGATTCCGCACCCCATGAAAAAATTTTCTGGCTACGCCACTAGAATTGGAAGGCCACCTTTACTTATCAATATCAAGCTCTTTGACTTACCAAAACTATCCAAACTTATCCACCCCATCGGCCTATATATAGTGGACGAATGTTTCATTGAGACTTTGCACCAACATTCCAAAACACACATTAATCTCTCATCTCCCTTTCATTTTAAACCATGTAGGATCGACTTTCGGGTCACCCAACAATCACGAGCTATACTATCCAGAGTGCGGAATCCTCTGAAAAGGTTCGGACAACAAAACGACAATGAAACAATGATAAACGAGGTATCAACACACAAAAAATATGGTCAAAGGTTGTATTGATTAATAAAAAACAGAGCACAGGTGTTTACAAGACCAATCTCAGACCTTCAGACATTGGGAAGGGTGTTTGGGGGCTATGTGATGTGACAACTAATGATTAGGGCAATGATTGTTTGCTTTTATACCCCTGCTACTTGTGCAGAGCCCAGCAGGCGAGTAGGAAAGCTATACCGTATACAAAACAGGTGATTAGCAGCTATCCTATATGTAAGGATGCTACTCGCCGTCAGCAACAAAATCAGCCCAAACAACTTCCAAACACACCCAAACACCCTAAATACTGTCCAAACATCGAATATACTAGCCTAGGGACATCATGTACTAACAGACTCCCCCTTGGACCTAGCTAGTATACGTACAAAAGACATGAAAACAAAACTTCAACATGTAGCAAAGCAACTATACAGACAACTATAAAAAACAAGCAAAAACATAACAAGCAGCAACATCTTCAGTCTTCAACTCTACACCGTCCTGATCCTTGAAATCCTCGACCAGTCGCATCCAACATGAACCTTGTTAGCATGGCAGAAACGTATCACCCACTGAAACTTCACGGCTTGATCTTCTTCTGACTTCAGGTGCTGAATGGGATACAGGAACAATGTCTGAACATCCTTCTCTGAACAGTTCACCAACCACATAGGATCCCAGATCCTAATCTTTCGACACATCTTCGGTATGTTGTCCAAGATGATTACTGCTTCAGTAGTTGCTGCATCATAGTGCCAGAACCAGAACTTCGGAGTGAAGTCCTGTTCAATTGGAGCAATTGGTATCTTGGGCACACATTCCGGTGGCTTGACCTTGTGTTCCCAAATTGGACTCTTGGTGATGGGATGCAGCTTTTTGGTTTTGTAAGACTTTGGATAATGAGGCTTTATGGAGCTCCACCCTTGCCTGCTCTCTCTCTCCAGAATTCTGTAAAAGCTATCCAGTCCACCACACTTCCAATAATTCAGAGGAAAGTCAAGTCGAACCAAGTCCCGAACATTCCAGAATGGCAAACTTAGTATCTTCTTGTAGGGCTTGAAATACAGAACCCCTTCTTGGCATTTAACCCCCAACATATTAGCATGCTCAACATAGGCCCAACTGATCACGTTCCCGGACATTTTGGACAACCACTTCTTAAAGACAGAGGCTTGGATAGGACCTTTCTTTTTCTTAAGTTCTTCTGCTGAAAGGTACCATTTGGAGCACAATCTCATCATGTGTTCAGTTCTTGATAGTACTTCATCAGGGATAGGAGTCGGATTAGCTTTGAGCTTTTCCTCCGCATCTTTCATCATTTCATTAGTGATATCAGGAATCCCAGTGGCAGAGTTATCAGCAACGTGCTCTGGAGTTACCACACAGGTTCCTTCTTCCATATCAACCTCATTATTCTCAAGATCAACTTCTGGAGGAGGAGAGTTGCTTGCACCAGAAGATTCTCCGTGTGACAAACCATAGATTTGGCTGATGTGTTCTGTAGAGAGCTCAGGTGGTATTTCACCTTTTTCCAGATCGTCCTCCAGAAACTTAGGTAGTTCCCTGAGGTTCCCATAGTCATCATATATGAACAAGTTTCTCAACGGTTCGGCTATCTCAATAGGGACTACGCTATGCTTGATATAGTCTTGCATTTGCTTGATCATATCGCCAATAGACTCCCCCTTAGCAGAAGAACCTGCTTTGGGATTCTTGTCTTTCTTGTCATGTTCTTTCCTGTGGCGCTTTTCTTGAGTACCTGATGATGATCCGCCGCCACCTGTGGCTCCAGGATCACCACCATCACCATCACCACCATCAGCACCATCATCATCATCTTCATCATCATCATCATCATCATCATCATCGTCATCTTCTTCTTCTTCTTCCTCTTCATCACCTGTACCAGCTCCAGAGCTTGAGGCACCAGTGAGTCTAGGATGATCCTCAATCAACTTGTCCACCCTAGCCCTCAGTTGCTGGTTTTCTGCCTTATAATCCTCAATTCTTTGTTCATTATTAACATTCGCAATCTGAAGCTGGCTATACTGAGATTCAACATTGGTAAGTCTAGCCACAGTGTCTTGGTTTAACTGTACCAATTGTTGATTTGATTCGACTAGCTGCTGATTTGACAATTGTAGCAACCGGTTTGATGCTTGCAGTTCCTTGTTAGCACAAATCGTCTCACCTAATAGTTCTAACATAGCCCTTTCATTTTCTTCAATTGTTGATATTTTACCTCTCAACTCAGCATTCTTGCGTCCTTGGGCAGTCACGAAAGCAGTTAACTCGTTGACTTGACGCTGTAGTTGTTCATTAGAAGCCGATGCTGAAGATGAGGTGGGCTGAGCTGCTGTGGCAGAAGAAGAAGGATGCATCTGTTCACGAAGAGTCTTGATGAGGTCACCAATAGGATTAGAAACCAATTGAGAATCCGCCGCTGCACCAGTAACTGAGACAGGCTCAGTGAAGATTACTGATGCAGGCATTGATGTGGTGATGCCTGCAGACATAGCTGCACCTGCTGTTGCTGTGGTTGTTGTAGTTGTTTTGGTTGTTACTGCTGAAGTTACAGGCTCAGATGAAAGAAAAGCTTCAGGAAGTCTCCCGAGTCTTGACTTATTTCCTTTTGTTCTCTCGGGCGACCTCTAAGCCATCCTTTTGAGTCCACGACTCTTCTTCGTCTTAGTCTTTTGTCTACCTGAGGGTGGAGTGCTCATCTCTACATCTATATCAGCAATGTCAGTGTCAGGATCCACTGTGAAAGTTGGATCCTCAGCTAGAGCCTTCTTTTCTGCCCACTCTTTCCTTCTCTCAGCCGCTTTCTTGGCTTTCGTACCCGGGGAATCATCTTCAGATCATCAGAGTCTGTCTCACTTGTTATGTCAACAGGGGCATCTTCATCAATAGTAGATTTTCCTCTAGCACTTTGAGAAGACTATTGGTCCTTCCCTGCTGTTGATGGTTCTTGGGTTTCCAACACATCTGTATCAAGCAAATCATCATGAGTGATAGCAGCTTCAGCAGCGCTACCAGGAGCTTCATAATATCACCCAATGGAGCTTTGAACTTTGATATCGTCCTGTGAATCACTATCCTCATGCCTCCACTTATTACCCAATGGAGCTTCATAATCAACTTTCCTCAAATGCCCATACAACCGTCTGTTTTGTGGATGCTGCTCTTTTGGTTTGCCTTTATACATCAACATTCTCCCCATCTCCCTATCGTCTATATGAATTAACTTCAGACGCTCCAAGTCATTCTTCACCAAATCCGGTACTTGTCAATCAATAATCATCTGTAGAAAGCGAGGATAAACAAGAAACAAGTGCTTTATTGTCTTTGACTGAATAACTTCTTTCAAGTGGTGCATTATCATCCCAGAGAAGTTGTATGGTTTGTTGAGAGTCAAAGTAACAATAGCTGATGCTAGCGTATCTCTGATTGTGTCAAAATTAGCCTTTCTTGGACCAAGGCACTTCAGGATAACCTGTATAAAGTACTTGAACTGAGGCGACACGTTTCCTTTCTGCAGCATCTTTTGTTCTCTAACATCCCCTTGATACTTCATCCTCAGAAATCCACCTCAGATAAGAATAGAATCGAAAACAATCGGATCATCGGACAAGTCTTGGAATTGCAATTCTTCATGAATGAGATCTTCTGAAATGAACACCTCCTTTTCTTGAACTCGCCTTTTGATAATAGCAGGCGATACCATACAGTCAACTTCTGCATGATGATAGAATTCACGTAGGATGTCTGTGTACGCCACGTGCTGTTTGGATATTGCATAGATGACCCGCAACCTGTTCAAGAATTCAATAATGCCTTCAAAAATCTTGTTTTTATCCTTCTTGATGGGACCAAGGAAGGCGCAACAGTTATTCTTATGAGAAGTTCCCCAATTCATGTTTCTAAACACAAAAGCAAATCATAAGAACATAAGAATGACAAAAACGGACAAGTTTTGGCTGAACAGCTGCAACAGGCGATTAGCAGTAGCTAATCGCCTCAAGTTATAAGTGATTAGGGCCACTCGCATCTTTTTCACACGATTAGATCCTATTCGTGTCACTGTTCATGCGATTAGCAAAGCTAATCGCCTGACAGTCAACTTGTTCACCAATTTGGTCAAAAATGGATATGGGTCGATTTGGGTTGCCAGTTTAGTGATTCTAGGGTCTAATGTAACCGATTAACAAAACCCAAACATTATATTTCATTAAAAATCTGTTACGAAGGTTTATTAATCAAGTTTAAAAATTAGGGTTCTTGGTATTCAAAATTGGGCATTCTTGATTCTGAAAGATTTGGAACGAAATCTTTGTATTTTAGAGCCTAAGGGTATCGATTAACATACCCACACAGAATTTCTCATTCAAAAACACGTTTAGATGATCTAATGATCCTATGAGGTCGGTTAGGGTTTCATCACCAAGAACAATCGATTAATCCAAGAAACACGAGTTGTTATGATCAGAAAATTTGACCGAACATTACCTAGGTAGTGTAGAACACAATATTAAGATCAGTAATGAACGAGCAACAAGGTTTAGCTAAGGAACGATTAGGGGGAAATAAGAACAGTAGAGGGTTTTTGAAATAATGAGATAAAAGGTTCTAACTGTTGTTTATATACCCCATCCCACTCGTCCAACTGTAGACACGATTAGCAAGCCTAATCGCTTGAATCCACACATGAGTAGCTTGATAATCGTCCCCTTGTCACACGAGTAGGAGAGCAAATCGCCCCTTTCTATGTTTTGAGAACTAAAACATGTGTGTGGCTACTCGTGTCTACCAAACACACGAGTAGAAGCAATTACACACGATTGTGAGGCTAATCGCATGATCACACACACGATTAGCTCTTCTAATTGTGCCCTCTTTCACTGAATTACCAAAATGCCCCTGGACTTTCAAAAATGACATATTTAACCTCTGAATTGTTAAAACATTCATTTTCCACCCAATTTCTAACAAGTGATCAAGATTCCAACTTAGAAACTTTCAAATTTTCATTTTTCACCCCGATACTTAAGAGAAAGCACGGTTTTGACCCGGCAAAAACACAAGTATCGATTAATTGACTTTCCGGCGTTTATTTCTAAAGAAGTAAAATTACAATGGATTAGGATTCCATTCATCGGTAATCAAGAATGGATAAAATATAAAATCTAAATAGAAATTAAACAAAAATAGGAAATCAACTAACTGTACACTAACATATTTTTGCATGTTTCATCAGTTAGGGAATCATATCAGTGTATAGACTATACTAGAACCCTTATATGTTCAGTTTTAGTTTAAATTACCAATAAGCATCCTACAACAACTGCCAGTATTGTTGTCCACCTAAACTCAAAATCAAGTTTTATCGCTAGGCACTTTAGATAAGTTAAGGTAAATATAAGGCTGATTAAAGGTGTTCCCCGCACACGTGACATATTCCCGCATCAAGGCATACACAAAGCTTCCTCGTAACTGGTGAATAAGCTGTTGTCATCCGTATTTACGAGGAATGGACTCAGTGGTGATCAGGTCTGCAAGAACGTTGCAGCAAAGAGACCAGTGAGATCCAAACCAAGGTTCAAGATAAATACTGTTTATTGATTTTCCGGTACGATGCTTTAGGTATATGATTTGATACCTTAGAGCGAATTCTCTTTGAGAATAGGGTTTTGGCATTCATGATCTTTTTGATCTTAAAGGATTCCCAGACATCTCCTTATCAGAATTTATAATATTTTTTTGTTTTTCTTTTCTTTTTCTTTGGGAATGACACAGAGGTGTCTCAGTTGTAGGTTGCAAACCCAACGTACGTCACATATGCCACTCCTTTTTTATTCCGAGAGACGTCCAGTTCACCTCGGATGTACCAACCTCTTAAAGACCAAAAACCTTGGATTTTGGCATTCTATCAACGAGATTTAGGTTTTTAGACCATATGCCATCGCGACGTGAATCCACGCAATTCTCAGTTGATTTAGGTTTATATCACCGTGCTGAGCTTGGAAATGATTTCGAGCCTACTCACATATCACTGTAGAGGCTACTTATCGATTCCAATTCTTTTAAAATGATAAGAATTCAGACAGTCCAACTGATGAGTTAATATCATTTTCCCTATTTTACTAAAGAAACTCATTTTTGTTTTTCTCATTTTTTTTATTTTTGATTTTCTTATTCTTTTTTTTTATTTTTGAAATTTTCTGATGTTTTTGTATTTTTCTAATTTTCTCCCCTTAAAAATCTAAAAATTTGCAAACAGACAATAATTTTTTGGATTTTTCTGATTTTTGAAGAAAAATATTTACAAAAACGATTATCGATGAGGATCTAAGCCTGCTTTTCTTTAATGTAGTTTAAAATTAACAGATACTCAAAACGAGGTCCGTTAAAAGCTTTGGTGAATAAATCGGCACGTTGGTAATCAGTGTGGATTTTAACCATATCTATCAGTTTCTTTTCATAGCAATCGCGTATGAAATGATACTGAACCAAGATATGTTTCGCCTTGGAATGATTAACTGAGTCTTTAGCTAGTGCTATAACGGACTCATTGTCACAGTGAATAGGAGTATTAAGAAATTTCAAACCGTAGTCTCTAATGTGTTTTTGTATCCATAGAACCTGGGAGCAGCAACTAGAAGCAGCAACATATTTCGACTCACAAGTAGATAAGGACACCGAGGCTTGCTTCTTGCACTGCCATGAGACTAGTCTTGATCCCAAAAACTGGCATCTAGCCGATGTGGATTTTGTGTCTTTCTTGCATCTGCCATAGTCAGCATCACTAAAAGCGATGAGGTCAAACTTATCGTCATTAGGGTACCATAGACCTTTGGTCGGATAACCCTTTATATAACGTAAGATCCTCTTCACAGCAATCAGGTGGGACTGTTTTGGCCTGGACTGGTATCTGGATAGTAGACATGTTGCGAACATTATGTCAGGTCTTGATGCAGTGAGGTACATCAACAAGCCAATCATCGCCCGATAAAGAAAAGGATCAACGACTTGTCCTTTCTCGTCAGGACTGATCCCGTGATTGGTCTAAATAGGGGTGCCCACAGGAGTAGAGTCTTCCATCTGGAACCGGCTCTAGATGTCAGCAACGTATTTGGTCTGGTGGATGAAGATCCCCGACGCTTGTTGTTCTACTTGTAGACCTAGAAAGAATTGCATCTCCCCAATCGAGCTCATCTCGAACTTTTCCTGCATAAGCTTTTCAAAATCCGTGCACATTTCATCGTTAGTAGACCCAAAAATAATGTCATCAACATAAACCTGTACCAGAAGATGGTCACCACCCTTTTCCTTGGTGAATAAGGTGCAATCCACGAGTCCACGGCTGAACCCATTGGATATAAGATAGTTGCTAAGCATTTGATACTATTCTCGCGGAGCTTGATGGAGTCTGTCCAACCCTTTGTTCAATTTGTAGACTTTTTCGCGATGAAGCAGATCCTCAAAACCCAACGGCTGTGCAACATACACCTCTTCCTTCACTATACCATATAGAAAAGCACTTTTCACGTCCATTTGATACACCTTAAATCGTTTGTACGAAGCGTAAGCTAAGAACATCCGGATAGCTTCAAGGCGAGCAACTGGAGCGTATACTTCGTTGTAATCTATTCCTTCAATTTGAAGGAAGCCGAGGACAACTAATCGAGCGTTGTTTCTGATAATCACCCCGCGGTCATCCCGTTTACACTTGTAGACCCACTTTGTTCCAATCTTCTTTGCGCCTGGAGGTAAGTCAACTAGGTCCTACACTCCTAGCTTTTGGAACTGCTGATGTTCGGTTTGCATTGTTTCGATCCATGGTTCTTCCCTCAGTTCCTCTTGCACGGTTCTTGGTTCCAGTTGAGAAACATATAGAGCGAATGACCAATCGTTCTGATGACCTGCTTTTCTGATCTCCGAGTAAAGTGCCAGGGTACATGCATTGGCACTTGGACTAGCATTTCTAAGCTGACTGCGAGTCATGACTTTGCTAGCCGGATCACCAATCACATTTTGCAATGGATGAGTGTCGTGAATCTGAGATTCCGGATGTGCTGGCACTAGATCATCCGAATGCAGATTGAGATTTTCCAATCCTTCAGATAGATTTGTCTCTGCGGCACTTAAACTAGAGGGAGCATCGGGTTGCATATTAAAACCGGAGAGATCAATCCGAAGACCAATTCCTTGAGCTTCTGAAGTAGAAGGACCAGCTTGGTTGTTTCCTGTAGGAATGACTGGAGCTGTAGTGGTAGATTCACCATTTCCAGCTAAGTCATCAGTAAGTGTTTCACGAGATTCTGCATATTCCTCATCTGAAGAAGATTCTAGAACCTCTGCTGACGCTTCCCGAAAGACTTCCTCAATTTCTGCTGCTGCGGTTTTACCAGGGGGACCCATGGATGCTTAGGCATCAGATGTTGCTGGTGCGGGTGCATTAACGACGATCGGACGCATTAGCGGTGAGCTAGCTGCGTTTTCACCCTCGTAATACATTTGAGCAACAACATCATCCACCGTATTATCCACATTGAAAGAATCAAATAAACTCTTATTGTCAAACAACCAATCGGGTCCAACACCAGGTGCATTGACAGTATAGCGTTGAACATCGACATTAAGCCATTCTTTAACGCATTGGGTTCTTTTGTTATACACTCTTTTATTGGGAGTGCTGTATCCAACAGAGAATCCTTTTTCTGCCTTTCCTCTAAATTTCCCATCGGGTAAGATCATGGTGCATGGAGCTCCGAAAGGTTCGAGAAACTCTAAGTTCGGCTTCCTCTGGTTCAGTAATTCGTAAGAAGTCTTACCATGATTCTTTACCGTTAGAACCCTATTTAGAGTATAACACGCGCAGTGAACCGCCTCATTTCAAAAGATTGCAGGAAGGTTCGAGTCTGCGAGCATTGTTCTGGCTGCCTCAATAAGAGTCTAATTCTTTCTTTCTGCAACCCCATTTTGCTGAGGATTGAACGGTGCTGTGAATTCATGATGAATACCCTTTTCTGCACATATCGACTCCATAGCATGATTCTTGAATTCTGTTCCATTGTCGCTTTGAATCCTACGAATCATTAGCTGATAAACATTTTCAAGTTTGGTGAACAGATTCTTCAAGTATTCGGAGGTCTCACTCTTATGCTGCATACACACAACCCAAGAGAATCTTGAATAATCATTTGTGACAACCAAACAATATAAGTCTCCATTCTTGCTTTTACGATTGACTGGGCCGAAGAGATCCATGTGCAACCGCTCGAGAGGAACACTGACTGAGTTGACCTTCTTAGGCTTGTGAGACTTCTTCTTCTGCTTCCCTTTCTTGCATGAGACACAGACGTCATTCAAGTGAAAATTCTTAACTGAGACACCTTCCACAAGCTAATTCTGAACCAAGTTATTCATCTTCCTCAAGTGAATATGTCCCATCCGTCTGTGCCACATAATATACTCCTTCTCTGTTGCTTTAAACAGAAAACAAGTGACCTGCCCCTGAGCTGTTATGGCTTGACTCATGTCCAGAACATACAGATTGTTAACCCTTGGAGCAGAAATCATAACCCACTATTTCGGAATCTTAAAACCAGGCTTCAGAATAAAGCATGCATTGTCATCAAAGAACACTGTGTACTTCTTGTCACAGATATTTGAGACACTCAGCAAATTGTGGTCTATCTGCTTCACAAAGCTTATCTTCTCGAAGCTAACAATACCATTACTCATACTGCCTTCTTTCGTTATATAACTCCCTTTATTACCAGCGAAAGCAACATACCCCCCGTTGATATTCTTGATGTCAAATAGCAGGGATAAGTCACCCTTCATGTGCCCAGAAGCTCGACTATCAACAATCTAGAGACTGCTGATAAGGCCTTGTGGAACTCCCTGAACAAACATTCAAAGTTTACTGGTTATGGGGGACCCAAGTCTTCACGGTCTTAGGTCTTCCATCTTCATCTGTAGTCGGAAAATCAACCCACTTTCCGTTAGGAGTTGGTGTTGTTCCCGATGGTCCGGCAGTAGTAGATACATCAGATGATTTTCCAGATTTAGTTGGTGACTTGGGTCTCCAAACCTGTTCCGGTTTCTTTGACTTTGACTTCTTCTTTGCCTTGGAGCTAGAAGGTCCAGTCTCAGATTCCTTAGGTGGAACAGACTTTGGATCCACTTCAGACTTAACTGCACGTGGAACAGAATGAGGGTCACCCTTTGGTTTAGCTGCAGCCTTAGCTTGTGGCTTAGGCGCTGCTTGAACCTTTGTGGGAACTGGGCTCCCCCTCGACTGTGGACCCCTACCACCAACTGGCTTTTGGTGCATTGCAATTTTGTTTCTGTTGTCATAAACAATCTTGTTGGGACAAAGAGGATTGAAGAAACCACCTTTTGATAACCTTAGTCCAAATCATATCTGCTTAAGTATGGAACTGCTGAAGAACAAATGAAGAAGTACTGAAGAACAAACACCAAAGTACTGAAGAGTAATTCATCAGAAGTTCTGAAGTCTAACCAGACATTTCACTGAAGAACTACTGAAGACAAACTGCTCATCAGCAGTTTGTCACTCATCAGCACTTTGCATCAGAAGCTTCTAACCGACTGAAGATCAGCAGTTTCCTTATTATATTGTTTTGTTAAAGTCTAGATTTCAAGTTTCAATGTACAGACTGTTATAAGCTTATCTTAGTATAATATCTTTGTTAAATATCTTAGATTACTTCAGACTACAGTTTAGTACATTAGTCTATAAATAGATGAGTTTGTTCATCTATTTTAGATATGTGATTTTGTGTAATATCTTTGATCTAAATTGAAATCCTTCGGGCTTTGAACTTATAATTCCATTTCACATCTGAGAAACATAAATTGCTTTACTGCTTTACACTTAACTGTATTTATTGTTTCTCATTTATTGTTCAGTCAAGGGGGAGTAATAACTCCTCTTCAAAGTGATCTTTTAGACCTTTGAACACTTGTCTTTCCGCTGCTTAATAACTCATACATAAATCTGATAACACATAAGTGTTCATAAACTAAGCCACTGATCCAACAATTGGTATCAGAGCACTGGTTAATCTGATCAAAATCAATCTAACAAATTGAGATTCAGACACAGGCTCAATATTGATATTCAATAAAGGATAAAAGGCTCACTTTTTAATCCATCACTTTAAAGAAGTATTGACAAATCCAAACTTCTTAAAAATGGACCCCTACAATACTGGATCTGCCAACAAACCTCCTATGTTAGTCAGAATTGAATATAACATATGGTCTAAAAGGTTGGCACACACTATTTCCCAAACAAACACTGGATGTTGGAGGTCTGTAGTTTTTGGACCTCACAAACCAGTAGTAAGTGATCCAGAGGGAAAGACTGAAAGACCAAAAGATCCAAAAGAATACACGGAGGAAGATTTCCAAAAGTTTGAGCTTGATGCAAAAGCTTTCTCCATGTTGGCTATGGCTCTCCCAAACGAAATATATGCTGGCCTTTTACATTGTGAAAGTGCCAAAGAGCTGTGGGATTGCCTAAAAGAGCAGTTTGCAGGAACTGCTGAGGTGATAGCCAACATTAGAGAAATATTGGCTCAACAATATGAAACTTTTACTCACATAGAGGGTGAATCTTTAACACAACAATTTGAAAGATTTTCTTCACTCATCTCTGAGTTAAAAATTAACAATCAGACCTATTCAAATGAGTCTATGCTGCATAGATTTTTAAGGTCTCTACCTTCAAAATGGGAAACTTACTCTATAGTCCTCAGAACAAGTTCAGATTTTACTACCTTGAACCTAACTAGGTTACATGGTAAATTACTAACTTTTGAGAGAGAAATCAATCAAAAGAAAAAGTTGCAGGAATCTGGTAAAACTGCTGATGACTATACTCCGGGTAGCACAGCCTTATTAGGACATGACTCACCATCCTGTTCTAATAATTTTGGTTCTTTTGACCACATTGACATAACAGCTGGGATCTCATCAGATGGATCCTTCCCAGCTTATGACAATGAAGAACTAAGTCAAACTGCTGACAACATGTGTTTCATCATGGATGATTTAAAATATTTCAGCAGTGATGACTTAGAAGAAATGGAAATATTGCATCAACTGGCCTTGTTAAGCTTAAAAACTAACAAATTTTATAAAAGGTCAGGAAGGAAATTTCCAGGACTAAACAACTCAACAAAAGTTGGTTTTGACAAATCTAAACATAGATGTCATAAGTGTCAAAAGTTGGGACACTTTGCTAGAGAGTGTAGAAGCTCTAGCTACAACCAACCAATGTCTGGAAATCAATTTAACCCCTCATATAATAGGAATAATGGAAATCAAGGGAGTGCTCATTTTGTACAGGCACAAGCTCCACATGTTCAATATGTGCCACAAGTACAATATGTTCAGATGCCTGCTCAACAACAACAACAGCTCATGCCTCCTTTTCCAACTGCTCAACAACCTGCACAAACTCAACAACCCCCTCAGCAACAAAGCTTATTTACCTCAGGGTATGTTGACTGGAGCAGTCTTCCTTATGACACATCAGAATGCAGTCAGGATGCAGACAATAAGGTCTATGATGTCAACTGGGGAGAACCTGATAATGGCAGAAAGAACTTTGCCTTAATGGCTTTTGAAGGATACTCTTCAAATTCTGCTCTCACACAGATATCACAACAATCTCTGTTAAAGCTTTGCACTAAATCTTGCAAAGAATCTTTTGCTTTAATTAGAGAAACTAATGTGCATTTACAAGGCAAAACCAATGATATGGAGAGAAAATTCACACAAATGAAGTGTGATTTGGAAAGAAAAATTGTTTTGAAAAACAAAGAAATTTCCAAACTGAATGATAAATCCATTGAAACAGAAGCACAAATTAAAACAATGATAGACAGCCTAGGAAATGTCAGACAAGAGCTTGCTGACACCAAGGTTGATTGTGAAAAATGGGCTGAGTCTTGTAAAGGGTATCAAATATTGCTTAACAAACAAACTGTAGCCAATGTTAAGTTTGGCATTGGGTATACCCACACTGAATCACCAACAGATTTCACCCACAAAACTGATAATGATGGGAAGAAATTGATTCAAACTTCTGATATGGAGGAATGCACATCCTACCATCAGAACTTCCTCAAAAAGGGAAGTACGGCAGAAGTTAAAACTACTGACAATAAGCCATCAGCAGTTTCAACTACATCAGGAGTTGAGACCCTGAAAACTGCTGATGACCTATTTCAAAAATCTGATTTTGTCAGTAAATTGCCTTCCAGCTCTCTTGATTCATCTAAATAGAAAGAGAAGGCAAAAGCATGTGAAATATGTGGTCTGTTTAACCACATAACTGAACTTTGCAGATATAGAAAGGTAAATCAGTTAAACAAACAAAGACAACAACTGATTGTGGGAAAACAAATAAGACAAAATTTTGAAAATACCTTTTTTCCCAACAAACAACAATCAAACAAAACCCTTTCTAAGAAGAAGCCTTTATCTCAACAAAGGTCATCTTCTCAAAGTTCAACTTCAGAAGTTTTACCTAACTCATCAGCAGTTTCACAAACTGCTGAAGTTAAAGATTTGATAAACCTGGTTAAACTTCTGATGACCAAAGTTGATGGTGGAAACCAAAAAGAACCCACCATTGTTCTTAATGACAAATCCATTGCCAAAAAGACATGGATTTCTAAATTTGGTCCACAACAAGCTGCACCTGTTCTCAAGAGCAAACCCAAAGCCAAATTGGCTTGGGTTGCCAAAACTAACTAATTTGCTATCTTGTGCAGAGGGTCTCCAGAGGTTTGAATAGCATATGGTATGTGGATAGTGGAGGCTCAATGCACATGACTGGATGATACCTGATAAACAATTTTATCAGCCAAAGAGAAGGATCTGTGTCCTTTGGGAACAATGCCAAGGGATATGTGCTAGGATATGGCAATGTATCCTCAGGCAAAATGCAGTTTGACAAGGTCAATCTGGTTGAAAACCTTGAGTACAACTTGCTAAGTGTCTCACAAATGTGTGACAAAGGATATTCTTCCTTTTTCACAAAGACAGCATGCAAGATCATATCTCCAGAAGGCCAGAAGTTGATAGAGAAGATTATTGAAGATCATACTTTGCTGATTGCCAAAAGGTGTGGCAATGTCTATGCAGTGGACATTGAAAATGACAAAGTATTGAACAAGACTGCCTGTTTCTTCTCAAAGGCATCAACTTCAAAAAATGATCTCTGGCACAGGAGACTTGGCCATGTGAACTTTAAAACCATCAATAAAGTCACAAAAATGGGCTTGGTCAGAGGTCTACCTTTGAAGGGATATCAGTGCAAAGAACACTGTGTTTCCTGTCTTAAAGGTAAACAACATAAGTACTCCTATAAGTCTATTGAAGAATAAAAAACAACTGCATGTCTTCAACTACTCCATATGGACTTATTTGGACCAGTCAAGATTATGAGCCTTGGTAAGAATAAGTACTGCTTGGTCATCATTGATGACTACTCAAGATTCACATGGGTCTTCTTCTTATATTCCAAGGATGAGGCAGCTGAAATCATCAAGTTCTTTATTCTACAAGTAGAGAAGCAATACTCTCTATCTGTCAAAGTCATCAGGAGTGACAATGGGATAGAGTTCAGGAACAAAACTCTGGATGAATTCTGTCTGTCTAAAGGGATTGTTAGACAGTTCAGCATTCCAAGAACACCTGAACAAAATGGTGTGGTAGAAAGGAAGAACAGAACATTAATTGAAGCAGCCAGAACAATGTTAGCTGATTCAGGCCTACCTTTGTATTTTTGGGCTGAAGCAGTCAACACTGCATGTTATGTTCAGAATAGAGTTCTTATCAACAAGAGACAACCAAGACTGCATATGAAATTCTTCATGGCATAAAGCCCCTTATCTCCTTCTTCAGGGCTTTTGGATGTCAATGTTTTATCCTCAACATCAAAGACTCTATCTCTAAGTTTGCTGCAAAAGTTGACACAGGTTATTTTCTTGGTTATTCTCCTTTGAGAAAAGCTTACAAAGTTTTCAATTCAAGAACCAAGATAGTAGAAGAAACACTGAATGTCAAGTTCAATGAATCAAAACACACTCTTATTCCAGCAAATCCTGCTGAATTATTTGATCTTGACAACTTTCATTTCGGACCTGAAAAGACTGTTGAATCATCCAAACCTCCTCAAAATGGTTTTCAAGGATTTGAAGATGATAGTCCTGCACCATGGACTCCAAACACAGTCAGAAGATCAACTATTAAACCTTCAGAAGTTTCAATAGCTTCAACTTCAGGAACTACTGATGAACAATTTGAAACTACTGATTCAGCTGAACCTAAAACTCCTGAAGTTCAAATAACAGCTGAACCAGATATTATCAATCTCAGTGGTTTATTTGAAGAACCTGTAGAGCCATCATCCAGTACAGGTTTACAACAACTGATTGAACACAAAGATCATCCATTGGATCAAATCATGGGTGATATTGCATCAGGGGTACTCACAAGAAACCAGCTTTCCAACTTTTGCTTCTTCTCAGCATTCATTTCTCAGTTGGAACCAAAGAAGTATCAAGAAGCCCTCAAAGACAACAATTGGGTGCAAGCAATGCAAGAAGAGTTGCTTCAATTCAAGAAACAACAGGTTTGGGAAATCTGTCCCTTACCTGAAAACAAGCAACCAATTGGAACAAGATGGGTCTTCAGAAACAAATCAGATGAAGCTGGTATGATCATCAAGAACAAAGCAAGATTGGTGGTACAAGGTTATTCCCAAGAGGAAGGAATTGATTATGATGAAACCTTTGCACCAGTTGCAAGACTTGAAGCTATCAGGTTATTTTTAGCTTATGCAATTTCCAACAACATTAAAGTTTATCAAATGGATGTCAAGAGTGCATTTTTGTATGGAAAAATAAAAGAGGAAGTGTATGTCTGTCAACCTCCAGGGTTTGAGGATCCTTCTCATCCTGACTGGGTTTACAGACTTGACAAAGCTCTTTATGGGCTAAAACAGGCCCCAAGAGCCTGGTATGAAACACTTTCCAACTTTTTACTTAAGAATCACTTCTCAAGGGGATCCATTGATAAAACTCTTTTCATAAAACATGTTGGAAATCATGTCTTACTTGTTCAAATCTATGTTGATGATATCATATTTGGTTCAACAAATCCAAAACTGTGTGAAGAATTTAAGAAACTCATGCAATCAAAATTTGAAATGAGTACAATGGGAGAATTGCAGTACTTTTTGGGACTGCAAATCAAACAACAGTCAAATGGAACATTTATACATCAATCAAAATATGTTAAAGAATTATTGAACAAATTTTCTTTACAAGACTGTAAAACATGTTCCACTCCCATGACACCAATCACACAAGTTGAACCAAATGAGCAAGGGAAACACATTGATCAAACCATGTATAGATGTATGATAGGTTCTCTTTTGTACTTAACTGCTTCTAGACCAGATATCATGTTTTCAACTTGTGTCTGTGCTAGATACCAATCTGCACCAAGAGAATCACACCTAATTGCAGTCAAAAGAATCTTCAGATATCTGAAAGGAACTCCTACTTTAGGAATTTGGTATCCTGCTTCAAGCAATACCAAGTTAACTGCTTTTTCAGATAGTGACTATGCAGGCTGCAAGATGTCAAGAAAATCAACATCTGGTGGTTGTCAATTTTTAGGAAACTGTCTGGTGTCCTGGCAATCAAAGAAACAAACATCTGTGGCAACTTCAACAGCTGAAGCTGAACACATTGCTGCTGCAAGCTGTACTTCAGAGATACAATGGCTCCAATATCAACTGCTTGATTATGGAATCAAAGAAACCAAGACCCCACTTTTAGTAGACAGCAAATCTGCCATTAGCATCATTCAAAATCCTGTTCAGTTTTCAAAGACTAAACACATTGAAATCAGGTATCATTTCATAAGAGATTGCTATGAAAAAGGCAAGATTGAGGTGAAGCATGTCACAACAGCTAATCAAATAGCTGACATTTTCACCAAACCCCTTGATTCAACAACTTTTCAGAGGTTAGTATCCATGCTTGGGATGTTAAACTTAGAAGAAAGTCTGTAAGTGTTTCACTTTTTAGTTCTGCACATATTTTATTTTCACTTACATACTTATCTGTCACAAACCTCTGAAGACCAAAAATTTGAGAAAGAGAAAGTACTGATGAACAATTTTTGAAAACTGCTGATAAACATCAAAAATGGGATATTTTCATAATGGATATAACTACTGATGAAAATCAGAAGTTAGTAAAGTGTTTTAAAAGTCATTTGCATCAGCAGTTGAAACTGCTGAAGAGATAACTAAAACCACTGATGAAGAAACCTTCTTCATCAGCAGTTTGACTAAAAAGGGCAAAACAGACTTTTCACTCATCAGAAGTTTGACCTAGTCGGTTAAAAACTTCTGATAAATACCCTTTTCAAACACTTATCCATTCAAAAAGCAAAATTCCCTCTCTCTCTCTCAAATCCAAAGCAAAACCCCTTCTCTAACCTAAAAATTACTGTTCGATCAAAAACAACCATGGCTCTCGTGTTAAAACAGGGACACAATCAAAGAGGCTACTTTGTTAAAGATGAAGCCTGGTCCCAGTATGATGAGATGATTGATCTCATCATGAAATCCCAATATTATGAAGCTTTCACCATCGATCCACCCATTCATGAAGAAACTCTTAATGAGTTCTGGGCTAATTCAGAGACGGTGAAGGTGAATAATGAAGTGATCTCCCTCAAATCTTCCATAAAAGGGAAACTGATGGCCATCTTACCAGAAACACTAAGCATCAGGCTTGGTTTGAAGGATTCTGAGGCTCCTGAACATATTCCAAACTCAGACATCCATCTAACCATGACAGAGTGTGGTTATCAAGGTACTTTGGCACAAGCAACAATTTATAAGAAATATTTTGACCCACAATATAAACTGTTATTTCATTATATTATTATGTGTCTAAGTCCAAAAACTGGGTCAATAGATCAGATGCCTTCTACTTTTCAACCTATTTTTCATTCAATCATAAATGAAACACCTTTTAAGGCATCAAAATTATTTTTCAATGAACTGGTTTTACATCATGAAAATGATAAAAAGAAGTTTTTGTTGTATCCAAGATTTGTTATGCAATGCATAATAAAGGAGCTTGGAGAGGGAGTACTTGAGGGTGAAGCAACAACTTTAAACCCTTTAACCTCTCAAGTATTCTCTAGGCACAACAAACCAGCACTTGTGCTAGAAGATGACCAAGGGGAAGAACAACCCATCCCCAAGGAACCCACATCTTCCAAACCCAAAAAGAAAACCAAAAAGCCTAAACAACAAAAACAAAAACAAACCAAATCACTGAAAAAGACAGTTCAGGAAGTGGAGAAACCTGAAACTGCTGATGTGCAATCTGCACTTGATAAGGAAGTGGCTGAAACATCCTCTCAGCACACTCCTTCTCCACCCACCAAAAGAAAACCTGTCACAGTTATTTTTCAAAGAAAAAGATTTAAGAAACCAATAACTGTTGACCCAGCCTTTGAAACTACTGAAACTAACCCTGAACCCATCCAAACTCCTGAACACCAACCCCTCACAACTACTGAACCTGAACCTTCCCACACAACAATAGAAATAGCCCAACTTCTCTCAGGACTAAAAGGAACCCATTCAACACATGTCACTTCCCCAGCAACACATCAAATTGGGGAGATGCCTTCAGAAGTTGACATGAATGTGGATCCTATTAGCCCAACCCAGAGAGATGAGGATGAACAAGAGTTTATAAGCCCAAACTTACAAACTCTTGATACTTTTGAGGCTGCTACTACTCACTTATCACCCAGTGGTGAACCTGAGGACAGTAGTAACATAGCTAAGACCTCAAACTTGGCAACTACTGATGAAGGCCTAAGGCCAGAAGTAGGAAAACCTCAGTACCAAGACAAAGAGGTTCATGAGACTACTAGTTTGGGTCTAGCTCATGATGTAACTGATCCTGCCCTCTCTGAGGACACTATCAGGGATTCAGATGATTCCATTAACTTGGTTGATGAATCAAACATTCCACAAACTGAATTGACGGTTGATATTGAAGGTCCTGCATCTAAGGTATCCAAGCTCAAGAAGCTGGTCACCAAAGATCAGGTTAAAGACCACTTAACCCAAAGTTCCCCAAAAGTGGCATCTTCAGAGCAATCTGAGGATCACCCAAAAAGCACCCATTCACCAAAACAACCTACCCAATTCCCTGGGCTCACAAGCATAGACTTGAACCAACTATGCAGCCCAGATGGTCCCCTGTACCAGGCACTTAAACAAATCATCACTGATCAACTCAAACCTTTCACAACTGCTTGGGAGTTAAAAGCCAACAATCAGTTTGGGTTGATCAACTCAAGACTTGCTGAGTTGAACAAAAAGATGGACCAAACACAAGATCAACTAGCAAGGTTGTCTGCTGCAACTTCTCACTCTATGAGGCTTTCAGAAGTGGATGAAGCCAAAAAGGGGGAGAAGACTAAGGAACCAACTACTGAAGTTGCTACACAAAGACAAACTCCTGATCCTGAAGCTGAAAGACCATCACAAAGACCGAGAAAAGAAGTAGCACCAGAGTTCAAATTGTCTAAGGCATCAGAGGAAACTGCTGATCCCATTTCTCAAACTACTGAAGACAATCCTTCAGCAGTTGTGACTCAATTTACCTCATCAGCAGTTTTACCTCCAAAACCAACATCAGAAGTTTCTAAGGCACCAGAAAGAGAACCTGCTCCCATTCCTTTGCCTACAACAACTTCAACAACTGTTTTAAACCCTACTCCCATCAGCATGTCTAAAGATCTATTGGAGAAGAGTTTGAAAGAGGCTGCAAAGAAGGCAAAAGAAGACAGAGTATGGAACAGCCTAGAGACCAGAGATGATTTGAATTTTCAAGAAAAGTTAATCAAGTATCAAGAAAAACTTGATGAGCTTGAGGCTGAAGAGAGAGCACTTGAAGCTGTTGCAGAAGAAGATAAAAGGGCACAGCTAATAACATTCATCACAAAGAACTCCAAATCTAAGCAAGTAGCTCTCAAAAGACTCTCAACACAAGAACTGACCAGAAGAGCTCAAATGCTATCAGACAGATTAGCAACAGAGAATGAGAGGAAAGCCAAAAGAGCTGAAGTAATAGAAGAATTAGTGGCAAATGGCTATGGTTCAAAGGCCTCAGTCTCCAAATGGAAAGAACAAACACTTTATGAGGCTTACAAGAAATTCAAGGCCAAGAAAGCTGCAGAGCCAGAGAGATTTGAAACTCCAGAAGTCCAACCAACTTCCATTGTAAGGAGATCATCTGGTGCATTAAGGAAGCCTGCCACCAAGAGAAAAGCAGAGGGTGAACCCATTGTCAAGACTGACTTCAAAATGATACTCTTGGAAGGAGATCAGTTAGTACATGGTGATTTTGATGTTGAAGAGAAGCCCCTCTTAACACAATTCAGAGACAAGGCTACTTATGCTTATCAGTTACAACAATCCATTCAAGAGAAGACTCATACAAGGGTTGTAACAGAGCATCACCTGCCCAACATGCCTATTCAAGGTAGTGCTGAACTTCAAGGTAGTCAAGAATCTCACCTGAGAGTCACTGAAATAGAAGACATTCCTCAATCTTCCTCAGGACAACCTAAGGAAACAGGCTTGGTTTCCTATGCCTCTGACTTTGACAGGTCAAAGGTAAATATTATTAAGTGGTCCTTTACTGAATCCAACTCAGTACTTGTGACCAGGAGAGACCGTTCAAGTAAGGTCTACAAAAACTCAAAGGAGTTGAGTGTTTTATCTTCCAAAGACCTTCTTACCATTCAACATCTTACACCTGAACTTGGTCCTCTCACAGAGCAACAAAGATGTACTCTTACTACCCGGATGACAGCAGAGATCTGGAGGATACTAGAAGAGAGAAAAGGACAACAATAAAGATTGGATAAGGTTTTGGCTTCATCAATCCAGGGGGAGATTGTTGGGACAAAGAGGATTGAAGAAACCACCTTTTGATAACCTTAGTCCAAATCATATCTGCTTAAGTATGGAACTGCTGAAGAACAAATGAAGAAGTACTGAAGAACAAACACCAAAGTACTGAAGAGTAATTCATCAGAAGTTCTGAAGTCTAACCAGACATTTCACTGAAGAACTACTGAAGACAAACTGCTCATCAGCAGTTTGTCACTCATCAGCACTTTGCATCAGAAGCTTCTAACCGACTGAAGATCAGCAGTTTCCTTATTATATTGTTTTGTTAAAGTCTAGATTTCAAGTTTCAATGTATAGACTGTTATAAGCTTATCTTAGTATAATATCTTTGTTAAATATCTTAGATTACTTCAGACTACAGTTTAGTACATTAGTCTATAAATAGATGAGTTTGTTCATCTATTTTAGATATGTGATTTTGTGTAATATCTTTGATCTAAATTGAAATCCTTCGGGCTTTGAACTTATAATTCCATTTCACATCTGAGAAACATAAATTGCTTTACTGCTTTACACTTAACTGTATTTATTGTTTCTCATTTATTGTTCAGTCAAGGGGGAGTAATAACTCCTCTTCAAAGTGATCTTTTAGACCTTTGAACACTTGTCTTTCCGCTGCTTAATAACTCATACATAAATCTGATAACACATAAGTGTTCATAAACTAAGCCACTGATCCAACAATTGGTATCAGAGCACTGGTTAATCTGATCAAAATCAATCTAACAAATTGAGATTCAGACACAGGCTCAATATTGATATTCAATAAAGGATAAAAGGCTCACTTTTTAATCCATCACTTTAAAGAAGTATTGACAAATCCAAACTTCTTAAAAATGGACCCCTACAATACTGGATCTGCCAACAAACCTCCTATGTTAGTCAGAATTGAATATAACATATGGTCTAAAAGGTTGGCACACACTATTTCCCAAACAAACACTGGATGTTGGAGGTCTGTAGTTTTTGGACCTCACAAACCAGTAGTAAGTGATCCAGAGGGAAAGACTGAAAGACCAAAAGATCCAAAAGAATACACGGAGGAAGATTTCCAAAAGTTTGAGCTTGATGCAAAAGCTTTCTCCATGTTGGCTATGGCTCTCCCAAACGAAATATATGCTGGCCTTTTACATTGTGAAAGTGCCAAAGAGCTGTGGGATTGCCTAAAAGAGCAGTTTGCAGGAACTGCTGAGGTGATAGCCAACATTAGAGAAATATTGGCTCAACAATATGAAACTTTTACTCACATAGAGGGTGAATCTTTAACACAACAATTTGAAAGATTTTCTTCACTCATCTCTGAGTTAAAAATTAACAATCAGACCTATTCAAATGAGTCTATGCTGCATAGATTTTTAAGGTCTCTACCTTCAAAATGGGAAACTTACTCTATAGTCCTCAGAACAAGTTCAGATTTTACTACCTTGAACCTAACTAGGTTACATGGTAAATTACTAACTTTTGAGAGAGAAATCAATCAAAAGAAAAAGTTGCAGGAATCTGGTAAAACTGCTGATGACTATACTCCGGGTAGCACAGCCTTATTAGGACATGACTCACCATCCTGTTCTAATAATTTTGGTTCTTTTGACCACATTGACATAACAGCTGGGATCTCATCAGATGGATCCTTCCCAGCTTATGACAATGAAGAACTAAGTCAAACTGCTGACAACATGTGTTTCATCATGGGTGATTTAAAATATTTCAGCAGTGATGACTTAGAAGAAATGGAAATATTGCATCAACTGGCCTTGTTAAGCTTAAAAACTAACAAATTTTATAAAAGGTCAGGAAGGAAATTTCCAGGACTAAACAACTCAACAAAAGTTGGTTTTGACAAATCTAAACATAGATGTCATAAGTGTCAAAAGTTGGGACACTTTGCTAGAGAGTGTAGAAGCTCTAGCTACAACCAACCAATGTCTGGAAATCAATTTAACCCCTCATATAATAGGAATAATGGAAATCAAGGGAGTGCTCATTTTGTACAGGCACAAGCTCCACATGTTCAATATGTGCCACAAGTACAATATGTTCAGATGCCTGCTCAACAACAACAACAGCTCATGCCTCCTTTTCCAACTGCTCAACAACCTGCACAAACTCAACAACCCCCTCAGCAACAAAGCTTATTTACCTCAGGGTATGTTGACTGGAGCAGTCTTCCTTATGACACATCAGAATGCAGTCAGGATGCAGACAATAAGGTCTATGATGTCAACTGGGGAGAACCTGATAATGGCAGAAAGAACTTTGCCTTAATGGCTTTTGAAGGATACTCTTCAAATTCTGCTCTCACACAGATATCACAACAATCTCTGTTAAAGCTTTGCACTAAATCTTGCAAAGAATCTTTTGCTTTAATTAGAGAAACTAATGTGCATTTACAAGGCAAAACCAATGATATGGAGAGAAAATTCACACAAATGAAGTGTGATTTGGAAAGAAAAATTGTTTTGAAAAACAAAGAAATTTCCAAACTGAATGATAAATCCATTGAAACAGAAGCACAAATTAAAACAATGATAGACAGCCTAGGAAATGTCAGACAAGAGCTTGCTGACACCAAGGTTGATTGTGAAAAATGGGTTGAGTCTTGTAAAGGGTATCAAATATTGCTTAACAAACAAACTGTAGCCAATGTTAAGTTTGGCATTGGGTATACCCACACTGAATCACCAACAGATTTCACCCACAAAACTGATAATGATGGGAAGAAATTGATTCAAACTTCTGATATGGAGGAATGCACATCCTACCATCAGAACTTCCTCAAAAAGGGAAGTACGGCAGAAGTTAAAACTACTGACAATAAGCCATCAGCAGTTTCAACTACATCAGGAGTTGAGACCCTGAAAACTGCTGATGACCTATTTCAAAAATCTGATTTTGTCAGTAAATTGCCTTCCAGCTCTCTTGATTCATCTAAAAAGAAAGAGAAGGCAAAAGCATGTGAAATATGTGGTCTGTTTAACCACATAACTGAACTTTGCAGATATAGAAAGGTAAATCAGTTAAACAAACAAAGACAACAACTGATTGTGGGAAAACAAATAAGACAAAATTTTGAAAATACCTTTTTTCCCAACAAACAACAATCAAACAAAACCCTTTCTAAGAAGAAGCCTTTATCTCAACAAAGGTCATCTTCTCAAAGTTCAACTTCAGAAGTTTTACCTAACTCATCAGCAGTTTCACAAACTGCTGAAGTTAAAGATTTGATAAACCTGGTTAAACTTCTGATGACCAAAGTTGATGGTGGAAACCAAAAAGAACCCACCATTGTTCTTAATGACAAATCCATTGCCAAAAAGACATGGATTTCTAAATTTGGTCCACAACAAGCTGCACCTGTTCTCAAGAGCAAACCCAAAGCCAAATTGGCTTGGGTTGCCAAAACTAACTAATTTGCTATCTTGTGCAGAGGGTCTCCAGAGGTTTGAATAGCATATGGTATGTGGATAGTGGAGGCTCAATGCACATGACTGGATGATACCTGATAAACAATTTTATCAGCCAAAGAGAAGGATCTGTGTCCTTTGGGAACAATGCCAAGGGATATGTGCTAGGATATGGCAATGTATCCTTAGGCAAAATGCAGTTTGACAAGGTCAATCTGGTTGAAAACCTTGAGTACAACTTGCTAAGTGTCTCACAAATGTGTGACAAAGGATATTCTTCCTTTTTCACAAAGACAGCATGCAAGATCATATCTCCAGAAAGCCAGAAGTTGATAGAGAAGATTATTGAAGATCATACTTTGCTGATTGCCAAAAGGTGTGGCAATGTCTATGCAGTGGACATTGAAAAAGACAAAGTGTTGAACAAGACTGCCTGTTTCTTCTCAAAGGCATCAACTTCAAAAAATGATCTCTGGCACAGGAGACTTGGCCATGTGAACTTTAAAACCATCAATAAAGTCACAAAAATGGGCTTGGTCAGAGGTCTACCTTTGAAGGGATATCAGTGCAAAGAACACTGTGTTTCCTGTCTTAAAGGTAAACAACATAAGTACTCCTATAAGTCTATTGAAGAATAAAAAACAACTGCATGTCTTCAACTACTCCATATGGACTTATTTGGACCAGTCAAGATTATGAGCCTTGGTAAGAAGAAGTACTGCTTGGTCATCATTGATGACTACTCAAGATTCACATGGGTCTTCTTCTTATATTCCAAGGATGAGGCAGCTGAAATCATCAAGTTCTTTATTCTACAAGTAGAGAAGCATTACTCTCTATCTGTCAAATTCATCAGGAGTGACAATGGGACAGAGTTCAGGAACAAAACTCTGGATGAATTCTGTCTGTCTAAAGGGATTGTTAGACAGTTCAGCATTCCAAGAACACCTGAACAAAATGGTGTGGTAGAAAGGAAGAACAGAACATTAATTGAAGCAGCCAGAACAATGTTAGCTGATTCAGGCCTACCTTTGTATTTTTGGGCTGAAGCAGTCAACACTGCATGTTATGTTCAGAATAGAGTTCTTATCAACAAGAGACAACCAAGACTGCCTATGAAATTCTTCATGGCATAAAGCCCCTTATCTCCTTCTTCAGGGCTTTTGGATGTCAATGTTTTATCCTCAACATCAAAGACTCTATCTCTAAGTTTGCTGCAAAAGTTGACACAGGTTATTTTCTTGGTTATTCTCCTTTGAGAAAAGCTTACAAAGTTTTCAATTCAAGAACCAAGATAGTAGAAGAAACACTGAATGTCAAGTTCAATGAATCAAAACACACTCTTATTCCAGCAAATCCTGCTGAATTATTTGATCTTGACAACTTTCATTTCGGACCTGAAAAGACTGTTGAATCATCCAAACCTCCTCAAAATGGTTTTCAAGGATTTGAAGATGATAGTCCTGCACCATGGACTCCAAACACAGTCAGAAGATCAACTATTAAACCTTCAGAAGTTTCAATAGCTTCAACTTCAGGAACTACTGATGAACAATTTGAAACTACTGATTCAGCTGAACCTAAAACTCCTGAAGTTCAAATAACAGCTGAACCAGATATTATCAATCTCAGTGGTTTATTTGAAGAACCTGTAGAGCCATCATCCAGTACAGGTTTACAACAACTGATTGAACACAAAGATCATCCATTGGATCAAATCATGGGTGATATTGCATCAGGGGTACTCACAAGAAACCAGCTTTCCAACTTTTGCTTCTTCTCAGCATTCATTTCTCAGTTGGAACCAAAGAAGTATCAAGAAGCCCTCAAAGACAACAATTGGGTGCAAGCAATGCAAGAAGAGTTGCTTCAATTCAAGAAACAACAGGTTTGGGAAATCTGTCCCTTACCTGAAAACAAGCAACCAATTGGAACAAGATGGGTCTTCAGAAACAAATCAGATGAAGCTGGTATGATCATCAAGAACAAAGCAAGATTGGTGGTACAAGGTTATTCCCAAGAGGAAGGAATTGATTATGATGAAACCTTTGCACCAGTTGCAAGACTTGAAGCTATCAGGTTATTTTTAGCTTATGCAATTTCCAACAACATTAAAGTTTATCAAATGGATGTCAAGAGTGCATTTTTGTATGGAAAAATAAAAGAGGAAGTGTATGTCTGTCAACCTCCAGGGTTTGAGGATCCTTCTCATCCTGACTGGGTTTACAGACTTGACAAAGCTCTTTATGGGCTAAAACAGGCTCCAAGAGCCTGGTATGAAACACTTTCCAACTTTTTACTTAAGAATCACTTCTCAAGGGGATCCATTGATAAAACTCTTTTCATAAAACATGTTGGAAATCATGTCTTACTTGTTCAAATCTATGTTGATGATATCATATTTGGTTCAACAAATCCAAAACTGTGTGAAGAATTTAAGAAACTCATGCAATCAAAATTTGAAATGAGTACAATGGGAGAATTGCAGTACTTTTTGGGACTGCAAATCAAACAACAGTCAAATGGAACATTTATACATCAATCAAAATATGTTAAAGAATTATTGAACAAATTTTCTTTACAAGACTGTAAAACATGTTCCACTCCCATGACACCAATCACACAAGTTGAACCAGATGAGCAAGGGAAACACATTGATCAAACCATGTATAGATGTATGATAGGTTCTCTTTTGTACTTAACTGCTTCTAGACCAGATATCATGTTTTCAACTTGTGTCTGTGCTAGATACCAATCTGCACCAAGAGAATCACACCTAATTGCAGTCAAAAGAATCTTCAGATATCTGAAAGGAACTCCTACTTTAGGAATTTGGTATCCTGCTTCAAGCAATACCAAGTTAACTGCTTTTTCAGATAGTGACTATGCAGGCTGCAAGATGTCAAGAAAATCAACATCTGGTGGTTGTCAATTTTTAGGAAACTGTCTGGTGTCCTGGCAATCAAAGAAACAAACATCTGTGGCAACTTCAACAGCTGAAGCTGAACACATTGCTGCTGCAAGCTGTACTTCAGAGATACAATGGCTCCAATATCAACTGCTTGATTATGGAATCAAAGAAACCAAGACCCCACTTTTAGTAGACAGCAAATCTGCCATTAGCATCATTCAAAATCCTGTTCAGTTGCAAAGACTAAACACATTGAAATCAGGTATCATTTCATAAGAGATTGCTATGAAAAAGGCAAGATTGAGGTGAAGCATGTCACAACAGCTAATCAAATAGCTGACATTTTCACCAAACCCCTTGATTCAACAACTTTTCAGAGGTTAGTATCCATGCTTGGGATGTTAAACTTAGAAGAAAGTCTGTAAGTGTTTCACTTTTTAGTTCTGCACATATTTTATTTTCACTTACATACTTATCTGTCACAAACCTCTGAAGACCAAAAATTTGAGAAAGAGAAAGTACTGATGAACAATTTTTGAAAACTGCTGATAAACATCAAAAATGGGATATTTTCATAATGGATATAACTACTGATGAAAATCAGAAGTTAGTAAAGTGTTTTAAAAGTCATTTGCATCAGCAGTTGAAACTGCTGAAGAGATAACTAAAACCACTGATGAAGAAACCTTCTTCATCAGCAGTTTGACTAAAAAGGGCAAAACAGACTTTTCACTCATCAGAAGTTTGACCTAGTCGGTTAAAAACTTCTGATAAATACCCTTTTCAAACACTTATCCATTCAAAAAGCAAAATTCCCTCTCTCTCTCTCAAATCCAAAGCAAAACCCCTTCTCTAACCTAAAAATTACTGTTCGATCAAAAACAACCATGGCTCTCGTGTTAAAACAGGGACACAATCAAAGAGGCTACTTTGTTAAAGATGAAGCCTGGTCCCAGTATGATGAGATGATTGATCTCATCATGAAATCCCAATATTATGAAGCTTTCACCATCGATCCACCCATTCATGAAGAAACTCTTAATGAGTTCTGGGCTAATTCAGAGACGGTGAAGGTGAATAATGAAGTGATCTCCCTCAAATCTTCCATAAAAGGGAAACTGATGGCCATCTTACCAGAAACACTAAGCATCAGGCTTGGTTTGAAGGATTCTGAGGCTCCTGAACATATTCCAAACTCAGACATCCATCTAACCATGACAGAGTGTGGTTATCAAGGTACTTTGGCACAAGCAACAATTTATAAGAAATATTTTGACCCACAATATAAACTGTTATTTCATTATATTATTATGTGTCTAAGTCCAAAAACTGGGTCAATAGATCAGATGCCTTCTACTTTTCAACCTATTTTTCATTCAATCATAAATGAAACACCTTTTAAGGCATCAAAATTATTTTTCAATGAACTGGTTTTACATCATGAAAATGATAAAAAGAAGTTTTTGTTGTATCCAAGATTTGTTATGCAATGCATAATAAAGGAGCTTGGAGAGGGAGTACTTGAGGGTGAAGCAACAACTTTAAACCCTTTAACCTCTCAAGTATTCTCTAGGCACAACAAACCAGCACTTGTGCTAGAAGATGACCAAGGGGAAGAACAACCCATCCCCAAGGAACCCACATCTTCCAAACCCAAAAAGAAAACCAAAAAGCCTAAACAACAAAAACAAAAACAAACCAAATCACTGAAAAAGACAGTTCAGGAAGTGGAGAAACCTGAAACTGCTGATGTGCAATCTGCACTTGATAAGGAAGTGGCTGAAACATCCTCTCAGCACACTCCTTCTCCACCCACCAAAAGAAAACCTGTCACAGTTATTTTTCAAAGAAAAAGATTTAAGAAACCAATAACTGTTGACCCAGCCTTTGAAACTACTGAAACTAACCCTGAACCCATCCAAACTCCTGAACACCAACCCCTCACAACTACTGAACCTGAACCTTCCCACACAACAATAGAAATAGCCCAACTTCTCTCAGGACTAAAAGGAACCCATTCAACACATGTCACTTCCCCAGCAACACATCAAATTGGGGAGATGCCTTCAGAAGTTGACATGAATGTGGATCCTATTAGCCCAACCCAGAGAGATGAGGATGAACAAGAGTTTATAAGCCCAAACTTACAAACTCTTGATACTTTTGAGGCTGCTACTACTCACTTATCACCCAGTGGTGAACCTGAGGACAGTAGTAACATAGCTAAGACCTCAAACTTGGCAACTACTGATGAAGGCCTAAGGCCAGAAGTAGGAAAACCTCAGTACCAAGACAAAGAGGTTCATGAGACTACTAGTTTGGGTCTAGCTCATGATGTAACTGATCCTGCCCTCTCTGAGGACACTATCAGGGATTCAGATGATTCCATTAACTTGGTTGATGAATCAAACATTCCACAAACTGAATTGACGGTTGATATTGAAGGTCCTGCATCTAAGGTATCCAAGCTCAAGAAGCTGGTCACCAAAGATCAGGTTAAAGACCACTTAACCCAAAGTTCCCCAAAAGTGGCATCTTCAGAGCAATCTGAGGATCACCCAAAAAGCACCCCTTCACCAAAACAACCTACCCAATTCCCTGGGCTCACAAGCATAGACTTGAACCAACTATGCAGCCCAGATGGTCCCCTGTACCAGGCACTTAAACAAATCATCACTGATCAACTCAAACCTTTCACAACTGCTTGGGAGTTAAAAGCCAACAATCAGTTTGGGTTGATCAACTCAAGACTTGCTGAGTTGAACAAAAAGATGGACCAAACACAAGATCAACTAGCAAGGTTGTCTGCTGCAACTTCTCACTCTATGAGGCTTTCAGAAGTGGATGAAGCCAAAAAGGGGGAGAAGACTAAGGAACCAACTACTGAAGTTGCTACACAAAGACAAACTCCTGATCCTGAAGCTGAAAGACCATCACAAAGACCAGGAAAAGAAGTAGCACCAGAGTTCAAATTGTCTAAGGCATCAGAGGAAACTGCTGATCCCATTTCTCAAACTACTGAAGACAATCCTTCAGCAGTTGTGACTCAATTTACCTCATCAGCAGTTTTACCTCCAAAACCAACATCAGAAGTTTCTAAGGCACCAGAAAGAGAACCTGCTCCCATTCCTTTGCCTACAACAACTTCAACAACTGTTTTAAACCCTACTCCCATCAGCATGTCTAAAGATCTATTGGAGAAGAGTTTGAAAGAGGCTGCAAAGAAGGCAAAAGAAGACAAAGTATGGAACAGCCTAGAGACCAGAGATGATTTGAATTTTCAAGAAAAGTTAATCAAGTATCAAGAAAAACTTAATGAGCTTGAGGCTGAAGAGAGAGCACTTGAAGCTGTTGCAGAAGAAGATAAAAGGGCACAGCTAATAACATTCATCACAAAGAACTCCAAATCTAAGCAAGTAGCTCTCAAAAGACTCTCAACACAAGAACTGACCAGAAGAGCTCAAATGCTATCAGACAGATTAGCAACAGAGAATGAGAGGAAAGCCAAAAGAGCTGAAGTAATAGAAGAATTAGTGGCAAATGGCTATGGTTCAAAGGCCTCAGTCTCCAAATGGAAAGAACAAACACTTTATGAGGCTTACAAGAAATTCAAGGCCAAGAAAGCTGCAGAGCCAGAGAGATTTGAAACTCCAGAAGTCCAACCAACTTCCATTGTAAGGAGATCATCTGGTGCATTAAGGAAGCCTGCCACCAAGAGAAAAGCAGAGGGTGAACCCATTGTCAAGACTGACTTCAAAATGATACTCTTGGAAGGAGATCAGTTAGTACATGGTGATTTTGATGTTGAAGAGAAGCCCCTCTTAACACAATTCAGAGACAAGGCTACTTATGCTTATCAGTTACAACAATCCATTCAAGAGAAGACTCATACAAGGGTTGTAACAGAGCATCACCTGCCCAACATGCCTATTCAAGGTAGTGCTGAACTTCAAGGTAGTCAAGAATCTCACCTGAGAGTCACTGAAATAGAAGACATTCCTCAATCTTCCTCAGGACAACCTAAGGAAACAGGCTTGGTTTCCTATGCCTCTGACTTTGACAGGTCAAAGGTAAATATTATTAAGTGGTCCTTTACTGAATCCAACTCAGTACTTGTGACCAGGAGAGACCGTTCAAGTAAGGTCTACAAAAACTCAAAGGAGTTGAGTGTTTTATCTTCCAAAGACCTTCTTACCATTCAACATCTTACACCTGAACTTGGTCCTCTCACAGAGCAACAAAGATGTACTCTTACTACCCGGATGACAGCAGAGATCTGGAGGATACTAGAAGAGAGAAAAGGACAACAATAAAGATTGGATAAGGTTTTGGCTTCATCAATCCAGGGGGAGATTGTTGGGACAAAGAGGATTGAAGAAACCACCTTTTGATAACCTTAGTCCAAATCATATCTGCTTAAGTATGGAACTGCTGAAGAACAAATGAAGAAGTACTGAAGAACAAACACCAAAGTACTGAAGAGTAATTCATCAGAAGTTCTGAAGTCTAACCAGACATTTCACTGAAGAACTACTGAAGACAAACTGCTCATCAGCAGTTTGTCACTCATCAGCACTTTGCATCAGAAGCTTCTAACCGACTGAAGATCAGCAGTTTCCTTATTATATTGTTTTGTTAAAGTCTAGATTTCAAGTTTCAATGTATAGACTGTTATAAGCTTATCTTAGTATAATATCTTTGTTAAATATCTTAGATTACTTCAGACTACAGTTTAGTACATTAGTCTATAAATAGATGAGTTTGTTCATCTATTTTAGATATGTGATTTTGTGTAATATCTTTGATCTAAATTGAAATCCTTCGGGCTTTGAACTTATAATTCCATTTCACATCTGAGAAACATAAATTGCTTTACTGCTTTACACTTAACTGTATTTATTGTTTCTCATTTATTGTTCAGTCAAGGGGGAGTAATAACTCCTCTTCAAAGTGATCTTTTAGACCTTTGAACACTTGTCTTTCCGCTGCTTAATAACTCATACATAAATCTGATAACACATAAGTGTTCATAAACTAAGCCACTGATCCAACAAATCTGCTTCCCATTTTGTTTTTCAAAAGATTTTGGGGAAACTGACCGTTTAGTATTGCTAGAACTTGGAGCATCATCCACTTCGACCCTTTTCCGTCTAAATTCAGGGCACACAACAACTAAATGCCCACGCTCCCCGCATTTATGACAGGATCTATACTCCTCAAATGATGGAGAATTTTAAGTCTTACCCTTTTTCTTAGATTTAGTGGAAAATGATTTCTTATGCTTTAGATCCTCGAGACCTTTGCTTCGCATATCTATCTCGGGATCATCATTGATCTCATTTCCAGAAGATCTAACAAACTGGGTAACATGTTTTCTAGGAGATTTCTGTTGAGCTTGAGTTGAAGAGTCAAGAGTGTTTTTATTTTGATTTTTATCATTAATTTTCTTGGACTGATTACCCTGTCCCTGTTTGCCCTTACCTTTACCCTTGACCCATTTTTCTTTTTCAACGGTAATGATGGATTCTTGCCAAATTTTACCAACAAGACCAGGTGCTAAAAATCTGAGGGGAAATTCCTCATCAGCATAGATTTTATCAGATCCCTTCATTTTATAAAACACTTTTAGACTCTTACCATTCGCAGTTTGCACGTTCGGTATAAGCTCACTCAAAGGTTCATTCGTAATGATATGATTTTGAGGAGGAATATGGGCATCCTTGACCGGTGCATACCTCGGAGGTTCATCAAGCTCATCATCTGACATGTTTGTCTCCCAGACACTCACATTATCAGCAATCTCACCAGCTTTGGTAGCTTCAGCAGCTTGTGCAGCCTTAGCAACTTCAGCAGCTTTAGGCGCCTCTGTCGCTTTAGCCGCTTCTGCAGCTTTAGCTGCTTCTGCAGTTATATCCGCAACCTCCTCCTTCGGCAAGACATCAAAATTATGTTTTTCGAATCTCACAGGTGGGGGACATTGTGCATATATAGGACTGGTGGGATCTCTTTCCTTTTCTGAGTGATTGATTATGTGATCAAGAACCTACTTGCAGTTCAGATAACTCTCAAGTTTCTTCTTGATCTTTTCATAATCACAATTCACAATGGCCAATTGTTTCTTAGTGTCTTCTAAATCATTTATGTAATTGTTTATAGCGATTTGTTTATTTGCTAGAGTCTTACACAATTTAGAAACATCCTTTTTGTAGTTTTCAACAGTACTTAGAAAACTTTTCTCTTTTAACCTTAAGGAATCAATTGACCGTTGTAAAGGACCCATATCAGCTTTCAGATTCAGATTCTCATCAGTTAAATCTTTGATTCTGAATCTAAGCTGATCACACTCAGAACTTTCTTTCTTAAGATTCTCAATGGTGTTTTTAAAACCTTTTTCATTGGTTCTTAAAACATCATTGGTCATTTGACATTAATTTAAATCATCTTTGAAGTTCAGGATCTCATCTGTTAAGACATTGATTCTGTACTTTAGTTTACCACACTCTACACATTCAGGTTTAGAGTTGGAAGATGAACTTACCTTGCTAGACGATTCTGTAATGGCCATTAAAGCATAATGAGCTGCAGTCTTCTCAGCTCCAAAAAATCCACCAAGGTTGTTCTTTGCACAGTCAGCATCAAGAAGAAACGATCTTTTGCTGATCAATTCATCTGCTTCAGCTAATAAGTCTTCCAAATCTATCCCCGTATCAGAATCACACTAAGAGTCACAATCAGATGCATCAATATCAGAAATAATGCCTTCTGATGGACTTGAGCATTCTTCAACTTCAACTTGTGCATCAGAACTTTGTCAAACCCAAACTTTGTGTTGTTGTTAATCAGTACATCTCTCCTTCCTGTTCTATCCATGTATTCCTTTGCCCTCCTAACCACACTTGCGAAGTGCCACTGGATATCTATCAAATCCATGTCATCTTTATCAATCTATGCATAATCTTCTTGAGTGAGATGAGGATTCCCGATCTGTCCCGCAACTAACCCACTGTAGGAGTTGACCAAGGTTGACAGAAGAGCCATATGTTCTTGGGCTAACCCTACAGTCACCTTCTCGAATCCCGAAGTGTTTAGCTGCTCAGCGACTGGGTTGGTCCGATAGCCACCTTGATTTGATGTAGAAGCACCTCCATATCCACCATATCCTGAAGTTGGGACACCACCAAACCCTGATGAAGAAGGTCCACCAAAGTTTGAAGTTTCTTGAGCTGATGCTTCAAGATGAGAATAAGGATTAACACCAAACTTGCTAGTATTATAAGGTAAAGGATACTGGTTTCCTTGTCCAAAAAGATAAACTGGTGGAGAATCATCATGTGGGGCACCATAGTTGTCAAATGCAAAAACTGGATCAGGATTGACAACAAAAGCAATTTGTGGTTTGGATCCTCCCACGCTGGTGTCCTGTGGTGTGTTCCCGTAGTAGATGCTGGGATTATGGGGAATGAACGTCTTGTTCGCCCTTCTGATTTCATCGATCTCTTTGTTCTCCAGCTCTGCCACGAATTCAATGATGGAGAGTGTCTGATAAATGTTGTTCGGCTTTTGGATGTCAAGCCACTGATGCCAGTGTGAAGGAAGCACATCTGCAAATCTTTCCACAAGTTCTGCTGATGTGTATACCACCCCATACTGATACATCTCTAACATCAAATGATAGTATCTTGCAGTCATATCCCGCAACGATTCACTCCCGATAGCTGTGAAGTTTTCGAACTCTTTCTTCACTTGATCCATCTTGATCTTTCTAGTCTTCACATTTCCCTCGTTTCTTTCTGCAAGCGCTAACCAAAGCATCTGTGAAGTCATGCATTGAGCGAACTGATGCAATATATCTTTGGGAAGTGCTTGCATCAAAGCTGCCATCGCCTTCTTCTCATAGTCGTACTTCCTTCTCTGATCCTCGGTTATGTCTTCCAATGAGATCGGAATGTTTGAATTTTCAACCATCGGCCTGCTATACCCGTTTTCTATTGCTGCCCACACTAGTCCATCGATACCCTCGACATGTGTCTTGAATCTGCCTTTCCAGCTGTGGTAGTCGGCCATAAACTGAAGTTTTGGTGCCCTATTAGAACTGCCAGTTTCCAAGTCGCTCAGGAGTACCGAAGACAAGTGGTGTGTCTGTTGAGTCACAGCAGCTGCGAGTGCCCATGGATTCGTGTTCATAACTTGCTGTTGCTGGGCCTGCTGTTAAGCCGCAAGCGCCCACGGATTGGTTCCGGCAACATTATCTTGCATTTGCTGTTGTTGCATCCGTTGCGCATTACGCTCGGCTAAAAATTGCCAAGGGTTCGTGGGTACATTCATTTGATTGTTAATTGGTTGGTTATATTGTTGTCTAGGTTGATTCAGATATCCCCACGGGTTTGCCATATGTTAAAGTTCGTTAAAAGTCCGATACTTAGTCAAATTTTGGTTTCAGCAGACAAGGACATGATTAGGAAGCTAATTGCTAGTGTTTCAGGCGATTACAAGGCTAATCGCTAGGAAATGGGAGCGAGTAGGAGCTATCTGGTGTGAACAGCAGAGTGAGTAGCACTTCAGGGGCGATTAGGGTTTGGTCAGGCGATTAGAAGCTATCAGGTATGTAAAACACACGAGTAGCTCCTAATCGTGTGGAATAGGACACGAGTAACTCAACTAATCGCTACTAAAGTGGGCTAATCGCCTGCTGCAGGTCTGATATGAACTTTTGCACAAAAACTACCATTTTTGCTTCAAAATCTTACCAAAAACGATGTGTTTAATCCCCAAATGATTAGAAAAGTTTCCAAAGTACTTTTAGAGCAAACCCTAATAAAAAACACACGTTTTCATCCATTAAAACACAATTAGATTTTGAAAAATGAGGGTTTTTATGAAAAAACACAAAGTTTCAAAGTTTCAAACATGTTTTTGATAAAAATCACAACTTTTAACACAAAACCACCTGTTTTGACTCGTTTTGTTATCAAAACACTCGTGATAAGAGCCTCTGCTCTAATACCTCTTGTAGGATCGACTTTCGGGTCACCCGACAATCACGAACTATATTATTCAGAGCGCGAAATCCTCTGAAAAGGTTCGGACAACAAAACGACAATGAAACAATGATAAACGAGGTATCAACACATACAAAATATGGTCAAAGGTTGTATTGATTAATAAAAAATAGAGCACAGGTGTTTGCAAGACCAATCTCAGACCTTCAGACCTTGGGAAGGGTGTTTGGGGGCTGTGTGATGTGACAACTAATGATTAGGGCAATAATTGTTTGCTTTTATACCCCTGCTACTCGTGCAGAGCCCAACAGGCTAGTAGGAAAGCTATACCATATACAAAACAGGCGATTAGTAGTTATCCTATATGAAGAACAGGCGATTAGCAGAGCTAATCGCCTCTAAGGATGCTACTCGCCCTCAGCAACACAATCAACCCAAAAAACTTCCAAACACACCCAAACACCCTAAATACTGTCCAAACATCAAATATACTAGCCTAGGGACATCATGTACTAACAAACCATCGCCTGAGACCACCATTGAGGCAACCACAAGTTGTTTGTTTTCAGTACCCATCCACACAAAGAAATACAAGAAGATCAAGGGGTTACATTGTGAATCATGGCCCAAAGGAAACTCTAGATCCTTGAAATCATTCACCACCATTCCAATATCTTGGTATGCGACGAAAACTCTCCTTAAATCTTTAATTATAATCGGCCCACACCTAAACATCCAACCCTGATCCTTGCTCTTGTGATATCAACCTAGACCAAAGTTAAAACATTGTATTATAAAGTAACAAACTTATAAAGTGTTAGTTTTGTCACAAATTCATATACACACACATACACATTCACACATACACGACGTGGGATTGTTTTTATATATATTTTTATTGGAAAATTAATGAGAAGAAGGCAAACATTGATCCATATTATTCTTCAGATTTGATAACAAAAATGTAAAACTTCAACCTTACAACTTTATAAAAATACAAAGTTGTGAAACTATTTTTTAAATTGTTAGGTTTGTATACTTCAAAAGTTACGAGGTTATACTACATTTCAAAATAATTAAACATGCTTTAGAAAAAAAAGCATAGAAAATCAAAATTCGTCAAACTTCAAACACTATAAATTTAAAATATAGATTGATATAGTTATGCATGTTATACTTATAAACATAAAACCTAATATCATAATACATAATACATAATACATTCTTGTAAAACGAGCATTTATTTGAAAGTGAATCTTGGTGATAATCTAAGAGAATATATATACATTTCACCAAAACAAATTTCACATGTATTGTTTGACATCATCATATGTATCATCGTCCCTATAATCACATCACATACAATGAAATAATTATAATTACTTATGTGACAATGTACATGATGTCTTACATGCTTGTAAAAGTCTTATATAACATATGTATTAGAACAAATAGTAAATAGATGTATGTGTACTCATCTCATGAACAAATGCATTTTCTTAAGTATCATGAATATGTCTAATTACTATTACAACAACCACGTTTTCATGGGTATGTCCTTAGAGGACCTGCACGACACCTTTGGTTGCCAGAGGGCAGGCTTTTTCTGTTCCACTTGTTGATATGCTTCACGGATTTCGTCTTACTATGAACTCATCAGAAACATGTAAATCTTGACCACTAGTACACGAGACATATATACAAGCAATTATGTTGCACTATTTTATTCTTAATTATTTGGGGGTACTCCTTAATGAGATGTGGGGTAACCAATAAACCAAACTAATTAAAAAAGATTGAGTAGAACTGATCTTCAAAGCATTTTTCACGCCACGTTCCACAATCACCAAATCATGCAAGTCATAATACTCGATCATTCTAGTGTGCAACGTTTCACCAAGATCTGTCCGTGGACCTATCTAACTCGTGGATTTTCCCCACGTTGATAAACCAGTTTGGAGACTGTCCCTCTATTTAATTGATACATTACCCTCTATTGAACTAAAGCATAGCACACAGGCTAGGACTCTTGCGCCTTACAACGCTCATTGCTCAATAATAACTTATGAAATTTATGTATTGCGATTATAACTTGCCCTAAGCTTGAACGAGCTATAATAGCACTTGAAATAATGTTGTCCTTAAAAGGCTCCATGCGGTGCTCTGGATTATAACCTTTCAGTCTCGTTTATTCATATGGGTCACTGATTTTATACTGCAATGGACCCATTAGAGGAGGGCTACAACTCTCAACCACTCGGACGCGGGAAATGCAAGCACTTTCGTTGCACAAATTTCCTAATTGTTGATGCACTCCTATATGAGATGTAGGATTGGCTAGTAAACCCATTTGATTGAGTAATACGATCTTTAGAACATTATGGCATCCAAAATATGCATTTACAAATTAAATATTAATTGTTAAAAGTCATGTGCGATTACTTATTAGTAGAAGATTATTTTTTCTGAATAACTTCTAAATTCTAAGATGGTAAACTTAGATGAATTCATCAAATATGTCATATAAGCTAGCTTTGATTAACATCTTGACATATGTTATGTAGTTCATATGAAACCAATGCAACGAACATATAGATTGCTATTGTATAAAAATTTCTTGCCAAGTTTGTATGTTAAATATGTGTAAGTGATAAGTTAACTACCTCAACAAATAGTACCAAATCAATAAATCATGATTAGATAAAAGTTATCTCAAGTAATTTCAGTTACACAATGCTTGTGTGTTCATGTTATATTGATTTAATACTTTGTAAATAACTCCTAGTAAACCTAGACACATGGTCGAGACATGGTTAAAAATAATGAAAAAAATAACAAGAGAAACATTAACTGTGGCATTTTTAATGGAACGCATAATGGTGCATTAATGACAATTATAAGGAGTAACAAGTGATCACGGCAACAAAAGTTTTTGGTGACAGTAACCCAGTAATAAACAAAAAGACGTGATAGAATAAAGACGGATGATATTAAAAGGTCGCGAAAGCAGGGTCAATAACATGTAGGGGCAACAAGAGGCTGCAACGGTTAGACCTGATATAAAAGCGGATCACAATCAAGTGACTACGGTGGGATCCAAAGGTCGGACAAACAAGACCTATAACACAACACGCGACTAGCAAACACTTGAATCACAATTCAAATATCTTTAAAATATCTTATTAAGGGACAATTCAATTAATGAAAAAACCAAAAGTATCCACAAATATCTCAACAACATTTCAAATAAAGACAATCACCAATCACCTAGCAAAAGTTTTATTTCAACCAAAATGATGATAATGATTATTTAAACAATACCGTCAAAAGAAAAAAAAAACCCATACAGATCCAGGTCCCAACGAGATACAATTTATTTATCATGTAAGTCGATGATAATATTATAAACATTACGTTTAGTTTAATATATAATATATAATTAATTATTAATTATTATTATTAATATATATAAAAGAATTGATAGTCGGGAATTGATAGTCGGTTAGGTAGCTTTCAATAGTGGCCTCAACCCCCCATTAAATGTGCCACGTAGCATAATGAGATAAAAACTTTATTATTTTTGAATTATTTCGTTTTTATCTATTAATAAATGACATCTGAGATATTTTAGAAAAAAAAGAATTTAAAAGCAAAATTGGATTTTTCTCTCTCATGTTTTCTTCTATAATTTTTAAATGTTAATATCTTTTATATACTAGATTTTTTAAAGAAAAAAATTACACCAAATTAACGAACGTTTTATTATCTTTCCAACGAGTACCATAGTGCTATATAAAAAAAACGGAGAAAAATAAACGACTATTTTTTGTGGGGTTTTGTTCATACAGGAAAAAAAAACATAAAATGTTTAGGTTATTTATTAATCATGTATAGGCAAATCACTAATTATGTTCAAAGCAGTAAATATGAATTCTATTTACAACATGTGTTAGCATTGGAGTTGTACATTGTTTTAGGTTAAGTTTTAATATTAGAGTTATACATTTTAAGGTTAGGCATTAATATTAGAGATACATTGTTAAAATTGATATTTCATATTAGATTTCTCAACCTCGGAACGCTCCCGGGATATAAATCTAGTATATATAGGGTATGTTTGGCAAAACTAGCTGGTGGCTGTAAGCTGGAAGCTGGTAGCTGCAAGCTGGAAGCTTTTTAAATATATTTTGGTGTTTGGGAGAGTAGCTGGAGCTTTTAATAAAATGTATAAAATGACTAAAATGGGTATAATTAAAAGCTTGTAAGGAATGTTTTTATTTTATTTTTAAAATAGAATGGGTATTTATGTCATTTACTCATTAAAAGCTTGTAGCTAGTAGGAGCTTTTTCTTAAACGCTACTACTAGTAGCTTTTTACTATAGAGCCTTTTCTCCAACCTAAAAGCTTCCAGCTCCCTCAACTAAACAAAGCTATAATATAATAATAAGATAGTGAAAGATATGAATACGTAAAAATGATTCGAAAAATAAAATATATAGCATTTATTGGTTCCTGAAAATGAGGGGGTAAATATTTAAGGGGTATTGAAGTTGAGAAGTGGCGCATGGAGTTCTGAATGGCTGGCCAATGGTTGCATATATGGGTCGAAAAACAACCCAACCCAACCAACGGCTGTGCGCCTCACATCCTTTTTTTGTCGTTTATTTAGGATTAGGTTTGTGTGGGGTGGTTTATATAGAAAGGGTCACAAAAACTGTGGGAAAATAAAAAAGGCGGCTAATAGAAGTTGGAGGGTTAGGGTTAGGTTTATGTATAGTATGGCATCACATTGTAATAGGTGTAGTTGGCTTTTTGGTGAAGCAGGAGCCAACTAGGCTCGAAGTTTGTACATTTTGCCCCTTCACTTCAACTCTCATGGTAACTTAACTTCACATGCACCCCACCATGCACATTCTCTCCATGTACAATACTTTTGGTTTTAGTAAAGTTTTGAAGAGATAAATATTTCTAGATTGATAGAAAAAGGTTGATCAGACAACATTTCTTATAACATTTTTCCTTTTAATATGTCCCTGTTACAAAATCTTCTTTAGAATTGAAAGGGTCACTACTCACTATTTACATAAAGATATATGATTGTCCCTCCTAGAGCATATATTCGCATTATAATCTGTCTCCATCATTTAATTTAGTTAAAAAATCATATTTATCCATAAAATTTGTTTGTCTTTAAAAAATCTTACTTTTGATATCCCAGATCTATCTTTATATTTAATTAAATTATGGTTATATACATATATTCACTGGATTATACTCTGGAGCGTCCCAAGATGAGAAATATAATATGAAACATCAATTTTAGAAATGAAATAAACTAATGTGCTTCACATTTACATGCAGGATCCTAAAATAATTATCTTCAATGTTAACACCTAACCTAAAATAGTGTATAACTTTGTTGTTAGCACATAACCTTAAACAACGTAATTCTAATGTTAACATGTAACCCAAAATAATATATAACTCTAATATTAATACCTAATTGAAAACAATGTACAACTAATCATTTGAATAAAAATGAAAATGTACATTAAAAAGAGAATATATGTTTGGATGAGGAGCAGAGCTAAAAGCAACTATTGCAAGATGGGATTGAAGCAATGATCTTGATGATGTCACTTTTTTTGACATGTTTATTTCATGGGCCATGGGATTTCTGCATATCCTTTATCATGATTTTGACATGTTTATTTCATACCTCCCCTTGTATTATATACATGCATAGTTATGTGTATGTATATAACTATGCGTGTGACTTCTTTGATCAATAATCACACACCTTGTGATAAAGTTACAAATGTTACATGTCTAAGTTTTATCTAATTTCTAGAGACCAATATGTATTTTAGTAGAAAGTTTGATTCAGTCAAAATCCATATAGTATTGAAGTATGCTTTTTTTTTTTGCTTTCACTTGCTAAACATATGACTATTGTAAGTAGATTGTAGTTAGTGGCAGTCTCCATGAGATTATCAATCATAAAGATGTTTTGTGATTAAGTTCTGAATAAAACATGTCATCAAACATTGTCAAAATTTCTAGTGGCCACTATATATTTATGCTAAAGATAGATTTGTTTAAAATTAGAAAATGTTAGTTTCATGTTTAGTTTTTCATATTAAAATATATTTGTTTTACAATATTATAGTTAAATCATTATATTATATAGTTTTTCATAGTTGTTTATGTTGTATTTTAAATCGAAAATGGTATGGTGTTAATTTTTGTTTCATTATATGAAGGTAGTATAATGTTAGTATTAGTTTTGATACAAAAATGGTATGTATAATACAATTTCACCATGAAGAAAAGACTGTTAATCCGAAAAAGGACTACCATTGTAACAACTTTGATAACACGAAGTATGTGTATCCTTTCGAATCTTATTCGCTCTTAAATCTTGTGCAAAATAAAACATTGCAATAATATGATTCGAGTATGAAAAAAGTATAAGGCTATTGTAGCATGCATTCTTACACGTCTCTTTTATTTGTTTTTATTTAACAATCGTTACGATCCACACAAAGTTCTTTTCTGATCACATTTCTTCCATTGAATTTATAGTTGTTGTTGTTGTTGTTATTATTATTATTATTATTATTATTATAAATTTAATACAGTATTATGCTTTGTTCATGTTTAAGTAATCTGCACTATAATGTGGTCCCAAATAATATAATATTAGATTAATATCAGATGTAGTTTTAAAAGTCTATAACATGCAATAATTGAAGGATAAATGAATGTGGTTCTCCAACAAGAGCAGGAACTAGAAAATGGCTTTCTAACACCGTAATACGCACTAAGTGTTATAAATATACATCAGAGCTTATAATTGGCAACACTATCAACGTTTGTATTGGTAAAAGATCATTCAAGACTATGAAAACATTCTTCAAAACTTGGAATAAAGGAGCAACATAACCCTATAGTTGGACTTGAATTGCACACACCCCACCAACCAAAACTTGTTGAAAAATGAAAAAAAAATGTACTTAAAGAATAATTGACATGGACTATAATGAAGATGATAATGCAATAGCAAACTCAAGCGCCTAGTGGATTCTAATAAGTCTAAGCTCGTATCAAAAGATATTAGTGCTTGAGATGCTTGTTACATCCTTGAAATAGTTCATGAAGAGATTGTTGTGTTCATGCTTGTTACAAAATTTCAAAGTGTAACAACTGAGTTTTAAAATTCAGGGGCATATTTGCTTCTTTGAAATTTGCTAGAACTTTCTAAAATTTGAATCCAAATTGTATTATTCCATATTTGGTTTTCACAATTTATAGAAACTATGCATGATATGAAATTCAATGAATAACATGTTTGGTTAGAGAATAGACGAAATTGGAATGAAATTTCTCCAGTAAAGGAGTTCAAAAAAATAAAGAAGAAATAAATCAAATGAATCGGAACTTCCCTCTCTCACAAATGTCATCACCTCCGCCATCGTCCAAGGAATGAGATAACGCAATTGTTCGTGACATGATATCGCCTAACAAGAAGTTAACATAATCCCACATTCTACATCTTGTAATAACAAAAGTGCACTAAGTAAAATCTTTAATAACATTGCCTTAACCATAATAACTTAAACCATCTTTAGCTGTGACGTGTGCGAGTATGTATATAATTTTGAATGATTTCTTCGATAAAAGTCGTTTTAAATGTATAAAAATGATTTAAACTTTTACACAATTCCATAAAATTAGGAAAGTGTACCCTGTTGGAATAAATATACATAACGTTTGTATATTTATCGATAGCCATTATAATCATTTATATTAAGATGATCAATTATTAATATTATCCTAAGCCCAATAACAGATATGTCTTTGATGGGCGGACTATCATTAGATGGGCCTTATTAAGGTGTCCCATGGGTATGTATAATAGAGAGGTTATTATGAGATTAGGGTTGACACACAATCATAACAACATAACACCATTATCCGTCCCTTATCTCTCTCTCTCTCTCTCTCTCTCTCTCTCAATGTGTTCATAACTTAAGAACACATAAACCATCAGAACTGCATACCATAAAGGGAACCCGACCAAGGTGATGGTGTTTTCCATTACTGAGGTTCCTGAACGGTTAAGCATATCAGGTACACATGATTATATCTTATGTTTATGCCTTATTTTCTAATTAATATAATCAACATGTGGTATCAGAGCTATGTTGATTATATCAATTCTATTTCGATTTGCAAAATAAATAATGGTTCGAAAAACAATTGAAAATTGTTAACAGTTTTGTTAATCATTGTTTGTTTTATCAAAACAATATTTGACAAACTTTGATTTATTAATGACGGCGAATCATTGTTTATTAATAATTATGAAACAAACTTTGATTTATGAAACAAAACATTGTTTTGTTAATCGAAAGAAAGATAAGGATTACAATCCTGACTTTCATAAATTAGTGTGCAAATTTTTCATGAATCCATGAATGAATCATTATGATTGATTCGAAAAAAAGGGTTAATTTCTAATATTAATGGAATTTTATTAATTGAATTCGCTCCATAAACTCATTCGGAGATAACTTACGGATTCATAAGATAAAGATTATGTTGATTATGTTTTTTTTCGGTTGATGATGTTCTTCAAGAACATCATAAGAAAACCAAAAATTATTATGTTTTTTGGTTTAAAATTGGATTGAAATTATGTTTCCGATAATTTAGGACATAACTTTATCTCAAAGGAATTATCGAAATCAATTATGATTAAGTTAAAGATTTCGAAATCTAATGATATCTTTGGGGATATTCATTATTTAAAACTGGAAACAGATATTAGTAAATCCCTAAAATTTCGAACCATTAACAATATCATTATTTTCGATAATAATTGTTTTCGGTTTTAAGAATGAATGAATTTAGGTTCTCGGATTATCAGTTAATTCCGGAATTCAGGTTCTCGATTTTTTTTCCTAAGTTATCAGTTTTAAAGCTTTCGATCAGGTTCACGGACAGGAGTTCTCGGTCAAGGTCTTCATCTTCGAAAACCATAATGTTTTTCGAGAACCCATAATGTTTCCAAGAACCCATCTTATTTATCGAGAACTATCATGTATTCGAGAACCAATATTTTTCAAGAACTATTAAAAATTCAAGAACTGTTAAAGTTATCCAAAAACATAAGTTATTCGAGTACTCATAATATATTCGAGAACTCATCAGTATATCGAGAACTAATTCTGATATTCGAGAACTCATCATGACGTTCAAGAACTCATTAAGTCTTCGAGTACTCATGATTTATTCGAGATCTCATAAGTCTTCTGGAAACTCATCACTTTCGAGAACTCATTAAGTCTTCGAGAACTCATAATTTCGAGAACCCCTTATGTTATTCGAGATTTCATAAGTTTTTCGGGAACTCATTATTTTTCCGAGAACCCCTTATGCTATTAGAGAACTCATATAATTTTTTTGAGACTCAATTCTTTGAGAACCCATTATTTCGAGAACTCATAAGCTAATTCGAGAACTCTTTATTTTTCGGGATCTCTAAGAAAATTTACAGTTTTGATAAAACCTAATGTATCAAAATTATTCAAAACATTATAAAACCTTGCTTAACTTGCAATAACTTTTGAGGTGTCACTTCTGCCCAAATGTGATGTGTCACATTAGTTCGTTATAAAGATCCCGTTAAGCATTGTAGCTCGTTCACATAAGTTCAATAAGGTTTCACTTCTGCCCAAAGGTGATGTGTAACAAATTATGTTGGTGAACTGAGTGTATTGCATTAGGACTTTGAATGTCCCACTTCTGCCCAAAGGTGATGGGTTACATTCACTGTCGGCAATTTAATACTTAAATGAATAGTGTATAGCCAAAGCTAGAGCATGTTATTTAAGTAGCTTATGTTGGTGTTATTATATTATCACATCTTCATATCAAAATTGATCCACACAATTAATGATCCTTCATTAATATAATGATCATAACTTTAAGTCTGCCTTACAATACCCATAACTCGAAACTAATCTCACATTCTTCTATAAATTACTATTTCAACTAAGTGATCCACTCTAATTATCAAAACTAAGAAGAGTTTTCTTAACTTTTAGTTCTTATTAAGTTACCTCCTAAGACATGACATTCCTATGCTCTATCTGATAAAGTATTAGAGAATAACATATGAGCATAAGAAGTGGAATATAATGTCTCTTATGGAAATTAAGAACGCTTTTACTGATTCCTAACAGGTGAGCTATTAAAGATTCTGAAATTCCTAAGCCTAATGTATTATCTATGGAAATGAAAGAATATAACGAATTTCTAAGAAGCATGAAATAAATAAATCTAACTCTGTGGTTAAATGGGATATGTGAATACATCTTAATATTGAATAACATAAGCCATAAAGCTAAGGGGTTACACATGGAAATCAATAAATTTCTAGTTTATAATAACTTTTCCATCAGTACGATTAGATGCATTATGAATCAACTATAACACTCAGAAACATCAAAGTAAAATGAGTGTGTTGATAGCAAATTACGTACAGGAAAAGGAACGCATTAAACTAGAAAAGTTGATGTTATTCACCTTACTACCATTAAACCTAAAAGAGGAAGAATAACTACCATAGAGAGGATAATTCTAAGGTCTGTAAACAAAAATACAAGTACTACTTTCAGCTTATAAGTTTCTCCAAATGGAAAGTCTTAATAAGCAAAACTGTGCCATTAAGAATAGGCATAAGCAATAAGATTACCCATAAGTAGTAAGAACAACTTGCTAAGATATGTAGTGCCTAATTAAGGATATTTAACTCCACAAATGCTAATGAATTCCAATTAACACATGATGGTTAAGTCTAGTTTTATACATTTTCTTACCATAATTCAACAAATACTTAAGATGAGAGTTGGTGGCAAAATTAAGGGTCTAATAACCATTAATAACTGATCTTGGTGTTGAAGCTTTATGTACCTTACGACATTCTTGAGATTACACAAAATTTAGTATCAATACTAAAAGCTACAATTTTTTGACAGTTACAAGGTTTTAATGACCAACCCAAAGCCACTATTAAGTTAAACTCTCATATTATTTGTTGTCATTATCTTAATAGAAACCTTATGAAATAAAACTAGATGATCCTATAAGGTTTTCACAAATTTGTTATCATGAAAATGAGTATTTAACAAAGGATAATGAGGCTCGTGCAATTCATCCACTAAGACCAAAATTTCATGAGAAATCATGATCAGGTCACTAAAGGATGCTAGGCTATCAAATCTCATTCTCAGTGACTTTAAAGCATGTGTTAAACGCCCTAAACATTAAATGGCGAAAGGAATAAATGGGTTTCCATCATAAGTATTAACTAATTGACATTAGTGGAGCTTAGATAAAATATCTATTCCGTTTCCTACCGACTGAAGTATAAAAGAAATCAATTCATATATACTTACTTAATAAGATTCCCTCTAAGTATGTCCTTAAAATTGCTTATGAAATCTGGACAAATAAGGGAAATCAAGTATAAAATATATGAAATATTCTTGTTCACGTGCATCGTTAAAACTTATCATGTGGAGATACTACGAGATCTAAAAGATTAGTGGGAGCATTAGAAGTCTTACTTATGACTTGCAAAAGTTACAGAGGTTGGGGGAACGACAATTTGATCTATCCTCAAATTACACCTCTTTCACTGGACAACGCTTTATCACAACTTGTCTCCTTAGCATTTAACGTACTCCTAACAAAGTTTTGTGGATGCCTAAATATGGGCGAACATAGATTTCTTACTAAAGTAATTCTCATCAAGAGAAACGAAAATAAACATCATTAGGTTGTTTTCGCTATTAAAATCTATGGATATATCTTCTAAATGTTAGACCTTAAGCATGCTAAATTCATTAAGATTTCTAAGGTAAGTGGGAGCAGTAAAAGTACTTATTATGACATTTCGGAAGTACAAGATGCGGGGGAGAGACTCATTAAAATTCGAGACTCATTAAGTTTAACTCCGAATTTAACTTCGATTATTCCTCTTGTACACCTTACTACACCAATCCTACATACTTAGAAACTAATATTGCTCCTTATATACCTGAAAATAAAAACACCTAACTAAAGTTAAGTTTGTATCATAATAAACCCAATGTTCAACTCAGGAGGTCATCTGGGTCTAAAAGCCCATTAAATTTGACGATTATGTAACCTGCCTGACTAACACAAAATGGATGTTTGGAAAGTTTACCGATCCTACCTCTTTTAACTAAATCATTAGTATCAATCAATCTTCATTAGAATAACGTTTGGGATTTGGTTGAATAACCTAAAGGTATTCATAATCAAATCAGATCTGAATGGTAACGTTGTAAGATATGATTGATTGTAAAAGATTATACTCAAGGCGGGATTAGATTATCAAAAATCTTCTTATCTGTATTACAAAAGATTTCTTTGAGGATCATTACCATCCTAGTAGCTCATAATAACTAAGAGCCACATTAGATAGACTAATAGACAACCTTCCATGACCTACATGTTCATTAAACAACCTGAAAGTTCTAAACTGAAGGATAAGAATACTTAGTCTGTAAGTCAATAAGATCCATGTATGGGTTGATGCAAACATAAAATGTGTTGGAATCATAATGAAATTCTCTTCATCAAGAACTAAGTGGATTAAAGAACCTACCTCAAGATGAGTGGGAGCAACTAATGAAAACTTGTCCTTACATAGATGAAGTTTATCTTGACAAGTATATGTTACCTAAGTCAAAGCATTATTCAAGCATATTTTAACATGATTAATATCGGGGATTCCTCTTACGTGACATGAATCAAAATATACCGAGATAGACCCAACGGGATATTGGTTTCATCCCATAAGTTTTACTCTAAGCGAGTCCTTACATATGTAACATACAACATTGCTCTCCTTTAGAGGATAATAGGATAAATGAGATTATTACCTTATGCTTCATTAATTTAGAAGCCATAGGTAGATGTTAGTCGATACTTGTTTATGATATTGTTCATATTGCTTAACACTAGACTTGTCTAGATTATTAAAAAGCATCTAATGGAACATTACAATATCTTAAAGAAACAATAAACTATAATCCAAAGAAGAAGTGAGAACTTAAAGTGATTGACTACTCTTATTCTAATATTCAGAGGAAATAAAATGTCAATTTTGGGGTATATAATAACGTCAGCAGACATAACTATCTCATGGAGGAGTCATAAGGAACTGTTAACAACAACCTAAGTTATCATGACATAATGTGTTGCTGATCACAACAGAATGGTCATTAAATGTTGTTGGTAAATTTATCAGTTAACTCATAACTTATTAACTCCATATAAATACTAAATTGAAGACTTACTGTGATAAAGTTAGCTGCCCTAATTTCTCGAACAATAACAGTTTGAGAGGAGCTGCACTAGAGTTCGATACGAAATTATTGCTGGCTTATGATTAAGAACAAATAGAGGAAATCAGAATTTTGTATCGAATGCATTCATGATATGCTTATGGATCCAATAATTAAAGGTCTATCACCCATAAGTCTCACTAAGGGCCAACTAAGAGAAAAGGATATTACTAATGACCATGTACAACTGCATATCGTACTATGAATGACTTATGACTAATGACTAATGATTAATGATTAATTTTCCTCATTATGATTTGTTTGTCTATTAGTATGCTAAGCTAGCAGAATGGTATAAAGACAATTATATAACAAATCAACTAAGGGCATAACGTTAATTGATCCTAATGTTAAGTTTTAAATTTGGGTGTAGTATGATTAATGGGGGTCCTAAGTCGAATAAAGACTTAACGGCTGTATTTCTCTGCTACATTTTGGGTTTAGAACTAAAAGGAGTATTAATCTCTGCAGACTTACGTAATACTCATAATAAATGATTACTCGGCTAAGTGGGAGAATGTTGGAATAAATATACGTAACGTTTGTATATTTATCGATAGCCATTATAATCATTTATATTAATATGATCAATTATTAATTTTATCCTAAGCCCACTAACAGATATGTCTTTGATGGATGGACGGACTATAATTATATGGGCCTTATTAGGGTGTCCCCTGGGTATGTATAATATAGAGGTTATTATGAGATTCGGGTTGACACACAATCATAACAACATAACACCATTAACCGTCTCCTATCTCTTTCTCCCAATGTGTTCATAACTTAAGAACACATAAACCATCAGAACTGCATACCCTAAAGGGAACCCGACCAAGATGATGGTGTTTTCCATTACTGAGGTTCCTAAACGGTTAAGCATATCAGGTACACATGATTATATCTTATGTTTATGCCTTATGTTCTAATTAATATAATCAACATACCTATCATAGTGTAGGTTAGTCTGGTAAAAGCCAAATATCGATCAAGGGTCTTGGTAGCTCCCACAACTCAACTTTCATGGTGTTTAGTCAATCAATAAGTGAGGGATTTGTGTAAGGAAATGTAAATAAACTTAAACTAATTAAAGACATAAAATGACAATAAAGGGTGAAGAAACCAAATCAAAGATATATATCACTTTGTCTTCGAATCCCCTTATGCAATAAATAATGCTTAAAGCGGTTCATGCGGTGAGGTAAATAGGGTAAGCCATCGTGAGATGGAAAAACCACATCGGTCGAACTCTCCTAAAACTCTCCATGCATTAGCATTGTTGATACAACGATATTGGCATAGGGAATTAAGTATTTTTGTATTGATATAATAATGTGCTTAACCTCAGAAGGTCCAAGATCCAAAGTTAAGTAACTCAGGGAGGGGGGGGGGGAGGGGGGGGGGGGTTACACTGATTATAACTAGGGAAGTAAGTAAGATTACAACTGAGGAAGTAAGGAACTAGGTAAAAGGTAGTAAGAGAGAGAAAATTCAGAGTACAATTGACTCTTAAAACGTAATGTAGGTAGGCTAACATACCGGTAGGTAGCTTCAATTGACTCTTAAGTGTGTGAGAGTGAAATGAGTGAAAAAAATATTTTGGCAGTGGTCGCCTTTTTATAGGCATATTCAGATAAATCTTGGGCTCCAAGTTTCTTGTTATACTTATCTAAAATTCACAATGCACACACGTATGATGTGTAAATTTTATCTGTCATTGAATTATTATATTATTAGTAAGATACGTAGGAATTATAATCGTTGTTATTTTTATTATTATTAATTAATTAATTAAAACTGCTCAATTTGTTTTTCTCTTATAACTTTTAAACTATAATGTTTTAGTACATTCCAAATATACTGCTAAGACGAGCTAATTTTTATCTACGCGTTAACCTAAGTTTCATGAAAAACAGAATAGGGTTCAAATATAATACATATTTTATTATTACTATATGGTCTCTTATAACACTAAATACTCCTCTAGATCGCATCTACTAGCCATGACTCGTCTAGATATCTCCTATATCTTTTAAACGATACTCGATAACGAATGTTTGTTCTAATGTCTCTCATTTAAATGAGTCGTTTTACCCACTATCTACTCATTTAATAATATTTAAAATACAAGTATCGAATATTTTATTTATTTATTTTACAACGGTTCCACATGGCCCTAATTTTTTCCGCAATGCGGAAGCGTGCCAGCATCGCTTCGTATTTCGCCTCATTGTTTGTGCTTTTGATGTCGAGGCGGATAGCTTATGTGAACTCTTTTTTATCTAGGCTGACAAGGCGTAACCTTGCACCAGACCCTTCATCGTTGGAGGTCCCATCTTTGTAAAGGGACCATTTTGCGCTTGGTCTGGAGTTTGCAGGGGAACTTGTTCCACTAAACAATCTTGAATTTGGTTCGCGGTATTTCCATGGCAAAGTCAGTGAGCACTTGGCCTTTAATCGAGAGTCTGGGCTTGTAATTGATCGTGTGTTCTCCAAGTTCAATTGTCCATTTCGCGAGGCAACCCAACAAATTAGGCTTGCGCAACACATCGCTGAGGTGATAATCCGTAAGGATGTTGCTTGGGTGTCTAGGTAAATACCGGCGGAGCCTTCGAGATGCATGCTCCAAAGCGAGGATGAGCTTTTCCACGATTGAGTACCTTGTTTCCGCGTCTAGTAGGCTGCGGCTGATATGGTATATTGGTGTTTGAACTCCTTTGCGGTCTACTATTAGAACCGCGCCAATTGCCCTTTCAGTGACGGAAAGGTACAACGTTAGCGACTCCTTTAGGAGAGGCGACGTTAAGGTTGGGAGATTCATTAGGCGCTGCTTCATGTCTTGAAAAGCCGTCTCTGCTTTGGGTATCCAGCGGAAGTTACTCTTTTTAAAAAAGTTTTCAAGGTATCCATGAATGGAAAAGAACTTGATGCGTAATTGCGAACGAAGCGATTGAGGGCCATGAGCCGACCCATGAGTGTTTGAACTTCCTTTAAAGACTTGGGAGAAGGCATTCATTCGATCTCCTAGATCTTTTCACGATTTGCACGAAATCCATTGCGCGTGATGATGACCCCGAGGAATTTTCCATCCTCCACTTCGAAAGAACACTTGCTAGGGTTGAGCTTCATTCGCACTTGGCGCAATCGCTCAAATGTTTTTTGGATATTGCCCAACATGTCATCTTCCTACTTGCTTTTGATTACGAGGTCGTCGACGTAAACCTCCAGCCTTACGCCGATCTCGTTGATGATGGCTTTGTCCATAAGGCGCTGATACGTTGCCCCCGCGTTTTTAAGACCGAAGGGCATCTTTGTGTAACAAAAGGTGCCCATGTCTGTGTGGATGGCAGTTTTGTTTTCGTCTTTCTTCGTCATTTGTATTTGGTGATAGCCTTTGTACGCGTCGAAGAAGCACTTGAATCGGTACGGCGCTAGTGAGTCAACTTTGAGATCAATTTCTGGTAAAGGATAACAATCTTTTGGACATGCCTTGTTGAGATCCTTGTAATCTACACACATGCGCCAACCCCCGGTGGCTTTACCGACCATAAACGGGTTGGCGACCCAAGTTTGGTACCTGATTGGGCGCAAGATGCCCGCGTTGAGCAGCTTGGTGACTTGTTCGTTCATGGCTTTTGTTTTCTCCAGACCCATACTGCACTTTTCTGGACCACTGGTTCGACCGAGCGATAGACGTTGAGCCGGTGTTCCGCGACGTCCCGGGAAACACCAATCATGTATGACGGCTTCCAGGCGAAGACGTCCATGTTGGCGATGAGCAATTGCTTTAGATGAGTGCGGGTGGTGTTGGAGATTACATGGCGGATGGTCATTGTTTGCTTCGGGAATTTAGGATTTAGAATCCATTTTTCCGGTTCGACGCGGGAGTCAGTCTTCACCATTTTTGAGGGTTTGGAGGTGCCAGCTGTGTGACAATCCTTGTTGCCCCTCAAGAAGGAGACACCGTAGGGGTTGGGAAACCAACCATTTGGTGTGGAGTGGAGGCGTTGGTGTTAAAACGCGCAATCCCCTCCTGCCCTAAGAGCATGTCTTGGTGAGATGTTATGGGCAAGACCATGAAGTCGCATATTTCTATGCGCTCATGCTTGCCCTCTGTCATATTGACTGAGAAAGAAATCATACCTCGTGGCATGATTGTTTCATGGATGAACCCTGAAATACGCTCGCTGACCGGTACATCAAGTTGTTGAAAACATTAGTCATACATGATATGTGTGCTGTTTTCCCCATCGAGGAACATGCACCGAGTGCGGCAGTGTCTGAAAACGGCGGTGATGATGAGTGGGGCGGTGAAGGGTGCACCACCGCGGACAGATGTTGTGCCCGGGATCGCTTTCCCTGGCGATGTTGTTTCTTGCCTATGTTGGTCATGTGACAATGATGGCGCGGGATATGTGTAACCATATGCGTCTCAAGATCACGAATGTACTTCGCGATCCCTCTGTGTAGTTTTCGTCGGCGTTGTGTCCCCGCACACCCTTCCGCAGCCTCGATTTCTATTTTTAGGTTGTAACAGTTGTCGGTGAGGTGGTCGTAATCATTGTGGTAGTCATAGAATTTGGTGGTGTCCACAATCTTGCGCTTTCCCGGGACTTTTGGTTCCTTGAAAGTGATTTGCTCCGTTTTGAGTACTTGGGATGAGGTTTTTGTTAGCGGAGTTGATGTGCCGAGAAATTGACATGTTTTCCACACATATTCTCACCTATCTTATGCTCAAAAAGTCATGCTTTTATCTCTGTTTTGTCATGATCTATCTCTTTATGTTGATAATTGCAGGATTAGAGGTCTGGAGGTGAAAAGAAGTGAAAAACAGCATAAAACGGCATTAACTGGTGAAGAATTGAAGACTTTGAAGCTCTGCCAGCTGCAGCACGGCCGTGCTTATGGCCGTGCACGGTCGTGCAACTTTCTCGGGTCAATAAGTCAACATTTCCATGTCAACAAGGGCCAAAATCAGTCTTTCAAGATGTGCACGAGCGTGCCCCTTACTAAGGCACGGGCGTGCTTGCTGGAACGTGTTCCCCAAGACTTAAACGACCAAAATTGACAAGACGGTTACATGTACTGGGAAGCACGGGCGTGCCAAGGACCTTGGCATGGGCGTGCTTGACCTAAGGACAGACATCTTCTGCACAAAGGACTCTGCAACAGGACGTGCTGTCGAGCATGGGCATGCTTGAGCTGATTTGTCTATAAATAGAGGCCTCCACCCCACATTTTGAAGCATCCCTTCACCATCCCTTCCCACTTCGAGAACCAACACTTCTCCACGTAGTTTCTGGCCTCTTTGAGGATTGTAGGTGTCCCTTGGAGCTTGGGATCACTCCATAAACACCACATTCAAGAGAGAAACAACCTGAAATCACCAAACCCACTAGAAATCTTCATACAACCCAACTTTGTGAGTGATGTGCGAGGTTTTAGTAATTAAAAGATATCATTTTCCCGGTGCCAAAAACTTGGTGTTTTAAATTCCAAAGCTGGGATAAATGACTGATTTTTACTAAACTGATTTTACAAAGTTTTAAATTTATAAAGTAAACAATATTTACTTTTGAAACTAAAACCAACACATAGGCAGAGAACCTGACGTGCATAGTATAGTTTCTAGGGTAAGTATTGAGAATCGTATCCCCAAGGATCACACTCAGGGGCGGACCCACATGAAGTGGATCGGGGTCCCCGGACACCAACGTATTTTAAAATTGTAGTAGAACCGGTATATTAATTTTTGTAAGGACCCCATAAAAATAATAAGATGGAACCAATTAATCAAAATGAAGAATGGTGTTGTGGTAAAACTCCTTATGTCTCAAGCTCGAGTCATCTAAGTTCCGTTTTTTGCTCTTTTTTATAATCAAATTAAAATTTAGAGTTTCTAAACAAAAAAGGGGCTTTGAAAATGAAAGAAGACTAACCATTTTGTCAATCTGCCAATGCATCGTATGTAACCAACAAACAATCAATTATCGTTTATGTCTATATTCTGTCATTGGGATTAAATTATATGGTTACTATAACTTTTTTTTAACCAGTATAGCACTTAAAAGCAAATTGTTGGATAAACCGATGCAACCGAGGAAACACTAATTCTTAACTTGGAACAGATCGATAATTGTATAATACTTGAATTAGTTCTGATTAACGATTAAGGCTTCAAAAAAATAAACGAAGACTTATTAAAATAAACACTCCCAAATAACATACCAGCAGCCAAAGTCACATAAGTCATGTTCATAAGCTCCTTCCTCTTACCCTCTCCCTGTTCGAACCTACTACCAAGTGTCGCCTATTCCGGCCAGCCACATAACTCATGTTAATTTTTAGTTGCTTAAGTATATGTGACTATGAATATGAGTTCATAAATCAGATTAACATGTAAATCTTTGTTTGCTATGAATTTGCTTTTTGAATTTTGGGACTTAGTTTGTTAAAACTTGAATATTAGAGTAAAACTTGAGGAATTTGATTGCTTAGAGTATAGTGTAAAAGCGGACGAAGTGTGCTTGGTTCATAGGAAACATTTTTTTTCATTCTAATAACAACGTATTTTTATTGTTTGTTTTTTCACGAGTAATGATTATAAGTTTTTGTTATAGCATTATATTTTATTTTGTTCTCGCCCCGACCCGAACGATGGCCGAACCGAAAATTCTAATGTTTGGTTGGGAAAATTTTGATACCGAAAAAAATGGACCCCAGTGGATAAAGTTCCTGGGTACCGCCACTGATCACACTTTCTCCTACTCAACATTACATTAATTTACTGATCGGGTTTTAAAAAGAAAAACAAAACGGAGGGGTTCTTTAAAATAGTTTTTGAAAAAGGGTTTTGGTTTTATAAAAGAAAAGATAAAAATATTAGAGTAGTAAACTATGCATATCTCGGGATCCATTGATTTAATAGTTAAGTTTATTATTAGAATTAATAATTTAAGTTAGTTAGTTTTGTGAGGAAGACGAGAGGGTCTTGAAGTGTTGACTCCTTGATAGAGAAGCGGAGGCTACTACTTGCGTAGAATGCTGAACCTTTCCAGCGTGCGTCCACCCGGGGTTAATGAACTAGGTCGATGGATCTCTCTTACAGTTGGTATTAGGAGACCGTACCCCCATTGGTTAACGGTGTTGTACTAACGAGAACTAGATAAAGAATCCATTATTTATTTATCTTTATTGTGACACTTAACATTTAGTGATCAGTTAAATATTAAGTTGGTTGAATTAATGATAACTTAATTACCTAACCCTTAACCTCCCGAGCTGAATGAAATCCTTGACAAAGGTGGAAACATAATCCTAAAGGCGTATGATACAAATGATCACAGGTGCGCCCGTAGGGAATCCTCCTAGTGCCAAGAAAATCACTCAGTCATCTAGTGAGTACCAGAAATGTGTCACTCAGATCTTGTGTACTTCAGAAGCCATTGCTTAGAACTCGGTTCGGATATCAGAAGCCCGAGGGATCTGTCTCACTACCGGTTTCCTCGCCTTGGATCTAGTTTGGGACTACCAGAAGCTGATTAAACCTCTAGTTATTGGTTAAGTTAATCAATTATTATATTTTCGGATGAGCTCACAAGTTCATGGGTTTTGACACACCATGGGTACACTCATGAGTTCTCCTAATAAGTTAATTATTGATTTTAGGTTCAAGTTATCATCAAAGCAACCTGTCACAAAGATAAACAAATAAGGATTAGAAGAAGAGGACACCACAAATAACTAAAAATAAACTACTAGTAATAATAATAAAAGTCTACAAATCAAGTGGGTTCATGAATGATAGAAAGATACAACCATAAGACATGATCAAAACAAGAACATGGCTGCTCATAGACAAGCTATCCATATTCAAGTGATATGTAGCTCTCTTGATCCTCACGACCCTCGATATTATTGCATAACTACTCTATGATCCTCTTCTTGGCCAAGCCGATCAAGGTAGGTCGAGGCCTAACCATTGAGGGATGTTAGGATGGCCAGAAGGCCTCCCACAAGACCCCAAGATCTCTGGAAGAAGCTTGGAGTTCGGCCCAAGAGAGCACAAGAAGGGATGAACAAATGGTGAGGGTTGGCTTGCTATTTATAGACCTCCCAGGGGAAGCACGGGCGTGCCTGCAGTTACACGTATGTACCTTTGTTGTCTGGCACGGCCGTGCACATGTGCTTGGCACGAGCGTTTAATGCCTGCAGTCCTCTGATTTCTTGCCCTCCAAGTTTCCTGTGTTGTCTTCTCGCATGCAGGGCCTTCGTGCAGGTGAGCGTGGGCGTGCAACGTCATTCCGGGACTGATTTTAGCATTGGTTAAGTCCCGGGGTTGTCTTCTGAACATACAGGGAACATGCTTGAAGTCTGGTATCTTCAGGAATCTCCAGTTTTTGCATGTTTTCATCCGGAAATCCTTTATTTCTGTCTTGGAGCTCCAGTTTCCTGAGATAATCAAATAGGAACGAATTAATCATCAATTATAACTAATGTAAGCCTAATTATGACCTATTTTGAGACTGTTTAAGCCTGTTTTATATGTTAATTTTGTGAGTTATCAGTGAGCTTGTTGTATCAACTATGTTAGGCTAGATTTCTGTTGCTGTTGCTAGGGTGATGACGGAAACTTGGTATGAATTAAATAGTTTATCTTTTTATTTAAAAGTGGTGTTTTGTGTTCTTAATAATTCTTACTATTCTATCCTTTGTTTAATGAGTTAATTAATAAATCACCTAGTCTTTGGTCTTGTGGGTGTCCTGATAGGAAGTGGGAGGACTCATCAGTGTACTCATGGTGTGTAACAACCCATGCACTTGTGAGCTAACCTAATCCCGCGAGTAGTGATTGGCCCATCTGTGGGTAGAAATACACACACTTAGTGGCTTAATCCTTTACTATCAAGATCTCATTTAGGGTCGGTACGGTCTTTATACTCAGTCCTGGTGATATGCCAAGACTTGATTGTGCGACTTGGTTTCGCTGTCTATGTGAAAGCTTTGGCGCAAGTCAAGGATTGGTGAACCCATGTTGAAAGAAAACGGTCTTTATTTTCTTTCATTACTATATTGCCATACAATTAGTAATAGACCACTCACTTTTTGACAAATTAATTAAATCAAGTAAAAGATGCACGTGTTCTAGTTAGTCACGACTCCTCTACGATATTAAGTGGTAACTTGTTCGGTCATGCTCCGGCCACCGGCAAGTTATTCATAAAAGTTTAGAATAGTTAGATGTCTATATTGCAACATTGGGGAGTCGGTATTTCGGGGTTGGGTTAACACAGTCTCGAGTAACATTCTTTTCATTGTTGAGAGGTGAGCTACCCAGTTTGGGAGACCTTCATAAAACCTTAAGAACACAAGTCGTTTATACAAATATGCGAAAACAGTCACCTTTAGAGAATGTGTTAATACAACTCAAAGTTAAGCACAAGTGTGCAACTTAAACACACCATCTTAATAAATATCTACAATTAATTCATACCCGTTTCCATCTGATCCCGAAGCAACACCTTTGTTTTGTTATTGATTTCTCTCACAGTTTACATCTCTCTTCTACATTTATTCTCGCAATTCAAAAACTCTCTTTTAAAGTAATTTTTAGGAAACTGAGTAGTGAAAATCGTGTACTTGGGCTCGATACTCGGTACTTGCACATCTCTATACTACTCATGATAGGTACGCTTACCTGTTGTGTGGAGTCTAGAACATTGAGCAATTATCGTTTTAGATTATAAATTTAAAACTTGAAATCATATCACCGTTTTCCAACTTAATTCCCTTTTAACCAAAACTCTCGGCATCTCCTTCGGGACTTAGCCACTTTTAAAGAAAAGAAGTTTAAGTTTTGTCAAAACCCCACGACATCAGGAGTCCAGTCATGATTTTTCTTCGAATGTCAACGTTGGTCTCACGATTGTTTGTTTGAGAGCTCTTGGCGTGCATCGTTGGATGAGGAGTACTTTCCCTCTTCCGCTGATCCGGAGATACGCGTCCAGATTGACTTCTAGTTTTTATTATCGTTATTGTTGTTGTTTTTGTTTTTGGTGTTGTTGTTGTGAAACTCCCATGCCTGGCGAAAAGATCATTCCGAGGAAGCTACGATTTTCGCTGCACAGATGAGCTCATCCCAGGATTTAGGAATGCCATCCTTGCTAGTTAGGCAACTCATTAATTCCTCACTATGGACGCCCTGAACGAAGGCGACGCGAGTGAGTTCCTCACCACAAACCATTTGCAGCGCTTCTCTGTTGTAGCATACAACAAAGTTTTTGATGGTTTCATTATCATTACGTTGGCAAATAAAGATGTGAGCTTTATTCTCCGTGTGCTTCCACAAGTGAGAGAAGTGATTCCCAAACTTAGCAATTAAATCGTCGAAGTTCATAAGGCTCCCCGCGGGAAGGTTGTCAAACCACACCCTGGCGGCTCCGGTCAGCGTTTGGGCAAACAAGTGGCACCAAACTTGAACTGGCTATATGACGGTGGTTCCCACGCATTCAAAGTCATGAATGTGACCATCAGGGTCGCACAGGCCATCGTACTTGTCGATACTGCTGGGAAGCTGTGCTTGCCTGATAATGGAAGTCGTCACGATGCGATGGATGAACTTTAATTTCTCCGTGAAGGCCTTTGGTCTGTAAGATTTGACCGATCGTCATCTTCTGGTATCTTAGTGTGACGCGATGTGGTGACAGAGCGAGAGGCGCGAGAGCGGTGTTTATGCTTGTAGTCTCTATCAGTAGAAGAGTCATAACCATCTGATTCCTAAGATGTTTTGGCGTAGCCCGAGCGCGTGAGTTTTCAATGCACTCCCCGCTAGGACCAGTGTGAAGTTCTTTGGCCTTTCGACGCTGATCTCGGGGAGGGGAGTCATAGCTTAGCGTCTTCCCCTTCTTTTGTTTTAGCAGAATTTTCTGGTATGTAGTTGTGTTCTTCGCCTGTTGGTGGAAGAGCCACTCGTTTGGGTTTACGTCAGAGTTGCTGTTATCGTCACTGTCAGCGTCACAAATCTCCAAAATGGGGTTTTGAGGTTTCGTGGTGGTTGGTTTTATGACAGTGCTCGATGTTTGTGTGTTCCCAGTGGTTGGATCTGTTGATCCTTGTCGGATGCGTTCACAGAGGGTTGCGGGTTTAGATCGGCCATAGGTGGTTTCAAAGATGGAAAGAGTATAGACTATACAGATGGCACCAATGAAAAAAAAAGTCTACAACGGCCCAACGGGTATAATACAAGCTAGATAGAAGTATAATATGGTGTTGGGGTTGTTGTATACCTTGTCTGCTACAAGTTTATAATCCATGTTCCACACGTGCAGGTCGAACCGAACCTGAAAGAGTAATAACAATGGACACGACGAAAGGAGACGACCGTCTTAAGTCTGAAAAGACTTGTTATGGCTGACACAAAAATGTGGTTTAGCTAACGGTTGTAAGTGTATAATCGTTTGTATGCTGTGAATCTCGTCTCTTTTGCAAGGAGGTGTATCCTCCTATTTATAGAACACAAGGTGGGGCAAACATCATTAACTCATAACCACGACGATAGGCTTGGGCCCGGGTTATGGGCCTGCGTTCTTTCGGCCCAATAGTTAGATTTGGATTGGAAAAATTAAGATGCAACTAAACATAATAAAGGCTAAGGAGAGAGAAAAGAATACTGCCCTGCCATTAGTCCATGTGGCGAGACGTGATTGGTTGCAGGCGTTTATCTTCTTCCTGTGTCAACTGCATCATCCAGAAGGCATCTAATGTGATGTTGTGGCAGAAAGGCTGAAAAAGTTGTTAGTGCGGCCAAGTGGGAGCACCAAGGGGGCTGCATCTGAATTGAGCACCGCCAGCGCAATCTGGCATAGCGCCGTGGTGCTTTAGCGATGTGACTCTTCCCGTGGATGATTTAGACTTGAGCTATTTGGACAATTCTTCTCAGGAAATCGTTCCTGCGTCATTTGTGTTCCACGGGATGTAGTGGTCCTTGCTACTTTAGGGCGCAGGCAGGGCCTGGTTATTTGTATTTTTCGTAGTTGTGGGGTAGGGTTGCTATCCGCGTAGGGATTTTTTGTACCATACCCCTTCAGCAGGCTTCTCAAGCATGTAAAGCCTCTTTGAAGTGATGAAAAGCTTCTGCCATCTCTAAAGCTTCATCCTTGGTTTTTGGGGAAACTTCCCCATTTGTTTACTGTCACACCCCGCCAAGGCGGAAACACGGGGATGCAACCTTCGAAAGGTTTTCAAGCACAAGGTTCAAGCAACACACATATTATTCAAATAACATAGTTTTTAAGACGAGATAGTGGCTAAGTTCATGAAAATAGTACGAAAAAATCATGAGACGGACATAACCCATGCTTTCGAGGTACCACCAAGTGCTTGCTCAAACCCTTCTCCCAAATCTCCAGGGCTCGGTGAGTTCACAGGTTTAAATGTCCTGAGTAAAACGCATGTGTAATTCATGTATGATCAATCATAAGCTAGCTAAGCGAATGATTACTGTGCAAACCATGATTCCCGTAACCAAACCTCTTGACTGTTATGCCTCGTGCATTGTACACCAAAGACAATGTGTATGTATTGTAGAATACTATCACTCTTTTGTATGTGACTGGTTAGAGCGACTAACCAAGAGTGGGGGTGTCAACCCAATAGATCTATTAAAGGGTTCCATGGCTTTTGAAAGCTAATGGTTATAGTAAATGTAATATGAGGACTAGTGAGCTCATGAACCAAATTGTCTCACGTTCAACATGGCAATCATGATAGAATTATCACCCAATGTGTGATTTGAACTAGAGTAATTGCATGTCTATCCCCCGAAAATGTAAAAATAGTAAAATGGGGCCGTAAAACTCACCTAATAGAGAGGTGTATGGTCTAGTGTAGCCGAATTACGTAGATACTATCGTCCAGATAGAAATTGCCCTATGATTCATTTGAAAGCATGGTAAATCACAAGTTCTAGTTGTTTATCATACAATTTGTCTACCCGACACTTGTGGACTCGTTTATTGAGTTATGTGAACCTTGGTTCTTGTACTTGTGATAAAGATAGTTATCTTAACATGTGTTTAGGGCATTAATACACCTAAGTGGAGATTAACACATGCTCTAACCTTGTTAACACATGTTATTAGATGGTACCTGATTATAAAGATCCACATAGGGCCTCAAGCCGATTGGAACATGGACCATGCTTGTATGTTTGGACTTAATAATGCCTCATGAAGTATTATTGGTGTGTTTTTGTGGGAACACAGGTTAGTTTAACACCACATTAGTCTTTAATCTTAAGCTTGAATCAAGTGTGTTTTATTACAAACCGATGCTATCCATGGTGCTACACGTGATCTTTGTGATATAAAAGCATAGTTTCGGCCTTCTAAAGGTGTAACAAGGGCCGATTGTTGTAGTGTTAAGACAATGTATTCACTAGTGAGCAAGATTAAACAAAATCTATGACAATGTGAGTGTGTTTATGTGTTTAAATCAACTAGAGCCGATTAAAGTGGGGTAGACTAGACTAGATCATAGTTTAAGAGCATGGAAACCTTACCTAGAAGTGATCGAAGGTTGGATAGCCCCCAAGACTCCTCCAAGAGCTTGCAAAGCTTCGGCTTCAAGATGTAATACCCGAAAGTTTAGAGAGATAGAATGAATGTGTTGGTGTGGCAAATGAGGATGGAATGTGACCTCTTTATATAGGGGATCGGCTAAGGTGTGGACAAAAGCAAAAGAGGAAAGGGCTAGCTCCTTGAATTTAGCTATGTTTAGGATCCTATTCATGTATGAATGAAAGAAAAGTGACTTGAGATGGTTGCTTCTTCCTTGATCTTAGCCGAATGAGGATAGGTATAGACCAAAGGGATGGGTTGACTCATTAAGGGATGGTTTAGAGTTTTGTTTTCTTTCCTAATCTTGTATAAGTTTACAACTATCATGAGCTTGCACTCATGCTATCTTTTGGCCGATTGTGATCTCACCCAAAGAGGCATGTCTTCCACCTTGAGAATGGAGCAATCATTCCTTGTTTTACCTTCATTTCTATGAAACCATTTGTCTTGTATCCATCCTTGTCCTTTAGCCATAGGGTGTAAGAGGTTTAGAAGGGGTATGGTTGACTTAATAGGTGGATTCTAGAAGATTTGTCTTATTAGTAGATGGGTGAAACTTTGACAACTAATCATGTTTTCTCCTTGCTTCCATCCGATCGATTATAAGACAAAAGGAAAAAAGACAAGGTGCCTTGATGATGGTGATAGTTAGAAGCTTCTTATCTCTTGTCTTTGTCATCCATCTTGATCGCTAGTTGTCAAGAGGCAAGAAGGGGTAAGGGTGGTTATGTTGGATGGTGCACATTCTAGTGTTCTTTCCTTTTATGTGTAACCTTTAACATTTGTGTGATGGTGACACATGAGGGTCCTTGTTTGTCTCCATTCGGCCGTATATGTAGGTACAGTTAGTGTATTTGTGGCAAGGATCAAAAGGCATCAAGAGGTGTAAGAAAAGGTTTAGGCCCTTAATTGGTATAACTTACTAGTTGTCAAGTGATGGTGATGGATGGGAAATGTTAATTTGAGCCGATGATTATCACTAGATGGAAGGTTTGTAGATTGTCCACTAGTTTACTTTGGTGTAAGTGTGTGTATCAAGATAAAGATGATCATTACCTCATTGTTTGGATCGGCTAGGGTATTACAAGGGAGTTAGGATAAGCATGGTTGTAGGGTGTAGGTGTAGTTGTATCCTAGTTTGGTGTAACTACATGTGCTATATCTAATGTACACATGCATGGTTTATAGACGGGGTAGCTTCCTTGTGTCTAGTCTTTGTTAAGTTAGAGTCCTAGATGATTAGTGTCTTGGTTTGTGTAGATAGTTCTTGATTAATACTACGCCGTTATGTGAGGACATGGTTTAGATAACACCATCTGAAAATGTAGTGTGTATCTGAACGGGTTACTAGCTTGTATTAAGTTTTGGTTCACCCAATTGTATTGAGAGGTGGCTTGATGTCGTTTTTATGGCAAGGATGCCTGATGACGACATTAACATGTATTAGTGTCCTTTGTGATCAAACACTATAGTTACCTTGAGTTTTGTACACATATGTTAAACGGAAGTTACCATATGTTTGAGGGTGAACAACCTCATTCTGTGCTTGTTTGGTGAGTGTCCGGGCATTGTATGACTAAACAGGTGTCTCAGGGTTCGTTCTTGAACTAATTCTTGCTTCACTAGGCTGGGAGGGGTATAGTGTATGCAAACTATCTAAATATGCACATATAATGAGGTAGTAAATGAAACATGTACAAATGTTAACCTGGTTTGTTGACTGTTGTCACATTCTCCCCTTGTTTTGGAGTTTCGTCCTCGAAATCGAGTTTTCCTACTAGTTTCTATAGTCTTAGGAAAGAGAGCTGGGTAGTTACGTCTCATCTGGTCTTCGCGTTCCCATGTAAATTTGGGACTGTGCTTTGCATTCCATCTGACTTTCACAAGTTTAGTGCGGCTCCTTCTCAACTTCCGGACTTTCCAGTCTGTCACCTCGATTAGCTCCTCAACAAAATGGAGCTTGCCATCGATGTGAATTTCTTTTCTGAGGAATGATCGAAGACTCATCAGACAAACATTTCCTCAGGTTAGATACGTGGAAAGTGTCATGAACACCACTTAGCTCTTCTGGTAACTTGAGCTTGTATGCCCCGGGACCAACCCTAGAAAGTATCTCTAACGGACCAATGTATCAGGGATTAAGTTTTCCACGCTTGCCAAATCGTGGTACACCCTTCCAGGGTGAGACTTTTAAGAGTACCTTATCGCCAAATTTGAAATTCAAGTGGTTTGCGACGGCGATCGGCGTAGCTATTTTGACGATCTCGAGCGGCTTTCAAGCGATCACGGATCTGGAAGATCTTATCGGTGGTCTCTTGAATGAGCTCGGGGCCAGTCAAGTATTTGTCTCCAACTTCTGCCCAACACAAAGGGGATCTACACTTACGTCCATATAAGGCCTCAAAAGGTGCAGCCTTGATGCTGGTGTGATAACTGTTGTTGTAAGAAAACTCGACCAACGGTAAATGAGAATCTCAGTTCCCACCGAAATCGATTACACAAGCCCGAAGCATGTCCTCCAATGTCTGAATTGTGGGCTCACTCTGGCCGTCAGTTTCAGGATGATAGGCTGTGCTCATGTCTAAGCGAGAGCCCAATGCGTCCATCAATGTCTGCCAGAAGCGGGAGGTAAATCGACTGTCTCGGTCGGAGATGATTGACACAGGCACACCGTGCGTTGTTACAATCTCCTTGATGTATAACTTGGCGAGTTTCTCTAGGTTGTCGGTTTCCCTAATCGGCAAGAAATGCGCGGATTTAGTTAACCTATCAACAATTACCCAAATCGTATCGTGACCACTAGATGTCTTAGGCAGCTTGGTGATGAAGTCCATAGAAATTTGTTCCCATTTCCAAACAGGAATCTCTGGTTGCTGCAGCAGACCAGACGGTTTCTGATACTCAATTTGACCTTGGAGTAAGTAAGGCATTTGTTGACATAAGACGCAATTTCACCTTTAAGGTTGGGCCACCAGTAAAATTCCTTTACGGCTTTGTACATCTTGTCAGCTCCGGGATGGACCGAGTATTTGGACTTGTGGGCTTCCTCAAGAATGACGTCACGTAATTTACCAAAACGGGGCACCCAGATCCGATTAGAAAAATACACTGTGCCGTCGGACCTTGGCTTCAACAGATTTACCATCTTAAACAACGAATCATCCTTCAAGTTTTCACTTTTCAGAGCCTCCTGCTGAACATTACAGATGCGGGTGGTGAGATTCGTATAGATGGTCAGACCTAGTGCGCGCACACGCATGGTCTTGACTCGTTCCTTCCGGCTTAAGGCGTCAGCCACAACATTGGCTTTTCCCGGATGGTATCTAATCTCACAGTCGTAATCGTTCAGCAACTCAACCCATCTGCGCTGTCGCATATTCAATTCCTTCTGATTGAAGATGTGTTGCAAGCTCTTATGATCAGTAAAAATGGTACACTTAGTGCCGTAAAGGTAGTGCCTCCATATCTTGAGGGCAAAAATCACTGCACCCAGCTCGATGTCATGAGTGGTGTAGTTCTTCTCATGAATCTTGAGCTGTCGGGATGCATAGGCGATGACCTTACTCCATTGCATGAGTACGCATCCAAGACTTTGATGAGAGGCATTGCAGTAAACCACGAAGTCGTCGGTACCCTCAGGAAGATAGAGAATCGGAGCACTGCACAGGCGGTCTTTCAAAACCTGAAATGCGTTCTCCTACTTGAATCCCCATTCGAATTTCTTGTCTTTCTGCGTTAAGATAGTCAATGGCTGGGCGATCTTGGAGAAATTCTCGATGAACCGTGGGTAGTAACCGGCTAATCCCCGAAATTGTCGCCCTTCAGTGGGCGTCTTGGGTGCAGCCCAATCCTTGATGGCTTCAATTTTTTGGGGTCAACTTGTATACCCTTCTCATTCACCACGTGACCGAGGAAATGAACTTCTCGAATCCACAACTCGCATTTCGAGAATTTGGCAAACAACTTCTCGTTCTTGAGCAACTCTGAAATCAATCAAAGATGATGTTCGTGCTCTTCTTGGGTTTGCGAGTAGATCAAGATGTCATCGATGAAGACAATTACGAATTTGTCTAAGTAGGGCTTGCAGACTCGATTCATGAGGTCCATGAATACTGCAGGAGCATTTGTCAACCCAAATGGCATGACTAGGAATTCGTAATGTCCATAACGAGTTCGGAATGTAGTCTTCGGGATGTCGTCTTCCTGAATCCGCAACTGGTGATAACCCGAACGCAAGTCGATCTTTGAGTAGTAGCTGGAATCCTGCAACTGATCGAACAAGTCATCGATTCTTGGCAAAGGATACTTGTTCTTGATGGTCAGCTTGTTTAACTCTTGGTAATCGATGCACATGCGGAAACTCCCATCTTTCTTCTTCACGAACAGGACAGGTGCTCCCCAAGGAGAGTAACTAGGGCGAATGAATCGCTTATCTATCAATCCTTGCGATTGACTAGATAGCTCTTGCATCTCGGATGGCGCTAGGCGATACGGAGTGCGGGCAACAGGAGCAGCCCTGGGACTAGGTCAATACGAAACTCGACTTGTCGGGGAGGGGGAAGTCCAGGCAAGTCCTCTGGAAAGACTTCCGGATAGTCTCGTATGACTGGTATGTCCGCAAGCTTCCGCTCTTTGGTCTTCTGATCGACAATGTGTGCTAGAAAAGCGACGCGGCCCTTCCACAGGCATTTCTGCGCCTTAATGCAAGATATGATTCGATGAGTAGCTCTACCATGGTCTCCTCGAATCGCTAGGATGTCACCTTCTGGCAACGGAATACGGACTAGTTTCTCGTGGCAGACTATCTCAGCATTGTGCTTTGACAACCAATCCATGCCGATGATAACGTCAAAACTACCCAACTGGATAGGCAGTAAATCAATGCGAAAAGCACGACCACCGAGTTTCAGAACACAGTCCCTAACCACTTCATCAGAAGAAACCAACTTCCCGTTGGCTAACTCTATGCTAAACGGAGTGTCCAACTTAGTTGAGTCTAACCCAAGAGAATTGTTAAAGTCGGTTGACAGAAAGCTAAAATTAGCACCTGAGTCAAACAGGACTAATGCTAAGCGTTTGTTAAGGAGAAACGTACCGGTAACTACGTTAGGATCTTCATGTGCTTTGTCGGCTCCCAGCACGAACGCTCGACCGCGAGCTTGATTCTTGAGCTTAGGGCAGTCCTTGCGGAAGTGGCAGGTGGCTCCGCATTCAAAACACTCATTCTTGGCTGGTGGAGTGTTGGTAGCCTTAGCCTTGCAGCTATCGGTTTGGTGGCCTCGACGATTGCAGTTCTTGCACAGGATGCTTTCACACGTGCCAACGTGGTGGTAGTGGCATTTGCTGCAGTAGGGGTGGGGCCCGTTGTATTTGCGTCTGGGCTCCTCAGCAGCAGTAGTGGCAGCAAAAACTTTCACAGTTTCCTGTTGCTTGCGGGGCGAGTTCCTACCCTTCCTGGAGCCAGATCGCTTATGCTTACCTCCAGAACTCTCTCTCAACTCTGCATTCTTCTAACTCAAAGAACCCATACGAACGACGTCGTCGGTCAGACTGTGAGCTAGATAACAGCAGCTTGGATAGTGGTAGGTGCACACGCAGTGACCATGCTACGAATCTTGGGGGACAAACCCCAGATATACCGCTCAACTCTCTTGTATTCCGGTGTGACCATGTGAGGAACTAATCGAGAGAGCTCGTGAAAGCGGGTAGTGTAGGCAGTCACCTTAGCATCTACCATGGCAAGATTCCAGAATTCTGCCTCTAGTTTTTGCAGTTCACTCCTGGGATAGTATTTCTCCATGAGTAGTGTCTTGAGATCAGCCCAGGTGAGGCTGTAGGCTGCATCTCGACCCATGGTTGAACTTGAAGATTCCACCACGTGAGGGCTTCATCTTGGAAAGTGCAAGTAGAGTACTTCACTTTTTGGTCCTCGTAGCAACCACTGATGTCAAGAACCGACTCGGTCTTTTCGATCCAATGGACGATTCCGACAGCACCTTCGGTACCGTGAAAATTCCATGGTTTGCAAGCCATGAAAGTTTTGTATGAACATATGTGGAGGGTGTTCTCGATCTTATTGTCCGTTTCGCTTCCCTGTCGGCAACCTGTACCTCCAGAGCCTCCACTAGAATCAGCTCGAGTAGCATCATGTCGAGCGATTGCCTCAGCAATCACCCTAGCTAGCTCAGCGGGAGTGGCTAGAAATGGTTCGCCTTCGGTTGTTCGCGCAGATTGTCGGGTTTGCATAACTAAAACATGCAACAAACATAAGAGATATATATATACATGAAATCATATAGCAGCTACCACAAACATACATAACATACAAAACAACCAACATAAATGACATATCATGATAACGCATTTCATACAAGATCCCAAAATAACCAAGTTTCAATACAAAAGATGGGCGGCTGAACCGCAATTAGTTTTTGGTTTTTAACATATCACATCATCACACATTTCATAACACAAAGAAACACAACCATATGTAATCTAAGAAGGTGGTGGAAAAGTCGCAGCAAGTGCAACGATCGCATCCATCATACGCTGGTCGGTCGCTGCCATCCTCTTCTCTAGGGACTCCAAACGTCTCCCCATGTCCAACCTTTCCATGACTGCTGATAGCCTCCCCTGCTCAGCCTCACCGAGCTGACTCTCAAGCTCACAAACACGGGCTCCCAAAGCCACTAACTGTGCATCGTGCGACAAGATGACGCCTCAATTAGTGAATAGTGGCCTCCCAGAAGATCCTCCCAACGCCATAGCCTCCTGGTCATCCTCCTCGTCTCTAAAAGCTAGATCGCCTGTGAGGCTAGGTAGGAAAGGTCGTCTGCGATCCTAGGAACGTCTCTTCAATCCCTTCGGCGGCTCAGATCGCTGGTCAGGCAACTCTATCGCGAGAGATCCTGGGATGGGGTCTGCAGGCTGGGTCGGCTCACTAACGTGGGCAGGGTCGGTGGAAAGGGGAAAGATCGGGGCTTGGGCAGGGATAGTAATGGTAAGGGCTGGGCGTACTCTCTTCCGAGGTGTGCACTTCCTGACAGTACACCCCGAAGTGTCAAGACGGAAGGGAGGGGTATGACTGGTCGAGGGATGAGAAGCAAGAGAAGTCACAGGTGGGTGAGGGTCTGGGGCAACTAGAGTCGGTGGAGTGTCGTCCTCAACGTCATCATCCGAAGTACGTCCCATTGCAGGCGAAGGGTCTACGTCCATCTCTGACTCAGAGATCCAACCGCACTCCTGATGAAGGAAATTAGGAGCCTCACACGGTACGGGGGCTAGCTGTGTGAGCATCAAGTCCTCCTCTGGAGAGTCATCCACTAGGTAATCCGGCTCAGAATCCGAATGCACAGTAAGGTCTATGGTAATAACCATGGCCATGTCACAACATGCATATATATGTAAATGAACCCGTATGTAAAAGAAGGAACTATGGTACCCGGATATCATCGTGGAGCAGCTTGAGATTTGAAAGGTGCAAGGCGAGATGGTGTGGTACTTGGTGAAAACGTTTCAAAAAATGTTTTAAGTTATAATTGACTCAAAAGAATCTTAGTTCGCTATAACCTCGTGCTCTGATACCAATCTGTCACACCCCGCCAAGGCGGAAACACGGGGATGCAAACTTCGAAAGGTTTTCAAGCACAAGGTTCAAGCAACACACATATTATTAAATTGGCACCATCAAAAGATGGATAATGTCGTACATTTATTCAAATAACATAGTTTTTAAGACGAGATAGTGGCTAAGTTCATGAAAATAGTATGGAAAAATCATGAGACGGACATAACCCATGCTTTCGAGGTACCACCAAGTGCTTGCTCAAACCCCTCTCCCAAATCTCCATGGCTCGTCATCTAGTTACCTGAAAAACATGCACAAAGATTTGTCAACAATAATGTCGGTGAGTTCACAGGTTTAAATGTACTGAGTAAAACGCATGTGTAATTCGTGTATGACCAATAATAAGCTAGCTAAGCGAATGATTACTGTGCGAACCATGAGTCCCGTAACCAAACCTCTTGACTGTTGTGCCTCGTGCATTGTACACCAAAGACAATGTGTATGTATTATAGAATACTATCACTCTTTTGTATGTGACTGGTTAGAGCGACTAACCAAGAGTGGGGGTGTCAACCCAATAGATCTATTAAAGTGTTCCATGGCTTTTGAAAGCTAATGGTTACAGTAAATGTAATACGAGGACTAGTGAGCTCATGAACCAAATTGTCTCACGTTCCACATGGCAGTCATGATAGAATTATCACCCAATGTGTGATTTGAACTAGAGTAATTGCATGTTTATCCCCCGAAAATGTAAAAATAGTAAAATGGGGCCGTGAAACTCACCTGATGGAGAGGTGTATGGTCTAGTGCAGCCGAATTACGTAGATACTATCGTCCAGATAGAAATTGCCCTATGATTCATTTGAAAGTATGGTAAATCACAAGTTCTAGTTGTTTATCATACAATTTGTCTACCCGACACTTGTGGAATCGGTTATTGAGTTATGTGAACCTTGGTTCTTGTACTTGTGAAAAAGATAGTTATCTTAACATGTGTTTAGGGCATTAATACACCTAAGTGGAGATTAACACATGCTCTAACCTTGTTAACACATGTTATTAGATGGTATCCGATTATAAAGATCCACATAAGGCCTTAAGCCGATTGCAACATGGACGATGCTTGTATGTTTGTTCTTAATAATGCCTCGGGAAGTATTATTGGTGTGTTTTTGTGGGAACACAGGTTAGTTTACACCACATTCGTCTTTAATCTTAAGCTTGAATCAAGTGTGTTTTTTTACAAACCGATGCTATCCATGGTGCTACACGTGATCTTGGTGATATAAAAGCATAGTTTCGGCCTTCTAAAGGTGTAACAAGGGCCGATTGTTGTAGTGTTAAGACAATGTATTCACTAGTGAGCAAGATTAAGCAAAATCTATGACAATGTGAGTGTGTTTATGTGTTTAAATCAACTAGAGCCGATTAAAGTGGGGTAGACTAGACTAGATCATAGTTTAAGAGCATGGAAACCTTACCTAGAAGTGATCAAAGGTTGGATAGCCCCCAAGACTCCTCCAAGAGCTTGCAAAGCTTCTGCTCCAAGATGTAATACCCGAAAGTTTAGAGAGATAGAATGAATGTGTTGGTGTGGCAAATGAGGATGGAATGTGACCTCTTTATATATGGGATCGGCTAAGGTGTGGACAAAAGCAAAAGAGGAAAGGGCTAGCTTCTTGAATTTAGCTATTGTTTAGGATCCTAATCATGTATGAATGAAAGAAAAGGGACTTGAGATGGTTGCTTCTTCCTTGATCTTAGCCGAATGAGGATAGGTATAGACCAAAGGGATGGGTTCACTCATCAAGGGATGGTTTAGAGTTTTGTTTTCTTTCCTAATCTTGTATAAGTTGACAACTATCATGAGCTTGCACTCGTGCTATCTTTCGGCCGATTGTGATCTCTCCCAAAGAGGCATGTCTTCCACCTTGAGAATGGAGCAATCATTCCCTGTTTTACCTTCATTTCTATGAAACCATTTGTCTTGTATCTATCCTTGTCCTTTAGCCGTAGGGTGTAAGAGGTTTAAACGGGGTATGGTTGACTTAGTAGGTGGATTATAGAAGATTTGTCCTATTAGTATATGGGTGAAACTTTGACAACTAATCATGTTTTCTCCTTGCTTCCATCCGATTGATTATAAGACAAAAGGAAAAGACAAGGTGCCTTGATGATGGTGATAGTTAGAAGCTTCTTATCTCTTGTCTTTGTCATCCATCTTGGTCGCTAGTTGCCAAGAGGCAAGAAGGGGTAAGGGTGGTTATGTTGGATGGTGCACATTCTAGTGTTCTTTCCTTTTATGTGTAACCTTTAACATTTATGTGATGGTGACACATAAGGGTCCTTGTTTGTCTCCATTCGGCCGTATATGTAGGTAGAGTTAGTGTATTTGTCGCAAGGATCAAAAGGCATCAAGAGGTGTAAGAAAAGGTTTAGGCCCTTAATTGGTATAACTTACTAGTTGTCAAGTGATGGTGATGGATGAGAAATGTTAATTTGAGCCGATGATCATTACTAGGTGGAAGGTTTGTAGATTGTCCACTAGTTTACTTTGGTGTAAGTGTGTGTATCAACATAAAGATGATCATTACCTCATTGTTTGGATCGGCTAGGGTATTACACAAGAGTTAGGATAAGCATGGTTGTAGGGTGTAGGTGTAGTTGTATCCTAGTTTGGTGTAACTACATGTGCTATATCTAATGTACACATGCATGGTTTATAGATGGGGTAGCTTCCTTGTGTCTAGTCTTTGTTAAGTTAGAGTCCTAGACGATTACTGTCTTGGTTTGTGTAGATAGTTCTTGATTAATACTAAGCCGTTATGTGAGGACATGGTTTAGATAACACCATCTGAAAATGTAGTGTGTACGTGAACGGGTTACTAGCTTGTATTAAGTTTTGGTTCACCCAATTGTATTGAGAGGTGGCTTGATGTCGTTTTTATGGCAAGGATGCATGATGACGACATTAACATGTATTAGTGTCCTTTGTGATCAAACACTATAGTTACCTTGAGTTTTGTACACATATGTTAAAGGGATGTTACCATATGTTAGAGGGTGTGCAACCTCATTCTGTGCTTGTTTTGTGAGTGTCCGGGCATTGTATGACTAAACATGTGTCTTAGGGTTCGTTCTTGGACTAATTCTTGCTTCACTAGGCTGGGGGGTGTATAGTGTATGCAAACTATCTAAATATGCACATATAATGAGGCAGTAAATGAAACATGTACGGATGTTGACCTGGTTTGTTGACTGTTGTCACATTTACACAAATATCTGGCGCAGGCCCATGGACAAATCCTGAAACTCTCATTCTTTCGCTAGCCTCTCCTACACACAGGCTTTCTCTTTTGTATCTTTCTATAAGATTATTCAAGGATTTCATCCTCCCTCTATCGGGTGTATTGAAGAGATATGGGCCAATACTTCTCAAGGTTTTCAAGAAACTCCGAATCAAGTCTTCAAAGTTTTCAATACTTTTCTATGGGATATCAATGTACCACATGCAGGCCGCCCCTGTTAAGGTTTGGACAAACATGGAGCACCAAATAGGCATCGACCACTGTTCAACGGTGGCCGCTCCTGACACCAGTTGGAGATGATCATCTAGGTCTCTAGTTATATCGTACATCTTTACATTTGATGGCATCTTCGTCTTCATGGGGAATTTGAACTCGGCTAACCTTTAGGTGAACTTGTCAAAGTTGTTTGGCCTATATGGCTTTAACAGGTCATCCAAGAGTTGGTCATCTTTAGTCTGAAAGGTAATTCTATCTCCTCCATTTGAAAATAATTTGACTACCAACGTAGATAATTCGTTGGCTATTCAAAGAGAGAAGGATGGTGAATCATCATTATTTGAACATAATCAGACTGCAAAAGTAGGTACTGCGTTGACTAGCCAAAGGAAGAAGGATGGTGAATCGTCATCATTTGAACATAATGAGACCACAAAAGTAGATACTGCATCATCATTTGAACATAATCTGACTACAAAAGTAGATACCGCTTTGACTAATCAAAGGGAGAAGGAGACGACCTATGTTTCCAGAAAGGTAGAGTCTATAGTTCCGAAAAAGAAAATGTGTTCATTTTTCAGATACTGAAATTTGTTACACACAGGAAAAAAAATTCCAAAAATCACCACAAACCCGACTTAAATATCCTTCAGTTGCAGCTAGAATTTGCAGACGATTGACACGAAATAAAGCTAGACCACGTGACAAAGTTAACAAGACGTTATTCCAAGATCTAATGTTCTTACTTACGGGGTTTTTCGTCAAGAAACATAATGAAATCGAGGTTCAAATTCAAGGTTTACATTATTCCGGCCATTACACAACATTAACCCAATTCTCGCCGGAAACGTACCGGAGTTGGCCAGTTTTTCTTACCAGAAAAGATAGGAGGGAAAAGGGTTTGAATTTTATTTTTTTTATAACTTTCCATTAACTGCCATTTTGGCCCCTGAGGACATAAAATGACCAAATTGCCCTTGGAGTTAACTGACTTTTCTAACTGAGTTAAAAAAAGTGTCCAAAATGGCACCAAAATGAAACCTCAGGGTTACCAGTGATAAAGTTATGGTTTGGTGTCTAAACAAGCATTTTTGGGCAAATCTCATGGGCCATTTTGGCAGTTTACTCTTATTGAAATAGATACTTAAATTATGTATAAATAGAGAAAATAGTCGGGAGACATGAAGAGCTACCATCCTAAAATCTTTTAAGTCGATAGCAGTTATATCATTTTTATTTATCTTCAAAATGAATCTTCACTGCTTACCTATTGATTGTTTTATTCGGTGTCACCCAGGCGATCGATTGTATATCTATAATAAAGATTGAACATGTATGTCATTCTTTCACATATGTTCACTTTACACATCTGAATCGCATATTATCATCATCATGACATATCATTTGATGCCAATTTGGTTGTTTTTTCCAGGTTCACATCACAACTTTAGAATATTTCAAGGAAGTGACAAAGTTGTAAATAGACTTCACTCAAGCAAGATGTACATGTGTAGAATTAGAAATAGGTTTTATGAGTTATCGAGTGTTGATCCTTAATAAAAAAAAATCTGAAAAAATGACATATTCCTTTGTACACAGTCACTTCATATTAGATTTGATCCATATTAAAACAAACAAGGTTTGATTTTTTGATTAGTTTAGTGTAAAAAGTAGTTTAGAGTAAAAAGTATAAGAAGTATTTTGGGCCTTTGATCAAAATAAATCATTGGATGAGATTAAAAGAGGAAAAGTATACGTTGAGTTTCTAAAAGATGAGGCAAAGGGCAAAATAGGTATAACCCACAATGGTTGAGTTCCACCCTCATATTTGTAACGTCCATAACTTTTTCATACGACATTATTTAAAAAAAACACACCATAAAAACAAGCATTTTATCATCTTTCATTTGCATACCATATTGCTATACTTTAAAAAAAATTGCTGGGTTGATAGTACTTGCGTCTAAATGTAAACACTTGATATTATTACTTGCGTTTAAACATTCTGAATGTAATAATAGCTTTTTTGTTTTTTTTAGTTTGTTTCTAATATCATGGGAAAGTTAGAATAATAGCCTAAACTGAATCTGTAGTTCGTTCAGTTCGTTTACAGGCTTAAATTTTGGTCCGAATGCATATCATTTTCTGAGACATTGATTCTTCAATTGCTAGAAAATTATTATTATTAAGTAATATTAGAACACATACAATGAGTCTACTTTGCACTATAGACTTAGAGTAAGATTTAACTTCTTCTGTGAAGCTCCACGCTACCCTCTGCCTGAACACATTAACCTTTTGGGAGTTAATCCAATCCTTCATCATCCTCAGTCGATCCAGCTCAGAGCTGGATAAAAGACTCCTCATTTCAGTCACCGAGCAACTTCCAGAACTGCAGCCTTACCAAACCCATTTGTCCTCCCCCACAGCCATTAGAATCTGTTGACGTGTCTTCTCCAAATTTCTTAATTCTGAGTTTCTGATGCCTCCTCATTAGTCGTGACTAAATAATAACTTGATATGTATGTAAAAACTTGATATTACCTACTTGCGTTTAAACAATAATAACTTGCGTCTAAATGTAAAAACTTGATATTACTTACTTGCGTTTTAGCATGTATAACTTGCGTTTTATCATTTATAACTTGCGTTTGATCAGGTCGTTTTACCAGGTCGTCTTATCAGGTATAACTTGCGTTTCTAAAACGCAAGTATACCCTCAATAAAACGCAAGTTATCAAACCCAACAAATTTTTTTTAAAGTAAAGCAATATGGTATGGAAATGAAAGAGGATGAAAAGCTTGTTTTTATGGTGTAATTTTTTAAAAATAATGTCGTATGAAAAAGTTATGGTCGTTTTAAAAATGGGGGTGGAACTTTAATGACGCTAAGAAATTACCATCGTGTCCCTGGTTATCAAATTTAATCCTACGCTCCATATTGTTTCTTACACTTTGTACAATAAGTGACTTTTTACATTAGCCTATCCCTTTTTTTAATATTAATTAAGAAATGATCTGATTTGGGATATAGACATGGGAATTAAGTTTGTTTACGCGATTTGTATTCATTTTCATAATTTCTCCAAATTTATGAAGCTTGTTTGGGATTTGATTTGGGATATAGATATGGGAATTAAGTTTGTTTTCATGGTCTGTTTTAATTTTCATAATTTCTCCAAATTTATGAGGTTTGTTTTGCAATTTATATGCTTATTAATTATTTATTTAAACGTAAAGGTATATCTAAATTTAGATGGTATTAGAATTTAGAACTAACGATTTAAACCCTTCTACAGAAACCTATTATACGTAACTTTTGTTCTAAATTAGTAAAGTATTAACTCTTAAACTCCTTAGAAGTATGGTATTTTTACCTAATTTGTCTCAAAATAGCATTTCTCTATTTCATACATGTTATACAGGAAGGCTTACTCCATGAATTGTTTATCTATAAATATACGGGGGATTGGGCGGACGAGGTAAAGCAGGCTGGATTAAGAAACTTAAAATCGATTTTGGGGTCGCTTTTATTGGTTTACAAGAATCTATGACTTGTAATGTTCATTCGGGGTTGATTGATAATTACTGGGGAGGTTCGGGTTTAGACTATGACTTTGTTGATTCTTGTGGGAATTCAGGAGGTATTGTGAGTATTTGGGACCCAAAACTGTTTTCCAAAGATTATGTGGTCAAAGATAACAATTTTCTTTGTGTTTCGGGTGTTTTATCGGATGGCTTGGTTCGTTTAAATATGCTGAATATCTATGCCCCTCAAACCAATGCTGAAAAAAAAATTTTATGGGATAGGATTATTCAGCTTATGCAGTCTACTCCAGGGTGGTGGATTATGTGTGGAGATTTCAACGTTGTTCGTGACCGGGAAGAGAGAAAAAACTCTTCTTTTGACCCGGTTTGTGCTAAAGATTTTAATGATTTTATAGATGAAGTGGGATTGCGAGAATATCAACTCAAAGGCATGAAGTTCACTTGTTTGTCTATGAGAAGAGGTAAAGGTAAGATGACCAGGATCGATAGATTCTTAGTTTGTGATAATGTTTTTAATAAATGGCCTAGTGTTTGTGTTAGAGTGCTTAACAAAGACCTTTCGGATCATTCGCCGATTTTATTACGGTCAATGATACAAATTTGGGTGCAAAACCATTCCGGTGGTTTGGCTCATGGCTAGATAGATCGGGATGTGAAGATATTATCAATGCAGTTTTTCGGAATGGGTAAACGAAGGGCATGCGGATGTTAATCTACTTAAAAAGCTTAAAATACTCCGGGGTTGTTTGCAAAGTTGGTATAAAAAAAATTAGTATCGACGAGAATGATGAGGAAATGAGGCTTCGCAAAAAGAAGGAAGACATGGAGATTCTTATGGAGCAAAAAGATTTAGATGAGGCGGATCTATGGGTTTGGTCGGAATGTTCTAAGTGTTTGGAAGAAATTCAAATTCATAGAGCTCGAGATTTGAAACAGAAATCCCGAGTGAAATGGGCTTCGATGGTAGACGAAAACACTAGCTTTTTTCATAATGTAGTTAATGGGAGAAAAGCTAGAAATGGGATCCCGGGTTTGGAGATTAATGGGACATGGATTTCTCAACCGGCTTTGGTTAAGAAAGAAGTTATGAGGTTTTTTCGTAATCATTTTAAAGAGGATTGTTATACTCGGCCGACGTTGATTTGTCCAGGCTTGAAACAAATTAGCGTTAATGATGGTTTGCTGTTGGTTTCTTCTTTTTTCTAAATAGGAGCTAAAAGAGGCGGTTTTTGAGTGCGGGTCTAATAAGGTGTCGGGTCCCGATGGTTTTAATTTTCGGTTCGTCAAACGGTTTTGGAACCTGCTGGAGGATGATTTTTATAAAATTGTGGTGGATTTTCATGGGTCTGGTTCTATTAATCCGGGGTGTGCCTCCTTGTTCATCACTTTGATTCCTAAAGTGAAAACGCCCATGAGCCTCAAAGACTATAGACCCATAACTCTTATTGGGATGATAAGCAAGGTTATCTCTAAAATCCTTGCGAACCGTCTCAAAAAGGTTATGAGCCATATTATTTCGGACTCTCAGTCGGCGTTCCTTTCTGATCGTTTTATTCTTGACGGACCTCTCATGATAAATGAATTGATAGAATGGTTAAAGAAGCGGCATAGAAAGGCATTTTTATTAAAAATAGACTTCGAGAAGGCATATGGCAACGTTAATCGGAATTTCTTGGTGTCTATTATGTCTCAGATGGGTTTTCCGCCTACTTGGTGCATGTGGATTAAAGGTATTCTCACCTCGGCTAGAGCTTCGGTCCTTGTTAACGGATCTCATACGTTTGAGTTTAAGTGTGAAAAGGGGCTGCGACAAGGGGATCCTATCTCCCCTTTTCTTTTCCTTTTGGTTATGGAGGCCTTATCATGTTTGTTGAATAAAGCAGAAGACATAAATGAATATAAGGGCATCCGTTTGGCTGGTATTGATTCGGATATTACCCATATCTTCTATGCGGATAATACTTTAATTTTGGGGAAATGGTCTACGGAGAACCTCCAAAGCACAACTCGAATCCTTCGTATTTTCACCTTTGTTCAGGGCTTCGCATCAATATTCATAAGTCAAATTTATTTGGGGTTCGTGTTGATGATGTGGAGGTGGATAACTTGATGGAAGTCTTGGGATGTAGAAGGGGTGTGTTTCCTTTTGTCTATTTAGGGATTCAAGTGGGAGCAAACATGTCCCGGGTCGCTAGTTGGAACCCGGTTGTTGATGTTATAAAGAATAGACTTGTGTCATGGAAAGCTCGTTCTTTATCAATTGGCGGTCGTTTAATTCTTATTAAGTCCGTTCTTGAAAGCTTACCTATATACTACCTTTCTTTGTACAAAGCGCCAATTGCGGTGATTGATAGTATAGAATCTATCATGAGGCGTTTTTTGTGGGCGGGTTCTAGCGAGGAAAGGAAGATTCCATGGGTGGCGTGGGATATTGTAACTAACTCTAAAAAGGACGGTGGCCTTGGTGTTTCGAAATTACAAGTGGTTAACGAGGCGCTTCTCCTAAAGTGGGCTTGGCGTTACAAAACAGATGGAAATTCGCTATGGAAGAAAATCATTTTGGGTTGCAATAGGACAACTAGGTCTTGGTCTATTATGCCATGTTCTTATGCGGCTAGTAGTTGCTGGAAGAATATTGTAAAAATAGGTGAGAAATTGTTGCCGAACGGATGCCCTCTTATCAGCCAGTTTGTGTGTTCTGTTGGGGATGGTGCGGATACCTCTTTTTGGGGTGACTCTTGGCTGCGTGAGTACCCTTTGCGTCTGATATATCCCAATCTGTTCAAGTTGGAATCTGAGAAGTGGGTTTATGTTCGAGATCGATTAATGGTTGTGAATGGAGAGAAAGTTCTGAATTGGGGCTGGCGGTCCAACCCATCCTCGGAAGCTGCTATTGCGGAACTTTTTCAGCTCCTTGAAGATATTTTTGAGTTTCAACGGACAGAGAGTAGAGATCAATGGAAGTGGAAGCACGATAATAGTGGTTTATTCTCTGTTAAATCGGCTAAACAATTGTTGTACTCTCCGTCTAACCTGCCAAGCATGGCGTCTATTAAATGTTGAGGATGGGTTCCAATTAAATGCAAAATAATGGTTTGGCAGGCGGTTCGTGATCGGCTTCCGAATCGGGTTGAGCTACTGAAAAGAGAAGTTCCTATACAAGACGATTCATGTGTGTTTTGTAATTTAGATACAGAATCAGCCATGCATTTGTTCTCCGGTTGCGGTTTTGCGTTAGAGATCTAGAGTAGAATTAGCTCGTGGTGCCGTCTGGGCCCATTTTTTGCTTTCGATGTGCCAGACATCTTGAAGAGTTTGGATTCTTATTCGTTTCCGAAGACCAAGAAATATATTCTGAGGGACATAGCCTTTACTACTTTGTGGATGATATGGAATGAGCAAAATGGTCGTATTTTTAAAGACAAGTCGCGGAGAGCTATCGAAGTTGTGGAAAATATAAAATCGACCTCGTTTTTTTGGATTTGCCATTGAGCTAGATTAAACACTATGGATTGGAAAAAGTGTACTTACCCGTTGGATTTGATGTAGTTCGGTTGGTTTGCCCAGGGTTCCTTGCTTTAAGAACTGCTTGTGGCGTTTTTTAAGGAAATTTACTTTTTATGAAAAAAGTTAACAAAGTTTACTTGTCAAATGCATCTACGCCTACGCCTGCTTTATAGACCAAGAAAAAAAGTTTTATATGTTTGTGATTAGTTTTGATGTCTCTTTCTATTTTATTATCCAATGGGCAGTCTTACTAAACCAATAGCACCCAATATAATTGATCATAAAGTAACATATTGTAATATGTTTTGACTGGAATAGTATCCATGCTTGCAAAAGTTATATTTTGACTCCCTTTGTTATACCTTTTGGATTGTATAATAACTATGACTTGTGTGTGCGATCATATAGTACAAGCCGCAAGTAAATTTGAAGATAATAATTAAAAGATGCATAATCATAATACTTATGATAAAACAATAATTCATGTCTATTAATATATAACCATATTTTAAAAAAATTATATATATATGGGCCGGTTCAAATACAAAGTAATGAAAACGTACGAAGTGTCACTTGTACATGATAATTACGTAATGCTTTCATGAACATACAAAAACATTACGTAATTATCATGTACAAAGTGACACTTCGCACGTTTTCATTACTTTTCACAAAAACCGTCCCCTATATATATATATATATATATAATATAAGTAAAAGGGTCATGAGAAAAGTGGATGTTTAAAATTAAGAGCTAAGTTCATGTACAAATAGGGTTATCGTACGAAACAAAGAAAAAAACACGCGGTGGCATTTCTGTAAATATTGAAAACTTTATATAACAAGAGTAATTGTAAAATTACTCTAGTTATTTAACTAGCGTAATTACTCTAATGTAATTACATAACTAGAGTAATTATAAAATTACTCTAAAATAAATATATAGCGTAGTTATATAACTAGAGTAATTATATAATTACTCTAGCGTAGTTATATAACAAAAGTGGTTATCATTATTTACGAAAATACAACCGTCACTTTTTTTTGTTCCATTTAGTTCGTATGCTTCGCACGTTTATTTTATTTTATTTGTATTTGATTTTTTTCTTAAAATGAAAATCTAAAAAGGTAAAGTTTACACGTTTTAATGTTGCTAGTATGACTATGCCATTCTCCAGAAAAAAAGCCTTTAAAAAGGTGTAACAAGATTTGTAGTCAAACCACTTGCATCTTGGTTGTAAATCTTTAACTTAAAAGCAAATAAAATAATATAAATATTCTCTTAACACAACAAATATTCTCTCAATAAAGTTAAAACAAATAACCCAATACAATTTTTACTCTTGTTCAATTCTTCTCAAATACGTTTCTATGGATACATACATTTACCTTGACGATGTTATTAGGTTTTCTTATTATCAATTTATCACTGATGACGTGGGTCCTAAAACGACAACGTTCAAACCCCTCGTCGAAAAGTTAAGCAAAATAAAGCTGATTAAAAGGTTGCCTGACTTAGTGGAGCTGATATAAGGCAGCTTACCTGCCATGCGGAAGCCACAGAGCAGAAAGCAAATATTAAAAACCTTGAAAATGTAAAAAGGGGATTTTGGCTTATTACTATGGCAGGGGACAAAACATCACACAGCTCCAAGCCCTGCCTAGGAAATGGTAAAAGCTGAAACCATCCCAAAAGGGTAAAGTCTCACTGCAGGGAACTAAAAGAGGGTCAAACACAGCCAGGTATAGTAAGGAAGCTACCCTGAGGGAGCTCCTGGGCAGAATTCCATTGTCTATGTAAGGAAACCCTTGGTTTGTCATTCCACACACACTTCTCACTTCTTCTCTCTACTCTTATACTCTCTACTTCATTATTTCCCAACTCCAAAAGAATACATACTTATTCTCACGCCGGAGTCCAAACGCAGGAGGCTCCCTCCTGCGTTAAGGCTAACGGTGTCTGCTACCTTGTGCAGGTCCATCCAGGAGCTCGGAGACCCCTGATCCCAGAACTAAATCTGAACCTAAAACTAAACCCGAACTTAAAACCTTAATCTCAACATAATATACCACTAACCTATAATCCTAAGCATCTCCTAACCTAACACCGGTCATTTTCCTTGTTGTAGCAACAAGTGGCGCCCACCGTGGGGCTGTCGCTACTTTGAACAAAACTGTTGAGAGTCTCTACAGTCCCATTTGTTCCTAAGTAACTTCTTTTTGTGATGACTGGTGGAGATAACCGCCTAGGAGGGGGTCTTCCAGAAACTCCGGCCAACAGTCACACCTTGGGTGACGCTTCAGGCCATGAAACACCTGGAACGGACGGACAACAAGTCGAACCGTCTCTAGGAGACATGCTCAACTACCAAACGCCGCCGTCCTCAAGGGCCGTTAATTCGTCTCCTAGAGACGACATGTTGCTGCCAGTTGAACGAATGGACATCACCCCGGAGGGAGTACGAAGAAACTTCTTGCAACTCCGAGACCTCCTGAATGGTTACGTCCGAGAGGAAAGGTCCAGAGGGGTCAGAGTCAGGTTGTCTTACGACGAAGAACCCATTGTCACCCTCTCACCTGGTCCTCCGTTGCTGGGAACTACTACCTCACCAGCGACCCGACGTGCCAATACAAACCCTCATCCCTACCTGAACAGTCAGGGAGATATTTACCCAGGAGGAGGCCCTAGCAGCTCCGTACTCTCCCCGGGGACCTCAACACCACTTTCCTATGGAGAAGCTTTGAGGTCCTTACCTCTGGCCAGCAGTGTTGTGGCTGCCTCCCTTGCGGGAGCAGGAAGTCTCGCTGGAGGATCTGTTATCCCTCCAGGAACGACGTATCCCAACTATTCACAGCCTCAATACTCGCCCTACATACCGCCATACTTCCCTACATGGCCGGGAGGATACCCATGGCAGTATCCACCACCTTTGAACCAAGTACCAGTAACACCCCTTGTGGGAGGACAGGGTCTGGGAGCCTCCCAACCCATGGTTCAAACTCCTACGGCCGAAGTTAGGAGCGAGGTTGCACCCTCAGAACCGTACTGACCCAAGTCGTTAGAATACTTCGCCGAGCACATAGCCCATTTTGATTTCCCCAATAAGATCAAAATGCCGGCCAATGTGAAAACATACGACGGTACGGAGGACCCTGATGACCACTTAAACGTCTTCTCCGGGGCAGCTACTGTAGAAAAATGGAATAATGCTGAATGCTGCCACATGTTCATGCAAACCTTGGTGGGACCTGCTCGACTATGGTTCTGTGGCCTCCCAGCTCAGAGCATTTCCTCGTTTGATGATCTAAGGAGAAGCTTCACTTCGAACTTTAACCCCCTAAGGAAGTGTACCAAAGATGCTCCCATATTGCACCAAATCCAACAAGGGGAGCATGAAGACCTCCGCAGTTTCATCGAAAGATATAAGAGGGAAGGCCTGCAGTACAGTGGTGCCACTGAGAAGATCCGAGTATCAGGATTCATGGGGGCCATTCGTCCCAAAAAGTTACTAAGAAGATTTCATGAAGATGTTCCCCAATCCATGGAGGAGGCATTCGAGAGAGCAGAAGCCTTCCTTCGGGGAGAAGAAGCATTAAATCCGCAGGATACTAGGAAGCGGGATCGAGGGAGCTGGAGAGACAGCTCAACGAGCTCCCGAAGACCTCTCTTCCAACCTTACAATGAGAAACGGTCAGGAAGACCCTTCGACACTCGAAGGAATGAAGAGAGGAGACGTCCCCCAGGTTAGGAAGGTACCATGAAAGGGAAAAGCAAGTTTTCACTGTCCTCACCAAGACCCCTCAGGAGATACTCTCCACGGAGGAAGTCAAGTACACCTTTCGACCTCCCAGACCTCTGTCCAAGCCAGCTAACAAGAGGGACGCCAGCAAGCATTGTGCCTTCCACAACGACACCGGGCACCACACAAACGATTGCTACCAATTGAAAAAGAGAATAGAAGAGGCTGTTAAGTCCGGGGAGCTGGCTCACCTGATCAAAGACATCAAAGGAAGAAAGGATGATGGGAAAAAAGACAAGGAGGTCAACATGGTCAGGCACGAAGGGACCCAGCAGGCCAAGAAGGCTCGTACTGAGCCTTGGAATAAACAATACATCTGTCTTCCTCCTGCTCCCGACGAACTGATCGTCACGCCAGTAATAGTGGAAGCTGAACTGGATGGCTTCCCTATAGATAGGGTGTACATGGACTGTGGAGCCTCGTCGGAGGTGATGTATGAACGATGCTTCGAATCCCTGAGCCCAGAGATCAAGTCCAAGCTCCAACCATCAGACGCGTCCCTGGTGGGTTTCTCGGGGGAACGTGTACATCCCCTGGGGAAGCTCACGCTTAGCGTCTGTTTCAGGGATGGAGACTTGTCAAGGACAGAAGAGTTGACTTTCTCTGTTATCAGGTACCCTTCAAGCTACAACGTCCTCATCGGACGAATGGGCATTGCCAACTTTGGCGCCGTGGTATCAACGACACATGGTTTAATGAAGCTCCCCACTCCTAACGGAGTTGCAACCCTGAAGTCGACAGCTGAGGCTCTTCTGATAGCATCTGTGGAAGAAACCAAAGATCCCAGGGGGCCAGAGACGTCAAGCAACGACCCCATCCGGGAAGTTAGTATAAATCCTGCCTATCAGGAGCAGACCGTCAAAGTGAACAATCTGCTTCCTGATAAGATTATATGTGAACTAATCAACCTTTTGCAGGATAATCGAGACGTATTTGCTTGGTGCCCTGGGGACATGACCGGCGTCCCTAGAGACATGGCCGAACACTCTCTTAACATACCTCCCTCGTATAAGCCAGTCGTCTAAAAGAAAAGAAGTCTGGCCCCGGCCAGGAGCCAGGCTGCTTGCCAGGAGGTGGAAAAGCTGGTTGAGGCAGGCATCCTAAGGGAAGTCCAGTATCACTCTTGGGTATCAAATCCGGTCATGGTAGCCAAACAAGACGGATCTTGGAGGATGTGTGTCGATTTCAAGGATCTCAACAAAGCCTGCCCTAAAGATTGCTACCCCTTGCCCGAGATCGATTGGAAGGTAGACTCCCTCACCGGCTTCCAATACAAGTGCTTCTTAGATGCCTACAAGGGGTATCACCAAATTCAAATGAAGCAAGAGGACGAAGAGAAGACTGCCTTCCACACCGATAGGGGAATCTATTGTTATAAAAAGATGCCCTTTGGTTTGAAAAATGCGGGGGCAACCTACCAACGGTTAGTAGATCAAGCTTTCTCGAAACAAATTGGGAAGAATATGGAAGCCTATGTAGACGACCTTGTCATCAAAAGCAAGTCTGGGGAGGCGATGATCCGGGACATCCGAGAAACGTTCGATAACCTTCGAAGAATAAACATGAATCTTAATCCTGTCAAGTGCTCCTTTGGGTTCGAGGAGGGGAAGTTTCTGGGCCATATTGTCGGGAAACAAAGTATCAAGGCAAATCCAAGCAAGGTCTAAGCCGTCCTTGGCATGAAGTCACCTACCACAAAGAAGGAAGTGCATAGCCTCAACGGTAAAATCGCTGCCCTAAAACGTTTCTTGCCTAAGTTCGCGGAAAAATCCTTACCTTTCTTCAAAACACTCAAAAACTGTGTTGATTTCTGTTGGACAACCGAGGCAGAGGCTGCCTTCCTGGAACTCAAGAAACACATAGCTACCCTGCCAGAAATGGCAGCCCCTAAAGAAGGGAGAGTAATAACAGTTTATTTGGCCGCATGGATGGAAGCAGTTAGCTCAGTCCTCTTGGTTGACCGAGGCAAAGAGCAAGTTCCCGTCTACTTTGTCAGCAGAGCTCTCAAAGACGCTGAAGTTAACTACACTCCCATAGAGAAACTTGTGTTAGCGCTTGTGCACACTGCCAAAAGACTAAGGCGGTACTTCCAAGCTCACCCAGTTAAGGTAATCACAGATCAACCCATACGATCCGGCTTAGAAAGACCGGAAGATTCGGGGAGATTGGCAAAGTGGGCCATTGGCCTAGGGGAGCACAAGATAGAGTACCTGCCAAGAAGAGCCTACAAAGGGCAAGTGTTTGCTGACTTTCTTGCTGAGTTACCCACCCTGCAGACAGAAGAGGAGATAAATGAGGTCGAAGAACAATCTGACCTCAAGGGGAAATGGTGTCTTTTTACCGATGAAGCCTCAAGTGTAGAAGGTTTCGGGGCTGGTCTCTTCATCAAGGACCCCCACGGAACTGAGTACACTTATGCCCTCCGTTTAGACTTCCCCTGCACCAACAACGTTGCTGAATATGAGGCCCTCCTGGCCGGGTTAAGATTGGCAAAAAGAATGAACGTGCAAGAGCTAAAAGTCTTCGTTGATTCAAACCTGGTGGTTAAACAAGTAAATGGAGGGTACACAGCCAAAGAGCCCTCAATGATTAGGTACAAAGACAAGGTCAAAGAGTTCATCAAAGAATTCAAAATCTTCACACTAGAGTAGGTGTCAAGGACCAAGAACAAGCAGGCGGATGCCCTAAGCAAGCTAGCTTCCTTGACGTTTGCTCACCTTACCAAGAAGGTCCTCGTCGAGGTGCTAAGAGAACCGTCCATTGATGACAAGGAAGTACAGGACGTTGTCACCGAAACAGAATCTACATGGATGACGCCCATTATGTCCTACCTAAAGGAAGGGAAGCTGCCAGAAAACGAGCAAGAAGCTAAGAGGTTGGTCATAAAGGCAAGACAATATGTGATCGAAGATGACAAGCTCTACAAGAAGGGATACTTGGCGCCCCTACTCAGGTGTGTGGGGCCCAATCAGAGCAACTATCTCGTCAGGGAGGTACACGAGGGTATATGTGGCATGCATGCTGGACCTCGCTCTGTGGTATCAAAGCTCATGAACTTAGGCTATTATTGGCCAACCATGCACAAGGATGCCTTCGAGACAATCCGAAGATGTGAAGCTTGTCAGCTGCAAACGCCAGTGAAGACCAACCCCAAACATGACCTTGTTCCCATCATCTCGGCATGGCCCTTCTACAAGTGGGGTATGGACATCGTGGGTCCCTTCCCACAGGCTCCCGGGAAGTTGAAATTCCTCCTTGTAGCTGTTGATTATTTCACCAAGTGGCCAGAAGTCGGGCCATTAGCTACCATCTCGGGTAAGCAGGTGATAAGTTTCGTGTGGGAACAAATAATTTGTAGATATGGGTTGCCAGGGGAGATGGTGACAGACAATGGGAAGCAGTTTGCCAACAAACCTTTCAGCAGCTGGTGCTCCGAACTAGGCATCAAGCAAGTCTTCAGCTCAGTAGCCTACACCCAGTCCAATGGACAAGTCGAGTGCATGAACAGAAGCATCGTTGAAGGTATTAAAGTGAGGCTAGGACGATGTGGCAAAAAGTGGGTCGATAAGCTCCCAAGCGTCCTATGGGCTATCAGGACCATGGAGAAGACAAGTCACCAAAGGACACCATATAGCCTCGTCTTCGGTAGCGAAGCCGTCATACCAGCTGAAATAGGGGTAAGCTTAGGAAGAAGTGCTCGTCAAGACACTCGATGCAACCAGAAGGAGGTGCTGCTCAACCTAGACCTCCTTGAAGAGTCACGGGACCAAGCCTCTATCAGGGAGGCCAGGTATAAAAAGAAACTTGAAGCCTACTACAACACAAGGGTGCGAAAAGAGGCCTTTAGGCTAGGAGACCTCGTGTTAAGATGTAATGAAGCCAGCAGGCAGCAAGACGTAGGAAAGCTAGGTCCCCGATGGGAGGGTCCTTATGTCATCAAGGAAGCCCACAAAGGAGGATCCTACAAGCTAGCTGGCCCTCATGGCAAAATGGTCCCAAGGCATTGGAGTGACAAACACTTGAAACGTTTCTATGTTTAATGGTTGTAACGTCTCTTTGTATTTCGAAAATCATGATTAATGAATGAACTATGTTTCAAACTATTCACTTGTCACTTATCTTATCAAAGGGTGAGCCCCTCCTAACAAGGCTCCATGGGATCCGGCGCTATACCTACCCATGAAACGAGGATGAGCTCCCAGGCCACAACTGCTCAACAGGTAACAAGGCTAAGTAACCTTCCTGTATACAGGATGAGTCCCTAATACAATCCACGACTCCATGGGACAAGTCCTTAGAGGGAATACCTAAACCCATGAAAGAGGGTGAGCTCCTCACACCAAGACAGCTCCCACATGTTCACGATACACGAAAACGAACATATCACTGAAAGAACCACTTAAGAAGGTTTCAACATAAACAAATAAGCTGATAGGATAAGTATTGCATCGGCTCTTTAGCTAAGTATCCTAAGTTGGGTGACTGCAGCATCCACCTTAAGGTGAAAGGTTAAAGACATTGCAAACGCTATAAACGACAAGTAAAACATTCAAGGCAACCAAACATTAAACATAATTAAAGCATCACCCCTAGAGGGGGAGCATTCCCATTAAGAACCAACGTAAAACGCCCCAAGGGCTAAGTACAATAGAGTTCAACTACAAAAGATAACTTGAAAACTAACAAAGTCTAAAGCAAGGCTGGATCATGGAGTGGCAGAATCTTCGGCTTCATTGGTGGTATCGCCCTCACCGGTGGAAGCTAAGGTTTGATTGCCAACGTCCTCATAAAGGCCATTAGTGTCAAGTCCCGCAAATGGATCATCTTCGCTGGAGAGAGGGATAGAATCAACCTCCAGAGCTTGAAGGGGGGGAGGACTCTCAAATACCTGCTCCAGACTAGGAACCTTTGAAGAATCAGCAGGTTTTGCACGCTTAGAACTTACCTCCCCACCATCAGCTCCATCCAACATGATCTTAAGGGGCCTCTTCGACACATAGGAGCTAAACACCTCATTGGCCACCTCCTTTTTAAAACCATCTGGCTCCAAGTCTTGCAGGAAGGAGAGAGGCTGCTGAGAAGCCTTGGCAATGGCAGCAATATAAGGGTAAGTGGAAAGTTCCATTGCCTTCACAGCATTCACAAACTCTTCCCCAGAGGAAGGCTTAAAGGACGGCAGCTCCTCAAGTCCCTGACCCTCCTGAGCCGCTTTGAAACCAGCCTGAATTCCTCCATGGCGACCGAAAGATATGGCCTTTGCATAGATATCCGCCAGAGGAGCATTAAACTCTTGAGAGTGCAGGAGGTTGGTAACAAAACGGGCTACACCCTTGGAGATTAGCCACTCCCTTTCCTCAGTTAAACGGTCCACCTGGACCCGGAGCTCCATGCCCACCTTCTCCACCGCAGCCTGCTCCTGTTTAACGGCCTCCCTTGCCCGAGCTAGACCTTCCCTCTCCTCGGCAACTTTAGCCTTCTCATCATTCAAACCCTTGAACATCTTGTCAAACTTCTCTTTCTCCAAACCGAGTTGGGTCCTAGACACAGCCAACTCATGAACCAAGTCTTTATCCCGGGCAACATACCTTGCCAACTCCTCTTTCGCCTTAACCAACTCAGCCTCATGCTCCTCATAAACAACCTCCATCTGTTCTCTTCGCAACAACAGTTCTCCCCATCTTGCCATACCATCAGGGAACAAAGACAGGAATTGCCCAAAGTGATAATACATTTTCTTCATCACATCTTTGTCCATCCATTCCTTGTGAAGCTCCCTTTCGGCATCAGGGATGCAATGATCAATCAGATCATGACAAACAGAAGTCTTCTTCAACAGATTAGTCGCCTTAATATCCCAGTTCGGTACAAACACTCCTTCACAACGCTCCTTCTGGACAGGAGCGTCAGCAACATCATCAACAGCAGCCTTAGAGCTCTCACCGCCTTCAGCTTGCAACGGTTTCGGACTAGCACCCTTGTTCACAACATCCTTCGGTTTCTTGAACACAACATCATCTTTCTTCGGGGAGGACAATGTAAGCTTGCCTTTCCCTGAAACAGGAGAATACCACAAGGCAGAGGCTATCCAAGAAGAATCCTCATCTTCATCTTCGAGGACCAATGGAACAGCAGAAGAGCTGCCCTGACCAGAGGAAGCAGTCTGAAGTCGCTTACTGGAGCGACGAACAGTAACAGATTTCTTCCCCGACGGTTCCACGGCGGTCACAGATGACGTAACTACGCTTGTATACTCCCCCTGAAAACGAACGTGCTCAGTCTTCACCACCACATTCTTACCCTCGGCTACATTTCGAACCTTGAACTTCACATCAGCAATGTCATCCAGAGCCAGAAAATCTAGAGTGCTCATTTCTGCAAAAAGAAAGACAGTTAGATAAAACAACAATAAGAAGGGTACCGAAAAGGAGCCAGGGAGACACATACCCTCCCCACCATGATAGATCACTGGGTCAGTCTCAGGATCATCCCAGTTAACACTCAAGCCTACAATCACCAGGAAATCCTCAGGGAAGGTGCGGAGACGAGTGGGAAAAGTACGAAGCTTCTCCAACAATTCCTGATCAAGAGTATCAGGGTCGGGTTCCTTCTCGTTTAGAGGAGCATCCGAAGATCTCCGAGGAGCCTTAAAGGGTAGGAAATCAGAGTTTAGGAAAAAGAACTTGTCATTCCAGGGAGAAACAAGCCCAATGACGCTGGAAATGAGGGCTGGTTCACACTGAGTCTTCTCAATGGTAAACCAATTCCCAGTTTTGGCCAACCTAAAAAACCGCCGGTACATAGCCAAAGAGGGCTCATAACCAAGGCAACGACACACTATTTCAAAGTGCAAGATACTAGCAACTCCGGAGGGACATAGTTGATCAAGGGAAAGTTGGTGATACTCTAAGACATTCAGAAAAAACTTAGAAAAAGGATACCTAAGGTTACCCTGGTCAAACTGACGCGTATAAACGGCCACTTTACCAAAGGGAACGGAGGTCACAGGGGTTTTCCCCTTCGGAACAGAGGGTTCAAAAGACAACGGAATTCCGATCTCGGTACAAAATCGTTCAGCATCGGACTTAGATAGACGAGTGAACTGGGAAGCAAGATCAGTTTTAGACATAATGAAAAATAAGTGTGAGAAGGAAGGAGGTTGCTTACCGGGATTTATAAGGGAAAAGGTAGGGTACGCCGACTAAGGAGGAATCGTGGGAGAGAGAGAGCGGTTTGCCAATTGAGGAATGAAATGAGGGATAAAAAGAGGGGTTATCCCCTTTATACAGAATTTAAAATTTGAATTTAATGGCATTGAGCGGTTACCAAGGAGAACCGTCGCTCAGCTGTCCCATAGGATGATGTCAGCCTAGGACCTTGTCAAATCAACAGTCATCTTGGGCAGCTGATGGGACAGGAGTCTACTCCCAAGGAAGCAATGATGGCCGCTGATATTATTTAAAAATAGGGTCATCATGGCAAATGAAAGGCCAGAAACTTGCACAAAATTTAATAAAGGAAGAAGTATGAAACCAACGCTCCCATGAGGGAGCTCGGGGTCTAACAAATTACCCGGTACCAACCTAAGCCTGAACAACGTTGCCACCGGGGAAAAAGACAATTTACAAGTCACAAGCACTTCTAACTTCTTTACAAATGCTTATGACTGGGGGGCTGATGACGTGGGTCCTAAAACGACAACGTTCAAACCCCTCGTCGAAAAGTTAAGCAAAATAAAGCTGATTAAGAGGTTGCCTGACTTAGTGGAGCTGATATAAGGCAGCTTACCTGCCATGCGGAAGCCCTGCCTAGGAAATGGTAAAAGCTGAAACCATCCCAAAAGGGTAAAGTCTCACTGTAGGGAACTAAAAGAGGGTCAAACACAGCCAGGTATAGTAAGGAAGCTACCCTGAGGGAGCTCCTGGGCAGAATTCCATTGTCTATATAAGGAGACCCTTGGGTTGTCATTCCACACACACTTCTCACTTCTTCTCTCTACTCTTATACTCTCTACTTCATTATTTCCCAACTCCAAAAGAATACATACTTATTCTCACGCCGGAGTCCAAACGCAGGAGGCTCCCTCCTGCGTTAAGGCTAACGGTGTCTGCTACCTTGTGCAGGTCCATCCAGGAGCTCGGAGACCCCTGATCCCAGAACTAAATCTGAACCTAAAACTAAACCCGAACTTAAAACCTTAATCTCAACATAATATACCACTAACCTATAATCCTAAGCATCTCCTAACCTAACACCGGTTATTTTCCTTGTTGTAGCAACAATCACGATGGTGACAATGATGATGACTCATATGCTATGTGTTATTTACGGATGATTTTTTTTCCATTTATGTGATTACTATTACATAGGTAAATATGGCATTATATTATCAAGGGATCAACGACGGATCCCAATAAACCATAAAAAATATAAGAGAGAACTACACAATTAGTCCTTATGGTTTACCATTAGTTTCACCTTTAAGTATTAAGGTTTAAAAGTTTCATGTTAAGGTGTTAAGTTTAGTTTTATTAACATAATAGGGTATTAGCACTAACAGCAATTAATATTTAACTGAGTTTGTCCTCACATTACAAATGATAAACCATAAGGACCAAAGATGAAACTTAAGTGGGCCCATCACCAACCTCTAAGGTGAAACTAATAGTAAACCATAAGGACTAATTATGTAGTTCTCTCTAATATTTAAAAACTTTAGTAGGACCCACCACCCACCTCCTTCTTCACCTTTACCCACCACCATCTTCACCTTTCACTATTACAATCAACCACCATCTCCCCCACCTTTCACCACAACCAACCCTAATTGAATGTGCCAATGAACTAGGATCGGTAGGATGCTTGTGCCCACAACTTTTCATCAACACCGACACAAACGCGAAATCGAACCTAAATTAATTAACCTCATAATGGATCTCACTTTAGTACTTGTTTATAACATAAAACTAAAATGTTCCTAATAAGTAATGATTGATCTACTGTCAACCATTTAGCATGACCAAACCCCGTGATCTGCAACAACAAGAAGCAGTTATTTAATTTAAAATTCATAAACTCATCCATTTCCTGTTTTAATAGTACATAGATCATGAATTTAATTAATTCATGCGTTTAAGTAATTATTTAAATTAAAATTAATTTATGCTTAAGTACCTGGTTGTACATGATTACAAGAGTTCAAATTTATTCTATACATGACAAATATAATAAGTAACTACTGGTTATGGAGGCCAGGTGATGGGTTGATTGTAGTGAAAGGTGGAGGAGATTGTGGTAGTGAAATGTGAAGATGGTGGTGGGTGAAGAAGGAGGTGGGTGGTGGGTCCCACTAAAGTTTTTAAATATTAGAGATAACTACATAATTAGTCCTCGTGGTTTACATTTAGTTTCATCTTTGAGGTTGGTGGTGGACCCCACTTAAGTTTCATCTTTGGTCCTTGTGGTTTACCATTAATCACGTAGGGGTAAACTCAGTTAAATATTAACTCCCGTTAGTGCTAATACTCTATTATGTTACAAAAACTAAAGTTAACACATTAACATGAAACTTTTAAACCTTAATACTTAAAGGTGAAACTAATGGTAAATCACAAGGACTAATTTTGTAGTTCTCTCAAAATATAAAGTACAAAATAAAAATAACCGACGGTAATCCCTTTGTAAGATAGCCTAAACTAGAATACAGATAGTATCACCGACAAATTACTAAGAGACCATTGTCGCGACTGAATCTAAGTTTGGTCATTTTCTCTATGAACTATTTTTCGAGGACCTACCACCGATGGCGGATATACAATATAACGAGGGGAGGCGTCCGCTACCCCTCAACTTTTCCTACATATTGTAAATTTTTACGTTTTTTGTATTTACGTTACTCCTAAAAATTATGTGACGTTACCTGTTAATTTTTTTAAAACCCAATACACCCTCAGAGTTTTTAATATAAGCCTAATATAAAAAAAGATAGAAACTTATAGGCCACAACTAATTTCATTTGTAATTTCTTAATTAAATATACAAGCTCATTGACCTTGGTTAAAGTATTGAATAGGATTGCAAACGAGCCGAGCAGCTTGCAAGCTAGTCAAAATTGGCTTAATAAAAAGCTCAAAACGAGGCGAGCCTTATAGAGCCCAATCCGCGCTTGAGCCTAAAACAAAGCTCGTTTATTTTTTGAGCACGAGCCTGGCATGCTGGCATGTGAAGCTTGTTATGCTCGTAATACTAGTTTTATTAAAATATTATATTATTTACCTCACATTTAAATTTGTTTACTAAATGAGTCGAGCAGAGTTTTTCACTTATCGAGCTCGCGGGCCTAAACGGGTATATTATTTATATAATTTTTATTATTAACTAATAAATATTAAACGAGTCGAGCTCGAGCTAGAGAAACTACCAACGAGCCGAGCCGAGCTTTTCACTTATCGAGCCCGCGAACCTAAAAAAGTCTATTATTTATATTATTTTTATTTAATATATTAACTACTAAAAGAGCCGAGCCGAGCTTTGCACTTATCGAGTTCGCGAGCATAAACGAGTCTATTATTTATATTATTCTTATTTAATATATTAAGTAATAAATAATAAGTAATAAATGAACCAAGCTCAATCATGAGAAACAGTCGAGCTCGAACTTGAGAAACTATCAACATGCCGAGCTCGAGCTTTAAAAGCAAAGCTCGAGCTCGAGCCTGTACAGTTCGAGCTCGGCTCGTTTGCATCCCTTGTTTTGAACGGGTAAAATAAAAGAAAAGAATCAAGAGTGGGGAAAAAGAAGCAACGGAGAACTAGATCACCATTAATAGTTATCACCCTAATCAGATAGACGACATAAGAAGATTGTATCTTGTTATAAAAGCTTTTCAACCATGAGGTAATCAATTTAAATGAACAAACTATCCTAATGGGCGGTGACGTGTTGATGTAAAATAGTTTGATAAATCATTGGTTAGAAACTTGGAATATAGCACTAAACAAGAAAAAAACATATTGCTTATGAAAGTACGGTAAAAAATTGAACATTATTTATTATCATGTTTTTATTTTTGTTTCGTTTACATTGCATGAAAGTATGGTAAAAAATTGAACATTATTTATTATCATGTTTTTATTTTTGTTTCGTTTACATTGCATGAAAGTACGGAAAAAAAAATTTAACGTTATCCCTAAAATTTTAGTCTAAATCCGCTACTCCCCGTTACTCCGTAGCTAGTACTAAAGATAACAATTTAGATAAGATTCTTCCTTATGGTTATGTCACTAGAACTAAATATATAGTTTCAGATAAGGTTAACGCTCAGAGTTTTCAGTCGTTTGCCGGTGAGACAATCGGGCTTGCTTCAATAATAATCTGTCTATAGCAACAAAAACATATGATTAACATTGACTGATCACCAATCTCTTACAAACCGAAAATGGTTAAAAAAAAACCAATAAAGATCAACCATTTAGTTTTATACCTATACCTACTCTTAGCTTTCTTAGTCTCTCCGAGCCTTCTTGTTGTTTACATGTGTTATATCATGTGTGTTAATTAAATAATAGCTTGTATGTTGACTGTTGAGTTAGTGCTCCCGGAAATAAAATGAGGTATGGTAATTTATGTTGGATTTTGCACCTGGTGGAAGTGGAGATCAAGTGGCATACGTTTCAATATATCCAGCTCTACATTTCTTTATTTACAAGTTGTTTGAATATAACACTGCTATGACAATACCTGATAAGTAAGTTTGTTTACTCAATTCTTGGATGGGTTGCAAGGATTATTGCAAGAGATGGTTGTTGGAATAAATATACCTAACGTTTTGTATATTTATCAGTAGCCATTATAATTATTTATATTATGATTTATCAATTGCTAAATATTCTAAGCCCATAACTGATTTGTCTTTGATGGACGGACTTATTATTAGTTGGTCCTAACTACAGTGTCCCCTGGGTATGTATAAATTGGGAGAGATTACTAGGGTTTAAATTTTTTACACACATTATTATCAACATAACACCATTAAGAATCGTCCCTCTCCCTCTCTCCTATAACCGACACTGTCTAAGGATCATTAGCCATCATAACTGCATACCCTAAAAGGAACTCGAACACACTGACAATCATGTCGACCTCGACGCTCTCAATATCAGTGGCAGGTCTCACTAATATCTCAGATACATGTTTATGTGTTTTTCATTATATACTAACAAAATTGATGCAAAATTTGATATCAGAGCAATGTTGCTCATGATCGATTTTGTTAGTTCCATTAGTTTGGGAATCAAATCATAAAACGAATTATGAAACCTGAATAATCAGATTAAAAGGCTTTCGGCTGAAAACCCTAACAGCCGAGTTATGGCCAATCGAAAAAAACCTGTTTTGATTCGTTATTTTGGTCTCATAATGTATTCAAGGTCGATGATGGACGATGTTTTTATAAAAATCTATTAACGTTCGAGGATTAGATTCCGGTTATTGTGTTTATTTTATGATGATGTTCTTAGTTTCGGTTTTAGTGTTCTTCGAATGCTTGATAAAAACCGAAATTTTGATTATGTTTTGCTTAGAATTAGGATTGATTGTTGTTAGCTAAAATTTAGGATAAAGATTTATCCACTAAAATATGGAAACAACTTAACTAATTCTAATTAAATTATAATATATATTCGGTTCCCAAAATTAGCTCAACAAGAAACTTGTTCCCAAAGGAACATGAGTTTCCGGATTTATTAAGGAGTTTCGGGATTCACAAAAGGTTTCCGGATACACAAAGGTTTTCAACCCATAAGGTGTTTCCGGATTGAGAATGCGTTTCCGGATAAGCTAACTGTTTCCGGGTCATGAAGGGTTTCCAACCAATAATGAGTTTCCGGATAAATAAGCTGTTTCCGGATTCATAATGTGTTCATGGAGTTATGAACTGTTTTCGGGTACTCAGAGGGTTTTCCGACCCATAAGGTCGTTTCCGGATAGAAAGTTTGTTTCCAGATTAAGAAGTCGTTTCCAGATACAAAGTTGTTCCGGACTAAGAAGGCCTTTCTGGATACAAGTTGTTTCCGGATCCATTAAGTGTTTCCGGATAGAAAGTTGTTTCCGGACTAAGAAGGCGTTTTCGGATACAAGCTGCTTTCGGATCCATTAAGTGTTTCCGGATAAGAAAGAAGTTTCCGAACCAATATAGTTTCCGGGAAACTTATAACATTAGCGAGCCTTAAGGTGTTTCCGAACCCCATGCAGGGGGCATGCCCCCCGAACCCCCCTAGAGAAGATTATGTGGGTTTCAATATGCACTAACAAGAGGTTTATCGTTAACTAATTGGAGTTTTGATAAAACCTAACATATCAGTTTTATCAAAACATTACTTAGACCTTGCTTAACTTGCAATAACATTTTGAGGTGTCTCTTCTGCCCAAAGGTGATGTGTCACATTAGTTCGTTATAAAGATCTCGTTAAGCATTGTAGCTCGTTCACATAAGTTCCATAAGGTTTCACTTCTTCCCAAAGGTGATGTGTAACAGATTATGTTGGTGAACTAAGCGTATTGCATTAGGACTTTGAATGTCTCACTTCTACCCAAAGGTGATGGGTTACATTCACTGTTGGCAATTTAATACCTAAATAAATAGCGTATAGCCAAAGCTAGAGCATGTTATTTATGTAGCTTATGATTTGGTGTTATGATTAGTTATCACAGCTTCATTAGTATAATGGTCTTTGTCTTGCCTGCCTTAGATAATTAGTTGCCTCACTATAAATTCTTCTCTAATTTTGTATCTTACTATTCTCATCTTTTCCACTATCTTAGCTCCCAACTGGAGCATCACTACCTTATCTGGTGATAACTATCCTGCCTAGAAAGATTCGCTTATGTTGACTTAGGCGTTACTGGATTTCGATTACGCACCGAGAGAGGATGCTCTTCCCAAACTCACTGACAAAAGAACCACTACTGATAAAATGGTGCATGAGAAATGGGAGAGACGCAACCGTATGTTTCTCATGTTCATTACGAACTCCATTAGAATGCCTGTTAGAGGATCTATTCCTGATTCTAAGATTACTAAAGAAAATCTGGCTTTTGTGGAGGATCGGTTCAAAGGAACCTCAAAGGCGCATGCTTCCACTCTAATTCTGAAACTTGTGACAACTAAGTATGACAGGAGAAGCGGTATTCGTGAGCACATTATGTCCATGAATGATATGGCCCATAAGCTCAAAGGTTTAGAAATGGATATTAGTGACGGTTTCCTTGTGCATTTCATCATGACTTCTTTACCCTCTGCTTATGATGCTCTCAAGATCAACTACAACACATGGAAAGAAAAGTGGACAATTGTGACACCAGTCAACGAACCAGGTCAACATCCGTACGTATTTTATTTAATATTATCATTTCATGTGCATAATTAGACATTTTGCACACACTATACCCCCACCAGTCTGGTGAAGCACAAGTTATTGAGAAAACTCGATAAATCACTCGTTTATGCATACAACACCCGAACTATACAAAACAATTGGCGTTGAACAGTCAAGCCAATCAAATGCTCAACAGAGAGCAACTGAATACCCGTTTACCACACAATACAAAACAATAGAACACGCGACAATACCCGAGTGGGAAACTATACAATCCACTCAAACTCGAACAATCACAATGCATTTTATGAGGTTACCACACTCTAACACATGGTAATCCCTCACTAACACATGTATACGGATCATAAATATTATCATATGTTAACATATAATAACATGTGTTCACAACTAATAGATATTAATACATGTTAATATCGTCATCAAGTCTTTAAACACACCATGTATCCGCACAAACTCGTACAATACTCGATCATTCACAACTATGCACATTCATATGTATCACGACTTAGAGTAACTATCACTAGCTGAGTACACATCATGAGTAAACGTACACACATACACATGATCACACTTACACACTTACACGCCTTTTTCACTTCTCTTACAACCCATGAAATTTTCTTCTTGCTTTCTTTCGGCCGCAACCTCAAACCAAGAAGCCTCGTATGTCATTATCAATGGAATGTCCAAATGATACCCTTAAATGGCATGAAGTGATATTTTACAACCACCTTCTTATGCGATGATCACAACCTTAAATGGAAGATCCTTTGCTTGTCCTCTTATTTCGGCCAAAACATCCTCACAAACACACACATTTCTTGCTAAGACAACTAAGGAAAACCATGAACTATCAACATCAAACACATGATGACAAACACAAGGCCTTGGACAAGTCACTATCATTCCAAATACACTTATAGGAATCAGCCGATTAGCTCTCAAGGGAGTACATGACATCAACATCTAACTTACTACATGATGTAATCAAATTGGCAAGAATGAGGTAATACCTTTCACACATTTGGATATAAAGACAAGACTAACTCAATCCCTAGACAATTCAACCTCTACCTTTCCTAGATAAACCTTTCTAACTTATTGTTCTTACAGATGATGATCATTCCCTCTAGACTATACATCGGCCGAAAGGGACAATCCAAGACAAACATTTTCATGTCAGCATCACAATTAACCTATCCCTATCTCAAACATATCGTGGCAGCCATACACACCCAAACCCCACATGATTTTGAACATTAACCTTGTCTTATTACCCCGTGTATTGCACTAGGAGACAAAGGAAGCTTCTTACATCTAATTAGGCCTTAAACAAGAACATCTCATTTCCCTAGGTCTAATCTTTGCCAAAAATACTATGATATGGTGCAAGCTATTATCGGCCAACTCACATCTTGATGGCCACTTATCATTTGATCTTGAACTTACACAAAACAAGATGGATATGCTTATGAATGAAGGTTAGAAATCAAGGGATCAACTTACCATGTTTTACCCTATATAAAGAGAGCCAAAGATCATCTACAATTGCCACACAAACCTCCTACACCTCATAAACCTTCGGCCCCCTTCCAACCTCCAAACCGAAGCATAATTAACCAAACAAGGGCCGCTCGAAGCATCCAAGCCAAAGGAAAAGGATCATGAGGTCTCTAGGACTCACACTATCACAAACCATTCTTAGGTGAGTCGTTGCATTCACAAAACTTTTATAAGTCGTCCCTATTGTGTTCACCGACTCTTCGACCCATGATTACACCTAATCGACCATTCACATGTATAAGTTTTGCACACATTGTCAAGATACCTCACTTATTTGATAAAAAATCGGCCCTTATATCACAATGATAGATAGAGTAATGTTTTTTAATCAAAACCCGACCTAAATGATCAACTAAGAACCGGTTTTCATAATCAAAACTTACTTGGTTTATGTTCAAAGTTAAGGTTTATAATGGAGGTATGTATAATCGGTTTTCATCACAAACCCACTAAAAACACATTGCATAGCTTCGATGGTACCTTAATAAGCTTATATTGACCTGTTTTGATTCATTAAATCATCGAATTCGAGACCTACGTTATGCATTATTTTCGGATATAATATCTTAGCATGTGTTAAATGGGATGAAACATATGTTAATACTATTTGGACATTAAAAGGGCATAAACTTGTGTTAAAATGCACATTTTTCCAAAAACAAACCACACATGACGAATTGGTGCCAATTTACAAACCATAACGACATGTGGGGTCCACTTTGTTTACAATAAAAATCATCTTCCAACAAAACACATGGGATCTCCATAGCCATACCCTTTACAAGTACACATAAATCAAGTATAAATCATCACGTACACAAAAATATGGCCCACGTATACTAAAACCAGGGCCCACAAATGTCGGGTGAACAACTTGTATGATAAACAACAAACATACAACTTACTATACTCTTGAGAATCATAGGGAAACCATTGTCAGGACGCTAGTTACCACACACCTCGGCTTAACCAGACCACACGTACTATCATCAGGTGAGTTTCACAGCCCCATTTTACTATTTCCACATTTTTGAGGGATAAGCATGCTACAATTCTAGTACATTTTGTGTGTTATTCTATCGTGACTACCATGTGGAACATGAGACATTTGGTTCATGAGCTCGAAAGTCCTCATACTTACATTATACTATAACCATTAGCTATCGAAAGCCATGGAACACTTTAATAGATCTATTGGGTTGACACCCCCACTCTTGGTTAGTCGCTCTAACCGTTTACATACAAAAGAGTGTTAGTATTCTACTATACATACGTTGTCTTTATTGTACAATGCGCGAGGCACAACAAGTCAAGAGGTTTGGTTATGGGACTCATGGTTTGCACAATATTCATTCGCTTAGCTAGCCTATGATTGGTCATACACGGGTTACACGAGCACTTTACATAGTACATTAAGACCTGTGAACTCACCGACATATCACATTCCCGTTTTTCCACCTTAGCGGGGTGTGACAGATTGGTATCAGAGCATAAGGTTATAGCGAACTAAGATTCTTTTTTAGTCAACTATAACCCAAAGCATTTTCGAAACGTTTTCACAAAGTACCACATTATCTCGCCTTGCACCTCTCAAGTCTCAAGCTACTCCACGATGACGCACGGGTATAGTAGTTCATTTATTTGCATATACGTTCATTCATATATGTATATGCATGTGTTTAACAAGACCATGGCCATATCAGTTGACCTCACCATCTCATGTGACTCCAAGCCCGACTATCTTGTTAACGTGACCCCAGAGGAGGACGTTCAGCTTACCCATCCTGCCCTAGTACCCTACGAAACCCCTGATTTTCCCCATCATGGAGGAGATTGGATCTCCAACTCCGACATGGATGTGGACCCCACACCCGTAGTGAGACGTGTCTCCGACAACGAAACTGAGGATGACGTCCCTGATTCCCTTGCTGATCTGGATGTGCCTTCTACAATGACACCTCCCATCCCCCACTGTGCCTCGAGCCTAGTCCCTTCTTTTCCCATTGACTTCTCGAGTCATACTCTCCAGAATTATACGCCCCGGAAGAGGGTGCGACAGACGATTGTCCTCGCCATTCCCGCCCGTGCCCTGGCCTCTTCGTTGCCCGCCGACCCTGTCTATACCGGCGAGCCTGACCTGCCTGTTGATCCTATACCAGAGCCACATGTTGTGGAGAACTCGTGCCGATGCCCGAGCCATCCCAGAGGTTGAGGAGGCGTTCCCAAGCCCGTAAGCGGCCTTTCCTCCCCAGTCTCACAAGAGACTTGGCCCATCGGGACGAGGAGGACGATCATGAGGCGATGACACTGGGAGGATCTTCTGGGAGACCGTTGTACACCGAGCGCGGTGTCCTTCTGTCCCATGACACGCAGCTGGTAGCTATGGGTGTCACATTTGAGAGTTGGAGGATCGAGCGTCAGAGGCCGAGCAGGGGAGGCTAGCGGCAGCCATGGGGAGAGTGGAGGCAGAGAGACGATTGGAGGCCTTGGAGAGGAGGATGGCAGAGATGGACCAGCGCATGAGGGATGCGGTTGTTGCTCTTTCCGCTGCTTTTCCACCATCATCTTTGTAGGTTGTTTGTGGTTGTACTTTGTGTTATGATATGTTGTTTTTAGTCTAAACTATTGCGGTTAGGCCGCTTATCTTTTGTACTTTGACATTTATGCACTTTGATCTATGTATGGATTATATGAGTATGCTATTTATCTATGTTCTGTGTTGATTATTCTTCTATCTTGTGGTTGTGATTGACTTTCTATGCGTGGTTATATTTGATTGTTACATTTGTATGAGCGACAATATTTGTGAAATATGTGTCTTAAACTTTTGATATGTGTCACGTTAGAAGGGAATCATGCAAACTCGACAATCTGCACGAACCAACGATGGGGAACCACTACCAGCCACTTCCGCTGAGCTAGCTGAGGTGATTGCTGAGGCAATTGCTCGACATGACACAGCTCGAGCCGATTCTAGTGGAGGCTCTGGAGGTACGGGTCATCGAAGAGGTAGAGAAACGGATAACGGTAGGAATTTTGGGTCTAAATTCTCTATTACTACTCCATCTCGATATTTTGTGTTAATGATACTTACTATTGTGTACACAGAAGTTGAAAACCCTACTCGGGGATGTTCATACAAAACTTTCATGGCTTTCAAACCATGGAACTTTCGTGGTACCGAGGGTGCCGTTGGGATTGTTCGTTGGATCGAAAAGACTAAGTCAATTCTTGACATCAGCGGTTGTTCCGAGGACCAAAAAGTGAAGTACTCTACTTGCACTTTCCAAGACGAAGCTCTCACATGGTGGAATCTGCAAGTGCAAACCTTGGGTAGAGACGCGGCTTACAATCTTACTTGGGCCGATCTCAAGGCTCTACTCATGGAGAAATATTGTCCAAGGAGCGAACTGCAAAAGCTTGAAGCAGAATTGTGGAATCTCTCTATGGTGGATGCTAATGTGACTGCTCACAATACCCGTTTCTATGAACTCTCTCGAATTGTGCCTCATATGGTCACTCCCGAATTCAAGAGGGTTGAGTGGTATATTTGGGGCTTATCTCCTAAAATTCGAAGCATAGTCACTGCGTCTGTACCTACCACCATCCAGAATGTTGTTACTTTAGATCACAGTCTTACCGATGATGCTATCCGTATGGGTTCGTTGAACTAGAAGGTTGTAGTTGCTGGTGAGAGTTCTGGAGACAAGCGTAAGCGATCTGGCTCCAAGAATGGTAAGAACTCCTCCCACAAGCGCCAGGACACCGTGAAGGTTTTGATGCCACCGCTGAGGAGCCCAAACGCAAGTGTAACGGGCCCTATCCCTACTGAAGTAAATACCACTATCATCATGTTGGCACGTGTGAGAGTATCCTGTGTAAGAACTGTAACCGTCGAGGTCACCAAACCGCTAACTGCAAGGCTAAAACCACCAACATTCCCCCAGCCAAAAATGAGTGTTTTGAATGTGGTGGGACTAGTCATTTCTGCAAGGATTGTCCGAAAGCTAAGGATCAAGCTCGTGATCGAGCATTCGTGCTAGGAGCCAATGAAGCACGTGAAGATCCTAATGTGGTTACCGGTACGTTTCTCCTTAACAACCATTATGCATCAGTTCTTTTTTATTCAGGCGCTGATTTTAGTTTTGTGTCGACCAACTTTAAGAATTCCCTTGGATTAGAATCCAGTAAGTTGGACACACATTATACTATAGAATTGGACAATGGTAAGTTAATTTCATCTGAGGAAGTTGTTAGGGATTGTGTTTTGGATCTTGGTGACCATGTTATCCGTATTGATCTACTGCCTATTCGGTTGGGTAGTTTCGATGTTGTCATTGGCATGGATTGGTTATCCAAGCATCGTGCAGAGATCATCTATCACGATAAATTGGTTCGTATCCCCTTATCAGATGGTGAAAACCTCTCGATTCGAGGAGACCATGGTGGATCTACTCTTCGAGTCATATCTTGCATCAAGGAGCAGAAATGTTTAAGGAAGGGTTGTGTCGCGTTTCTAGCACATGTCGTTGAACAGAAAGCTAAAGATCAGAAACTCGAGGATATACCGGTAGTGCAAGACTATCCAGGAGTCTTTCGAGAAGATTTGTCGGGGCTGCCATCGCCATGACAAGACGAGTTTCGCATTGACCTAGTCCCAGGAGGTGTCCCAGTAGCTCGCACTCTGTATCGTTTGGCACCATCCGAGATGCAAGAATTGTCTAACCAGCTTCAGGAGTTGTTAGACAAAGGATTCATTCGCCCGAGATTTCTCCGTGGCGAGCGCCTGTTTTGTTCGTGAAGAAGAAGGACGGGAGTTTCACATGTGCATCGATTATCGAGAGTTGAACAAGTTGGCCATCAAGAACAAGTACCCACTGCTGAGGATCGACGATCTGTTTTACCAGCTGCAGGTTCCAGTTATTATTCAAAGATCGACCTGCGTTCGGGTTATCACCAGTTGCGGATCCAAGAAGACGACATCCCGAAGACTACTTTCCGAACTTGTTATGGGCATTATGAATTCTTGGTCATGCCATTCGGTTTGACAAATGCTCCTGCTATTTTTATGGATCTTATGAATCGTGTCTGCAAGCCCTACTTGGACAAATTCGTGATTGTATTTATTGATGACATCTTGATCTACTCGCAAACTCAAGATGAGCACGAGCACCATCTTCGATTAATTTTGGAGTTGCTCAAAAGCGAGAAATTGTTTTCCAAATTCTCTAAATGCGATTTTTGGATTCGAGAAGTTCATTTTCTTGGCCATGTTGTGAACGAGAAGGGCATACAAGTTGACCCCTCAAATATTGAAGCCATCAGGGATTGGGATGTACCCAAAACACCAACTGAAGTGCGGAAATTTTTGGGTCTAGCTGGTTATTACCGACGATTCATCAAAAATTTCTCTAAATTGCCCAACCACTTACCGTCTTGACACAGAAAGACAAGAAGTTTGATTTGGGAACCAAGAAAGAGGAAGCGCATCTGGTCTTGAAGAACCGTTTGTGCAGTACTCCGATTCTCTCTCTTCCTGAAGGTACCGATGATTTCGTGAGATTAAGTACCATCCGGGAAAGGCCAACGTTGTAACTAACAACTTGAGCCGAAAGAAACGAGTCAACACCCTGCGTGTGCGTGTGCTAGGCTTGACCATCCATACGAACCTCACTACCCGTATTCGTGAAGCCCATCAGGAAGCTCTGAAAGGTGAGAACCTAAAGAATGAGTCATTGTTCAAGATGGTTAATCTTTTGGAACCAAGGTCTGACGGCACAGTTTCTTTTGCCAATCAGATCTGGGTGTCACGTTTTGGTGGGTTACGCGATTTAATTCTTGAGGTTGCCCACAAGTCTAAGTACTCGGTTCATCCCAGAGCCAACAAAATGTACAAAGACGTGAAGGAATTCTACTGGTGGCCCAACCTTAAGGGTGAAATTGCTGCATACATCAGCCGATGTCTTACCTGTTCAAAGGTCAAAGCTGAGTATCAGAAGCCGTCCGGTCTGCTTCAGCAACCCGAGATTCCCGTTTGGAAATGGGAGCAAATCTCTATGGATTTCATCACCAAGCTACCTAAGACGTCCAGTGGTAATAACACGATTTGGGTAATTGTTGACTGAATAACCAAGTCAGCGCATTTCTTGCCGATCAAGAAAACCGACAAGCTAGAGAAACTCACCAAGTTGTACATCAAAGAAATTGTAACTAGGCATGGTGTGCCTGTTTCAATCATTTCTGACCAAGACAGTCGATTCACTTCCCGGTTTTGGCAAACACTCATTGATGCACTAGGCTCCCGCTTAGATATGAGCACAGCCTATCAGCCACAAACCGAAGGCCAAAGCGAACGGACTATCCAAACCTTGGAGGACATGCTCCGTGCGTGCATAATCAATTTCGTTGGAAACTAGGATTCTCATTTACCTTTGGTTCAGTTCTCTTACAATAACAGTTACCACACCAGTATCAAGGCTGCCCCATTTGAAGCCTTATACGGACGTAAGTGCATATCTCCTTTGTATTGGGCGGAAGTTGGAGACAAATATTTGACTGGCCCCGAGCTAATTCAAGAAACAACCGATAAGATCTTTCAGATCCGTGATCGCTTGAGAGTCGCTCGAGATCGTCGAAAGAGCTATGCTGATCGCCGTCGCAAACCACTCGAATTTTAGGTTGGCGATAAGGTACTCTTGAAAGTCTCACCCTGGAAGGGTGTACTACGGTTTGGCAAACGTGGGAAGCTTAACCCCCGATACATAGGTCCTTTTGAAATACTTGCTAGGATTGGTCCAGTGGCATACAAGCTCAAGTTACCGGAAGAGCTCAGTGGTGTTCATGACACATTCCACGTATCCAATCTGAAGAAGTGTGTATCCAATGAATCTTTGATCATTCCTCCCGAAGAAATTCACATGGATGATCAACTCCACTTTATTAAAGAGCTAATCGAGATGACAGATTGGAAAGTCTAATGGAGAGGGAGCCGCGCAAAACTTGTCAAAGTCAGATGGAATGCAAAGCGTGGTCCAAAATTTACATGGGAACGCGAAGACCAAATGAGACGAAAGTATCCTGCGCTCTTTCCAAAGACTACCGAGACCAGTAAGAAAACTCGATTTCGCGGACGAAATTCCAAAAACAAGGGGAGAATGTGACACTAGTTAATGATCCAGGTCAACATACGTACGCATTTTATTTAATATTGTCATTTCATGTGCATAATTAGACATTTTTGCACACAATATACCCCCTAGTCTGGTGAAGCATAAGTTATTGAGAAAACTCGATAAATCACTCGTTTATGCATACAACACTCGAACTATACAAAACAATTGGCGTTGAACAATCAAGCCAATCAAATGCTCAATAGAGAGCAACCGGATACCCGTTTACCACACAATACAAAACAACAGAACACGTGACAATACCCGAGTGGGAAACTATACAATCCACTCAAACTCGAACAATCACAATGCATTTTATGAGGTTACCACACTCTAACACATGGTAATCCCTCACTAACACATGTATACGGATCATAAATACTATCATATGTTAAGATATAATAACATGTATTCACAACTAATAGATATCAATACATGTTAATATCGTCATCAAGTCTTTAAACACACCATGTATCTGCACAAACTCGTACAATACTCAATCATTCACAACTATACACATTTATATGTATCATGACTTAGAGTAATTATCACTAGCCGAGTATCACATCATGAGTAAACATACACACACACACACACGATCACACTTATACACACTTACATGCCTTGTCACCTCTCTTTTAACCCATGAAATTTTCTTCTTGATTTCTTTCGGCCGCAACCTCAAACCAAGAGACTAATATGTCATTATCAATGGAATGTCCAAATGATACACTTAAATTGCATGAAGTGATAGTGTACAGCCACCTTCTTATGTGATGATCACAACCTTAAATGGAAGATCCTTTGCTTTTCCTCTTATTTCGGTTGAAACATCCTCACAAACACACACATTTCTTGCTAAGAAAACTAAGGAAAACCATGAACTATCAACATCAAACACATGATGACAAACACAAGGCCTTGGACAAGTCACTATCATTCCAAATACACTTATGGGAATCGGCCGATTAGCTCTCTAGGGAGTACATGACATCAACATCTAACTTACTACATGATGTAATCAAATTGGCAAGAATGAGGTAATACCTTTCACACATTTGGATATAAAAACAAGACTAACTCAATCCATAGACAATTCAACCTCCACCTTTCCTTGATAAACCTTTCTAACTCATCGTTCTTACAAAATGATGATCATTCCCTCTAGACTATACATCGGCCGAAAGGGACAATCCAAGACAAACATTCTCATGTCAACATCACAATTAACCTATCCCTATCTCAAACATATCGTGGCAGCCATACACACCCAAAGCCCACATGATTTTGACCATTAACCTTGTCTTATTACCCCATGCATGGCACTAGGAGACAAAGGAAGCTTCTTACATCTAATTAGGCCTTAAACAAGCACACCTCATTTCCCTAGGTCTAATATTTGCCAAAAACACTATAATATGGTGCAAGCTATTATCGGCAACTCACATCTTGATGGCAACTTATCATTTGATCTTGAACTTACACAAAACAAGAAGGATATGCTTATCAATGAAGGTTAGAAATCAAGGGATCAACTTACCATGTTTTACCCTATATAAAGAAAGCCAAATATCATCTTCAATTGCCACACAAACCTCCTACACCTCACAAACCTTCGGCCCCCATCCTAACCTCCAAACCAAAGCATAATCAACCAAACAAGGGCCGCTCGAAGCATAATGGTGTCGTCACATCCTCAACCGGTCTCTTCGAAGATGTTTTAAGAGATTGAATCTCTCTTATTAAAATCTGGTTTGTGTTCTGTTGCCTCTTCATTTGATCCTTCATTTGTGTAAACATGGAGAGAATGTCATCGTTTGATATCAGAACAGGAGGAGTGAGTCCAGATGTCCCCAATGTTGGTCTAGGTGGAATTTGAGAAGTAGAACTTTTTGAGAATGCAGGTAAGGGTGGTAGTGTTGCATTTCTGGTAGAGGTTGAAGATGGCATGGATGAGGAAACAGATTTCTCGGAAGAAGACATAGTTGCCAAGATTTGTAAAATGAGTTAATCGAGAAAAAGTTTTAACAAAGTTTTTTGTTAAAATAGCACCACTTGCCCCACGGTGGGCGCCAAAATGTTTTGGTCAAAAATTACTTACTAAAAATAATCTTGTTTTCCAAATCAGAAAATGTGAGGTAGAGTGCTATAAGTGTCTAATATGTTTGTAGTTTGGTTTTATTTTGAAAATGGAGTGTTAAGATGTTAAAGAAGTAAATATATGACAACTATGCTCAGGATGGCAAAGGTAAATTTAAGGATGGACAGTTATATCCTGAGGATGTAACTGTAAAGCAGAATTGAGAAACAAGTAAAATAGGTAGGAATACACAAAGAACAACACTCAATATATGAGGAAAGCCCTTGATCAGTTGTTGATCGCCGGCACAAAACCTCGGGAGGAGTCTAAGCCCCTGCCTTGTTTGTTAATATTAAAAAATGGTAAAAAGGTTACAACTTTGGATGAATGATGGACGAGTGTTCTAAGATTACAATGATTGTGCTATGTGTGTGAGAGTATCAAGTGTTCTATAATGAGCAATAGAGTGTAAGTGTTGATCACGATAGTCTAATGTGTCCTATACTCGTCAATCATTCCCCTTTTTATAGTTACATGAAAGTAAATAGAAAATCCCGTGTAATCCGCTATTCTTCAATGGTCTTCAAGACTCTTTCAGGTGAACGTTGGGCTGTTTCAACTGTTTATGGATGTTGAATAATAGTTTCCTTATTCTTCGCCTATATTTAATGCACGTCGGTTACAAGTTTGACTTCTTCTTCAAGCTTGGACTTTGGCTGGTAAGTATAACTCAATCATCCTCGACTTCTTCGACTAAATATAACAATATAGACGTTGGAGAAGAGTTACAAGTCCATATTATTGCTTAATTGTACCTGCAATGATGTTATAGAAAGATAATCTGTTAGTCCATCCTCAGGATGTACACACGATAAAATACAGTTACATCCTGAACCCTGTTTAGTCCTTTAGCATCCTAAGGATGTCACATAAAGAATAATAGGTAAATCATCCTGAGGATTTTCACCACCAACAATCATAGTTTCTCAGACAATGTTTCATTATTTCAATAATATATGACATCATCCATCTTTTGATGGTATCTATTTTAACTAAATTATGTGTGTTTCTCGAACCTTGTGCTTGAAAACCTTTCGAATCACATTCCTGTGTTTCCGCCTTGGCGGGGTGTGACAACAATGCAGGAGTTGATCGCTATGTGCATGCAAGAGGAGGAGCGGATGCAGCTGGAGAAGCCTGAAGTTGCTTACCTTGCGACCGCTAATCCAAAGAAGAGGAAGAGACAAGCTAACAAGAATCATAATGTTAAACCCAGAGGAATGATGCAAGTGCCTTATCTAGCCATAAGAACTCCAAAGGTAAGTTCCTCTGCAAGTTCTGTAAGAAAGAAGGACATAAGCAAAAGGACTGTCGTAACTTTAAGGAGTGGCAAACTAAGAAAGGTAATCATCTACTTATGATACTTGAGTCCTCTAACTTAAATGTTCCATCTAATATTTGGTGGTTTGACTTTGGTTCTATGGTCCATGTGACCAATTCTCTTCAGGTTCCGTACGATCCAGAAGCTGGCAAGAAACCAAAGAACACTTAATGTTGGGAATGGAAAGTCACTTATTGTCGAAGCCGTGGGAACATTAGAATTAAAATTCAAAACTGGTTTATGTATTGTTCTTTATGATACCTTATATATTCCTAAGATTACTCGGAATCTTGTATCTAGACCTAAGTTAGACATGGATGGTTTTTCCGTTTCTCACGGTCATGGTAAACTTACGATTACTTACGATTCCCAAGTGTATGGTCATGGTTTTCTGGATGGTGGTCTCAATAAGTTAGAACTAGATGATGATTTTTCCATGTCTTTGTTATCATATAACTTTAATGAATTACTAACAAAGAAGAAACGCAAGAGAGACTTAGAAACTTCATCCATGTTGTGGCATCAACGTTTAGGCCACATTTCACGAGAAAGGTTAACCAGACTCGTGAAGGATGGGGTATTACCCTCTCTTGATTTCAATGATTTTGGAACATGTGTCAAATGCCTTAAGGGCAAAATGACATCAGCAAATAAGAAAGGTGCCACTAGGAGCTCTAATTTATTAGAACTCATTCATAGTGACATTAGTGGCCCTTATAACGTTGTTGGAATAACTGGACATACTTCATTTATCACTTTCATTGATGATTATTCTTGTTATATGCACTTGTATCTTATTAAGGAAAAGTCTGAATCACTGACAACTTTTAGAGATTATAAGGCTAAAGTTGGAAAACAATTAGATCGTAAGATAAAATTTGTTAGATCAGACAGATGAGGTGAATATTATGGCAGACATACTGATGTGGGTCAAGCCCCTGACCCACTTTATGAGTTTTGTAAGAGCCAGAGGATTGTGAACCAATACACCATGCCTAGTACTCCTCAGCAGAATGGTGTAGCTGAGAGAAGAAATAGAACCCTTATGGACATGGTGCGCAGTATGTTAGCAAACTCAGGTTTACCTTTGTTCCTCTGGACTGAGGCCTTAAAAGCAGCTGTTCATATACTCAACAGAGTTCCTACGAAGTCTGCCCCCAAAACTCCTTACGAACATTGGACAGGTAGGAAACCGAGTGTTAGATATATGAAAGTATGGGGCTGTCTTGCCGAAGCTAAGTTATATAACCCTTTCTTACGTAAACTTGACATGAAGACCGTTAGTTGTTTCTTTATTGTGTATCCCGAGAACTCTAAGGGTTATAATTTCTATTGTCCATCCCATGTTACTCGTATTGTGGAAACCAAGCGTGCAGCATTTCTAGAGGATTTCAAGGTCAGTAGGAGTAATGTAAATCCTTACGAAGAATTGCAAGAAATACAAGATGCGGGGGAGACAGATTTGTCGCTTTCTACAACTCTGATGATTCCTCTTGTACCTAATGCCAATTCTAACCCCTAACGTAACTGCACCAACCACTTCCCAGCCAGATCTTCACGAACTAGCTAATGAAGACCCATCAGACACTCATCATAATGACAATATTGAACCTGAAAACCCGTTTCTAAGGTCATCAAGGTCTAGAAGGTCTACTAATTTTGATGATTACGTTACCTTCCTAACTGAAGCATATATGGATACTGGAAAGCTTACCGATCCTAACTCTTATAACGAAGCCATTAGCAGTAATCAGTCTTTTGAATGGACTAAAGCCATGACTGACGAGCTTGAATCCATGAAGAAAAATGACGTTTGGGATTTGGTTGAATAACGTAGCAGTGCAAAAGCCGTAGGATGTAAATAGGTGTTCAAAACAAAACTAGATCCGAATGGGAACGTTGAACGCTATAAAGCAAGATTTGTTGCAAAAGGCTACACTCAGAAAGAAGGAATTGATTATCAGGAGACGTTTTCACCTGTCTCTCGAAAAGATTCCTTAAGGATCATTATGGCTCTCATTGCTCATTTTGATTTAGAGTTACATCAGGTGGACGTTAAGACTGCTTTCCTTAATGGCGACTTGGACGAAGAAGTGTTCATGAAGCAACCTGAAGGCTTTAAACCTGAAGGTCAAGAACATCTAGTCTGCAAGTTGAAGAAATCCATATACGGTTTAAAACAAGCCTCAAGTCAATGGTACTTAAAGTTTGATGAAGTCGTAAAGAATAATGGTTTCATGAAGAATCAAGTCGATCAATGCACCTACCTTAAGATGAGTGGGAGTAATTTTACTATTCTTGTCCTTTACGTTGATGATATCTTACTGGCAAGCAATAGTTTAGATATGTTGCATGAGTCGAAGCGATTACTTTCGTCTAATTTCGATATGAAGGATCTCGGAGAAACCTCTTATGTCATTAGCATCGAAATACACCGAGACAAACACAATGGGATTTTAGGTTTGTCCTAAAGGGCCTACATTGATCGTGTTCTCACACGTTATAACATGCAACATTGTAAGCCTACTCCTGCTCCGGAAGCTAAGGGAGATGTCTTCGGTTTGTTCCAATGTCCGAAAACAGAAGTGGAGAAAGAACAGATGAGAATGATACCTTATGCCTCAATAGTCGGTAATCTTGCTTATGCTCAAGTCTGTACGCGTCCAGGTATCGCTTATGTCACTGGAATGCTAGCCGTTACTTGAATAATCCTAGCCATGATCACTGGAAAGCAGCTAAGAAGGTGTTAAGATATCTGCAAGGGACTAAAGACTATAAACTGACTTACAGAAGAAGTGATAATTTAGAAGTGGTAGGATACTCTGACTCTGACTTTGCTAAATGCAAAGACGATAACAAATCCACTTCGTAGTATATCTTTGTGTTAGCAGGCGGACCCATTTCATGGAAGATTCATAAACAAAGACTTACGGCAACATCCACAATGATGGCAGAATATATAGCTGTGTATAACACTACCTGTCATGGAATGTTGATTAGGAATCTCATTACTGGACTCAAAATTGTCAATTTCGTCTCCAGAGCATTGAAGCTTTACTGTGATAACTCAGCCGCCGTTAGTTTCTCGAACAGTAACAGTTCGACAGGTGCTAGTCATTTCTTAGATACGAAGAATTTGTTCGTACGTGAACGAGTAGAGGAAAACAATCTTTGTATCGAACATATAAGTACTAATGATATGCTTGCGGATCCGATGACTAAAGGTCTCCCACCTAAGGTATTTGAAGATCACATTTCGAATATAGGACTTACTAATCACCTTACTAGAAGCATATGTACTTGTTTGACCACTTCTGTTTACTTATGACTTATGAGTTATGAATACTGACTTATGTTTAATGAAATTTCCTCGTTATGATTTGTTTGTCTATTAGTATGTTAAGCTATCAAAATGATATAAAGACAACAATACAACAAATCAACAACTAAGGGCATAACGATAATTGATCCTAATGTTAAGTTTTAGATTTGGATTGTAGTATGATTGATGGGGGTCCTAAGTCGAATAAAGACTTAACGGCTGTATTTCTCTACTACAGTTTGGGTTTAGAACTAAAATGAGTATTAATCTTCGGAGACTTATGGAATACTCATAATAAATGATTACACGGCTAAGTGGGAGAATGTTGGAATAAATATATGTAACGTCTTGTGTATTTATCGGTAGCAATTATAATCATTTATATTATGATTTATCAATTGCAAAATACTCTAAGTCCATAACTGATCTGTCTATGATGGACGGACTTATCATTAGTTGGGCCTAACCAGAGTGTCCCCTAGGTATGTACAAATTGGGAGAAATTACTAGGGATTAAGTTTTTTACACACGTTATTATCAACATAACACCATTAAGAATCATCGCTCTCCCTTTCTCCCATAACCGACCCTGTCTAAGGATCATTAGTCATCATAACTGCATACCCTAAAGGGAACTCGAATACACTGACAATCATGTCGACCTCGACGCTCTCAGCATCAGTGGCAGGTCTCACTAATATCTCAGGTACATGTTTATGTGTTTTCCATTACATACTAACAAAATTGATGCAACAATGGTTCCATCTGCCCATGGGTCTCCCACACATGTCGGACATAGTATGTTCTTCGAAATCTAGGTTATGAAGAGAAACTAACTAGCTCTTTGAAATCAAAGTTCTGAAAGAGACGTATAACTTAGTTATTTCAAATTAAGATTTCTTTTATTGTTTGTAATACTGAAAACGTAATGTAACAAATATATTTTTATTTTACCCATAAAATGTTGAAATGAAACATAGGCCAGATTATTGGACTGATCACCCAACATTTGTTATTAAACCTAAGTGACTTGTTATACCTATTACGACTTATTATAGTGTAAAACAACAAATTAACACATAACAAGGCACATAATGGTTGAGTAATGGACTTGTCTTCTAACATATGCTACTAACAACCAAAAGTACTTGTTATAACCGAACATAACTAAGGCATAGGGTAAAACAACACATTTTTTAAATATGGCAAAACAATTAAGGCGCAAGTAAGTAGACTTACCGTTAACATGTGTAATTAACACAAAATAACTTTTGATAATCTAAGTTGAGTTCTTATAGGCTAATATAACACATTAACACACTACAAGCACGCTATTAAGGTGGTAACATGGTAATTTTGTCATTTTTTTAAGATGGGAGACCAAAGGTCTCATGCTTTAAAACTTAGATGTCATGTAAAACTTTCCCATAATACCTCTGTTATTGCATTACCCATTTGTACCATGTTATAAGTGTATCAATTAGTGACTTCCACATACATGCTTTCATATAATGACTCTCCATATGTTTAACTCCTATATTATTATTACTCATGTATTTATGTAAGGGCATGTGACTCTCTATATGTTTAGCTTCTATATTTTTATTATTCTTGTATTTATGTAAGCGCCTATATATAAATAGGCATTTGTATTTTATAAGATATGCGAAGTTATATGCTTGACTTGGGCTAATTATGCTCTTGGAACTCTTCAAGGTGATTGTCAATCAAACAAAGATAACTAGGCTTTATGGTTCTTCTGCTCATGTTTTTATTCTTCTTTTTTGTGTATATTTCTGTGATCATACTTTATTTCTTTTGTGACTATTGTCTATGAAAAAATACATTTAGATGTTGCTATATCAAGAAATACATATAGATTAATTGTTGATTTATGTGCAATTAGCCTTTTTTTCCATCACAGATGTATTGTAATTTGAAAATTGTTTGAATTAATGAATTACTCGGTTTATTATTTTTAGCAGATCAAATAGGTAAAACAAAAGAGAATAAATAAAATTCGTACGAGTCAAACGGATTGAATACTCACCTAATGCAAAGTGTTGAAAAAAGATTTCAAGTTACAAGAGCAACCAAGATGTTGTTGGCGAAACTAGTGTATGATGTGCACGTTAGTCATGTTCATTTTTCTTTTAAATTCTACAGATAAAATATAGATGATCTTTATTGTTGTGCCTACAAAATGAGGTTTATTATATACGTAGGCTCGGTACTTCTGATTTGAATGGCATTGGCCACAATTTGCAAAGAAACAAACCGATGGTATATTGTATCTTATTCCATTCGCTTTGTAGAACATGATGGAGAAAAATAATAAACTTACAACTCTTTTGTTTACTTTATCAAATAGGCGTTTCTATGCGTGCAATAAATAGACCTAGTTTTTTGTTGCTAAGAGTGATGTTGGTCCTATTGTAAATTTATGCCCCTATAATTAACAGTTAATTACAATCCATGCTATCTCAATGATATTTTGAACTTATCCAGTTGATTGTTTTTTTTAGATTGCACAATGCACTTGAGATGGAATCAATAAAATTACTTTAACAGATCTGTGATTCACCTGTGTTTTGTTTGGGTGTCCGAATTGTGAAAAGGCGCACAACACAATATGTGGGTGTCTCCTACAACCCATGATATTCGTTTGGTCAATGTGCTATCTTATTAATTAAGTAAATGCGGTTACAATATATAAAAGAGAGTAAATATCTTTAGAAAATTTTAGATCTGTATGATTGTATTGTATCTTAGAGATTTTCTTTCTTCCTTTTTTTGCTTTGAAAAAGTAGTTATGATGTTGCAATTGACAAAAGTTTAAGTTTGGCTTTATTGTGAAACCTAAACTATATGGGTCTTTTTTAATCATTAAAACATAATAAATTATGACAACTGATTATAACAACTAATGTTGATGTTGGCTTTTATGCATAGTTCGAAGGGAAAAAAAGTATGTCATTTGAATTTTATTATGGTTCAAATAATGTGCCTTGTTAGGTTTTGTTTGAATCTCCTGCTGGTTACCATAAAAAACGTGAAGGGCTGATATAGCAAATTTTGAATGTGTGTTTCATAATTTTACAGTCAGTTATTTTAATTCTAAGTTATTGTCTAAAACAATAATGCTGAAGAGAGCATGTCACTTTTGCCTAGATTTAGGGTGTCAGGTATATTTAGCATTTGATATTATCATTCTTAAGAAGGTTACAGATAACCCTACTTTTGATAAAAAAAAAAATTCTTATGGTTAATGAACATGGCTCAACATATGGAAAGGTGTCACCTTTCTTTGCATGTTTTTGTGACCTTATAGGTTCTACAACTATTTTTCGACGAAAAGAATAAAACGTTAGAAACCCGGAATGAGTTGTGGTTTGAAACAGGTATCAAAATTGAATCTTATATCAATTAGGACACCCGTTGCAACGCGTGGGCATTAACACTAGTGCTACTAACACCCAAAAGTATATGTTATGACCGAACATAACTAAGGCATAGGGTAAAACAACACATTTTTAAAATATGGCAAGACAATTAAGGCACAAGTAGTAGACTTACCGTTAACATGCGTAGTTAACACAAAAATAACTTTTGATAACCTAAGTTGAGTTCTTATAGGCTAATATAACACATTAACACACTACAAGTGCCATTAAGGTTTAGTGGGATTATTATCTAACATATATCATTAATACATGAATGACTTGTTATAGCATAATGTGACTAGGTATAGTGTAACATCTATAGTAAACCGTGCAAAGGAGTAAACTGTCATTTTGGCCCCTAAGGTTTGGCCCAAAATGTCACTTTCGACAGAAAAGTTTTTTTGGCACTGCAAATCCTGTGGTTTCATTTTTGTGCCATTTTGGCCCATTTTTTTTAACTCCGTTAGAAAACGCAGTTAAGGTCAGGGGCATTTTTGTCATTTCAGGTCAAAACTTTAAAACCCTATTTTTTAATTAAACAATTATCCTCTGTCTCCTTCCTCTCTATCTTTATCCCTTGCACTCTCTCTCTCTCTCTCTCTCTCTCTCTCTCTCTATCTCTACCTCTCTCTTTCTCTCTCTATTTCTAACACAAAGAACCTTCATTCAACCAACCCTTCTCCACCTCACCGGAGCCACCATGGATCACCACCACTTCTTCCAACTCCGGCTACCTTCCCCACCCATCCACCACCACCACTATAACAATCCCTACAAAGGCAATAAAAGGCAAAGGAGCATGTTGACTAACGTGAAAGAGCACACCTCTAACCAATGGGCTGATCAGTTGGTGTAAGTATAATAACATTCCAAAACTAATAAAAAATGATAAAATCAAACAAATTAGGGTTTCAACTTTCAACAGATACCTTGAAATGTAGGATTACAATAAGACCGATCCATGGAATTCGAAGCAGCAGCAACATGATCAATTCTGTTACGAGACGAAAACAATGAACAACTTCGGTTTTTGTCTTCCTACCCATTCGTCTTCTTCCATGTGTTTTCCCATTAATTTGTGGTGTTAATTGACCATCTTCCTGCTTCTTATGAAGTAATCCAACACACACGCATCCTTTTGGTTTCGATCCACACACACCCATCTCTTTTTCAAACGTAGCAGAAAGAGATGTGATGATCAGATCTTGTGGCTGTTGATCCCTAAGTTATGGGTTGCAAATTGTAATACTTATATAGGATCGTAATAAGATAAGATTAATTTTGGTTAAAAAGGGAAGAAACGAGAAAATATCAAGTAGAATTTATTCAGAATCTTTATTAATGGTTGGAGATTCACTTAAACATATTCAGCTAACAAAATCTAATCATAATGTGGAGATTAGACCAGTAGGGAAACTCGAGAAGTGTGGAGATTAGACTAGCAGGGAGAGAGGGAGATAAAGAGAGGGGGAGGGGGGAAGAGACAGTCTAGGAGATAAAGATGGAGAGGAAGGGGACAGAGGATAATTGTTTAAATAAAAAATAGGTTTTTTAAAGTTTTGACCTGAAATGACAAAAATGTCCCTGACCTTAACTGAGTTTTCTAACAGAGTTAAAAAATGGGCCAAAATGACAGCAAAATGAAACCATAGGGGTTCCAGTGATTAAAAAAACTATTTTGTTTAAAGTGACTTTTAGGCCAAACTTCAGGGGCCAAAATGGCCGTTTACTCCCATGCAAAGATATTATATGCTTTGGCCCTGAGGGGTTACACATAGAGTTGCAAACGAACCGAATGAACACGAACAAAGCATTGTTCGCGCTCGTTTGATAATGAATATATGTGTTCATGAACACTTACGGAGTGAGATTTTCTGTTCATGTTCGTGTTCGTTCGTTAAGAAAATACTCTTGTTTGTGTTCGTTTGTTAATTTTGTTCATGAACGCAAACAAGTGTTCACAAACACAAATGAACACAAACGAACAGAAATACATGTTCATGAATAGAAACAAGCACAAAACTGACATATATTAACTTTTGAATAAGATCAATTTCACATATAGTAAGACATAATCTAAATCCACCCTAAATATAAATTATCCAAAAATACTTGGTACTCAACATAATATTGGTAAGCGCAATAAAGTGGTGTCTAAAAAAATTAAATTTGCATTTTAAACTTAAAGTCTTCATGAATCTACCCAAAATAAACTTGAAGTCTTCATGAACTGTTCGCTAAAAGTTCAGATCGTTTACAGCCCTAGTTGCACATCCAGGAACTAACGGAATTGTTTTCATCCAACGAATTGTGTGCCTAGGAAAAACACATCTTGGTAGAAAAGGTTTGCGCGCCCCTTATAAGGAAGACTTCTTTCTCCTTCTCAACCAATGTGGGACTTACATTTCCAACCCCCCCCCCCCCCTCCGGTGAGCCTATCGCCCGTAAATTGTGGCAAAATATCGGTGCACACTGGCTAATCCCTAGCTCGGATACCATTCATAACTTCCCAAGTAAATTGTGGAAAAATATCGTGTTCTTTATCCCTGATAGGTTGCCCATACATGAACTCACGATTTTGTTTTCTTTAGAGAGTTGCTTGCCCAGACAAAACACTTCTTGTTAAATAAGGTTTCTAACCCCTTATAAGGAATGTTTTGTTCTCTGCTTCAACCAATTTGGGACTTACACATAGGGTAAACAAAGAAAAGGCACACTAATATATGTGAAGAAGTAAATACCTGAGGGGAGTAATTCTTCTATATAGGACAGAGGCGTCACTCCAGCCCAATCTTATGGAAAAACCCTGTTCTGCAAAAAGAGAACACCGTTAGGACTCGTCACAGGATAGGGGGTTATCCTGTGACCACCCTCCGGCGTGAGAATAAGTATGGCTTTTAAGTATTGTGAAAGTAGGGAGAGTAGGTTAAGAGTGATTGCATGTCCATTGCGTTTACCTGTGTCTTCTTTATATAGCCAAAGCTATCCTCTATTATCGCAACGGTTCTTCCTCTAAGCCTGGAGATAATCATTATCACCTTCTTTCCTTATAAGCCGGTTTGGTTGTTCAAGGCCTATCTGTTATCGTTTATACTTATTTATCGCCCTTGATCGTTATTGTTGTTCTAGAAACGGTTAAGCCGACTTTAGTGGGCCTGACTTTATTGGGCCTTATCAACCTTGCATGTTATTGAGGTGGGCCAGCCTAGTCTGACTGGGCCCCTACCTCGTCATGTCCCCCCAGTCTAGTGATAAGAGATTTCGAGTATTACTAGACTCAAAAAAGAAAAAATGTACGGGAAAGAAATACTTAGGGGGCCACATTGTAAATCTTCATTGGGATTGGTACCGCATGACCTATGCACGTGCCTTTGACATCATCACACCTGTCCCATCAGCCGTTTCTGAATAGTCCGACTGACAGGGGAAGCGACTGTTGGCGGTTCAATTTCAAATTTGAACCGTTGTCAACTAGTCCTATAAATTTGCCAGCTCAGGGGGCTTGCATAATCCTATCCTCAAAAACTTACTTCGAAAATCATCATCCCTGAAATGGCACCCAAAGCTGGTTCTACGCGCACAGTCACGAGTGTTGCCGAGATCAACTGTATATGGTCGCTAACGGTACTTGAATCCTTTCTTGGGGATTATAAGATTCCCTCGGAGTGGAATCCGGTGCTCCCTGATAGGGACGACGTAGCGTTTCCCTTGAAACCAGGAAAGCTAACCCTGTACGGTGAATTTTTCACTTTCTCCCACTTTCGTCTTCCAGTTACCAAGTTTGTGTGTAATCTCTTGTCATACTATGGTGTCAACATATCCCAATTGCATCCGCTGGGGCTGATTAAGATTCGTCATTTCGAATTCTGTGCCCTAGGGCTTGGGATGACGCCCCGTCTAGAGGTGTTCCGTGCTCTGTACGTGTTAAAGTTTAAACACGAATATTTTACCTTCGACCGCCGTCCTGGGGCGTTATCTTGCATAGAGAACTTCCCTCAGAGCGTCCGAGACAAAGAATGGAGGAAGAAGTTCTTCTATATTGATGAGCAAATTCTACCAACTGTAGCCCCTATTAGGTATCAGGAGGGGAAACTATCCGATGTGTGTCCGGCTCCCGCCGTGTATGAAAAAGATCTGTTATTCATAGCTCTGACCAATAACCCAACGGAATGTACTAGCATTCCGGAGAGAGCTATGGTTGCGGTGGGTATGAGTCGTCTATGGTTGGATGACACCGTTTTTCCCGAGTATCGCCAAGAGGATCAAACACGATGGCAATATTTTGACGTGTTGGACCCTGCCACGGCTCACCTCCTGGTGGAACATGACCGACCCCTTGGGGCTTCAGAAGCCGACGTTCTTAGTCAGACGATAGGCAGTTTCCACATACCGGTATCCGTGAGGCAGACGGGTGGAGCAGGTCCTTCGGAACCACACGTTCCTGTAGACGCAAGTGCTGGCGTTGATGTGTCCAGGGAGAGCTCCTTGGGTCCCATTGACGCGGACCCGTTGAATGTGGCGATGCCGCAGGAAGGTGTTGCTTCAGGGAAAAAGAAATCCAAGAAGAGGAAGAAGATTGATGCCGCGGATGTGGATTTGCTGATGGCTAAAAGGCAGCAGCTGAAGGTGCTGAAGGAAAAAACCCTCAGTAAGTTTGCCGACTAGATACGCACATGTTTGTAGTAATGTTGGCTATCTGTATTGACGGGGTAGTATGTCCCTTGTAGGTGCCAGGATCGGTGTAAGTGACTCTCCCCCGGATGCCCTGACAGGGTTGTCCGGCTCTGACGCTGGTGGGTCGTCCATGCTGCCACCCTCTTCCAGTAGCCCGGGTATGGTTACCAGTGCGACGGAACCTTTGCCATCATCCCCCCCGGGAATTACTCAAGCCGGGTCTGCTAGTGCTATTATCTCTTCCGGCGCGGCGCCAACGGATGCCTTGACTACCGGATCCATTGTTACTGTTGTCGAGATTTCTCCTCCTCCCGCGGTGTCGACTGCAGTTGCGTCCTTGGATGTTCCATTGCCCCAGAAGCCGACCTTTACTTTGTCAGCTAGTACTGTCACGACGCCGGCTGGTGCAGCTGGTCAAAGTTTTTCTCAGCTATTACGAGATGTTCAGAGGCATCCTATCAGGTTTCCGGGAGGAATCCGCACTGGGGAACAGATTGAAGGTGTCTCATCAGATGAAGTGCCTCATAATACTTATCTTCCCGGGATCAATTGGCGTCCATCATTGAAGCACGTCCGATATGTGCCTGGTTGGCATATTGCTGAGTCTACACGGCTTATTAATCCGGACGTGATACGCCATTGGACTGAATTTTCTGTCCCCCCAGCAGAGAGGTACTATCTGCAGGGCCTGGATAATGCACAGCTGGCAGAGAAAGTGATGGGAGCGAGTGTAAGTTCCTCTACTGCCCTGTATGAGGTGCTAAGAAGGTGGTGTGTTGATCTGGCACATCTTGTCAATGTCCGGGAAGAGCAGGGCCGCACGAAGGCCGAAAATGAGCGGTTATCAAAGCAGTTAGCCGATCAGGAAGTGGAAGTGGTGGCCCGTCAAGTGGCCAAAGAGAAAATAGAGACGGACATGGACCGGATGGTGGCCAAGCATACTGAGGAGAAAGTGGAATGGCACCGCCGGGAGGACAAGTTGAACAAGCTAGTTTTTCGTTATGAGGATCGGGTCAAGGTCCTGTCAAAAGAGTTGGAGACTGCGAAAAATACCATTTCTGGTCATCAGGCGGATATGGAGAGGTATAAACTTATGTCTGCAGAAGTGGAAACATATGAGTCTCGGATCCGGCGGGCAGAAGAGCAAAGAGATGAAGTATTCCAACAGTTAAACGACTGTCAAAAACAACTTGAGGCCGCGAACAGTCGTGTAGACACGGCTGTAAACACTGCTGAGTCCTTCAAGGCCCAAGTTGATGCTTTGCAGTCCCGGGTGGACGTGCTGGCAAGTGACCGTGACTGGTTGATTCATCGAGGCATTCCGGCAACCTGGCGTTATATTCGTGGCAGCGCTGAGTACCAGGATCGCATTAATGCGTTTTATGAAGTGTCTATGGAGGCTGGTTACCATGACGGTTTAGCCTATGGCAACCAGATTGGCTTAGCCGGTAAGAGCCTTCCTCCCCCAACTGCGCATGAGAAGTCTTTGCCGACCCGCGTCGCTGATAGCATGCAAGCTTTAAGTACTGATACCTTGGAAGCCATTGACCGCTTGAGGTGCAAGGTTGGAGATGAGGGAACCTCCGCCCTCCGGGCCGAATTGGAGCCATATGTGTTGGAGTCCACGGACGACGAAGATTCTTCTTCTGGGTGAAGTCGGAATGTATAATATTTTGAACGGCGTATGTGTATTGCTTGCGAAATTATGTATTTTGGAATGTTTCAATTAATTATAAAGTCGTTATGTATTCCCATCGTTTAGTATTTCAATCGTTCGTGTGTATTTTGACTGTTTGGTATACTAGTAACTTGTGCCTGCTGGTCTGACAGGTAGTTAATGCTGATGTGACAGTGGCTCTCAATCAGTCATTAATTACACCTCATCATTGCATGACGTCACTGCTGTCACGTGCCACTGTTTGACGGCGAATGTCAGTAAGTGAATGATGACTTCTGAACTTCCTGAGTGTCGCTATATAAGTCAGGTTGCTTATCATCTTGATACCCCATTACCCCACCCACAAACTCCTAACCTCATTCCAACATGTTATGCAAGCGATCTTCGTTGGAGGAAATCAACCGTGAACTAGATGCGGTAGATGGGTTGATTAAGCTTCGAGAGTTTGCCGATGAGATGGATCGTCGCCGTGCCGCGATGGAGGAATACAATGAGAGGACTGCTGGGTACGTGCCTGCTCGTCAGTGCGGGTTAACATATTCCAGGGGGCCCCGAAGGCTGTTCAACGAGCCAACTCCAGTATTGGCCTTGCCTGTCCCTCAACCTATCCTAAACGTGGTAGAGGTGGTGGACATTATTGGAGTTCATGTAAATGACCCGGGGGGTCCGGTTGCTGCCGAGGATGGTGTGGTGGTTGAAGATCCCCTTGGGGATGATGAAGAAGCTGAACCCTTGTTGGAAGGGGAGCTCTTGGTGTTACCAGATTTTGCCCCAGATGGAGAAGTGCTACATACCCCTGCAGAGGTATTAGCTATGTTAGACGACTAAGTGTAATGTGAGCCAGGGGCGTAATTCCTTTTTTTGTTAACGCCCTTATGCCTGACTCTGGTTTATGTTTTGTATAGCGCTGTGTTTAGTGGTAGGGTAGTATTTTGTAATGGCTACGGATTTTAGTCCTGCCTCCTACCTTGGTGAATGATTTTTGTACATCGATCGAATGGATATAAATCATTATGGAAAAAGAACTTGCCGTGATCGGCGTTTTATTAATTCAAATTAAACAAACTGTGAGGACCAACAGGTCGATTGTTACACAGCTATTATTATTGACATAAAATAAAGAAAAAATGAAAAACTATTTCTAGTCGATATCAAGACTTAAATGTAGCATTTTTTCAACTGAGCAGCATTCCAAGTTCGCGGGATGAGTTCTCCCGTGAGCTGCTTTAAAGCGTATGCCCCTTTGCCTAGCACTTCAGCCACTTCATACGGCCCCTCCCAATTGGGACCCAGTTTGCCCTGGGGCTGCGACCTGCTTGCTTCATTGTCGCGCATGACCAATTCTCCTACTTTGAAAGATTTCTCAAGGACCCGTCTGTTGTAGTATTTTTCCAACAGCCGTTTGTACCGGGCTTCGTTGATGCAGGCGGTGTCCCGGCGTTCTTCCAGCCTTTCCAAGTTCTCCCGCAGAAATTGTTCGTTGGTACTGCTTTCATTACTCCTTCGCTGTGTAGGTATAGCGACCTCTGCTGGAATCATTGCTTCAGACCCGTATGTTAAGCTGAATGGTGTTTCACCATTGCTTGTTTTCGGCATGGTCCTGTGAGCCCATAACACGTGTGGTAATTGATCTACCCAGGATTTACCTTCATCATCTAACCTCCTTTTGATCCCGTCCAGAACACTCCGATTTGCTCTTTCAACCTGTCCGTTGCCCTGCGGGTGAGCGACTGAGGTGAAAACCTGCTGGATATGGAGCTCCTTACACCAGTCCTGCAAGGACTTGTCCGCGAACTGTGTTCCATTGTCACTAACCAAATACAACGGGACTCCGAACCTGCAGACTATGTGTTCCCATAAGAACTTCTTAATGTTAATTGCTTCGATTTTGGACAAGGGTTTCGCTTCCACCCATTTGGTGAAGTAATCGATGGCTACCACCAAGTATTTCAACTTTCCGGGTGCAAGGGGAAACGGTCCCACTAGGTCTATCCCCCACTTCTGAAAAGGCCACGCTGCCATTACCGGTATCAAGTTGTTCTTTGGCCGGATTGTGTGCGGTGCATATTTTTGACAGCTAATGCATCTTCGTAAAACTTCCAACGCCATGTTGTGCATTCCCGGCCAGTAGTAACCTGCATTGGTTATCTTTGCTACCACCGCCCGGGGGCCAGCATGTATCCCGCACGTACCTGCATGAATTTCCTCCACTAAAAACTTAGCCTCCGATGGGGCTACGCACCGCAGTGCTGGGCCGAGGTATGACTTTCTGTATAGGATGCCGCCTTGTAATTCGTACTGCAGTGCCTTGGTACGTAACTTCAAAGCCTCTCCCTTGTCATCCGGCAGTGTGCCGTGTTCCAAGTACTGTTGTATCGGTGTCATCCAGGAGACCTCCACTGCATGTATGCTATGTACGGCTGACACATGGGTCGATGGTTGTTTGAGGGTCTCGATGTGGACGTCTTCCCTGGTTCCGGACGACGCTAACTTGCTCAAGGCATCGGCTATATCATTCCGGTGTCGCCGGACGTGTATCAGCGTTATCTTTTTGAACTTGGACATCAACTCTTTAGTCTTTTCCAGGTATTTCGACAGGGTGTCATCCCGGGCTTCGTACGATTCGTTGACTTGATTAGTGACCAGCAGTGAATCCACATGTGCGTCCACCTTCTTCGCGCCCAAAGACAGTGCCATGCGCAGTCCTGCTAACAGTGCTTCATACTCGGACTGGTTGTTGGAGCATTCGAAATCAAAACGGAGGGCATATAGGAACTTGGTGCCATCCGGGTTGACCAGCATTAGACCTGCACCGGCTCCTTTGCTATTAAAAGACCCATCAGTGTATAATTGCCATGCCGGCTCCTCGATCTCTATGTCTGGGGTGATTGCCTCCTCCATCTGAGGTATCTGTTCTCCCGCCGGGATTTCAGCCAAGAAATCTGCAATAACCTGCCCCTTTATGGATGTTCTCTTCTTGAAGCCAATATCCAGTGCGCCCAGTTCGATTGCCCATTTAGCCAGTCGTCCTGACACTTCCGGTCTGTTTATTATTTGAGCCAGCTGGAAGTTGGTCAATACTTCCACCTTGTGTGCCTGAAAGTACCGGCGCAGTCGCCGGGATGCGTGTACCAAAGCAAGCACGAGTTTTTCTAATGTTGGGTATCTTGTTTCCGGGTCAGACAACACCCGGCTGACATAGTAGATGGGGGTTTGTGTTCCACCCCGTTCCACCAGCAAAACGGCACTGACAGCGTGATGTCCCGCGGCTATGTACATTCTTAGAATCTCATCTCCTCTGGGAGCGGTGAGTGTGGGTAGATTACCCACAAATGTCTTCATCTCCTGGAATGCCTTTTCCGCTTCAGACGTCCATTGGAACTTGTTCTTGTTGAGGCAATCCTTCAGGGTGGATATGAATGGTAACGAACGCTCCGCGTGCCGGGCCAAAAAGCGATTAATTGCGGCCAGTGTTCCGTTCAAGGTCTGTGCCTCTTTCAATGTCTTCGGAGATGGCATGTTAATGATTGCCGCCACCTTTTCTGGGTTGACTCGGAACCCGTCTTTCGTGACCACCACGCCGAGGAACTTGCCCTCTTCAACCCCAAAAGAGCATTTGCCAGGGTTTAACTTTATATTGTATTCCCGCAACTTCTTGAAGGTTTCCTCGATGTCCTTGATGATATCATCCTCTGTGCTGCTTTTGATGACCAGATCATCTACGTATACCTCGAGGTTGCGTCCGATCTGATGCTCGAATGCTTGATCCATCAATCTTTGGTACGTTGCACCTGCATTCTTTAGCCCAAACGGCATCTTCGTGTAACAATAGATACCTGCATCTGTATGGAATGCAGTCTTGTCTTCATCTTCTCGAGCCATTTTAATTTGATGATATCCCTTGTATGCGTCGAGAAAACACTTGAACTTGAATGGTGAAAGAGAATCGACTTTGAGATCAATTTCCGGCAGCGGGTACGCATCCTTTGGGCATGCTTTGTTGAGGTCTTTATAATCGACGCACATACGCCAAGTTCCGTCGTGCTTCCGGACCATTACCGGGTTGGCCACCCAGGTGTGGTACTTTGTCTTCCGTAAGATGCCTGCTTCTTCTAGCTTTTTCACCTCCTGTACCACTGCCGCCCTCCGGTCCGGGGCCATGCTTCTCTTCTTCTGAGCTATTGGTTTGAGCGAAGGGAAGATCGACAGCTTGTGCTCCGCTTTTGATCTCGAGATTCCTGTCATGTCAGCGTGCTTAAATGCAAAGACGTCCACGTTCTTTTTCAACACCTGCTTAAGTCGATCTCTGGCTGTTGGTGATAAAGTATCGCCGATCAGCACTGTCTGTTCCGGGTGCTCGGCGTTCAGTACCCACCTTTCCGGACCGCGTAAACCTGTCGGAGCTTGTGGGGCTGTTTTGACTTCAGCTGATGCACAAACTTTATCTCCCGTTACTGTTACAACCCCTTGGGGAGTGGGAAACATCATAAAACCTCTTGCGGTGGAGACCAAAGCATCTATACGCCCCAAGGTGTAACGCCCGATGATTACATTATACTGAGAGTCGGCCGGTATTATGAGGAACGTGACCAGAATGGTTCTTTCCTTGCGACCATCCCCTATACTAACAGGGAATGTCAATTGTCCTAACGGTTCCACGCTTTCTCCCGTAAATCCCCTTACTGGGCCTCTAGCCGGTTCCATCATCTTCTGGTCCTCCATGCGCATTCGGCGGAAACATGGTTCATATATGATGTCTTCCGAACTTCCTGTATCCACCAGGATCCTTCTCATGCTATAGTCACCCACAGCGGCGGAGATTACCAGGGCTTCCATGCTTAGCACCCGGTAGTGTGGAGGTACGGTCATCGTGGCTTCCATCCATGGCTCAAAGCGTTCAAACGTTCTCTTCCGCTCGTATCTGTTTTCTACCCTGACCATGTTCATTTCCCATGGACGCTTTCCGGCGGCTTTGTCAGTTGCCGCGGAGGAGGGTCCTGGCTTCACATCTTTGAGCAAATGTGCTAGCTTCCCGGATTTGACGAAGTATTCGATCTGCCTTTTCAGTTGGAAGCAATCATTGGTTTCGTGACCGGTACCCTTGTGATATGCACAGTATTTTGATTTATCTTGCCCGGGTGATTCCTTGAGCGGTCGTGGCGTGTTAAGCCGTAAGTCTTCAGATTCTAAGATTTGGGACGGTGTTTTGGTTAGTTCCGGGTATTCCGACCTTGACCGTGAGGTGCCATCTCCCCTTCCTGTGAACGTATCCCGTGGTCTATCAGACTTCCGGCGATCGTCCCGCCTATCCTCTCTTTTGTCATTCCTTGAGTAAGGCTGATTAGATGTTTCTGACCTTCCTCTGTTCCTGGATCCCCTACTATCTCGATTATCATTCGAGTCTGAGGTCTTACTCGACTCCTGCCTCTTTCTGACTGCATGGTTCATAGCTATTGACTTCTCTTGCTTGACGTACGCCTTAGCGATGGTCATCATTTCATCCATCGTCTGCGGGTACCCCTTGGGACCGTGCAATTTTCTCAGCAAACCATCATCGTTCACTCCCATGGTGAATGCCGTGCATGCTAGTTCTTCTGTGAGTCCCGGGATTTGAAGCCGTTCCTTGTTGAATCGCACGATGAAGTGCTCCATGGATTCGTTGTCGCGTTGTCGAATATGCATGACTTCATCCCGGTATTTGGTATGCCTGCGCTGTTGGCTGAATTGTTGGGAAAAACCTCTGACAATTTCATCCCAATTGGCAACGGACCCAGAGGGTAGGCTGTCCCACCAAACGCGTGCTGCTCCGACTAGCGTTTGGATGAACATGTGACAGTAAGCAGGCATGGGCCAGTCTTTCGACCTTCCTACTGATTCGAAGATGCTCAGATGGTCATCCGGGTCCCCTATTCCATCATACTTGCCGACTGTAGAGGGGAGTTTGAGATTCTGTGGTAAAGGAGCGTTGGCGATTCTTGGCACAAGCTTGGAATATGTGACCGTTGCTGGAGGTCGATACGGTCTAGTAAGCTCTTCTTCATCATCGTCTCGTGATCCATTGTTGTCTCTTCCACCAGTCTGTGGGTCCGCTTGGTTGGTGGGCGGAGTTAATTGGCCCCCGGCTTGTTGCCCTTGAACACCGCTCTGAGGAGGTATGGTAGGAGTCGGTGTCCCATCGTACGTCAGCCTTGTTCGCACCTCGTCCAGACGGATCCCCGCGGTTCGGGGAATCTGGTTTTCTGCATTCCCCCAACCCGACATGGGTGCCATTGGCGGCGGATACATGTACGGGTAAGGGTATGAGTATGGGTTTCCTGCCATGGGTTGATACATGAAACCATACGGGCTTGCCGGGTAGTATGGCATATAAGGCTGATTCCCTGGTGTAATAGGGGTATAGGGAGTAACTGTCGGATGCATGAGTGTTGCCATGGGAGATGACATCATGGACGCAGTTACTGCCGCTGAAAACAGAGGGAGGCTGGCGGCGGCTGTTACCCATGATACGTTTGTTGCCGGGGGTAGTGATCTTCCGGGTGCAATAGGAGTTGCTATGGGTCTTGTATAAGTGGTTGCCGGCATGAACCTGGGAAAAGCCGGAGCCGTCAGTGTTGTCTCAGTGGGTCTATGTTGGCCTGTTCCGTTACCAGTGGCCTGACCACGGACGCCGAAACCTGGAGGTTGTTCCAGCACTATTTCTTCATCAACCGAATCCGCTGACGCTCGGTCAGCGTCTTCACCGTTTATCCCAGCCGAGTTTGGTGGGATGTCTTGTTCTGCCACGATTCTTGAATCTTGGTTTGAAGCCATTCAACTGGTCGGGAATGATCGTTCTCTGTCTTGTTTCCGTCCCACGGATGGCGCCAATGAAGAAGTAAATACCTGAGGGGAGTAATTCCTATATAGGACAGAGGCGTCACTCCAGCCCAATCTTATGGAAAAACCCTGTTCTGCAAAAAGAGAACACCGTTAGGACTCGTCACAGGATAGGGGGTTATCCTGTGACCACCCTCCGGCGTGAGAATAAGTATGGCTTTTAAGTATTGTGAAAGTAGGGAGAGTAGGTTAAGAGTGATTGCATGTCCATTGCGTTTACCTGTGTCTTCTTTATATAGCCAAAGCTATCCTCTATTATCGCAACGGTTCTTCCTCTAAGCCTGGAGATAATCATTATCACCTTCTTTCCTTATAAGCCGGTTTGGTTGTTCAAGGCCTATCTGTTATCGTTTATACTTATTTATCGCCCTTGATCGTTATTGTTGTTCTAGAAACGGTTAAGCCGACTTTAGTGGGCCTGACTTTATTGGGCCTTATCAACCTTGCATGTTATTGAGGTGGGCCAGCCTAGTCTGACTGGGCCCCTACCTCGTCAATATGTTAATAACACCTAAATAGCTTATTATAACCAATTTGGGACTTACACATGACTAATGCCCGTTAAGCTCAATAATGGACTCATCATCTAATACATGTTAATAACACCTAAATAACTTATTATAACCTATTGTGACTTCTTAAACACTCACTAACATATGACTAGGTCTATTAGTGAACCTAGCATCTCAAAAAAAATATATATATGAATAAAATGTAAATGACTAGTCATAAACTAATGTGACTTATATGACACAACAATCCATTAAGGTCTATTTATAACTTATGACTTTTTAGAAAAGTCATAAGTTATAAGAGGTGAAAAAAAGAGAGCCGAACACCCTCTTGGTAAACTTATCATTTTTCATGTAATTAACAAATAAGTGACTTGCTACGACTAAATGTGGCTAGGACTAGGGTAAGCAACATATTAACACATGATGAGGCTCATTAATGTCCATGAGTGGACTTATCATCTATCGTATATCATTAACACCAAATTAATTGTTTATAACCCATTTTTAAAACTCTTAACTATCATAAACTACTACAAAACACAAGGTTTCATTGGTAATGCGTTGTTTTAGCCTATAAGTATAAGCTAAAACAAGACATTACTGATGAAACCCTGTCGCTGAAAAACCACATGTTTTGTAGTAGTTTATGACGTTTAAGAGTTTTAAAAATGGACCCTTTAATGTTTCTCCACCATAAACGACAACTTTTTTTAATTATTGTATTGTAGCAAAGATGCTTATTATTTGACAGTTGTGTTGTTCATTTTGTATTATGCAAAGTTCATTCGTTTTTAGTGCTAACACTAAAATAAAAAGTAAGTATTTAGGAAACAAATTTTAATCTATGGTGAAAACTTGCGAAGTTGGACTCATCGTTGCAACAGATCTTCGACGCACCATCATATACACGTGCATCTATATTCATTACATCAAGGAAGTAAACCTATGAAGTTTGACTGATTGTTATAATGGATTGTGCACATCATTATTAACATGTTGCGTCAAAACTAACTACATCACTTAATCAAACATAAGAAGTTGACGGATCATTGCATTGGGCTAGATACAACTAATTAAGATAAGATGCGAATAAAGACTAAAGGAATACAAACGGTCCGAGAAGATGGTTATTCTTAAAAGTCTTTATTTTTCCCATTATTTCATGAGCATTAGGGTTTTAGAGCACTGACATCTCATTCCTCGTATCAGCCCCATTTCACAATTTTGCTCATTTTTGTAAAGGTTTTCACGTAATTTGATATTCTATCCCATCTCACATTCCTCAAGTATAGGGATTCGCTATTTGTTCACCATCGGTTTCCCCATAGTTTTGTGAGTGCAAGAAAAAAAGAAGAAAAAAACAAAGAAAAACTATTGTTTAATTGATTAAATATAGAATGCGGAGTGAGATGTAGAGGGTTTTTAATAAATGAACAAGACTAAGAGATAAACATAAAATTTGATCAACTTATAAGGATTAGTATGTAGCATCAAATGTGAATGCCATTATAAATTAATGGAACCCCAAGCCTGTTTAGAGAATACAATTTTATGTTTGCTTTTCCAATTTACTTGCTACTACAACTACTTAAACACATTGTTCTTGTGGTTTGAACACCCATAATCATCCATGATTTGTTCATGAATCAGACATTAACAAATATAAAACAATATTTTGATAAGTTTAGATGCGTTGTTGAAATGTATCAACATTCAACACGATTGTTTAACTAGTTTATAGACACATCACCATTTAATATTTATTTGTAATCAGGCTACTCTAATGATATGACAATATTTAATTTGTAAGGTGGATTATAAATAAGGTGGATCTAATTTCAAATAGGTCGGATTATAAATAAATACAAGTAAAATTGCAAAAAAAAAAAAAAAAAATCAATTTAGTGTCTTTCTTTGAAGTTTCGTATTGTCTTGAAATGTGGTAAAGTGCTTTAACTGATGACAAAAGTATCAAATAACACCTATCCCAAATCAACCTATTATATAACTAGGACTTCATTGTTTCATGCATCCTCCCACCAGTTGAACACACTTGCCTAACTCTTTTTATTTAGCTTCCTATATTATTAAAAAAAAAACACTTAAAATTTCCATATAGCATACTTAGTAGTGTGTACTCGGGTAGTTTTCTATGGGAAATCATTATAAAGCACGGACTTCATGGGCACATAGAATCATTTGGTTGGTTCCATCCATTATCATATAATTTCTACTATGAAGTTTCTTTAACCGTATGAAAACTGATAATTATTGTAAGAATGTTAATATCGGTATACCTCCCTTATCTATGTCTCTCTCTCTCTGTATACATACATATATATATATAGAGGGGGTGTCCGAACAAATTTGGTGGTTTTCATCAACGTAACTTATTTTCTAATTGTGTTAACTACAATTAAATAAAAAGAAATTGTGTTTCAACTTCTAAATAATTAACACAATTGTTTGATGAAATAAGTGATTTGCATTATCTTAACATAAAATGTATAACGTATCCAATTAAAAAGCAAGTATTCAAGTGCCGCAAAGGTTGGAATACAAATCTAGTACTCTTGAAAGGATACCAACGTATGTGGTGGTATTCATCAATATTCTTTGGCCCTCATTTTTTTTTTATGTTTTTTATTTTTTTTTTTTAAATTTTTTGTGGCTTTCAATTTTCCCCACACGGCTCCCTCGGCCTTCTTTTCTCCCAAGAGGTGCTTAAACTCTCAACGTCCACACGTTTCTACTCTTTTTTTTCTAATTTTTTTTTTAATTTTATGTGGATGAATAAAAAACTGACTCTTTATTGCGTCACTATTTCTTTTTTATAAACAATTGCCAGCCAGATCTTTACATGTCTATGGATTTCTTTTTTCTTTTTCTAAATATTTTACTTTAATATCTTTTTTTGTAATTTGTATATCTATATATATATAAGTATGTGTGTTGTTCAAGCCGAACTTGTGTCTCACTTTCTCGGCACATTGGATACAAACCAATAGGAAGGCTGAAACACTAAATTCAAGTTTTTCTTTCTTCAAACCAAATGGCGGCCTCAGTTGAAAACCGCCGGTTCGGCCATGAACCTGGGCTAACCGCCTCCGCGGTTGCCCGGTCCTTCAGTCCGAACCACCAACGTTCGGATTCACCAATCCGTGGGTATAATTACCCAACCGCTACACGTAATAAGGTGGCTGATATGTATGATTCGAGTGATGATTCGGAAGACGAGGTTGACTACACTGATGTCATTAAGAAGACGAATTCGGAATTGGAAAGCTCGGTTTTTGACCCGCGAGACGTGGGAACCGCGGATCAATGGATCGAGCGGAACCCTAGTATGGTTCGACTCACTGGAAAGCACCCATTCAACTCAGAGCCACCTTTGAATAAACTCATGCAACATGGGTTTATTACCCCTGCCCCACTTCATTATGTCCGTAACCACGGTCCAGTTCCCAACGCAACATGGGATGATTGGACCGTGGAAATATGTGGCCTGGTGAAACGACCTGCTCGTTTCACCATGAACCAACTAGTCAAAGAGTTCCCCACCAGGGAATTCCCGGCGTCCCTAGTTTGCGCTGGAAACCGGCGCAAAGAACAGAACCTGACAAAACAAACCATCGGGTTCAACTGGGGGGCCGCCGGGATATCCACCTCGGTATGGAAAGGGGTGCCATTGGCCCACATCTTAAAAAGATGTGGGATCTATAGTCGAAAGAAAGGCGCGCTTAACGTGTGCTTTGAAGGAGCCGAAGATCTCCCTGGAGGCGGGGGTTCAAAATATGGTACGAGTATAAGCATCGAGATGGCAATGGATCCAGCTAGAGACATCATATTGGCATACATGCAAAACGGCGAAAAGTTATTGCCGGATCATGGTTTTCCAGTGAGGATGATAATACCTGGGTTCATCGGCGGTCGGATGGTGAAGTGGTTGAAGCGTATTATAGTAACTACGCCTTCGTCGGAGAATTATTACCACTACAAAGACAACCGCGTGTTGCCATCGCACGTGGATGCGGAGCTAGCCAACTCAGAAGGTAAATCACACATTTTTTACACTTGATTTGAACCGCATAACGCATAAGTTATGATGTATTTACTCTAGAAAATCTAAGAATAACGGTTAAAATCCATATGCATAATTAAACATTTGATTTATAGATATTTGATGTGACATATGTTGAATATTGATTGTAATTTTATGTAGGTTGGTGGTATAAGCCAGAGTACATAATCAACGAGCTAAACATAAACTCGGTGATTACAACACCTTGTCACGAGGAGATATTGCCGATCAATGCATGGACTACTCAGAGGCCGTACACCTTGAGAGGCTATGCTTATTCCGGTACTATTTACCTCCTAGATCTTACTTTTTTTTATTACTAATTTGTACGGAGTACTACTTTTCAAAACAAATCGTGTACCCATTTACTTAATTTAAAATATAATCCTAAAACATATAAGGAAAAAAAATTAATTGCATTAACAACTTGAAATTACTACAAATATAAAACTGCTGGAAAAATAGTAAAATAGTATTTTATATTTCCATTAGTTTTAAAGCGAGTTTAATACCGTAGAAGAGGTTGAATGAAAATAGCATATGGTACAACTTGCAAAAGGATTACTTTAGGAGTAAAAAGAGAATATTTTCACATTATTATTCACAAGTGGATCGTGGGGAACGACAACAACAAAGTAATTTAATACCAGTAGATCTCTAATATTTAAAAGGTTAAAAAGGCAATTAAAGTATAGGGTAGGGGGTGGTTACGATTCGGTAGTAACATCATTTTCGACTTTTTCTTCTAAGTTATTTTCTTTCAAAATAAAACACGTCTATTTGAATTGATTTGTTAGTGGTCAGGGTGTCATCCGATGTGGTCATGGATACTTCATTACCCCCACGGAAACACTGTCGTTTGATTGTAGAGGTAAAGGGCAGGTATAGTTCACGGGTGCTTGGAAACGGAAGGACAAAGAGATGCACTGCCTAGAAACGTATGTGCGGAGGAGAGAGGGGTTATCGGTTGGTGCCGTCAATGAGAGTTTATCGGGTAGTGGTGGGGAGTCTAGGTGGTGGTCTGCGATTGGTACAGTGAAAGTGTATCCAGCACTGTCTCGGGTGGTGCACCAAGTGACTTTAATAATGAATCACTTAACCAAGAAACAACTAACTAGAAAAAATAGAACATGTTAGGAGATGAGTTAAAACTTAAAAAGCACTACATGTACTAGATACCGTAAAATAATTTTATTTAAAAAGTTAAAGTAACTTTTTTAGTAATACTTGATTAATAATTCAAACAACTTGTGTAATATTATAGTCTCCAATCTCCAGAGGTTGAGGGTCAATGAAATAAAAAGTTGTGTAAATATTATTTAATTAAATAAATAATAATTTATATTACATTAATGGTGCAGGGGGTGGTAAGAAAGTGACACGTGTGGAGGTAACATTGGATGGAGGTGACACGTGGATGGTATGCAGCTTGGACCACAAGGAGAAACCAAACAAGTATGGGAAATATTGGTGCTGGTGCTTTTGGTCACTAGAGGTTGAGGTTTTGGACCTTCTGAGTGCCAAAGAGATTGCAGTTCGAGCATGGGATGAGACCCTGAACACTCAACCCGAGAAGCTCATTTGGAATCTCATGGTAAATAACCAACCAACCAATCATCTTTGTCATCTTTATTATGTCATCACCTTATAGTAGTTAAAAGAATATTATTATTATTATTATTATTATTATTATTATTATTATTATTATTATATTTTCATAGACTTAGGCACCAAGGAACCTATAGATATTTTGGCAACTAGAACGTTGTATTCAATTTGATACAATGGGCAAGCAGATTAGAAATTTTATGATATACCACCCACGATTTGGTGGAGTGGTATCGTGAAATGAAGATAAGAGCTTGAGGCTATTTGGTCTCAAGTTTGAATCCGATCCAAAAGGGGTTTTACTGCAGTGGGCCTTCGGGCGGCAGGTTTTTTCCCGAATTGGTGGCTTGGTGGACTAAGGCTGCCCAGTAGGCAGCCATTTGTTCAGTGCTAACCTACTGGCAGTTCAGGTGATATTTAGTTGGCCGTTCAAAAAAAAATTATATGATATAACTATTGAAGTAATTTAATTAATTTTTTAAATATAATAAAGTTTAAATGAAAAGGAATTTTTCTTTTTCAATATGATTAAAATGGTGACATATTATTGTTGACATCATGCATGACTCTTAATATGATTCTAATACAGGATATCCTTTTCATACTCCACCCAGCAAATTTGTGGTCAAAAGATTTCCTTTTTAAGTTTTAACATATTCTTTTTATCAGTTATATAGGGGGAATTTAAACTTTTGTGGTATAAAGATTTTCTTTTTACTTTATGAATGGTTATACGAATAAATTAGTTTAATGGTTTTAGGGTTAATAACCATATATATAATACAAATTATAAGTGATGGATTAATCAAGTATTTAAAGCTGATTACATGTAATATGATACATACAGGGTATGATGAATAACTGTTGGTTCCGAGTGAAAACCAACATGTGCAAACCGCACAAGGGTGAGATCGGGATTGTGTTCGAGCACCCAACTCAACCCGGAAACCAATCAGGCGGATGGATGGCTCGTGAAAAGCACCTCGAGATTTCAGCCGAAAAAGCAAACCCGTCCCTCAAGAAGAGTGTTTCATCTCCTTTCATGAACACGACCTCTTTAACCTTCACAATGTCCGAAGTCAAAAAACATAACTCAGCCGACTCAGCTTGGATTGTTGTCCACGGTCACATCTACGACTGCACCGCCTTCCTCAAAGACCACCCTGGTGGCAGTGACAGCATCCTCATCAATGCCGGAACAGATTGCACCGAAGAGTTCGATGCAATCCATTCCGACAAGGCAAAGAAGCTCTTAGAAGAGTACCGAATCGGTGAACTCATAACCATGGGTTATAGCTCTGATTCGGCCGCATCATCACCTAACAACTCGGTCCATGGTGCCACAAATTACCTAAGCTCAAACTTAGCCACCATCAAAGAAATTGCTCCTACAAGAAATGTAGCCCTAGTACCTCGTGAAAAGATCCCATGCAAACTCATCTCCAAAACAAATATTTCACATGATGTGAGACTATTCCGATTCGCGCTACCATCACAAGATCAAGTCCTCGGATTACCGGTTGGTAAACACATCTTTTTATGTGCCACAGTTGATGACAAGCTTTGCATGAGAGCCTACACACCAACAAGCACCATTGATGAAGTTGGATACTTCGAGTTGCTAGTCAAAATCTACTTCAAAAACGTTGAACCAAGGTTCCCAAATGGTGGGCTCATGTCACAATATCTTGAGTCATTGCCACTAGGTGCCTCACTTGACATAAAAGGTCCATTAGGTCACATTGAGTACATGGGTAGGGGGACATTTTCGGTGCATGGTAAACAAAAATTCGCCACGAAACTAGCCATGTTCGCGGGTGGGACGGGGATCACACCGATCTACCAAGTGATGCAGGCTATATTGAAGGATCCAGAAGATGACACAAAGATGTATGTGGTGTATGCAAACCGTACCGAAGATGATATATTGTTGAGGGATGAACTTGATGCATGGGCAAAGATGTATCAAGATAGAGTGAAGGTATGGTATGTTGTTCAAAAGTCTATAAAAGAAGGATGGAAATACAGTGAAGGGTTCATCACTGAAGAGATCATGAGAGAACATATACCAGAGGTTTCTGAAGATACATTGGCATTGGCTTGTGGACCACCACCAATGATTCAGTTTGCCATAAACCCTAATTTGGAAAAGATGGGGTATGATATCAAGAATTCTTTGTTGGTGTTTTAGGATATTGTATTGTGGTGAAGGTGGTTTAAATTTATATTTTGGTAATAAAGTTATATATGTACATACTACTATGGTAATGATTGTCTACTCCAGAGCTTTTCAAACAGAAAATCACAAAAAAGTTAAGCTTGTTTTTTATATAGATGATTGAAGTAGGCCAATGTAAATTCATCACTTTCTCTTTTACATATTATATCAATTGGAACAATAAGTTGTGACTATTTCACTGTCAAATTTCCTTGCAAATTGCTCTACGCAAGTCGGAATGGTAATCCATCGTATATCACACAATCTCACACGGCATAAACAAAAAAAAGGATAAACACTTTCAACTAACTAAATATATATATATATATATATATATATATAGGGAAAGGATATTTTGGAAACCCACTTGAGTTGAGAAAACCTTTGAAAACCCATGTAAAAAACCATTATTTTTTTTGAAAAAAAATAACCAATGTAAAATACATGTTTTTAAGCATTTTGGGCAAAAAAAATAACAAAAGCGCCGATGGGATATTTTTTAAAAAAATAAACAAAGTTGCTAAAAAAACATATGTTTTCAGCTATTTAACTATGTTTTTAGCAACTTTGTTTATTTTTTTAAAAAAAATCCCATCGGCGCTTTTTTTATTTTTTGGCCCAAAACGCTTACAAACATGTATTTTACATTTGTTATTTTTTTCAAAGAAAAAACTTATTTTTTTACATGAGTTTTCGAAGGTTTTCTCAACTCAAGCGGGTTTTCAATTTATAATTGACCTATATATATATATATATATATATATATATATATATATATATATATTTTGGCATTCCAAAAGCAGTCATAAACTTGTACTACATTTCCATTTATTAGACTATGTGGTGTGGTTTAGGCAAGGTTTCGGAAGCCTTGCCGCTACGTCAGCAAATAGTGGGTCATCTTTAGTTTTAGACAAGTTGAGGACTACCCACCCCTCCTTGGGTAGTCCTCCACTCCTATTGGCTACAATTTCTTTTTTATTTTCTAATTTTTAGTAAATAAATAATTAAAATAAACAACATAACATTTAAAATAAGGTTACAAATAAAAATAAAATTACGCCTAAAAAAACCCTAACAAGTAAAAATAAATAAATAATTAAAATAAATAACATGTCTAGTTTTCCCCGTTCGCCCAAATATAATCGACCAAATCCGATTGTAGATGTACGTGTTTGTCCTCGTTGCGTAATGAGAATTCCGTTAAGTTCTTGTTGAGCCGGACTAACGGGAACACTATTCTATCCGAGCTCGTTTTCATGAAATTCACAAATGGCCTTTCCTTCATCTTCGATATGCATGTTATGCAAGATAATACAAGCATACATACAATACTGCAAGTTTTTTAGTGCCCACATTCTTACCGGGTATCAATGATATGTCACTTTGCTTGTAGAACACTAAAACAACGTTCGTTGCCCTTTCTCGCTGCTTCTTGATACTTGGCAAATTTCTTTCTTTTTTCGTCGTCCGAGTGTGAAATGGTTTTAACAATTGTGGAGTATTTCGGGTAGATTCCATCAGCAAGATAATACCCGCGTTGGTATTGCACACCTGATAGTGTAAAGCTAGTTTATGGACCGGTCCCTTACACAACATCTTCGAAAATTAGTGACTGATTGATGACGTTAATGTCATTGTTTGAACTGGGAACTCCAAAAAATGCATGCCAAATCCACAAATCCTAGGAACAAGCAGCCTCTAAGATTATTGTAGGATGTCCGTGTTGACCATTAGTGAACATTCCCCGCCATGCTGTTGGACAATTCCGCCACGGCCAACGCATGCAATCAATGCTTCCGAGCATTTCTGGAAAACAATGTCTTTCGATATGGTGTTGATATATTTTTTGGACGTCGCTCCTCGTTGGTTTTCGTAAATATACCTTGTTGTAGATCTTCACAACACGCTTGCAAAACTTGTACAAACATTCACGTGCAGTTTTATCAGACATCTTTAAATATTAATCCCAACTATCAGCTGCCGTCCCGTAAGCTAGTTGGCGTAATGTAGCTGTGCATTTTTGAATAGTTGTGAACCCCTTCTTGTCTCTAGCATCGTATCGCAATGTAAAAAATGGGTCACAACTCGATAAGTCGTCGGCTATACGTAAAAATAGTCGTCGACTAATTTTAAACCGGCGCTGAAAAGTAACATCCGAGTATAATGGTTGCTCGCCAAAGTAATCATGCATTAATCTTTCGTGGGCACCTACACGCATAATTTAAAAAAAAAACTAAATGTATGTAAAAATTAAAGAACTAAAACATAAATATATAATTTAAAAAAATGTTACATTCCCGGTCTCTGTTTATTGCCGCTTGTCTAGTTCGTGATCCACTTGAGACCTCTTCTTCCTCATCTTGAATGATTTACGCCGCCATCGCCACAATATTTATAAAAATATGGTTTTCCTCAATGGACGATGAAGATGACGAAGCAAAAGAATGAGCATTCGACGTTGTGTGGTAACTTTTATAAAAACTTTTAAAAAATTAGTAGAGGTTGAGAGGGAAGATGTAAATATTTGAGAGAGATTTGTAGTTGTGTGTGTTTTATTTATTAAAATGTAGAAGGAATGAATTATTTAAATAGAAAATTGTTTTTTTATTTTTAAACGGTAATATGACCGTTACCAAGGCCCCACCACCATTCATCAACCAATAGATTGCCCCGTCTCAAACGTTCAAAGTTGGACGAATTGGCCGCCCCCAAACACGACGGAGGCGGTGTTGGCCGTCCTTAGACGGACTGAACGGGTCGATGCCGCTCCCACACCATTTAGTCTTACAGACTATGTTAGTAATTGAAGCTTACTTTTATCAAAAGTAACACTACTAGACGACTATGTTGACAATTTCCAACAGATCAACAACTGATCCCACAAAGACTTTATTTACTTACAACACCGGAAAAAAAAAACAAATATCAAAATAAACCTTGGAAGAAACGTATGCACATCTTCAGTTAGAGACTTAGACCATACCGTGTGGGGGTGTTGAAGGTTGGTATGAAGCCCTTCCACGTTAATCACACCATCTCGTGTCCAGCGTGGAGGATGGCATGGGCAACCCTATATGGTTTTGTACGGGCGTGGGGCAACTTGTAAAAGTGAGGTGACGGTGTTTGCAGTGGCGAAGCTTGAAAAAATAGTGATGGGGGTAGAAAATCATAAGACCCAATTTTTTTCCTATTAGTGGGGCCGAAAAATGAAATCGGTGGGTCCGGACTCAATTCATATATAAATTACCTATTAAAATCACCAACTACAACTACTGAGCCAAAAAATTGTGGGGGCAAGGGCACCCCCTGGCCCCCATAATCCTTCGCCAATGAGTGTTTGGTTGGATGTTGAAAAAGAGCCATTTTGATAACGGCTCTTTACAACCGATCCTTAAAAAAAGTTTTTTTTTTCATTTAAAATATTTAATTTTATACGTGTGTATTTCTTAGGCAAACCGAATTTCCTACAGGATCATCTACCTACATGTATATATATATATATATATATATATATATATATCCAATCTTTTTTATAATTGTACTATCTCTTACTTTCCCACTTCTAATTTTATAGAAATCTCAAACCAAAAATGGATGCCAACACCCGTGAGTATGACCAAAACCATCCGTTCGGGCGAGGCGATTCCCCGAATCCTAATCCTCCTCAAAACCAAAACCTACAAATTCCGGACCATGCAAACGCCATAGCATCATATGCGCAACTTATATCCGATGGTATGTATTACGGATCCTACCCGCTAGGGGTGTTCATCAGGTTTGGTTTCCGGTTATCGGGTTATTCGGGTCGGGTTATTTGGGTTTTCAGTTGTGAAAATGTTACCCAATAACTGACCCAATCTAGTTAAATGGTTATCAGTTATAGGGTTAATCGGGTTCGGATTTTTCGGGTCAGGTTAACTGTTTATCGGTTTAATGGTTTGGGTGTTTGAGTTACATATTTCCAATCATTTGGGTTACGTATTTCTATCCATTTGGGCTACAATATGTGTAAAATAAAACCACAACTTAGGCTACAATATTTAGTTGCAAATTTGGCTACAAAAACACTACTCCGATATACATAAAAATATGACAACTGGATTTGTTTTTGAATTATTCTGGTTATTTGGGTCAACCCGAATTATACAAAACTAATCTGAAGAACGGCCCTGAAGACTATAGTTGGGTTCGAGTATGCACTTAATCGGGTTCGGGTTAATCGGGTAAGGTAGTTTCTCGTGTCGGGTCACTTCTGGTTCGGGTTCGGTTATTGGTTTTCGGTTAAAAAGAACATCCATACTACCCGCAACATCATTTTCAACAACCAAGCATCCATTTGTCTCAATATCAACTTCACCACTTCCCCCAACCTCATTTTCCCGTTTCTACACCCAACTTTGTACCCGAAACCCAACCGCAAGATGTTGGTGACCTATTAGGTATAAAGGTAAAAAAGAGAAGTCATAGGAAGAAAACCGAGGAAAAGAAGAAAACCGTTGAAAGAGCCCCTCAGAAATGGGTTGAGACGGAAGAAATCACTTTAGTGAAATCTTGGATATTCATATTCGAAAGCGCGTAGATAGGTAAAAAATCAAAACAAAAATGGGTTTTGGAATAGAATAAAAGTTATGTTTCACCAATAGATGAGACGAGAGACTTACCGGGAAAATGATAAACTCTCGTCAAAGGGGCGTGAAATAAATACCCATAAGACAGCCTATAACAGTCACTATCTTAATTGCAAGAATTCCACAAAAAGTGGTGAAAATGATGTTGACTTTTTATCAAGATCGCTTATATTGTTTCAAGGTAAATAGAACAGCCAACCTTTCAAATTTATGCATTGTTGGGAATTTGCTCGCCACTTGACCAAATGGGCGAACATACTGTTTGCGAGCGATTCGTGCAAATGGATGACAAAAACTCATTTTCTCGTTCTCTTGTGAGCGATGCTCGTAACGACATTAATCTAAGCGATGATGATGTCAAAATTGAAGCGACAAGCCCACTCGGTAGAGACCGTTCAAAAACGAGGGCACCAAAAGCATCTAGTGGTGTGTCGATTATTGTGAACATTTATTCGACATAAGTCAACATTGGGGTACGTTCAATGACATTCAAAAACAAAAGTTCAAGGAAAGAAGAACCCTTTGGGCTATTTTTGAATAAAAAATGAAACTAGAAAAAGAAGCGGCTAAAGAAAGGCGAGAGGTTATGAAATTTCTAGCAATGAAAATCGATCACTTCGAAGGTCTTGATCGACATGAAGAAAGGAAAACACAAATAAGGTAAAAATATAATATGTAGTATATTTTTTTATGCTTTTAACATTTTTTTAATGTAATGGTTTAATATAAATGTTTTTTATTTACTTTATTTGTTTATATAAATGAAAAAAGAAATAAATAAATAAACCGTGACTTGGCAGTCATTACGGGCCCACCGTCTACGCCACCTCCACCCCGTGCATTTTTTTGGCTTGGAGGACGATTCCACCAAAAGTGAGGTGGGATGTCACATCGGTTCATATCCCCCTTTAAAGGCATTGACCACACCTGAAGTCATAGAGTATCATACAAGTAGGTTTGCTCATGAGCCGAGCCAAGCAGATGTCTGCTCGTGCTTGGCTCATTTACAAACCGAGCGGAGCGGAGCGGCTCGTTTACAATCGAGCGGCAAATCGAGCTAGCATTTAGCGCGAATTTTTTCGAGCGAGAATCGAGCGAAGAGTAATTTGGAAAACCATAAAATGTGGATGTTTCCTTCGACGTTTTCGTTGTCGGAATACAACTCAGGCCGAACTGTTCGACGATAACACTAATATTGAGATCAGAGTGTCCGAGAATGAGGCTTAGCTAGAGGCCGGTGAGGCGATGAGCATACTGCAGAAAACAGTTGTTGCATTGTGACGTAGGGTGATATCAAGTGACGATTAGCGATAGACGACTAATAACATAAAGAAGTCAAGAAGGTCACATCATGACTTATGGTTTTACTATTAAACTTATTGTTAATTTTTTTATTGGCTTATGTGGGCTAATTATATTTTATTTACATATATTGAACCAAATCTAATAGAATGCTATGTATAAAGTTATAAATATATATGTAATTTGTGTGTATATTTATAATTAAATATATTATAAATAAATAAATAATTATTCGAGCCAAACTGAGCTGAGCGGACCTTTGCTCATGTTTGGCTCGTTCACAAATCGAACTGAGCCGATCGACTCATTTACAACCGAGCGGAAGATCCAGCGAGCATTTTTCGAGCATTTTCCGAGTGAGCAACGAGTGAGTCACGAGCGACGTGCAATTTGAACAGCCCTACATACAAGTACACTATTCATTGCCACTCGTTCACAAATCGAACCGAGCCGATCGGCTCATTTACAACCGAGCGGAAGATCCAGTGAGCATTTTTCGAACATTTTCCGGGTGAGCAACGAGTGAGTCACGAGCGACGTTCAATTTAAACAGCCCTACATACAAATACACTATTCACTGCTAGTTGAAAGAAGGTTTTATTATTTTTAACTACTAGACTTATTCAGCATCAAAAGTGACCCAATGTTCACATGTATGTTAACTAGAACTCTTAGCAGGTTGGCTTATTCACTTAACTATTCACCCATCCCATTTCTCAAAATACAAGGAACTACATGAGTTTTTCATTTGAGCGTTAGAGCATTCACAAACGATCCCTCATTCCCTCCCTCATAAAAACTCACTTCATCCCAACCCCTTTCCCCATACCCCATTTCTAAAATTTACCAAAAACTTATGTTGAGCCCCCATATATGAGGTCTTCCATACTTCCCTCATATCATTTAATAATAATAAAATAATACAAATTGAAGGTGGAGTGGTTTGATATTGGTTGTAAAGAAAGAAAATAATAATAAAAAAAAGCTTATAGGGGATATGAATGGGGAATGGGATGTGGGAGACTTTGTAAAAGTGAGAGGCAAATTTAGAAAACTATGATTTTCCTTAAATTATATGGTTGGGGATGGGGAACGGGTTGTGAATACTCTTACAAGGTAGTAAGAGCATCTGCAATAGTAGAGGTAGTTTGGAATTTCAGACCAACACCTTATTATGTCACATCATTTCAAATCACAACTCTTCTAAACTCTCTTTTTCCTACAACCATAAACCATTTCAAGCCTTCACCGCATCACATACTTTTCTTTTTATTTACTTTATACACACAAACAAAACAAAAAAAAACCTTTTTTTTATTTACTCAAAAGGGCCCACCATATTCCAAATCAATCCAATCCGCCCTGCCAAACATTTCCCCTCCAAACCAATGACCAGACCCCTCCTACAATGGCATCCGTCCGCTTCAACCGAAAGCATCCAACACCCCTCCATTGTAGATGCTCTAAATATAGAACGTTTACTCTACCTCATTTAGACTATGGGAAATAAAGGACAACTCATCCGAAATCTACTTCGACAAAGATTCGAGGGGTATATTGGACTTTTTACAAAATAATCGAGAAATATGCAATCATGTCATTGAGTACGATTACATCAAATAAACTCAAAATGTTGACAATTTTCATGATGTCTCAATGGTTGTCCATCGGCATCCACATCAAGAACAACATCGTTATCATCTTCAAATGATGTGTATTTGCAAAGGAAGTTATGAGTTATGTGATGAAGGAAATAGGATATCAGTGGAGGAAAAAGTTACCGTGACTGCCGTGACATATAGGACAAATGGTTAGTAGTCAAATTGTAATGTTAAGAAAGAGTAAACGTAATATAAAAGGTTTTTAAAATGAATAAAATTCAGTATTATAAATTTAAAAATATGTGATTTTTAAATTATATGAGAGATAATAAGAAATGGAATGATAATGATCTTAAGGTCCCTTATGTGGTATTATGGTTAAGTTAAACTTCAAACACAAAAGTTCAATATTGACAATTTTAACATTTGTCACTATTTTGGCCTAACCATTGTGATTTGTGAGGTTTAAGTTGAATTTATTTTAACAAAATTCAAATAAGAATTTCTTATTTGTTTAACAAAATAAACTGTACTTAGGATTGTAAATAAAAGTTTAGGATGCTTAAAAAAAACTTAGAAGTTTAGTGGATGATGTTTACATGAATGATTAAGCAATTTAACCAAGTTGCACTTTCCAAGTTGTGTACGTTGTTTCCATAAGTAGTAAAGTAAAGCAATTTGTCCCACTTGCACTTTCCAAGTTGAAGATAGTTGAGGGGGTCTATTTGGTTGTTCTTTACTTCTTTTCATATCCTTCTTTTTTTTTATCAGGTAGTGTATGAGTTTGGTATTCTTGTTGTTGGTGATAGTTTCGTAGAATAAAGTGTTATTCCCACATAGGTTGTTCATTCGTTGATAATTCCCCTTCCACTTGACCATATGGTTCATCCATTGGTGGTACTAATAAGAAGAAGAACAAGAAGTTGAAACAAAATTGTGGTGGATGGAGAGTTCTTTGAATTGGTTTAAATTAATAATAATTATGAATATGAATCTACTCTTTCTCGTCATGTTGCAAAATAATAGATAGAGTAATAAGAAGAAGAATAAGAAATTAAAACAAAATTGCTCCTTTACCTAAAATTGACCAATCAAAAGGTTACATGCAAAGAAAAAAAAAATGTTTTTTTCTATTATGATGGCGACTTTTTTCAGAATAACTGAGTGGTCACAAGACGGCTTGCAAAACCAAGCCCGGTTCAAAAGAATCAAAAACCACGGGGTTTTTCATAGAGGGCATAACCACTGTCTAACATGCTCTGAGAAGCCATAATCCTTGATACGGTATCAATGATACCACTTGGTACTAGTTGCGTCATCACAAGAGTCAAAACTCTATGGTGTAACGCAGGTTGTGGACAAAACGCCTGTTTAGCTCTGCTCAAACTAGCGACCTCCAAAAGGGACCTAGTTCTTATCTTCCTTGTCTTTACCACTCCACCCAATAGTGTTTTTAAAATAATTAAAACACTTTTATGTATATAAAAGCTCAAGGTAAATGAATTATAAAAAGTAAAGGGCTCTATTTATATATATTTTCTTAAACATTTCATGACATCAATGGATAATCTGATCCATCCATTATTACGTACATACAAATAAAGAAAAGCAATACAAAATTCACACAAATAATTTTATAAATCAAACATTTTTTTTTTTTTTGAAGAATGCATGGGCATGATGAAATTATAAGCTATGGATGGTCTTCATATCAGCAGCTTCATGTAGGCTTCCCTTTTCAACATGATCCCACCACTTGAACAAGAAATTATCTACAACTATCCTGAACCATGGAGACAGCTTCAGACCCTCCTCACCCGCGTCCGCTTTCCTCACCAGTTCCCTTAACTGCTCGCGGTTCACATACTTGACGTCTGCAACCTCATCGCGTACAAGGAACAGCAGATAATCAACTGCAAAATCAACATATTTTCAGTCACACGAATTGAAATCATGTACAAAAAGATCATATTATGAGAAATCAAGGAAATAACCATGTTGACCTCTTGAAGGGAGATGTATTGTCAATGGAGGAGTTGACTTTTTTATTTACTCTAAATAAGTTTTCTTATGCTTAAATGGCTTAATCATATGTGTCATTGGCGCATATGGACACCACATGTCATTGTACCATCGGTCTGCATTAGATTTTTTTTCTTTAAAAAGTCAAAACTGATTACGTGAAAACACAAAAGTCAACGCCTTAAATTTATGAGTAAAACCTGGCTGTTTTAGTGATTTATACTTGTTAATTAGACAAATGAACAGGTCAAATGGTTACATTGAAAAACAGACCGAAATTTTATAAAATGGCTAGAAGATGAACAAGTCGAAATTTTGTTTTGCACGAATAATTATCTTACGTTCATGTTCGCCCCACTTTCCATCAGATGGTGCTTTGTAGAGAATGCGACTTAGGGGAATAAACTCATCAACTGGAAGTTCTTCGGAAGGAATACCGAGTTCGTCTAGAAGCTTTCTTTGTGCAGCATTTCTCACACCTGTAAGAAAATATACAAGATCAAAATTCATATAAACTTCATATATTGATTAAGTTGGTAAAATAAGTGGGAAATAATATTTACTAATTTAAACCCGATCTTTTTAGAACAAAATTAATTTAACTTGATGCATTATAATTTTTAAGTAGACAGTCTTACAAATTTAGCTAGATAAGTAAACCACATCCTGTTATAGTCACACTTGTTAAAGAGTTTTGTATTACAAGAAGAAAAAAAACCTTTTCGACACTTGTATACCATGTTAATTTACTAGACGAATGTTTCTATATGCATATAATCACATATTGATATGTGAGTCCTGTCTTATTCTTGAACTATAGTTAACAATATAGAAAAACAAGCATCTAAAAAAAATGATAAACATTATAGGTTGATAAAAGTGAAGTGTGTGCCATACATACCAAGGCAATTCTCTTCAATAAGCTCAGATTCTCGGTATAGTGGATGGCTGCAACATGTGTTTGTCCAGACCAAAGGGAATGTCACCTTTGTTGATGATCTTTGCTGCAATTTGTAAAACCAACATTTATTAGCTTTCAGTGCATATAACTGGTATCAATGTACCACTAAGATGTTACTTTGTAGAATTAAATTAAATTAAAATAACACAAGAGTTCACATACTTGAAGGAGTAACTCATATTTTGAGTTGAACAAGAATACACTGAAAGCACGGTGCAACAAATTCTCGGATTCAATCTTCTCCATCAAGTGGCCTGCAAGTTTAATACATTGTAGGGAAACAAATTATGCTCAAAATTTAAAAAGGAAAAACTTGTAGACGAATCTTTCACATAAGCACATTGTGATCCCGGGTAAACAACTTATCGAAGTTCACCAAGACTAACACACGTATGTGCCTACACATGTACAAACATATATGTATGTTTATATATGTACATGCTATACTAAACTATAATAGTTGACACACATAACAACTATTATTGCAACAAAAGATCATAACGTATAACATAGCCCCAGACCATTCTCTCTTAAACTATACTTTTGTTATGCTAGGATTTGCTTCAATCTACTAGTATAGTGATACGATCCGGAAACCCAACCCATGAGGCATACGATAAAGTCGGCTATATTTCAAGTTAGAATTATTAATATATTTGGCATGAAAGTAGGAATTCATGCACATGTTTGCTAGTCCACTTTCTTATCTATGGTGCATTTAGTTGTTGACATCATGCATGACTCTTAATATGATTCTAACACAGGATATCCTTTTCATACTCCACCCAACAAATTTGTGGTCAAAAGATTTCCTTTTTAAGTTTTAACATATTCTTTTATCAGTTATATAGGGGGAATTTAAACTTTTGTGGTATAAAGATTTTCTTTTTACTTTATGAATGGTTATACGAATAAATTAGTTTAATGGTTTTTAGAGTTAATAACCGTACATATATATAATACAAATCGTAAGTGATGGATTAATTGAGTATTTAAAGCTGATTACATGTAATATGATATATACAGGGTATGATGAACAACTGTTGGTTCCGAGTGAAAACCAACATGTGCAAACCGCACAAGGGTGAGATCGGGATTGTGTTCGAGCACCCAACTCAACCCGGAAACCAATCAGGCGGATGGATGGCTCGTGAGAAGCACCTAGAGATTTCAGCCGAAAAAGCAAACCCGTCCCTCAAGAAGAGTGTTTCATCTCCTTTCATGAACACGACCTCTTTAACCTTTACAATGTCCGAAGTCAAAAAACATAACTCAGCCGACTCAGCTTGGATTGTTGTCCACGGTCACATCTACGACTGCACCGCCTTCCTCAAAGACCACCCTGGTGGCAGTGACAGCATCCTCATCAATGCCGGAACAGATTGCACCGAAGAGTTCGATGCAATCCATTCCGACAAGGCAAAGAAGCTCTTAGAAGAGTACCGAATCGGTGAACTCATAACCATGGGTTATAGCTCTGATTCGGCCGCATCATCACCTAACAACTCGGTCCATGGTGCCACAAATTACCTAAGCTCACACTTAGCCACCATCAAAGAAATTGCTCCTACAAGAAATGTAGCCCTAGTACCTCGTGAAAAGATCCCATGCAAACTCATCTCCAAAACAAATATTTCACATGATGTGAGACTATTCCGATTCGCGCTACCATCACAAGATCAAGTCCTCGGATTACCGGTTGGTAAACACATCTTTTTATGTGCCACAGTTGATGACAAGCTTTGCATGAGAGCCTACACACCAACAAGCACCATTGATGAAGTTGGATACTTCGAGTTGCTAGTCAAAATCTACTTCAAAAACGTTGAACCAAGGTTCCCAAATGGTGGGCTCATGTCACAATATCTTGAGTCATTGCCACTAGGTGCCTCACTTGACATAAAAGGTCCATTAGGTCACATTGAGTACATGGGTAGGGGGACATTTTCGGTGCATGGTAAACAAAAATTCGCCACGAAACTAGCCATGTTCGCGGGTGGGACGGGGATCACACCGATCTACCAAGTGATGCAGGCTATATTGAAGGATCCAGAAGATGACACAAAGATGTATGTGGTGTATGCAAACCGTACCGAAGATGATATATTGTTGAGGGATGAACTTGATGCATGGGCAAAGATGTATCAAGATAGAGTGAAGGTATGGTATGTTGTTCAAAAGTCTATAAAAGAAGGATGGAAATACAGTGAAGGGTTCATCACTGAAGAGATCATGAGAGAACATATACCAGAGGTTTCTGAAGATACATTGGCATTGGCTTGTGGACCACCACCAATGATTCAGTTTGCCATAAACCCTAATTTGGAAAAGATGGGGTATGATATCAAGAATTCTTTGTTGGTGTTTTAGGATATTGTATTGTGGTGAAGGTGGTTTAAATTTATATTTTGGTAATAAAGTTATATATGTACATACTACTATGGTAATGATTGTCTACTCCAGAGCCTTTCAAACAGAAAATCACAAAAAAGTTAAGCTTGTTTTTTATATAGATGATTGAAGTAGGCCAATGTAAATTCATCACTTTCTCTTTTACATATTATATCAATTGGAACAATAAGTTGTGACTATTTCACTGTCAAATTTCCTTGCAAATTGCTCTACGCAAGTCGGAATGGTAATCCATCGTATATCACACAATCTCACACGGCATAAACAAAAAAAAGGATAAACACTTTCAACTAACTAAATATATATATATATATATATATATATATATATAGGGAAAGGATATTTTGGAAACCCACTTGAGTTGAGAAAACCTTTGAAAACCCATGTAAAAAACCATTATTTTTTTTGAAAAAAAATAACCAATGTAAAATACATGTTTTTAAGCATTTTGGGCAAAAAAAATAACAAAAGCGCCGATGGGATATTTTTTAAAAAAATAAACAAAGTTGCTAAAAAAACATATGTTTTCAGCTATTTAACTATGTTTTTAGCAACTTTGTTTATTTTTTTAAAAAAAATCCCATCGGCGCTTTTTTTATTTTTTGGCCCAAAACGCTTACAAACATGTATTTTACATTTGTTATTTTTTTCAAAGAAAAAACTTATTTTTTTACATGAGTTTTCGAAGGTTTTCTCAACTCAAGCGGGTTTTCAATTTATAATTGACCTATATATATATATATATATATATATATATATATATTTTGGCATTCCAAAAGCAGTCATAAACTTGTACTACATTTCCATTTATTAGACTATGTGGTGTGGTTTAGGCAAGGTTTCGGAAGCCTTGCCGCTACGTCAGCAAATAGTGGGTCATCTTTAGTTTTAGACAAGTTGAGGACTACCCACCCCTCCTTGGGTAGTCCTCCACTCCTATTGGCTACAATTTCTTTTTTATTTTCTAATTTTTAGTAAATAAATAATTAAAATAAACAACATAACATTTAAAATAAGGTTACAAATAAAAATAAAATTACGCCTAAAAAAACCCTAACAAGTAAAAATAAATAAATAATTAAAATAAATAACATGTCTAGTTTTCCCCGTTCGCCCAAATATAATCGACCAAATCCGATTGTAGATGTACGTGTTTGTCCTCGTTGCGTAATGAGAATTCCGTTAAGTTCTTGTTGAGCCGGACTAACGGGAACACTATTCTATCCGAGCTCGTTTTCATGAAATTCACAAATGGCCTTTCCTTCATCTTCGATATGCATGTTATGCAAGATAATACAAGCATACATACAATACTGCAAGTTTTTTAGTGCCCACATTCTTACCGGGTATCAATGATATGTCACTTTGCTTGTAGAACACTAAAACAACGTTCGTTGCCCTTTCTCGCTGCTTCTTGATACTTGGCAAATTTCTTTCTTTTTTCGTCGTCCGAGTGTGAAATGGTTTTAACAATTGTGGAGTATTTCGGGTAGATTCCATCAGCAAGATAATACCCGCGTTGGTATTGCACACCTGATAGTGTAAAGCTAGTTTATGGACCGGTCCCTTACACAACATCTTCGAAAATTAGTGACTGATTGATGACGTTAATGTCATTGTTTGAACTGGGAACTCCAAAAAATGCATGCCAAATCCACAAATCCTAGGAACAAGCAGCCTCTAAGATTATTGTAGGATGTCCGTGTTGACCATTAGTGAACATTCCCCGCCATGCTGTTGGACAATTCCGCCACGGCCAACGCATGCAATCAATGCTTCCGAGCATTTCTGGAAAACAATGTCTTTCGATATGGTGTTGATATATTTTTTGGACGTCGCTCCTCGTTGGTTTTCGTAAATATACCTTGTTGTAGATCTTCACAACACGCTTGCAAAACTTGTACAAACATTCACGTGCAGTTTTATCAGACATCTTTAAATATTAATCCCAACTATCAGCTGCCGTCCCGTAAGCTAGTTGGCGTAATGTAGCTGTGCATTTTTGAATAGTTGTGAACCCCTTCTTGTCTCTAGCATCGTATCGCAATGTAAAAAATGGGTCACAACTCGATAAGTCGTCGGCTATACGTAAAAATAGTCGTCGACTAATTTTAAACCGGCGCTGAAAAGTAACATCCGAGTATAATGGTTGCTCGCCAAAGTAATCATGCATTAATCTTTCGTGGGCACCTACACGCATAATTTAAAAAAAAACTAAATGTATGTAAAAATTAAAGAACTAAAACATAAATATATAATTTAAAAAAATGTTACATTCCCGGTCTCTGTTTATTGCCGCTTGTCTAGTTCGTGATCCACTTGAGACCTCTTCTTCCTCATCTTGAATGATTTACGCCGCCATCGCCACAATATTTATAAAAATATGGTTTTCCTCAATGGACGATGAAGATGACGAAGCAAAAGAATGAGCATTCGACGTTGTGTGGTAACTTTTATAAAAACTTTTAAAAAATTTGTAGAGGTTGAGAGGAAAGATGTAAATATTTGAGAGAGATTTGTAGTTGTGTGTGTTTTATTTATTAAAATGTAGAAGGAATGAATTATTTAAATAGAAAATTGTTTTTTTATTTTTAAACGGTAATATGACCGTTACCAAGGCCCCACCACCATTCATCAACCAATAGATTGCCCCGTCTCAAACGTTCAAAGTTGGACGAATTGGCCGCCCCCAAACACGACGGAGGCGGTGTTGGCCGTCCTTAGACGGACTGAACGGGTCGATGCCGCTCCCACACCATTTAGTCTTACAGACTATGTTAGTAATTGAAGCTTACTTTTATCAAAAGTAACACTACTAGACGACTATGTTGACAATTTCCAACAGATCAACAACTGATCCCACAAAGACTTTATTTACTTACAACACCGGAAAAAAAAAACAAATATCAAAATAAACCTTGGAAGAAACGTATGCACATCTTCAGTTAGAGACTTAGACCATACCGTGTGGGGGTGTTGAAGGTTGGTATGAAGCCCTTCCACGTTAATCACACCATCTCGTGTCCAGCGTGGAGGATGGCATGGGCAACCCTATATGGTTTTGTACGGGCGTGGGGCAACTTGTAAAAGTGAGGTGACGGTGTTTGCAGTGGCGAAGCTTGAAAAAATAGTGATGGGGGTAGAAAATCATAAGACCCAATTTTTTTCCTATTAGTGGGGCCGAAAAATGAAATCGGTGGGTCCGGACTCAATTCATATATAAATTACCTATTAAAATCACCAACTACAACTACTGAGCCAAAAAATTGTGGGGGCAAGGGCACCCCCTGGCCCCCATAATCCTTCGCCAATGAGTGTTTGGTTGGATGTTGAAAAAGAGCCATTTTGATAATGGCTCTTTACAACCGATCCTTAAAAAAAGTTTTTTTTTTCATTTAAAATATTTAATTTTATACGTGTGTATTTCTTAGGCAAACCGAATTTCCTACAGGATCATCTACCTGCATGTATATATATATATATATATATATATATATATATATATATCCAATCTTTTTTATAATTGTACTATCTCTTACTTTCCCACTTCTAATTTTATAGAAATCTCAAACCAAAAATGGATGCCAACACCCGTGAGTATGACCAAAACCATCCGTTCGGGCGAGGCGATTCCCCGAATCCTAATCCTCCTCAAAACCAAAACCTACAAATTCCGGACCATGCAAACCCCATAGCATCATATGCGCAACTTATATCCGATGGTATGTATTACGGATCCTACCCGCTAGGGGTGTTCATCAGGTTTGGTTTCCGGTTATCGGGTTATTCGGGTCGGGTTATTTGGGTTTTCAGTTGTGAAAATGTTACCCAATAACTGACCCAATCTAGTTAAATGGTTATCAGTTATAGGGTTAATCGGGTTCGGATTTTTCGGGTCAGGTTAACTGTTTATCGGTTTAATGGTTTGGGTGTTTGAGTTACATATTTCCAATCATTTGGGTTACGTATTTCTATCCATTTGGGCTACAATATGTGTAAAATAAAACCACAACTTAGGCTACAATATTTAGTTGCAAATTTGGCTACAAAAACACTACTCCGATATACATAAAAATATGACAACTGGATTTGTTTTTGAATTATTCTGGTTATTTGGGTCAACCCGAATTATACAAAACTAATCTGAAGAACGGCCCTGAAGACTATAGTTGGGTTCGAGTATGCACTTAATCGGGTTCGGGTTAATCGGGTAAGGTAGTTTCTCGTGTCGGGTCACTTCTGGTTCGGGTTCGGTTATTGGTTTTCGGTTAAAAAGAACATCCATACTACCCGCAACATCATTTTCAACAACTAAGCATCCATTTGTCTCAATATCAACTTCACCACTTCCCCCAACCTCATTTTCCCGTTTCTACACCCAACTTTGTACCCGAAACCCAACCGCAAGATGTTGGTGACCTATTAGGTATAAAGGTAAAAAAGAGAAGTCATAGGAAGAAAACCGAGGAAAAGAAGAAAACCGTTGAAAGAGCCCCTCAGAAATGGGTTGAGACGGAAGAAATCACTTTAGTGAAATCTTGGATATTCATATTCGAAAGCGCGTAGATAGGTAAAAAATCAAAACAAAAATGGGTTTTGGAATAGAATAAAAGTTATGTTTCACCAATAGATGAGACGAGAGACTTACCGGGAAAATGATAAACTCTCGTCAAAGGGGCGTGAAATAAATACCCATAAGACAGCCTATAACAGTCACTATCTTAATTGCAAGAATTCCACAAAAAGTGGTGAAAATGATGTTGACTTTTTATCAAGATCGCTTATATTGTTTCAAGGTAAATAGAACAGCCAACCTTTCAAATTTATGCATTGTTGGGAATTTGCTCGCCACTTGACCAAATGGGCGAACATACTGTTTGCGAGCGATTCGTGCAAATGGATGACAAAAACTCATTTTCTCGTTCTCTTGTGAGCGATGCTCGTAACGACATTAATCTAAGCGATGATGATGTCAAAATTGAAGCGACAAGCCCACTCGGTAGAGACCGTTCAAAAACGAGGGCACCAAAAGCATCTAGTGGTGTGTCGATTATTGTGAACATTTATTCGACATAAGTCAACATTGGGGTACGTTCAATGACATTCAAAAACAAAAGTTCAAGGAAAGAAGAACCCTTTGGGCTATTTTTGAATAAAAAATGAAACTAGAAAAAGAAGCGGCTAAAGAAAGGCGAGAGGTTATGAAATTTCTAGCAATGAAAATCGATCACTTCGAAGGTCTTGATCGACATGAAGAAAGGAAAACACAAATAAGGTAAAAATATAATATGTAGTATATTTTTTTATGCTTTTAACATTTTTTTAATGTAATGGTTTAATATAAATGTTTTTTATTTACTTTATTTGTTTATATAAATGAAAAAAGAAATAAATAAATAAACCGTGACTTGGCAGTCATTACGGGCCCACCGTCTACGCCACCTCCACCCCGTGCATTTTTTTGGCTTGGAGGACGATTCCACCAAAAGTGAGGTGGGATGTCACATCGGTTCATATCCCCCTTTAAAGGCATTGACCACACCTGAAGTCATAGAGTATCATACAAGTAGGTTTGCTCATGAGCCGAGCCAAGCAGATGTCTGCTCGTGCTTGGCTCATTTACAAACCGAGCGGAGCGGAGCGGCTCGTTTACAATCGAGCGGCAAATCGAGCTAGCATTTAGCGCGAATTTTTTCGAGCGAGAATCGAGCGAAGAGTAATTTGGAAAACCATAAAATGTGGATGTTTCCTTCGACGTTTTCGTTGTCGGAATACAACTCAGGCCGAACTGTTCGACGATAACACTAATATTGAGATCAGAGTGTCCGAGAATGAGGCTTAGGTAGAGGCCGGTGAGGCGATGAGCATACTGCAGAAAACAGTTGTTGCATTGTGACGTAGGGTGATATCAAGTGACGATTAGCGATAGACGACTAATAACATAAAGAAGTCAAGAAGGTCACATCATGACTTATGGTTTTACTATTAAACTTATTGTTAATTTTTTTATTGGCTTATGTGGGCTAATTATATTTTATTTACATATATTGAACCAAATCTAATAGAATGCTATGTATAAAGTTATAAATATATATGTAATTTGTGTGTATATTTATAATTAAATATATTATAAATAAATAAATAATTATTCGAGCCAAACTGAGCTGAGCGGACCTTTGCTCATGTTTGGCTCGTTCACAAATCGAACTGAGCCGATCGACTCATTTACAACCGAGCGGAAGATCCAGCGAGCATTTTTCGAGCATTTTCCGAGTGAGCAACGAGTGAGTCACGAGCGACGTGCAATTTGAACAGCCCTACATACAAGTACACTATTCATTGCCACTCGTTCACAAATCGAACCGAGCCGATCGGCTCATTTACAACCGAGCGGAAGATCCAGTGAGCATTTTTCGAACATTTTCCGGGTGAGCAACGAGTGAGTCACGAGCGACGTTCAATTTAAACAGCCCTACATACAAATACACTATTCACTGCTAGTTGAAAGAAGGTTTTATTATTTTTAACTACTAGACTTATTCAGCATCAAAAGTGACCCAATGTTCACATGTATGTTAACTAGAACTCTTAGCAGGTTGGCTTATTCACTTAACTATTCACCCATCCCATTTCTCAAAATACAAGGAACTACATGAGTTTTTCATTTGAGCGTTAGAGCATTCACAAACGATCCCTCATTCCCTCCCTCATAAAAACTCACTTCATCCCAACCCCTTTCCCCATACCCCATTTCTAAAATTTACCAAAAACTTATGTTGAGCCCCCATATATGAGGTCTTCCATACTTCCCTCATATCATTTAATAATAATAAAATAATACAAATTGAAGGTGGAGTGGTTTGATATTGGTTGTAAAGAAAGAAAATAATAATAAAAAAAAGCTTATAGGGGATATGAATGGGGAATGGGATGTGGGAGACTTTGTAAAAGTGAGAGGCAAATTTAGAAAACTATGATTTTCCTTAAATTATATGGTTGGGGATGGGGAACGGGTTGTGAATACTCTTACAAGGTAGTAAGAGCATCTGCAATAGTAGAGGTAGTTTGGAATTTCAGACCAACACCTTATTATGTCACATCATTTCAAATCACAACTCTTCTAAACTCTCTTTTTCCTACAACCATAAACCATTTCAAGCCTTCACCGCATCACATACTTTTCTTTTTATTTACTTTATACACACAAACAAAACAAAAAAAAACCTTTTTTTTATTTACTCAAAAGGGCCCACCATATTCCAAATCAATCCAATCCGCCCTGCCAAACATTTCCCCTCCAAACCAATGACCAGACCCCTCCTACAATGGCATCCGTCCGCTTCAACCGAAAGCATCCAACACCCCTCCATTGTAGATGCTCTAAATATAGAACGTTTACTCTACCTCATTTAGACTATGGGAAATAAAGGACAACTCATCCGAAATCTACTTCGACAAAGATTCGAGGGGTATATTGGACTTTTTACAAAATAATCGAGAAATATGCAATCATGTCATTGAGTACGATTACATCAAATAAACTCAAAATGTTGACAATTTTCATGATGTCTCAATGGTTGTCCATCGGCATCCACATCAAGAACAACATCGTTATCATCTTCAAATGATGTGTATTTGCAAAGGAAGTTATGAGTTATGTGATGAAGGAAATAGGATATCAGTGGAGGAAAAAGTTACCGTGACTGCCGTGACATATAGGACAAATGGTTAGTAGTCAAATTGTAATGTTAAGAAAGAGTAAACGTAATATAAAAGGTTTTTAAAATGAATAAAATTCAGTATTATAAATTTAAAAATATGTGATTTTTAAATTATATGAGAGATAATAAGAAATGGAATGATAATGATCTTAAGGTCCCTTATGTGGTATTATGGTTAGTTAAACTTCAAACACATAAGTTCAATATTGACAATTTTTACATTTGTCACTATTTTGGCCTAACCATTGTGACTTGTGAGGTTTAAGTTGAATTTATTTTAACAAAATTCAAATAAGAATTTCTTATTTGTTTAACAAAATAAACTGTACTTAGGATTGTAAATAAAAGTTTAGGATGTTTAAAAAAAACTTATAAGTTTAGTGGATGATGTTTACATGAATGATTAAGCAATTTAACCAAGTTGCACTTTCCAAGTTGTGTACGTTGTTTCCATAAGTAGTAAAGTAAAGCAATTTGTCCAACTTGCACTTTCCAAGTTGAAGATAGTTGAGGGGGTCTATTTGGTTGTTCTTTTCATATCCTTCTTTTTTTTTTTAATCAGGTAGTGTATGAGTTTGGTATTCTTGTTGTTGGTGATAGTTTCGTAGAATAAAGTGTTATTCCCACATAGGTTGTTCATTCGTTGATAATTCCCCTTCCACTTGACCATATGGTTCATCCATTGGTGGTACTAATAAGAAGAATAAGAAGTTGAAACAAAATTGTGGTGGATGGAGAGTTCTTTGAATTGGTTTAAATTAATAATAATTATGAATATGAATCTACTCTTCCTCGTCATGTTGCAAAATAATAGATAGAGTAATAAGAAGAAGAATAAGAAATTAAAACAAAATTGCTCCTTTACCTAAAATTGACCAATCAAAAGGTTACATGCAAAGAAAAAAAATATGTTTTTTTTCTATTATGATGGCGACTTTTTTTAGAATAACTGAGTGGTCACAAGACGACTTGCAAAACCAACCCCGGTTCAAAAGAATCAAAACCTACGGGGTTTTTCATGGAGGGCGTAACCACTGTCTAACATGCTCTGAGAAGCCATAATCCTTGATACGGTATCAATGATACCACTTGGTACTAGTTGCGTCATCACAAGAGTCAAAACTCTATGGCGTAACGCAGGTTGTGGACAAAACGCCTGTTTAGCTCTGCTCAAACTAGCGACCTCCAAAAGGGACCTAGTTCTTATCTTCCTTGTCTTTACCACTCCACCCAATAGTGTTTTTAAAATAATTAAAACACTTTTATGTATATAAAAGCTCAAGGTAAATGAATTATAAAAAGTAAAGGGCTCTATTTATATATATTTTCTGAAACATTTCATCACATCAATGGATAATCTGATCCATCCATTATTACGTACATATAAGTAAAGAAAAGCAATACAAAATTCACACAAATAATTTTATAAATCAAACCTTTTTTTTTTTTTTTTTTGAAGAAAAATGCATGGGCATGATGAAATTATAAGCTATGGATGGTCTTCATATCAGCAGCTTCATGTAGGCTTCCCTTTTCAACATGATCCCACCACTTGAACAAGAAATTATCTACAACTATCCTGAACCATGGAGACAGCTTCAGACCCTCCTCACCCGCGTCCGCTTTCCTCACCAGTTCTCTTAACTGCTCGCGGTTCACATACTTAACGTCAGCAACCTCATCTGGGTTGGGGTTCATGCTCACATCGCGTACAAGGAACAGCAGATAATCAACTGCAAAATCAACACATTTTCAGTCACCCGATCGGAAATCATGTACTATAGATCATATTATGAGAAATCAAGGAAATAACCATGTTGACCTCTTGAAGGGAGATGTATTGTCAATGGAGGAGTTGACTTTTTTATTTACTCTAAATAAGTTTTCTTATGATTAAATGGCTTAATCATATGTGTCATTGGCGCATATGGAAACCACGTGTCATTGTACCATCGGTCTGCATTAGATTTTTTTCTTTAAAAAGTCAAAACTGATTACGTGAAAACACAAAAGTCAACGCCTATTTGTCTTAAATTTATGAGTAAAACCTGGCTGTTTTAGTGATTTATACTTGTTAATTAGACAAACGAACAGGTCAAATGGTTACATTGAAAAACAGACCGAAAGTTTATAAAATGGCTAGAAGATGAACAAGTCGAAATTTTGTTTTGCACGAATAATTATCTTACGTTCATGTTCGCCCCACTTTCCATCAGATGGTGCTTTGTAGAGAATGCGACTTAGGGGAATAAACTCATCTACTGGAAGTTCTTCTGAAGGAATACCGAGTTCGTCTAGAAGCTTTCTTTGTGCAGCATTTCTCACACCTGTAAGAAAATATACAAGATCAAAATTCATATAAACTGCATATATTGATTAAGTTAGTAAAATAAGTGGGAAATAATATTTACTAATGTAAACCCGATCTTTTTAGAACAAAATTAATTTAACTTGATGCATTATAATTTGTAATGAGACAGTCTTACAAATTTAGCTAGATAAGTAAACCACATCCTGTTATCGTCACACTTGTTAAAGAGTTTTGTATTACAAGAAGAAAATAAAAACCTTTTCGACTATGCCATGTTAATTTACTAGACGAATGTTTCTATATGCATATACATACCAAGGCAATTCTCTTCAATAAGCTCAGATTCTCGGTATAGTGGATGGCTGCAACATGTGTTTGTCCAGACCAAAGGGAATGTCACCTTTGTTGATGATCTTTGCTGCAATTTGTGAAACCAACATTTATTAGCTTTCGGTGCATATAACTGGTATCAATGTACCACTAAGATGTTACTTTGTAGAATTAAATTAAATTGGAAATAACACAAGAGTTCGCATACTTGAAGGAGTAACTCATATTTTGAGTTGAACAAGAATACACTGAAAGCACGGTGCAACAAATTCTCGGATTCAATCTTCTCCATCAAGTGGCCTGCAAGTTTAATACATTGTAGGGAAACAAATTATGCTCAAAATTTAAAAAGGAAAAACTTGAAGACGAATCTTTCACATAAGCACATTGTGATCCCGGGTAAACAACTTATCGAAGTTCACCAAGACTAACACACGTATGTGCTTGCACATGTACAAACATATATGTATGTTTATATATGTACATGATATACTAAACTATAACAACTATTATTGCAACAAAAGATCATAACATATAACATAGCCCAGACCATTCTCTCTTAAGCTATACTTTTGTTATGCTAGGATTTGCTTCAATCTACTAGTATAGTGATACGATCCAGAAACTCAACCCATGAGGCATACAATAAAGTCGGCTATATTTCAAGTTTGAATTATTAATATATTTGGCATGAAAGTAGGAATTTATGCACATGTTTGTTAGTCCACTTTCTTATCTACGTTCACATCGTCCCATGTAGTTCTTTTACTGCATTTTTTGTTTCTTATATTGTACCGTGTTTCATCGACTGGGAAGATCAGAATATTATTTATTGCAAATTAAAGTCTTGTTCTTAATCTAATTCTTGGAGTCTAACCCACTCAATGGGTGCATTGGGACTCAGGAGATTGACCATCTCGAATCGGTCCCTAACATATAGACTCTATTGATATCATCTTTAAACGTCCACGCTTCCCGCCATTTTAAATTGCTCGCCTTCATGTTACTTTCATCCTCAAAAAGGCATACTAGCACGTTGGCGCACACACACACACATACGCCCATATAAAGGTGATTCATGAAGATGCAAGAAGCATATGTGAAAGATCTCAAGAGCCCATCATATGACCACTTTCAGTAGCCCAAGGGCACCCCCCCCCCCCCCCCACCCCCACAGTAGGACCAACAAAGATCTGTACCAAATTTGTTTTTTTTTAATTAGCCTAATTAGGGGGCAGTTTTTTTACTGACTTATGACTACTTTTCTGTTGAACGGGTGACCCACAAGACTGAGAGGTACCTGAGAAAACAAACGTAACTTTTAAATCTGAGTTTTGACTATTGTTTTTTAATTAAGAAAATGGAATTTCTTCCCCCTTCCGGACTTGCTGGACGCTGTGCAGGCCTATGAGATTGTTATGTAAATTAGATATCCGATACGTTTAACCTTTTCCTACACAAATGTAGTCCTTTTTGTCCTTTAGACCCTTACTAGTTTAAATATCAAAACTTTCGTGTTACGGATATATGTATATATATGTGTGTTTGTGTGCCAGTTTATACACTAACACCTAGTTTATACTTTATACAATATGACCAAAATCTCATTGAAGGGAAAAGAAAAAATGCATCCAGTTTTTTAACAATCGGATAACTTTTACTTTAAAAAATAGAAAATTTAACCAATAGAGTGGTTTTAAAAACAATTATGGTTATAATCGTCACCCATCTTGTTTATATCAGATTCTGCGTAAACGAACACCAAATCCATATTTTAGTTTTCTATAAGAGAGCTTCACTAGTTAGGTTACCTTAGTTTTAAAAAAAAAGTTGAATACTTGGGTCACGGATTACCTCCTTGTATTTTGTATATTATAAATTAATTTAGTTACTTGGTGTTCAAATGTTTTTACGAGTTATAGTCAAAAAAAAAGGCTAAAACAATCTACTTCTATTCATAGAAACGTCTATAAACCAGAAGGGCACCGGATGACATAGATACATGCTCTTTAGTTAAAACCAGAAAAAACAATATAACTCATTTCCAGTGAGATCTATGTGACAAGTAAGAGAGCCCGATAACATGACTAGATACATGCTATTTAGCAAATATAACCTGGAAAAACAATCAAACTCTCTTCCGAGAGACCTACTTGACAATCAATAGAGTCCAATATGTTAGAAGTTATGTAATCAAGAAATGAAAAGTCAAAGAAAAAAAGTCAACTGCAGAAGTTTGCCTCCAAAACAGACCGGTGTGTCTGAATAGTTGTGTCGGTTATGTGGTCAAGGGGACACACCCCTTCATATGTATAAATACCCCAAACCTGTGTCATTTGTTTTATGGGATATAGATAATAAAAGTGTGTGTATATTAGATTGTTCCCATCCTCTGTTTCCTGTTTTGCGAGTCCCTGCACATCAGCGATGTGCATACTCAACAATCATATAATGTTCATCCTTTAACCAAGTAGTATAGCATGCGAAACAGGGCCGATTTCTATCACAATAACATAGCTATGCATGCTATTTAGTAAATATATCCTCGAAAAACGATCAAACTCTATTCCAGGGATACCTATTTGAAAACTGACAGAGCCCAATAACATAGCTAATAGATACATGATATTTAGCGATAACCCAGTTTAAAAACAATCAGACTCTATTCTCAGAACACCTATTTGACAACCTAATAGAGCCTGATTTAAATTGTCAAACGGGTCGAAAAACCTAACAAAACCAGGGTAATTAACAAAACAAAATCCAACTTACAATTGTATTTGGTATCATGACCAACAACACCATCGTTAGCATCAACCAGAATGCACCTGGACAAATCCAATATCAAGAAACTGTCATTATCATATCATCTATTAAACCAGACACACATTTATCAAAACAACCCACCAAGAACCAAACAAAACCAGTTGCAAAATGTCAATTTTATTACAATAATTACCAAAATAATTAAATACTTCCCAACTAAATAACCATAAAGATTGAAAATTTCAACACTGCAATGCAATTTTATAACAATAGTAACTATAAAGATTACCCCCCCCCCCCCCCCCCCCCCCCTCCAACTCAATGCAGTTTTAGAACAGTAACAAGATATAAAAATTAAATTTTTCCCAACTTATATGCAATTTAATAACAATAAAAACAATAAAGATTAAAAAATTACCAACTAAAATGCATAAAGATTAAAACCCCCCAACCAAATACAATTTTAGTAAAAACAATAACCATAAAGATTGAAACTTTCCAACTGCAATGCAATAATAAAACAATAATAATAATAATAAAAATTAAGAAATGGGTAAGAAACAAACTCGTCTTCAAACATAAGCCGACGTTGAACAGCATCCATAGTGGAGTCAGCATCACCACCAAGCACTGGTGACGTCACATGAGAAGAAGAAGAGTGAGACGCACCAGCAGTGAAAGAAAACACAGGTAATCTTGATTTAAAAGATATAAACTGAGGTGGTGAAGAGGTAGAAGATAAAGAAAGAGGATAAGACAGCTTATGGCTTTTGGAATGGTGAATGGAACATCTTGAGATTAAAGATTGTGCCATTGTTGTTGCAAGTGTTGAGTGATTAATCTAAAGGATGAGTACAGGGATGATGAGACTGGTTTAGATGAAGGGGTTATTATTATTATTCATGTGGTTAAGGGGTTGTTGATGGCTGCCATTGGAGTCAAATGAAGAGTGCAGATGTTTGTTTGTTTGTTTGTTTGATAAATAATAATATGGTCATTTGTCAATTAAAGGCAACATTAACTGTTTGACAAGATGTTTGTTTCAGGTGAAATGAATTTATACCAGATTTTAATGGGTGTTGCTAAATGCACCCCCTTTTTTTAATTTTTACTGATTACACTCCCCCCTTGAAGTTTTTAAATTAATACAATCAAACCTTTTATTTTAGATTTTTCTTTAGTTGAATCTAATTTAAGATTTTATACCATTTTAAAAATATAATTAAATTATATAACCAAAAGTTATCTAAAATTTTATATACATCGAGTTTGTATCCTTTTTTAATTTATAGAACTATTTTTAAAATTTTGAATTTTTATGTAATAGCTGAAAACTCAAACCTTAGATATAGTTATATTAATTATTAGAATATTCCATGCGAATAAGGTTTCCAGTTTTTTAGAGTAATGTAAATAAGTTTTGGGAAATTAGTTACTACACATATTATTAGTTTGTTCAACGTAATGTCAAAAAAAAAAAAAAACGTTTGCTCAACGTAACATTTATAAAGTATATTAAATAGATTTACTGATAAAGTCTTTTGATTTGATTTTAAGATATAATCATTGAAAATGAGATTGATAAACAAATAGGCAAGTAAATTAAATATAACTATATATGTAATAAATATTATATTTTTATTGAATAATATAAAGAATTTAAAATTATTTGTTAATAAAGTTTTTAATGAGGGATATATATACCAAAGGAAAAAGTGTAATATTTTTAGAACTAAAAATAAGGAATTTTATAGGGATGAGATTTGACAACTTTAAAACTAAATTTTTAGAAAGGGGAGTGTAAAAAGTAAAAAAAGGGAGTGCATTTAGCCAACCCCATTTTAATTCAAGTATTCAACACATAGCCGGCTGGATTAGAGTTTGTATGGTCCAATAAGAGATGTATTGGTTAACCTTAAAACACCATCATTTATAGTCACAGTTTTGGTATGGCTGTTTAGTATAAGGCTATACAAGACTGTGCGTTGTCTGTCGCGAGCGAGCAGACGTGAGTGGTCAGATGATTCATGTGGCTCACGAACACCACAACATACACGCGTAAAGCTTTCTGTTAGTGAGCACACGCTACCATGCTCACGTCAGTTAGCGAGCAAAATTCGACTGTTGGATGATTCATGACCGTTGGCAATGGCTACTTTTGGGCCTTTTATTAAAAAACAAAACATTTTTAAACTTTACTACCATCCAAATCATTTACAAACTCACAGATATTCAAATCTTTAAACCTTCAAACTACTAAATAACATCTTCAAAGCGAAATGGAAAACATGTCGTAGGAAGATTGTTACTCACCGGCACTAGAATTCATGACGGAAGACGGGTTTGGTACGAACACGGAAATTGAGCAAAACCTTAGCAAAATGTCCACCCCGTCTCCGGATTTTCTTATTTTGGATACGCAACCACAAGATGTCGGCCAACAAATGCGAGGACAAAAGAAGGGCGGGAAAGGTGGCGGGAGAGGTGGACGAAAACTACTTCTTCGGGTGGGTTCGTCTCCTCTACAAGCTCGGATGCTCATGTGGGGATAGACGTAAACGTTGAAGAGGCTGTTGAGCCGTCTCCACGTAGACCAGTTGAAATGGACCGGGGAGAAAAACAAGAAGTACTATGGAGATGACGGCGCAAGCGAAAGTTTCTAAAACAAGAATGAGGAACATGAACTTTCTTACAAAGGACTTTAGCAACCTCCTCATTAGTCGTCAAACAATACTTGAACGAGAACAGAAGCGTATCGTAAAAGAATTTGAAGATGAGCAAAACAATGACGAATAGTTTTTATGTTTTCTTTAGGGAATATTTCACTAAATAGTAATCAATTTTTAGGAGTGTTCTAATTAGGTCACTAATAAAAAATTTTGTTCCAATTAAGTCATTAAAGTTTATTTTATGTTCCAAACCTATATAATTTACCTGAATAGCAGGTAAACAAATTTATATGACTTTTATTTAAGTAATTTTTTTTTTAACATGTTGAGATAAATAATTATAGAAATAAAACAAATTAAATTAAACATTCAAACTATCGAGATTTCTTGCCTTACACAAGTAATTTCTACAAATTTCAACACACTGTAACTTTTAAATTATATAAACAAAAAAATCAAACGGTAAATGAAGAAGTTTTGAAAGCAATTTTTTGTCTAAATTGTTTTTTTTTTTCACAAAATTCAATGAGAAAGAGGTTAATCGTTTTTAAATTCCTATTTTCTGTTTCGATTGAATAGATTATATATTCACCAAGGTTGATCGTTTTTTAAATTCCTTTTTTTGCAATTTTTTTTATTTTTCCGTTTTTTTAAGTTTCGTAACTTTTAGAAAATATTTTGCAATTTTCTAACCATGTTAACACTTTTGAGCCATGTCAACATATTAAAAAAAACTAAATAAATGTCATGGAGGACGGATTACCTTCTGTTTAGGTAAAATATCTAGGATTGAAACATCAAACTAAACTTTAGTGACCTGATTGGAACAATTTTTTTTATGAGTGACCTAATTAAAACAATCCTAAAACTTGATTACTATTTAATAAAATTACCCCTTTTATTTACTAATGAATATGTAATTTTTTTTATTAATTTTAATATTTTATGTCTTATTATTTAATTTGTCTTTTAATTAAAATGTTAAATCATATTTTAAATAATAAAAATGTAAAAAAAAACATGGATAAAGCAACTGCTTACCTGTAGTCACAACAGGGTCAAGTGAGTAAACTGCAGCTTTATCACAGTGCCACGTCAACTCCAGCTGTCATAATGTCTATCTATATAATAAAAGAGTAAACATGGGTTGAATGGAGGCTTTTGAGAGTGTCCACCTATGCTCCAATTGAAAATGGAGCTCCGGATCTATCATATATAAACCAACTTTTTTTTCCTTTCTCCAATACCACAAACGCCTCCATTCTCAATGTTACCTGGTTAAGATACCTCTAAACCTCCTTCATTCTCCTCTTATTTTCTTTCTCCAAAACGCCTCCACACTTCCGTCTTCAGCAACCATGATGGGTTGGCTTCATCGACATTGAATCAGGTATCCCAAGTCATATTGTATCTCTATTCTTCGGTTTTTCTCAATCATGATGTTTAACACCGTTTTGTTTATATCAAGCGGTTCTATGGATTAGTATTATGTTTTGTATAAAAGTCAGTTTTTGTTCTTTCTGTTTCTATGTCGTTTCTTAATGTTTAACATCGATTTGTATAGATCGTGTCACACCCCGACAGCGCACAACGGAAAGCAAGTCATGAGGTAACGGAAGTTGTTACCACAAAGTTTAGCAATCGCACGATAATTACTTATGGACATCTTGCAAACACCCTCTAGTCAAACATATTTAAGTTTCGGTCCAAGAAAGTTTTAAAACATGTCCACCAAGATGAAGTGAAATAACATAAACATTGTTTTACAAAATAAAAACATAGTTCAAAAGTTATAAAGTTTTAAAGTTTATGGTCCCATAATCATGTTCATGAGTAGTGCATGCTAAACCCACACTCTCGATTAGGGGTGAGCAAAATTAACCGCCATAACCAATAACCGAACCATAAACGACATAACCTAACCGATTTTAACCGATAACCGACATAACCAATGGTTATGGTTATGAAATTTCTTTAACCGACCGAGCGGTTATGGTCATGGTTATGAAACTTTGGTTAACCGATATAACCAAAACCGAACTTCTATTTTTAAGTCTCGTAATAGGTTTATGTTTTACACTAACCATGTAGAGTTTTCTACTAAGATAAAAGTATGCTAGTAACAAAACAATCTTGATGTAGTGACCTTTATTTTAATAAAGAATTAAATTTAAGCTTAGGTATGTTTTTTTATTTGTCTAGAAATATCTTATTAACAAGTATCCCCCATTGGTAGTTTAACAAAAAAATGTAATCTTGTTAATCTTATAAAAAAAACCTTAAGCTAAGTGTACCATCGTAGGTTCCATTTTTTATTTTGTAGACCTACGCGGTTTTAATTTTAATAATTAGTCGAAAGTTAGTTTTAGTTGAAGTTTATGGTTAATAACCGAAATAACCATAACCGAACCATAACCGAATTCATAACCGATTAACCATAACCGAAGTTTGGTTATGGTTAAGGAAATCCCATAACCGAAATAGCGGTTATGGTTATGGTTAATGGTAAAAACCGAACCAAACCGACCCATGCACACCCCTACTCTCGATCCCTATGCATCAGTACCTGAAAAACATGATTAAAAATATCAACAAAAATGTTGGCGAGTTCACAGGTTTTAATGAAAATAAACATATTTCCTTGTTCAAAAACGTATGATCGAGTACCGACTAAACTGAGAACCATGTAGACTAGCTAGGTCCTACAAGCATGATCGCAACCTAAGGCTCTTAACCAAACCATAAAATTTCTTCCCAAACTTTACCTCCCCAGGCGAGCGACCAAACCGGTCCCTGAAGGAATCAGTACAGAATATGCTCTCCCATAAGGCGCAGCGCGACTACCTTGAGAGGGGTTGTCAATAGATCTACCTACATAATCCAGTGCTCTAAACCAATAGCTAATGATTAAGAAATGCGGGGAAATACCTCCCGAAGGGATCGACGGGCGTCCTACGCCACCACGTCGTGCACCTACCTAAGGCCATCAAATATTCTATGTAGTTCTAGTCTACTCATCATACAAGCATGTTAATCCTCCGATTATAAATCGTTCAAAAACATTTAAAAGAAATGGGGCCATGAAACTCACCTCAAGCGTAGCAATCAAACAATCCCTAGTCCAAACCACAATCCTTTACTAACAATACCCTATAATCCATAAGGCTATTTTAGCAAACATTCTAAGTTTGTCCAAGTTATTCACCAAACTTTCCTCGACTTAGATTAACCAAAAAGATTTGAATTTTCATAACCCTTACCTTATTGACCCATTGGTAACCTTGACGATTGGTTAAGTTTTACACCTCACGTACATGCATATCGCGTCTAATTACCCGACCCTTAGGTTTACACTTATATGTTCACACATATATCAATCCAAGTCAAATTCTACATAACTCGACTTAGTAAGATAGGTGAGAATATGTGTGGAAAACATGTCAATTTCTTGGCACATCACATTCCCATTCTGGTCGCATCATTAGTCAAGGAATTCGCTAAAGATATAGCACTTTGCATCGTATCTGGCTTAGAAGAAGCTACCATTCCTCTAATTTGAGGTGCCAAACCTCAAATATAACGTTCAGTACGAGCAAACTCTGTTGTAACTAAACGAGGGACCAATCTAGCCAAATCATTAAACCTGGTCGTATAAGCCTTTATCTCTGCTCCTCTCATAGAAAGTGTCCAAAACTCAGCTTCAATCTTTTGCATCTCGCTGCGGGGATAATATTCCTTCAATAACATGTCTTTCAATTCATTCCATGAAGGACCATACGCAACATCTTCACCTAATGCTTGAACTTGCGTATTCCACCAAGTAAGGGCCTCATCATGAAAAGAACATACAACATACTTGACCCTTTGAGAAGCAGAACAGTTACTGATCATTATGACCGATTCCATTTTCTCGATCCATCTGATAATATCCAATGGACCTTCAACTTCTGAAAATGTACGGGGATGACAAGACAGAAACGTCTTATAATTGCAACCTTGTTCTGGGTTTCCTGTTTCATTTGAACACGTCAAAGTTACTACTTGATATACGATCAAAATAACAACTTTGTGAAACACTAGAACGAATCTCAAATGTCGTTACCTGATGAACTTCCAATATGGATTCTTTCTCCTGATCCACCTCCAATTGTACCTCAACCTTGTGGACCGCTACCACCTGGTGCGCCACTGCCTCGACCTCTACCTAAACCCGGATTAGCATCACGCTGATCAAAGACAAAATTCACCTGCTGAGCTATCATCCTAGCTAACAGCTCAGGCGAAATGGGAAGTGAAGAACCTTCTACTTCTGCATTCGCTCTCGTTACAGGTGCCATAATTCCTTTTCTATATATTTTGAAATATATATATATATATATATATATATATATATATATGTAAGAAATAAGTTAAATTATTTTAGAACTAATAATGTCTTGTATTAGGATCATCTCAGATTGACATCCATACCAACAATATAATTCAAAAATCACACACCACTAACGATCGACAAACAAAAATAAACGGAAAACAACCAAAGCCACGAAAATAAAGAGACAAAAACCACGATTTACTTGCTTCCATAGCTACTGAATATCATAATATCTTATTACATCACTGGACAACTTGTTCAAATTGTTTACAAAAGATCAAACCACCAAAATACACAATGTTTCAGGAGATCACAATAAACAAAAGAGGTGCAACAAATGCCACCAAGACATGCCCGTGATCAACATCATGATAAAACAAATCATGAAGTCCTGCCTCCACGTAGGACAAAAGCCATGAACAGCAACACAACCATAGCTAGTGCCATAGCAGCACTATATCTCTCCTCGGCAGCCACCAAAGGTTGCTCCAATCCAACCATGCTAGCTTCAGTCTCTTCCAACTTGGCATCCTTCTCGGCAATCTTTTTCTTCGCGTCCATCATGTCTCCCTGCATAACCAGAAAACTAGACTCTAACCACTCAATCCGATATCGCATCTGATCTCGAGCATCACTATGAACCACTGAATCCCCCTCAAACGAAGCAATCCTACCATCTAGAGTCACAAACCTCTCATAAAGCGAATCAAACCTATCACCCATGCCATCCAACCTATGCTCGGATCTACCTAACCTATGATATAGAGTGTCTGCCCTTATATCCAAAGAAACATACCTACCCTGGAGTGTAGTAGTCCTATGATCAGTACGGGCTACACGAGCCGCCAAGGTAGCCACAGTACGCCGCTACCGGCTCACCAGTCAATACATGAATACTAGCAACAGATGAGGACTCACCTCGCTCGTAAGCATTGGGTATACCCTCAATATCTGCCCACTCGCTCAACTTCTTAGGCAACCACTTCCAACAATCAAGCTCGATCTTCCTAATCTTACAACTAGACGAAGACTGTCCCTCGGTACCCAAAGGTCTCTTGCGTATAGGCAACGCATCAGCAAATCTAAACATAGCGAACAACCCATCATTCCTAGGCTCGGAGGGTAACATAAAAGCGGGTATGGGTTTACCAGAATATGGTGCCACTACAGCAGGCACAAGGTTAACAATAGGCTCAGGATCCACTACAGGTGCAACTACGGGCTCTACAACAGCTCGTGCATCTATCATAGGCTCAACAATATCCGGTGCAACTACTACCTCAGGCTCTACAATAGCTGGTGCAACTACCACCTCATCATCTCGCTTTACCAACCAACCTACACTAGGCACATCATCCTCATTAGCCACTAGGGTCACTGGTGCTATCTCAGGAATGTGTGGAGCATGTTGGGGCTCACTAGAATCGGTAGATGAATATGGCTCAGGAGGAGTCGCTGGCTCACCCTCGGAACTGGACAAGCTCATATACGAAGAAACCATGATCTGTGACATGAAGTATCCGCACTTAATAAGTATTTTAATTATACAACATCATTAATCACACAAGTACAAATAATAGTATATCATAAGAACATAACTATTATTAATTCCAAGGTACTCTACAAGATGCATACTAAGTCTTAAAACATTTAACAAAATGTTTGAGAGTGTTTATGGTTATAGTATGGACTTAAATGTTTGAGAGCGTTTATGGTTAACAAAATGTTTGAGAGCGTTTATGTTACCACAAAGTTTAGCAATCGCATGATAATTACTTATGGACATCTTGCAAACACCCTCTAGTTAAACATATTTAAGTTTTGGTCCAAGAAAGTTTAAAAACATGTCCAACCAAGATGAAGCGAAATAACATAAACATTGTTTTACAGAATAAAAACATAGTTCAAAAGTTATAAAGGTTTAAAGTTTATGGTCCCATAATCATGTCCATGAGTAGTGCATGCTAAACCCACATTCTCGACTCCTATGCATCAGTACCTGAAAAACATGCTTAAAAATATCAATAAAAATGTTGGCGAGTTCATAGGTTTTCAGGCAAATAAACATATTTCCTTGTTCAAAAACATATGATCGAGTACCGACTAAACTGGGAACCATGTAGACTAGCTAGGTCCTACAAGCATGATCGCAACCTAAGGCTCTTAACCAAACCATAAAAATTTCTTCCCAAACTTTACCTCCCCGAGCGAGCGACCAAATCGATCCCCTGAATGAATCAGTACAGAATATGCTCTCCCATAAGGCGCAGCATGACTACCTTGAGAGGGGTTGTCAACCCAGTAGATCTACCTACATAATCCAGTGCTCTAAACCAAGAGCTAATGATTAAGAAATGTAGAGAAATATCCTCCCGAAGGGATCGACGAGCGTCCTATGCCACCACGTCGTGCACCTACCAAAGGCCATCAAATGTTCAATGTAGTTCTAGTCTACTCATCATACAAGCATGTTAATCCCCTGATTATAAAACGTTCAAAAACATTTAAAAGAAAAGGGGCCGTGAAACTCACCTCAAGCGTAGCAATCAAGCAATCCCTAGTCCAAACCACAATCCTTTACTAACAATACCCTATAATCCATAAGGCTATTTTAGCAAACATTCTAAATCTGTCCAAGTTATTCACCAAACTTCCCTCGACTTAGATTAACCAAAAGATTTGAATTTTCATAACCCTTACCCTATTGACCCATTGGTAACCTTGACGATTGGTTAAGTTTAAGACCTCACGTACATGCATACGCGTCTAATTACCAGACCCTTAGGTTTACACTTATATGTTCACACATATATCAATCCAAGACAAATTCCACAATACTCGACTTAGTAAACCTATTATTTCATTATAATCAAATACACACATGTAGCACATAGTTTCACATAGTTTCTACAAATAAGACTCGTTTTCCATATAAACCTGTTTTAACCAAACGTGGCCATTCTTGGTTAATCACAAGTTACATATAGAACGCCTAGGCTTTATTGAAATCATCCAAGAAATTAAATTACGAGTCATACATTGTAGAGGATCGGATTGTAAGTAATCAACTACGTAATCATACAAGTGAAGTAATTTAGGTGTGGAAACCCTAAATCACATGCAAAATGATAGAAAACAAATCAGAACACAATAAGATCCTTTTCAATAATCATTTCATTGATAAAACAAATTGATTACAACTCAATAAGCCTTAGTTTATCAACAAAACACACATATAGAAGGTTCTAGACTTAAACTCAGAACACACACACAAAATCTAGACAAAATGACCAACAACTTAACCTGAAAATAAAATCAAAACTATATATAGGCAGTTCCATTCGACCCTTTGCAGAGTTGAATGGACCCTTCGACCTTGACTCCAACTCGAACCAAATAAACAACCATCTATAATCTTCCTTCGACCTTCATAAACTCCCTTCGACCCCACGTTTGGTCGAATGGGTTCTTCAAAACTTCAAAGTCTTCAAAATAAACGCCATATTATGTAAATCCAAAGCGATAGTCATATTCGTGCACGTACATACATCATATGGATTCACATAATCTAACCCAAATTATCCATACACGCTAACATATCGTCTTAACGCAATATAAGACATGTCCTAGCAATTTCCATATCATACAAGTTCCCAATGTCCCGAATCAGATTCACTTTCTGAATCCGAATAGACAGATTCTGGTTCATTAGTGACATCATCAACTGAATCAATAATCATCCCTGACACCATTTCAGCAACTGGTTCCTCAACCTTCTCAGCAATACAATCTGGAACCTCTTCAACAATCTCCTCAATCACAACTTCAGAAACTTTCTCATAATCCAAATCATTATCAGCTATCACCGGCTCCTCCAATACCATCTCTTACGCAAGGCATGCTACATTTCCACTGGTAGCCTCTTCAACACCTAATCACATAGTTTTCATGAAATTCCAATCAAAACCCTCGTCTTTCTGTATCACCAATGCCTGGTTCTGATTCTCATTTTGAGGTAGAGTGTTTGGTGTAGAAATAGGAACAATGGTTCTGGTTGGGTTAGGTGTAGTTTGAGTTTGGTTGATTGTAGATGTTTGTCTTGATGTGGTATTTTGAGAGGTGTTTTTTCGGTTTTTGTAATTGTTTTGTTGTGGATAGTTGTTGTTGTTTTGGCTTTGCTAAGTAACTTGGTTTTGTGATTGACGATTTTGGTAATTGGAGTTAAAGGGGTTTCGGTTACCTTGTTGCATTGGTTGGGTACACTCTCTCTTAAAATGACCTCGAGTTCCACAGTTAAAACAAGTTACCTTGTCTTTGTTGAAACCATAGGTAGTATTTGGTGAGGTAGCGAGATCAGTTCTGCCAGTCTTCTCTATAAAATCAGTAGCTCTCCTCATCACACTTGCAAATGCCCACTGAATGTCGATCAATTCCATCTTTTCCTTGTCGATCTGGGCATAATCCTCATTAGTCAGATTGTTGTTTCCTATCTGACTTGCCACCAGTCCGTTGTACTAAGCGACCATTGCTGAAACTAGAGCAATGTGTTGTTGTGTCACTTCTATAGTCACATTGTTCATGTTGGAGGTTTCCACTTGGCTTGAAGAAGCTTGTGTCATTGGAGGAACATATTGTTGTTGTTGAGGTGTGCTCACAGATGACGTATAACAAGCTACAGACATCTGAGGTTGAGTTGGTATGAAAGAAGTTGATGTGTATGAAGTTGGTGTGTAAGTTGGTCCTGGAGCAAGATAATTGATTGGATTTCTTTATGGTTCAAAAACATTTGAAACACAAGAAATGTGAGGTGCAACACTCCCACCTATTGATGAATTAGACATAGAGGAAGATGATGTAGCATGATACAGCTCCAGATTCTGTGGAAAGTGTGCTCTTTTGGCTTTCCTCTTTTCCTCCATCTCTTTGTTTACTTCCGTATGAATTCATTGATAGTCCAATACTAATATGCATCTTTTTCTTTCAATACTTCAACATGTTGTCCCCAATATGTAGGCAACAAATCAGCAAACTTGTCCACTAATTCTGTCATAGGAATTTTAATCTCATAGTTCGACAATTCCAACAATAAATGACAATATCTAGGAACAAGTTCCTTCAAAGTTTCATTTCCCACATAACTAAAGTTTTCAAACTCCTTTTTCAACTCTTCCATGCGATGTCTTCTAGTCTTTTCATTACCATCATGCCTATTTTTTAAACAATCCCATAGTTGTTTCGAAGTAGTACATGATCCAAACTGGTGTAACAAATCTGTGGTTAAGGCCTGAGACAATTGAGAAAACGCCTTCTTCTCAACAGCAAACTTCTTCTTCTCATCATCTTTTAAATCTTTAAGAGGAATTGGGATGTATGTATTCTCAACCATTGGAGGATTATATCCCTTCATGATCATTTGCCATGCCTCTCCTCCTTCTAATCTCATACCTTCCAAATGAATTTTAAACTTCTTCTACCATTGATAATATTCAGACATGTCCAACAGCTTTGGTGGACGATTACCGCTACCAGATGATAAGCCATTGATCAAAGTAGTAATCGCATTCGAAGTCTGATTCTGCAACTGTTACTCAATCCCTATCCTTCTTGTATCTTTTGATCTTCACCACATTTAAGTAGTAGTAGTAGTAGTAATAATAATAATAATAATAATAATAATAATAATAATAATCAGCCACAAAGCTCGCCATCTCCATAACCGACGCTACCAAAACGCCCCCATAGCGCCGGAGGAGGCGGTGTTCCCCGGCGCTATGGTGGCCAAAACGCCTCTACAACGCTCCACTACACACACTAATATCCAAAACGTTGTGACAAATACAACACATACCTAACAAGCAAACATTGCCAACTTTAAGTCAAATAGTGGACCTTTCTTGAAATGTCAAACATTCCAAAAGTAGCATAAGCCAGGTCTAGTTGTTTACAAAATTATTCGTGGGTGTATGTAATAGTGTAATACATGCAAACCTTGTCCCATATGTTTAAACCTGGGCTCATTTGGACTTTATATACAAAGTGACAGCTTTGACCATATTCTTAGGGGTATAAGGGTGGATATAATTCAAATTGGTAAAAAAAAAAAAGTTAAAGGGACAGTGCGCTTCACGTGAATTGAACAGGTACTTCACGGTAACTCAATACCAGCACGACTACATTGCCGCTGGTGGTGCTAGTAGTGAATCCGTGACGGTAACCCGTGTGCTACAACACGGTTTGAAAACCGTTTGATTTTATTATTTTCATTTATATCTTAACTAGATTATACCCCGGGAACGTCCCGGGGTTGAGAAATCTAATATGAAATATCAATTATATATATGTAATAGAATGATGCGCATTACAGTTAAATGCAGGAATGTTTTGGGTAGCCCCTTAATTACCTAAAACAATTAACAATGTATCTCCAATGTTAGCGCCTAACCAAAAATCAGTCACTTGTTGTGGAGGTTGAGTAACAGTTGGTGGTTTTGAACTTTTCATAGCAATATAGTTGATCGGCTGTGTCGATTGTGTGTTCGTCTTTTGAGAAGCAACTGCCCAAGGATTCATAGGAACATACAAAGTGACACCTTTGACCATATTCTTAGGGGTATAAGGGTGGATATAATTCAAATTGGTAAAAAAAAAAGTTAAAGGGACAGTGCGCTTCACGTGAATTGAACAGGTACTTCACGGTAACTCAATACCAGCACGACTACATTGCCGCTGGTGGTGCTAGTAGTGAATCCGTGACGGTAACCCGTGTGCTACAACACGGTTTGAAAACCGTTTGATTTTATTATTTTCATTTATATCTTAACTAGATTATACCCCGGGAACGTCCCGGGGTTGAGAAATCTAATATGAAATATCAATTATATATATGTAATAGAATGATGCGCATTACAGTTAAATGCAGGAATGTTTTGGGTAGCCCCTTAATTACCTAAAACAATTAACAATGTATCTCCAATGTTAGCGCCTAACCAAAAATCAGTCACTTGTTGTGGAGGTTGAGTAACAGTTGGTGGTTTTGAACTTTTCATAGCAATATAGTTGATCGGCTGTGTCGATTGTGTGTTCGTCTTTTGAGAAGCAACTGCCCAAGGATTCATAGGAACATGTTGTGGTTGTGTTGTAGCAGGTCTAGGGGTCATCGGAAATCCCCAAATGTTGTCCATAATGCCTGAAATATCAACACTTAGAAAATCTTGAAAACAGAAGTCTGGTTCGACCTAATCTGAGTAATCGATGGTTCAGATGAAGAAAACTGGTTGGTTCGACCCCAAGGATTGACTCGAATGAAAAACTATGACACAAAGACTCTGGTTCGACCCTGATAAAAGACTGGTTCAACCTCCCGTAAGGTCGAATGAGAAATAAAGGTTCGAATGGAAACACAACACGCTCAGAAACACTTGGTTCGACCTAAAATCTCAGTGGTTCGAACAAAAATCCACTTATTCGACCCAAAAACTCACTGGTTCGACCTAAAACCTTTTGATTCGATCTGACCCATTTGAAAAACGGTTATTCTTCAAAAATCAGTTATTTTGATCCAAATTTTTCACAAGTTGATGAATTTCAAGGATTTTAATCAAGTTTTGCTTTGGATTTGAAGGAGATCAAGTTTTGTGAAAGAAATTTTGATTTTATCCATGAAAACAAGTCTAACTCAATCAATCTCCATTCTCATTCAAAGTTCATGCAAAACAGAAAAATTTTAGGTGTTTTGGTGAAAAATTTGTTCGAAATCTATCAATTTGCAATTGTATGATTGAGCAAAGCTTTGATACCACTTTGTAGAGGATCGGATTGTACGAAATCAACTACGTAATCATACAAGGGAAGTAATTTAGGTGCGGAAACCCTAAATCACATGCAAAATAATAGAAAACAAATCAGAACACGATAAGATCCTTTTCAATAATCATTTCATTGATAAAACAATTGATTACATCTCAATAAGCCTTAGTTTATTAACAAAACACACATTCAGAAGGTTCTAGACTTAACTCTTAAACACACACACACAAAACCTAGACAAAATGACCAAAAACTTAACCTGAAAATAAAATCAAAACTATATATAGGCAGTTCCATTCGACCCTTTGCAGAGGTTGAATGGACCCTTCGACCTTGACTCCAACTCGAACCAAATAAACAACCATCTATAATCTTCCTTCGACCTTCATAAACTCCCTTCGACCCCACGTTTGGTCGAATGGGTTCTTCAAAACTTCAAAGTCTTCAAAATAAATGCCATATTATGTAAATCCAAAGCGATAGTCACATTCGTGCACCTACATACATCATATGGATTCACATAATCTAACCCAAATTATCCATACACGCTAACATATCGTCTTAACGCACTATAGACATGTCCTAGCAATTTCCATATCATACAAGTTCCCAATGTCCCATGTCAACCTATGAACATTATATGAACTTAATTTAAACCTTAGGACCTGCATATAAACCTCAAAATAGGACCAAATTTTCTGTTCTAAATCAGCCACAAAATTTAGCCGTTATGCGCCGCAAAAATCACATTTCGGCGACTTTCATCGCATAGTTTTGCACTGTAAGCATCCGTTACAATGGAAAACACATTATACACCCTAAATGATGACTTTTATACAAATTTTAAAACTAAACAAGCTGTTTTACATTAGACCTGAAAATAAGTGTTTTTAACACGTAAAACTTTGCGAAAACATGCGTTTTCGCGCATCTTTTGCAAATACATTTTGATCTTTATGTTAGGACTTTCATGAACACTTAATCACATTTTATTTTACATCAAAATAAGTCATGAAAACCTGTTATAAGTCTGTTTTGGAATGTCCATTTCAAAAGCTCGTATTTTGGCGTTTTAAGCCAAAAAACGCGTCTTGATCGTACATGCAAGGTCTCCCAAGCGTGTAGATCCTATTTAAACTTAATATTCACAATTTTAGACTCATCAAAACCATCAAAACATCATCATAATCAGAACTGTCCTAAACTTAAAATAACTCAAAAACAACATCCAACAATGCATAATATTTGAACATATTAATCAATCAAGCCACATTTCAATAAATACAATCCTATACCATTTTTCTAGACCTCTTTAAACATGCAAAAACCATTTTATAACAGATCATAAACCATTAAGAAAACCCTCTTGCATGTTACTAAATCTTGATGATCTAAGCAAAATTAATCTACCAATCAAGCTACAAAACCACCTACAAACACACACACACACACACACACACACATATATATATATATATATATATATATACATGGCACACACATGCACACATATTCATCATCTTTTTGCATTTTATCTCATCCCCATTGTTTGTTTTATAAAACCCACTTCAAAAACCTTTGATTATTTGGTGAAAAACTTAATCAAAACAGAAAATACAAAGATTTTATAAGAGTTTTTGTTCAAGAAACTCACCTTTGAAGAACACTTGCAAAAATGGTGGGTTTATGCTTAAACACTCTAAAATTCACTTGTTTCTTGAAAAGTTTTGCTTCCAAATCACCAAGAACACACATAGCTTGATAATCCATACTTTTTTTTTGTGAAAGATTTAACAAAAAAAAAAGATTATGGGATGGTGAGGTGGGTTTTACGGCTTTAGAGAGGGAGAGAGGGGAGAAGATGAAGAGTTTTTGTAAGTGTAAGTTATGGTGTGGGAGATGTGAATAAATGGGGGTACAGTGGCTTTAATAATAATCATTAGAAGATGGAAGAATGTTTTTGTGGGGGTGGGATCCACATGGCCGGTCCATTGGTTGGGGGTTGGATGTTTATTTTTTTTTTTATAAAACTTATAAACATAATATACACACCTCTAATTTTATAAAAACCCAACTATGTCAAATAACTAAGGTTTTTACCCATTTGACCAATAATAACATTCCCCAACTAAAAGTATCCATTTTTAGCTAATTTGATTATATTAGGGGGTTCCCTACTGTACTGGGTCTCGTACTCGCGTTAAAACTCCAAAACGCGCAATAATTAGATCATAGCGATTTAAAAACTATCAATCATAGTCTTTATTGGTTTTAATAATATTTTCAGGATGAAAATATTATTCCATGCCTAGCCAAGCATTACGGGTCAAAACTAGACTTTTTAAAGTTAACCGGGTCATCAACAATGTCCAATACGGGTAATTTATCGTTCCGCGATACGAAAATTCCTAAAATTCTCAATAAATCTTTTAAAATGTTTGGACTTTGCTATTGCATTTTTAAAGACTCTAATTATCAACAATTAAGTCTAACACACAATTTTTTATATTATTTTAATATTTATTATACTGTACGGATAGTACCTGAATTTTGGCAGTTGTCACAGATCGTGCAGTGTCAGGAATTATTGATGATGTGTCGGCTTCATTGATTTTGAATCAGGTATCCCAACACATATTCTATCTCTATTATTCAGTTTTTTGAAACATGATTTTTAACAGAGTGTTTTGTTTAGATCTAGCGTTTATACGAAGTATTACTCTGTTTTGTATGAAAGTCTGTTTTTGTTCATTGTGATTTGTATATACACTGGACTTTCATGAATTATTAATTCTGTTTTAATTCTTTTAGCTATATACAAAGGTCAATCTTGGTTGGTCCAATTAGAGTTGAATGATGATGTTTTTTGTTTTACTAATGGACGGTCGAAAGTTGTTCATTATTTGTTTTTTGCAATCTTCTATATTTTTTTTAACTATGTTAGACAACGAAAATCAAGATTAAATTTATGAATGGGTATGCTTGGACTGTGCCGATTCGTGTAGAAATTGCTTCTCAAGTCACCAGGTTTGTTATTTGCATTTTCAAAATATATGTTTAGAAGATTGTTATTGTATAACTTTATAAACATCCTAAGTTATTTTGTACATAATTTATTTTGTGAAGGTTTATTGTGGCCGGATGGCCTGATTTGCTTCAATAAGAGGATATTTCCATTGGCGAATATTGTGTCTTCAAATGGTGTTCAAACCAATGCATGATATTTGTTTCTAAGGTTGCACCAGCAGAGGTCATTTATTTGAATTTTCAATAAAACGTTTAAATAGATTGTTATTGACTTTCATATATCTTTTGCTTATAAAAGTTGTAAATTTAAAACTTATCCAAACAAATTTTATATTTATAACTTTTATATATATCGTGTGCTTTAAATTCTTATTCTGAAATTGGATTGATTATATTACGATCAAGTAAATTTAGTTTGTTTATAAATTCATTCCACTAATTATTCTAAATCAATCATACTCCAAATCAATGTAATTATCATAATTGACATTAAATTGTTGTTTTTTTTATATTTCTGAAATTAATAAGTAATTTAATGAGTACCTAATTTACATTTCCGGTAATTATTCTCAATCAATCATACACCAAATCAATGTAATTATCATAATTGACATTAGATTGTTGTTTTTTTTATATTCCGAAATTAATAAGTAATTTAATGATTTTAATTCTTTGATTGTTATTTATTAAGTTTGTTAAAGATTTTTTTAATATGGAAACATTGTAAATGATACTTAATGATTGCCTTATTTACATTTCCGAAAATAATTCACCATCAATCATTCTTAATCAATCATACTCCAAATCGATGAAAATATTATTACTAACATTAAATTGTTTCCCTTTTAATATTTTACGAAATTAATAATTGATTTAATGATTCTATCGATTTGAATGTTAATTGCTAAGTTTTTAACGAATTTTCAATATGGAAACATTCTAATTGATACATAATTATTGAATTATTTACGTTTCCGGAAATAATTCTCAATCAATCATACTCCCAATCGATGTAAATTTGATAATTAACATTAAATTATTTCTCTTCTTATGTGTACGAAATTAATAAATAATTTAATGCATCTATAAATTTAAATTTTATTTACTAAGTTTTTTATAGGATTTTTGAATATGCAAACATTGTAATTGTAATTGATATTTAATTATTTCCTAAATTATGTTTTTGGATGAAGACTCAATCAATCATTCTTAATCAATCATACTCCAAATCGATGCAAATATGATTATTGACATTACATTTTTACCTTTTTTTACGAAATTAATAATTCATTTAATAATTCAATCAATTTGAATGTTATTTATTAAGTTTTTAAATAATTTTAAATATGGAAACATTATGTTTCATACTTAATTATTGCATTATTTACATTTCCGAAAATAATTCTCAATCAACTATACTTCCAATCGATGGAAATATGATAATTAATATTAAATTGTTTCCCTTTTTATTTGTACAAAATTAATAAATAATTAAATGCATCTATAAATTTCAATTTTATTTACTAAGTTTTTTAAAGATTTTTTAAATATGGAAACATTATAATTGATATTTAATGATTGCCTAATTTACATTTCCAAAAATTATTCTTAATCAACCACACTCCAAATCAGTTTAAATATGATAATTGATATTAAATAGTTTCTTTTTTATATTTCCGAAATTAATAAGTAATTTAATAATTTTAAACATTTGATTGTTATGTATTAACTTTATTAAAGAATTTATTGAATATGCAAACATTGTAATTGATATTTAATTATTTACTAAATTATGTTCCCGGATGAAGACTCAATCAATCATACTCTAAATCAATGTAAATATGATAATTGACATTAAATTGTTGCTTTTTAAAATTTTCCGAAATTAATAAGTAATTTAATGATTTTAACACTTTGATTGTTATGTATAAATTTGTTAAAGAATTCTTTAATATGGAAACATTGTAATTGATATTTAATGATTGCCTAATTTACATTTCCGGAAATTATTTTCAATCAATCATACTCCAAATCAATGTAAATGTGATAATTGACATTAAATTGTTGTTGTCACACCCTCAAATTCCACTTGCGGAGTTTTACCGCGAGGCGCGTGACAAACCAGGATCCAAGTCAACGGTCATAATAAACAACACTATATGAACGTATGTAAATTTAAAAACACAAGTTTAAACCATGACATAACAGCGGAAGCTTTGTTTACAACTCAAAGTCCAAAAGTATTCAAACTTGTTTGACATTCAAAAACCATGAACCCTAAACTAGACGCCGTGCAGACGCGTGCGCCTAAGCCCTGGGATGCTACCTTAGCGACCTGAGAAAAACATGCCAAAAATATGTCAGCACAAAAATGCTGGTGAGTTCACAGGTTTGTAATAAAAGTTACCAAGTTCGCTGTAACACCCCAAAAACCCGTTTCGCTTAATTACGCCATTAGGCGTGATTAGCAAACAATAAAACGGGGCTGAGACGATAAGGACATGGGTTATGTTCCAATATGGAAATAGCCTAGTTAATAATATTAGTTACATAAATGAATACAAGGTATTAGGAACTAGCTTGATTAGTTAGTTTCTATATGAAAATGACATTGTAGTAACTTGAGGGACTAGAGTTGCACAAGGGATAATATAAATAATAAAAATAAAAAATGGAAGAATCTACACACACATATGTGTGTATGTCGATGATCAGGAAGAAAGAAAAAAAAAAGGAGATGTGGCTCCAAAACCCTAAAGGTGCAATCTAGTACAAAATCCAAGCCATTGGAGCCCATCATTTAATTGGACGCACTTGTTTAGTTTTAAAAAAAAAAATTGAAGGGTTAATGCTCAATTAGCCTTATACAACCAAGAGGTAACCTTAGATTTCCATTTTATGGAGTTTTTCTAAGATTATGAGGATGTTGGTTTTGTGTGTTTTGACAAAAAAAACATGGGATTATTGATGATAAGTGGTCACTCTAGTTCTAGGGGACCTTAAATATGTCTAATTTGGATTAGAATATCAAGGTACATGGTTTGCTATGTTATATGAAAAATGAACAAGTGGGTTTTGACCCATGGTTGAGACCCACCACCTAATAATGAATATGATTGATGCTATGTATGATGAAATGTATATGTGGTATGTTAAATGCTATCTTTATGTTGAAAATGAATGTGGTGATATGGAGGTTTCCATACAATATGTTAACTAAGAAAAAATAGGTGGTTAAAAGATGATGCACACCAAGTGTTTGTACAAATGTCTAATTGAATTATAGACAAGTATTGTATGTTAAATCTCACCAATTTTGATGATTGAGTGAGAAGTGAGATTGTGCACTAAACTTGATAGATGATATGTTAAAAAAAGGGATAGTTCATGATTATGATTATTGCCTTATGGGTAGTGAATATGAACATGTAAAAGGGCAGTTTGACTTCTAGAAATCAAACGAACCCAAACATAAGTATAATGAATTGGGTGTGTGAAAACTCATGATACAAGTTAGTTAATTGATATAATAACTAACTTGAATTAATCTTGAGTAGAGTGAAGTGATCTTGTCAAGCTCGGTGAAGGCTTGGAACAAACCGGATCAAATGAGCTAAGCGGGTCATGAAATGTATACATGTGGACAAGGTAAGTGACTTATCTTAAATAAGTCTGTTAGAAACTAGAAGATGTTGTAAACATTCTTAAGTCACGAATTCTTATATTGATTGTAAAGAATGGGTGTTTACTCACAAAAGAAATATGGAATATGGGATACTAGCTTGTAATGGGCTAGAATCGCCTAAATAAATAAAATTGTTAAGTCCGGTTGGGACGCCTAACTAGATAATGGAAAAATCTTTGTAAATGGGTCAAATGAGTTAAAATGTTATTTTCATTAAAACTCATGAATAAAACTTGAAGATTGAAGTTGTATGAATAAATAGTTTAGCGGGTCAAATGATATTGTGAACATCAATTGAACTTGGTACATAAAGCTTCTATGCTAAGCATTTATAGTTAAAAAGGCTAGACGGGCCAATTGGTGGTATGACACCCTTTGGATCCCAGAATGTTAATAGGGTAATGAGTTTTTGCACATATGGATAAATTGGAATGGAATGGCACGTGATGCTAAGTATTCTTGAGGAAGATTCGAGAGGTATGGAAATGGGTCAACACTACCGGGTAAGTCCGTAGTATATGATATGGCCATATGCGAGTATACATGTGGATGAAACCACTCACATGAAGTGTGGGTGTCAAATAGGTGAGTCTTGTTCATAAGAATGTCTAATAAGCTCTAATGCGCTTAGAAGTGATTTGATAATAGAGAATTTATGAAATTCGTGACATACTAAGTCCGTAAGGACTTAGAGGTCTTCAAACATGTAGATGGGTTGAAAATAATGGATCATAATCAAGTCGAGTCTCCCATGGGTGACTAGTTCGAAAAATAAGCCGATGAGGGTATTTTGGGAATTTTAAAGATTTATCAAAGGCTAAATCTATAAACCGGGTCATAATTAAACAACCCGGACGATGTTTTTAGTTAAACATGTGTCAAATGGGTTAACAAAATGATGGTTATGCTTTTTGAAAGGTCAAATAAGGTTTCGTATAACCAAAGGCCTTAACGGCTCAAACAATTAAAACCGAACTAAGTGGATTTTAATGGGTCAAAACCGAAAAGTAAAATATATATCTTGATAGAACTTATCTATGCAGTTCTAAAATAATCTTGGGTATGTCCCGGATGTCCAAAAACGCCCATAGTTAAGGGTTGGGCTTGTGAAGGCATAAGTATTCATGCCTTAATAAAAAATTGCAGCAGGTCAACTCGGGCGGGTCACGTTCTGACCCGGGCGGGTCAAAATTCGAAAATGATAAGTCTCAGGTCATAAGTCTCAGGTCAAACCGGGCGGGTCACATTCTGACCCGGGCGGGTCAAAGTTCGGAGTTTTAAATCAGCAGGTCGACCCGGGCGGGTCAGAATTCGGAGTTTTAAATCAGCAGATTAACCCGGGCGGGTCACATTCTGACCCGGGCGGGTCGCGACAGACAATCTGATTTTTAAAAATTCGTGTAAAATCATAGAAAAATCGTTAGGAGGTGTTCTTTATATGCTTGGAAAGGTATTTGAGCGAAGAACATTTCTTATTTGAAAGACGAAGTCAGATTAGGAGTTTTAAAATGGGTAAACGCGACCTAAACAGCTGTTGCGCAAAAGTGCAGCGGTTTATTTTCTTGATATGGGGCCGTTTGGCCTGGTTCGTTCCGTTTCGACACGCAACGACATTTCTAATATAGTAAATGCAGTATTGGCAACCCCACTAACCATTACTTGTGTAATGGTGCCAGGTACACGTTCGGTAGGAGCTCCGGAGCATGGATCAAGTCAAGAGGAGAGCCGAACACACCCGATCACTTATACGCTTCCGCAATAAATTGTCGTTTAAAGCACAAACCGTAGTATAGGTTTGTGATATCCAAAAGAAAAAAAAAATAATAATGCAAAGTTGAAGGTCTCTATCAAATCAAAGTCTTTAAAATGGATTGTGGTTATAAAGGTAAAAGTTTTAATTGATCGTGATTTTTGATTAAGGCCAAAACTCGTAAGTTTTAGCGATTATCTGCGTGTTTACGGGTTAGGGTCTTACATTCGCCCTGTCCATACTATGTAAAATGTATACCAAAGTACGCTAGCTAGGCGTATGTTTTGTTACTACTACGATTAGGAACCATTACTGACGCGCATACCCATAAGTGTTTGTGCCCGAATAGTGTACCGTTACTGTTTGAGACAATATGCACCCGCCCGGCCTCCAACCGACGAGTGGGGCAGGTCACGCCCAATAGATCTATCCACATTTCCCCGTTGTGCTACCTCGCACATTCATGGTTTCCCCCGGGACTTCCAAAGATCGTATAGTAACCCAAAATAACCCATAGTATGACAGTTGTTACCAAAATACCAGTTTAACGCATGTTTTCTTCCCCAAAAGTAAAACCAGTTAAAGTGGGGTCGTGAACTCACCTTAGGTTGCGTTACTTCGAAAATGATTAAATATAAGCATGCTATGCTAGCCCCGTATAACGGCGACCTAACATATGACAGTTATAAGTACTTAGACTAATAACCCGTAGGTTAGTTAGCACCTAGATGTCCAGACCATAACCAAGTTCATTTGAAAACGCGTTGACTGTTTAACCAACCATTTGGACAAGACTCGACATCCCATTGGTGACCCGAGACTCCACGTGTTAACCTCATACACTATGACATACAATTCATGCAACAATACTTAACACGTGTTAAAGTTCAACAAGTCTAGCATATAGTTCAATCAGTGCATAAATAAGTCCGAGCACGTGTTACCATGTTTCTAGGTATGATACGGGGTTCCTAGCATGTTCCTAGGTGTCAAATCAGGTCTCGGAATGCCAAAACGCACTTACAGCAGCAGTACATGCGATTAGGGGAAGTCAACTAGCAATTAGGAAAGTCAACTAGTGATTAGGAAGGCTAATCGCCTATAGTATAAGCATTTAGGCTCTAATCGCCCTCAACAACAAGCGATTAGGCCTATTCTGGTGTCTTATAGGCGATTAGGGCTATAAAACATGCAATTCAGGGTTTAACTAGTGATTAGGATCGTAATCACCCTCAGTGAAGGCGATTAGGCCCCCAATCGCCCTCCCTATAGGCGATTAGGCTCCTAATTGCCTTCAGCATAGTCGATTGGGCTCCTAATCACCTTCAGCATAGGCGATTAAGGCCCCCAATCACCCCCTGCAGTCCTGTTTCGATTTTTCGCGCGTTTAACCCTCCAAATCAGATTCGGAACGTGTGGAAACACCAAATATCAATCATAAAACATTAACAAACATATTTCAAGCAAAACCCCTAAGTTATCATCATTCTAACAGTCCCGAAGGCGAGCGTTTTCCCAAAATAGCATGTTTAACATGTAACTATCATTTCATCATGCAAAGTTTGCCCTAAATGGCAAATATCCAGATTTCACCTCATAATGACGTTGTCCGATAATATCCTACTGTTCTAGCATCATCCTAAAGCAAACCCTAATCATAATCAATCAACAAAACGCATCACAACATCATGGATTTCACATAATCCTTCAAACGGGTCTAAACATCTAATATCAACAACACACGACTAAAACCATTCAAACTCCTAGGATATCATCAAACTAACTCATACAAGTCATAAACACATCAATAACACAAGAACAATCATTTTCCATCAATAAAAATCCTATCTTTGATGAATATAACACATATAACATGCACAAAGGTTAGGGTTTATTTAGAAACTGTTTTTAATGGGTTTTCAAAGACAAAAACGTTTAGAAATCAGGTCTGGACCTTTAGGGAATAAAACATAATCATACAAAGGTTTGGGAATGAAGAACACACCTTGGATTTTTGAGAAAATGATGTGTAAAGCTTGGAAATGTGTGTTTTGATGCAAAAACGTGTTCCAGAGGGTGTTTGTGAGTTGGGATAGGTTATGGGACGGCTAGGGTTGCACAAATGGTGTTTTAGAGGTCAAGGGTGGTATTTATAGGCGTTTCTAGTCGTTTAAAACACGTCAGGCGATTACGCAGCAGTGCCATGCGATTAGGGCTCCTAATCGCCTATAGCTATAGGCGATTAGGGCCTAATCGCCCTCATCTTCCCCCTAATCTCCCTCATATCAGGCGATTACAAGGCTAATCGCCTTCAGGCACATCCTAATCGCCTTCAGCACTGCGTAATCACCTATAATGTCATGCAATCGCGTGTAATCACCGTTTTAACATATGTAAACACGTATTCACATACCGACACGTCACATAGCAATTATGCACACATAAATCATGAAAACAAACACGTTCACATTCGTTCACCAATTCCCGGGACTCGAGTCTTGTGTGTTTTACTAAGGTCCGACGATTCTACGAATCGTCAATTCTTGTACCCATGGTTATGGACCGACATCTAATGACCCTCTAGACCGCAGTAACGACTCCCGAACCATACACGACTCAACCGACCCAGTTAAGTATAATATACGCATGACTCGCTAAGGTAGACTTTGACTTAACCAATGTTATCGACCTGAGTTTGCCGGGTGTCACAGTTGTTATTTAAAATTTTCGAAAATTATTAAGTAATTTAATGATTTTAACACTTTGCTTGTTATGTAAAAAAATTTTAAAGAATATTTTAATATGGAAACATTGTAATTGATATGTAATAATTGCCTAAGTTACATTTCCGGAAATTATTCTCAATCAATCATACTCCAAATCAATGTAAATATGATAATTGACATTAAATTGTTGCTTTTTAAAAAATTTTGAAATTAATAAATAATTTAATGATTTTAACACTTTGATTGTTATGTATAAGTTTCTTAAATAATATTTTAATATGGAAACATTGTAATTGATATTTAATAATTGCATAGTTTACATTTCCGGAAATTATTCCCAATCAATCATACTCCAAATCAATGTAAATATGATAATTGACATTAGATTGTTGCTTTTTTAAAATTTCTGAAATTAAGAAGTAATTTAATGATTTTAACACTTTGATTGTTATGTATAAGTTTATTAAAGAATTTTTTTAATATGGAAACACTGTAATTGATATTTACAAATTGCCTAATTTATATTTCCGGAAATAATTCTCAATAAATCATACTCTAAATCAATGTAAATACGATAATTGACATTAGATTGTTGCTATTTTTATATTTTTCGAATTTGATTACAACAAATTGTGCTTGAAGATGAACTCTCAGGTTTCTAATTCTGGTGACTTTTATGGTCCAGCCTTTGGGTTTTCTTTTGTTCCGTTTAAAACAATTATGGATAATGAGGTTACTAACAATGTGACAATAGGTCTGTATCCTTCCTGGGTCCTTTTTATTTTATAAATAACATATTGTTCATAATTAGTGTCAAAATTAATGTTTGTGTTTATTTGTATGTAGATGTTATTGGACATGTTGTGAAGTTCTTCAACAATGACAAGAAAGAGAAAAGGTTATCGCTGATAAAAAGAAGTTGACAATGGAAATCCAGGATACCGAGTATGCATTGTTATTATTATATTTACTTTATACATACTTTAAAAAAATACAACACAATTTGGTTTACTACTAAAATAACTGTTACTTTGTATAGGGGTTTGAACATTTATATAACCTTATGGGATACGTATGCAATCGAGATGTCTAAATATGTTTCAACTCATCAAAAGGAGAATCAAATAATAATAATTCTTCAATTTGGGCGATTGAAATTTTATAATGGTTTGTCACATTATTAACTCTATATATAGATATATAGGTATAGGGGATGGTTCAATAGAGAACTCATTTTAGTGAGAGAACTCGAGAACTCCTAACTAAATACAAAAAAAAATAATAAAAAAATCATAACTCAAAATTTAAGTAAAAAAATAGAAAACTAGTTCGGAGCTTCTCTTTCCCACGTCATACCCGTTCAGAAAAAAATAAAAAAATTAAAAAAAAATAAAAAAACACACACCTAAAAAACGGTACTGCACATGTGTAGTATAACCTAAAAGCCTAAACCCCCCACCCGCAACTTACCCCCACCCAAAAACCTAATTCCACCCCACCCACCCCCACCCTCACCAAAAAAACCTAAATCACTTACCCAAAAACCTAAACCACCCATCCACCCCCCACCCACCCACCGCCTACCAAAAACCTAAGCCCCACCCGCCACAACAAAAAACCTAACCCCCACCAAAAACCTAAACCCACCCTACCCACCCCCAAAAACCTAAACCTTACAAGCTAAACTTAAAAAAACTAACCCTAAAAGCTAAACTAAACCCAAAAACTAAACCCTAAAGCTAACCGGACATTTACTACACACGTGCATGAGAAGTCGCCTGTTTTTTTATTTATTTATTTATTTTTATTTTTTTTTTCTGGACGGGGATGACGTGGGAAAGAGAAGCTCCGAACCAGATTTTTGGTTTTTGACTTAAATTTTGAGTTATAATTTTTTTTTATTTTTTTCTTAATTTAAGTAAGAGTTCTCGAGTTCTCTCCCTAACTATGAGTTATCAATTGAACCTTCCCCTTGGGCGATTGAAATTTTATAATGGTTTGTCACATTATTAACTCTATATATAGATATATAGGTATATTAGTTTAATTCTTTTATATAATACTTTTAATTTTAATTTTAATAATGTTTATATGCAGGAAAACCCTATGTTTCTAATTCTTTTGGTGATCGTCTTACTCGACTGTTTATCAATGACGATATTGAAGATATTAAGACATACGAAAAAAAAAGTAAAAACATTTACATTTTTCAACTATACACCGGAGGTTTTAGACATAACTAAAATCATGTAAACACATTTTTATTTACTAAAAATATGATCCAAGTTGGTTAAGAAAATCGCTAATAATCCTTTATTGTGTCATCGACCATATAGCACGTCTATGTTCTGTTCTAATGAAGATGATTTTCTTCATAACACTCCTCTTAGTAACATTGGTGATATTTGAGAAATAAAAGAGGTAATGCTAACATTACTTCTTTATATCTTGCTATAATCTTTGCTTTTATTATTACAGAGTATATATTTAAGATTTTTTCTATAATTCGGAAAAAAAATCGAAATAATTGGAAACTAGATCTGTGTATATCTTAGAGATTACAACGAAAGAATACAATGATAAATCCAAATTCGAAATATGTGTGGATTTAAGAGCATAATTAGGCTATGTATACTAGTAAGTCATTTTATTTTATAAATACCGTATAAAAATACAAGTATTACTATAAAAATATGGTGTCCAAATGGATTTCACGTATATTTACATAACCTTATTTTATTCTATACAAACATGTAAACAAGTATTTCACTATTTTATTCGTAATTATATATTATTTTCATGTAAGTACTTAAATTGTTCTAATTAATAGTTGTGTGCATTTATACATAACAAGTTTTATTATTGTAATCGATTTAGAGACTGCTTTTGCCTTGATGAATAGTTTACTTTGTTCAAATAACATAAACTTAAAAAAATTTCAATTTTTTTAATTAATTATAACTTTTATACAGGAGCAATTTTTGGTATTGTTGGGGACTATTAAAGATGTATTTAAAGAATTTGGCTGGCACTACATTGGCTGTCCCAAATGTACAAAAAAATGTGATATAGAGTACATAATCCGTGAAGTTGGCGAAGGAACCGGTGAATTCGAAGAAGAAAAGGTTTTCCAATGTGTGAATGTTAAGTGTAATGCCAAACAAGTCATTCTGACACCTAGGTCATATTTGTTTAAAAAATACCTAAATTTGAATAAGTACTTCTGATCAAAAAACATATAAATTTAAGTGTTACATGTTTGGTTTTTTTTTCAGATTTAAAATTCAGCTTCGTGTCCAAGATATGAATGGTGCTGTTTCGCTTACATTGTTTCATCATGACGATGTACAACTTTTTAAGAAAAGTGTTTCTGAATTGATTGCTGAGAATACTGTATAATATTTTTTTTTGCTCTCCAATCATTTTTGATAAAATATGTTTGTACTTATTCTCTTTTTAAATAGGTCGGTGACACAGTTAAATATCCAGAAGAAATCAACACTTTGTTGGAAAAAGAATCTGCTTTCAAAATCTTTGTATCCGGCTTCAACTTAAACAACAAATATGCTGTTATGGTGTAACCAAAGTAAGTGATGATCCAACAATTATCTCGAAGCTTAGAAGAAGTTGTACGTAGGACAGGTACACAAGTTTTCCTATTTGTTAATAACTACGTATATGTATACACAAACGATTTTGTTTATCTACAAATTTTTTTCCACTGAATATACAAGCCACTGAATCTGAGTCTCTTCACACATCTATGTTAGCAATGCAGTCTAATGACATGTCTATCACTAAGGTACTATCATCTTCCACATTTACATGTTTCGATTTTGACGTTTATATATTCTTAACAAGAATGACTAAATGCATCAATATACTTCTATAAACATCTTTTTTCTTTGGGAATCCAATTCACAAACCGGCGATAATGAAACGCCAATGTCAATTGTTGATAACTTTGTTGATAAAAAAGTTTATGTTGAAGGAGAACATTGTTAGATCAATTCCAAGTATCATGTGATTAAGCGTAAACGGGTTGATGTAATTTTTGATGATGAGAGCACACCAGCGGCTACAACTAAGATTGGAAGTGGTGGGAGTAAGGACAAAGAAAAAGTCGTTGATAGAACCATTTTGTTGACTCCAAAGACTGAGGAGTAGAGTAGTTCACTATGAAGATGGTCTACGAGTTGTTTTGGTGTTCGTCTGTTTCTTTTAACTATTTTTGAACATTTATCCTTTGTTATTTCGGATTTTGTTGCTTTGCGCTTTGTGCTACTATTTGGATGAACCATGGGTACCCACATGTCTCTAACCTAGTTATAAGAAGTGTCTACTCAATGTGATCTAGAACACATAGTCTAAGGTGTATAGAGTTAACTTTATTTTCATTATACGAAGGACTTGGACAAATTGGTGTTTTATTTATTTTTCTTTTCAATATATTTATTTTAAAAGAATAGATTTTATTTATACGCATTGTTTAACACATTTTTCATATTTTAAGCATTTCACATATATTTTTTATTAAATAAAACATTTTTTAACTAATCGAAACTGGGACCAGGTTATTATTATTATTTCTTTTTCTTCTTTTGTGTTAAGCTTATTTTTTCTAATAAATTATTCGCTACAAAAGGATTTTTTTTAGTGAACGTGTCACAGCTTCCTCCTATATTTTTTTTAAGACGAAGAAAGAAATTCTATTTTCTCTCCTATTTACTACCTAGAGATGGACAAACCGGTTTTTTTTTTTTGCCAAACCGGCCCGGGTTATAAACCGGATCGGTTTTTTTTGAAGATGGTAAAACCAGTTTTTGGCCAAACTGGTCCGGTTTTGAAACCGGTTTTTAGCACACAACACCACCATCGATCAACATCGATTTGGACCGGGTTTAAAACCGTTTTTTTTTTTCCAAACCGGTCATCCAAGATTCAAAATACATTACGTAAACCGGGTTTTTTCTAAAAAACCGGTTTTTACCCCAAACTGGTTCTTCTTTCAAACCGGTTTTCAAACCGAACCGCTCCTCGAATTGACAAACCACTCCAAAATCGATGTATAGGGTCGGGTTCGGACCGGTTTGACCAAAAACCGGTTTTTGCCAAACCGTTTTTCCGGTTTTTTTTTTCAAATCGGGTTTAAAAACCGGTTTTTTTTGTACACCTCTATTACTACCTATTTACTACGGCGACGAAGACTCAAATTATCACTATATTTATTCCCTTTTCTACTTCTTTTTTCAAGTGCAGGATAACCCCAAGGGGTTGTGGGTTTTTTTCTACCAATTGGGGCCCTCCCTTCACCAACCCCATGTGGATGGTCCAGGGTTCATAACTACTCCTCTTACTACAGGGCGCTTACCTAGCCAACGCTTAGATCGTGCCCTACCCAAACTTTTCTGGTTCATCACTTTCATTACATCGATGTGGATTGCCTCGCGAAATTGCAATAGAACTTTTCCAGGCATTTGTCATTTGTGAGAAACTAAAGTATCGTATGATAAGTAACCAAGCAAACATTCGGAATAGGGATAAGCAGATGGTTATGGGTACAAGTATTGAATTTCACGAGATGAATCATTTTTTGTACCAATTTGGTACCAGTATTGGTACCTACTACCTACTTATATACAACTACAAGGGTTTGTAATAATAATAACCTGATAATTATCGTTAAATAAATTCCAATAAGACCAACATAATGGATGAAATAAAATAATTACACACTAATGTTAATTCAAAACATCCATATATATACAATCCAACTCTATTTACTGGCACCACAAGGATGAAAACAAACTAATAATTATGCTGGGTTTTGGGTTACTCAATAGTAAAGCATAAGCTTATTTGGCTTAAAGAGGTACCTAGAAGCGTATGTTGATCGACCAACATCCGCTAAGAGACGATATTGCAGCCAAGTAAATAGGAAGATCGGCAACACTGCAAACATGCTGATCATGATCGGCATCCATATCATACCGTTCTTGTAAAGTATGTAAAAGCTGACACTAAACGCAATTGTCATGGTTGTTATAGAAAGAAAAAGTGCCGTTAGACCCAACATTAACTTTTTGGGTAATGACTGCAGGAAATCACGTTCGGCATAACGAGACGTGAGGATAGATAAAAACATAAGAATCGAGGCTATAGATGCAAACAAAGAAATGGCATCTGCCACCATAAATACCATGAAAGTCGCTTGGGAATGGAAAATAGGGATGCCGTCTGATTGATTCACACGGCCTTGGCTGTATCCGCCTGGTACCATAAAAGCAACGGCAAATACTATGGTGGCAATAAGGGCGGCAACCACCATACAGTGGCTAGCCGTTCCTTTCATCCACTTCTCACCTTGAACAACTAAATCTTTGTGTTCTCTGGTGAACAATTCATGCGGGGTCAGACCATCTTTGTTCTTTCGTTCTCTATAAGATGGCGGGATCATAGCCTCCACCTCCTACAAAAACAATATATTATACAAGGCAAAAGAAAATGAAAAGGAAAAAAAACAAATATAAAAAAGAAAGATCAATTAAATCATGGTTTAAAAAGGCGCATCTGAGGCACTGAGGAGGACACATAAGAGGCCAAAAGGTGTGTCCCAAACTGTTCTAAGTCAAAATTGGAGTTATATGTAAAACAGCCTACGGGGTGAAGAAATTATGAAAAGGTTTACAAGATAAATAGTTATGTATAAAAAGTATATGAGAGATATGCAACTTCTGGTTGTAAATTAAGCATATTTGGTTATACACAAATGCGCGCATCACAGACCTTGCACCTCGAATTTTGGGACCAAATTGCCTCGAAGCGCTTCATGTTTTTTTTTTTAAATCAAAACAAGAATAACATACCTTGAACCATAATAGTTCGCGTTGCATCTGAAAAGCTACTCCAGATACATCTTCAAGCTGGTTTCTCTTTGCCATTTTCCCAACTAAATGCAACATATTGTTGTCATTGTCATCTCTCAAAGGCGTAATCAAATCCTTCATTGAGCCTATCTCATACAATAAGTTGTAAATCCCCTCGTGACGATGTTTGACAGCAATGTGAAATATGCTTTGGTTATTATCATTGACCTTCCATATTAGATCAGGATATAGTCGAATAAGCTCAACTATAAATATTGTATTGCCCATTTCTGCAGCAATAAATAGGATACGCGAAGAGTATGTTTTTCGCGCATTTCCCATTGATGGCGTTTTTGTAATTTTCGCAGAAGTCCCTGCAGTTAACTTCTGGATTTCTACAGGCATTTTGGCAATATTTTCAGAAATAAGTTTTAGTAGGTGCAGCGTTTGATCTTCCTTATCATATGGTAGCCTATCATCTTTCTTAACTGCATCAGGCGGCCCTCGGATTATGTCATCAATTTCTTTCTTAGGCTTGCTTGCAATATTTTTCCAAATTATTCTCAGTAATTTCATTGCATCATTAGCCTTTTCCGACGGCCTTGGATTTGAACCCCATGCAAGAGCTGCAAAAATAACAGAAAATAAGCGAAAAGTAATGAAAAAGATATACTTAAGACGGTAAATATAAAGGATAAGACTCTACTTGATGAATTTATTTTGAATACATTTGATGCTTACCCCAACTGATTAATGTTTTTAATGTGCTTGCTGTTGTTCCATAAAACACATCCGGTTTCTTGGCCAAAACGCCAAGTAGACTCCCATTACTGGCAAGTTCTGGACGGTGTGTCACTATTTCTAGAGCAATATCTGAAAAACATATAAGAAAATCACATCTTTTGAGGGCAAATGCTTCAGCAAAATATTAAAGAAATATAAAATAACAGGATCTTTTTTACTAGAACATGCTAGAATGCTTACCGAACAATTCGGCTTCAACACATTTCAAAAGAAGCCAACCACGATTCTGAGCATTCCAACCATCGTCACGCAACTCTTTGGATTCACTATACAGATACTTCACCACGGCATGGTCTCCAAATAAAGCAGCCATATAGAGTGGCATCATTTGTTGACTACCAGGAATCACCAGCAAAGCGCGGTTCTTTTCCACCAAAATTTTAACCATTTCAACGTTTCCCGCTGCAGCCGCTAAACATAGGGCGGTGTTGGAACTGTTATTTTGAAGTTCCAAGTCTTGTTTTGTCATCACCCCAACCAAATTTTTCACAAAGTCTTGCATCCGTTTAGTTTTCTTAGCCGACGCAGCAATGTGAAGTGCTGTTTCGCTGTTTTCAGTGATGCTATACCTTACCAACTCCGGTTTTTCATCGATAATGGCTTTAGCAGCTTTCCAGTCGCCTTTAATTGATGCTTCATAAAGAGGGATACCAAGTTTTATGTAATCCTCTCTACTTCCTTTAAAGTAGTTCAAACAGAAAGTTAGGTATAATTTTCACAAGATAATTCGGCTGAATTCGACTCTTCAAAATCATAACCAATAAATTTATCCACTTTTATTCTAAAGATTCACATTCACTTCTGACTTACAAGTTTTATATCTACAAATTTAAAAATTTAACTACCATTTAAGTAGAGTTAAATTCATGGGAGACTCTTAGGGAGGCCGAGGAGGACTCACAGCTAGGGCCCGTTTCATTCGGGGGCATATCTTTTTTTTTTATTTTATAAAACAGCTATATACATATGTTATATGTGTGTGTGTGTTTAAATAGAAAACATAATTTAAACTTAAAACTTAGTCCCATTAGAAACACAAAAACTTATTAACCCAATACTCGTTTAAAACTCAAAACTTTAAGTCGCATATTTTTAAATGATTCGGATAGGACACCTTAATCTTTATGAACGCTAGTTAATAACACTAATTATTGTCCCAAAATTGAGTATTCATATGAGCCACAAACTCATAAATTATTATTATTATTATTATTATTATTATTATTATTATTATTATTATTATTATTATTGTGAGCCATTAATCTGTTCATCCTAACCTTTATTTTATATAACTTTCCTAATTTTCCCAATTCAGAATATTATAAAAGGTACATAACAATCTAAATTGTAGGCTAATTTTACATGTAACTAAATAATTCAGATAAAGGGTATGATTATTCAGTTAATTTGTACATGGGTATTAATTAAAACAGATAATTACCGTTGAGGAGATCTTGACAAGGTAAATTGGGTTGATTTGGTCTTGGAAGAGCAAGTGAAGCAACAGGAACAATAATTTCATCTTGTTGCGGCTTGCTTACTGGTTTTTGCTCATCGATGGAGGATAAGTGCATACCTGGTTGCTTCATCTCGAGAGAGAGACAGAGAGAGAGAGAGAGAGAGAGAGAGAGAGAGAGAGATTGAAAATAGTTTTAGCAGTTGCTTGGAAACTCAACTAACGAAAACCATTAAATAAAGTTATAACGTCTTTATTTTGAAGAAATTGCGAGGAAACATACATATTGTTATTTTATTATATTAATGAATTTAAAATTGGACACATTGAAAGGGATGTTGTATAGATACAGTTTAAGACTTCAATTTCTTAATATGTTTTAATGTTTGTTTTATAACGGGTTGTACCCTTTATAAAAGGTTTAACAATAAGCATGTAAGAAATTTGGCTATAAAACATTTTCCTAACTTGACCTATGTGCATCGAGTACGATTACAAAGAACGTATGGTGTGGTACATTTTCTTGAAGCTTGGATCGGCCCAGAGCCCCAGATATTGGACCAAAACCTATTAGGGTCGAGGTATTGAACCGGGTGTGCAATGAACCACCTATTGGACCAGGAAACCGGCTGGTTGAACCGGGTTTTTAAGGGGTTGACCCAAGCTTTTAACGGGTTGAATCGGATTTTGTAATATCTTTCCAAATTTTACCCTTTTAACACCATTCGCTTTTTACATCTGGTCCGACCTGTTGGACCAGTCCAACTAGTGGATTGGTAAAGAAACCAGTTCGATATCTAGTCCAGTTTTTAAAAGATTGGTATTGTAGGTGTAACATCCGGCCCCTCTCACCACCAATATTGTCCGCTTTGCCCCCGATGGGTTGCCCATCCAGGAACTCACGGCTTTGTTTTTGGTTGCCCTGGTGGAGACTTCCCAGGAGGTCACCCATCCTAGTACTACTCCCATCTGAGCACGCTTAACTGTGGAGTTCTCCTCTCATCCACTAACATTAAGCCCAAAACGCGTTGGTGATTTAAGAGGCTTTGAATTACTTATGAACCAAGGATCTCTCCTGGCCACGGCCGATGTGGGATTTGCCTAGGGTGTCATACTATGGTCCATGTTAATCTTCTCGGTAAATCGGTACTGTTACAATCACCCCCCCCCCCCCTCTTAGGGACTCATCGTCCTCGATGAGGTTTGCCCCACCATCCCGAACGGCACAGGAGTGGCTCTGATACCATTTGTAACATCCGGCCCCTCTCACCACCAATATTGTCCGCTTTGCCCCCGATGAGAGGAGAACTCCACAGTTAAGCGTGCTCAGGTGGGAGTAGTATCAGGATGGGTGACCTCCTGGGAAGTCTCAACCGGGGCGACCAAAAACAAAGCCGTGAGTTTCTGGATGGGCAACCCATCGGGAGCAAAGCGGACAATATTGGTGGTGAGAGAGGCCGGATGTTACTGTAGGAGTCTATAAGAAGGAATTAAAAGACAAATAGCTAGTATCGACCATTCCTTTTTTAGTCTTATTGGTACATATCTTTAAGTTTGTGGAATCTATTTTTGAACTTGCAACGGTGAGAACCCTCTTTGTCGAATTTGCAATTAACAATTTATGGTTTTTACACCATGTAGGTAATAATTTTATTTATAAAATCTATTTCACCATCTTCATATAGATTAGTATCAACCTCTAAAAGTTAATTTTCTCATAATTTTCTATTTTTGGACTTACTCATTCGCACAATATATAGCACACAACTACAATAACATGTCTTGTGGTTTTTTATTAACTTTAACAATTCTTCTTGATCAAGGTTGTTAATTTACTACAACTTTACACAGTCAGTACAATAGTTCTAGTGTTACACAAGTTGATACTTTGATCACTTCCACATGGTTCGGCAGTGGTAGAGGTAAGAGTCGGTCGGTGTAGTCTTGGGAGAGCAAGCAAACCAAACAGAACGATGATTTCATCATGTTGGCACTTACTTACGGGCTTCTGCTCATCGATTCATGCTTACAAAGTTGGTTTCATTGGTCGGTGTAGTCTTGAAGGTACCTTAGCTTTTAGCTAATTTTATTATGTCTCAACTAACATAACGTTTTAAATATTATGTAAACTCAATGTATTAATTTGAGAAATTTCGGGGAAACTTACATATTAGTATAATTCAGTGTATTCATTTGAGTAATTTCGAAGAAACTTACATATTAGTATAATTATATTTATGTCCATAAGCTAAAACTTTGATAAAAGACGCATTGAGAGTGATGTATGACACTATGACTATATCCTAAAGTTTAATTGCTTTTCAAATGTTATCAATTAACATGTAAGAAATTAAGCCTAAAAATTTACCCATTCAAAGAGATAGAGACAGAGATAGAGAGTGTGTGTTAATTACTATTTGACTACATGTGTTTTTTTATAGTTTTAACTATTTGAGTCTAAATTTAAAATGTTTAATTACTACTTGAGCACCTAATTTTTCCAAATTGCACCTACTTGAGTCCAATTGATTAACATCCTCCAATAAGTCTCTTAAATTTTTATGAAAAGAAAAAAATACACTTGTAATTAAGAAACAAAATAAGTAGAGTAAAGATCAAATACAAAGTGTTTTTTTGATAAGAACTATGAGAATCAAATGGGGTAAAAAAAATTATTATTTTTTTTAGAATTTCTTTTCCCATGTAATTAAACATACTTTCTAGGTTGAATAATACAAAACAAAATTAATTTTTTTTTAGTGTAATTACGTCATTAAAGTAAATACATTAGTTTACACTAGCGTAATTATGTAATTACTCTACACGTAATTACTATACACCATTTTTTTGTGTGTTTTTTTAGTTTTCAATACTATAATACATGTTTAACAATATGCGGAAAAAATTCGAAAAAAATAAAAGAAAATACTCTCCTTTAATTCTCACAGTTCTTACCAAAAAAACACTTTGTACAAGATCTTTACTCTAATAAGTATATATTAAGTATTCAATTCCCACTACTGGACACAATGTTTGTGTTAAAACTTAAAAGTTTGTCAATTTGTAAAAAACGGTGATGGTGATTTGTTGGGCCTATATTCTTGCAAGTTTTGGAAACTAGCAGTTGTTTGGGCGGTGGTGGCAGCATTGGAGATTAGGAGTTGGTCGAATTTTTCAACAAGGGTCTGCATTGGCCATTAGGGGTCGAGGGGTCCTTTCGTGAAGGCATGGTATGTAGCAATGAAATCACTAATTGATATGTTAACCTTTAGAGTGGGGTTCTAAGAAACTAGAAAAGGAAAACAAAAGCTTGCTTCGAATTTTTTTCTCTAATCTCTTTAAAATGAAAGTAAAGTTCTTAAATAGTAGAAACAATCCAATCTAGATGCACTTTATTAGGAGAAATAAGGGTTGTGCAAGAGAACATGCAATGCAACATATAGCCGTAACATTTCCCACAAAACCTAACTTCAAGCCCTTCTAGCTTTTGACAACGTCAACAACATCCATTGGTCAATATGGGTTGGTAGGTCAGGGTCAGGTCGCTAGATTGGGTCAGCTGTAACATGGGTCGTATTATAAAACGACCACCAACCAGTGGCGGAACCAGGAATTTTTTTCACTGGGTTCCTTTTTTAGATGATCTAATTTCATATGACGGAACATAAAAAATTTCGGGTCGGTACATGGGTTCGGGTCGGTTTGACGGTTCGGGGGGTTTGGGTCGGTTTAGGTTTCAACAGGTCAGAATTTAACATCACTAAAATACCTAATACGATAATAACCTAACTATAACTAATACAATAATCCTATAAGAATTTAGGAGGTTGTAAGCAATTACATACCTTTAATTGTCTGCCCAACTATGTCTTTTACCATTGAAAGAGACCAACTCATTCTAGCATATGTCGACTTCAATGTAATCCTGCACAAATAATACAGGTCGGACACACATATAACTTCTCATTTATCTCAATAATTAGTCTTTTCAGTCAACTACATAGCAATAAGTTATTATTATGTGACATGGAATAATCACTAAGAATCTAATGATCAGATGCCACAAAATTTACTAAGAAATGTTTGGCAGTACTTATGATGCTCAAATGTTTGGCCTGTTTCTAACTATTCGAGGCAACAACTAGCAAACAAAAGGTATATAATCAATTTTTGTTGCATTTAGTAACCCTTAAATGAATTTAAAAGAAAAAAATTGTGACTAAGGTCAGTTCTATCTAAATGCTCAACACCAGTTCAACTTAACAACATTTAACTAGCAACAACATAAACACCAAAAAAGAAGAAGGTACCATCAAACAAATCCGGTTGTTGTCCTCCTCACTAAGTAAAAATTGCAGCTTCATATGCATAAGCCCACCTCCTTCAATAGGAAACACATCATCCCATATACCCTTTTCAATTATCGACATGATTCGAACACCTACCACACAATGTAAATTGTAAATTCATCCCTAATTAACCATTCTTAAAACCATCTTTTAAGAATCAATGATGTAAGAATCATGGGACATTATGTGGATTCCTTGTCAGAATCAATGATGTCTAAAACATCACTAATTAAACTTTATAACTACTTTCTGCAATCAAACATGACAAAAACCATCCTTTAATACCTAAATAAACTTTATTTATCTACACAATTGATGGCTAATTAAATAGATAAATAAACCTACAGTTGAGCAAGGAGGAGCCGAGGAGGAGGATCTGGATGGCAGCAGCGGCAGCGGCAGGGAAGGAGGTGGGGGCGGCGGAGGAAGGAGGCGGAGGGGCGGCGGAGGAAGGAGGCGAAGGAGCCGAGGAGGAGGATTTGATTGTGTGTTTTAGTTTGGTAGGGCAAGGGTGTGTTTTAGCTTGGTAGGGCTGGAACCTAGTTTTGAACTTAAAAAAAAAAAAGAAAAAAGAAAAAAAAAGTTGGAAGCCTAAAAACAAAGCGCGTGAAACAGGTTTCGAACCTGAAACCTTGCCAATGTAATGGAGGGTCTTTACCACCAAGCCACTTACCTCTTTTAGTTATGGGTTCCTTTCAGAATTTTCTTATGGGTTCCTTTTTTTTTCCCTATATACATTAACACTAAAAATTACAAACCGAGTGGGTTCCCGGGAACCCGGCGGTCATAGCCTAGATCCGCCCCTGCCACCAACTATGTTGGAATCACAATTTCCACTTTCTTGATGTACTTTTTGTTCAAGTTGAAGCTGATATTCAATTTAACGAAGCTCCTCGTTAAAGAGATCGTATCTTAAAACATATAACACTACTTTAAAATACTGATCATTGCGTTTGATTAAGTACAAACCAAATATTAAAGGGAGGCAAATGGAGGAAAAATACACTCACATGTTTTGCATGTGAGGGGACTTAACAAGAAAAAGTATTAAGGTTTGTATTAAACGTTGAATCTCGCAACAGAATATAAAGCAAAAGGTTGGTTTGCATGATTTTTAAACCTAGAGGGTGAAGCCTAAAATTTTAAAAATATATAAAGGTTATTTTACGAAATTTTGTCTAAAACATATAAAAAGGTTGTAGACATGAGATAAAAAGTAGTTAAACGAATCATTTACATGTTTGAAGTTTGTGTTAATCGTGTTGGTTGTATAAATTCAATGGTAGTACAATAATTTTCATGTTGTTTCAAAGACCATAATTCTAAGTTGTAACTATCACATCAAAGTGTGTGAAACGCGCAGGTGTAGAGAGACACAATAGAATGAGGTTTGGTGTGAGCAAAGACTTTGGGATTAAGGTAAGGCTTTGTATTGGAGGTGGGTCTTAAATTGAATTATGTTGTCTAGTTAATCTCTATTTAAGGTAGCGTTCTTTAGGCTATAGGGTGTTGAGACACCAAAAAGTTGATGTCTCCATGCCGTCTAGGATGCCACCTAGGACACCTCCATTTTTCTCTCCTTTAAGACATGAGTGGGGTGTGGAGACACCAAAACTCCATGTCTCATGCATTTTTTTTAATATTAATTTTAATTAGTTTTTATAAAAGTAACAAATAAACAAAATAATGTTTAAATAAATACTAAATTTTATAAAAAAAATTACAAACCATCCTAAAATTAAAAAAAAACCAAACCGAAAAAAAACATAACATTTCCTTAAATTTTATAAAACTACTTCCACTTTTGAAGAATTTTGTCTTGCATTTTCTTCAACGCGGCATGTTGTTCTTCGGGATAATTAGAGATGCCGGTCGACATAATTTTTCACTCTTCCACCGCTTTCGATTCATCTATCAACCTAAGCTTTTCCTTCTTGATTTTTATTTTTTCTTCATTAGCTTTGTTGAAAGCTTTCATTTGTGCGGTTAAAGTGTCAGGCCTTGAACCGCTCCCGCTAGCCAATGCCATTTTCTTTCCCGCCTCTTCCTTTCGAGCTTTATCCCGACCTACATTATCATAATATTTATATGTTACAAAACAAATCGTAAACAATTATGTAAAAAAAATTATGTAAATTTATAAACCTATGGGGCGTTGCTCCTCCTCAATAGGTGGTATGTCGAACTCGGCCTCCTTGTTGATATCAATATCAATTGGAACGGACGGACCTCCTTTTTGAACTTTTTTTCCTCGTTTGGCCCGTTGAGCCTCGTTTGGGACCGTCACCTATCTTTGTTCATTTTTCAAAACCGACCAAGCTCTAATCATCGAGAATGCTTTTTTATACTTGCACAAAGCCTCCTTGAAAATATTTTGCTCATTCCAACTACTAGGAAGGTTCGACTTAATTTGGTTATAAAAACCGGCCACATTCCGTGTTGATCTTTCTCCACTTTGAGGTATAAGCGTCTTGTAGTCGATACGGCTCATCTTGCATAAACAAATGAAAGTTCTCAGCAACTTTGATCCATAACGCCTCTTGCGATTGGGCGGTACATATGATTAAAAAATTAATTAAAATATTTAAACAATATATATATATATATATATATATATATATATATATTGCGAAAAGTATGGACGAGAGGAAAAAATAATTACTAACTGCGGCGTGTTTTGACGAAGCAACTCACGCCTTAGCTAACGCCTCCTCTTCAATGTTGGACCATGGCTTGACTACTCCATCTTTCGGATTACCACATCCCGTACCTTTTTCTCTAGATTTACCTTTGCGTTTGCCTTTAGCTTTTTCGGCGGGTGGCGGAGCTTGAGTTTCGGGAATTATTTCTTCATCGTCAACCTCCACGTCTACGGGTTGAGACAGACCGATAGGTGTTGTTACGGGTTGAGACGGACCGATAGGTGTTGTTGCGGGAGGTGGAGAAAATTGTTGGCTAGTTTGAAACGATTGTTGCATTTGCATAAAGTGTTGCATTTGCATGTATTGCATTGGGTTTAATTGTTGGAAAGCGATCGGGTTTTGTTGCATTTGTTGGATTGCCCTTAATGCGGTACTTGTTGCGAGATTGGTGGATCCATTACCGGGGTGTAACAAGATGTGTTGAATGGATTCGGGTTTTGATTCGGGCTATTTGGGTTGTTTTGGTTGAATGGGTTGAATGAATCCATGATATTTTAAAAAAATAGGATTGCTTATAAAAAATATTAGAGAGAAACTAGATGGAGATAGGTATTTGGTATAAAAATTGGGGTGAATGGTTTGAATTTATAATAATAAAATCCCCTTTTTTTAAAAAAAAGTGATCGTTGCACACCTTGCATCCGTTACCAAACGTTCGAAAAAAAGCCTGATTGGTTCGTCCCTCACGTCCCGGGAGAGACGAGGGAGACAGGGACCGGGGGGGGGGGGGGGGATGGGGGCTTGATCTCGTCTGCACACCGAATAGCCTTAACAACAGTTTAAAAAACAAATTCTAATAAAAAAAGATGGTGTTAGATCAGGGAATTTTAGAAAAAGATTATTAATTTCTTTTAAATATATACGTTTACTTTAATTTTAATTTATGAAAATGTTTTTAATAAAAAAGTATGTATTTTTTTCATAAATATTCTGTTAGAAATCTTACAAATACTTTTTTTCGTAACATTCTTTTCAAGTTGTTTTATATATAACTTTTAAATAATAAACTATAGGTACTTTTCAATACATTAAAAAATTGTATGATATCCACTTTTCGGACGAGCTTTCCTTCTTTCCTTTGTTAGCATTTGAGAAACTAACTATTGATGTTCTTAAAAAATATTAAAACAAGAATTTATAACTCATATATTTGATTGTGCTATTTCATAAAATGTATTGAAAAATACATATTTTAAATTATTTAATAAAGTGTTTAAAAGTTATGTTAAAACAATTTTAGAAAGTGTTACTTAAAGAAATATTTGTAAGAAAACTAATAGAATATTTATTGAAGACTACATACTTTCATATTAAAAAAACGTTTTAATAAAAGTAAAAAAGAAAACATTATATATAATCTTAAAATCCATGGTCGGTGGTATCAACAAAATGACCATACTGCCCTTCTCTAAATTACAAAACTACCCTTGGCTAACGTTCTCTGGCTTCTCATCACATACAACCCAAGCAAACTTTAGAGTCGCCAGCAAGAACACCACCAACATCGTCACATTTCAGGTCGACACCCGCCAACACTATCACGTCTCTTGCGCTTAAACCAGAGTTTGGTGGAAGTGGGGGCAGTTGGCGAAACGAACAAGGTGGATGATCGTCCAGGTCAGGGCGGTGGCTGTCGGCAACCGTGAAACCCAAGCTACGACAGATCCGGCCATATCTGTTCTTACAGAGAGAGGTAGACTGAGTAGGTAGAGAGTGACATGTGGTGATGGTTGCGATGTAGTGCCAGCGACGGTGATGGTTGAGTTGTGGTGACAAAGATGGTTGAGGAGAGGTGGTTGTGACGGTCAACTGAACGTGGAAGACTTGGTCACCGGAGGTGTTGATAGAGAATGATAGGAACAACTTTGCGGTAAGAGAATAAAGACGGTGACGCGGTAGCGGTGATGGGAAGGACAAGGTGGAACGATGACAGTGATAGAAAGCCGGGTGACACCCACTGTCAGAGTTTTGACCACTCTTTGATTTCGTGAATGAGCTTAAGGCATAAAGGAAATCTGAAAGATTTGTTATTTTTTGTCCTTTCTTTATATTTACTTAATTAATGAAAAAAAATCTTGCGTAAATTGGTTATTTGTTTTAATAAATTTACTAATCCATTTAATAACTCACAAGTGAAGCACAAGTGTTTTTTTCTTTAATATAAAAACAACTTATTTGTGACTTTATTAGTTATATATACGTAATTCAATACTAACTTTTATTATAAATGATTTTGATAGTATAGTATCAGGAAATAACTTTATTCATCAAATTCAAATTTAGTGACTAACTTAAAGAACCCAAGCCTCTAGACCTACAAATGACGTGAAACCTTCACATGATTATTACTATTTTTTAGTAATTTTTGAAACGTATAAAAAAAACATTAATTTCTTAGATGTTTATTTTTATGTACGAGTTAGTATAAATTTAAGTCAATCTATGTTTAAACAAAAATTTGTTTTGGAAATAAATATGTCAAATATAATACGTTTCCAAGCTTACTTTTATGTACGTTTTCAATTTATGTATGTTTTGCGTAAATTTTATTCGGAGACAACTCAGGTCAAATCAATACATTTTCATGATATCAATTCGAGTTATTTTATGTTTCGACGTCGCCACAACTCGGACTTAGACGTTGCCGCCGCAACGCGCGGCCATCGCAACCATCTAGTTTATATTAAAAAGAAATAAAAAACCTTTTCCTAAAATTTCATGATGTGACAACCTGTGTTTAGTTTTATCATAAAGGCTTTTTTTTTTTAATTCTTGTTAAAAAAACACTTATTTAAATAGAAATTAATTAATTACCCAATAAGATTAAGCGAGAGAAAATGTGGGTTTTAAAAAAAACACCCATTTTTTTTTGAACGGCCAACTAAACAACGCCGGGTACTTCGTACGCGGCCCCCCAGTGGCAAAGACAGGGGCACAGCCCGGCCCACCCCGGACGCACGAAGCCCCTAGCCCGTCTGACAGCCCGCTTCCAGGGAAAACCCGACCCATATAACCGCCCGAAGGCACGACAGTAGTGAACCGGTAAAACCTGGCGAGCGAGATCAGGACTCGAACTCATGACCATAGGCCATGAGTCATCCATCATTTCTCATTATGTCTTTCGTGGGAATCGAACCTGAGACCTCCAAGAGAGATCCCTGGCCGTTCACCAACTGAGCTACCCGTGAAGGACAAAAAAAACACCCATTTTAGTAATTATTTTTCAAACTACCCAGTAAATAATTTTTTCAACTACACTCTTTTAGGAAAAAACTAACAAAACTTGGATCATAATAGTTTTGTTTTTGTAAACACATTTGCATTATTATTATTTAATAACAGCTTAGTTTGATACTATCACTAGTTCCAAATTTTTTCACATTGTAATCAACTATGTTCAAAATCATCCATATACAAATACCGGGGTGTAAAGATTTTGGTTACAAATCCCACTCTACTTCTGCGCTCTAAAAAATCTGAAAATTGATGATGACCATCTTGAAAAGAACTGCTTTATGTTCGGCTTCGGGTCCTCGTAGTAAAGCACTCGTTTCTTGGGCTTAAAGAGGTACCTAGAACCATATGTTGATCGAAAAACATCTCCCAAGAGAGGATATTGCAGCCAAGCAAATAAGATGACAGGCATCACCGCAAACAAGCTGATAACGATTGGCATCCATAGCAAACCCTTTTTGTAAAGTACGAAAAAACTGACTGTAAAAGCGATGGTCATGGTTGTTATAGACAGGAAAAGAGTTGCTAGACCCAACATTAGCTTTTTGGGTAATGATTGTAAGAAATCACGTTCCGCATAACGAGACGTGAGGATGGATAAAAACATAAGAATGGAAGCTGCGGATGCGAATAGCGAAATGGCATCAGCAAGCACAAAGACCATAAAGGCTGGTTCAGAGTGAAAAATTGGGATACCTTCTGCAGTTTGAGTAATACTACCTTGACTATTTCCACCTTGGCTGTATCCACCTGGTACTGTAAAAGCGGCGGCAAATACTATAGTGGCAATAAGGGCGGCAACAACCATACATTGACTAGCTGTTTCTTTCATCCATTTCTCGCCTTGTGCAACTAGGTCTTTGTGTTCTTTGGTGAATAATTCATGTGGTGTTAGACCATCTTTGTTCTTCCTTTCTCTATAAGAAGGTGGGATCATAGCTTCCACCTCCTACGACAAAATAGAATATCGGTTATCGCCTACTTTCTATTTATTATTCCATCATGTAGAAAGAAAGAAAGAAAGAAATAAAGAGAAAAGGAAACCATGTTAGAAAATTTACCTTGAACCATAATAGTTCTCGTTGCATCTGTAAAGCAACCCCAGATACATCTTGAAGACGCTTTTGTTTGGCACTTTTCCCGACTAAATGTAGCATATTGTTGTCATTTTCATCTCTTAGAGGAGTAATCAAATCCTTCATTGAGCCTATCTCGTACAACAGGTTATAGATTCCCTCATGACGATGTTTGACAGCAATATGAAAGATACTTTGATTGTTATCATTGACTTTCCATATTAAATCAGGATATATGCGGATGAGCTCAACTATAAATTTAGTATTGCCCATTTCTGCAGCAAGAAATAGTACACGAGAAGAGTATGTTTTTCTTGCATTTCCCATTGATAGCGCTCTTGTAAAGTTCGTAGAAGGCCCCGCAGTTAATTTCTGAATTTCATTAGGCATTTTGACAATGTGATCAGAAATAAGTTTTAGTAGGTGCAACTTTTGATCTTCCTTATTATAAGGTAGCCTGTCATCTTTTTTAGTTGGATCAGCTTGCCCTCTTAATATGTCATCAATTTCCTTCTTCGGCTTTTTAGCAATATTTCTCCAAATGATTCTCAGTAATTGCAATGCTTCACTATCCTTTTTAGGTGGAACTGGTTTTGAAGGGCGTGCGAAAACTGCAAAAAGCAATCGAAAATAAGCAAAAGTAATGAAAGATCATGAATAAATGATAGATGAGGTTGGGATATCTATGATCAAAAGTGGACCTTTGTTTTGACACTGATGATGTTTAAGTGAAGATTGAGGAGTAAAGATTCTTACCAAAATTGTATATTTTTCTGAATATATTTGATGTTGTTACAGCAAACGCCTCGGGCTTTTTAGCCAAAACTCCAAGTACACTTGTATTAGTAGCAAGTTCTGGACGGTCTTTCACTATTTGTAGCGCAGTACCTGAAAAGAACAACAAAAATACTTTTTGGGTGGAAATACATTTTCCAACAACAAAAAACAGAGAAATAAAAAGCCTACAAAAAATAGGGATCTTTTTTTACAACATGCTAGAATGCTTACCGAAGAGATTGGCTTCAACACACTTCTGAAGCAGCCATCCACGATTCAGAAGAGTCCAGCCATCATCACTCAATCCCTTGGATTCACTATAAAGATATTCCACAGTGTCATGGTGTCCAAATAAGGCAGCCATATAGAGTGGCATCATTTGTTGACTACCAGCAATTACGAGCAAAGCCCGATTCCTTTTCACCAAAATTTTAACCATTTCAACATTTCCAGCTGCAGCTGCTAAACATAAGGCGGTGTTGGAACTGTTATTTTGCAGTTCCAAGTCTGTCGTGTCCATCATCTCCACCAGATTTTTCACAAAGTCTTGCATTCGTTTTGATTTATCAGCTGATGCCGCAATGTGAAGCGCTGTTTCTTGGTTTTCAGTGATGCTATATCGTACCAACTCTGGTCTTGCATCTAGAATGACTTTAGCAGCTTTCCAGTCTCCCTTAATTGATGCTTCATAAAGGGGGATGCCAACGTTTATGTATTCTTCTCTGTCGCCTTTAAAGTAGCTCCAACCCAAAGTTAGTACTATTTTCATTTCACAACTGAGTGTAGTATGAAGTTTTATATATAAAAATAACAATAACATATATCCCCAAAAGCAAATTGGATAGCTGTTTGACCATCCAATGAAACTACCTAATACCCCTTCTTTTCGCTAGAGATTTATAACTTAGGGTTGTTTTGTAGCCTCTTAATGGTCATTAAGAGGCTACATTCTAATGGTTCATAGCCTCTTAACCATTACAAGGCTACGACCCATTAACAGGTAGCCTCAGAAAATTAGTGGTACCAATAGAAGCAGAGGAGATCAACACGGTGTGTACAAGTGTAGTGCGACAAGTGGGATGATTTTGAAGTTATTTTAATAATTGTTGAATCCGGACATTGTTTATGTGACGAATGTTGCATGTATTTCTTATCCTAAAACTTATATTATCATTGAAAAATTGGTCAAATTTGCTTAATACCCATGATAGTTTTTAGCCAGTTTTTGGTTTTAAGAACTAGTCATAAGGCCATACGTAACGGGCTAAAGCCGCTTCCAGATCATCACGTCCACGCAACGTTGCCCCTTCTTCCACAAACCACCCACATTCTAATTCTTTAAACCAATGAAACCACACATAACACCTTTTTTTTAGATAAATTTTTTTTAAATAAATTAAAACAAAATACGAAATACGAAATTTACATCACAACAGAAGGTAGACGAGCAACAAGCTGCACCGCCACACCTTTTTATTTATTAAATTTAAACATTAACGTGGTTAGAGAACTCATTATTCATTACACACTTTAATGAATGTGATATATTGAAACAATTGCTGCCTACGTGGCAGTGCTGTGAAAGGGCGTTTTGCACTTTTAGTGAAACCATTACACACAGTCTAAAGTCTAAACTCTAAATCATTTTTAAGCTTACACCAGGCCATAAAGTCAACCAAAAGGCGCCTCTCAGTCCATGGTAAACAAATGTGTAGATTTAGACGTTGATTTATAGGGTGTGAGAGTTAGTCATTTAAAACTTTTTTTTTAATAAATAAATCTTCATTTCATGACTGTCAAATTACATTAAAACAGACATACGGGCAACAAGTTACGCCGTTCATTGTACTATTTTTTGGGCAGAAGTTATTTATTTTATCGACTCGGCCATAGTCGGGAGAGATTACTTGTTTGTTGAGTAATCGGTACCTAGACGGGATTTTTACAACGATGAATCAAAGAGGTGAAAACTAAAGAGAAATACCGTTAAGTAGATCTGGAAGAGGTTTTTGGGGAGCAAGTAAAGGAACCGGAACAACGACGTCGTCTTTGTTTTCATCGATTGAGGATAACTGCAAAGCTGGTCCTTGTTTCGTCTGCACACCCACACAATAAATTATTATTATAAAATTTTATAAACAGAAGAGAGGTTGATGGGTCTGATCAAAATAATACCTCAGCCATTAGTTGGTTATATGAATGAGAAAAGGCTTCAAGTATGATTATCTGCAGTCACACTGTTAATAACCAGAGACCTAATTGTTTGACACCATGATTAAGATTAAGATTAAGATTAAGAGTAAGAGAGTGTGTGTGAGCATGTGGAAGTACCTCAGTGATTAACGGAGAGGAAAAAAGTCTTCAGATAATCAGATTTGATTGTGTGAACATGGATCCATGGTTAATAAAGGAGGCAAGGAGCTCTTTGTTTTAGTCAACGTCAAAACTTACCTTTACTTTTAATTTTTTTTAAAGGAAAATTTCGTTAGAACAAACTCGAAAGGTTCTCAAAACAAGGACCTACAAGCAAACAAAAACGAAATAACATCAATCTAAGGGATACAAACACCAAGTTTTCCAATCTATATCTTTCCATCTTGACCTATTACGAATCCAAAAGAAAGCCGTTGATTTAACAATCTCCACTATCTCAATCGGTCTCCTTCGCTTGTTAAAAATGCGCTCATTTCGCTCATTCCACAACACCCACAACGTGGTGTAAACAATACCTCTTAAGATATGTCTTGCTTTTTTAGACTTAGTTTGAATCTCCGGCAAACGCAAAAGATCCCGCACGTCAAACGCAAAACTAGAAGATAACTGGCACCATGCTTCTACTCTATACCACACTTCATGAGAAAAAAAACGCAGCCGGTAAAAAGGTGTAAAGCCGTTTCGAATTCCGCTTGACAAAGAGAACATAATGTTTGATGAATGATCACGCCACGTTTAATGAGCTCTGCAATCGTCGTGAGACGGTTAATCGCTGCACGCCAAACCATGATCTTGCATTTTAGGGGCACCCAACTCTTCCACTTAATCATCGGGCTATTGTTATTCGGTGAGGTGTTGGATAGAAGCTTCTTGGCCGAGCAGACTATGAAGACTCCATCCTTTTCGTGTTTCCATTTCCAATCATCTACACCTTCCCTCCACGTGAAATCATGAATCTCATTAAGGAGCTCAAACAATTCAGCCACCTCTGACGAAGGCGTTGATCGCCATCCCACTTCAATGTTTTGAAATTGTTTACGCAATGAATCCGAATAGAGACCTTAACCCATTTATTTTTTTCAAGCTTAAATAGGTTAGGAAAAATGACTCGAAGAGGTTCGTCTCATAACCAAACGTCACCCCAAAAATTAATAGAATGACTGTCGCCAATCTCGCCAATGAAAAATGAATTAAGAGCCGACCCATTAGGAGCTTTCTTCTCTCCCACTTTAACAATATATTTCCAACAACCATTAGACGAAGCGCTACAAGGTAACATAGCCCAAGGTCTACTCGAACCGTGACAAGCCGAGATAATTCTCTTCCATAAATTACTTCCTTCTTTTTTGAATTTCCAAGTCCATTTCAACAAAAGCGCGTCATTCACCTCTTGAAGCCTAGACACACCCAACCCTCCTTTCTTTTTCGGAGTAGTAACAATATCCCAAGCAACCCAAGAAATTTTTTTTTTCCTCACTCGAGCCCGCCCACAAGAAACGCCTTATATTGGACTCAATAGACTCAATCACGGCCTTTGGAGCTTTGTAAAGTGAAAGGTAATAAACGGGTAAACTTTCTAAAACCGACTTGATGAGAACTAACCGCCCGCCTATCGATAACGTCTTCGCTTTCAACGACACCAAACGATTTCTAATAACATCAATAACCGGGTCCAATTGGAAATACGAGTCATCTTAGCCCCAACTTGGATTCCTATGTAGGTAAAAGGAATTCCTCCTCTTTTACAACCTAGGAAATCCATCATGGAATCCACCTCCGAATCCTCCGTACCGACGCCAAAAATATTAGATTTATGAAGATTAATACGAAGACCCGAGCAAAGATAAAAAATACGGAGAATTCTGGCAATGCTTTGGAAATTTTCACGCGACCACTCACCCAAAATAAGCGCATCATCTGCATAGAAAAGATGGGTAATATCCGCTTCATCATTTGAGAAACTAATACCTTTAAAAATGCCAATCTTTTTTGCTTTCTCCAATAGCCAAGAGAGAGCTTCCATCACGATCAAGAAAAGGAAGGGGGACAACGGGTCGCCTTGGCGAAGACCCTTTTCACATTTAAAATCAAAGGTTGGCGACCCATTAACCAATACCGTGGCTGTAGAAGAATAACAAATACCTTTAATCTAGTCACACCACACTGGAGGAAATCCCATTTGGGACAAAATAGAAATCAAGAAGTTTTAGTTGACATTGTTGTATGCCTTCTCGAAATCAATTTTCAATAGGAAAGCCTTTCTATTTCTTTTCTTCAACCAATCCAAGACTTCGTTAACCATGAGAGGGCCATCTAGGATGAAACGCCCAGATAAGAAGGCCGATTGTGCCTCGGAAATAACATGACCCATCACTTTTTAAGACGATTAGCAAGGATTTAGAAATAACTTTACTAACCATCCTAATAAGAGTAACCGGCCTATAATCTCTAAGACCCAAAGGAGTCTTGACCTTTGGAATCAAGGTAATAAAAGACAAACCGCAACATGAATTAACAGAACCTGAAGCGTGAAACTCCATCATGATATTAAAAAAATCCTTTTCAAACGAATCCCAAAAGCTCTTGACAAATCGAAAGTTAAAACCATCGGGACCGGGCGCCTTGTTAGAGCCACACTCAAACACCGCGTCTTTTATTTCTTGTTTTGAAAACAAAGCTACAAGAGCATCGTGTTCCTGTATATCAATTTTGCTAATATCCGAACAAACAAGAATCGGGCGGATAGGAGTCTGCTCCTTGAAATGACTTCTAAAAAATCGCATTACTTCTCGCTTAACCAACGTCGGTTTTGTAACCCAATCACCAATAATCATAATACCCGGAATAGAATTTCACACCTTTCTACCGTTGACAACATTGTGAAAAAAAGGAAGAGTTTTCGTCGCCCAACAACGCCCATTTAACGCGAGATTTTTGTCTAAGATCTCGCGCCTTAAGATGTTCAATCTCTTCAATCGCCTTCTTGCACTCCATCCAAATCCATAGATCCGAATCATCCAACTCTTTACACTCCATCTGAACCTCGAGTTCTTCTTTTTCCTTCCGAAACCTCGCCTCGTCTTCCATTTCTTTCGCACTATAAGTCTTGAACCAATATTTTAAACTCCACCGAAGACGTTTCAGTTTGTTCAATAGATTTAAATCCGCCGCTCCACAATTTGTCCAGCCTTCAAAAACCGAACGGACTACATCACTACATCCGGGCCGATCCAACCAAGAGTCAAACATCCTGAAGGGTTTCGGACCAAAATTTGAATCTTTAACCAAGAAGACCAAAGGGGAATGATCCGAGAAATCTCTATTAAGAGCTCGAACACAGACATTAGGCCACCTGTTAAACACCTTGTCACAAACCAAAAACCTGTCGATTCTGCTAAACTTACACGAACCTCTTCTACTTGACATATATGTAAACCTCAACCCATTCAAATTATATTCTCGTAAGCCTACATCATCGATAAAATCGTTGAAGTCACGAGCACAACCGGGTCAAAGGTCGAATATTTTCTTTCATCCCGATCTCTCACTGCGTTAAAATCGCCGAACACAATCCACCAACCTTGATTCGATCGAATAAGATCATTAATTCTCGCCCAAAGATGTCTTCTACCAACATTAGTTTGTGGAGCGTAAACATTGATAACATTCACTCTTACAGAGTCGGGCACGATTGTTCCCGCCACATGAAGAAAGTTGCTATCTTTAGTCACCATCTCTTTCACAAACACTTTAGGATCCCACAAGCTCACTAAACCACCCGAATTACCATTCGCGTTAACAAACTCATAATCAAATCCCGCGCCTCCCCAATAATTAGACACCAAATCCGATTGAATGTTACTAACCATAGATTCTCGCATACCAATGAATGAAATCCCAAACTTATTTATAAGCTTTTTGATCCAACCCGCTTTACCACAAACCCCAACCCCACGAATGTTAATAGAGAGACAATTCATGGCTTACCACCTTGTACGCGTTCAAGAATAATCGAGTCGCGAATCATCTCATGATAATTCAATAAATTGATGCCCAATCTTTCACCCATAGCAATAGTTGCTTCGACATCATCAGTTTGTAAGAGTTCCACATTTCCAGCCGAGTTGTGTTGTAAAACAATAGGGGGCCTCAATGCATCCAGTATACTGTTAATAGGCTGAGAATTTAAGTCCAATTCATTTTGATCTTCATGGGCCGAAGACTCTCCATTATTCACCTCATTTAAATCCAAACCGATAGCATCTTCCTGGGCCGGAAGCTCTCCATTATTATCTTCGGAGTCCAGACCCAATAAAGGGTCTAGCCCAAACAAATCCTCATTACACTTTGGCTTTTTCCCTACTTTAGTTTTTTCTAGACTGCTAGAATAAGAAGGATTGGGCCAGCCTACAGTATCCAATTGAGATTTCTTTTTTCTTTTAATTGCAACATTCCCACATTCAACCAAATTATCATCCGTATGACTAATATTTTCAAAATCGAAAAGATTCCCTGGTATAAATTCTTCCATATTATCATCGATTTCCATAACCTCCTCCATTATTTTAGGACAATCATTAATATCATTAAAGAGATTAGGAGTTTCCACTTTTTCAGCCCCATCTTCCTCTACCGGACTTCCATTGTCGGAGTTATAGACCGTTTCCGGTGATCCAACGTCAACGTCGTCTACAACCCCATTAACATCCATGATTGGATTGCCAACATACTCATTAAGATTCTCAGGCTCCGGTACCGGCTCCGGAGTCGACGTATCAACCTTGTAAAATTCCGGCACCCATTCACCGACATCTTCCGAAACCCAAACGCTGAACTTTCTATCCGTCCAAACCAACGTGACATCTTCACCAATCCTTTTCCCGTCTCCAACAAGGACGCCGATGTAGTCGTATGACAGATCATCATCACTATCCGATCTTGTCGCCTTATGAACAATACTTCCGAAAGTACTCCCAATACCATCTATAACCTCACGAGAGAGAAGGTGCAAAGGAATACCCATCAGTTTGAGCCAAGCAAGACGATGAAACACAAAGGTTTGCCCCTCCCACAAATCAACAGAAGTGAAACTATCCTTAACCTCTCTGGCTGCTTCAAGTATCGATAAAGCCATGTTCTTATCATCAAATGAAATAAGAATTCATAAGCCCCCAAGATATTGCACCCTACCCAATCCTGGACAAAAGTCATTTAAGATCAAGTGGATGCTTTTTAGAGCCACCAAGTCAATCATTCGAGCTACCAAAGCCTTCCCATGCAAACCCCGGAAGGCGTTCACTTGGTTATCAACCATGACCGTCTTCCCGGTAATCACAGGACCCTGTCTTCCTAGTAGTGTCCGTAAAAGAACGTGTTCCATTGAAGAACGAAGAAGTTGCCTGTGCCGGGGGCCTGTCTTCTTTCCAAGTCTGTTTCTCGTGATTCACATTGTTCTTTTTAACGTTGACAGGTTCTGGGCGAATCTCCCCTTCTTCAAGAGTAAACCTAACCATATTAGCCTTTAACCAACAATCTCCAATACGAGTGTTACAAATCTGCCTAACCAAATCCCTATTGTCTTTAACATCATGAAACGAGACGAACCCGAAACGATTCCCTGCTTTGTCTCTCTTCCGAGAAATGTATAGATCGTAAATATCACCATAAGAATGAATAAAATCTGATAAATCATTACTACTACACTTTTTTGGCTTAGTAATAACAAATACTTGAGGTTTTTTGGCTAGGTAGTAACAACGAAATAATATGTTAGAGTTTAGGTATGTCATAAAATTGTGTTTAAGAGTTTGGATGAATTTCAATTATGTTTATCTAAGCTTTTGAATTCTAGTTCGAGTAGTTTATATTATTTATTTGTTAAGAAACAATAAATGAAATCGTACAAAGAAATTGAATTAGATTATTGAAATGTGTTTATTGATGAACATAAACAATTACAAGAGAACCAAAATATAATCGACTAATCTACACAATTGATTACAATGGCTAACATAAGCTCTAAACCCCCAAATCTGGTATTAACCGTCAACTAACAACCATGTTTTCAAGTTGACACTAATAACCCCTACAGTTCTCTTACTTATTCAAATAACTTGAACTTTATAAACTTTCACATAATTGCAGAAACAATCAATCTACTTTAAGTGTCTCTTGTTTATTGACTTCTAGCTTGGTGACGTTTATTCTTACAATTTCCGCCTTGAAGTCACAAATTGACTTTAATTCAACCCCAAACAGTTTACACGAAACTCAAACTTCGATCCTAGTAATGTCTTGGTTAACATATCAGTCGGATTCTCTTTGGTATTTACACAAACAACCTTCATTCTCTTGAGTTGACTATGTCTTTTAGAAAGTATAACTTAACATTTATATGCTTAGTCATCTCGTGGAACATGTTATTCTTTAACAACTGCACTGCTTTTGCATTGTCACGAAAACCTTCTGAATCTTGCACATCAATTCCCAAATCTTTAACAAATCCATTCAACCACATTAGCTCTTTTACCCATTTGGTAAATGCAATGAATTCTGCTTCTGTTGTGAATCATGCAACAACATGTTGTAATTGCGCCTTCCAAGTGATACATTGCCTAACACAAGAAACATATTGTTGGAAATCCATGGTCCATTTTAGGGTTTTATAAAATCTAAATTTCATAAAAAATAGTTATATTAATAACTCTTAGTTAATAATCAAAGTGCGGAAGTGTGATTAAACACATTAACAAAATCGATTATCTTGTTGGTGGTTCATTAAAAGTTCATTTAAATAATTATATAAACCAACCATAGGAGGTTTTAGAGTCTTTATTAATGAATATCAAAAACCCGCACTCTGGATATAACAAATGGTTTCACTAGTAAACTGTATCACAAAATTTCTGGCACTACAGAGACCAGCACAATGCACCTCCAAACTAGTACCACTTCATGGTAGATGTTACCAAAACTAATCACTTCCTTGTTGGGTTACCTAGGGTTTTGGAGTTGAGGTTTATTATATAAAAAACCTTATTATGCTCTAATCCGAAGGTTTATCTCCTTATCCACCAAGGAGTTACCTTAAGTTAACTTTGAGTTAAATAAAAATCCTAATTTTATAATTAACTAATTATTGTTCAACTCTTTAAACAATAAGTTAATTATTATTGTTCACGGATGGTCCATGTGGTTTGCAAAAACTGCATGTTTGCTCCTTAACATTCTAAAATTACAACGATGGTGCCTAATGTTTGATTTTTGTAATATAGATGGTCCCCGACTTGGATTGTGGTTAAGTTTCTTAGTATTTTTTTAAATTCCTAATATACCCCCGAGTTAAAAAAATAATTACTTAAGATTTTTTGTCTTAGAGTAGGACTCACCTCCATCTCCTTCTCATCACTATCACCACCACCAACAACATTCATACAACCCTTCCTATCTGCAATATTTTTGCAACACATTTGTGAATCACAACAACTGACTTGAGAATTTTAACACTAACATGTATTTCTTTTCCCATAATCTCCTATTGTACGAAGATTGTAGCTTGAGTCACCCCAATGTTCATAAATCAGAGCTTCACCCACAAGTGACTCCATCCCCCAAATCTAGTATTTAATGAGTCTAGCTTCGACGACCGGATAGAACAAATTGAACTTCCGACCACCAAAATAAGGCTTTGTGTTCAATTTTTTGGTCACTGCCGTTACCATTCAAGTCCCCATATCTATCAATGATCATACATCTAATATCTAACTACATCTAATATCTAACACAGATAACCTGTAATGGACCTTCTTTAATCCATATATTTTGCATAGGCATCATCAACATAACAAGTGACCATTTTACCCTTCCAATCATTAACTGGTTTGAAAACTAATTAAACATTTTTTTGTACCTTTTCAACACTATCAGATACATTAAACTTCCCACTATGTTGGCATAGGGAACCTGATGCAGTTTAGTTTGATTTATTTAGTTAGTTTTTTAGTCATTTTAGCATTTATTTACTTATTCATGTTTTTACAGGTACCCATGTGCAAAAGGATTGGAAATTGAGGATAAATCATGGAAGAAACACACACGCAGGAAAAGCCAAGAAAAGAAATAAAAATACGAGTTTTTAATATATTCGCGCCATATGAAGAACAAAATAAGCATCTTCGTAGCACGCGAAGAAACTTAACCATGAAAAATATGGGCCCAATTGTTTTGTCTTTAGCGCCACCTAAGATGGCCTATTAAGCCTTCGCAATGTGTGAAGGCCCGCTTTATTAAAAACCTTAGGTCGAGCATAGAAACACTTTCTAACCTATTCATTCGATATTTTTTTTACTTCCAGAGCAAGTCTGGGTCGATTTCAAGGGTTTCTGATTAGATACTTTTGATGAAGGAGAAGGTAGAAGATCAAAGAGTTGGTGATTTCAAGTGTTTTTAGTTAGATACAAGTTTCTTGTTTTCGGTTTTGCTTAGAACTTTTAAATCATGACTTTGTTTACTGTTTTCATAAGTTTGGATCTAACTTTTGTTTTGATTATGAACATGAGTAGCTAAACTCTCCTGGCTACTTAGGCTTTATGATGAATGTGGATGAATAAACAGTTTTTGGTTTCAGATTATTGAATATTTTAGTTAATGCTATTGCACACGTTTTTCTAATGAAGTTTTAGTGTATATGTGTGCTTAATTTTGATGTGTTATTAAGTGTTCCACTTAACTCTGTGATTGGTTGATTTTGTATTAACTAATCTAGGCTTTGTGATTTTCATAAGACTTAGTGTTTTCAATTACAATCTTGTGGTTGTGAGACCTAGTAAACCCTAGGAACAAGTAATTTAATTATTCAGTAAGTTAGCATTCTGCCATCTTTGAGACCGAGAGGAGATTAGATGTATGTGCGGCTAGATCTATAGTTGTTTGGTACCGTGGTCTGCACGAGAGTGAGTCACCCCTAGCATGTCTATATTGTTAGCATACTGTGTTAGCAACCTTTAGAAATACTACCCCTTGCATCCCTTATGCACCCCAAATTTATTGTTTCTAAGAGGAGCCGACATGACATCTAGATTTAGGGTACCTTAGCATTCGTTTGGAGAGATCAAGAAGAAATATGAACCCGAGTCCGATATGTTTACACACTTTCTTAGATACAATGTTGTGACATGTTGAAGAATGATCCGCGTTCCAGTGTTGGTCTAGGTTTGTGTACTTTAAAATCCTGGTAGCCAAAACCCAGTTATCCGATCCTTAGAGTTGTGAGTGGTTCACATGATTCTTGCTTAGATGGTTTGTCATCTCACTAATTAAGTTCGTTAATATTTCCTTTACTTGTTTGTTTGCTACCAATCAATTACAAGTTTAATTAGTTTATAATATTTGCTTTTGTAGTTTTAATTAATTAATTTTTCATCCAAATTAAATAGGTGAAAACTCGATAGAGGTTTAATATCGAGAGTCACAACATTGTGTCAGTGGATTGATTCTGGTCTTACCTTCTTAACTACATAACGATTGGTACACCCAATGGCAAAAGGTGACGACATACGTCTGTGATTGCAGACAGCGCTGGGTACCCCAAGCCCATCATTTCCAATTCCTAAGAAAATTCGCCACCAGAAGGCCCATTGGGGTTAAATCCAGTTAGGATCGGATCTAAACCTGAGACCTCTAGCCTTCAACCCAAATCTTCACTTTCCTTCCAATGTCAGTTGAGTTACAACTCATTGGTTGTAGTCAGCTAATATTAGGTATATGAGTTTGAATAAAATAAGTAAATAATTTGTTTATAGGGTTAATATTTAATACACACTAAAAAAAATTGGAAGGCAAATGAAGGGTATCAAACACATTCTGTTTGAGCTCATTCAAACAATATTGGAACTGTCTTATCGAACTATATAATCATAGTTTTTGGGTTTTCACTATTTTTTTTATATTTAGCTTATAGTTTTTAAAATTTGTGCTAAATAATTGTGTCTTTTTTTTACGTGACATTGTGTCTTTTTATTTTCGTCATTATGTTATTTTTGCGACTTATTTTTTTTTCTTGGTATTGTGTAATATTTCTCATTGTTGTGTTTATATTCTGTAAATCATTGAGTTATTTTCGTGATCCATTATAAAAAATATCTTCTCACTTATTTTACATTATGTTGGATGACTTGACACTTTGTTTATATTGTTTTTGAGTTTGACATTTTAACAAACATCATCATCATTATCATACTCAGTTAATCCCACCTATAGTAAAGCTAAGGTAGGGTCTGAGGAGAGTAAGATGTAAACAGTCTTACCTCTACCCTTAAGAATAGAGAGACTGCTTCCAATGAGACCCCCGACTCGATGTGGTTTGGTATTAAGCCTTGGACATAAGACACAGAACACTTAGCAATCGGGACAAACCCGATCGGTGCATGTACCCATTTGTCTTTTGGCTATCCACGCCACCACATGATGCATGATTAACCGTCCGTCGTTTTTAACGTTATTTTCACAAAATTAGTAAAATAACGTTAAAAGTAGTGTAACTTTACTTTTGCCTCCTAAGGGCCACACATATATATATTACTTTTGCCGCTCCTGACGTTTTAACAAACGAAACTTTAAAATTGTTTTTGATTAGAGGGCTGTTGGACTACCACTCCTGGTTAATAGTTAGGAATTTGGACCTCCCAAAGATCCACATTGAGGTTCATTTTTTTTTTCTTAAAGAGAAGCGAGAAAGAATGAATTTACGAAGTTGCGGATGTTGAGTTTTGGGGTGAAAAATTGTTCTTCCGTTTGTTTTGTTTAAAGAAAATAATAATTAACAAAAAGAAAAAACTCCCAAAACCTTTAAACTAAAATTTTCGTTGGTCTTGGTTTTTGAAGTTGGCCGACACTTTATTAAACAAAAAGCCAGCTAGAGTCATGAGTCATGACTTTTTAAAGGGACTTTTGAAGATATAATAATTTTGTATGTTTTTATAATGCATTCTTATATGACTCCCTAGGTGTTCAATGTCTTTATTTGATTTTTTAAAATTAACCAGTTTCGAAGTACACAGTTTTTTTAATCAAAATATTTTGGAGTGTTAAAATATCTTTTGTGTATTGAATTTGTAAGCACATATTTTTTCAGGGGTATTCCTCTATCACCACGCAAATATTATTAGAGTTGTTTGTTGAAAATGGTCTCATGGTAGCGAAGGGTGGGAAGCGTGCAACCCTAATTTTTTTTTCTAACTACATAGTTTTACATCAATTCTGCACCGTCACGTCATTTTACTGATCTACTTCACTCAAACACAATTTCGAAGGCAGCACTCCACTTAGTTTTTTTATTTATTTTCATTTAAATACATGTTTAAACTTTTTTTAAAGTTCACATGGTTTAAGTATTTTACAACCGTCTCGCCACCAAATACGGTAAAAAAATTAATTGCAATAAAACCGTTCTTAACAAACGGTCAGTAAATTTAATTTTTAACATTAAAATGTTCAAGAAATTTATATATAAACTCACCACACCACCGTGGTTAAAACTCACATACACACCCACGATGAAAACCCACACCCACACTCTTCAAACACAAACATGACGCGCTGGAACAAGCAAGATGAAATCGCCTTGGTGGTGTGCACTTCGACTGATGCGGACGCGGTTCTCTCGTCGTGAAGAAGTAATGAAAGGTAACCCAACTTGCTCTGGCCCCGGGTCCTTCCTTTCTATTCCTCGGTAAGCGGACCGTAGGAGCATGGGGGTTTATTGCGCAAAAACGCCGGGACGCTACCAAGATGCCCAAAACGATCCTGCTCTACAACGCCAACGCTCGAGGGGGAGGGGCTCGAGCTCGCACCCTGAGAGGTTATGGGACCATGTGTTGGCCGAATTCAACCAACAAGTCGGCCAACTTCAACCAACAAGTCGGCATAAACAACCGCACGATCGAGAGCCTCTAGCGGAAATGGACTGATCTCAACAATAAGTGTGATAGGTGGACCACCCTCTATGACCGCGCCATGAGGGAGCAACCAACATCGATCCAGAGTTGGCTATTGATTTCACGCATGTGGATTATATGGCTCGACGGCATCAATTCGAGCATGTCGAGGCATAACAATTGTTGCGCCAACTTTAAGCTTTTTTATTTATGTTTAATATTAATGAAATTATGTCTTATGTTTTTCTTTATGTTTTTTTATTTAATTATGTTTTAATTTATTTAAAATGGCACCATAATAACACGGCTTAAATAGAAAAGAATAATTATGTTAAATCAAATAAAAAAACACGGTATTGAATCCATGCGGTATCTAACGGCAGCGGTGTTACCGTGCTAATAATGAGATACCCGCAGACAATTTTGGTGGTGCCTCGTCCCCTTAACAGAGCTGGTTCTAAGGATTTAAATGTCATGTGTGGATCAGAAAAAGGCCCATAAATGCAACGAATTATGTAAATAATCTATTTTAAACGGAGATTAATTATGACAATAACATTATACACACACATTGACATAACTAGAATATTCAAGCAAGATGGTCAAAAACAATTTTTACATTTGGTACTCTACATCGGTTACGTTCTTTAGCAATCGATAGGGGCTAGTCGGCCGGTAAGGTACCGACTATCCACTAATCAGGATTAATCGGATTATGATTTTCATATGTAATTTTTAGTTCTATATATATACACACACACACACACACACACACACACATTTTTATAGGTAAATATTTTAGATAGACATGTTTTAACCATTCATCTACCCATTTTCTGAAGTATATAGGATTAATCGATGGAATCTATATGGTTTGGTAAGAAATTGGCTGGAATTTACAGGTTTTAGCCAGAATTACGAATTTGGTCGGAATATGGCTTGAATCGCCGATTTTTGTCCGGCCGACTTGAGTCGATTAGGTTCGACTAGAGCGATAAGGACTGACTACCTATTAATGGACCGATTAATGAAAACGTACTTAGTGACCGACCGACTAGCGATTATTCACATACTAATCGCGACTAGTCCCGGTTTTTACAACACTAACCGCTATAATTTGCTAACGTGCATCAATATCTATTTTTTTTTGCAAAACTTCTTTTAAATTGGTACAGGATACTAGCTTTCTTCTTTTTAGGGATTAGCGTTTGGTACAAGGTACTCATACCAAGCTGGTACTTTCGCTTCCAATTTGTACCTGTAAAGTGGTATTTTTTATAGTGAATATTTTTTTAAGGGATGAGCATTTGGTACCAGGTACTCGTACCAAACCGATACTTTCAGTTCAATATAATTATACTTTTCTTTATCGTGAAGAACATAACCAATACAGTATTAATATCATCACCGATGCCGTATTCGTTTTTATAATTTCTCAAAGTGACAATATAAAATTATTGAATATGAAGTTATATTAGCAAAAAAACCGCGTCCCAAGCTCTCGTGCCGGTAACTACGGCTTTAGTTATAACTATACGTAATAATACAAACAACAAACAAACCAAGCGCGAGCTTGAGCTATTCACAAGCCGAGATCTAAAGAAGTTGATTACATCTTTTCATTGAGGTGGGCATTTAAACCCATTTTTATGATAACCGATCAACTAAGATCGTATTATAGCTAAAGGGTCAAATACAGAAAATAGGTAAAAATGAAACACGTTTATTATTGTCATTAACCACTTTATTAAAAGTATCCCGTTAATTAAAATTTATGCTTTGTACTCATATCTAGTACATTAGTTGTTTCCAAAATACAGAAAGTGTTGGTTACTAACGGTCTAAGACCAACCCAAGCTGTTTGACATACAAATTGCGTGCTTCTACATGTAGCCATTTTGAATCATTATCAAACCCACCCGGCCCACTTATTTTGCACTTGTAACTTGTAATCTTTAAGCTTTGATTTTTTTCTTTCTTTTTTTCCTTTTTTTTACAGCAAACTTCTTTAGCACTCTTAATTTCATCTTTACCTTACACTTAAGGATTTAAACCCGTAACCTTACATTACCTTGCACATTTAAGCTTTGAATATTAAACGTGAAAAGATCACAAACATATAAATGGAAATAAGAAAGATCCGTACTGATTACATACTTATTCTGCTTCTAACCGTATCTATCTTGATTTGTATTTAACTTATTGCACAAAGGTTGATAAAAGCAACTTATGAAACTTTATCATTTAATCATCATTATAATTAATCATATACAAAACATGTGTCAAATTTCATATATAAGAAACATTTTAACTAAAATACCGGACTTGTATCATGTAGAGTACCTCGTACTCGTAGTCAAATACGCAAGATATATCCTTCTCAATTTGATGTTTAACCTTCATAAAAATTCTTTAGCTTAGCAATATATGAAGTGCATTTTCTAACTCTCTACCACGAGCACTAATTTCTTAAAGCCTTTTAGACCAAAATTCAAAACGCATATAGTAATTTCCTGTATGAAATTAACCCAAGTCGGGTGGTGATGGCCTAGTGGCGCAGCATAGTAGGGGCGGGGAGGGGCGGCCGACCCCCCCGGATTTTCGCGCAGAAGTCCCGATTATATAGTATTCGTATAGAAAATTTTGAAAATATAGGGTATCGACCTCCCGAAACTGGTTTTCGACCTCCCGAAACTAGTGACTTCCGACCCCCCGAACCTTCGGGTCAAGCTTCGCCATGCAAGTAACACATGGTCAAAGACATACTAAAATAACTTGTCCATGCTAACCAATAAGTAGTGTTCATCCACTGACCCATTCTAAAATAAAAATATAAAACAATAGATACTTTTTTCTAGGTTGGTTAAGAAATAACTTTTATTTTTGAAGACCCAAAATTTTATCACACCTTAATTTCACCTCATATTGTAATTGTAAGGATTTAAACCAACAATCTCACACTTATAAGAGGAGACACCATACCAGTAGACCAAGAGGTCATGGGTGTTAAAGAAATAACTATGCACCAACCTTTAACAAGTTAATGTGCATTAATACTTTGATGAAATTCTCATGGTTATTCTCTTTTTACTATATGCCTTTTACTAATGCATATAGGATAACGTGGGTCTATTTCATGTATGCCTTTTATTGTGCATTAATACTTGAATGAAATCCTCCTGTGTACCTAAGGAATTTGTCATCTACAAAAGCAGTAAATTTCCAACTCGTCATATGAAGTCTATTACAATTACACGCCACCGGTTCACCATCTAAAGATCTTTGGGTGTTGCCTATACTATTACAAGTCTCAGCATACATTAGTTTGGATTTTATTACACAAATTGAAAGACACAGTAGAAGCTAAGCTTACCTAGTTTTGATTTTAAGAAGCCCTAATGAACAGAACCAGGGCCAACTTCTTGTTTTCTCCCTGAAGAGGTATGGTACTACACCCAATTCCAACCCGGCCTAAACGGTTAATTGTCACGAGGATATTGATTACCCATACTATTTGCCATATTTATCATATAATTTATTATTGTCTACTAACCAATAGTGAGGCCTAACACAATGTAGCTTATGTTCCACTTACTGGGCTAGGGTTTGTGGAGGTAACCCACTATCCGGGCATGGCCCATTAGGTTAGGGGTCCATGATGGTGGCCCATAAGTTCCCTATTTAAGAGGCCTTCACCTCTCATCTAAGGCAACATGTTAGAGTCATGCCACACTTTTTATAGTTGTGAATTGGAGGAGACTCCTAACAGCCGCCTCAAACCCCTCATTCTTCCCTTTTCCCTCTTTTATGAAAAATCCAAACCAAGGAGAAACGCAAGATCAGAGATGAAGAAGACGTGGTTTAGTATTGTTCACCTTCATCCTCATTGGTGTATTCCTTCTTTTATGAAAAATCCAGACCAAGGAGAAAAGCAAGATCAGAGATGAAGAAGACGGGGTTTAGTATTGTTCACCTTCATCCTCATTGGAGTATGTACCCATATAGCTATTTGCTTATTCACTCCCTAATCAAGTTGATAAATGTCCAACTTCATTTTATGTTTCTTGGCAAGCTGCTCGAGCTCCCAGTTATGGTACGAGCCCCTTTCATTGTCTAGAAATTGGGCCTTATACGTCATGTTTTTGCCAAAAACTCGAAGGCACTCGGTTAAGTAATTGTCTATCAAGTCCTAATAAGCCTAGATCAAATCATCAGGTAATGGTTGCTCTTGACCTTGAGATTTTCAGTTAAAGCCTTTATACTGCCCGGTCCAAAGCCTCGACCACAAATATAGGACAATTTCAAAAGTTTCCAAGCCATCATGTTTGCATCCATTTGCTCTAAGCAACGGTTTAATGGCCAGTCTTCTCGAATCAGTGGGTTCGTGGACAACATTGTTGGGTTAATGTTGTACCTACAGATCCTTTTCAACACCTTCATAATGTGTTGTATGCAAGTTGTTCGAGCTCTACAGATTCTTTTCAACACCTTCATATTGTGTTGTATGCAAGCTACTCGAGCTCCCAATTACGGTACGAGCCCCCTTTATTTTCTAACAATTGGGCCTTACACGTCTTGTTTTTTCCAAACACTCCAAGGCAATCGGTTAAGTAATCATCCATCAAGTCCTAATAAACCTGGTTCAAATCATCAGGTAAGGGTTGATCTTGACCTTGTTTGTTCACCCACCTTTTCATTATCCAACTTAATATACTAATTATATATAAATTTTTAACTCCGTTTACCGTCACCACCATTGATATATTCTTAACCCCGTTTACTCTCCCTCACATATAATACTTTCTTCAACCGCTGCAGTGATTGTTTCTTCTTTTATACCATCCTTATCTTCCTTTGTCACGATTCTTGCATCATTAGCGTTTTATTTCAACTACTTTGCAACCCCTGAATCTCCATCGTTTTTTTTTTCAACTTTTGCATTTATAATCCTGAAATAACAAATTTACAGAAACTAAAACTTTTGTCGATTTTGATGTTTGAATAGTACGGATATCTCATGAATATGTTGAAAGATCGACGCATTACGATATACGGAAAACTTATTTGAATGGGTTTTCCAACTTAAAAAGGAAAATTTAATCTTTAGTCAATTGTTTCTTATCAAAATTTGCCTTTGAATAATTTGTAATATCCTATTTCTTATTCGTGGTCCCGGTTCCAATATTTAAATTTGAAAGTGAATATCTATATCTTATGTATATTAGGGATACACATTTAGGTATCGGGTACCAAAAATACTTGTACCGAACCGGGACTGGTCCATTTTTTATACTAAGGTTTGGCGATTTTCGATGCCGGTATTTTCGGTACGGTACTGGTACCTAGTTTTGCTGATTTTTGGTTTCGTACGAAGCTCATCCCTAATGTATATGACTGCATATGTCATTTATTTTGCGCTTTAAAATTATGCGCATTAGATATATCACTTAGGTAATACTCTTCGAATTAGGTTCTACACATTCATTGTATATGAGATATTTGTTTTCTAGATAAAATAAAAATTGTTAAAAAAGAAAAGTTAACAATAAAAATTGCAATTTAAAAGCTAAATATAATAAAATAGAAATAAACATTTTCATCGGAACTTGCCATTATGGTGAAATCAATTTAATCTTTATAAATTTGTAACATACGCATGGAGGGTTGTATATTCTATTACCCTCGTAACAATATGTAAATGGGGAAGTGATCTTGATAGCGACTTCTCCACCTCTCCCACAACGCCACGTGCCCAGTTCGTTATTAACCATCGTCTTCAATCTCTCGCCTCGCTTCCATATAAGAAATTTCATTTTCCTCATTTTTAGTATATATCCAACACTGCTTGATTTTCTCTCCTGACTAATTGCAAGTATCTTCGTAGTGGAAAACCATCATCTTAAACAACGCATTTCTATCGTATCACGTTTATTTTATATTCTCCCATTTTTTTTTGCTGTAAATCATTGTCTTAGCTAATTTTAACTTTTAATTAGTTATGTTGTTCCATTATAGTTCATTATTTATACTGTAAACCATTTTTTATAAGTTATGTAAAATAGAGTATTACTGTTGATGACTTTGTCGCCAATTTTTGTACCGTATGTTTCTACATAATAATATTGTTGTTCATTTAGTGTTGTTTTTATGTGTTTATGTTGGTCATTTCATCAAGGCGGAGTTAATATTTTGTTTAAATTAAATTCTGTTTGTTCTTCGTAGGATTATGTTTCTACTGAGTAACATTGTTGTTCGTTTAGTGTTGTTTCATGTGTTTATCTCGTTCATTTCATCAAAGCGGAGTTAATAATTTGTTTAAATTGGATTCTGTTTGTTCTTCGTAGGATTGTGAGTTGTATCACCTTAAATTGCTTGGATTATGTTTCTACTGAGTAATAATGTTGTTCATTTAGTGTTGTTTTTATGTGTTTATCTCGTTCATTTCATCAAAGCGGAGTTATTATTTTGTTTAAATCGGATTCTGCTTGTTCTTTGTAGGATTATTAGCTGCATCACCTTAGATTGCTAGGATTATGTTCCTACTGAGTAATAATGTTGTTCGTTTAGTGTTGTTTTTATGTGTTTTTCTTGGTCATTTCATCAAAACAGAGTTAATATTTTATTTAAATTGGATTATGTTTGTTCTTCGTAGGATTGTTAGCTGCATCACCTTAGATTGTTAGGATTATGTTTCTATACCTTCTTTTATGTTAACTTTTAGGTGATCTTAGATTATGTTGGTGGAATTGAAGCATCATTTGGTTATTTGAAACAGAGGAATACTTTGACTACTTTGATCACTAAGTGTAGCTTATTTGTTTGTTTGCTTTTATTCTGCAGTTATTAATTTTAATCCTTTGATTTAGGCCAACCATGTTTAGGTTGTTGGTGAACAAACAAAAACTCGGTGTTTGTGGGAGAAGCTTCGCTTCTAGAACCCCGGAGATGACACAAATCGATGCTCTACGTTCTCTGCAAGAGTTAGGGATCTACACGCCCCATTAGAAAGTTCTTACCCTTAATGATACTAACTTTGATGTTTCGCACCGAATTTGGGTCGTTACGGGAGGGAAGAACATTGCCACGGAGTAACTCTCTTGACTCGCGTGTGGCTCTTAGACTCCTTCTAAGATTAGCCTTCGACCCGACTATGATGCGATTCGGAAGCGATAGATGCAAGAATAACAAGGTCGGTAATCAACTAAACCTTTATTGATTACAAGGAAGAGTTATACAAGAACTTTACAAAGCTTACAAGGTGAATGCCTTAGTGTTTTTGGAGGTGATTAGCAAATGAGCAAAGATCATCTATTTATACTAGTTTCTTAATCTAGATTGTTTCTATTCTAGAGTTTTCTAAGTGCATAATATCTTGGATATTTACAAAGGAATGTTCTATATAATCAAAGATTAATATCTTTGATATTTTGGCTGGAAATCTCTAGATCCTTCTTGATATTTCTTGTCTTCAAAACCTGATTTTTGAAAGGAATGACCAGCTATGAATGTCTCTTGAAGCTGGTAGAATTTTCTAGAAACCCGAGCACCTTGGGATCTGAATATTTAAGCTGAATTTGGTGTTGTTTGAGATGAATTTTGAGCGGGATGTGACAACATGCTTGCTACAACCCGCAATACCTACGGTAAATTTTGCATTTTGTTTCCCGTCGAGTGTTGTATACTTTATTAGTTATGGTATGATTAGGCTTATTCAATTTTGTAAACTGTTTGCTGTTTTTGAATTTTATCAGTATTAGTGTATGTATGATGTGGTATGTGTATAGTGCTGAGTCAGCAGGGTTGTTAGTTAGTTAGCGCCGCCATAATGGCCATATTTCGGACAGTCCAAATAATTTGGACGGATCAAACCCACCCCCATTCTAGCATTGGGTCTGGATGAGTTCGGTCTGCTATATCGGATGGGTCGAACTGAACTTGTGGGCCCTTTTTTTTATTTGGTATTAGGTTGTATATTGTGAAAAGTAGGTGATGAGGTGGATAATGAGGTGAAAGTTTGGAATGGTTTAAAAAAAAGTGGGTTTGGAAAGGTTATGGTTTGGAAGGGGTTGAAATGATGTGGTATGATGACGTGGCGATTTGAAATTTCAAACCACCACCCCATTATGGAAGCTCTTAGAGTTGGTTTGTAGTCAATTATGATGGCTTCTTTTGTGTGTTTATATCTAGGAGAGAAGCATACCGATTGTATTTGATTGATTCATATTATTATTCTATAAGATTGAGAGCTTAAGATGTTATATTTAACCAGGTACCGATGAAATTAACACTAAAGGATTCAAGGCAATATGAAGGTGATGAAAGGGATATGCAGGTATAACGTTAATCCAACGACGTTCTCTACGAATCCACTCATTCGAGGCGAAGTTGGAAGCAAACAAGACGAATTGAAAACATTCAAAATCATCTTATATTTGTGGCCAAGACTTTGGACAGGACAATATAAAGGGTTTAATTGGAAGACTCATGATCCAGAGCAACCCCTTCCTGATTGTTTTCTCAAGGCTTATCATGACTTGCTAGACAAATACTTAATTGATTGCAATCGAGTTTTTGGCGAAAACAAAACGCGTGAAGCTCATTTTCTAGAAAGCAATGAAGGGGGACCGTACTGTTACTGGAAGCTCAAGCAGCTTGCCTAGAAACATAAAATGAAGTTGCACGTTAATCCACCTGATTGGGGAGAAAACCAGAAGTTGGCCCTAGTTCGGCTCATCAAGGCTTCTCATAATCAAAAATAGATGAAAATTTTATTGGTACGGATCTTTCTTATTTGATGTGGATTGTATTGGAATTAGGGGATTGGTTTTATCATCTAAACTTTTGCTTACAAAACAATTAATGGTAATTAATGGATAGTAACCCATAAGTCTTAAGTTTACTCTTTTTAGAAATCACTTAACAATTAACACTAACTACATCGATAACCATTCTCTCTTAGTTAATGAATGTAGGTATCACTTTCATAACTTTTTTTTCTCTATTTGGGTTAATACCAATTTTCTTTCCATATCGCTATTACGATACCTCTATAATCTTGATAAAGGTTGACAATTTTGTTTATGGATGATGCCTCTATAACCTTAACAGAGATTACCATTTTCGTTTACAGACGAGTGTAATTTAAAGTTGGTAAAGAGAAATGACTTCGTTTACAATATCACTATAAGCTTGATAGGAATCATCACTTTCTCTTACAAACAAGTGTTAGAATGAATATTACGATTTTGTATACAAACAACTTATGTTAATTTGTTATGTCACTTCTAATTCTAATATGACAAGTGTTTAGAGAGTTGAGAGAGAACCTAGAAACACAAGGATAATGTTTGTTTTAGGTTGTGTGTTTGTTTTTTTTCCAAGTATTTTTATTAGAAGGTTAAGTTTCGTGAAAACTATTGAAGTTTGTACAAGGCTTTTAAGAATACCAGTTTTCGGGTTTCCTTCCTTGTAATGATACAACTCCTTGTTGACATAAAAATCAAAGAGTTGTTGTTTGTTTGTTTGGAAAGTTAAGGTAAAAGAGATTATAATAAGATGCTTTGAAAATACGTTAATACATGTATATAGAGATATAAGACACAAGAACCTTAACCATAATGAGTTCATACCTAAATATGATATATTCCAACACTCCCCACATGGAGTGTGATACCCCGCAATTTCAGGTTCTCACTTTAACTAAACTCTAGTTACATTCTTTGCATTCTAGTTAACTAGGGTTAGCTAGATAAGTCACATGTTGCACAGTTATAGGTTAATAACTGCATGAAGTGGTAATTCGGGGAATTACCAGACTATATACATGAGTAGTGAACCCCGGACGTTGGTGAATGGTGAAATTAGATAATTGTGAATTAATTGATTGAGATTGATTGCAATTACGTGCTTCTGTGAAACCATGTGCAAACTGTATGTGATTACGTGAACATAAACCAAAAGCGTTAATAAAAATCGTAATGGGTGGACCGTTAGGAAGGTTGGGGTCTTAACACATGGGGTTACACTTGTTATGGTTCAAAATAGCGAAAACATCGAAGAAAACATGCAGTACAACGGAACAGGCCACCCGGAGCGAGCCGGGGAGGAGTGAGCGGCCGCTCACTCTCTCCGCGCGGCCGCTCGCGGGGACCTGACGCAACATAACCGACTTAAATCATTATTTAAACAATCTTAAGCCTCATGTATCCCCTAAACTCAACCCTAATCGCTCCCTACTGCCCTATTACGAAAATATTAACCCCAAACACCTGCTAAGGCTCAAGAACGTCGATCGGGGAGCTTGGAGAGCAATCGGTTGGTGGTTTTGAAGTGCTTGTGGTATAATGTTCAATCTCTTACATTTTAATCTTCTCTAATATGTTTTTAAAATATCAAAACCATGTGTGTCCAGGTCTGAAACGATTTCATAAAGATTAAAACTTGAGGTTTATAAAGATTAAAAGGGTTAATCGTGATTGTTATGTGATGGATATTATGTATTTTGCATGATTATGCATGTTCTTGATGTTTTAGAATTCTAGGGTTTATGAATGATAATATATGCATGAATCTTGCTAGTTTCTGATCAGCTTAGGTCTTGTTGATGTTGTATAATGATAATAGAACGCTGTTGATCGATTATATGCTTGAAAGGTTGATTATAACTAGGGTTATCGCATATTTAAAAATCTAGACAGAATGCTTGAGTCAACTTGTAGGGTCTGTTACGTGACTTAAAAGTATAAATCTTGATGATTTCTTTGCATGGTTGTATTATACATGATCTTAGCTTTTCATAATGGGCAAAATCGTCTGATTTGGACGTCGTTTGAATAGTTTTTGGGATTTTATTTGAATAAGGGTCAAATCAGATTTTCGGACTTGTAAACTGAGTCAACTTTAAACGATCATAACTTGAGTTCTATAAAGATTTACGCTATTAAATTTGGACACTAGGTCAACATTGGAATAACTTGGCTTTTCCAAGTGGATTCACCCCATTTGCGTGAATACACAATTTTTGGGAATTTTTCTACTAAAATGACCTGTTGTGAAAGCTTTCTGGACATAGTTGTGTTGTACGAATTTTCATAATTTTTGTGTTTGGTTTCGAGACAAAAACAAAATTTGGGTTGTCAAGTATACCCCAAAGAATATTCAGTAAAAATTTGGGAGTTTAATTCATTTGTTAAGTATTTTAAATAACTTGTTTTTACAGCGCATAATCTGTCCTAAAAACGCAGATTGTGTAGTGTACGTTTATGTGACTATTTGGAGTCTTATATGGTACGTATTTGACAAGAACTTGAATGGACACTTATATGAGATGTATATGAAGTGCAACACAGATAATAATCAACATGTTCACCAACGGGTCCCTAGGGTTTACTTGTGTATTTAGAATCATTAGGTGTCACTCACACAGTTTTGAACTTTTAAACGTCTTGGACAAACGGGTCATATGGTGTAATGATATTGCACATATACTCACTTAGTGACACATGTAATAGGGAGTCAGTAGCACATCCTATTGTGAAGTTTGGATTAATTACTTGCATCCTAAGGTGAGTTTCACTACTCTTTTCTCAAATGCATGCGTCTCGGGGAGACAACTTACTTAACTTTTCTAGTCCAGGTTTGGGACTACTGTTTTATCCCGGGTTTTGGGATGGGTTGATTCCTGAGAGGAATCGGGTTTTGCTCATTTCACACTCCGTGTCCTTGATGAACTAAACTGCATTCTATCACGAAAGTCCTTCACTATTTACCGAATGAGTTGCCGGGTCGCAAGCGGGTTACTAGTTGATAGCGCTATTAGGTTTGACAAACCTCACACCGTGCTTGGAGCCGGGCGTGAACTACGACCTTAGATTTTATCATTGTTGATAGGCAATGATGGAAGGCAAAAACCAGCTCGCGGGGCGAGTGCATCGTTTGAATAGCAATTCAGTATATCATTGTTTAGTTATCATGAATGGGTTAGCTACCCTTGGCATACGCTGAACTAGTGGTTCTTGGTTTTGGTTATTGATTACTACTTTCGGGTTTGGGAAACCTAACTGTTGTTCTTGGTTTGGGAAACCTACACTTTTACTTACCTTACTTTGTGAACTCACCGACTTTATGTTGACACACGATAGCATGCTTTTGCAGGTCTCTAGGTTCGGAGCACGATAAGACATGCATCATTGTGTCATGGGTTGTGAATATTATTTAACTTATACTTTACTTTACATTCAATGGTTTTATTTTGGGCGCGTTGTTTTGCGCATAAACTTAAACGATTATGTTTGATTTACGCTTCCGCAACTTATCTAAACTTTTTGGTTAAATGTTAAAACTGTATTTTTGAAAACGAGCTAAATGGTTTGGGCATTTAAAGTCGTTCATATGACTTATGGCTATGGGGATCCTGGTATGTCACGCTCCTCACGGTATAAACTCCGCAGTGGAAATTGAGGGTGTGACATGGAGATATTATGGTCAAAGCATTACTTGTATGAATGCCTTATCATCATCAAATGGGATGAAAGATCCAGCTTTGTCAAGACAGTTGTGCAAACCAATCAAGAGCTAGCGGCTCATGAAATCGTTAACATAAACTCGAGTCCAAGTGTGACATATAAAGCTTGACTAGATGCACGAGGCTAAATATTGATATAATATAACATATAAAGACCTCAAGAAAACAAATCATAAATATAGCACCTTCTTGTCACATTTAACTCGCACTTACGTAAAACATTACGAATTCCACATTTTACTAATAGGAAAGAAAAAGAAGCAAACCACCTTTGTCTATGTTTCAGGTATACCTTAAACTACCAACCTGAGCCGTCATATCTGTTTCTACCTATGTCTAAGTAAAGCACAATGATACGAGCTACTAAAAAGGGCTCATTTATCTCATTTTGGACCATTATTTCAACTATTCATCTAGATGCCCTTATTGTTGTTTGGTGGTTCAGTGTGAGAGAGAAGTAAAAGCATGAGCCAAATCAGCATCTACCAGTTCCATCAGGTTCTGTACCCAATGGTCTTTGAAGATCACCGCTACCCAACAACCATTGTAATTGTCAGAAACACAATCGCCTTCAAGCAACCATGCCCATGCGAAAATTTGCCTAAAATAGTCTTGCAATGAATGTTTGAACAATGGTTCGGCGTTCTTTTCTACCAGGCACCAGCTATCGCCTTCTCAATCTATACAAATAATCAATCTGTTGATCATGTCTACATAAGCAACATAATTACTATTAAAGAAAAGTCAAAGTCAAGCTGGTTAACAATAGTCAATAAAGTTCAGGGGGTATAATGACAATAGTCCAAAGTTATATAAAGAGAGGTAATAAGCTGATAATGATTTTTGGCTATAAACGTATAAGTGAAAGTTTCTGAAGGGTTGAAAGTGAAAGTTTATGAGATGAAGGACTGAATAGAGGAGTTTTGGGTCAAAGAACAAGGGGAGATCTAAGTCCAAGTTCAAGAAGAGGTGTTTTGCGTGTAATTCAGAAAAACACTTCAAGAAAGATTGTCCAGAACTCAAGAAGAGGAAAGGAGAATCCAATGGTGGTTTCAAGGGTCAATCAAGTCATGTTTCACAAGATGATTTGTCTGAGGGATATGAGAGTTCAGATGTACTTTGTGTTACAAGTACCGATGATAAAGAAGTTCCTGTTATGGATTCAGGGTGTTCATTCCCTATGGTTCCTAAAAAAGAGTATTTTAAAGATCTCAAGATGGAAGATCTTGGTTTAGTAAAGCTTGGAGATGATAGACCATGTAAAGTGGTTGGTTCAGGAACCATAACTGTGAAATTGAAGAATGGACAGGAAGTAGATATCAATAATGTGAGATATGTCCCTAATTTGAAGAGAAGTTTGTTGTCTCTTGGTACCTTTGAGAAGGAAGGATGTCATGTCAGTCTAAGAGAAGGAAAAGCCAAGGTGATAATTGATTCAATGGTAATCCTGTCAGGAACAAGAAGTAGGAACAACACCTACTTACTGGATGGGACAGTGATGATTGCTAGTACTGTTTCTGTCATACTTGAACAAGGTAATTCTATAGCTCTTTTATGGCACAAGAGGCTTGGTCACATAAGTAGTCAAGGGCTTGTTGAAATCATTAAACAACAAATCATTGATGAAATGAAAAACAATGACTATGACATTAGTTTTTGTGAAAGTTGTGTGATGGGTAAATATAGAAGGGTGAAATTTACAAAGGGCAGGCACACAACTGGGGGTATATTAGATTATGTGCACTCCTATTTGTGGGGTCCTGCCAAGACTGAATCATTTGGGGGTGCTAGGTATTATATGTCCATTGTTGATGCTTACTCTAGAAGAGTATGGATATATATTATCAAGCACAAAAGTGATGCATTTGGTAAGTTCAAGGAATGGAAAGTATTGGTTGAGAACCAAACTAGCAAAAAGATAAAGAAACTTAGGACTGATGATGGGCTTGAATTTTGCCGTAATGAATTCAATTAGTATTGCATGTCACATGTTATAGATAGGCATTTAACAATCCCTGGTATACCTTAATAGAATGGTTTGGTTGAGAGAATGAATAGAACCATATGTGAAAAGTTGAGGTGTATGATAAGTCATGCAGGGATGCCTATGATGTTTTGGGCAAAAGCTGCTACTACAACAGTGTATTTGATTAATAGATCCCCCTCAGCAGCCCTTGATATGAAAACTCCAATGGAAGTTTGGACTGGAGAGAAACCAGACTATAGTGACATCAAAGTTTTTGGCTCTCTGTCTTATGCTCATGTAAGCCAGGGAAAATTAACCGCAGGGCCATAAAGTGTGTTGTTTTGGGATACACTGATGGGGTTAAAGGTCACAGGTTATGGAGAATGGATGGTGAGAAGCCTAGGGTCATTAATAGCAGAAATGTTAAGTTCAAAGAAGATATATTGTACAAGGATTTATTGGGCAATAATTTGAAGTATGATGATGAAATGTTTGAAGAAAGCAAAGGTGTTCAAACTGAGATGGAGCCCAAAGAAAATGTACAAGAAGAAATTGAAGTTGAGGGTATTTCTAGAAATAATAACAATAGTGGTGACACGGGTCCAAGCATAGCTAAAGACATAACAAGAAGGCAGATTAAAGCACCTTTGAGGTTCACGGATCATTAAGATGATATTCCAAGCATAGCTAAAGCATTTATGAACCACTAACATATGAAGAGGCCATAAGTTCAAGTTACAAAGAAGAATGGCCGCCATGAATGAGGAAATGGAATCTTTGTATAAGAATGATACTTGGGAGTTAACAGAAAAGCCTCATGATAAAAAGCTGGTATCTTGCAAGTGGATCTACAAACCGAAAGGAGTAAAAGAAGGTGAAGGTCCAAGATTTAAAGCAAGATTAGTGGCCAAAGGATTCCCATAGAAGGCTGGTGTTGACTACAATGAGATATTTTCTCATGTAGTCAAACACACTTCTATTAGAATCATTTTATCTTTGGTTGCTACATTGGATCTGGAATTAGAACAAATGGATGTTAAGATAGCTTTTCTGCATGGCAGTGTGGAATAGCAGATCTACATGGCCCAAGCAAAGGGGTCTGAGGTGAAAGGCCAAGAAAAAAGGCTTGTCTGTTGAAAAAGTCATTATATGGACTCAAACAATCTCCTAGACAGTGGTATAGGAGGTTTGATGAGTACATAATGGGTAGTGGATTCAACAGAAGTCCCTATGATAGTTGCGTATATCACAGGGAATATGACAGGGGTAAATTTGTCTATTTACTCTTGTGTGTTGATGATATGCTGATAGCTTTTGAAGAAAAAGGCCAAATTGAAGAAACCAAGCAGCTTCTTATGAGAGAGTTTGATTTGAAGGATTTAGGGGAAGCAAGAAAGATAATGGGGATGGAAATTCATAGAGACAGAAAGGCTAAGGTATTGAATCTGTCACAATCTTCATACATTGATAAGGTGTTAAAGAATTATAGAATGGAAGATTGTAAACCAGTGACAACCCCTATTGCTGCTCATTTTATGTTGTCATAGAGTGATGACCCTAAGACTAATCAGGAAAGGGATTTCATGAGTAGAGTTCCCTATGCAAATACAGTTGGCAATTTAATGTATATTATGGTCTGCATTACTGATATTGCATATGTTGTTAGTATGGTGAGTAGGTACATGGCTGATCCTGGAAAGAGTCATTGGGCAGCTGTTAAATGGATATTAAGGTATTTGGCACGTACCAGAAAGCTTGGGTTGAAGTTTGAAAGAAAGTATGAGCAGAAGGGTATTTTGGTCAAAGGCTTTGTTGATCCAGATTGTGCAAAAGATAAGGATAATGGCAGATCAATAACTGGCTATGTGTTCTCAGTTTTGGGGAATATAGTTAGTTGGAAGTATCAGTTGCAGCATGTGGTGGCACTATCCACAACTGAGGCTGAATTCATTGCCTTAAGAGAAGGGATAAAAGAGTCTTTATGGCTTAAAGGTATTGTAGCTAATCTGGGAATAAGATTCGATGGTGCAGAGGTGAATTGTGATAATTCTAGTACGTACAACTCTCTAAGAACAGTGTGTGTCATGAGATGACCAAACACATCAATGTGAAGATGTTTTGGATTAGAAATGTGATAGCTTCTAAAGAAGTAGAGGTCAAATGGTTTGGAACTGATGTTAATCCAGCTGATGTGATGACCAAGGCTTTGCCAGGGTCAAAGTTTATGTTTTGTGTTGATTCAATGAGTTTGGGATGAGCTTGATTGAGACTTAGGTGGAGATTGTTAAAGAAAAGTCAAAATCAAGCTGGTCAACAATAGTCAATAAAAGTTCTGGGGGTATAATGACAATAGTCCAAAGTTATATAAAGAGAGGTAATAAGCTGGTAAGGAGTTTTAGCTATTAACGTATAAGTGAAAGTTTCTAAAGGGTTGAAAGTGTAAGTTCGAGGGACTGATTGTGCCAATCTGAAAGTTGGGTTGTTATTAGTCTGTTATAATCTGATTAGGGCTAGAATTAGTATAAATTGGGGCTTTCCAATTAGATTGATAATCTTTCGTAATTCTTTCAATTCTTGTATTCGTTTTTAGTCGTTCAATAAAATCGTTGAGTAATCTTTGTCAATTATTCTTGACTTCACTGTGTTTTTTATAGCAATTACAATTAATAATCTAAATTTTAAACAATTAATATCAGTATAAAAAATAGACTTTGGGCTTGATTGCCTCTAATAGATGTCTCAAGTTCGATTCCAGCTTTCACTGGTACCTCATGAAGGCCATCTGTTCAGGCAAGGTGTGTTTTACATAGTCTCATTGGTTAGCAAATACCAGTGGGCCTCTTGAGTTAGTGACGAGTCTCATGATTATAATAAAGACTTTGAATGACCCATTTGATAGTAAAAAGGTTAGAATTATCAACTCGAATATAAACCATGTGATCAACTTTTCAAACCATCATATTTCTTGCAAAAAGTGTCGCGTACCATAGTCCATATGCAATTACATATTTTTAGTTCGTCCAAAACGGCGTGTTCTCACTCTTTTTACAAAGAAGTAAATGTGTTGTTTTTGTAAATGAATTGAGCCCAGTATGTGGTCAAAAATTATGGGTTACCTTATCCCTGTAATTCTTCAAGGCTGATTTCAAAGGATCAAGATTGGAAAACTTAACCGAGTGAATGTTCAACTCATCGGACAGTTTTCTTAGAACAACTACACTAGCTTCAAGATGATCCAGATATAAATCTTCCTGTTTTGACTATCACAGTGAGACCCAGAGAAACACAAACAAATAAGGTCCATACTTAAAGTACTTAAATTATCATTCATTATAGTTTACCCATTGCTTGTAAAAGTTGGGACTTTTGAGTTACACACCATAAGTATATGTCACTTGCTTCACTTGCTATAACCAGTTAAATGGATGGGTCAAAAACGCTTTATGTTACGTATTATTTTTATTCGTTTAAACTCGTATATTTTCAATACATAAGATAATGTGACACTCCAGGAAAATCTCACATCGGTCGTGGCCAGGAGAGATCCTTGGTTCATATGTAATCCAATGGCTCTTAAATCACCAACGCGTTTTGGGGCTTAATGTTAGTGGATGAGAGGAGAACTCCGCAGTAAAACGTGCTCAGGTGGGAGTAGTACCAGGATGGGTGACCTTCTAGGAAGTCTCCATCGGGGCAACCAAAAACAAATCCGTGAGATCTGGATGGGTAACCCATTGGGGCAAAGCGGACAATGTTGGTGGTGAGAGGGGCCGGATGTTACAGATATGATTCTTAAATGTTTCTTTCCTTGTCCAGCATCTTTTGCAGCAATGTGTAACTGTTGTGTAAGTTGCTTCATAGCTTTATTGCCAGGGGGAACAACAAGAGCAACTTTCTTTAAGACTGGGTAAATGGCTTCAAATCTGTCAGTTGCCTGAAACACCAAATGTATTTCAAAATAAAATTAATATATTTTAAAACTAAAAGCTATGGTATCCTAAAGAAGTGTCACCTTGATACGAGCTGTAGGAGCAGGGAAGGTGAGTCCCATCAAAAGCTCAAGGGCAGACGGTGGCACCACACTCTCCCTTTTTCTCACAGCACCATTTGCTAAAATTGTACGAGGTTTCGAGAAACATAAAATTCTAAACAAGCGAGTGAATTAACGTATAGGAATTACAAGCTTAGGGAAGGAAAACCAAAATATAGTAGTTTCAAACCTCTCAACTAATTGCAAAATAAGGTCTCTAGATTGAGGGATTATATTATTTTGCTGCATACTAATGGCAACAGCAGGTGCACCAACAAGAACAGCCCCACAACCAGGTCACCTTGAGAAGCCTATTAAAGGTTTCAATTACTTATTGAAGTTAATTCTTCTTACTTCTATATGATACTATACTAATTTTAAATGAGTTGATTACCTGTATGATAGTCCACACTAAGACTGGAAGCTTTTTAAGCCTTGATATTTGGAAGCATCTTTTACTATGGGTAAAATACCGATAATCACATCAGGTTTACGCAGTTATACCATTGCTAGGATCATAAATAGGAAAGAAAGCAACAAAAGTAATCTACTGCAGGATCAGAATGGCACCAAAAGAATAGTTAACATAGTATATTGAAATAAGAATTTCATGCTTTAATCCCTAATAAGCACAAGGCCTATAGGACAAAACATAAAAAGTGAAAAACTTACGTGCCCAAATAACAAGAGAAAAAATAAATACAGAATTGCTTGTTCTTAATTATATTGCAACTGTTCTCCATGTTTGAGTTACCAGTTCTAGGGCCCTAATGTTACGTGTCAATGTGTATACAGTGAAAATGTTTTATGTAACAAGAAAAGTAACTTTTCCTTGTTACTGTAGCGCATATCACTGTCGAGATCAAGCTCACAAAGCCTAATTATGTTCTCCTTTTCTTTATTCATATTCCACATAGTAGTGGGATCCTATCTTTTATCAAATCTACATATTATGTTGTTCATGGTGCACATTCAATGCAACATCAATCATATCCCAAAACTTGACCACAAATACAAAGGGAGTACAAGATTGGAGACATAAGATTCCAAACTATGGTTTATCTAAAAATATAACAAACACCTTTCTAGTATGCGTGCATCTAAACTAAAAGCAATATGTTCATCATCATTATTATCCATCAATCACATATGACACATGCCATAAACCATTCATTACCTGGGATTTTGAAGTTGGCTGCTGAACCACCCAGTGGCGGATCTAGGCCATAAAATCAGTAGTAACGTTTTTTATTTTTTTCATTTTAGTAGCATCGTTTTTCAAATTTCGTAAAAAAAAACCAAAATTACCACTAAGTTTCCACTACGCGCGCGAAGTTGAGCCGCAACGTCCGCGACCCCTTCTTCTATACTATGTCCGCCCCTGGAACCACCATCTTTGAATCCCTGATGATTCCTTGATGTTGATGGAGAGCCAGGTAAGTCATTAGGAAAAATAAACTTGATCGATTATGTGACATGCCGATTCAAGAGTTAGTTATTGTTAGTTGTAATGTTAATCTAGGGACACACCGGTTCACTAACATACCGGTTAGTATGTATAAATAGGCCATTGTATTGTACATTTATAGTATATGAAAGATTGTGTATCTTATAAACAACTTTCAAAATTCCCTCAATCTTTTCCCTCCAAAACCGTTCACTCTCAAACAAAGATCAAGTGCATACCGAAATTCAACATGGTATCAGAGCCACGATTTAAAGCCTGTGGTTTATTCGATATTAAAGAGAAATCTGAAGATGCTTATCATGTGGAGAGAAGACGGTTGTAGTAGGATTGCACCGTTAATCTCCGAAGTGAAGTTTGATCGTATGGATCACAGTTGGAAGGCTGAGAAAGCTGTTATGGAATAAAGAAAGGATTGTGATAATCCTCTTAACATCAATTTCTCAAAGTTTAATATCGGATCATCATCAACATCATCATCAAAGATTCAAGAGAAGCGAAAGAAGGCCCAAAATGAATCCAATAAACAAGTGAAAGATGTTCCGGAATATCCTACCACCATGTGTTGTGGAAAGTGTAAAGAACCATTCCATTTATAAAGATATTGTCTGAAGAAAATTGGAAAAACTAAATTTATGATTAAAGGAACGGATGGAAAAGGTTGGGACGTGTGTTATGCAAGTTTGACGAGGAAAGAACACGGCTGTGGATACCGAGAGCAATTCACAGTTTTAGTAACTCATTTGGTGTAGAAGGTCATTCAAAACAAGAGTGCAATTCTATTGGGGTTTTGCTTTTTATTCTGATGGTTATACATTGTTTTTGTCATCAAGAATTAATTGTCTTTCATCAAAGGTTCTTAATTCCACATACTGTCTATTTATTTTTACCATGTTTGGAACACTACATCCGATTATTCTACTTTGTTCTTGTAACGAGCCATTGCATTCTAATGTATTCGATTTTAATAAAAGATCATAACAGACTACCAGTCAATTATTGACAGGCCCAAGCAACACTCAACACAATTAAGAAATGACCAACATCAATTTGACATAATTAGTATAACTATATGACCAATAACGTGGTTGTGAATTGTGATCCATGTGAAATTTGACCCATCCAGTAGTAGTAGTAGACCACCTGAGCAAGAGTGCATAGTATCAGCACACATGTGATATATATGTAGACTTGTGCCCTTAGAACATTAAACTCATTGATGTTTATACTATGAACACCAAATTTAAAGAAAAAGCCAAGATGAACCAATAGAATAACCGAATATACATATGGATTATGCAGCTGTAACGTGACTTTAGAAGCACCAAATGAGAACTGTACTAAAAAATACTTCTGCGGATTTTGGAGACAAGTCCCAATCTATTTCGGGGATTTGAAAAAGCCGAAAGTTGATGAGCATCTTGAAAAGAAACGCATTATGATGGACCTTCGGCGTTCATAGTAAAGGACTCGTTTCTTGGGTCTAAATAAGTACCTAGAACCATATGTTGATCGACCAACATCTCCTAAGAGAGGATATTGCAGCCAAGCAAATAAGACCACGGGCATCACGGCAAACAAGCTAATAACGATTGGCATCGATATCAAACCCTTTTTATAAAGTACGAAAAAGCTGACACTAAAAGCGATGGTCATGGTTGTTATAGAGAGGAAAAGAGTTGCTAGCCTCAACATCAACTTCTGAGGCAATGATTGCAAGAAATCACGTTCAGCATAACGAGAAGTTAGGATAGATAAAAACATAAGAATAGAAGCTGCGGATGCGAACAAAGAAATGGCATCAGCTACCACAAAGACCATAAAGGTTACTTCAGAATGAAAGATAGGGATACCACTAGTTTGATTGTATCCACCAGGAACTGTAAATGCTGCAGCAAATACTATGGTAGCAATAAGGGCGGCAACCACCATACATTGACTAGCCGTTTCTTTCATCCACTTCTCACCTTGTGCGAGTAGATCTTTGTGTTCTTTAGTGAATAACTCATGAGGTGTTAAACCGTCTTTGTTCTTCCGTTCCCTATAAGATGGCGGAATCATCTCCTCCACCTCCTACAAAAAATAGATTTGAAGTTATCGCCTATTCGGTTATAGTAACATACACGATGAAAGAAAGAAGTAAAAAACACAAAAATAAAGAACCTTGAACCACAATAGTTCCCGTTGCATCTGTAAAGCAACTCCAGATACATCTTGAAGCCGCTTCTGTTTGGCGCTTTTCCCAACCAAATGTAACATGTTATTATCATTGTCATCTCTTAGAGGAGTAATCAGATCCTTCATTGAGACTATCTCATACAATAAGTTGTAGATACCCTCATGCCGATGTTTGACAGCAATGTGGAATATACTTTGATTATCGTCATTGACCTTCCATATTAAATCAGGATATATGCGGATGAGCTCAACTATAAATTCAGTATTGCCCATTTCTGCAGCAACAAATAGTATACGGGAAGAGTGTGTTGTTTTTGCATTTCCCATGGATGGCACTCTCGTAACGCTTGTAGAAGGTCCTGCAATTAATTTCTGAATTTGGACAGGCATTTTGACCATGTGTTCAGAAATCTTTTTTAACAGATGCAGCTTTTGATCTTCCTTGTTATAAGGTAGCCTGTCATCTTTTTTGGGTTGATCAGGCAACCCCCTTAATATGTTATCAATTTCCTTCTTCGGCTTTTTTGCAATACTTTTCCAAATGATTCTTAGTAACTTTAATGCTTCCCCATTCTTTTTAGGTGGTTGTGGTTTCGAACGTCGTGCTAAAGCTACACGAGACAATAGAAAAATAGCGAAACTAATGAAGAATAGGATGAAGTTGGATACTAGTAGGTTAGGATCTCCATAATTAAACTTTTATTTAGATATTGATGATGTTCAACACATTATAAATACAGACTCTTACCCCAATTAAAGATTTTCTTGAATATATTTGATGTTTCGCTAGAGAATGCATCCGGTTTTCTTGCCAAAATTCCAAGTACAGTTGCATCACTAGCAAGTTCTGGACGGTCTTGCACTATCTTTAGTGCGATATCTGAAAAGAACAAGAAAAACACTTTTTTTGGGTGGAAATAGATTTGCCAAGCAACAATGCTGAAAAAACAAAAACAAAAAATAAGGACCCTTTTACTACAACATGCTACAATGCTTACCGAATAGATTGGCTTCAACGCATTTCTGAAGTAACCAACCACGGTTCTGCTGATCCCAGCCATCATCACGCAATTCCTTAGATTGACTATAAAGATATTCCACCGTGGCATGGTGTCCAAATAAGGCAGCCATATAGAGTGGCATCATATTTGTACTGCCTGCAATTGTGAGCAAGGCACGGTTCTTATTTACCAAAATTTTAACCATTTCAACGTTTCCAGCTGCAGCTGCTAAACAAAGGGCAGTGTTGGAAGTGTTATTTTGAAGTTCTAAATCTTCCTTTGTCATTCTCTTAACCAGATTGTTAACAAAGTCTTGCATCCGTTTTGATTTATCAGCCGAGGCTGCAATGTGCAGTGCTGTTTCACAGTTTTCAGTGATGCTATACCGTACCAAGTCTGGTTTTTTTTCAAGAATAACTTCAGCAGCTTTCCAGTCCCCTTTAATTGATGCTTCGTAAAGGGGGATAGCAACATTCATGTAATCGTCTCTATTGGCTTTAAAGTAGCTCCAAACGGAAGTTAGTATAATCATTTGGTTGTATCGGTCATGTTAAAATAAAAAGTAATAAAATTAACGGAACACCTTGCAAACAATGGAATGTAGTATGAATTTTTAACATAAGAAAGGCCCAAAGAATGGAAGCTGAATAGTTGTTTCCATGTTGATTGTTCCTATAAGTATGGTTGCAAATGAGTTGAGCAGCTCGTAAGCTACTCGAGATCGGCTTGGTAAAAAGCTCGAAACGAGTCAAGCCTTATCGAGCTCGAGCCGAGCTTGAGCCTAAAACGAAGCTCGTTTACTTATCGAGCTCGAGCTTGCATATGAAGCTAGCCAGGCTCGTCGAGCCTAGTATAATATTAGGTTTATTAATATTTTATACTATTTACCCCACATTAAAGTTGTTTAATAAACGAGCCGAGCCGAGCTTTTGACTTATCGAGCCTAAACGAGCCTATTATATATATTACTGAATTTAATATATTAACTGACAAACACTAAATGAGCCGTGCCCGAGTCGGGCTCGAGCTTGAGAAACTACTAACGAGCCGAGCTCAAGCTTTAAAAACAAAGCTCGAACCGAGCCGAGCTCGAGCTCTTATAAGTTAATGGAGCTCGAGCTTGGACGAGCTCGGCTCGGCTCGTTTGTACCCCTTACATGAGTAAGAGTAAGAGAGAGTTAGCTATAAGTCATAAACTAAAAAAATAGGGGCATCTACATAGTTTATGTGATTACAAATGGAGTTTTCAAGAAGCTTGCGGCTCGTAGCTCGCTAAAAAAAAACTAGCTAAAAAACTCGACTTGAAACAACATGAGCCGAGAGAGCTCATTTTGTAACCGAGCCCTTTAACTTCAAGCTCGTTCTTTATAATTATTTCATTACAGTTAGTCTTATTTTTGTCGACACAAATAACTTTGTAGGAGCATCAAAATACAGATGTTAAGTTTAAAATAGCAGTGCGATATCAAAGAAATTACCATCGTCAAGTAAAGTTCCAATTGGTAGATTCGGTTGTTGTGGTCTCGGGTCAGCATGTGAAGCAACTGGAACGATGATTTGGTCCTGCTGTTGCTGGCTTACGGGCTTCTCCTCATCAATAGAGGTTAACTGCACACCTGGTTGTTTGCTCTGCACATCCATACCCTTAATGAATAATAATATTCAAATCTTAAATAACAGAGATGGTTTGATGATGGGTCTGAAAATAATACCTCAGCCATTAGTTAGTTATATGAATGAGCTAGAAAAACCTTCAAGTTTTATTATCTATTATCTGCAGATCGACACACTTAAATAATCAGAAACAAATTGTTTGACAACATGAGTAAGAGTAAGAGAGAGTGAGGGCTCACCGATTATTGGAGTGTAATAAAAAGTCTTCAGAATTGATTGTATGAACATGGATGATGGATCTATTAAAGGAGATCTCTGTTTGAGTCAACGTCAACCCTTTACTTTTTTTTAATGGTAATTTTGGATCAATAACATTATCCGTTGTGACCAGAGGTGAGCACAAGCTTTATCCTATTATATTGCGCCATGTCAGCGTCCAGTTGGCAGGGTGATAAAGCTTCTGCTTACTCACCTGATGCTGTTGTGGCTAGAGGTGAGCAGCAGCTTTATCCAATTTTTTTTGTATTTTTTAATTTTTTTCATACTTTCTAAATTTGTCAAAATTATATTAAACCAAAAATAAAGTTAACTACAAATTAGATTAATGTTTACAATAAACTATAAAAAAAACTAATCTAACACAGCATCATCGGGACGTCTAGCCCACAAATGCCCGACTAATTCATGGCGGAGGTTTCCGTGTATCTCACGATTCTTGAGATTCCTTATGTTCTCGAGTCTTTGGTTATTATCGATTGTTGATTCGGCACGTGGGACATCACCTTGGTAATTTTGACAAATCGCCAAGCCTCGGTCCTCCAATATCATGTTATGTAGAATAATACAAGTATACACGACGTCCATGATCCTCTCTCGTGTCCAAAACCTTATTGGGTTGGCAATCAAAGCAAAACTTTTTTTAAGAACGCCAAACGCTCTTTCAATATCTTTCCTTGCCGACTCTTGTTTCTTTGTAAAGTACTTGCGTTTGTCTTCAAGTTGTGACGAGAAAGCTTGAACAAGTGTCGCCCATTCGTTGTAAATACCATTAACCAAGTAGTAGCCGTACTTGAAATTTACATTATTTGCGTAAAATGATTGGGGCGGCTCAACCCCGTCGATAATGTTATCGAATATAGGTGATTGGTCGATAACATTTAAGTCGTTATTTGACCCGGCAACTCCAAAGAAAGCATGCCAAAACCAAAGATCATGCGAGGCCACCGCTTCAAGTATGACACTCGGCCCAGAATGATCACCCCGATGAAACTGACCTCGCCAGGCCGTAGGACACATAGCCTAACCAACATGCGTACAATCAAGACTACCAAGCATGCCGGTAAAGCCATGTTTCTCATCATTAACCTCGTATATGCGTTGGATATTGTCACACCCTCAAATTCCACTGCGGAGTTTATACCGCGAGGAGCGTGACATACCAGGATCTCCATAGCCATAAGTCATATGAACGACTCTAATCGTTTTCAAAAATATAATTTTAACATTTAACCAAAAAGTTTAGATAAGTTGCGGAAGCGTAAATCAAACATAATCGTTTAAGTTCATGTGCAAAACAACGCGCCCAAAATAAAACCATTGAATGTAAAACCACGTATAAGTTCAATAATGTTCACAACCCATGACACAATGATGCATGTCATATCGTGCTCCGAACCTAGACCTGCAAAAGCATGCTATCGTGTGTCAACATAAAGTTGGTGAGTTCACAAAATAAAGTAGGTGAGTAAGTAAAAGTGTAGGTTTCCCAAACCAAGAACAACAGTTAGGTTTCCCAAACCCAAAAATAGAAATTAATAACCAAAACCAAGAACCACTAGTTCAGTGTATGCCAAGGGTAGCTAACCCATTCATGATAACTAAACAATGATATACCGAATTGCTATTCAAACGATGCATTCGCCCTGCGAGCTGGTTTTTGCCTCCCATTATTGCCTATCAACAATGATGAAATCTAAAGTCGTAGTTCACGCCCGACTCCCAGCACGGTGTGAGGTCTGTCAAACCTAATAGTGCTATCAACTAGTAACCCGCTTGCCATAACCCGGCAACTCATTCGGTAAATAGTGGAGGACTTCCGTGATAGAATGTAGTTTAGTTCATCAAGGACACAGAGTGTGAAACTAGCAAAACCCGACCCACACAAGGAGTCATAGCATCCCAAAACCCGGGATGTGTAGTAGTCCCAAACCAGACTAGAAAAAGTTAAGTAAGTTGTCTCAAACCCGAGACGCATGCTTTTGAGAAAAAGTAGTGAAACTCACCTTAGGTTGCAAGCAATTTATCCGAACTCCACAAACAATAATGTGCTACCGACTCCCTATTACAAGTGTCACTAAGTGAGTATATGTGTCATATCATTACACCATATGACCCGTTTGTCCAAAACGTTAAAAGTTCAAAACCGTGTAAGTGACACCTAATGATTCTACATGCACAAGTAAGCCCAATGAACCTGTTGGTGAACACAATGTTTATCATCAGTTATGCACTTCATATACACCTCATATAATTTCTCAGGCAAGTTCACGTCAATTACAAGCCATACAAGACTCCAAATAGCCACATAAGTGTACATTATATAATTTGCGTTTTTAGGACAGATTATGTGCTGTGAAAACCAATTTATTTAGAATACTTATCTAATGAATTATACTACCAAAATTTTACTGAATATTCTATGAAGTTCACTTGATAACCCATATTTTTGTTTTGTCTTAAAACCATACACAAAAATTATGAAAAATCGTACAACACAGCTATGTCCAGAAAGTTTCCACAACAAGTCAGATTAGTAGAAAAATTCCCAAAACTTGTGTATTCACCCAAACAGGGTGAATCCACTTGGAAAAGCCAAGTTATTCCAATGTTGACCTACCGTCCAAATTTCATAACCTAACTCTTTGTAAAACTCAAGTTATGATCGTTTAAAGTTGACCCAATTTACTAATCCGAAAATCTGAGTTGACCTTTAATCAAATAAAAATTCCAAAAACCTATCAAACGACGTCCAAATCAGATGATTTTACCCATTATGAAAAGCTAAGACCTTGTAAAACATGTTCAAGCAAAGAAATCATCAAAACAAACACTTTGAGGCCACATTACAGACCCTACAAGTCAACTTTAACATTCTGTCAAGATTTTAAACATGTTAAAATCATTTTATTAACGCATCCTATAACCATAATATCGCCTAAATATTATCATAAACATGTAGCACATCATGATCACACAAAATAACAGTTCCAACATGAAATATTTTATCATAAATATTATTATCTCTAAACCCTACATGTTCATAAATCGGAACCATACAATAACATATATCACATAATAACACAATTACACATTGTTTATCCATGTTAAACCTTTATAAAAATCATGTTTTAATATTTATTAGTTCACATCAGATCTGGACAAACAAGTTTTGGTATTTTTAAAACATAATTAAATAGATTAAAACATAAAGTATTAGATATTATACCCAAAGCACTTCACAATCACGAACCGAATACCTTCCAAGCCTCCCAGATGATGTTTTTGAGCCTTAGCAGGTGTTGAGGGTATATATTTTCGTAATGGGGTGTTTAGAGGCAGATTAGGGTTGTGTGATTATGAAAAGTGGGGTTAAAAATCAATTTATAAGTGTTTAGGTCGGTTTCCACGAACTGGGCCTGAAATCTGATATGGGCCGCGTGAAGCTGAACAACAGCCCAGCTGCTTCTGGTCCACACCGTCTTGCGTCCACTTCTTTTGGCGTTTATTATTTATATATATTTTTTTGTCGTTTAGGCAATAAAAGATGATGGCAAATATTTACTTCCAACTTTTGACAAAACATTTTGTATTGGACTTGGTTTTCACGCCAAGTCTTGACATTAATAATTTTTTTTAAACGCACGGCAACATCAATGCCCAACTAGTTTCTTTTGTTTTTTATTTGTTAACGGTACCTATTATATATATATATATATATACTAGGTTAGAGTCCCGGGTGTACACCCGGTACATCTCCGAGTCAGATGAGAAAAATATTTTATAAAGATTGTAGTATGCAAATTTTATTTATTGAAACTTACGTAAGACAACTTGTATGGATTTTCGTTGCATGCAAAATATCATAAAAATGTTTAATCTTACTCAATAATGAATATATGAATCGACAAATGTTTGATTGGATGTGATTTAAAAACAAATAATGAAATGAATAATAACATATTTATCGTAACAGGATGCAAATGAATATTAAAATTCAAAGTAAATAAATATAGTTTAACAAAACATACAACTAAAAAATTATAAATAAAAATTAAACGATTTATACAAAATATGATTTGTTACACGTGTAGAACAAAGGATAAATAAAAAGTGACGAAATATGTAAATAGAACAAAATAACTTCATCGGATTTAATTAGTACATTAAAACATATCATGAATCAAAATATCACATGACGAAGTAAACGGTAATTATGAAGGAAAAGAAAGTAAAAACATAATTCACTTCATAAAATATCTATAACTAACATCAAATGAAAACATTACAAACTCATTATTAATACAATATGTGAAACCAATATAAACCATTACTTTAAAGGTATCAGGATTCAAACCAAACAAAAATTACAAAATCACTATCCATATTATACTCCAAACCAACTATACAAACAAAAAAAATGGCATACCCAACCATAACATGTCATATTTGGAAATAATCTATAAATATTATAGAGATTTTTATTGTTATAAGTTATCCCTTTTACTATAACGCCATATTATGTTTTATGAAACGTAAATCATAAAAAATCCACCTACACATTAAATGTTAATATACCAATGTATTGTATAACCACAAACGTTGTGTAATAAATTAAATTTTATGTTTATTGAAGCTAAACTAATAAATTATATTTTATGTTTATTTAAATTTTAATGCAAATCAACATAAACATCAAATTAAACATTAAATATAAATAATATTATAATATAGAGACATTCAAACAATAAATTTATTCATACGAAAATCACGCCATGATTCCTTTAATTGTGTAATTGACAACTGATATTAGGAAAGTCGTAAAAATAGTAAATTAATAATCAATAAATTAGATTAAAATCTTAATTAATAACATCAAAATCATAATAAATAAAATTAAAAATCTTAATAAGTTACCATAATAAATAAGACTAAAAATCGATTCAAACAGTAAATTTATTCATACGAAAATCACGTCATGATTCCTTTAATCGTGTAATTGACAACTGATTTTAGGAGTAAAGAATCCATTAATATAATCTACGACTATATATATATATATATATATATATATATATATATATATATATATTCAACAGTGTAAAGTAAATAAAGAAATACTAAAATAGAATGTTAGTAAGAAAATATGGATTTGGGAATTACATTCTCGTCAATTAGTATCATCTCAATTGAGTAAACATCGTTAGGATTGCGACGATTAGGTTGATGCCAAAGCCGAATAATCTTTAGCTTCAAAGCAAAATCATTTTGGTTGACATCAATTTCGTTAACCATGGTAAACTCTTGTGCTTATGCGGCAGCCATTGTTCTCTTCGGGTGTACACAAGATTATACTAAAATTAGGAATGAATAAAAGTGTTGAAAATAAAAGATAATTAACACGAAAATTGACATTATGAAAAAATGACTATTCATACACATGGAATGAATCCGCTTTCAAACACATCTGAAAGCAATAATAATTTAATCGATTTTTTCATTATTAATTCAAGTCCAAATTCAATTGTAGAAAATGAGTATTCATAAAAAGTCACGAAACTTAAAACATCATATTTCTCAAAAATGAATTATAAATACATTATATCTATATCATAACATAACAATAACATAACATAACAAAATAATATAAACGTCGTAAAGGTATACTTATAAGTTGGAATGCTATTCCACGATCGGATTATTGTGTGTACAACAATTGCGATTGATATGGATCAATGTAATTAAATAGATGAAGTATCAAAATGAAAGGATTGGAATTAGACGTAAATCAATGATAAATGCTTAAAATTACCAAACTAATTGCAATCATCTTTTGATGATCATTAATGATAAATTATGAAACGTAAATTTATAACAAATTAACCTATACCATAATTGTTAATACACGGATGTTTTAATTGTAAATTATATGAAGTAAATAACATTAATATATAAGTCAATTATATTAATCCTAAATTTCGGGTCAAATTGATTCATAATCAATCATTCATCCCAAAAAAATAAATGGAGCTATTATGGTAAACCATAAATTTGATCAATTATACGAAATCAATTTAATCAATTATAATTTAATCAATATTATCATTCGTATAATTTAATCAATTATACGAAATCAGAGATTAAAAAATCTCGTATTAATTTAATCAATTCGTATAATTTAATCAATTTCGTATTAATAGTAATATAAATTAATGAGATTAAAAAATTGTAATAAATAATATTAAATTTTGTCAATTATAGTAATCCTAAATTTCGGGAATGATTGATTCATAATCAATCATTCATACAAAAAAATTAATACGTTTTATTATGCTAAACCATAAATTTGATCAATTATACGAAATCAATTTAATAAACTATAATTTAATCGTTATTAGCATTCATGTAATTTAATCAATTATACGAAAGCAGAGATTAAAAAAAACTCGTATTAATTTAATCAATTCGTATAATTTAATCAATTTCGTATTAATAGTATATTAATTAATGAGATTAAAAAAATCATAATAAATAACATTAAATTCAGTCAATTATGGTAATCCTAAATTTCGGGTCAAATTGGTTCATAATCAATCATTCATACAAAAAAATTAATACGTTTTAATATGGTAAACCATATATTTGATCAATTATACGAAATCAATTTAATCAATTATAATTTAATCCATATTATCATTCCTATAATTTAATCAATTATACGAAATTAGAGATTAAAAAATCTCGTATTAATTTAATCAATGCTTATAATTTAATCAATTTCGTATTAATAGTAATATAAATTAGTGAGATTAAAAAATCATAATAAATAACATTAAATCCGGTCAATTATGGTAATCCTAAATTTTGGGTCAAATTGATTCACGATCAATCATTCATACAAAAAAATTAATACGTTTTAATATGGTAAACATATATTTGATCAATTATGCGAAATCAATTTAATCAATTATAATTTAATCAATATTATCATTCGTATAATTTAATCAATTATACGAAATTAGAGATTAAAAAATCTCGTATTAATTTAATCAATTCTTATAATTTAATCAATTTTGTATTAATAGTAATATAAATTAGTGAGATTAAAAAATCATAATAAATAACATTAAATCCGATCAATTATGGTAATTCTAAATTTCGGGTCAAATTGATTCATGATCAATCATTCATACAAAAAAATTAATACGTTTTATTATGGTAAACCATAAATTTGATCAATTATGCGAAATCAGTTTAATTAATATTATCATTCGTAATTTAATCAATTATACGGAATTAGAGATTAAAAAATCTCGTATTAATTTAATCAATTCGTATAATTTAATCAATTTCATATTAATAGTAATATAAATTAATCAGATTAAAAAATTGTAATTAATAACATTAAATTCGGTCAATTATGGTAATCCTAAATTTCGGGTCAATTATTGTTAATGATAATAAATAATATTAGTTATGATTTATTCTTTATTGTCCGTTAAACCATAAATTTGATCAAGTATACGAAATCAATTTAATCAATTATAATTTAATCAATATTATCATTCGTATAATTTAATCAATTATACAAAATAAGAGATTAAATAATCTCGTATTAATTTAATCGATTCTTATAATTAAATCAATTTAATCGATTGGTAATCCATTTTAGTAATGATTGATTGATAATTTAATGTCTGAAATGGTTAATTTAAATTTGTTTCCTAAGTTAAGTTTAGGCTGGAAAAACCATTTTAAGTTATCAGTTGCTGAGCATTGTTCGGTACGTTTTTGTATGGCATGTTTGGTGAATCCGGGTAAAAGAGAGACGTTGAGCATAATTGGGCGAGTTTAATTGGAATGGGTTTTGCATTTTTTGGGTTCAAAGGGTGCGTTAAATTTTATTAGTGGTTTTAATTTGTTATTTTTTTGTATTTGTATAAACAATGTATAACAAAATTGTGTTTACGGTTATTAAATATCTTTAATTGAACTTAATAATGTTATTATTATTAATTTAAATACGATATATATTTTAGGTAATTGTTGACTAAAGTTAAATTTAATTTACATATGCTGTATATATTAGGTAATTTCAATCAAATTTAAATACATAGGTAATTGTCGCTAGGTTTGTCAACTTTATGCTTACATTTATCCTGAAATATATTTTTGTAAATAGCTTTAAATGATTACCGAAAATATTCATTTATTTTTATTTAAACTTTACAAAAATAATATAATTAACCTCTATATAATAAATAAGGCTTATTATGGTAAACTTAAATTCGTATTAATGTTAATATAAATTCGGTCAATTATTAAAAGATAGTAATAAATAAGATTAAATTGGGTCAAAATATATTAATGTAAATTGATAACAATCATTAAGATTCAAATTTCAGATTAAATGACATTAAATTCGGTCAACTTTATTAATGTAAATAAATAACAATAATTCAGAATTAATGAAATTAAAATTGGTCTAATATTATCAACCGAATATGGAATGTAGGATTGAATACTAATGAAACCGACTTCTTAAGCATTTAATCGGATTCGCTATTTGAAAACCTACATTCCATATTCGGCTGATAATATTAGACCAATTTTAATTTCATTAATTCTGAATTATTGTTATTTATTTACATTAATAAAGTTGACCGAATTTAATGTCATTTAATCTGAAATTTGAATCTTAATGATTGTTATCAATTTACATTAATAATATTTTGACCCAATTTAATCTTATTTATTACTATCTTTTAATAATTGACCGAATTTATATTAACATTAATACGAATTTAAGTTTACCATAAAAGGATTTAGTCAATAAATAAACAAAACCTAAAATATAGATACAAAGCTGGAGCTCCATATACCTACCTGGATCCTAGAATTTGTGTCTTCGGATCAAATCTTGTTTTTTAAATGTTAAAACATAGCATTAGTAAAACCTATTGAATAGTAATAAAATTAACAAAAATCCGAATGAAAAAAATCCTTATTATCCCTTTAAAAAATTTCTGATTGAATATTTGTATATTACAAATCCCTTTATCACAATCAGATTGAATATGTGTTTAGCACAAATCCGGTTATAACAAATCTGAATATAAAAATCCGTTTCTTTAGAATATGTGCTTAAGAAGAATGATTTCCATTTAAACTAATAAGAAAGTTCATTAGTATCTTTGTTATTACTTTATAATAAACCTGATTTAATATGTGTTTATCACGATTCCGTTTAATCTGTTTTTAAAAATCTGAATGAAATATGCTTTTAAAAAATACGGTTTCAAATGATTTCAAATGAATGAAAATGCGCTTCAAATGATTTCAAATGAATGAAAATATGTTTTTAAAAAAAATTCCGATTGAATACATGGGTATATTACACATCGGTTTAAAACAATCCAATTGATAATGTGTTTAGCACAAATCCGGTTATCACAAATCTGAATGAAAATATGCTTTTAAAAAAATATGCTTTCAAATGAATCAAAGTACGCTTCAAATGATTTCAAATGAATGAAAATCTGCTTTTAAAAAAATCCGATTGAATATTTCTATATTACAAATCTGTTTATCATAATCCGATTGAATATGTGTGGATAATCAACATGAGAAGAGTAGTAAGGATTTTACCATTAATCAGTTGTGGATAATCAAGAAATGATGCAAGATGAAGAAGAAAGCCTCTAAGATTTGTTAGGAATTAGATTCGGAGCTTTGATATTGAGTAGTATCAATTGGAATTAGAAGAGTAGTATGAGAGTTTTGATATGGAGAATGAAAAATAAAATAAAAAAAAGAGGTTTTTATAGTGAGGAATTGAGAGTGTGATGGAAGAATGTAGATAATTAAAATAAGAAAAGAGTATTTATAGTGAGTAAGTTGGAGCTCCATATTCAATATGGATACCTCAAACTCTCTCTAAGGGCTTCATTCAACCCAAGTTAACCTCAATTATTATATAGATAGATATAGGGTAGGGTTCATGTAGGAAAATTGGTTTGTGTGAGAAGTGTAGGAAGGATTAAAAATTGATATGTATGCATCATTTTTTTGGACGTATGCATCATTTTTTTGGACGTGTTCATGATGTTTTGGATTGTTTTGCTTAGAAAAACAACAAACATAACAATTAATAACCGAAAACAATGTATTTTAGGCTTAAAACACTATGTCAATAACACTTTAGCATAGTGTTTTAAGTAATTACTAGGGTGTTTTATCTGGAATTTAAATTTAATGACTATAATACATTGGATTGTGTTTTAAATTTTTGTATATTGTTGTGTTAAGTGTTTTTCAAGCCAAAACAACCCAAAACATCATTCCAAAATAAAAAACATGATGGCTACATGTCAATTCTTAATCCTTCCTACACTTCTCACACAAACCAATTTTCCTACAGGATCCTCTACCTATATATATATATATATATATATATATATATATATATATATATATATATATATATAGGTAAAGTATATGGAGGAAACCCTCCTTATTTGGTAAACTCTGGAAACTCTGACTTCCCAACATTTTTTTTTTTTTGAAAAAAATAGGGTATGTAATATACATTTTTAAGCATTTTGAGCCAAAAAAATCGAAAAAGCGCCGAACGGTTTTTTTTTTAAAATAAAAAACGTCTACTGTTTACATATAGTTAACACATTGTTAACACCTGTTATTAGCGCTTAACATGTGTTAGTCAAAATTTTATTTTTTTTTAAAAAAAAAATACTCGGCGCTTTTTTAATTTTTTTGGCCCAAAATGCTTAAAATCATGTATATTACTTGCCCTATTTTTTTCAAAAAAAAAAAATATTGGGAAGTTAGAGTTTCCAGAGTTTACCAAATAAGGAGGGTTTTCTTTATATCCATTCCCTATATATATATATATATACACACACACACACAATAGTGTTTTCGCATAATAACATTTAACGTCACATAAGTTCACAAATAATTTCATATAAGCATATAATTGCAAATAATATCAAACGAGTTATTCTACAATTATTTCTTTTATTGTTTCACCAACGTTCAGGGTTCAAGACTCGTGTATGCAGTTGTTCACCTATAACCGTGTATCGTGTGACTCACTTAACTAACTCTAGTCAAGTAAAATGCTACCAATATATGTATAAGTTAACTAGAGTTTATTTAAAGTGAGAACCTGAAATTTCGGGGTATCACATCATCCCCAAGTTGAAAAGAATTTCGTCCCGAAATTCAGCAAGTAAACAATAAAGCCAGTTTAACAATGTGTGCTTGGTTCCCGGATGTCACAACATCCCCAAGTTGAAAGGAATTTCGTCTCGAAATTTAGTTCTAGTTTTCGATTACGAGCTTTGAGTTTCCTAAAAGAGTGATGCCAACACTAGCGTTGTTTCGATGTCTCTAGCCAGATAGGATTTCCCCCACCAGAACGAGAGATACCAATCATTATCTCGTGCCAAGGATTTCTATACATGGCTGGACAACCCGTCCACGCCCATGATGACGACAGAGCTACAAAGGACAGTTGGGATGATGAGATCGATACTTAAAGGTTAGTTAAATCGTCCAGATTTCTACTCGCGATAGAGTTATGTAACGTCAACAAGCTTACCATCAATTAGTTCTACAGTGTGTTTGGGTTCAAGGTGAGTTGGGTCTAACCCTAGAGTTTTGATAAAGTCCAAGGCACATGCTCAAACAACATAAAAATCAAATAGGAAATTAGCATGGTTTATCATTCGTAAAGAACGTACCCGTCACACATTGTTTTCATCATTGTTCTCATAGTTGTTGTTACCGTTGAGCTGGGGACAGTCCCTTTTGAAGTGGGTTTCACTACCACACTGGAAACACCCTTTTCCAGTATTGCGACGACTCTGCTGCCCATGCTGTTGCTGCTGATTATTTGGGAATTGGGCACGACAGTCCTTAGCTTCATGACCTGCTTTTCCGCATCGTTCACACTCTCCGTCCTCAAATGGACTAGAATGATGATAGTTGCACTGTTCACACTTCGGGTGCCTCCCCTTGTAAGTACTCTGCTTATTGTCAGAAGGGGTCTGGTTGTTGTTGTTGTTTGTATCTGACCTCTTCCGCTGCTGCTGACTACTGCCACCACTTGAGACCTTGCCCGAGCTATCTTCCCACTTCCTCTTGTTATCTTTAGTGGTAGACGATGAGGTACCCCGTGGGGGCAAGATTCCTTCTTCCACCTTCTGATCCGTTAACTGGTGGGCCAAACGAATAACCTGCTGAATGTTATTCATGTTAGTAGGAGTGACCATTCCTTTAATCTGAGGCGCCAAATCCTTGATGTACAACTCGATCCGTTTGTAAGGCGGATTAGAATAATTGGGGCACATTGTCGCCAATTCATGCGACCTAGTAGTGTACTTCTCAATTTCCGACCCCACCATTTTCAAGTTGAGGTACTCCGTTTCCAATTTCTGAACCTCATCGCGAGGACAATACTCCTCCATCATCAACCCTTTAAAATCAGCCCAAGGCGTAGCGTTAGCAACGTCAACTCCAAACATTTTCACTTGAGCATTCCACCATGTCAACGCTGCATCCTCAAGTGTAGCAGTAGCGTACTTAACCCGATCAGCTTGCGGGTAGTTACACATAGCAAAACATGATTCAACCTTCTCGAACCACCTAAGCAGTCTGATCTCTCCCTTCGGTCCTCCAAAAGAGCGTGGCTTACAGTCCATAAACGTCTTATAAGTATAAGCAGGCGGGTGATGAGCAGGTTGACCTAAGCACATACGTAATAGAGAATATGAGTAAGATATGTTTCCTAACAATGAGAGCTTAGAAACGAAAAGAGAGACTAATTCGAATAAGTTGTTACCAGCTTGAAGGGCTGCAAGGGCTGCAACTATCCTTTCGTTAATCAGTGCATTCAGTTCCGCCTGTGTCATGTTGATGTTTCCTCGTCCATGTCCACGTCCAGCCATAGTGATCCTACATTCACCATAAGCTCATGAGACATAAAAATATGCGGGCCATACGATCGTTCACACGTAGTGTAGGCGGATTGGAATAAAGAACAAACTTTAAGAGAACAACTCAGTCTCGACTGGGTCTAGAATAAAAGAAAGAAAGATCAATGAAGATAGGGATCAATCGTCTCCGTGCTCAGTTAAAATAATAGAGTCTCCATATTCAATCTCTTCGGTTTTGATTGGTTCGGGTTCCTTCTCTAATTCCTCTTCCTACTCCTCTAGTGGTGTAAGTGTTATCTAGAGTTATTCGCGTGTAGTACTAATGTCCTACTCGTTCCCCATGGTAGCCTTCCTCTCTCACCTGGGATGTTGCACCGTGTTCAATGGTTGGTTCTCGCATTGGTAATTGATGGCTAACTCCCCATCCGTGAAGTTGGTTGGAATTTTAGTCCCAATTGATGCGCCACATGGCCTAGCTTTCGTTCTTCACCAAGGATGTGCTCAATATCGGATTTAGTGTTAAAGGATTATGTATCTCCTATAACCTGTAAAGCAAGTATACATAGCCCGAAAGCTAGTTGTGCACTTAAGCTGTGAGTGTACTAATGCAATGCTTATGCTATGACAGTTATTGACTAGACTCACCATGCAGTCCTAGTTCACTATAACCAATGGCTCTGATACCAATCTGTCACACCCTCAAATTTCACTGCGGAGTTTATACCGTGAGGAGCGTGACATACCAGGATCTCCATAGCCATAAGTCATATGAATGACTCTAAATGCCCAAACCATTTAGATCGTTTTCAAAAATATAATTTTAACATTTAACCAAAAAGTTTAGATACGTTGCGGAAGCGTAAATCAAACATAATCGTTTAAGTTCATGTGCAAAACAACGCGCCCAAAATAAAACCATTGAATGTAAAGCCACGTATAAGTTCAATAATGTTCACAACCCATGACACAATGATGCATGTCCTATCGTGCTCCGAACCTAGAGACCTGCAAAAGCATGCTATCATGTGTCAATATAAAGTTGGTGAGTTCACAATATAAAGTAGGTGAGTAAGTAAAAGTGTAGGTTTCCCAAACCAAGAACAACAGTTAGGTTTCCCAAACCCAAAAATAGAACTCAATAACCAAAACCAAGAACCACTAGTTCAGCGTATGCCAAGGGTAGCTAACCCATTCATGATAACTAAACAATGATATACCGAATTGCTATTCAAACGATGCACTCGCCCCGCGAGCTGGTTTTTGCCTCCCATCATTGCGTATTAACAATGATAAAATCTAAGGTCGTAGTTCATGCCCGGCTCCCAGCACGGTGTGAGGTTTGTCAAACCTAATAGCGCTATCAACTAGTAACCCGCTTGCCATAACCCGGCAACTCATTCGGTAAATAGTGAAGGACTTCCATGATAGAATGCAGTTTAGTTCATCAAGGACACAGAGTGTGAAAATAGCAAAACCCGACCCACACAAGGAGTCATAGCATCCCAAAACCCGGGATGTGTAGTAGTCCCAAACCAGACTAGAAAAAGTTAAGTAAGTTGTCTCAAACCCGAGACGCATGCTTTTGAGAAAAAGTAGTGAAACTCACCTTAGGTTGCAAGCAATTTATCCAAACTCCCTAAACAATAATGTGCTACCGACTCCCTATTACAAGTGTCACTAAGTGAGTATATGTGTAATATCACTACACCATATGACCCGTTTGTCCAAAACGTTTAAAAGTTCAAAACCGTGTAAGTGACACCTAATGATTCTACATGCACAAGTAAGCCCAATGAACCTGTTGGTGAACACAATGTTTATCATCAGTTATGCACTTCATATACACCTCATATAAGTGCTCATGCAAGTTCACGTCAATTACAAGCCATACAAGACTCCAAATAGCCACATAACTATACATTATATAATCTGCGTTTTTAGGACAGATTATGCGCTGATAAAACCAATTTATTTAGAATACTTATCTAATGAATTATACTCCCAAACTTTTACTGAATATTTTATGAAGTTCACTTGATAACCCATATTTTTGTTTTGTCTCAAAACCATACACAAAAATTATGAAAAATCGTACAACACAGCTATGTCCAGAAAGTTTCCACAACAAGTCAGATTAGTAGAAAAATTCCCAAAAATTGTGTATTCATCCAAACGAGGTGAATCTACTTGGAATAGCTAAGTTATTCCAATGTTGACCTACTGTCAAAATTTCATAACCTAACGCTTTATAAAACTCAAGTTATGATCGTTTAAAGTTGACCCAATTTACTAATCCGAAAATCTGATTTGACCTTTAATCAAATAAAATTCTAAAAACCTATCAAATGACGTCCAAATCAGATGATTTTGCCCATTATGAAAAGCTAAGGCCTTGTAAAACATGTTCATGCAAGGAAATAATCAAAACAAACACTTTGAAGCCATGTTACAGACTCTACAAGTCAACTTTAACACTCTGTCCAGATTTTAAACATGTTAAAATCTTTTTATTAACGCATCCTATAACCATAATATCGCCTAAATATTATCATAAACATGTAGCACATCATGATCACACAAAATAACAGTCCCAACATGAAATATTTTATCATAAATATTATTATCTCTAAACCCTACATGTTCATAAATCGGAACCATGCAATAACATATATCACATAATAACACAATTTCACATTGTTTATCCATGTTAAACCTTTATAAAAATCATGTTTTAATATTTATTAGTTCACATCAGATCTGGAAAAACAAGTTTTGGTGTTTTTTAAAAGATAACTAAATAGATTAAAACATAAAGGATTAGATATTATACCCAAAGCACTTCACAATCACGAACCGAACACCTTCCAATCCTCCCGAATGATGTTTTTGAGCCTTAGCAGGTGTTGAGGGTATATATTTTCGTAATGAGGTGTTTAGAGGCAGATTAGGGTTGTGTGATTATGAAAAGTGGGGTTAAAAATCAATTTATGGCGTTTATTATTTATATATATTTTTTTGTCGTTTAGGCAAATACATGATGATGGCAAATATTTACTTCCAACTTTTGACAAAACTTTTTGTGTTGGACTTGGTTTTCATGCCAAGTCTTGACATTAATAAATTTTTTTTTAAACGGACGTCAACATCAATGCCCAACTAGTTTCTTTTGTTCTTTTTTTTGTTAACGGTACCTATTATTATATATATATATATATAATATTTTCAATTCATATATATACTTTCAATTAATATATATATATATATATATACACACACAATAGTGTTTTCGCATAATAACATTTAATGTCACATAAGAGAATTCACAGTAGAACCCCAAAAAAATTGGGTGACAAAACCCTATAATTTTTTTGAGTGTTGGAAGTGATTGTGAGTGAAGAAAATGGGGAATCTACAGTGTGTCGGTAAATATTGGGTTCTTTGAGAATCTTTTATGGAAAACTGGAAAACCGTATTTATTTTTTAATATTTATTGCAAGTGGTTGTGAGTAGAGGAGAGAGAAAATTTAATGGGATTTAGTGTAATATGTGGCTGTGAGTGGATAGGGGATGGGGATTCTATTGTGAATGCTCTAAGTTCACAAATAATTTCATATAAGCATATAATTGCAAATAATATCAAATGAGTTATTCTACAATTATTTCTTTTATTGTTTCACCAACGTTCAGGGTTCAAGACTCGTGTATGCAGTTGTTCACCTATAACCGTGTATCGTGTGTGTTGGGTCTGCTGACCTGGAGAAGAACAGATGATTGAAAAGCCAAAATATTCTAAGTGATTGATCCATGAATAAAACAGTTGTTACAATGAAGCTTCCTCCTAAAGTCTGTTGATCCCTAACTGCTGCTGCTTGAATCAACTGTTAAAGATAACTGCTGTTGATGAAAGGTCTGATGAACAAGGTCTGAAGGATAAAAGTCTGATGAAGAACAACTGCTGATCAAAGAACTGAAGAACAAAGGTCTGTTGAACCAACAGCACTTTGGTTCAACAGATGATAGAAGACATCAGAGTTTTAGTTTACAGAGTTTTGTATTATCAGTGTTTTCAATGTAACAGTAGTTATAGCTTAGCAGATGTTAGAAGTTGTTAGTCAGTTAGAGGTCACTGTCTAGGTGACGTCAGCACTGATCATCAGAGGTTTGAGTTTGTCTATAAATAGAACAGTACTTGTACTGTTCTATTCATCACTCGTCATTCTCTTTCAGACAAACATTCTCTGAGTGATCAGGCTGAGGGGGGGTTTTAGTTGTACAATTGTAACCTTTCGATTAATGAAAGCCTTCGATTAAAACAATTATTCTCCATGTTTTGATTTATAGTTTATTCCGCTGCACTTTCCATTTATACTTCATTCATTTATTCATACTTAATCAAACAAATCAAAACAACCAGAACTCAGATCCTAACAATGTAACTCACTTAACTAACTCTAGTCAAGTAAAATGCTACCAATATATGTATAAGTTAACTAGAGTTTATTTAAAGTGAGAACCTGAAATTGCGGTGTATCACATCATCCCCAAGTTGAAAAGAATTTCGTCCCGAAATTCAGCAAGTAAACAATAAAGCCAGTTTAACAATGTGTGCTTGGTTCCCGGATGTCACATCATCCCCAAGTTGAAAGGAATTTTGTCTCGAAATTTAGTTCTAGTTTTCGATTACGAGCTTTGAGTTTCTTAAAAGAGTGGTGCCAACACTGGCGTTGTTTCGATGTCTCTAGCCAGATAGGATTTCCCCACCAGAACGAGAGATACCAATCATTATCTTGTGCCAAGGATTTCTATACATGGTTGGACAACCCGTCCACGCCCATGATGACGACAGAGCTACAAAGGACAGTTGGGATGATTAGATCGATACTTAAAGGTTAGTTAAACCGTCCAGATTTCTACTCGCGATAGAGTTATGTAACGTCAACAAGCTTACCATCAATTAGTTCTACAGTGGGTTTGGGTTCAAGGTGAGTTGGGTCTAACCCTACAGTTTTGCTAAAGTCCAAGGCACATGCTGAAACAACATCAAAATCAAATAGGACATTAGCATGGTTTATCATTCGTAAAGAACGTACCCGTCACACATTGTTTTCATCATTGTTCTCATTGTTGTTGTTACCGTTGAGCTGGGGACAGTCCCTTTTGAAGTGGGTTTCACTACCACACTGGAAACACCCTTTTCAAGTATTGCGACGACTCTGCTGCCCCTGCTGTTGCTGCTGATTCTTTGGGAATTGAGCACGACAGTCCTTAGGTGCATGACCAACTTTTCCGCATCGTTCACACTTTCCGTCCTCACATGGACCAGAATGATGATAGTTCCACTGTTCACACTTCGGGTGCCTCCCATTGTAAGTACTCTGCTTATTGTCAGAAGGGGTCTGGTTGTTGTTGTCGTTTGTATCTGACCTCTTCCGCTGCTGCTGACTACTGCCACCACTTGAGACCTTGCCTGAGCTATCTTCCCACTTCCTCTTGTTATCTTTAGTGGTAGACGATGAGGTACCCCGTGGGGGCAAGATTCCTTCTTCCACCTTCTGATCCGTTAACTGGTGGGCCAAACGAATAACCTGCTGAATGTTATTCATGTTAGCAGCAGTGACCATTCCTTTAATCTGGGGCGCCAAACCCTTGATGTACAGCTCGATCCGTTTTTATGGTGGATTAGAATAATTGGGGCACATTGTCGCCAATTCATGCGGCCTAGTAGTGTACTTCTCAATTTCCGACCCTACCATTTTCAAGTTGAGGTACTCCGTTTCAAATTTCTGAACCTCATCGCGTGGACAATCCTCCTCCATCATCAACCCTTTAAAATCAGCCCAAGGCGTAGCGTTAGCCACGTCAACTCCCAACATTTGCACTTGAGCATTCCACCATGTCAACGCTGCATCCTCAAGTGTAGCAGTAGCGTAGTTAACCCCATCAGCTTGCGGGCAGTTACACATAGCAAAACATGATTCAACCTTCTCGAACCACCTAAGCAGTCCGTCGCCTAAAATGATCTTCAGTACACGATCTGGGCTGAAGTAGTGACGGTACAAGGTATCGTTTGCTCCCTCTCTATCACGGGATTCCTTCTTCTTCGAGACCGTGCTATGAGGTACTTAACCGTTATCCTACCCACTTGCATAATCAAGTCGTCTTCTTCGGACGAGTCGGACGAAGACAAGTCATTCCATTGCAAAGCCCTTTTGTAGTTGAGAGAAAGAATTTTTTTTTTGATAGTTTGTGTGATGTGAATAATTTTTTTTGATAGTTGAAAATATTTAAGTTGCCAAAAATAGGGAGTTGGATGCCAACGGTCGGTAGCCAACGGTAACTTTGACCTTCCAACGGCTAGTTTTGACCCGCTACCACACGCGAGTGTGGTAGCTTCGGCTAGCTCGCGGGGTTGATAGCTGGATGATGTTATGGTCCAAGCTATCCACTTGTACCAAATTGTGGCTCGCGGCTCCTCGCTCGCAGGCCACAACGGATAGTCTAAGGGACTATTGGAGTATCATGATGCTACTATATCATATCCATCTTTACCGGGTGATAATGTCTATACTCCAATTCAGAAGAAAATCCAATAAATCTAGAAAAGACCCTTTGTGAGAACCGAACCCAGGACGAAATGATCCTAAGCCGTATTCCACTCATAAGATGCCACTAATCAAAATACAAAAAAAATGATTTTTACCAAACTAACTAAATCTGTGAATATATATGCAGTTAGTGGGTTCTTACATGTAATAGTAGGTTCGAAAACATATATACTATTTTATCATGATTAGTGACTTGCCTAGACATGATTAATACATTGTCTGAACACATTTTATTTTTTTATGCATGAACAAAAACCCACTAAAAAGGCATTTTTTATTTTTATTTTTTTGTATAACACTACGCTACTCGTTGGGAAGGTAATAAAACGTTCGTTAATTTAGTGTATTTTTTTTTTAAATTGTCGTATATAAAAGTTATTATCATTTAAAACTTGTGGGGGGAAGTGCATGTGCTATGCAGATAAAAGAAAGAATTTTAGAAGGAAATCAAGAGGTGTGAATGCCTCATCTAATATCATATGACATACCCCTTTTCGTTTATTATATATATAGATTAAATTTTCATTTTCGCTCTCATTTGACTTTTGTTATTTATAACATCTGATGTTTAAATACATTCATATTTTATTATTCTTACTACTTTATCCTCCGGGAACATCGCAGGATAAACAAATCTAATATTAAGTGACAAAACGTGTTTACCATAAAAGAAATAGGTTATTTCTTTCTTTCAAAAGAAAAAATCAATTTGTAAAGGATCAACACTATATAACTCTTAAAACCTACTTTCAATTCTACGTGTGCATCTCTTGCTCGAGTGAAGTCTCTGTACAACTTTATCACTTCCTCAAGATACTCTAAAGTTGTGATATGAAACAAGGAAAATAACAACCAAATTGATATTAAATGACATGTCATGATGATGATAGGCGATTCTGATATGTAAAGTGAGCATATGTGAAAGAGTAACATACTTGTTCAATCTTTATTATGGATAAACAATCGATCACCTTGGGTGACACTGAATAAAAGAATCAATCGGTAAGCAGTGAAGATTCATTCATTTTGAAGATAAATAAAAATAATCAAACTGCTATTGACTAAAAAGATTATAGGATAATAACTTTTCATGTCTCCCGACTATTTTCTCTACCCATACAAAATTTAAGTATCTATTTTAATAATCACCATATGTCAGTCGATTTCAAAGTACATACAATAAAAATGATCTAAAATGCATGTATGGCTGGGTGATTAATTACCACTTATTAGCTAGAGATTTCACTGGTGTATAAGAATCATAGGCTACATCTAACCAACTTAGCAACCTTTGTTATCAATGTTTTTAACAACACCAATCAAAATACATAAACAATTAAATTCTTGCTAAACTGACTACATCTGTGAATATATATGTAGTTAGCGGGTTCTTATATGTAATAGTAAGTTCAAAAACATATATACTATCCTAACATGATTAGTGACTTGCCTAGACATAATTAATAATTACCTGAACAAATTGTGTTTTTTTTTTGATGAACAAAATCTCACTAAAAAAGTCGTTAATTTTTGTTCGTTTTTTGTATATCAGTATGGTACTTGTTGGAAAGATAACAAAATGCTTGTTAATTTGATGCAACCTTTTTTAAAAAAATGTCGTATAAAAGTTATTAATGTTGGGGAAAAGTGCATGTGCCATTCACATGGGAGAGAAAAAGACTTCGGGAGGGAAATTTAGAGAGTCAAGTTATCCTACACACTGTAACAAAAATGAGAACGGTAAGAAGGATACAAAAAACACAATGGATCACGAGATATAACACAATGCCAATAAATATAACACAATGGCTAGGGAAAAAAACACAATAATCGCAGAAATGACACAATGGCAAAAATAAAGAAAATACACAATACAACACCAAATACACAATGATAAAACACAAATTCTAAAAACTAGAAGCTTAAAATCCAAAAAATCAAAAACCAAAAAACTAAGATCGTAGGGTTCGATGAGACGGTTTCAATGCCGCTCGAATGAGTTTAATCGGACTCCATTTGATACAGTCCCTACGACTTCCTATTTTTCTTTCGCTGTGTATTTAGAGAATCAACAAGTGTCCTTCCGTTGGCGTTCGACACAATTGGGTCCTTAGCCCCTGAGGCGGTCCGTTTCTTGGAGTGGGTTCAGAAGGTGGTCCACAGCGACTCGCAGAGCCCAAGGAACCAAGGGTTTGCTTTTAATAGAGTAGGCTTTGCAATTTAAAAAGGGATAGCGACGCAGCTTGTTGCTCGCTTACCCATTCCCCAATATAAGTTGGTTTTTACTTTGGAATGAAGTTTTATTATTATCCTAAACTTTGTACAAGATTTTTATTGTTTTTTTTAAGCATTAATGAAAACTATATCCGGTGGATGTTGAGTTTTGGGGTGAAAACAAACTCGCGAAACTTTGAAGTAAAAATTTCACTAGGTTTTTTGGTTTTTGGTTGTTGAAGGTCTCCGACAAAAAGGAATTTTATTAAAGACACATTATTTGGTATCAATTTTTATGGTGCGTTCTTGTATGGCGCTCTTTAATGAATGTGGCTTTAATGAAGGTGTTCATGCCTTTTGTCTCAAAAAATTCTAACACCATCCGTAGTGGGAGTTATGTGGGGTTTTCTTGCCCTATAGCGTCGGGAACACCACCATCCGGGCGTTATAGGGTGTTTTGATGGTTGGGCACCATAAATACAACGGGCGTTTTCTTTATGATTTTGGTGGGATATGTGTTGTTAACCGTTGTGCAACGGTTGTTTTGTTTAATTTTTTATTTTTATTTTACAAACTCTTATATAGTATAAGTATCTATGAAAAACCTTCCTAAACTGGAAAACTTTGGAAACCTTACATGTGGCTAGAATTGTGCCACATCACCCATCTTAAAAATCAATATAATAACACTAGAAGGGTAAGAAAGTAATTTCACTATACCCCCTACTTGTCACCACTCAAGTCAAACCCACTTGTCATTGTCAGTCACCTTTATACACAATCCCCCATGTCAAGTACACTACCCCCTTTTCTCTCTCTCCATATATATATGTTTTCCCTTTTCTCTCTCTTTATTTTTTTTCATATTCAGATTCAAATATCAACCCTCTCTCTCTACCTTCATCTCTCTCTCTAGGATGATGAACCACCTCCCACCATATACACCACCATCGACCACCCTAACCACCACCGTTTACCACCACCACCTCCCACCATATACACCACCATCGACCACCCTAACCACCACCGTTTACCACCACCACCACCTCCCACCATATACACCACCATCGACCACCCTAACCACCACCGTTTACCACCACCACCATCAGAAAAATAGACGATCCAAAACAGAGCAGATTCAAATTGGAAAAGGGGTAAGATAATTTTTTCGAAGTTTTTTTTTTCTTCCTTTTGTTGTTTGAGAAGGTGGATAAACATGTGCTCAACTTTTACTTTAAATTATTTGATTTTGTGTTTGTGCATACAGATTGTTATGTGTATTTTACAGATCTGTATGTGTATGATGAAATGCCTGAGTGGATAATATTGTTGATTAAAGTTTATGCACTCCAGGTGTTTGATGAAATGCCTGAGTGGATAATATTGTTGTTTTTGTGTTAATTTAAGTGCAGAAGACAATGTTGTGTTTTACTTGTTGTTTGTTGCTGATAGATTCTTTTTCACTAGTTATGTTTTTTTTTTATTTATAATGTCTTTTTTGTGTTTTGGATATATGCACTCCATGTGTTTGATGAAATGCCTGACTGGGTTAACATGTGTTACTTCTGTTAGTATGTTAGAAGTTAATGGTGATTGTATGGAAGTTAGTTATAAGGTCTTTTGTGTCTTGGATATATGGATGTCCACTTAAAGTTAATGGTGAATGTATGGAAGGTAATTATAATGTCTTTTTCTTTGTTTTGGATATATGCACTCCATGTGTTTGATAAAATGCCTCACTGGGTTAACATGTGTTACTTCTGTTAGTATGTTTAGATGATGAGTTGGTCACACCGTTTAACACCTCATCTATTGTTTTGCAGTTGATAACGAAGACCCCCCCCCCATCGGTTATGTTAACATACAAAGTCCAAGGAAGCAAAGAAAAATATGTAGAAAAAAAATTTGAATAACGTCTTCTTTTTGGTATTCAATTTATAGAATTACAAGATTTATTTTATTAAAGTGGTCAATAGTTTGTAATGATACTTTGTAATAATGTGTGATAATAGTTTGTATGCTTTATTTTCTCAGTAAACTTATGAAGTAAAAAGGGCTGACATTAAATACAAGTTTAATAAATGTTACCAAATAACATGTGTTATTCCTAACATGTGTTATCTCATCATGTGTTAACATGTGTTATCATATCTCGCATACCCCTCCCATCTTCTTTGGGAATCGAAGAATTATAATAGGACATCCATAAAAAGGTTTTATAACGGTGACACAGTTGATCAAAACAGGAACTTAAATCAAAAGGGGACACCAAAGTTGGCTCATGCATTACTAATAGGAACTTAAATCAAAAGGGGACACCAAAGTTGGGCCACATAGTTTTATCCATCATGTGTTAATATGTGTTATTCCTAACATGTGTTATCCCATCTCATATGACCCCCCATGTTTTTTGGGAATCAAAATAAACTGTACTAGGAGTTTGACTTACCATCATGTGTTATCTCTAACACGTGTTATCTCATCATGTGTTAACATGTGTTATCATATCTCGCATACCCCTCCCATCTTCTTTGGGAATCGAAGAATTATAATAGGACATCCATAAAAAGGTTTTAAAACGGCGACACAGTCGATCAAAACATACAAAAAAGGGTAAGAGCAGACAGACAAAAGGGACAACAAAAAAACTAACACGTGTTAAATGTTGCCACATGATAAGAAAAGGTTTAGGCCAATAATATGTGCCAACCAGTAACTTGGCTCATGCATGACTAATAGGAACTTAAATCAAAAGGGGATACCAAAGTTGGGCCACATAGTTTTTATCCATCATGTATTAACATGTGTTATTCCTAACATGTGTTATCCCATCTCATATGACCTCCCATGTTTTTTGGGAATCAAAATAAACTGTACCAGGAGTTTGACTTACCATTTCAATAGAACATCCATAAAAATAAACTAACATGTGTTAAATGTTGTCACATGATAAGATACGGTTCAACACATACACACACACACATCAACACATACACGCCCCACTTTCCTGAAACAACCTTCTATGTATACTTACACACACACACATCAACACATACACACCTCACTTTCCTGCAAGAAGTTTAGAGAGAAAGGGATGTCAAAGAAAGAGAAGGCAGAGAAAGAGGTAACTCGTCGGTGGAGCTCCGGCGAACCCACGGTGATAGCACAAAGCCACCACACATACCCACTTCACCCAACTAAGGTCTTGAGAGAGAGAGAGAGAAAGAGAAAGAGAGAAAGAGAAAGAAAAGACGACAACGAGAGAGGGCTGATGAAAGAGATATGGAATTGTGGTGGTGGTTGATGATTTCTTTGAAGGTGTATGCTTGTTTTTTTTTCATTAGTGTAGAAGGTGGTTAATTATTTCTTTGAAAAACAAACCAAGAAGATGATGAAGAAGAAGGAGGGAGGAGAGAGGAGAGAGATAATTGTGTTGGGGTTTTAAATAGGATAGAGAGGAGAGAGGAGAGAGGTGAGAGGTGAGAGGTGATGGCATTGGAATTACAAATCTGACAAGAAAGAGGAGAGATGAAAGATAGGAATTTCCTTTTATGCCCTTGATTGTCCTTTTACCTAATAAAAAATAATTTCTCTTACCATAAAGTCAAAGATTGAATCATGGCCTTTGATCTAATGGAATGGATGGTGTAGATTGAGTTTCCAAGGTTTTCTAGTTTAGGAGGGTTTTCCATATATCCCTTCCCCTCTTATATATATATATATATTTATATATACACATACAACATACATAAACAACACAAACACATACACTTTAAACAAAAACATACCCAAATACAAACCCAAAAACAAACCAATGGTAGGGTGGACTAATCAAGATCAACCCGAGTTGGTGAGGGCGTGGATCAAAACTAAGGAGAACCCGCCAAACAATAGGGAGCATTTTTGGCACAATGTATCGGAGGAGTTGTGACTGAAAATGAGTTTTGGTCTTGTATTTGTAGGGTTAGAAATATGATCGGATAGGGGGAAAACGTTTGAAATTCAAACGTTTGGGGGAAAATTTGAAATTTAAACGTTTTGGGGGGAAACCGTTTGAAATTCAAACGGTTTGGAACAGTAACCATTTGAAATTCAAATGTTTGAATATATATATATTTTTATTAATTAATTTTTAATATATATTATTTTTTAATATTAAATATTTTTTTATTATTATTTTATTAATTTAATAAACTTTCGGTTTAAATTTTTATTATTATTATTATTATTATTATTTTTACTATTATTAATATTATTATTTAAATAAGAAAAGTATAATTAACCAATAATTTATAAAGCTCCATAACACTATTTCCACTACACTCTCTTTTTCCATAATGCCCCATAACCCTCCTTCTATTACTTTATAATATTTTAATCCCCATAGCGTCCTATAAACCCCCTCCACTACACATAAACTAAGAAAGATAGTGCAAAAGTCTTTAAATTAGTGAAATCATTATATGGCTAAGACAAGCTTCTCATAAGTGGGATGAAACAATTACCTTGTGAGAGGCTCGATTTGTTCAAAGCAAAAGTGGTTATTCTTGCTTATAAAATAAGTTAATATTTTATTTATAGGATTACTTGTGTACGTAGATCCGACGATGTTATAATCAGTAATTGTGAAGATGAAACCAGTAAAATTAAGCAATTTTTTAGTATGAAATTTTAATTTACAAATCTTGGAGTGTAGGGTGCGTTTGCTTCAAGAAATATTTTGGAGTTGGAATTGCAAGGGGCCGTTTGGTTGGTAGATTTTTTTGGAATGAATTTGAATGTTGAAAGGAATTGGAATTTGATGGATTTGGAATTAATTATAACTAGTGGTAATTAAGGTGGCGCGCTGCGCCTAGGTTAAACCGGTATCTAATTCTGTGTATGTAATGCACAACAGTTGAAGGACGACGCAATTTCTTTTAATAATACAACAACCTTTCTTTTAATTTTCTAGTGTCTGTTACAGGTGTATACGTTGCAAGAATATTGGCTTTCGGATCTATTGTAGTGAACCAATAATTAACGAAGTTGAATAGTTACTTCACGGAGTTGGATAGTAGTTGACAGACTTGAGTTGAGTTGAGTAGTAACATGACAGAATTGAGTAGCACCCTAACGGAGTTGAGTAAAGAAAATAAAAAAAAACAGAGTTAAATAGTAACCTATCGGAGGAAAAACGGAGTTGCGGGAAAAAATAAATTAAAAGAACAGAGTAAATAGTAACTTGACGGAGTTAAATAGTAACGTCGTTAAGCTAACGGAGTTGAATAGTAGCCTAACGGAGTTGAGTAGTAACCTAACGGCATTGAGTGGAGTTGAATAGTAACTTGACGGCATTGAATAGTAAATTGACGGGGTTGGATAGTAGTTGACGGAGTTGAGTTGACTTGAGTTGTACCAGACGTAATTGAGTAAAGAAAATTAAAAAAAAAAACATAGCTAAATAGTAACTTAACAGAGAAAAAAACGAAGTTGCGGCAATTTTTTTTAAAAAAAAATCAGAGTAAATGGTAACTTGACGTATAAATACTTAACGCAGTTGAATAGTAACACCGTTAAGCTAACGGAGCTGAACAGTAGCCTAACGGAGTTGAGTAGTAACCTAACGGCGTTGTAAAGAAAATTAAAAAAAACATAGCTAAATAGTAACTTGACAGAGAAAAAAACGAAGTTGCGGAAATTTTTTTTAAAATACCAGAGTAAATAGTAACTTGACGAAGTTAAATACTTAACGCAGTTGAATAGTAACACCGTTAAGCTAACGGAGTTGAACAGTAGCCTAACGGAGTTGAGTAATAACCTAACGTCATTGAGTGGAGTTGAGTAGTAACTTGACGACCTTAAATAGTAACTTTACGGAGTTGGATAGTAGTTGACGGTTTGAGTTGAGTAGTAACATGACGGAATTGATTAGTAGCCTAACAGAGTTGAGTAAAGAAAATTAAAAAAAAAATAGAGCTAAATAGTAACTTAACGGAGAAAAAAAACGGATTTAGGAAAAAAAATTTAAAAAGTAGAGTAAATAGTAACTTGACAGAGTTAAATAGTAACACCGTTAAGCTAACGGAGTTGAACAGTAGCCTAACGGAGTTGAGTAATAACCTAACGTCGTTGAGTGGAGTTGAGTAGTAACTTGACGACCTTAAATAGTAACTTTACGGAGTTGGATAGTAGTTGACGGTTTGAGTTGAGTAGTAACATGACGGAATTGAGTAGTAGCCTAACAGAGTTGAGTAAAGAAAATTAAAAAAAAATTGAGCTAAATAGTAACTTAACGGAGAAAAAAAACGGATTTAGGAAAAAAAATTTAAAAAGTAGAGTAAATAGTAACTTGACAGAGTTAAATAGTAACTCCGTTAAGGTAAACAACAACTTAACTGAATTAAATAGTAACTTAACGGAGTTAAAATAGTAACTCCGTTAAGGTAAACAACAACTTAACTGAATTAAATAGTAACTTAACGGAGTTAAAATAGTAACTCCGTTAGTACAACTTAACTGAATTAAATAGTAACTTAACGGAGTTGAATAGTAACTCCGTTAGTACTATTCATGAAAGTTTTGGAGTTAGTACTATTCATGAAAGTTTCTAAACTAATATATATAAATGGTATTGTGTTTGGTTTATAAATTTATAAATGTAATTAGAATATTACTTGGTAAAATTACCCTTTATCCTATCCGACTACTTTGATTGTGTTCTCCCCAAATAGCCACCCCATCCATAACCAAATTTCTTGTTCAAGTTACAATCGGACACTTCAGGCGATAATATAAATTATGATTCAGCTAGAAAAGTAAGCACTTTTAATAACTGATTTGATATTGGATTGAGTATCAAACCATTTCTAGGTTTGCTTTGTGGTATCTAAATTAATATTGAAACAATCATATTCATAGTAGTTGCACAATGTGATGTTTGTCTTTTGTATTGACCCCTTTCGGTTGTATGCATCATTCATGTTCACTATTTCAAGTTCATGTTTTTCATGTAAGTTAACTTAATTAATGAATTAAACCCATGTAAGTTAACTACTAGAAAAGTGGCATTTTACAACAAAATTTTCTTACGGAAAAAAATGCGTCACGAATTTCCTACACCATGTTTTCGTAGGAAATGTGTTGAAAATTGCGTAACAATGTGTAGGAACTGGTTTTCGACGAGGGTTTTTTCTAACTTCACGGTTCTGTTACAAATGCGTCACAAATGTGAAACCAGCCACTATTCGTTTGGTACTCTCCTTGGCTTTGGTAAAATCTTGGAAAATTCTTCAACTACCTGTCACAAATACGTTTCTACATGAGAACTTGGAAGAAACTGTCTATATGCATCAGCCGATGGGTTTTCGTCATCAAGACTATCCTGACCATGTTTGCCTACTTAAGAAGTCTCTATATGGTCTCAAACAAGTACCACGTGGCTGGTACCAACGGTTTATAGATTTTGTCACATTACAAGGTTTTCGCCAAAACAAGTCAGACAACTCTTTATTTTTCTACCACAGTGGTCATGACATTGCATACCTTCTCATATATGGCTCTATATGGTCTCAAACAGGCACCACGTGCCTGGTACCAATGGTTTATAGATTTTGTCATATTACAAGGTTTTCGCCAAAGCAAGTCAACAACTCTTTATTTGTCTACCACAATGGTCATGACATTGCATACCTTCTCATATATGTTGATGATATCATTCTTACTACCTCCACTGACGCTCTTCGTCAGCGTTTATTACATACACTTGCAGGTGAGTTTGCTATGAAGGATTTGGGACCTCTTTCATATTTTTTGGGCATACGGGTCACCCGCTCTAGGGACTCCATGTTTATGTCCCAACAGGCTTATGCTAAGGACATCATTAGTCGCGTTGCCATGGATTCATGTAAACTAATAGCAACACCTATTGACACCCAATCTAAGCTCTCTGCTGATTCAGGTCCTTTACATGGTGATCCTTCCACTTATCGCAGTCTAGCAGGTGCTTTTCAGTATTTGACCTTCACGAGACCAGATATCTCGTATGTTGTACAACAAGTCTGTATGTATATGCATGCTCCCAGGGTTGCTCATTGGAATGCTCTGAAACACATTATTCGGTATGTTCAGGGTACATCTGAATTTGGTCTTCATCTTACACCTGCTCAGAACTTGTCTCTTGTTGCCTACACTGATGTTGATTGGTCAGGATGTCCAGACACTCGCCACTCTACTTCTGGCTACTGTGTTTACCTAGGAGACAATCTCATATCTTGGTCTTCCAAACGACAGTCTACTATTTCTCGTTTTATTGCTGAAGCAGAGTATCGTGGTATTGCAAATGTGGTTGCCGAACTCTGCTGGCTTCGCAATCTTTTTCTAGAACTTCATCTTCCTATCACACGTGCCTCTCTAGTCTACTGTGATAATATAAGTGCCATCTATTTGTCTGGCAATCCTGTTCAACATCAACGCACGGAACATATAGAGATTGACATTCACTTTGTACGAGAACAAGTTCAAAGAGGTTTTGTTCATGTGCTTCACGTTCCATCATGTCATCTGATTGCGGATATTTTCACTAAGGGTCTTCCACGAGTTCTATTTGACAATTTTCGCTCCAGTCTCAGCATTCGTCCACCCTTCGCTTTGACTACGAGGGAGTAATAGATTATTTGTATAATTGTAAATGATTGTAATTGATTACGTAAATATCTCCCCTAAAATAGGAGATTCAGTTTTGTATCTATATATACTATTGTCAATGAATGAGAAGATCCTTCCTTGAATATTCATTCAATCATCAATGATGGACTATTGGAGTATCATGATGCTACTATATCATATCCATCTTTATTGGGTGATAATGTGTACAGTGTACTCCAATGGAATTAGAATATTACTTGGTAAAATTACCCTGTATCCTATTGACTACTTTGATTGTTTTCTCCCCAAATAGCCACCCCATCCAAAACCAAATTTCTTGTTCAAGTTACAATCGGACACTTCAGACGACAATATAAATTATGATTCAGCCAAAAAGGTAAGCACTTTTCATAACTGATTTGATATTCGATTGAGTATCAAATCATTTCTAGGTTTGCTTTATGGTATGTCATAATCGATGGTATGTCATTTCTAGGTTTGCTTTGTAGCAAATGGCCAATTTTCTAGTAGTGATCAGGGTTTAATTGAAATGTTTTGATGGTTTCATTTGTGTTGTGTAAATTAACATTGAAACAATCATATTCATAGTAGTTACACAATGTGACATTTGTCTTTTGTATTGATTTTTTTCGGTTGTATGAGTTATTCATTTTCACTGATGACGTGGGTAGCCTAAAGCAAAATAAGTTAATAACATCTCGTAATACTGCTTAAAAGGTTGAAGGATACAAAGGTTCCAGGGTCGATAAAACACTGATCAAAAGACGACCTGTCTTGTCATCACATTTCTTGGTCAAAGCAAGCAGCTGTCCATATCTCACCTGTGGAGATGCTGCAATACTCGGACCGCAGGTCCAAAGCCATCCTCAGCTAAAAATGGTACGTCCCCAAGTTGCATTATGGATCAAGATAGTACTCCTACTCAAAGAAGAAGATGCGTCTTCTACAAATCAGATCGCCCATTCAGATCTGATCACACCTTTTCCAATATTCTCACATACACATCTTCTATTCTCTTTGATCACACACGTGTGAAGATTCTTTCCATCACACTAACATTTCACTTGAGTTCATAATTACACTTCTGGATTTCAGTCTCACTCAAACCAGATTCATAACACTCAAATCATAATAATCTTGAATCTCCTTCTACGTTTTGCAACGTAGAGGGACACCACGACCTGCGTTAGGCAAAACGAAACCCTTTAACCCTTTTACCCTTCCTTGGACTCTTAACTAACGTTAGACCTATATTTGTTGTAGCAACAAGTTGGCGCCCACTGTGGGGCTGCGCCATTGTTTCCTCTCTAAAATCAATTGTGTAGCTCCAACTCTTCGATATGTCTGACCCCGAGTCCCTGGAAGAAGTAAACTAGTCTTCCCCCAACATAGATCAGAACTCTTCCGATAAATCTTTGTCCTTTTCAACTCCTAGGAGCACCGTAACGGGTACAACTTCCTCGGAGTTCTCTCTCTTCAAAACACCAACTCCTTCTCGTTCAGGGGTTGCATCTCCTCTCCTTAACACCATGAGGAACCCTGAACGCATATATCTGACTCCTGAGGGAGTTGCAAACAACTTCTTGCAGTTAAGAACTCTTCTTAACCAACATGTAATGAAGGAAAGGGAGAAAGGGAGTGAGAAGACGGTTAGATTACAACGAGGAAGAGCCTACGTTCTCATAAGGGCCACCTCTTCCTCCTCATCTCACTCCTTCCAGCTCTCGGTCCACTCTTTCCAACTCTGGGATAGGACCTAGCTCAACTCTCCCTACTTTTCATAGTGCACCTTACCTACAGGGAATGTCAAGTCCTACTCCCTTCCCCCTGTTCACATATAAACCTCAAACCTCAGGTGCACCCTTAGGACATGAGCTCACCCTAGATCAGCTCTTGCAGTCTCCAATCTTAAGTGTACCACCCCCAGTTCCCACTTCATGGGAACAAGCCATGGCTACCCTGCCTATGACTCGAAGTGCTTCCATGAGCATGCCCATGGGAGTCATCAATACAACCATGCCTGAAAGCTTTCAAGGCTTCAGCCTCATGCCTCACATGATAGCCCAAATGATGGCTCACTTTCCATGGCAGCAGCTCATTCGTCAGGCGAAAGCTGCTCACCAAAGAAACTCAAACGGGAACAACGGCACAGGAGTTGAGAGTAACCCTAACCAGCCGTATATGCCTAGTAGCTTGTCTTGAAGATGCCCTCTCATATAAAAACATATGATGGCACTGAAGATCCTGAAGATCACTTGCAAATATTCTTGGGAGCAGCCCGTATGGAGAAGTGGGGAAACCCTGAATGTTGCCTCATGTTCATGCAAACGTTGGTCGGATCTGCTCGGATATGGTTTAATAACCTACAAGCTAGAAGCATTCGATCCTTCAATGATCTGGGCAAAGGATGCTTGGCCAACTTCTCACAACAACGACGTTGTGTCAAAGATGCCACTGTCATCTTCCAGATCAAACACAAGGACGACGAAAGCCTTAAAAACTTCATCGAACGATATAAAAGAGAAGGTCTCACCTATGTTGGTGCTGATGAAAAGATTAAGGTCGCAGGGTTCATGAATGCTATCAACTATAAATACCCCACTAAAGATTTCAACAAGAGTCTCCCTAGAACCCTCGAAGAAGCCCTTGAAAGGGCTGAAGCCCACATTCGAGGAGAAGAGGCTGTGGATATCAAAGAACAAAGAAAAAGGGGTGCTAATTGGAGAAGTTCTAGCCCAAACAGAAAAAGAGGTAACTATGGAACCTATGACAGAAGATCCAAGGGATCTGAATCTCGAAGGCCTGAAAGTCGGAACCCTTCAAGCAGAGACAAAGCAATAAACTTCATTGCTCTAACAAAGACCCCCAGGAAATCCTGGCAACTGAGGAAGTCAAGCACAGCTTCAGACCTCCCCGTCCCTTACCAAAGAGCAAGAGAAACGAAAATTCCAACCAATATTGTGAGTTTCATGAAGAGAAGGGCCATCACACCAACGATTGTTTTCAGCTCAAGAAAAGGATCGAGGAAGCTATTAAATCCGGGGAGTTAGCTCACCTAATGAAGGGAGTTAAAGAAAACATGGCTGAAGGCAAAAAGAAAGAAGTCAACATGGTCCTAGCTGAACCAAGAACTCCTAACAAGCGTCAAAGGTTGGAAGCTTGGGAACGCCAATGTGTTTGTTTCCCACCACCGAAAGGAGAAAAAAAGTATGGTCCTCTTGTTTTGGAAGCCTTGACAGGGTCCACAAAGACACAAAGAGCTTACATTGATACTGGAGCAGCCACAAAGATCATGTTCGAAAAATATTTCAACCTTCAAAGTTCGGATGAACGCTCCACGCTTCAGCCAGCTGAGTCATCCATCAAGGGCATCGCGGACATACCCCTCAAGCCTTTGGGGCAAATAACCCTTGATGCCAGTTTCTCTGAAGGGAAAATTCAAAGAATCGAACCCCTCACTTTCATAGTCCTCAACATGCCTTGTAGCTATGATATTATCATTGGAAGGTTGGCCTAGTCATCTTCGATATGGCCGTCTCTATCAGCCAAAAGAGTGCAAAATTCCCTACTGAAAATGGGGTAGCAACCCTCCAACGAAGTGTTAATGGTAGAAGAAAACGAAGGGAGACGAGACAAACAGGGTCTAAGTATTAACCCAGACTATCATGAACAAAGGATCAGGGTCAACACAGACCTCCTGAAGATATACTCTCACAGCTTGAAGGGTTGCTCAAAGACAACGTTGATGTCTTTGCCTGGAAACCCAACGGCATGATTGGGATTCCACGGGATGTTGCTGAGCATGAACTCAAAATCCCCCTGGTGTCAAACCTGTTGTCCAGAAGAAACGAAGCCTTGCTCCTGAAAGAAGCCGGGAAGCATGCCAAGAGGTTGACAAGCTTGTCGAAGTAGGAATCCTTCGTGAGGTAAAATATCAATCGTGGGTTGCTAACCCTGTGATGGTTCGAAAGCCTGACGAATCCTGGAGGATGTGCATAGACTTCAAAGACCTCAACCAAGCATGCCCCAAAGACTGCTATCCTTTGCCTGAGGTTGACCTCAAAGTCGACTCGCTTACAGGTTTCCCCTTCAAGTATTTTCTGGATGCTTATAAAGGTTACCATCAGATACAAATGAAGGAAGAAGACGAAGAAAAAACTGCTTTCCACACTGACAAAGGTATTTTTTGCTATCGAAAGATGCCTTTTGGTTTAAAAAATGCAGGTGCAACCTACCAAAGGCTGGTTGATAATGCCTTCGCTAAGCAAATTGGCAAAAACATGGAAGCTTATGTTGATGACCTGGTGATCAAGAGTAAAAGTGAAGAACAAATGCTCAAAGACATACAAGAAATGTTCGAAAACCTTAAACAGATCAACATGAAGCTTAACCTTGTCAAATGTTCGTTTGGGTTTGAAGAAGGCAAGTTCTTAGGACATATTGTGGGAAAGCAAAGCATCAAAGCCAACCCTAACAAGGTTCGAGCTGTCCTAAACATGAAGTCTCCTCAGTCAAAGAAAGAAGTGGAAAGCCTGAATAGGAAGCTTACAGCCTTAAAGCGTTTCACGTCCAAGTTGGCTGAAAGGTCCCTGCCTTTCTACAATCCCCTCAAAGGATGTACTAATAAGAAAGATTTCAGATGGACTGAGGAAGCCGAGAAAGCCTTCAACCAAATGAAACAGCACCTTGCTTCCCTTCCTACCATCGCCCCTCCTGAAACAGGGGAAACGATCTCTGTCTATCTATCCGTTACTAAAGAAGCCTTCAACGATGTCCTCACAATCGAACGAGACAAAGGTCAGGTACCTGTTTACTTCTTCAGTAAATCTTTAAAGTTGGCAGAGGTCAAGTACCCTCCTTTGAAGAAACTAGCCCTGGCTCTTGTACAAACAGCCAGAAGGCTTTAAAGGTACTTTCAGGCACACCCAATATGGGTGGTCACTGATCAACCCATAAAAAGTGTGCTTGAAAGACCTGAAACCTCGGGACGACTAGCCACATGGGCTATTGAGCTAAGTGAACACAAAATAACCTATGTCCAGATGAAAGCAATTAATGCACAAATACTTGTTGATTTCATTGTTGAAATTCCAAAGGAAAACATGGTTGAAATTAACATCACCATGGATTAACCCCCTAACCCTGAATCCTGGAAGCTTTTTACCGATGGGGCTTCCAGCATTGAAGGTTCAGGGGTAGGCCTCATTCTAATTAACCCTGAAGGGTTAGAATTTACCTATGCTCTTCGACTTGATTTTCAGACAACTAATAACGAGGCAGAGTATGAAGCCTTAATAGCTGGGCTAAAGCTTGCAAGGAAAATGGTTGTTCAAAGGCTTCAAGTCTTCACTGATTCACTGCTGGATTCAAACCAAGTGACCGACAGCTACATTGCCAAGGAACCCAACATGAAGAAATACAGAGAAAAAGCAAAGGAAATCATGAACACGTTCCAGTCTTGCAAGATCAAACAGGTTCCTCAGTCACAAAACAAGAAGGCCGATGCTCTTAGTAAGCTTGCTTCATTAAACTTTGCACACCTCACCAAAAAAGTATTAGCCGAAGTGCTCAAAACTCCTTCGATTGTGGAACTTGAAGTTCAAGACGTGATCACTGAATCTGGATCAAATTGGATGACTCCCCTCATAGCATTCTTAATGAACGGTGAATTGCCTCAAGATCATGTGAAGGCTGAAAGGGTTCAAATCAAGTCTAAGCAATATGTGCTTCAAGAAGATATCCTCTACAAGAAATGCTATTTGGCTCCATTGCTTCGAGTGTAGGCCCTGAACAAAGTCAGTATCTGATCAAAGAGGTTCATGAAGGAATATGTGGAGTTCATTTTGGTTCAAGAACGGTGGTTGCAAAACTCATGAACCTTGGCTACTTTTGGCCAACCATGTACCGGGATGCAACCGAGCAATTAAAGAAATGTGAAGCTTGTCAAATACATGCTCCTGTTCCAAAAAACCCAAAACATGACATGATTCCTATCAATTCAGCTTGGCCATTTCACAAGTGGGGAATGGACATAGTTGGTCATTTCCCTCCGACCAAAGGAGGAGTCAAATTCCTACATGGGCCAGTCGATTACTTTACAAAATGGCCCGAGGTGAAACCATTGGGAAAGATACGTAGAAAGAAAATCATCGATTTTGTGTGGGAAAACATCATATGTCGGTTTGGCCTTCCTGGGGTGCTAGTCACGGACAATGGCAAGCAGTTTGCTGAGAAGCCTTTTAGCTCCTGGTGCAAAGAATATCGAATCACTCAGCTGTTTACCTCGGTAGCCTACCCTCAATCGAATGGGCAAGTAAAAAGAATGAATCGCATCATCGTTGAAGGGATCAAGACCAGGCTTGGCAGACAGGGTGGTAAATGGCTTGATGAGCTTCCAAGTGTCCTATGGGCCATCTTTGGCTCTGAAGCTGTAATTCCTGCTGAAATAGGAGTTACAACACATCGAATGATTCATATAGACATCAAGGCTAATGACGATGAAGCCTTACTTAACTTAGACCTCCTTGAAGAAGCCAGAGACTCCGCAGCTATCAGAGAAGCTCGATACAATCAAAAAATGGAGTCTTACTACAATGCTCGAGTCAAACATGAACTCTTCAAGCCAGGGGATTTGGTCTTAAGGAACAATGAAGCAAGCAAGAAATAAAACCAAGGAAAACTTGGACCAAAGTGGAAACCCATAAAGGAGGATCCTACAAGCTTGCCAACATGGAAGGCAAGAAACTTCCCCGCCATTGGAATGGTAAAAACCTTAAAAGGTTCTTTGTTTAGCTTTCGGTGAATGTTGTCAAACCTAAGTTATCTGATGTAACTGCTAAGTAATGTATGAATGAAAGGATTAGAGGATCCCCTTTTATATTTGTCTTTCTATCCTATTATCAGGTTGAGGACCTTGCAAAAAACTCCATGGCACGGGCCATGTAAGGGGATGTGCTCCCAGGCCATTTCGCTCAATAGGTTCAAGGGTTGAATGGACCTATATAAGGGGTGAGATCCTAAATCAATCCTACTCCATGAGATAAACTAAGTTCTTCTTTACATATCTCATAGACGGGTCTGAGCAGCCTACACCAATTGTTCCTTAAGTTTTTAAAACAAACTTACAAAAATTTAGAAACACTAAGTAGTGTACATAGGATAAACGGTGACTTGTCTGCCTAGACTACCTTAAGGAAGGTTGACTGCAGCATCCAACATTTTAAGGTGCTACTGGTAAGGCATTTACCAAACAAGTACAAAGACAAACAACATAAACACAATCATAAAATTGACAAACAAGCAAAGCAAACGCAAGCATACCTAAAAAACCTTAAGGGCTACATATTAACATAAAAGGCTTTAACAAGCCATAAACTTAAACATTGTTCAAAAGGCTTCACTAAAGCCTACCACCACATTTGGAACCCTACCAGGCTCCACAAAAGAAACATTGTTTAAAGACAAACACAGGAGATAATTAGTTGTTCACAAACACGTTGCTAAGAAAGCTACGAATTAGAAAGCATAAGATGCATAAGATATTCAAGCAACACCACCTGAAGCAGAAGGCTTCAAGGCTTCATCCTCCACAACAGTCTCCCCAACCTTTGCTTTCTTTGTTTTCTTGGGTTTCTTCTCAGCACCATTACCACCAATTCTTGAAGCAACCAAGCTTGCATCCTTTTGAGCATCCTCATTCACATCATGAGTCTCTTCACTATCACCAGAGTAGGCTCTCTTCTTGGAAAATTCGTCAAGGATTTCAGCTCACACTGCCTCATTCAGACCAGGAGGCTTCGATTGCTTCAGTTCCTGTAATGGTTTTCCATAAAAAGAAGAAACATGGGTAACATAAGGATAGGTTGAATGCTCCATATTCACAACCGACTCTTTAAACACTTCCATAGAGTTGGGTTGATAGAAAGGAGACTGCTCCAGATCCTGACCAGCTTCATGAACTTTAAACCCAGCAACAAAACCTACATGCTTGCCATGAACAAGTAGCTTGGTGTAGACTTTCCCTAAAGCATAATTGAACTCGGATGAATGAAGAAGATATGTGACCACCTGCTGGAACCCATATTCAATCAACCATTTGTTGTCATCCAAAGCATGGGCAAGGGAAGCCTCCAACCTTCCTTTCTCTGCCTCAAAGGCTTTCTTCTCCACATCCAGTGCTGCCCTATCTGCCACCACCTGAACCCTTGCAGCTTCATGCTTGGCAGTCTCTACCTCATGACCCCTCTTAAGTTCATCAATGAGACTAATCAAAGTCTTCTCCTTCTCAGCATATTCAAGAGCATCCTTTTTCAGAGTAGCAAGGGATTGTTTCATTTTCATCTTCTTCTTCTTGGCAAAGTCCTTATATTTAGCCATCCTCTTTCTAAATCTGCTTACACCCTCGGGAAGCATAGCAGCAAGACTGCAGGTTCCCATCATCATCTTAGTCAACAAAACATCATCATCCATACCCTCCAAGGTATCTTTCACGCCAGGAGGGGCAAGATGAGCCAAAACATCCTCACAAACCGCAGAGGATTTAAAAGTATCACCAACCTTCACACTCCAACTAGGGGTATAAACCCCTTCACCTTCTACACTTGTTGAACCTTCAACAGTCTTCAACATGGCAACCTTCGCAACAGTCCTCTTGCCCTTACCCTTCTTCGCTACAACCACTGGAACTTTCTTAGGAACCCCCAGTTTGAACACCCTCATCATTGTCATTCTCTGAATCTTCAATCTCATCACTCACAGTTACAGTCTTCGACACATCAGCTAGCTTGACAGCCTTCAACAAACGACGGCTTGACCTCCTGGTTGAAGCCTTGGAAGAAGTAGGCTTTGAAAAGCTATTAACATTCGGAACATGCACATAGTTCGTCTCATCATACCTCCCCTTCTCATATTTCACTAACGCCTCCTCACTTTCCACAGTCTCAGCATCCTTAAACACAACCTCTGATGCATCATCACCCTTAATGAAATCTAGTGCAGACATGACTACAAAAATAGGAAAACATTAAACGGCATAAGCGTCAATCAAAGAAAAAACACTAAAATAAATAATAAACAATAAGCATACCCTGATCACCCTTCATGAGAACTGGATCTCTAACCTTAATATCCCAACGAGTACTAATCCCGGATAAAACCAAGAACGGCTCATCAAAAGGACGATGCCTTGAAGGACATGCTCGAAGGGCCTTGAGAAAGTTCTCATCTAACTCAGTTTTAGATGGTTCCATTTCGTTTAGAATAGCATCAGGATGCCTCCAAACAAGTTTAAAAGGAAGGATAGAGTCAGAAACCCAGAAAAACCTTGTCTTCCACACACCAACCGTAGTCACGTAGGAAGAAATCAAGGGAACATCAACTTGAGACGTTTCAAACGTATACCAATCACCATTCTTGGACAATCACAAGAAACTTCTAAACATTAGAAAGGTAGGATCATAACCAAGGGATCGACACAAAATTTCAAAGTGCAAAACACGAGCCAACCCTTGTGGATGAAACTGACCAAATGAAATCCTATAATATTCAAGGACATTCAACAAAAAGATAGAAAGGATGACGAAGGTTCGAAAATTCAAAAATTCGAAATGACGACAATAAAGTGCAATAGAACCACTCGGAAATCGATTGATCGGGTCAGTAAGCCCAGGAGCAACTGGGTTAAATGATAGATCAATGTCCCATTCTTCACAGAACAATTCAACCTCTTCCTGTGTAAGGGAAGAAAAGCTGATCGCCATGTCCTTCTTCATGCCCATTTTTGCCTTGAAGGATGATCAGATGAAGGATATGAAAAGAAGACTAATCTGGTAATTGCAAGGAAAGAAACCCTAGAAAGAGAAGGTGAAACCGCAAATTGAAATGGAAAAGTGAAGAGTGTGAAGATTAAAATAAAAGAAAGAAGTTATAAATATAATATAATAAAAAGCAATGATGCTTTGCATTAAAAACTGCCGCCTGGGAATACTGACACTTGTCACATCAGGTGTCATTTCGAAATTCAAATCCAGAGAAACAAACCCCCTGAAACAAAACAAGCTTTCAACCCTTGAACCTTCTAAACGTCCATAAACTTAGCAAAAAGTCAGAAGCCCTTTGAGCTACGCCACGAAAAAACTCCTGACTTGGGGGGCTGATGACGTGGGTAGCCTAAAGAAAAATAAGTTAATAACATCTCGTAATACTGCTTAAAAGGTTGAATGATACAACGGTTCCAGGGTCGATAAAGCACTGATCAAAAGATGACCTGTCTTGTCATCACATTTCTCGGTCAAAGCAAGCAGCTGTCTATATCTCACCTGTGGAGATGCTGCAATACTCAGACCGCATGTCCAAAGCCATCCTCGGCTAAAAGTGGTATGTCCCCAAGTTGCATCATGGATCAAGATGATACTCCTACTCAAAGAAGAAGATGCTTCTTCTATAAATCAGATCACCCATTCAGACCTGATCATACGTTTTCCAATATTCTCACTTACACATCTTCTATTCTCTTTGATCACACACGTGTGAAGATTCTTTCTATCACACTAACACTTCACTTGAGTTCATAACTACACTTCTGGCTTTGAGTCTCACTTAAACCAGAATCATAACACTCAAATCATAATAATATTGAACCTCCTTCTATGTTTTGCAACGCAGAGGGACACCACGACCTTCGTTAGGCAAAACAAAACCCTTCCTTAGACTCTTAACTAACGTTAGACCGATATTTATTGTAGCAACATTCACTATTTCAAGTTCATGTTTTTCAACTAAGTTAACTTCCTCAATTAATGAACTAAAACCCATGTAATCTAAGGTGGTGTTTGTTTTTCTTCCAGAAGCACTTCTGACCTCTTTTGTCTGCGCCGCGCAGACGCGGGCAGACGTTTGGGGCGGGCAGACTGTTTGTTTTTCGGATGACATTTCACTCCAAAAGCTCTTCCTGACCTCTTCTTGGTGCGGACTTTGACCAAAGTCTTCTAAGGTCTTCAAAGGTCTTCTCCTCTTCTCTTATCCTCACCCACCACCACCACCACCACCACCCACTACCACCACCACCACCACCACCACCACCGTCCACCACCGTCACCCACCCACCACCACCAGCTAGCATCGTCACCACCACCGTCCATCACCACCACGGTCCCCCACCACCACCCACCACCGTCCACCACCACAACCCACCACCGTCCACCACCACTACCACCACCCACCACCACCACCCACCACCACCATCACCCACCACCACCACCCACCACCACCACGGTCCACCACCACCACCACCACTTACCACCGTCCACCCACCACCACTACCACCACCCACCACCGTCCACCACCACCCACCACCACGGTCCACCACCACCACCACCACCCACCACCACGGTCCACCACCACCACCACCACCCATCACCGTCCACCACCACTACCACCACCACCCACCCACCACCACCACGGTCCACCACCACCACCACCTACGACCGTCCACCCACCACCACTACCACCACCCACCACCGTCCACCACCACCCACCACCACCACCCACCACGACCACCACCTACCACCACCACCACCACCACAGTCCACCACCACCACCACCCACCACCATGGTCCACACCACCACGGTCCACCCACCACCACCACCGTCTACCACCAGACTGCTGTAAAAACTCAGTTTATTTAAATTTAAGTTTATTTCAGCAGCCTGCAGACGTTAACAAACAAACAGTCTTCTTCTTGCAGACTGCAGACCTTTGGTCCACCTCTTCTCCTGCAGATGTCTGCAGATGTGGTTCGCAGACTGCAGACCTTTTCATGCAGAAAAAATAAACAGCACCTAAATGTCATGAGTAGCCGCTTAGTCCATTTAACCAAAGAGATTGTATCCACCAAATCCTGTTCTCTCCTTGAAGACTTGGGACAAACTATTTGTGAATAAAACACAAAATCGTATTTTGTTTTTTCATATCCCCTTGAAACTTATCCGCTTAACTAGAATGACTAGTTGTAGCGGTTTGTTCACTTCACTATATTCAAGAACTTCCATAACAGATGAAAATAAGGTAACCAATCGATCTAGTATTTTAAAATGTGAACTCCACCGTGTATTCATGGCTCTTGAAAAAATTCTTGATTTAAAACCACTTCCCGCACCAGACTCTTCTTTCATACTCAATTTTTCTTTCTTCCAACCTCTTTTGTTGAGATTCTCTAAGTTTATCATGTCGTTTGAAAGATGCACAAACAACATTCGTCAAAGATCCTACTTTTTCAAAAAGATTACTAACACTTGTATGTTTGTGTGCAATCGCCGTAACAATTAGTTGAAGCTGGTGGAGAAAACAATGTACGTAAAATGCTAAAACATTCTCTTTCATTATAAATCCCTCAACCGGTTAACTCACCTTTCATATTAATCTAGACCGATCTAATCTTATTCATACTTAATCCATGTTTTTCTAACAAACCATCAATTGTATATTGTAGACATATTGATGGTGTGTTAGTTACATGACCAAGGCCAATAAGTCATTTTTTAACCCCCGATTTATTAGTGTACCGAATAACTATGACCAGTTGTTCCTTTATAGACACGCCACTTGTTTCATCCACTAGATGTAAATTTTGTTCTAAAACCTCCTATGCAACACATTGTTTATGATACAAAGGATTGTTATCGTGCGAAACGTACGAAGGGAGTCTATTGGGTGCGTGATTATGTGTTAGTCATGTGTGATTTTGATTGTGTAGGGGTTCTGGTGTTACAACGAGTTTTCTGATGTCGGAAGGTGCAAATGGTTATGCTAACAGTGTTGACCGTCGATAGAGTGGTGGTGGTGGATGGTTTTCAAGTGTGGAGAACGATGGCGGCTGAAGGTGGTTAACCGATTATGGAACGAGGGGTTGCAGATGGTGGTTGATGTTCGGTGGTTGTCGATTGGATGGTTGGTAATGATGTTGTAGATGGGAGGGTGATAAGGTAGGTAAAGAGGTAGGTTGTAGATGTGAATCGCAGAAATCACCCATGAACTATATATAGGTTGAAGAGAACAATTTATACATAGAGATCATCAAAGCAATTTATTAAACAATTTGAAAGCTTACAACAAATCAAACCCCAAAACAACACAACTACCATAGAATTCCACTTAATAATCAAATCAATCCACTTGAACGAACTTTTTTCTCAAGGTAATATGCCGTGGGGTTTACATTCCTGAATTTCTTTCCAGCCACACAGATCCCTACATGGTCCGATTTATTAACCCTGGAAGCTGATTCTCCCTCCACACTAGATTCATATATCGGGGCTAACCCGGTTCGCTCAAGCGCTCGCTTATTAGTGTTAGCAATGCCCTCACCGGGTTTAGAAACATTCCGTCGTCCTAAATCATTCCTACTCGGCTGTTGAACTTTTGAAACCACCCAACGGCTGTCATTAGCCAAGCTAATTGCAACATATCGCATATCTGATTGGTTTGGAGCTGGAGTGTAAACTTGACCCTGCTGCTGCAACGTGCGTTGACTAACTGTTGAGCTTTTTATTACCTCGTTGACCTTGGATATTGATGGAGCTGGTTCACTTGTATATGTAGTGGTGTCTTCTGGAGCTCCTGAATATCCAACGGGACTCATTTTTAGCCGGAAGAAGAGAGATTGATTTCCGGTAGGTTTGTTTGTATGATGATATAATATAAACAATAATACATAAACTGATCATAAAAGTGAGACCAAGACTTTTGTAGATGTGGTTGACGTTTTGTTTTACAATTTCAGGACTATAAATATACAAGTTCACAAGAAAAGCCCTTGTTTACTTATTCTCTACAATCGTAATATACAATTGCATCATGACCGGTAACATGTATTTTTTAGGTTTTGATTTTCTATACCTACTAGAAAACTATTTAATTTTTTTTTTTTTTTGGAAGGCAACTTTCATAAAACACCAAACAAAACGGGACTCCCAAGGCGGGAACCCCAAACAACAATTACATTACATCAAAAACAAAAGATTTCCAACCCTTCCAATCCACCCCATCAAAATTACCCCTACTCTTAATCCATAGATAAGACAACGATTTAATATCCGCCACGAGCTCCACAACGTTCCGGGTCTTCTGCGCGAAAATCCTCTCGTTCCTAGCCTTCCATATACGCCAACATGTCACCAAAAAGATCCCGTATAACACCTCCTTTCTCCTCGCCGACCACCCCGAGCGATTAACCACTTCAACTATATCATTAACAGAAAACAAGAAAATAGGAGGAATTTTAACCCAATTAGCGATACCTTGCCACGTACCCATAGACAGACCGCACCCCGTGAAAACATGAACCGCACTCTCCTCATCCATCCTGCAGAAGTCACATGTACTCTCCCCATACAAAATATTCCTTTTATTAAGCGCCACTTTAGTAGGAATACGATCTAGCAAGAGTCTCCACATGAATATGTTGCACTTCAATGGAAGCCACTTACACCAAGAGAACTCAAAATTAACATTCGAACTAGCCACTCGGTCTTCAACCAACCAATGTTTCACTTCATTGACTGAGAAAGGGATTGGGCCTCTATCATGCCAAGCCCAATTATCCGAACAGTCCACTAAAGAATGACCATATAACAACCTATGGCAGTTTATAAGTTCCATAGTCTCTAGAGGCCCAGCCGGGTAAGTCCTCCAATCCCAGGTAATCGGACCTGCACCATTTGACCCTCCAATCCTCTCAGCAACCTTGCACCATTTCTTGGACTCAAGACGGAATAAATTCGGGAACAACACCTTCAGCGGCACTTTAGAAATCCAAGGGTCTATCCAAAACTTAATGGTCAACCCGTTTCCCACATTGGCCCGAATCATATACGCACCTATAGAATCGCCCACTTTGACTTTAAAACCATTCTTAACCAACTTAGACCATGTACCCGAGAGACTAGCTTTGGCCGGGTAAGTCTCCCATTGTCTAGCCGAGCCATGTAAAGAATCAATCACTTTGCGCCACATAGCTTCACCTTCCACCCTATACCTCCATAGCCATTTTAATAAAAACGCATTATTGCTATCAACCAATCGGCTAAGACCCAACCCACCGTGTTTCTTAGGCAACGCTACCTTATCCCACGCCACCCAATGAACCTTCCTAACATCCGGATCGCCTCCCCACAAAAATCTTTTAATCAAAGATTCTAACTTCAATATAATAGCCGATGGAGCCTTATATAAGGCAAAATAGTAGGACGGGATACTCTCCAACACGGATTTAATCAAGACTAAACGACCACCAATCGAGAGCACCTTGGATTTCCATTTTGATAATCGCGTGGTAAAAACCTTGATCACCGGCTCCCAGTTGTTTATCCTACCCATATTGGCTCCCACTGTGATGCCAAGATAAGTAAAAGGAGTAACCCCCGAGCGACAACCTAGAGCTTGAGCCATATTCACCACCTCTTCTACTTCCTTTCCGACTCCATACAAAGTAGACTTATTAATATTAATACTAAGGCCCGAGCAAAGATGAAAGACCCTTAAGAGGCGGCGCAAAGTACAAAAATTACTTTCCGACCACTCTCCCATAATTATCGCATCGTCAGCATAAAGCAAATGAGACAAGACCAACCCGTTCTTAGGGAGCCGAACCCCAGTAAACGATCCCACCTCACAAACCTTTCTCATCAATCCCGCAAAAGCTTCCATAACAATAATAAATAAAAAAGGGGAAATAGGATCACCTTGGCGCACCCCCTTCTCACAGGAAAATTCAAACGTCGGGGAACCATTAACCAAAACGGACGACCTGGCTGAAACTAGAACACCCTTTATCCACATACACCATTTCTCGGGAAACCTCATCTGTCTCATAATCGACAATAAGAATTCCCAGTTAACGTTGTCATAGGCTTTTGCGAAGTCAATTTTGAACATAAACAATTCCTTTTTACTTTTTCTGGCCCATGAAAGCAGCTCACTAATAATCAAAGGACCATCCAGAATATACCTCCCGGCTATGAAAGCCGATTGCGTTTCCGATATCAACCCATCAATAACCTTTCTAATACGATTAGCTAGCACTTTTGAGATAACTTTACTAACGACACCAATCAAGTTAATAGGTCTATATTCACCCAATTCCACCGGGTCATTGACTTTCGGCACCAAGGTAATAAATGACGAACCCACACCCCTGCTAATAACCCCCGTATCCTCAAACGCCTTGAAAATCTCTAAAAACTTACCCGCGAACAAATGCCAGAATTTCTTGATGAAGCGAAAATTAAACCCATCTGGCCCAGGCGCTTTATCACTCCCACATTCCCAAACGGCTTCCTTAATCTCATTTTCATGAAACGGAGCAATAATCTGATCGGACGCCTCCCTATCCAACTTCTTGACATCGTGCACAATAAGATTAGGACGTACCTTTAACTCTTCTACAAATTTTTCTTTAAAGAACCGACGAACTTCACTCTTAATCAGTTGCGGCCTCGTCACCCATTCACCCTTTATGAATAAACCTGGAATCGAGTTGGAGATCCTCCTTGAATTAATGACACCATGAAAAAAAGATGAATTCGCATCCCCGTCTTTAGCCCACCTGACCCTGGCTTTTTGTTTCAAGTCGCGGACCTTGAAATTATCCAATTCTTTCAACCTCTTATTAGCTTCTTCTAGCACCCACCTTTCGGCTTCAGTTAAATCACGAGACTCCATACTACATTCCAACTCCACAATCTCAGCCTTAAGACTTTCTTCCTCTTCCATTTCACACTTGAGTTGTAAAGCATGCCACTCTTTAATGTTACTTCTAAGTCTTCTAAAGAGGCGCATCATATTGACATCCGGCCTTCCAGTCTCGAACCCGTCAGACAACGAATCTTCTACCACCTTGTCTAACCCATCCCTATTTAGCCAAGAGTTGTAGAACCTAAACGGTTTAGCCCCGAAATTTTTCGACTCAATCTTTAACAACAAGGGGCAATGGTCCGATTCAACCCGATCCAGCACCCTATACTCCGCATTGCTCCACTTATTAACAAACGACCAAGAGACAAAAACTCTATCTATGCGACTAAGTTTGTTCCCGGCCATATAAGTGAACTTTCTTCCACGAAGCGAGTACTCTTGCAACCCCATATCCTCCACGAACTCATTAAACTCCCTAGTAGCGCCATCATTGAACTTAGAATTCCTACGTTCTACTCGATCTCGAACACAATTAAAATCGCCCGCCACTAACCACAACTCGTCATCAAACGTAATCATCGATTTAAGCTCTTCCCACACTAACCTCTTATCAACTAATTTCTGAGGGCAATACACATTCACAAAATTGACCTTCTGACCGTCATTCTTCAAATATCCCGTAACCACCAAAAAATACCGCCGCTTAACCACCGAAGTTTTTGCGAACACCTTACCATCCCATATCGACAAAAGCCCCCCTGAGCGACCCACAGCATCAACATACTCGAATTCAAAACTGCCCGAACCCCACAACGAACCTACATTCAAACCCTGCAACGATTGAAATTGAGTCTCCTGTATCATCAAGAATCCCGCCTCGTTAGACACCTTCAAGTTCCTCAACCACGAACACTTACGCGAAGAACCCAACCCTCTAATATTCCAGGAAATACAATTCATGGAGCCACCGATTGAAACCCTTCTTTATCTACCATACTCCGAATATCCGCTTCAAAATTACTAATGTTTTCCACCCCCAAGGCATTCGCTAGCGCCACTGTCTGTTGCACCTCTGAAGTCACACTACCAACACCATGATCCACCGATTCTACCGCCACATCCCCCACAATACCTCTAACTGCCACTACGTTAGCATTAACTGTCTCCTTACTTACCGTATCTACCTCGGACCCCTCCTGATCCTTTTGGACGTTAAAGATGAAACGGTCAATATCGTAAGGGTCATCGTCATCTCTCACCCTCTTTTTCGGTCTCTCCACCCCCGTCGGAGAAGGTGACTTCTCAAACCGAGATTTCTTCCGAAAACAACCCCTCTTTTTCTTCTTCGAGTTCGAGTAATTAATCGGTTCTTCTAAATTAAGCACTAGACCATCCGCTTCTGGTAACGTACCTCCAATAACTTGACTCTCCACGTGCTGCATGGCATTCACATCATCCAACACATTACCATGCAAATTGCTTACCACATTCCCATCCTTCTCCTGAACATCCTCCATCACCACATTAGAATCCCCAACAACCTTCTCAGCATAATCCACGTCTACATCCCCATCCTCCGGTCGTTTTTCATTCACCAAAACACCCTCCTGATCCTCCCCTTCCAAGCCGATACAATCCGGTATCCACTCCCCTACTTCCTCCTCTACCTCGACACTATACTCCTCCTTCCTCCACTTCAGTTTACATTCTTTGTTTATACGTTTTACCGAGTTACACAACACCGCAACCAATGCATACGAATAGTCCTCCGTTTGGTCATCAATTTGAGCCGATTGTACAAGTCGGCCAAACTTAGAAGCAATCCGGTCCACCACACTATCTTCAAACAATAACAAAGGAACACCTCTGATTCTCAACCAAGCAATTCGGTCCCCGTTCAAGTTTTGTCCTTCCCAAAGACTCAACGACACAAACACCGACTCCCAAACCTCTTTTGTGCTCAAGAACTCCATCATACTAAGCTTATCCTCGAACACCAGAATGACCGATAACCCACCAACATAGCGAATACCAACTTTAACCAATCTAATCGAATTCAGCCACTCGCGAAGCGTCGTCAAGGACTGAAGATTGGACAACACACCAAGCAGACCCAACCCATTCCATCTCGCAACCCCAGGGAAATCATCCTCCAATCTCACCTCCTCCACCGGGACACCTCCCTCCTTACCTAAAAGTGTGTCTCTAAACGAACGCCCTTCCGATGAACTCGGTCCCTTCGGTTCCTCTAGCACCACATTTACCGTTTCCTCCTCCATACTAACTGTTTTTTTTTCCGCTACTGGAACCCATTGTTTATCCTCCTTCCATAAAACCCGTTCCCCATCCACAAATCTCGCCAACACAATGAAAAGTTTGTACGACCCAATCCACACGTCCTTCAACTCTTTCTCAAGACTTAACGGGTCCTTAACATTAGCAAAGGAAACAAAACCAAACCGTTTACCTAGTTTGTCGAACTTCCTTGCGATATACGTCCCCTCAATGGTGCCGAAGCTTTTGAGAACTTCAACCAGATCCTTAGACGAACAGCCTCCCGGAAGATTGGAAACAAAGAACTTTGTAATCACCGGATCACCTCGTTTCGAACCCCCATCCTTGTTGTTGTTTCTTCCTCTCCTCATCGGTGCGTCATACCATCTATCCACCACGTACTTGTCCCTGCCCGTCATGTTCGATTGATCTTGAAAACCTTTTTCGCCGTTGCCGCCTCCGAGAACTTCGGAGGTATTAGAAAACTATTTAATTAATCGATCACAATCAATATAAAGATCAATCAGTATAAATTTTGGAATCACGTTTTATCTCGCAAACACGGGCGTAGCTTCTTGAAGGGCCCTTCGTTTTTCCCCCAGTAATGTAAATTTATGTGTTTTCGTGTGTAAATTTTTACTAGGGGTGAGCAATAAATGGTTTCGAACCGCGAAATCCGTGAAACCGACCCGGAACCGCTAGAACCGAACCGAATTAATGTTATAGGTTCCGGTTCCGGTTCTCATATTTTGACATAATCGGTTCCCGGTTCGGTTCTGGTTAGAACCGACGGGTTCTGTTAAGAACCGTCGGGTTCGGTTAAGAACCGTTAGAACCGTTTTGAATTAAATTAAATATTTAAATATTCTATTATTAGTTTGAAATAGAATGTGTTGTTTCCTTCTTTATAGTTCTTAACACTTTTAAATTGTTTTACTTGGTAGGAATGTAGAGTATTGCCTTATGTGATGGTCAGCAGTCAGCACAGCTTGTCCTGACCCGTTTAATCTGTATAAAAAGAATGATCTGATCCGAACAAAACATATTTTGATACGTAAACTGCTATATTTTTAGTAACCATTGTTAACACTTTTTTAAGAAAAAATCATTGTTTTTGTTTATTTTTTTATTTAATTGTTAATGTTAATTTTAGGATTTTATTGACAACCGGTTCCGGTCTAGAACCGTTTCATGAGAACCGTTTCACCCGGTTCTGGAACCGAACCGTTTAGTAATTATCGGTTCCGGTTCCGGTTCTCATATTTTGGAATAAACGGTTCGCGGTTCGGTCCGGTTCTGAACCGTTGCACAGCCCTAATTTTTACGTACTAACTCCGGTCTCTGCCATTTTAAGGGTTCTGTGATTTTTGGCCTCCTTGAAAATATTTTTTAAGCTCCGCCACTGCCTCCAAATATTATGGATACTCACCATATAGATGGCTTATACAGTTATAAATGTTAAAAATTAATTTAAATACGGACGTAGAAAACCTTATTAATTGTCATTATCAAACTATGTTAGTATGAATTTCGGGATCACATTATATGTTGCAAATGTTACATACACTACCGGCTTACAGACGCATCATATAGTTATAAATGTTTAAAACGTTATATGAAATGGACATTGAAAACCATTTTATTAATTGTCAATATAAAACTCGACTAGTATAACTTTTGGATCACATCTTATGCCGCAAATGTTACGTATACTATCTCACTAGATGCCTCATATAGTTATTAATGTTAAAAACGTTAACTTAAATTCGGACACACTTAAACAATGTAATCTGCGCACTGAAGAGAATATATGGTTATGGGTCGGAGCCCGGAACAAGGTCAGCTCCGAACCTAACAAAGAAAAGGGTTGTAGATTGAAGCTCGGTTCACCAAAGAGTAACCGAAGCTTAGGCTCGACCGAAAGAACTGCTTCGACCAAAAGGCCCATGGGCCTGACCTCGTCGAAGCCCATCTAAGAAAGTATAAATACCTCCCAAAAATTCCCCATTTGGTAACTTCACTCACTTGTACTCCCTGTACTTTTCGTACTTACTTTCCACTTCTTAAAACCATACTTATTCTCACGCCGGAGGGTGGTCACAGAGAGACCCTTCCTCTCCCCTGTGACGAGCCTAACGGTGTTTTGTTTTGCAGGTTATCATCAGATCTAATCATTTGTCACTTCTTCTTACACTATCTCTCAGATCTATTCCACCGAACCAACGAGAGGTAACTTTTTTCCTCTTCAATTGGCGCCATCCGTGAGTTTGCTGTGTTTCTTTCTTTTTTTCGAAAGAACAGAGTAACCTTTACCCATGACGGCACATTCTGAGGGATTCACGGTCGAAGACGTGACAACAACTGAACTGAACGATGATCAGGTGGTCATCACCCCATCAGCACCAGCTATCACCTCCACTGGAGCACAGGGAAGCATCCAGCAGTCATCTTTCTCTATTGGTGCTTCGGCTATTAAAGCAAGTGCTCCACTAATAGAGTTTTATGACGCTTTCCTTCAGAAAAACCGAGAGTTGTTGCTTCGACTGAAGGAACAGCAAGATAGGGAGGTTGTGTTGCAAAGCGTAAAAGCTAACTTATTCTCCACCGGAGGGCTTGCTGCTTCGGCAGGACCAAGCACCGGTCTGGGGTCTTTCGCCACTTACTCTACAGTAGTCACTACTATGCAGGTCCAAACTCCACAGGGGCAACTTGCATCTCTGGGTTGTACCGGACCGATGCAAATTAGCATGCCCATTTCAGAAAAGACGCCAGTTACAGCAGGGGGAGACGATGAGCTCACTGCTCCATATCGTCCTGCCCATATGACGTCGTTCTCCAAATTTTCTCAAAGAGTTGCAACTGCACCGCTTCCGGTCAAACTGAAAATGCCAGCTACCGTAAAAACATACGCAGGAACGTCAGATCCAGATGATCACGTTTTCGCATTTAAAGGAGCAGCAGAAATCGAACTATGGCCCATGCCAGCATGGTGCCACATGTTCGCCCAAACCCTCACCGGAGCGGCAAGGGTTTGGTTCGATGGGTTACCCGCCGGGGAGATCACCAACTGGATTGAATTCCGAAAGTTGTTTCTGATAAACTTCGCGAATCAAAGACGGTGTTCCAAGGATACCACGGAAGTACACAACATCCGGAGGAAGGATGGTGAATCCTTGGAAGCCTTTATCGATCGCTTTAGCAAAGAAAGTATGCAAATCCATGGTGCAATGGATTAGCTCCGAGTGTCAGGTTTCTGTCACGGAGTTCGGAACAACCAGTTAGTAGAGAAACTGCATGAAGATTTACCAAAGACAATGGAAGTACTCATGGAACGAGCCAGAGCCTTCGCCAGAGGGAAGAGTGCCTGTGGGCAGTCCTCCGAAGGAGATTACAAAAGCTCCGGAGGACGCAACATGTGGAAAAAAGGCTCCCATAATGCAGACCGCAACAGTCACTGGAACAAAAACAGGCAGCAGCCGTATGAGCGATCAGACCGGAACAGTTCTTCTAAGTCTCAAGGTTCCGGAAGAATCACTGATCTAACCAAAACTCCTCGAGACATCCTGCTAACGGAGAACTTGCAACTCCCCACACCGGCCAAGCAACGACCTTCGTCTGATCGAAACTCCAAGAAATACTATGAGTATCACCGAGCAAAAGGGCATAATACTGACGATTGCTGGTCCCTCCGACAAGAAATCGAGAAAGCGGTTCGATCAGGAAAGCTCTCTCACCTTCTTAAAGAGGTGAAGGAAGGGAAACCCGGAGCAATTACCAACACTAACAACCAAGCAGTGATTAACATGATTCAGGCTACCACACCACATGGCACTAAACGTTCCAGCTCTCATCTTGCTCCGTTCATGAGTCAGGTTGACAAGCGACACTATACGTATTAACATTCGTATTCCTAAACAAGCAATCTCCAAAAAATCAGAAGTATTGCGTTACCTTTGGTTCTAAAGTAATTTGTTTATGTAACAGGCAATTTCATTCCCCGAGGTAACACCAGACCAGTTTCTGGAAGGACCAATACTCATATCCGCTGTCATCGCCGGACATAAAGTTCAGCGAGTCTACATAGACAACGGCAGTGCCTCGGAGATAATGTACCATCATTGTTTCCAGCGATTGGCACCTGAAACCCAAAGAAGGATGGTACAGGTACTTACAAATATTCGCTCCAAACCAAATAAACACTTTAACCGAAGCAACTCCTTTCGACTATCGGTGTAATGGTAATAACCTAGGTTTTAAATGACAACAGGTTTCCATGCCATTAGTCAGTTTTTCAGGAGAGGTAATTCAGCCCATAGGACGAATCACTCTCCCAGTAACCTTGGGTACCGAAGGTCGGAGCCGGACAGAAATGTTAACATTTTTAGTGGTTGGAGCACATTCCGTGCACAACGTCATTTTGGGACGACCAAGCATGTGTGCCTTCGGAATGGTTGCCTCTTCCATCCATGGAGCTATCAAATTTCCAACGGAGGATGGAATAGCAACTGTTCACACCGAACCGATGCATTACGTAGCTGAAATTCGACAAGCTTCGAGCTCCCAGGCTGCTCCAATCACTCAAGAGTTATCAGAAAAATGGTCGATTAACCCATTTTTTCCGGAACAAAAGGTAGTCGAAACAACTAAAGGGTTTTAAGTAACCTTATAAAACTCTTTGCTTAATCCATTCAAAAAATTGACAGGTAACTGTTGGTGCGCAACTCCCACCTGATTACAAAGCCGCCTTGTGGAACCTTCTAACCGAATCTCTAGATTCTTTCGCATGGCAACATTCGGACATGAAGGGAGTACCTAGGCACTTGGCCGAACACAAATTGAACGTATACCCTTCGGTCCGGCCAGTACAACAGAAGAAGAGAAGCATGGGGTTGGATCGGAATAAAGCCATTGCCGAAGATGTTCGAAAGCTTTTAGATGCAAATATCATCCGAGAAGTACAATACCAAACCTGGGTATCAAACCCAGTTCTGGTAAAAAAGCAAGATGGTGGTTGGCGTATGTGTGTTGATTTCAAGGATCTAAATAACGCATGCCCTAAAGATTGCTACCCGCTCCCTGAAATGGACGTCAAGGTCGATTCATTGGCTGACTTCCGGCTAAAATGCTTCCTTGATGTGTATAAAGGTTACCATCAAATCCAGATGGCAGCTGAAGATGAAGACAAAACTGCTTTTATCACCGCTGAAGGGCTATATTGCTACACGAAAATGCCCTTCGGCCTCAAGAACGCCGGAGCCACTTACCAACGATTAATGGATAAGGCGTTTAAGAATCAGATCGGAAGAAACATGGAAGTATACGTAGATGACGTGGTGATAAAAAGCAAGGATGAAGCAGCCATGATGACCGACATCCGAGAGACGTTCACTTGTCTCCGGAGCATTAACATGAAGTTAAACCCAGCCAAATGTTCTTTCGGAATGGAGGCAGGAAAATTTCTGGGTGTTATGGTTGCTAAAGAGGGGATTCAAGCAAACCCGGAGAAAGTCAAGGCAGTAATGGAGCTAAAATCTCCAAAGACGGTCAAAGAAATTCAATCATTGAATGGTCGATTGGTAGCTCTACATCGTTTCCTTTCCAAAGCGGCCGAAAGAACCCTACCCTTCATGACCGTGCTAAAAAGCAGCTTCGGTAAAAACGATTTCAAATGGACCAATGAGGCCGAACAGGCATTCGGTGAGTTAAAGCAGTGCCTCAGCCTGCTGCCAACGCTCACTGCGCCGAAGCCAGGTGAAGTACTCACCGTTTATTTAGCAGCATCTCAAGGGGCCATCAGTGCAGTCCTCATGGTACAAAGGCACCTAGCCCAAGTACCAATTTACTATGTCAGCAGAGCCCTCCGAGACTATGAGACTAGATATCCCATGTTGGAGAAACTGGCACTAGCCCTGGTCCATGCCTCGAGAAGGTTGCGAAGATACTTCCAAGCACACGAGATAGAAGTCCAAACTGATAAAAACATTCAACATGTGCTCCGAAAGCCGGAGGTCTCAGGTCGACTGGCTAAATGGGCCATCGAGCTGGGAGCCTTCGACCTAACCTTCAAAACCAGGGGTGCCATGAAAGGTCAGGCCGTAGCAGACTTCATAGCCGAGTTACCAAACGAAACAGACCAGTCGGAGGAACAACCTTTGGAAGATACAGAGCAAGCAGAAGCATGGTCTCTATATACCGATGGTGCGTCTGGTGCCGAAGGATCCGGAGCTGGGCTCGTGTTGATCAATCCAGATAACACCGAGTTTGTTTATGCCCTCCGACTTGAATTTCCAAGTTCAAACAATGAAGCCGAGTATGAAGCATTATTAGCTGGCCTCCGAATCGCACGAAGGTTCGGAGTAAAAAAACCTCAAGATTCATACTGACTCGCTGCTTGTGGTCAACCAACTTCGAGGAGAGTATGAAGAAAGAGAAGAAAACATGATGAAATACCTTCAAAAGGCACAAGAGCTCATAGCTTCTTTCCAGACATATAAAATATTTCATGTCCCAAGGGAAGAAAATGCTCAGGCCGATGCTCTCAGTAAAATTCCATCGGCTAATATGGCCACTTCGGTCCAAGACACAAAAGTTGAGATATTAACAAGACCTTCAATTGAAGAAAATGAGGTTTTACAAGTCGAAGTCCAGGAAGATACATGGATGACTCCCATCGTGAAGCATATCACCGAAGGCTGGATCCCAGAAGACAAGGCCGAAGCTCGAAAGCTCAAAGTCAAATCCCTGCAGTACCAAGTCCAGAATGGTCAGTCATACCGAAAGACTTTCTTAGGCCCACTACTGCGGTGCCTTTCTTTAACCGAAGCTGCATTCGTGATCAAAGAAATTCACTTCGGTGTATGTGGCATACATGCCGGACCAAAAATGGTCGTTACAAAGGCAATGAATGCCTGGTACTACTGGCCCAACATGCACCAAAGTGCTGTACAAGAGCTTCGAAATTGCCAAGAATGTCAGAAGAATGCACCAGTCAGTCTTCGAGCAAAGAACAATCTGATTCCAGTAACTGCAGCCTGGCCGTTCCAGAAATGGGGGATCGACATTGTCGGACCATTTCCCAAATCCACTGGAGGAGTCAAATACTTGCTGGTAGCTATCGACTACTTCACCAAGTGGGTCGAAGCTAAGCCTATGGGTGACATCACCGGGCATCAGGTGAAGAGGTTTGTGTGGGAGAACATTGTTTGTCGGTTCGGGCTACCACTCTATGTCATCAGTGACAATGGGAAACAGTTTGCTGAAAATCCTTTCAAGAAATGGTGCTCGGACCTAGGGATCAAGCAGTTATTCTCATCGGTAGCCCACCCTCAGGCCAACGGCCAAGTGGAAATGGCCAACCGTAGCATTGTCGAAGGGATTCAACGGCGTTTAGGAGGCAAGAAGGCCGGATGGGCAGACGAATTACCCAACGTCTTATGGGCACATCGAACGATGCCCAAGACAAGCACCGGCGAGACACCTTTCAGCCTGACCTACGGCACCGAAGCTATGATTCCGGTAGAAATTGGCATGGTCAGTCCTCGAAGAGCCAACACATCAGATAATGATCAATCCCTCCGGCTTAACTTGGATCTCTTAGAAGAAAGAAGGGAAATGGCTTCCATCAGAGAATCTCGATACAAAAAAGAACTTGAAAAATATTACAATGCCAGGGTGAAAAAACAATCATTCAAGGTCGGAGACTACGTCTTCCGAAGCAATGAGGCTAGCCGAGCCGAACCCTCAGGGAAATTGACGTCGAGATGGGAAGGCCCCTACCAAGTTACTTCTGTCGGAGAAAGAGGATCATATACCTTGGCCAAGATAGATGGCACTCCAGTTCCCAGGACTTGGAATGGAGTCCATCTGAAGAAGTGTTATATATGAAGCATCAAAGACCGAAGCTGATGTCCTAGTTTTTATTTTAATAATTTCAATATGTTGATCGGGATGTGATATACCCCGAACCTTTTCTTTATTTTTTGCTTGTAACTCGGGACGATGGTTACCCCGAACTCTTTAAATCAAAAGTGGGATGTGTTTGGCCCACCTATAATAAAAAACTTTTTGGTATGATTTGTTCGTAACATGGGTTGTTAATGTTCGTAACAAGACAATACTAATACTGGAAATATAGTCCCTAACCTACGATAATAAGTACAGTAGGTGGATCGGAACGGGACATCATTGATATTCTTCCGTTCCGACCTCACATATAAAAAAGAAAAAGCAAAAAACTATGCCGAAACCCATGATGACAGGCATAATTTGTCAACATGGAACCCGAAGGACGAATGATATGTGGCACAACAAAGGTCGAAACACTCGAACCTACTATCAAAATTGCCTCGTAAAAAAAGAAAAAGAAAAAGAAGGAATCACGAATTATGCCTATCTCGAACAAACAAATATAATATGTGCCGAAGCACGATGAAAATAAATAAACAAGGCATGCAAAATACACAACACATCGACGTCGAAGATATAAGTTCACCTTCTACTTATTAAACCGCCGAGGAAAAGGCTTCGGTGGACAGGCTTAACGACCACCGATGCCACAACCAGGCGTACCGAAGGTCAACAAATGACCTTGTGTAAAAAACAACAAAAAACTTGCAAGTATAAACATATAGTTGTCGAACCGAAGCATATGGACGCATATCAAGGTCGATACAAGAAAAGATTAAAATAAATCTTAGGCGTATTCAAAGCTATTTAAAACTACACCCCTTCAAACTGAAGTGGGAGTTTCATCCGAGGCACGAAGCAAATGACAAAATAGCTCAATCTTGGTCCAGGGCCAACATAAACCCTTGAAAACATTCAAAATACACACAAGTACTATCAACATAAAATGTACGATCATTTCAAACAAAATATGCCGAACCCAAAAGTGGTTCGACCGTATCCATACAAAAGACTTAAACAAAATATTGTCTTAAAACACTGCCGTTGTGGCACACAAAAAACAACAAACAACTCTAAGCGGACGGAGGCTGGAACATATCACCAGATTGAGCAGCAGCTTTCAGGGTGCCGAGGGGTTCGGAAGCAAGGCGTGCAACATACTGAAGAAATGGAAATTCTAAAGCATCAAACTTATCTAGTGCATCATTCAGCATTTCGTCAGCGTTCAGTTTCAGCTTCGGCACTTGCTCCAGAGGAAGGCCCTTTAATGAGTAGTGATACCCAGCCTTAACACCCACATTCACGCCACATGCATTCATAGCATTATTAATGGCTCCCACCACCGCTCGAAGCTCCTCCCCAGTATGAACCCTCCGAGCCACCGAACGCATGCCCTCAGTGAGCAGCCATTCCTTCGTCTCTAACAATTCTTTCACTTGACCTGTTAAACGGGAATTGGTCTCACCAAGTTTAGACACCTGACCATCCATCTCCAGCTTCATCTGGTCCAACTGGCTTCGGAACCTGGTCGCTTCGACCTCGAACATCTTCTTCTCTGAAATAATGCAAAAAATAGACAAGGTTGTAAAATAAAAGATATCACCCTTGAACTAAAAAAGAAGGGAATAAAAACTACTACCTTGCAATGCTGCGTCCCTCTCAGCCTTCAATCCTTCAACCTCCTTCAAAGCCTTGTCCCTCTCCTCCGAAGCCGAAGCCATGGCAGCATTGCTTGACTTCACTTGCATCAGTGCCTAGTTTAGCTTCTCCTCCAAGGACCGTTTCTCTCCAACCAAAGCTTCGAGCTTCTTGCTCCACTCCCCAACATCTTCTCCTCCGATCAACGAACTCAGCTTCTCCTTTTCTATCTCCAACTCCACCCAACGGCGATACACCTCCACCACGATACCGTTCGATTGTGCCTGATTGATCATCAAGGCATCAGCTAGAGCCAAAGGAGCGGCATGTCGATACCGATGATCTTCAGCTGGGGTATTGATGTTCAGAAGCATTGTACGAGCTGTTAAAGCATCAAGTATCTTGTCCCCATTTTTTAAGTCCCAGTTCGGAATAAACTTGGCTTCGGCCACCGAAGGATCCAACTCCATTGAATCTACAATAATAGGGAAATCACCCACTTTAGACTCTGAACCAAACCACAGACGTTCAAGGTAATCCTTTAGACCTTCATCGTCTGAAGTAAAGTACAGAGGAAAACGATCTGTATCGTCATCATACTTACCGACTGGGCTGGAAGGACCGGCCAGATGTGGTTGAGAGTGCAACGGCGAGGGGTTGGGATGACTTGGAAATTCCTCATGAAAAGAAACCGGAGGTTCGTCACGAGCTGACCTCCCACCATCTAGGTGATCTGATAAAGTCTCTAGAAGGGTAGATGGAGAAGCCTGACCACCTGGGGATAGTTCGGTTATAGTAGCCAGAAGGGGTTTTCGCCCTCTTTGGAGTCCCCTTAACCTTCTCTCCAGAACTTCCCTCCTCCGAAACCTTCCTTTTTCTTGAAGATTTCTTTCTATGCTTCGACACCTCAACAGTAGCAACAGACGAAGGATCACCTTCGGGCAACTTCCCAACATCCCGTTCCGACGTAGCAGCGGCTACAGACGACGAAGCACCCCCTGTGCCCGCCGGAGCATCCCCTTCCGGTTGCCTAATCTTGAAAGAAGGAGCCTTCAAAAGATCCAAAAAAGGCTTGTCTCCAGGGTTCTGTTGATGAGAAGTGTATTCGATGTCATCATCATCGAAAGACTCCAAATGGAGCATATCACGAAGAGACATATCTGCAAAAGAAACAACAAGGCATCGTTAGTCAGAAAGTTCAAAAAACTTGCAAAAAATTATATCATACAATCAATAAACGAACCTATGTTGTTCCGTCTAACCACAGGCCACTGATCCGAGAACTCCCAGTTTCTACTAACACAACCGATCACCAACACATGGTCCGGCAAACGTCTAATATCAAATTTATTGGACACCAGAGCAGCATATAAATTTTTATCTACAACAAAATCCTTCGGCAACTCACCTTCTAAAGGATCATCCTTCTTCCTCCACACCATGTCCTTAGGGAGACATAAGTCATCCAGCCAGAACCACCTATCCTTCCAATCCTTCAAGCTCGAAACTTCCCAACCCACACACTCCCGATCCTCCTTCTTCACCTCCGACTTCTTATCCTTCGGTTGTCTCTTCTCGAAAGTGTACCAGTTTCCGGAATGATTCAACCGATAGAACGCCCTAAAAAGATTCAAGTCGGGAACAAGGTCTAACGACCGACAAGAAAGTTCAAATTGATTTACCTGACTCAAACCAAAAGGCGTCATCTGGGAAATATGAACTTTGTGGAACTGTAACACTTTCATCAAAAACCGAGTAAAAGGAACTCGATAGTTTGCATAATTACACACCCGCGTGTAAAATGCAAACTTCCCAGGGGGAAGAGGGTATACAGGGGTTCTCGGAGCAGGTAAGGTAGGGTGAAGATCTACAGGAATCCTAAATTCTTCTATAAATTCGTCAAGCTTTGCTTGACTTAGAACACTAAACGACACAAGCATATTATCTTTAGGCATGATTTAAAAAGTGAAAAAGACGAGAATACACACCTTATGGAAGAGAAGAAGACACTTAAGACGATCCGGGTGAAACTCGAAGAAAAAGCTGAAAAAGCTTGAAAAATTTAGGCAGAAGATGAAGTGTGGAAAAGAGAAAGGTAAAAAATGTATGAAGGGTAAAACCCACTTATAAAGGAAAGAAAATGACGGTTGGAGTAACCGTCCAATCAAGGGCCATCAAACTGACCACCTCGAGCCAATAAAAAAGGGATCTGCTAAAATGATCAAACGGTGAGGCAGCAAAAAAGGGTGACAGACAACAGCTGTCACCCACTCATATAAATGAATGACAATAGCTGTCATACACTAGGCAGACCGAAGCTCGAAGGAAATCCAAAAGTCAAAAACCCTGAAAAATTATTAAGTCCTTTTTGAATACCGAAGCATTCAAAAAGACTTCAGGGGACTTGAAGAGAATATATGGTTATGGGTCGCAGCCCGGAACAAGGTCAGCTCCGAACCTAACAAAGAAAAGGGTTGTAGATCGAAGCTCGGTTCACCAAAGAGTAACCGAAGCTTAGGCTCGACCGAAAGAACTGCTTCAACCAAAAGGCCCATGGGCCTGACCTCGCCGAAGCCCATCTAAGAAAGTATAAATACCTCCCAAAAATTCCCCATTTGGTAACTTCACTCACTTGTACTTCCTGTACTTTTCGTACTTACTTTCCACTTCTTAAAACCATACTTATTCTCACGCCGGAGGGTGGTCACAGAGAGACCCTTCCTCTCCCCTGTGACGAGCCTAACGGTGTTTTGTTTTGCAGGTTATCATCAGATCTAATCATTTGTCACTTCTTCTTACACTATCTCTCAGATCTATTCCACCGAACCAACGAGAGGTAACTTTTTTCCTCTTCACGCACAATCCATAAAAATTAATTAAAGTTGTAAAGATATCTAAATACGTGTCAATGATACTTTGCTCAACTGACAAATGCTAATTGGGTTAACAGAAGTATTGGCTTCGATCCACATAAATGACGGAGCTAATGGGAACTTTTTATTTTTTAAGGCCCCAAGTTTCGAACTTTACATAGTAGTACGATTTCCAGTAACCAAGCCGACATGTATATCTGGTATTCGCACACCCACGCAGGACTCGGACTAGGGTAAGGCCCGGCAAAATTCCACTACCGAGCCAATATGCTGACGTTCTTAGAAAAATATAAATAAGTTGACGCGTTGATTTAATAAATTATATCACTTATTGTAGTGTGTTATTTAACGGGTTACACATGTTAACCCAGAACATTAACATTTTTTTTATTAAATGTGCTAAAGTAGTCTAACTCAAAGTTAGTTGTTTTTGTGTTGGTTAATGTCAGTTGAAAATATTACACCTATGAAAAAAGTATACGAACATACTTATTTTAACAACGAAACAAATTTACCATCATTGATGAAGCTCAATCACAGAAAAGATAGTGAAAAATAAAGTTTTGCTACTTAAGATAGTTTACGACAAACAATTTGACTCTGTTAACATAAATTATTTTGACTCAGGGTCAAATCAAGTGAGCCTCATCTAAAGCTGGAGATCAAAGGGAAAACTTGGGGATCAATACTGACCCGTTTATGAGCCGGTTTTGAGTAGAGATCAAATGGGAAACATGGGATTCGATTTCTCTTCGTCGTCTTGTCGTTTTGGGAGGTGAAGAAATTGTGAAAGTTGGGGTTTTCGAAGAATTCAGGCTCGGGTTTGGTTTATAGCAAAGAATGAGGTACGTTTCATGTTATAGTTTGCATGCTAGTTATCGTATGTTTATGTTCATAAAGGGTATATGTATTTGAAGCATTATGGATCATAAAGTCATGATCTTGTTGGTTAAATCAATCTAGAGGTGTCAGCCGCCACTAAAAGAGTTTTAGGCTTTTTGTTACAATGTTCTGCCCAACTATTCTAGCGAAACCTATAAATTACCAAGTAGTTTATGGTGTTTTATCGACACCAACCTTTTAATGTTTGTCTAATAGTAAATTAAATGAAGCTTCAATATATATCGTGTAAACATTTATAAAAAGTTTTCTTCCTTTGACTTGACATTGTGTAACAAGTAGGTGACAGATAAATACAAATACATTTTTTGATAGGGTCATGCTCTTTACGTATTCCTATATTCCATGTCTTTACGGAGATTAATATCATCTAGTTTTATCTCAGATGTCTAATAGTAAGCCTAACAAACTATCACATACACTTATTCAATATTTGTAATTAGGGCATTAAATGAACCAAACGAACAAGAACATAGCCTTCTTGGTGATCGTTTGTTAAGGAAATAACGTGTTCACGAACTGTTTATGAACACTTACTGAACGAGATTTTTTGTTTGCGTTTGTTTATTAAGAAACTACCGTGTTCACGAATTGTTCATGAATAGTTAGTTACCAAACAAGGTTTGTGTTCACGTTCGTTGGTTAAGGAAAAGAATGTGTTCGTGTTCATTTGTATTTAGATGTTAAATTTAGGTGTGAGACAAAAGCAAACACAAACAAACACCAATGAACGTAAACGAACACAAACAAGCATTAGTGAACAAAACCGATCTCAAACTAACACATATTAAATTCCATAAATTTCATCATAAGCATTGTCCATCCAAAATATACTAATCCAATTACCTAAATATACTTGACATAATCCTGATCACATATGTCTCATAAACACACAAAAATATCATATGAAACTTGAAATCCTCGTTTAATCCACCTAAAATAACAGTTAATCAAAAAAGTTAAAGTAACATTAATACGTGATTCACTAATATATATTAAATAATCTATCATTGGAAATTTGAAGTACTTAAATTAAAAATAAAAACTTAAAAACCCTAATGAAATATCAAACACAAACAAACATATATGAACACGTTACTGAACGTTCACGAACATAAATGAACAAACGTGACCTATGTTCATGTTTGTTTGTGTTTCTTCACTTATTAAATGAATTAACACAAACGAACTTCCTGCCAAACATTTCATGAACTATTCACTGAACGTTTGGTTTGTTTACAACCCTTTTTGTAACTCGAAAATGCCTCCAGTATGGTAAGTCCCAAAAGATTGTCCTTTTTTCAAATAACTACTTTCTCAGCGGGAGTACGAGTTCTTTTTCATAGTTCTCTGGTTTTCCTCCGGTCTCGGTTCTTTTTCATAGCCGGGGAGTACTCGGAGTACTCAACCAACTCGGCTATACTCGACAACCTACCCTGGAGCAAGTACTCAGGGAGGAATCGGTCAACTCGACCTTGTTTTGCAATAGAGCTTCAGACTATCCAAGACAGATGCACGTAAAAGATGTACGAACTGACAGAAACTACACCGATTGGTTTCAAGAGATGGAAAACTTTTTATTCGCAAAGAATAAAATTGGCTTTGTTGATAGAACAATCAAGAAATCAGATCACGGTTCGTCCAACCATATGGCTTGAATGAGATGTGATGCTATGATCAAAGGCTGGTTGAATACGGAAATGGAGAAGGAGATAAGGATGAGCGTGAAATACGCCTCTACTGCTTGAGAAATATGGGTCGATTTGAAGGAGCGGTTCGGGAAGGAAAGGCGTCTAGGGCATATAAATTAAAACAATCATTGACTATTACAAGACAAGAAGGTACGTCTGTTTCTACGAATTAATAAAGCTCCAAACACATTGGGATAAGATTGAGTCGGTTCTTCCTATCCTAAGGTGTAACTGTGATGGATGTACATGTGGGATAGGGAAAAAACTCACAGAGTTAAGACACAAAGAAAGGCTATATGAGTTTTTATTAGAATTAATCTTGACTATAGTTGGTGATGTTATTGTTTGGATTGTAGCCTATATAAGGCAATCTTTTCTATGGAATAAAGGAAGTTGCTTTTGTTTCTTTTGGCACATATTCAAGTCGTATACTTCTTTTCATTTACATATTTTAGTGACTCAAACACAAGTGAGTTTATAAAAAAACAGTAAGTGATCAGTTCTTGTGTGTGCTTTTGGGGCCTGTACCAACAATTTTTGCTTGGTTTAGATCCTGATTTTGGAACCATTAAGGCTCGAGAAGAAAGGGTTTTCCATGTGAATCGAAGAAGAAGGTGTGAAGACCGAAAACCGTGACCGACGTTGTAGAAGAACTGACGAAAAAAGACCGAAGCCGTACTAGACCGAACGACTTGAAGAAAGACCAAAGAACGCACTAAGAAGACTGTAGGCGTGAGACCGAGAAGACCGACAGGTTGCACAAAGACCAAAGAAAGAGACTGACACGGGTGAACGGAGACCGAAAGCTCACCTAAAGATGTGAAGAATGGCGATGGTACTAGCAAAAGAAGCAGGTTCGATTTCATACCAAGTTACGACTTTGACCACAACCAACTATCCGGTATGTGCTATTAAAGTTAAGTCCATCTTGGATGCACATGGCTTATTGGAGATGGTAGAACCAAGAACTCTTGGGGAAGAACTGGATGCTAAGAATTCTAAATAAGCTCTAGCCTTCTTGTTTCAAGCAGTATCGGAGGATATGGTGTTGCAAATGTCAAGTCACACTGACCAGAAGAAAGTGTGAGATGGATTAAAAATAAGATACTTTAGAAGAGAGCTTTAAGGTTTCCGTATGAAGGAAGGAGAGCTCGTTGATGATGGTGCTACTAAGGTGAGTGGATTGGTTTCAAAGTTGAGGAGTCTCGGGCATGAAGTTGAAGAAGAAGAATGGTGAGAATGATACTTGATGCAATGCCAAAGTCCTTTCTTCAGATTGTAACTTCAATTGAGAAATTCTTTGATTTGTACTCAATGCTCTTTGATGAAGCAATTGGAAGACTTAAGGCGTACGAAGAAAGACTCAAGAGCCATGGTGAGAAGGAGGGAGAAGACGGGCAACTTTCGATGACTGAACAAAAGTATGGTGAAAAGTAGCGGACGAGGAAGATGTCATAGGAGGAACTATGAAAGAGGTGGAAGAGGCCAAAGAAAAGGAACGGGTCAAGGCGACAAGAATGGAATCTAATGCTATGATTGTGGAGTTTTTGGGTACTTTAGCTATGAGTGCATAAAGTGGAAAGGAAAAGACAAAGACGATGAAGTTAACTTGATCGGGGAGGAATAACCATCATTGCTTTGAGGAGACGGGTCAAGATTAAGGGGAAAATGTTAGAATTAATCTTGACTATAGTTTTATTATTTGGTTGATTGTTAATTTTATTTAGAAGTTAAATAATGGTGTAAGACCCACAAAACCGGTGTCAAACAATTGGCACTCAAAGAGTAAAACTTTTATTAATAATTCAAAGAGGTTCTATTTTATTTCTGAAAATATGCAGCGGAATGTCAAAATAAGTTTCTTTTTAATTTCCAAACATGGGTTTCCCCAAACGGTTCAAAGCAATATTTATAAAGCAATTAAAATCTTAGAAATAATATACACAACGTTCAAGCAAAGTCACTTAGACGTCTTCCTCTTCGAAATGTCAACCACCGCCGAGTAGCTCTACTGCATGCCAAAGCGTCCCTTTATTGTTCAACAAACCTGAAATCAATCTAATATGCACGCAAAATCAGACGAGCTGAGTGAAATGAAGATTTACAATTTTAGGTTAATAACTAAAATAAGATTTAACCAAGTAATTCCACCTCAAAGTCAACAATAAGCGCAATCCGCTAATTTGTTTTCCCTCAAGCAATAATCAAGGTCTGGGATAGGCGCAATCTGCCTATTTATTTCGAGATCTTAATTACCAAATATAATAAGCACATTCCGCTTATCAACACAAAGTATAATCAAGTCTATCTAAGCGCATTCCGCTTGCTAGACTCAAACCAAAACTATAGATCTGAGCAAGCATATCCCGCATCCTGTCATAGCTCAGCTTAAAAAAACAAATACAACATAAACCATGTGACGGCCATGACACAAAACCAATACCATAACTCAGAGCAGGCATATCCCACTTCTGTCATAGCCCGTTTTATCATATCAGGTAGACATCAAACACAATCTATTGTATATAATCACACGTATATCATAAACTATGTAACAATCATGACAAGACCTGATGTAACAAGTAAGATATTCAAATACGTGTTCAAGACATTATGCGCATTCTGCTTATCAAATAAAATTAAGCCACACTTAAATCAAGACAAGGCTTAATCATCAAATAAAACATTCAATACTGTAATACAGCATGCATATTAGCCCAAAATGTCTGAAAACAATAAAAAAGGCATCATGAATTCACCTGAATGCGAGAACAAGTACCCAATGAGAAAATTGATACTGGGAGGCTATACACACAATTCTACCAAATAACAATTTATATCACAAGCTAGGCCTATAAGACTTCTATGGTTCCTAACGGGTCAACCGGGTAACCTTGAGTTCCTAGAAAGGCGTGTTTAATCAATTAAGCCCCTAACTATCAAAATTTCATTTGCAACAACTTCATATGCTATATTAATGATCTAGGTCCTGATTTGGTGACTCATATGATGACCCATTACTTAAATTGCGAAAATTCCTAAAATTGCCGAACCGAAGGCCCTGCTTCGCAAAGTAATGTGTCCTTCACCCAATTCAGCCCTATTATCAACCTAAACCATATTTTATATCGTATTTTACAATTAGAAACATTTTGGATCAGATTTGGGTGGTGCGTGCACAACAACAACACATAGTCCCAAATCTCCCCTTTTCTTACATACCAAAAACCCTGATTTTATCATTATTAACAAATGAATTCCCTGACCATGTTAAATCATAAACCACATTAAAATAGGTCCTAGATGGGTTTTTAGGGCTGAATTAAACTTCTAATCAATTAATTAACACAAGGAAGACAAAATCCCCAAATCAAGAACCCTAGAAACACAATTCATTCAATTGACCCACCAAACCTTAACCAATGGCTCCCATTTTCAAATATGATGTTACCCACATAACCTAGGATGGTTTGGAAGCAAAGCCCACAAAAGATTCAATCAAATAATCCACAAATTGGATCCAGCCGATTTCAAAACCCTAATTGATAAATCACGAGATTAATTGATTTTACCCAACAATTGGCCATGAATTCGGTTAGAGACTTGATAGACTAACCTTATAGGATAACCTAGAGGAAAAATCCCCAAAACTTACCCTTCAATTGAAAGCTAATTGATTGAGCTGATTTAAAACCCTAAATCGCAAACAAATCAATAAAAATCGAGTCTAAACTCATCAATTGATCGTGATTTATCATATGGATTATTAGAGTAACCTTGTAGAATGATTTAGAAACCTTGGAGTTGCTTGACATATTCAAAAAAACGGAATGGGGGCTGCACTTTGATGCGTAATGAATGGGAGGAAGGAGAAAGGCAGTAGGGTTTGTTAACTTGTCCAATTTTTTTCAATAATGGCCCCTCCATTTTGATCCCCATGTGTCTTGCCCCCAAAGCTACCTCACATGAGTTTAGAAAATGCCAAAGAGCCCCCCTCAATAAAACCAAAGTAGGAAAAGACAAGTGTACATACTCACAATGCGAAACACAAGTCGGGAATTTACGGGTGTAATAAATGGTCCAAGATTCTAAGCCAAAGGTTTGACTGAATTAGGTGGGATATGAACGTTGAGAGACCATTTATTTTGTTTTCCTTTAGAATAGGTACTAGTAGGTGGTGTTATTGTTTGGATTCTAGCCTATGTAAGGTAATCTTTTCTATGGAATAATGGAAGTTACTTTTGTTTCCATCTGCACATATCCAAGTCGTATACTTCTTTTCATTTACATATTTGAGTGACTCAAACACAGGTGAGTTTATAAACCAAAAAGTAAGTGACTTCTTGTGTGTCAGTTTGGGGCCTGTACCAATAGTTTTGCTTGGTTTAGATCTAGAGTTTGGAACCATTAGAACACAAATGTTGGCTATGCAACCAATCCCTTTGCTTGGGGCTACATACCATTTAGTCACCGACGATGAACAATTGAGGGCCATTTCTGGAACCAAAAAACCAACCTCTGATGCAGCTGCCTTTCAAGTGCATGTACTGATTTGGCATGATAAAAATCAGTCACAAAATTGTTTCAAACAAAAGGATGGAAAACGTAGCGGGGTGGATGAGATAGAGCCTTGAACCTTCTGTGGAAAGGATGGTCATAATAGGGATGTATGTTTAAAGCGTATCGGTTATCCCGAGTAGTGGCCGGGAAAGGCCAACAAGATAATGTCAAACCAAAGGCTGCTTGTGTGGAAGGAGAAGAAAGTCTGGTACATTATTAAACAACAAACAATACCAACAGTTCGTTAACTTTTTGCAAGTAAAGATGGAGTTACCGAAGAAGAAGGCGCACCCGTCGCGAACATGACAGGTAACAAAAAAGGTAAATGGGTAGTCGACTCGGGTCCTACCGAGTATATAATTTATAATGACGCTTTGCTTAAAAACTAAATGAAAAGAAATTATGAGCCACCCGTTACTATACCGAACGGGGAAGCCATAACAGTTGAGGGTAGAGGCAATTTTATGTTGCCTAACGGGATGAAAATTATCCTTTACATCACGAAATTCAAGTGTCATTTGTTGTCTGTTGGAGTGGGTGAATGCAAAGGTGGTCTATACAAGATGGGGATGACATGAAGTAAGAGACACGCGATGATGACAAGCCTTAGTACGTGGGATAAGAGATTGGATCACCCGTCAAACTCTAAACTATCTAATGTTAATTTTCTTAAGAATGTTTCTTTAAATTCCAAGGATTGCTATGACACTTGTGTCAAAGCAAAGTTTTCAAGGTTACCTTTTCCAATTAACATCACGAAATCTAGTGCTCCTTTTGAATTATTGCATTACGACGTGTGGGGTAAATATCACACGCCATCCTTCACACGAGCAAGTTATTTTTTTATAGTAGTCGATGATTTTAGTCATGCAGTGTGGGTTTTCTTACTTAAGCATAAACATGAAGCAAGTGTATGCCTCACATATTTTCACAAAATGATACAAGTCTAATTTGAGAAAAAATATCAAAAGAATAAGGTGCGATAACAGGGGTGAGTTTACTTCAAACCGCATGCTCGATTTTTATGCCAAGTAAGGTATACTTCTTCAAGCAACTTGTCCACGTGCACCACAATAATATGGTATGGTGGAATGTAAACACCGACAATTATTAGAAACCACACCGGCTTTGAATTTTGAGGCAAACTTACAAACACGATTTTGGGGAGAAATATTACATATTGATGGTTTTTGGTTGCCTTGCTTATTACAAAAGCACGGAAGCAAGAGGCGATAAGTTCGAGGTGAGGGGGTGACCGGGAGTATTCTTGGGTTATCCTCCATGAACAAAAAGATATTTGTTCATAATATCAATGGATGTTAAATTTATGGAAAACGTTTTTCCTTTTGCAAACAACACACCTGAGAAGGAAAACGTTTTTTATCTTTCTTCCCAAATGGGAGGAAGTCAACGAGACAAATAGTGACCATATTGGGCCCACCACTTTGCAAGTTAATGACCAAATAGAAAATGAAGTGGAACCTTCACCAAATTTCGTTGAAGACGGGAACATCCGAAAGCACACAAATCGAAACCTCTTGTGAGCCTAAACCACAAAACCAAAGCCCACGAAGAGCGGGTGATGTTGAATTTGAACAACAAGAATCGTTTTTTGAAAATACACAACAAAATGGGTCTAATACCCAAAATGTTGAGCTGCCAAGACAGAAAAGAAGTAAAGTTCGCTCGAAAACTCTTTGATGATTACGAAGTCAAACTTCCCCCATATTTAAACCACACGCATTCCGCCGCCACTCAAGAGTCCTCAATGGTACATCCCCTTAGCGCATTTCATTTCATATGATAAATTTACTAATGCACATAAATCCTTTTTGGCGGTCATTACTTTAATTAATGAGCTAAAACATTATAATCAAGCCGTACAAGATGTTAAATGTAGAGAAGCCATGGAAAGGGAAATTAAGGCCTTCGAAGAAAATAACACTTGGACCTTAGCAGAACTACCAAAAGAAAAACGAGCAATATATTCCAAATAGGTCTATAAGATAAAATACAAGCTAAATGGAGAGATTGAAAGATATAAGGCCCACCTCGTAGCTAAAGGTTTTACACAAATGGAAGGAATTTACTTCCATGAAACCTTTGCCCCAGTCGCAAAGTCAGTAACTGTTTGAACTCTATTAGCTATAACCATAAAACAGAGGTGACACATTCACCAACTTGATGTGAATTATGCATTTCTCCATGGTCATTTACATGGAGATATTTACATGAGGATACCTCACGGTTTTGCAAAACCAAAAGACAATAGAGTTTGCAAGCTCCAGAAATCGCTTTATGGGCTTAAATAAACGTCTCGGAATTCTTACCAAAAATTTACAAAGTCCCTTCTAGAAAACGGTTTCAAACAAACATGAGCTGATCACTCTTTTTTATTTTTAATGAGAAGGTCATTTTCATTGCTACTCTAAACAAGAAATCAAGTCTTTCTTTGACAAAAGATTTAGTATCAAAGATCTTGGTCAATTGAAGTTGTTTCTTGGAATAGAGGTTGCTAGAACAAAACAAGGACTGGTGTTAAGCCAATGCAAGTACACGCTTGACATCTTAGAAGACGCTGGCATGATGGGTTGTCGACTAAGCCCATTTCCTATGGAACAAAATTTGAAACTTGGAAAGTGTGAAGAAGAGCCTCGTGTTGACTCAAATTAGTATCGAAGACTTATTGGGTGACTTCTCTACCTACAAGGTACAATGCCCGACATAGCCTACGTAGTGAATTTTTGAGTCAGTTTCTTAGTGATCCGAGACATAGCCAAATGGCTATGGTGGCCGCAAACTGAGTCCTCAGGTTTCTTAAAGCGATTCCGGGACAAGGTATATTACATCCTAAAGAAAGGGGAAATGTTGGCTTGGGTGCCCAATTTCTCGACGATCTAGAACCGAGTACTTGTTACTTTTGGGAGGAACTCCCATATCATGGAAATCCATAAAGCAATCTGTTGTCTCCCGATCGTAAGCTGAAACAGAATACCGAGCCATGGCAAATACGGTTAGTGATACCCTATGGTTAAGATGGCTTTTATGTTAACATCCCTCCTGTTAGTCCTACTCCTTTGTTTTGTGACAATCAAGCATCACGTCATATAGCAAATAACCATGTTTTTATGAGCGCACCAAACATGCTTAGATGGTTGTTATTTTGTTCGAGAACGAATCGAGTCAAAAGAGATATATAAACCATGAAGATTGACATAGGCCAGCTCAAATTGCTGACATTCTCACCAAGCCTTTGGAAACACAACGTTTTCACACTCTACTCGACAAGTTGGGCATTCAAGATCTCCATGCTCCAACTTGAGGGCGAGTTAAGATGAATGATTTAATATATTTTCTGTATTTTGGTCATTCTTTGCATAATCTCATGATTCGGTTATTTTACAATTGCACTTTTAATTTGATTTGTTCTTTTATTAGGGCAGGTACTCGGTTTTACATTGTGGTTTTTATTTGTAGTGGAGATAAGAATTTTACTAGTTCAACACGAGAACACGTACAATACACACACGTATAATACACATATCGTTACTTACTAGTATAGTATAAATATACACAACATGAAATATTCAACTTGTTGCACGTTACAATAATTGACTTACGGCTTTTACAACTCACTAAATTCCCGAATTTAATATATCATTAGACATAGTATTGTGTTTATATTATAATAACCTATTTAAATCAATAAATAGGGGACACAAATATTTTAGTCGAGAGTGGCTTTCTCCTGGTAGACAAATAATAGAACTTATTACAATAATTTAGTTGATTTATTAGATTTTATTTTATTTTTTTATTGCAAGTGGATATGTGAATACAATGTTAGCTATGTTTATATGTATGCTGTCATGTACCTGATCTCATTAAAGTTGAATATGCTTATTTAAATAAAAACAATCATTCTAGATGATTTATAATTTTCTTATATGATTGGTAAAAGAAATACATTATATAAAAGGTGATAACTTAGTGGGGTTTTTTTTGTTCACTTAAATAGAATTACTGAAAAGCTTAAATATTATACTGAATTGTCTTTCATTATAATTACCTATTTACTTTAGTTCAAACTTATTGGTGGAAGGTTACCGACATCGTTTATTGCTATCGTACTTTGAAGTGGAGACGAGCAGCGGTATCAAGCTGAAAACATCCCAATGAAGGTGGTGTTGCACATTCCTATTCCAACCAAACTTGGGACGAAGACGAAGACATATGGTGGTTTCAACGAGTAGTATTAACTATTATGAGTTCTGGCTAAATTGATTTTTCATTCCTCCCCAGATTAAATGTTTAGAACCATAACATATTTGTGTTGGATTGGTATGTCGAATACTCAATTGTTTAAAGCTACTATTTTGGTACGGTCCAAAGAGTCATACTTCACAGGCAATGTTATACATATTTAATTATTAAATAATAAACATAAATTGTAGTATAATTATTTAATTAATGAATAATTATTACTATTAAAACAATATATTATTTAAGAGTTAAACCAGGATTATTATTTAGATGACAAAATAAAATGGAGAGATTGGTGAATGATTTTTTCATTTTATTAAAAATTAATAAAGTATAGAGGTGAGTTTTATATGTAATTAAGAGTTAGTTACATCGTGGTGTTTAGGCTCTGGGGTGTGGAGACATGAAAATCCATGTCTCAATGCCATCTAAGATGCCACCTAGAATGGCTCTCAGGTTCTCTTGGTTGAGACATAGCAAGGGTGTGAAGACATGAAAAACTCGTGTCTCTTGCATTTATTACTTACTAATTTATTTTTTAATATTAAATAAAAGAAATGATATAATTGGTGGGGACATAAAAAAAGAAATTAAATGATTGGTGCGTCCCATATGTTTCATAGAGGACAGGGGACGGGGGTAGTTGGGACGGCGCAAAGGGGGTGGTGTACATGTCTCAGACATGAGCCAAAAGTGAAGGACGGGGCTACTTGCCGTCTCCACACCCCATAGCCTTAGAGAACAAATTAAAGGATTTGGGTGTAACATGTAATCACACTTATTATAATACATAATAAACTCAAAACCCTGATCTCCTAATCCCACCCCTCCCTTCTCTCCATTGCGCCTCCGTCGGTCACCACCACAACCACCGCCCCCCGTCATCGCAAACCACTCCACGGGGCGGCGCCTAGTCACGCGTCGCCATAAGTTTTTCATGTCGAATCAAGGAGTTTATTCAGGGTATGTTTATTATTACTAGCGGAGCCGCCTGCCAATCTATCGTGCGGGTTTTTCGTATTTCGTTAAGGTTTGTTCACGATTTTGTATTGATAATTTATATGATATTAATTAATTTTATATAACATAAGATTTTATAAAATTAAAATTTAAACCGGTACAGATTCCCAACAATGTGGTCATCATTAGATGTAGACAAAGAGACTAGAACAAAGAGTGGGAGAGGCCATGATGGGGTTGACCTAGTCAACCCTTACATTGTTATATATAAATAGCAGGGAACCCGCGTGTTGTGGTGGAGTTGATAATACAGGGCGGAAATGTAATTTAAACCTTAAAACGATTAAAAGCATCAATATGTAAGGTGTATGTTTGTGTGTGTAAGCACAGGTGCTTCGTAGTGAAGTAATGTTTTAAAGGCTACAAGGAGACATGCTAATATGCTAGGATCTATATACCATATGCAATGACCTACATAAACAACAACCGTGCCCAGGAAATCCCACAAATAACGACGTTATTAGTACGGTCTGGGGAGGGTAAGATGTAGGCAAATCTTACCCCTATCTTTAGAGATAGAGAGGCTGCTTCCAGAGAGACTCCCAGCTCGAATAACAAACGCACACTATATATTTATGAATAATTAGGCAAACACAAAAACACTAAAAAAGTAGTAAAGCATAACATAATATAACATATATATATATATACACACATATGCATAGAGACCATCCCTAAGCCGGCACAAAAGGCATTTTCTCCTAATTCCTAGAAATCTTTAACTTTTATCCTAAGCCTCCACAAATTTCTATCTTGGACCATATCCTCAGAGAGGTGCAATTCTAACAAATCTTGCCTAATTCGATCAACCCAAGTCAATTTGGGTCTGCCTCTACTCCTCCTTCCCTCCACCATGAGGTGTTCCACTCTTCTGACTGAAGCTGTCATATGTTTCCGCTTCACATGTCCAAATCATCTTAATCTCCCCTCCTTTATCTTATCTGATATGTTAGCCACTTCTAACTTCTTCCTAAGAACCTCATTTCTAATTCGGTCTAACCTAGTGTGACCACACATCCACCTCAACATTCTCATCTCTGCCACTTCCATCTTTCGTGACTGTGTCTTTCTGATGGCCCAACAGTCTGTCCCATAAAGCATAGCAGGTCGAACTGCAACCCTATAAAATTTTCCCTTTAATTTAGTTGGGAACCTCTTATCGCACAAAACTCCAACGGCTGCTCTCCACTTACACCATCCAGCCTGAATGCGATGTGCAATGTCACTACCAATCTCCCCGTCCCTTTGGACAAAGGATCCTAAGTACTTAAACTTAGTTACTTGCAGGACCACATGACCTTCAATGGTGATGGGTGTGATCTTCGTTGTTTGCCCCGCTGAAATCGCAGTGCATGTACTTCGTCTTAGAGCGACTAATCCTTAAACCTTTACTCTCTAAAGCTAATCGCCATTCTTCTAACCTCATATTCAGACTTTGCTTAGTTTCCGCGATTAATACAATGTCGTCAGCAAAAAGCATGCACCACGGTAGTGTCTCCTGAATGGACTTAGACACCTCATCTAAGATAACCGCAAAAAGAAAAGGGCTCAACGCGGACCCTTGGTGAAGCCCTACCTCCACGGGAAAGAAATCAGTATCCCCTACAGGCGCACGGACACTAGTTTCAGTCCTATCATACATATCTCTAGTGATGTCAACATACTTTCTCGGGATCCCTCTAGCCTCCAAGTTATCCCAAATAAGTTTACGCGGTACACTATCATAGGCCTTTTCCAGATCAATGAACGCCATATGGAGGTCTCGTTTCTTCTCCCTATACTTTTCCATCAGGCTCCTCAGTATGTATATCGCTTATGTAGTTGACCTCCCTGGCATGAAGCCAAATTGATTTACAGTATCATGAGTTTCTCTTCTAATCCCAGTCTCAATTACTCTCTCCCATAGTTTCATAGTATGACTCAGCAACTTAATTCCTCTGTAATTCCCACAACATTGAGCGTCTCCTTTGTTCTTATATATAGGCACTACAACGCTACTCCTCCACTGATCAGTCTGATCTGGCATTCTTCCAGATTTAAATATAAGGTTGAAGAAAATAGTTAGCCATTGCACTCCTTCCTCTCCTAAACACTTCCAAACCTCAATCGGGATGTTGTCCGGGCCAACTGCCTTAGCCTTTCCCATCTTCCTAAGTGCTGATCTCACCTCTTCCTGTGTGATACGGCGACAGTAACAATGATTCCTTTGTGGCGTTTGGGTAGTTGGGTTGTCGCTCTCCTGGTGGTGAGCCATCCCGTCATTGAAAAGACCGTAAAAGTACGCTTTCCATCTCAGCTTAATGTCATCCTCCTTGACTAAAACATGCCCATCCTCTCCCTTTATAAACTTAACTACCCCTAAATCCCGCTTCCTACGCTCCCTAGCTTTTGCAATCCTGAACATATCATGTTCCCCCTCCTTTGTTTCCAGGCGCTCATACATCTTCTTATATGCCATGTTCTTAGCCTCTGTCACTGACTTCTTCGCCTCCATCTTGGCCTTCTTGTATGCATCCCTCAAAGTCGCTCGATTCTCCTCATCAGTGCACCTCAAAAGCTCCATCTTGACCTTCTTGTATGTCAATGACCTACATGCCGTTAAAAAAATGGAAGTAGCAGTTTGATTAATTAGCAACTATTATTATACTAGTAGTCCTACTCAATATGTTGAAAGTGCTAAATCTGGAGAGATTGCTGAGAAGTAGAAAGCATAGGGACCTATATAAGATCCACATTAAGAGGAGGTTGGAATGGCTCATATGTAATAAACATGCAAAGAAGCATACCCATAACTTTTTCCACATGATAAAAGCAATGCAATACAACTGCTAATCAAGTACACTATAAATTCTATCAGTGACATCGTAAAGTGAAATTGGAAGTTGGTTAGTTGAAAATATTCCACACCAGACATCCCAACTTGAGAACTTTATAAACGTGCACATATCGGTTTTTTCTAGGAACCGAACCGACTCCAAACCGGTTCGTGTTTGGTGCCGGTTCGTGTCTGAACCGGTTTCTATTTGGTTCGGCCTCGATTTTTCCGGTTTGAAAGACCGGTTTCGGTTCAGTCGGGTTCGGGTTTGTGAACCAATTCATGCGCATACTTTTTTTAAGAAAAGGCATCACATAATTTATTTTTTTTACGTAAAGTTTGACTTTTATTGATTTTTACCATCTTTTTTAGGTGTGATATATATTTGTTTGTGTAGAAACATTTTTGTATAACTTTGCTATATATAATTTTTTTATATAAAATTGCAATTTTTTTTAATAAAATGTAGTAATTACTTAATTTTGTTTGAACCTTTTCTCAAATGCTTTATAATATATGCGCACACTTCTTTTAAGAAAAGGCATCATATAATTATTTTTTTACGTAAAGTTTGAATTTTATTAATTCTTACAATCTTTTAAAGTGTATAGATATATATTTGTATGTGTAGAAACATTTTTGTATAACTTTTCTATATATAATTTTTTTATGTAAAATTGCAATTTTTTTAATAAAATGTAGTAATTACTTAATTTTGTTTGAACCTTTTCTCAAATGCTTTATAATATAATATAGATTATAGATTATAGATATAGATTTAGATTAATGGTAATTTGAGATTATAATAAAAGAATATGTAGAAGTAGGTTATGCATGATTGGTAGAAAGAAAAAAAATACATGACATTTGGATTTTAAAAATGAGACTTTTCCTATGTAATCTTAAAATTCATGTAAAATGACATTTGTAGACATGTTTTCTTTTTTATAATGTAGTATAGATATACATGTTCTTCTATTATTTTTTATTAAGACAAAGTCCATTATGTCCTAACTTGAATAATGAGGCTTAACGTGAAAGATTAATTGGGTTAGATCAAAAGGACACTTCCCGAAAAAAATAGTAATTTAAAAGACATTCAATATAATTTCCATAGTTAAAGGACAGCGCTTGCTATTTGGTTCAAACTTTAAGTACGTATTCAATTTAGCCCCAAAAACATTAGAGAAAGTATACGGTATAAAGCCCCTTAAAATAAGAAGCATAAGAAGCCACCAGAGATTGACACATGTCACTCTAACCTAACCACAGTTAAACACAATAAATCATATCTTCCATGTTCAAATCGTAACCCATTCTCATTTTAAAACATACCAATCTAGATCTGACCACCACAACCAACACCACCATCGCCATCGCCACCATCACCACCACCACCACCACCACATCGGAACACCCCGTCACCAACACCGTCACATCTCCGACCAACATCTATGAAATAGCGGTTCTGGAAATAGCAGTGTGGTGCACCGACGCGAACCCAGATTGCAGACCTCCGACCACTTACGACCACCACCAGAACCTTGTCGCCGGCTTCTAAGTTACGAACCAGAATAAAAAATATCATTAGTAAACCTCAGTCAAAGGGAAAAGCATGGGAGAACTACCCTTAACTAGATCCAAACCCATGCTGTAAAATGAAAACAAATTCAAATGCAAAGTTATTAAATAAATTCAACTACTGTTCGGTATAGGAGATTAAGCGGTGCATCATTTATGGCCGACAGTTTGGAACATAGGAATACAAAATTTGAAACGCATTCACAATTGTAATACATGCGTTTGTTAAGGGAAGAAGAATACTTTATTAATAAGGTGCGTTTGTTTTTTTGTTAAGGTGCGTTTGTTTTTTTTTGTTTGGGTTTGATGAGTGCGTCCAAAAAATTCAATGAGTGCTTCCAAACTTTCAATGAGTGCGTCTGAAATTTTGATGAGTGCGTCTGAATTTTGATGAGTGCGTCTGAAATTTTTTGATGAATGCGTCTGAAAATTTGATGAGTGCGTCTGTTTTTCACCAACTTCATCTTCTTCCTCTGCAACTTTTTTTGATGAGTGCGTCTGTTTTTCACCAACTTCATCTTCTTCCTTTGCAACTGTTTTTAACCTAATTTTTATGTTTTAATCATCCTTAATGAAACAAAATTCATAGTATTCGACAACTATTACAATTCATAATTGTTCATATGATTGGTTTAATCCTCTGTTTTTGATTATTTTTAGATCAAATACTGATATTACGTTTTTTTCGTTCACTGTAACCGTTTTTTTTTTTTTGAATTGTGCAATCATTCTGAACATGAATCGATCTGAAAAAGATGAAAAATCAGGGTTCAAATTAGTTATGTTGTTACGATTTGAAAAAAAAAATTAGACGGTTAGAAGGTTTTTTCCTATTTTACGCTTGGTTAGTTTTAACCCAGGTATGGTTAGGGTTTTTGATCTGCATCCTTAATCAGTTAATCTAATGGCTGAGATTGCTTCTTACGCTTCTTACGTTAAGGGGGCTTTATACGTTATCTCTCCCCAAAACATTATAATATGATAGGTATTAAAGCAAAACAATTGGTCTTATTTGAACTAATCTAAGTAAGTTTTCTGGAAGATGAATTATTTTTTTTGTTAATCCACCAATGTGTCATCAATTCGTAAAACATTTCTAGTTTACTATGGATGACAAACAATGGTGAAACGTGTTGTTACATCTAAACTTAGAAATGTGCTTGAACTGAGTCCGGGTCTGAGTTTCGCCAAACCCGGGAATCAAACAACAGTGTCATTAAAGGCAGGCATAGATCAGCTAGATCCGTCTTGGTGATTGTTTGGAGTTGTTCTTTGACTTCCTAGAGCGAGGCTGGTCCCATCAACTCAAACAGCTCATTAGAGGATCCTCGAGGGGATCGTTGGGAATACATACTATTAATCTCATTTGTATGAATCGACATCCGTTTAAATTTGTTCTGCTTAAGCCTATAATGTCACGTCTGAGGTGAATTAAGGTTGGTTCGTATATAGGCTTGTATAATACTCCCTCCGTCCCATTAGAAGTGTCCATATTCCCTTTTTTATTTGTCCCATTTCATGTGTCCACTTTAAAAAATGAGTTAAATGCTAAAATGGCCCCTGTGGTTTGGCCCAAATTGCCACTTTGGTCACTTTTTTGAATTTTTTGCCAAAACCACCCCTCAAATATTGAAAAGTGCCAAAATGACCCATATTTAACTGAGTTTCTAACTGAGGATGGAAAGTCAGTTAAGTATCAGGGGCATTTTCGTCCTTTCACTCACTTTTCTTCTCCAAATCCTCTGATCCCCCCTGATTTACCTCCTGATTCTGGGATAAATCATTGTACGGCTCTTCATTTGGCACCCTCAACCCATACGAACCCTAAAACCCAGCAAGAAAACCAGCCGCCACCCTTTATTGACCAACATACGACCCCAAATCAGCTACCCCATGCCTCTCTTGAGCATCCGTGTCCCCTTCCTACTTCAGACGTACAACCAATTCCCTCTATCGAAGATGCGGCTGCTGTGATAGCTCGTTCTAGAACTGAAAATATTGCTCATGATGCTCAGATAATGCGTGAAGCAGGGCTCCCACCCTGGGGGTATAAATCTGCTAATCCCAAGACTGCTGGCCTACGAATTAAATCTGCTAAACCCCTCCACTTTCTATTGGTTGGTCTAACAACTTGTGTGAATGTGTAGGGGCTGGTCTCCAATGTCAACAAGTGGATGTCTATGGATATACAAAGGAAAAGCAATTTATTATTTTTTTTTACAAAAGAAAATGATTAACCACTTTACACTTTACACACTGTCTGTTCTTAATCCACCACTGATTATGCTTCTTGAATTGACTATTGGTTTACTTGTTTGACGTTTTGTTGACATGAATTATTGTTTGAAATCACGTTGATTAGTATGATTGGTTGGGATCTGTCGATGGAGAAAGAGGATTGTGTTATTGCGAGATGTTTTCAGGTGCAATATGTTATCTAGGGTATTGAGTTGGTACATTACGATGTCGTTTTAATGCTTCTGATGGATGAGTTTGAAACTGAAACTGGAAGTTTATGGAATCAGGTGTGGTGGGTGTTGGTCTGACGCGGTCCGACGCCGTCATCATTGGTGCAATTGCAAGAACCAACCACAAAGGGTGAAGGGTGGTGGTGGTGGTGGACGGTGAAGGGTGATGGGTGGTGGAGGGTGAAGGGTGGTGGTGGTGGTGGAGGGTGAAGGGTGGTGGTGGTGGTGGCTGGTGAAGGTTGTGGAGATGGGTGGTTGAAGAAGAAGAAGAAGAAGATGGGGGGTTGGGATGAAATGACGAAAATGCCCCTGATACTTAACTGACTTTCCATCCTCAGTTAGAAACTCAGTTAAATATGGGTCATTTTGGCACTTTTCGATATTTGAGAGGTGGTTTTGGCAAAAAATTCAAAAAAGTGACCAAAGTGGCAATTTGGGTCAAACCACAGGGGCCATTTTGGCATTTAACTCTTAAAAAATTAATAGCCAATTTCCAAATTTACCCTTAAAAACACAACTAAAATAAACAAATAATATGATGGACCCACCTATGACAAGGGTATTATTGTCATATGGCAAACAAAAAAGACAATCATTTAATATTCCTAAAACTTTGTGTTTTTCAAACCAAGACACTTTTAATGGGACGGAGGGAGTAGTACGTTATCCACTTATCCTATCTAAATCAAAGCTTACCTAGAAGACTAATTAATGGCTAATGTTGTGGTCCTCCTGTTTTTGGAAGAGTAGGTAGCTTCCATACCTTGGTCACTAATTAATTGTTAATGCACCTAGTACTTGTGATTCAGCCTCGTGGTCTGACCTTCTGGTCCAGCCCGATCACTATGTGGTTTTGTGAAACTATGTGAATTTTGGACTTAATTAAATATATATATTTATGGTTAATATGTTACATTAATTTTAGGGATAACTTTATTAAATACTAACCAAGTTTTAGGTTTGTTCTAATTTGGTCACTCATAAAAAAATTTGTTCTAATTAGGTCATTCAAGTTTACTTTGATGTTTTAATCCTATATATTTTACCTAAATAGCTTGTAACCTATCCTAGGTGGCATTTTTCTCTTATTTTCTTTTTCTATTATCCTATGACATGGATTAAAAATGGCAACAAAAATATGATGCTGCAAGTGTAACACACCCTTAAAAGTTCAACCCACATAACAATCATATTTGCAAAATTATTATTTCTAAAAGGTTGTATCCTATTATAAAATGTCAACACATATCGCATCAAATAACTGAAAAAACATTCAAGAGAGATGAATAATCAAAATCCATAAAAGTATCACAGCTCCGTTCAATCTTTCCTACCAAACCCCAAAACTCAAAGGACAAATAAGATTCATTTCCATTCTTGATTGAACCACGCGAAAATGTTTTAAACCTCAAAGAATTGGTAGATAGGATATGGGGATTTGATTATTAGGAAGATGAATCGAAGATGATTTTTTGCTTTGATTATTTCTTTTATTAATTTATTGTATTTATTTTTATTTGTTAGATTACATTTCAACTTGCCATTAAAAATATAAAAATTTAAATACGGTGAGGATTGCATGTCAACATGTTTTACAAATAAATAAGAGTTAATAGCCAAAATCGTCCCTGAGGTTTGGTGGTTTTTGCCACTTCAGTCCAAAAATGAAACGTGCTACAACTGGGTCCTTAGGTTTTGTTTTTTTGCCAATTTCGTCCCTGACAGCAAACCCAGTTAAATATTTTCGTTAAGTGAGAGGGTATTTCTGTCTTTTTGCTTGGCCCATTTTAAAACCCTATTTAAACAGTCCCCACACTCTCTCTATCTCTCTCTCAGCATCACCACCACCACCTCCTTCCACAACCACCGCCGCCACCTCCTTCAACCACCACCGCCGCCACATCCTTCAACCACCACCACCGCCACCTCCTTTCACCACCGCCGCCGCCACTTGTTTCCTCATCACTTTGACAAAGTTTCATGTAGTTGCATTTATCCAAGAAATCGTGGTGGTTGAAGGAGATGGCGGCGGTGGTTGTGGAAGGAGATACAACCACTCTATCTTGTTCAGGTTAGTACTTCAACAATTATATTATTGTGGGCAGAAAATCAGAAGTGATAAGGTTCAGATCTGTAGTAGAGATGGTGGTAGGCGGCTCATGACAACAACATAGTTTAAAGTTGATGATAAGGGTCAGATAAGGGTTACGGTGGGGATGGATTGTTGATACACTTTCTGTGGACGTCACTGTCGAATAGACTAGGGTTGAGTCTAGGTATAGTGTTACATGAGATTGTGGTGATCCATAAGGGCATTTTATGGATCTGACGCATTTGTAAAATATAGGACAAAACACAAGCCAAGTTCGACCTATCCATATGGGGCGAATGTGGAAGCTTTCCACATTCGACCATTACAAATGGGCGAATGTGGAAATGCTCCACATTCGTCCATATCAACTGGGCGAACCTGAAACTGGGTTTTGTACTATAAATAGCAATCTCATGTGTTTGTTATCATTTGGTGATTTGAGTTTATGCTTTGAATGCTCTCAAGGGGGAGGTTATGCCCAACCTCCCCCGGCCACGAGATTGATGTTTATCCTACTGATGACAGTGTCTGTAACCGTTTCTGTATTAATACGAATCTGTGATGACGTTGTTATCGTTATATTTCTGTCTCGTCTCGAATTCCCCGTCTGACACGAGTTGTTTACGCTTATTCGATCCGCGAGTTCGGTCCGTAACCGGATTCACATGGATGATTGCGATGGTGACCGTTTGGTTAGGGTCTCGTAAACCAGGTCTAATGGTATGACACAGCTCCGATGGTTATTATAAAGGAACAGACCTGTAAAAGTATATTAAGGGTGGTGGTTGCTGAGGTGCTCATGGGCGGCGAAAGAGGACCATGGGGATGATGATTGTACATGGAGAGGCGACGGGGCGGTAGTGATGTTAGGGTCCGATTGATTGTGGTAAGCCCCAATGATATTCATTATTTCAGTTTAGATTATTGGTTATAACTTGGGTAATATTTAAGTTAGTGTCATTGTTAATTGAGATAAGGGTGGTGGTTGCTGAGGTGCTCAAGATAGAGTGGTTGTATGAGGGGGGTGGTGGTGGTGGTGGTGGTAGAAGGTGAGGGAGGTGGGTCCCACTTATTAAGTAAAATATTAAAAAATAAAATGGTAGGCAAAAAGTCAGAAATACCCCCCAACTTAACGTCTAAAATTAACTGGGTTTGCTGTCAGGGACGAAATTGGCAAAAAAACAAAAGCCTAAGGACCCAGTTGTAGCACGTTTTATTTTTGGACTGAAGTGGCAAAAACCACCAAACCTCAGGGGCGATTTTGGCTATTAACTCAATAAATAATAAATAAATGCCATGTAAACTAGTGACTTGCTATTCAGGTAAGATATATACAGGGCCGGCCTTGAAGGGGTGCGGGGAGGACTCCTGGCCCGGGCCCAATTTCTAAAGGGACACTTTGAGCTGCGATGAGTGTTTTTTTTTTCTGCAAGTATTTCTTTCTGTTTTGACCGAAAAAAAGATCTCATCTTGAACATCACTGGTTATAAACGCAAGAAGGTGAAGAGTAGATAAGGAAGAAGATGATTTATACATGAAAAACTAGATTGGAAGGATTCGACAGAATTAAAAAAAGTTAAAGTGTGTTACTTGAGATTTGTATTGTGGTACAGTAATTGTGCAGCCTTTGCAATAAATTTTAATATATCGTAGTACTACAAAACAATAATTGTCTCACGCTCTTGCACATGATGCAAGTCAAATTCGTTTTATTAAAAAACTTTTGAAGTCTAGACGTAAATAATGGTCCTTCAAATTATTTTGTAATTTTAAAAAATGGTGGCTTTTTTATGAGCCAATTAGCCAAACATATCAATTTTTATAATTATTACGACACTTTCAGTTCTATATCCGGTTCGACTGGTCCGACTAGGGAATCGGTAAGGACACCGGTTTAACGTCCGCTTCGGTTATGAAAACATGCTTAAAAGATCTAAGACTAAGGGGCACATATTTCGCGGCTCGGCCCGGGCACCTGAATTTTCAGGGCCGGCCCTGGATATATACTATTGAAACATCAAAATAAACTTTAGTGACTTGAATGGAACAATTTTTTTTGTCAGTGACCTAATCGGAACACTCCTAATTTTTTATTACTATTCTATGAAATATTCCCTTAATTTTATGACATGTGACCACCAACTTTATACGAAAAGACCAAAGAGAAATAAGTGCAAGCTAATAAGTTTCATCACCTACCCCTACAAAGAAAAATGAGATACTTTTGTGACATTTGATTTTGGTAACAGTACTTAGCAATCTCCTTAAATTAAAACTGGTACCCATTTCAATCATTTTAGCGTTTCAATACAAGGTACAGAGGATTGAAAAAGTAAATTTAGTGATTATGAATTGGATCTTGTTTATGAAATAGAGATGCAAATAAATACATAGTAAAAATCGGACAATACAAGGAAATAAATAAAGTAAACGTCGGCACTCCTTGATTGTAGGCAACTGTCACTATGTAATAGTGATACCAAAGGTATCTTTATTTTTCTAACATTTAGCTCCAAATATTTCCTATGAGCATCCATCATAAACTGATTTAATAGTCAATTCAATGCATGAACAATAGATAGTTTATCTTAAATCCTTTGGATGATCGCCTCAAAGTGCTGAACCTTAAAAACGAAGGTGATTATCGAGTAGAATTCGAAACGCATCGATCAACAAAGAATCAAAAAGACAGATCGATCATTGAACGTTTACATCAAACAAAACGAACTTTATAACTTTATATTTTTTTTTTTTTTGAAAATTGACTTTCATTCAAAAACAACCACCACTGACGCCTATCCCCAAGACGGAGACAGACGCCGAAAGCCAAAAATAATTACAATATTCAAGTTACATCAAAACGACCCCATCTAGACCAATCCACTACCCCATGCTTATATCTAGACTTGTACCAAAGAAAGCCCAAAGATTTTATATCCGCAACCAACTCCACCACCTTTGGATCCTTACCGGAGAAAATTTTTTCATTCCTAGCTCGCCAAATCCTCCAACACGTGATGATGACAATCCCGTGAATAATCCCTTTCTTGTTCCCTATCGCGCCACAATCTTTATACACATCCACCAAGTCTTTGACGTGAATGACAAAAAGCCTAGGAATGTTACACCAAGAAGCAATCGCATGCCAAACGGCCATAGAAAAGGAGCACCCGGTCAATAAATGTTCAAGAGATTCATCGCTACTCGCACACAACGCACAAACAATATCATCGCTGAAAATGTGTCGTCTCGCCAAAGCCTCCTTAGTTGGAAGACGATCCAATACCGCCCTCCACATAAAGATGTTGCATTTTTTTGGAACCCAATCACACCAATTTTTTTTTTTGAACGGCCAACTAACACCCGTAGACCCAATGGCAAAGGCATCTAGAGCTCGATTCCGTAAAGGAGATCCGGCCCCCGGCCCCCTCCGGCGAGTGCGTTGCGAGTCCCCCCAAGCCTACGACCTGAGCAGGAACCGAACACGGGAAAACCCGACCCAATCACACCAATTAAACCCAAAACTCCAAACAATAGTATCGGACCTCAGCATCCATTTTTTAAACGTAGCAACCTCAAAGTCTTTGCAGCTACCATGCGCCCATGACCATGAATCTTCACTATCATCCAACACCACATTTTGGAGCAACCCCTCAATATCAAATTTATCACTAAGCTCCTGATGTGAACTAGGAGATCGAGCCCAGTCCCACCGGATACAACGTGTAGGCCCAGTAACCAGCACCCGATCCGCAAGAACGCATGTTTTATGTTTTTCTAAGGCATAGAGACCTTAGAAAAAATTTTATATAGACCTTGTTTATATAGTAACTCAAAATTAGTAGACCTTGTTTAACCTATAACGTTATTTCAGACTTTAGAAATCCAAATGATAATCGTAGCAATACACATCTTTATTTGATTCTACTTAATTAAATAAACAAGACTTGTCATTTAAGTAACTTTTATCTAAATGTCAATAACTTATAACATCATTTATTGATTCGCAAACAAATTTCCCATACATAAACAAACTTGAATCCATACTTAATCCATATGATAATCGAAGCAGTACACATCTTGATTTTATCCCAGCTGGCTGTAGTACCTTCCAGGGATACTATAGGCAATGTTTTGTAGCGGATCATAGGCCTGACTAGCATCAGATACACCTGGAGTCGATGCAATATCGGGATACATATTGGATTGTGTCGGGGCCTGTCCAGAACCACTATAAACATCCAAGCTAGGCTTAGACGTGTGATCGGGCACTGCAGCCTCAAGACCTGGTGCTGGAGCACTGGAATCGGTTAGATCCTGCTTACGATCGCTATTCGCACCAATAAACGAGTTCACGTCAGGTATAAAACCCGAGCGAGTTGGAGGTGGAACGTAAGGTTCACTAGCCCCTGTCCGTTGATCGAGAAAATGAGGATCAGAGTTGTTAATCATCACCGTCGAGGAAATGCCCGGTGCTGATTGATAGTCGCTGGAAGCCATTTTCTGTGTGTAGCAAAACAGAAAAGTTTTCTGGTGATGGTTTTATTTAAATAAAAGAAATGAGATGTTGTATATATAGACGTTATAAGAGAAGCTTGGTAATCCAAAAAGTCAACGCCGGTTGTTGAAACTTGAAAGTCTTAGTTGTTCAAATTTTTTTATATAATGTTTGTTAGGTTAGTTACCTAGCTCTTATATTGTTTGTTATCAAGGGATTGAACGAGATAAGAGATAAATGTTTTGAGGTTGTAGAGGTGATTAATGTTGTGGTAAAGGACTGATTTGCATATCATGTATCATTTTTAAAGGACTGATTTGTAACATGGGTTTGGCCGGCCGAAGAGTTAACGGACCCTCCTGACACTCACGTAACATGGGTTTGGTTATGAGGGTGAAGGTTTTGGCTAGATATGGTTTGCAGAGGTTAGTAATTATCATTTTATTTGTAATTTTTTCAAGTGTACTGCCAAATTAGTGATTCCGTGGAAAACAATAGGAAAAATTAACTAACGCGTTACATAATTAAATAAATAAATAAAAAGTGTAGATGACTTTAGGCTGAAAACTTAGAAATCCGGAAGGTTTTGGCCAGAGAGGGTCTGCAGATATGTGTGGGGTTCGGTAATTTTCATTTTTTTTTTTAATTTTTCTATGTGTACTGCCAAACTAGTGATTCCCTGGAAAACAAAGGAAAACTTAACGCGTTACAAAAATTAAAACAATAAAAAGACTAGATGACGTTAGGCTGAAAATTTATGAATCCGGAAGGTTTTGATCATAGATGGTCTGTTATTTGTATTTTTTTTTCTAAATGTACCGTCAAATTAATGATTATTATTACACATAATAATATTAATAATCAAACTTATTTAAACAGGTTTCAATTTTCCTATTTTGTCCACATTTTTTTTCTTTTTTTGTTAATTTTTTTTCCATTTTAACCACCAAATTTTTTGTTAAGTTTTTATTCCTCATTTTGGCCACACAATGTTTTTTTACTTTTTATTTAAGTTTTGTTTTCCTGTTTTGGCCACCAATTTTTTTATTAAGTTTTTTTTTCAATTAATTTGGCCACCGACATAATGCGTTTTTTTTCTGGATTTCGCACGGGTTCGGTTTTTGTTCGTTTATTATCTATATATTTAACGACCACGAAATGAATAGCTGCTTCAGTCCAACGTACGCACCGGCCACCGACCACATCCACCGTGCGCCATCACCACCATGTGCTGCGGACCGCGGGAGATTTCCGGTATTCTCCGCGTAGCCGCTACCACTTTTTTATTTTCTCATTGTCCAAGGTTAGTCTCTATGCCTTTGTCGGTTACCAGAGGCGAATGGTGGCGACGGTTGGTGATTTGGATGCTTGGTGGCTCACCGACATCGATCTGTTTCACCCACTGTTGTCTATATCTCGCACCAGATCTGTGGTGTGGTTATAACCACCATTTAAACCGTAGGTTCCATATGTGTGTCAACCGCTTCTGTGGTGATGATAACTTTTGTTGCCACCTAAAAATACTAGGAGGTTATGTGATGGTTGGAGTTGGATGGTGGTGTTGTGTCACACCACGCCAATGGCGGAAACACGTGGCGCAACGCTCGAAAGCATATCAAAGTCAAGATTAACACAAACTATATTTAATTAGAAAAGAATCAATTTATTAAGATGTCGGAACAGAGAATCACATTCTCAATGTTACATAAAACGACGAACATTAAGTTTCAATGTGGGGTATCTTCGTTTGTACCAACCCTTTGGTAACAATTTATGAAACCCCGACAAGTATCCGACATCCCGAATTCCACCGCACTAGCCCATATCTATTCAGCACTTAGTTACCTGAAAGATATGTTTAAAAAGACGTCAATATATAAAATATTGGTGAGTTCACAGGTTTTGTTTCGTAATAACAACATTTTCACAACCATCGACTCGACTCACTTTACCGTATAATTAATTTCCCATTAATTAATTATACTAGGATCTTGTCGATTGATATTTCATTTTCAACCCTCGACTCGGCTCACTTTACCATATATTTATTTTCCCATTGAAATAAATATACTAGGATCTTGCCGATTCGACATTACATTTTACGACCCTCGACTCGGCTCACTTTACCATATATTTATTTTCCCATTGAAATAAATATACTAGGATCTTGCCGATTCGACATTTCAATACCGGCATGTAACGGAAATATAATATAAGTAGTGTCATATATGTGGAGTAGCTAGCTCCTACATGACGATGGCGACTCCCTCCCGGGCCCATAACCAAACCAAGACTATACAACAGATTGCCCCGCGAGTTGCTTCTTGGACAACAACTCAGTTCAGAATACATGCACCTCTTGTCTTTACCGGGTTGACGCTATCAACCAGAGGTGGGCCTTGTCAGGCACCGATAGTACTACCCAGATATCCCGTTGGTTTCATTCCCTGAATTAATGGTTACAGTAAACAGCGAGGTCTTACCCCAAGTGGTTTCCAGTTACCCAGGTACCCATCGTGCTAAATATTATATTCCACATGTTACAGCAATTTAACAAAACATATCTTTCCCCCGAAAACGTAAAAACAGTTTAAAATGGGGCCGTGAAACTCACCTGAAGTATAGCGTGCAATCAAATAGCAGAGAATAGCAAGTCCGTGGTCAAGCACCTACGAACGTCCTAGACGTATAAGCCACTAAACCTATAGGGCATGTGCTTCGGCAAGTTGTACACCCAACTCCCAAACGACGAATTAATCCAATTCCCCGTTTAATTAAACGTGTATCCTAGGTCGTTGGTGATGGATTACCCCTTTCTTACAAGTTACTTATATTCTCATTAATATTTCTTTAACTTGTATTATATTATCCTCGACTCGACTTTACTCAACGTATAATTATTTTCCCATTAAATAATTATACTTAAGATCGTGTCGTTCGATATAATATCTTTACCACTCGACACGACTCACTTTACCGTATATTTATTTTCCCATTCAAATAAATATACTAAGGTCTTGTCGTTCGATAATATACTTTTAACGCTCGACACGACTCACTTTACCGCATATTTATTTTCCCATTCAAATAAATATACTAAGGTTTTGTCGTTCGATGATATATATATATATATATATATATATATATATATATATTCATTGTTTTCTTCGGTCGACTCGACTCACCATACCGTATATTTACTTTCCTAATAAATATACTAAGATTTCGTCGAGTCGACTATATATATATTCTCCTTGTTATGTCCATACGCTTGTTTAACGTTTAATCGTTAGATTGTTCACGTTACTTTTCTCCCACGAATATTTTCCAACACTTAGGAAAGTGTTATGTAATTTTTCACCCAAGTCATATATTTTAAATCCTTAAAAATATATTTATACTCATCTCGACGTAATGATACTTTTCTCGTCCGTCCGTTTTTACGTCTTAGTTCGTTAACACGTCCAAGTCCGATTACTTAACTTATATATATACATATAGTTAATTTTTCCCAAGTTTCCCAATATGTGTATTCTAGGAAAGTTATTCACTTCTTTAATTTCCTACACATATTACTTGGAAGTTTTACATATACCTTTATGCTATTAACACAAGACTTGGCAACTTATGTATAAAAATGCTCCAACACTTTTATATTCCCATTTATATAAAAGTGTTCATTTTTATATAAGTTCTTCCAAGTTTTTAATTTGTCTAACATTTTTATAAAAACCTTTGTTTTTATACATATCCATATGTTAGAAAATTCCATATTTTTATAAACTCTATTTTATAAAAATACACTTTTATACAAAATAGATGTGTATAATTTCTAGTATTTACCAAACCACCTTGGAAAATTATTATGTACACATTTGACACCAAACTTTCCATAGTTATATTTTTAGACCCAAGTTTCTAAAAATGACATTTTATGTCCCTTAACTTCTAAAGTTACCAAGATAGTCCTTTAACTTCCAAAAGTTACATTTTTATCCCAAGACTTTTAAAAGAAATGACAAGTTTTCATCAACTAGCTACTTTAACTTATCAACTTTGTCATTTGAGATTATTTTTATGATCCAACATCATCTATAGTCCTTAATAACCTTATTAAGAACAATAATGTGTGTATTTGTGTGTATTACGTCCATTTTGTCCAACTTGATCTCTTTATGTCCAAATCTTATAATATGTAACTTTTGTATTTTTTATTTTCTAACATGATCAAACTTATATTAAGATTTAGATGATCATTTGATGATGATCAAAACCACTTTTAAGTGTATTCAAATTACATTCACAAACTATGCTTTGATCATCATTTTATACAAGTTTATGTGAACTTTTGGAAACTACAAAAACACTACATCACCAACATCAAACCTACGGCCCATATACCTGATTTTAAACACCCATTTTAGTCTTGTAAAAACATAAAAAAAATCTTATGTTTAAAACCATGTTCCAAACCCTATGTACAACTTGCTTTAAAAACGTAAAAATATAAACTTTCAAGAACCAAAGCAAGATCAAGAACACTTACAACTAGCACAAGGCTAGGGAAGCTAAAAACATTTGATTTTTGATGGGGTTTAAGTGTGTTCTTCCAAAGGGGTTAAGCTCCAAGCTTGAAACACACAAAATTAGACTTGAAAAGGGTTTTGTTCTAAAGAAATTTTGTAGTATTGAAGCTTGAAAGATGGATGTATGTATATGTGAGGTGATTCACGGTTCTAAGGAGGTGAGGAGAAGAAGAACTTTGTGATTTTTAAAGGAAAAATGCAAGATATAATGCTAGATCTTTCAAGTACAAAAATCTATTTATTTATTCATCATACCATGCCATAATCTTTTATTTTCACCAAGATTGCAAGTAAACATGATTTTTATCATGTGATGAGGCCTAGGGCCGGTTATGTAGGTCCTTTTGTGGGCTCCACATCAAAATATCAAGGAATTATCTTAGTTACATCTCAAGTTTTCAGTTAGGGCTCCGTTTGGGTCTTAATCGGATTTTAAATTACGTGTTATTCGGACATAAAAATAGCCTCTAATAACCCTTAAACATAGCCTAGTTTAAGTGTTGGTTGGTTAGTTAGGCTTTCGTTGGGTGAAATTATAAGTTATACGTGTACCGGGTGCGGTACGCGCACTTTATTCGTTACTGGGAGATTTGTAGGTAAAGTTTTCACTTATGGTTTTGGAGTTCCAAAACATATTATATTTTGTGAAAATACCCTTTATTTTATATCCTGGGTGTCCGGGATCCTTTTCGTTTATTTAATTTTTACCGGGTAATCACCAACGTCCGTTCCGGACAAGTTTATTCGCACGCGATTTCGGCGTGCTTTAACATTAAACATGTGCATCCCTGTGCATCTTATGGGGAATTTGCTATTCTCTAAGGGCTAAATTAATCCAATTAATTTAAATACGCACTTAAACCGTTAATTACATATACTAATTGCGTACGGAATCACATCGATTTTTGCCGGATGTTACATTCTTTCCCCGTTAAGAGAATTCCGTCCCGGAATTCAGTTCAAGTTGTCCATTACAATAATATCCTTGAACAGGGCGGGTTGTTTGCGCTTCACGAGATCTCCTCTTCCCTAAGTGAACCCAGGTTCATGCTAGGTTCCCGCTTAGTGCTCTAACGATTACAGTATCACAGTCCAACTATGGCTAAGCTCTTGGGCATCCCACTTTGATACATTTATTGGTTTCCCGAAATAGTAGAGCTTAACGTCAACCGAACTTCCGTCGGTCGAGGAAATTGACAATGCTTCCTCATGCCAGACTTGCGGGATTCATCAAGAGCCCCATTTAAGATCTTGCGATAATTCAAGCTTAATCGCCACTAGATCAATTTTGATCGATACCTCCGTGCCACTGGAGTATCAAGAATTTGGCCTACTATAATTTCTATGCTTACCAACACTCTCCCAGAGTATGACTCTCAGTGTAAACCTATTATCAGTTTGAAGTTCTTAAGGCCTACACCTTGTCTATATGACTTCTTAATAGGTTCGCACCTGATCCGAACGGTTTCTAATCTGCAAGATTTATTGGCCATCTCTTGAAAAACTCAAACCAGATTATGTGCCTATCTCCGCTTGTCATTCGACGTACTAGAGATGTACACGTATGCCCTCCAAAGGGCTTTGAGCAGTACACCCCGAACGCTGGGATGATAATTCTTATCACATAGGAAGTTCTGGCGATGAAGCACACGAACTCGATGTGCCACGGACATCAATCGTGACAACACGGAACCATCCCGTCAAGTACATTCAATTTTTTTTTTCCGTAAATGACAAGCCATACCCATCTCAAATCGAGTATCCCAGGCTAGGGTACATAGTTTGTCAAACTTGAGATAGAGTGACTACTACAATCCGATATAAAGAAGTCGGCAATCCAGTGTCTAGCCACGACTCTCCAAGAGTACAGGTAGCTATCCACATGCCCCATCTTGGAGCTACGGATGAGTATAAAGAAAAAAATAAAATAAGAGGGTTCGCAACAGCAATCAATCATCGCTCAGGTCACATCCCGACCACGGGACCCCTCGGGTGGTATGGTAATGTCAAACAGGTGATCTTACCGCACCACATAATGATCATAAAAGTCCACTTGGAAACCTCGTCGGGTATTCCATTTTATTTATCCTTCGGCTCGACTCACTTTACCGTATATTTATCTCCCCATTAAGATAAATACACTAGGTTCTTGTCGACCGAACAACCACATTAAAAATGGGACTTCATTTCCGTAGGATCCTCTAGGTGCTGATTTGCTACCTCCCACCCGAGCAATTGTGGTTAATGGTACTAGGGCGTCTAGTAGGGACTGATGGAGGTCAAAGTTTCTTTGTCGCCTTCTCCCCTCAGCTCCCTGACAGTAAGCAATGTATATATAACACCCAGTCCGTACGGTTCCACAATCCCCGCGAATTAAAAGCCGACTTAAACACATAGGACTAGAGGCTCACATCACTCTGTCACATTGGTCGACACGAAAATGATGCATATAAATTATCACGATGTGGTTGCCGCAATAAACAAGGGATAGGATCTCGACCATATCTCGACATGCTGGTCTCCACCGACACGGTATACAGAACACCGGTAGCTACCCAAAACTAGGGTATCTAGTACCTGTTCCGTTATATGTGCCTCATGGGCACTGGTGTCCTATCGATATTAGCAACCTAGTAAGTCAATTCTAGATAATCCAGGCCACACGCCCTTAAATTGACTTTTAGATCTCATGCAGAGATTTGAGTGAAAGGAGTCCTGCAACCGGAACCCTTACTCGTCGAAGGTTCCATCCCTTCGGAATCTTTCGAGGTAAATGGCGAAATCGAGTCATAGATGCATGCGTCTGACATAGATTTCACATTTGGCCTGACAGCTTCACGCGCCCAAGTCGTTACTTACAAACAAACGACGACTGAGATCGCATCACAAGCGATAGTCCTGAGCCTTCCCATAAGGCATTCCATTCGATGACCCAGTTAGTCACATATATGGGCGCGATACGTAAGCCTTCAAGCTCATCCTGATTAGTCAGGTACCATACGCCCTGACTGGTAGCTCACATTACTATGGTGCCTCCAACGGTGTCTGCCAAAGACCAGGGATTTTTGCTCTAGCGCGAGAAATGCTACTAAGGGATAACGGGGAACACCAGTATCGACCCGAGGTCGAAATGGTTCCACTATTCCGAGCACATACGCAACAATGCCAAAACAAGATGAACCTATCATCAGAAGAATAACAACATTAATCGGAGGGCCGAGACGATCAACCATCTCAACATGGTGGGGTAGCGCCTTTATAGAGTAAACAATGCTACGCGCCCTTCTGGGGTTTCATAAGACCTCTGAATCATGTAACAGGGACTCCACCCATGCACACGCCTCAGGTGGGTCCACGATGGTATTTCCATAATCCTTAGTATGACACGTCGGCATGTATGACGTTAAATGAATTCACTGGGATGAGCAATAAAGGAATTGAGTCTTTCAACTCTTACTAGTCCCAAAGGTATGGGTCATAATATCGCTCACAATTACTCGATACCTCCAGGTTCGAGATGTATTCGAAATCCCTTATCACTAAGACGGGCCTCGCCTCGTCATGTGTGGATCCCGGGATTTCTTTCCGACATGATTCGTGTGTGGTTAGTCGACCAAAATGCGCGTAAAATGTTAAGGCGTCACTGATGCCTTGGATTTCGAAGAGGTAATGCTCACGAAACACGCGAGAATATAAAGAAGTCGACACATGATTCGGTCAACTTACTCAAACTACCACGAGATTCGAACTTTAGGGAGATACATGTGCTAACACTAAGACTAGAGTGTCTTAGTATGACTCCCAGGAAGTCCGTTAGACACCAGAAATCTTTCCTAATCAATGTCGGCACTGCACAATCGAACAATTAGAACAATGACAGCAACGAGGGGTTTAGGTGATGTCTCCATCCCGAAGGAACCAAGGGCGAAGCAAACGACAAGTCATCACATCATCAAAGCAATCCAACAGCTGCAGCAATACATCCATGGAGCAACACGATAATATAAATAACACAACATGACAGCAACACATCCACGAAGTACATCAACTAGGGAACACCGCACAGGAACAACATGACGACCGTGAAGCATGACGACAAGGCAACACCGCAACAAGATCACTGCGACAATACGGAAACACGACAACAAGGCTACGCTACTGCAGGAGCAGCACAACAACAAGAATGCATAGTCGACAACGCAACTCATCGCAACCACATGGGTACGCAATCGGCAAATAATGCAACTGCAAGCATGCACAATCGCTAAGGGTAACATAGCAGCATGAATGCACACGACAATATGACACTCAATATGGAAAATCCCCCAGTCCACATCATCAGAAAGCTCCGTTATGGTGAGCACGCATCCCGGTTCGTCTCAGCTCACTTGTGGGGGCGGGATTTATATCCATGCCTTCGACCTTAAACCTATCCTCCATAGACTCAATGGTAGGAACGATTGAGTTAACCAAGGTATCCGTAGTCGTAACAGGAATGGAAACGATGGGTTCCGCATAATTTAGCAGACTGTCAGACCAATTTTGTTCTTAGGGAGAATGATCGTAGGCTCAATATAAGTCATTCGAATAATGGCAACTGCAACATTGTCAGACTCAACCCAAGCCTGAGAATCATCGTCAATATCACTCTTGGCAGGAGTCCAAGGAATGATAACGAGTAGTTCAATGAAAGCCTCGAAGAAAATGGAAGTAACAACAACGAACTCTACGGAGATACAGACATGGTCATAGTAGCTTGACAACGGTCATAGAGACGTCTTCGTTAACGACATTCACCTTTGCAGAAGCTTCAAATACATCAACAACATCAGCTCGAGAAGTGCCATAGAAACAACATCAAGCCCATCATGGACTATAGAGACTACGACAACCATAAGCTCAACAACAGACATGGAAACAACGGCATCCAGCCCGATAAGTGCTACCGATTCACCGACAACAACAAACTCAGCAAGAGCTACGTTCTTAACAGCGTTAATAGGGCTCGCTTGCGCCATAGAACAAATACAGGAGCAACAACAGGCTCGGCGAGAGCCTTAGACTCAACAACTGAAATGCCTCTCCGCTACCTAAGTGAGGCCAATGAACTCTCTTCCTGATAGGTCACGTTGTGAGAGTATCAAAATACGAAAAGAGATTAGACAGGTCACATTGTCCATAACCAATGGATCTCGTGACCTTAGTTTATAAACTACCGTGACGAGGGATCGCAACATCTCAGCATCTATGGGGATTGATGGAAAACACTTCGCGTCAATTTCCGCCCCAAATAGATAAAAAAAAGTCTCGTCGTGATGATGAGGGTGACGAACGTTATTGCAACAAGAGCAATGGAATTGTCGTCCCATGGGTAGGTTTAATTTAACAGAGTAACATGACCACATCCAGTAGTCCTTCATTTGAGGGGGGAACTTCAATGTCAGCAAAAAATCGTTTTGCAACATTTGACATTTATGGAACACACCCTTACAATTACGATTCCCAAAGTGTGGTTCCACTCCCCAGAATTTATGACGGATTCAGGCACAACACACGTATCGAACCTACTCTGGCGTTCATCGACTGAAGCGTGATTACCAATAATCCTTGAAAAACAAACAGGAGGTAGATAGAGGAGTCTTACGACAACCTTTGCACCTTGGGAAAGTAGTATGACATAAGCACCGATCTGCTAAGCCCATTACAAATCATCCTCCGGAATACGATCCAGCGCTATTGCAACGGGTGTTAATCCATACTTAAACACTCAATACATCGAGCAGTGGCTTCCCATGAGTTAATCGTATGCACTTCCGAGTGAGTCCATAGCCAAACGCCAACTGGGGCTTGTTGTTCCACTACACGCCGTCATCATAACACTGGCAATCGTTGTCGCGGTCGTGATTAGTGGCCGAATTTTTGACATCATCGAAATTTAGCAAAGCCCTCTGACTCGCGGGTGTGCAATGTGGCACACTGATTTCACCATCAGTCCATGACTGCATGGGCACAACCAATACTGTCGATTCAGACGAGGGCTATCGAGCCTTCCAGGTAACAATGATCAAGCTTCCTAACTTAGCAACCTCAATTCTGTCCTCCAAAAGGAGAAGAAAAATACCCGACTCTAGAAGACTACTTGGGCATGTGTTGGATTGAGAATGACTTATTTATAATAACAACCCAGCAGCACACGGCCACGATTCTCATATCTGATCCTCACAGGGTCCCGTTCCCAAAACGCACTGGTCTTGTAGGGACGCACCCTAGGTCTTCACTAGGTTCCGGTATAACCTTCCACGCACCGTACTCGACATTTCTCGCTTCGGTAGGCCGTGTATACTTGTAAGTCCGCTCCTTTGGAAGAACTTTGTGGTGGAGGCATTCAACTCCTACAGAAGGAAGCTTTCATCTCCCGTTCCTATCTAGAGCGTGGGTTTGCGTCAGATTATTCGTATGAATAGACGTTCGAGCTCTTCCGTGCTCGCACCTTAAAGGTAATGTCAAAGAAAGCTCATTAGGCTAGCTAGGACCGAAGTCAAGGGCGTCGATGAGACCTCCCATTTAACCCATTAGTCAATCAAAACCAAGACTGAATCTAAAGAAGAAGAACAACAAGACAAGGAATGATCACCAACCCCGGCCCTAGCGCCCACCAAGGTTACCGTGCACCCCAAACTATTATTACGTGTGCACCCGTAATGATAATTTGCGTTGCCAGGTAATCTTGTTGCCCGCTAGTTCCGAGCTTCCTGATCCAACAAACAAAGATTTCATAACAAACGACTCTTAATAGATTCGCCTCCACATCATAAACCATGAGGCGACATCCATTTGCGCGATAGAGATTAGTCCTTCAGATCATCCCGTCTACAGGTAAGCGAGTGAGATCGTCGTAGACTACAACATCCTTCCCACTTGCTGGTACCGGTGATCGATGCAAGAGTGCGGACTAATGTGAAGCGTGACACGACATCCTTACTGGCAAAATATCCATACTACGTATATGTATTAACTAATCTTAGAAAAATCGGATTCCTATGCAACATAGACATTCTTATCCGTATTTTCTAATACTTCATATATTGACACACATGGCTAGTCGGTCGGAATTTCCCCTTGTACATCCCATGTACAAATTTCTTTCTTTTCTAAAAATATTTTGTTGTGTTTTAGTTTGGAAAACTTTGTTTTCGAGCCAAAACCGGTTATAGTCTAGATTTTACAAAAATGCTAGTTCGCTATAACCTTGGCTCTGATACCACTTCTGTCACACCACGCCAATGGCGGAAACACGTGGCGCAACGCTCGAAAGCATATCAAAGTCAAGATTAACACAAACTATATTTAATTAGAAAAGAATCAATTTATTAAGATGTCGGAACAGAGAATCACATTCTCAATGTTACATAAAACGACGAACATTAAGTTTCAATGTGGGGTATCTTCGTTTGTACCAACCCTTTGGTAACAATTTATGAAACCCCGACAAGTATCCGACATCCCGAATTCCACCGCACTAGCCCATATCTATTCAGCACTTAGTTACCTGAAAGATATGTTTAAAAAGACGTCAATATATAAAATATTGGTGAGTTCACAGGTTTTGTTTCGTAATAACAACATTTTCACAACCATCGACTCGACTCACTTTACCGTATAATTAATTTCCCATTAATTAATTATACTAGGATCTTGTCGATTGATATTTCATTTTCAACCCTCGACTCGGCTCACTTTACCATATATTTATTTTCCCATTGAAATAAATATACTAGGATCTTGCCGATTCGACATTACATTTTACGACCCTCGACTCGGCTCACTTTACCATATATTTATTTTCCCATTGAAATAAATATACTAGGATCTTGCCGATTCGACATTTCAATACCGGCATGTAACGGAAATATAATATAAGTAGTGTCATATATGTGGAGTAGCTAGCTCCTACATGACGATGGCGACTCCCTCCCGGGCCCATAACCAAACCAAGACTATACAACAGATTGCCCCGCGAGTTGCTTCTTGGACAACAACTCAGTTCAGAATACATGCACCTCTTGTCTTTACCGGGTTGACGCTATCAACCAGAGGTGGGCCTTGTCAGGCACCGATAGTACTACCCAGATATCCCGTTGGTTTCATTCCCTGAATTAATGGTTACAGTAAACAGCGAGGTCTTACCCCAAGTGGTTTCCAGTTACCCAGGTACCCATCGTGCTAAATATTATATTCCACATGTTACAGCAATTTAACAAAACATATCTTTCCCCCGAAAACGTAAAAACAGTTTAAAATGGGGCCGTGAAACTCACCTGAAGTATAGCGTGCAATCAAATAGCAGAGAATAGCAAGTCCGTGGTCAAGCACCTACGAACGTCCTAGACGTATAAGCCACTAAACCTATAGGGCATGTGCTTCGGCAAGTTGTACACCCAACTCCCAAACGACGAATTAATCCAATTCCCCGTTTAATTAAACGTGTATCCTAGGTCGTTGGTGATGGATTACCCCTTTCTTACAAGTTACTTATATTCTCATTAATATTTCTTTAACTTGTATTATATTATCCTCGACTCGACTTTACTCAACGTATAATTATTTTCCCATTAAATAATTATACTTAAGATCGTGTCGTTCGATATAATATCTTTACCACTCGACACGACTCACTTTACCGTATATTTATTTTCCCATTCAAATAAATATACTAAGGTCTTGTCGTTCGATAATATACTTTTAACGCTCGACACGACTCACTTTACCGCATATTTATTTTCCCATTCAAATAAATATACTAAGGTTTTGTCGTTCGATGATATATATATATATATATATATATATATATATATATATATTCATTGTTTTCTTCGGTCGACTCGACTCACCATACCGTATATTTACTTTCCTAATAAATATACTAAGATTTCGTCGAGTCGACTATATATATATTCTCCTTGTTATGTCCATACACTTGTTTAACGTTTAATCGTTAGATTGTTCACGTTACTTTTCTCCCACGAATATTTTCCAACACTTAGGAAAGTGTTATGTAATTTTTCACCCAAGTCATATATTTTAAATCCTTAAAAATATATTTATACTCATCTCGACGTAATGATACTTTTCTCGTCCGTCCGTTTTTACGTCTTAGTTCGTTAACACGTCCAAGTCCGATTACTTAACTTATATATATACATATAGTTAATTTTTCCCAAGTTTCCCAATATGTGTATTCTAGGAAAGTTATTCACTTCTTTAATTTCCTACACATATTACTTGGAAGTTTTACATATACCTTTATGCTATTAACACAAGACTTGGCAACTTATGTATAAAAATGCTCCAACACTTTTATATTCCCATTTATATAAAAGTGTTCATTTTTATATAAGTTCTTCCAAGTTTTTAATTTGTCTAACATTTTTATAAAAACCTTTGTTTTTATACATATCCATATGTTAGAAAATTCCATATTTTTATAAACTCTATTTTATAAAAATACACTTTTATACAAAATAGATGTGTATAATTTCTAGTATTTACCAAACCACCTTGGAAAATTATTATGTACACATTTGACACCAAACTTTCCATAGTTATATTTTTAGACCCAAGTTTCTAAAAATGACATTTTATGTCCCTTAACTTCTAAAGTTACCAAGATAGTCCTTTAACTTCCAAAAGTTACATTTTTATCCCAAGACTTTTAAAAGAAATGACAAGTTTTCATCAACTAGCTACTTTAACTTATCAACTTTGTCATTTGAGATTATTTTTATGATCCAACATCATCTATAGTCCTTAATAACCTTATTAAGAACAATAATGTGTGTATTTGTGTGTATTACGTCCATTTTGTCCAACTTGATCTCTTTATGTCCAAATCTTATAATATGTAACTTTTGTATTTTTTATTTTCTAACATGATCAAACTTATATTAAGATTTAGATGATCATTTGATGATGATCAAAACCACTTTTAAGTGTATTCAAATTACATTCACAAACTATGCTTTGATCATCATTTTATACAAGTTTATGTGAACTTTTGGAAACTACAAAAACACTACATCACCAACATCAAACCTACGGCCCATATACCTGATTTTAAACACCCATTTTAGTCTTGTAAAAACATAAAAAAAATCTTATGTTTAAAACCATGTTCCAAACCCTATGTACAACTTGCTTTAAAAACGTAAAAATATAAACTTTCAAGAACCAAAGCAAGATCAAGAACACTTACAACTAGCACAAGGCTAGGGAAGCTAAAAACATTTGATTTTTGATGGGGTTTAAGTGTGTTCTTCCAAAGGGGTTAAGCTCCAAGCTTGAAACACACAAAATTAGACTTGAAAAGGGTTTTGTTCTAAAGAAATTTTGTAGTATTGAAGCTTGAAAGATGGATGTATGTATATGTGAGGTGATTCACGGTTCTAAGGAGGTGAGGAGAAGAAGAACTTTGTGATTTTTAAAGGAAAAATGCAAGATATAATGCTAGATCTTTCAAGTACAAAAATCTATTTATTTATTCATCATACCATGCCATAATCTTTTATTTTCACCAAGATTGCAAGTAAACATGATTTTTATCATGTGATGAGGCCTAGGGCCGGTTATGTAGGTCCTTTTGTGGGCTCCACATCAAAATATCAAGGAATTATCTTAGTTACATCTCAAGTTTTCAGTTAGGGCTCCGTTTGGGTCTTAATCGGATTTTAAATTACGTGTTATTCGGACATAAAAATAGCCTCTAATAACCCTTAAACATAGCCTAGTTTAAGTGTTGGTTGGTTAGTTAGGCTTTCGTTGGGTGAAATTATAAGTTATACGTGTACCGGGTGCGGTACGCGCACTTTATTCGTTACTGGGAGATTTGTAGGTAAAGTTTTCACTTATGGTTTTGGAGTTCCAAAACATATTATATTTTGTGAAAATACCCTTTATTTTATATCCTGGGTGTCCGGGATCCTTTTCGTTTATTTAATTTTTACCGGGTAATCACCAACGTCCGTTCCGGACAAGTTTATTCGCACGCGATTTCGGCGTGCTTTAACATTAAACATGTGCATCCCTGTGCATCTTATGGGGAATTTGCTATTCTCTAAGGGCTAAATTAATCCAATTAATTTAAATACGCACTTAAACCGTTAATTACATATACTAATTGCGTACGGAATCACATCGATTTTTGCCGGATGTTACATGTTGTGATGATGGTAGCTGTTAGGTATTCACATGACAAATAGAGAAAGACAAAGATTAATGAAGATGCTGTGGTGATGAGAAAAATTGAGAGAGTATGAGTTGGTATGTAATCATGTGAATGTGCTCTTACTCTGTTCTCCTGAAGTATTTTTTTCCTCTTATTAAGTCACACTTATATTTTACCCACTTTATAATAAATGGATCCATTTGTAGTCTTGAGTTGTATTTAAAGTTTATAGGAGTGGATGAAGAGAAGAATGAGGTAGGTGGAGAATTTGAAAGAAGATACACACACAGTAGGTCTATGTGTTGTGTTTGTTTTGTACAGAAGAATGGAAAGAAATGTACAAATATAGGCCAACTCAAACTGAGGGTGTTTGGCAACAAGGTTGCAACTCAGGGTGTTTGGCACTCTCTATTTCTATTTGAGATTCTCTCAATATAAAATAAGCTTTTAGACCGCTTATAAAATAGAAAATCTTATGGTATTAAAACTTCTATTGGTTAATAATTATGTATACATTTTCCATACAGATTCATTAAAAATTACACGATTATCTTTTCACGACACAACAGAAGGCGCGCAACGCGTGCCCTATTAATAAACCTAGTTCCTTGAAAATTAATGAAAATATGAATGCATTAAGGTAGTGAAAAAAATACTATATCATTTTAGAGCATTCACAATAGCTTATCCGTATTGGTGTGAGTGTGATCTCTATATTATATAGAGTGGGACGTATAAGTGTTTGTGAGAAGAGGAGAGAGAAAATATTTAGAGAAGACATTGTTCACCAGTAAATTTGGAGGAGACAGTATTCATCCTTCATAATTTTTAAGAGAAAGTATACGATATAAAGTTTCTTAATGTAAGAAGTGTAAGAAGCCACTAGAACTTGCCACCTGTCAATTTAACCTAACCATAATGCAACCACGATTAAACTATCTTTAGAACATAAATCTCTTCAGAACATAAATCTCAACACAACTAATAAAATCAGAACACTGATCATTCACGCATCTCACAACGACAATTACAATTACAATCTCAACTATTCACTCCTCATAACTGTTCATTCACACAAATCACTCCCATCATCTCCAAACTACTCATCATTAGTTTTGTTTTTCAAACTAAAAATGGAGCAAAATAATAATAATGGTGATTATAATGTTGATATCGAAAGTGAAGGAGTGGAGAGAAGCAGATCTGCAGTTGAAGAGAGGGATATGATTCGAGAACCGTTGCAATTGAAGAGTAGGATTAATACGACGTCGCATATTGCTATTGTTGGTGCTAATGTTTGTCCCATTGAATCACTGATCGGCTCCATTTCCTTGATACCCACGTGGGTTTTTTGAGGTGATTTAAAGGAGGTTGAAGGATGGATTGAAGATCTGGGATCAGATCCATGGCTAAAAGAATTGAAGCAGATTAGATTGAGAAAGAGAAAGAGAGAGATTTACCTCATATAAATAGTTTATTTATTAATTTGGGTAAAATAAACAAAATAAAAGAATCAAGACAAATTATAAAAATTAAAAATCTTATTAAACTATGGAACACAAACGAACACAAACGAACATAAACGAACATGTTACCGAACGTTCACGAACATAAACGAACGAACGTGACCTCTGTTCATGTTCGTTCGTTTAATTAAACGAACGGAATTGGGTGTTTTGTGCGTAAATGGAAAATGTAACGAATTCCTAAAATTGTTTGGCTTTGCTAGACTCGGGACGACATAGTTAATGTAAAAAATGTCTAATGCACACATAAATGACATAGTTTTAAGGACGTGTACTCGTCTTGAGCTAGAAATTCGTTGGGTGTCACGGAAAATATCTATGGCTCAAATTCGACCATTTGCACATTAAAATTCATCAAAAATAAAATGCTCATGATGTTCTCAAAGGATGCCGACACTTGTTTTGCATCGATCAAAAATCATAAACATGAATGTTGGTATGCGTTTTGATAAAACTACTACCGGTATCGATGTCTAATTAAGTTCGTCATATTACCTTGCTATAGCTAGCGTATGATAAGAAAAAAATACTTTGCTCAAATCAATTGTGTTTTTAACAAAATTTATACCGAAATGCCAAAAAACTAAGTAGACATGCGTATCCAACAATTTTTTTAAGAAAAAGTTAACAAACGAATGTTATTAAAGAAAAATCAAATTAGCATAAAATGTTATATTAAAACGTAGATATAAATAAACATGTAATGATATATTTGGGATTTAAAAAAAATATTACCTTGTTAAAAAAATAAACTATACAGCAAAAAAAAATTAAATGTTTGCACAAAACCTTGTGCCCAAAATATGGTTAAAATACATTATATGATTGTGTAAAGACTAAAGATGTTAACAATCTGCTATAGCCAGGAAACAAAACATAGTCCTACGATATCGATCACCAATCTATCTACCCGTGTTTGCTTTTTAGATTTAAAATTTTAAACCATCACACCACCACGAGAATCTTCCCTCTACAACCACCATCACAAAGTGGCCACCGCCACCACGTCAAAACCACCTAGCCATCGTTGCAACTACTGCACCACCATCTAAGCGCCACCATCACTACACAACCTAAACACTGCCGCCCATCGGCCACAACAACGGATCGAAAAATAGTCTTCTTTTTACTAAACGCGCAATCGACCATTCACCTCAGGAATGTCACCCTTACGATCGGAAAAGCTTCATCTTTATCACCCCCACCTACAAATCAACATCCGGCGACCACAAATCTCTTTTTCTAAAAATACTTACAAAAGATAAAAAGTATGGACTAAAGGTGAAAGTCATTAAATGTAGAGGTTAAACTGTAAAAGATGGAAAGCTTTGGATTAAAAGTAAAAAAAAAAAACTAAAGGGGTTGAATTGCAAAATGCTGAAACTTTTGAGTTAGAACTGAAAAAATCAAACTAATCAAAGGTTTTTAGTTTCGGGAGCTTGAAACTTTATAGTTAGAAATGCAATCCCAACACTTTTTTTTCTTTTGAAGAACTCCCAAAGTAAATGACAGAACACAAAAATGTAAAAAAAAAAGTTGCTATATACATATGAAATTGCTTTAGACCAGTCAAAATGGTAAACCCGTAAAAAATTCCAAACATGCCCTATCCCTGTGGCGGCGCAGCTTGTTACCCGTCTACCTTCTATTGTTATGTAACTTTCGTATTTTGTTTTAATGAAAGGATTATTTTCGTTTGTTAAATAACAATAAACCAATCTAGAACTTTACGTCACACCATACTTTTACAAAAAAAGAAATAAAAAATTATAATAATGTGTGTGTGGTTGGTTAGTTTGTGTAGGTTTTGGACAAGTCCATTATACCAGACAAGAAGGTTAATTTGGAATACTCAAACAAATTAGTCAGTTCCAAACCATTGTAGATGGTAATGTTGAAACTTGAAAGCAAGCCACCTAAAGAAACCACATTAAACATATCTTATTATTAATTTGCAATGTTTACATCTAACAAACTTCTCGAAAACTCAAACAAATTCAACACTTAGATCTAGAGAAATCCAGATAATAATCAAAGCAATACACATCTTCAATTATTCAATCCTAATAATTGTAAGGACCCATCAGATTAGGGAAGTTCCTTCCAACAATACTGAACCCAACATTTTCTTGCGGATCATATGCTGGATCAGCAGCCATGGATCCACCTGGGTTCGACGGGTTCCGTGGAGCCACACCAGACAACGACGGTGCTTGCTCATAACCACTAGACCCATTAAAACCAGTTGCAGAATTGTTCACATGCACTAAAGCATCATGATCTGGTGCTTGACCACCGTAACCTGTTTGATCCATCCAACGATCATTATTTCCACCACTATACCCGTTAATGGAGTTACCTGTATGTTGAAAACCTGAGTACGATGGAGCTTGAACGTGATCTTCATCAGTCACTGAACGTTGACCATCTGTTGGGTACTGATCAGATTCAGTGTTCCTGATTGCAGTAGATGAAAGGGAAGGAGCTTGGGTTGCATAAGGGTCAACTGCTACAGTGGGATGGTTATAGTATGCTGGGAACTGAGGTTCGACGCTCCTCGAACCACCCGATGAGAAGGATGGAGGTGCTGAGTAGTCACCGGAATCCATTTTTGGTATGGTGGATAGAAAAAAAAAATAGAACTCAACGGATGAGGGTGTTGATGATATATGAATGAGAAGTATATAAAGAGGTTAGGTGGTCTAAGAAGTCAACTTATATACATGGGTTATTGGGTTAATCTTAATTTTATTTTCGGTTAAGAGAAGATCGTTTAAGTTTCGTTTTTTGAGGGCTCAGGCTTAAGCTTAACTTGTTTCAAGTTCTATTTATAAAGCTTAAATTTAGTATGTGAGTGGTTATTTGGGCGTAAGGTTGGTACAACCCGTTATTTAATCAATCAATTATTTATATACATTTATAATTAGTTAGTTATATATATTTATATTTGTGATTTTTATATTACCATGATATTTATCGTTTAATTACTTTTATCAAAATATTACATATATATTATATTATATAATAATATATAGGGTAATATTTATGGAAGTATTTTTGTTTAATATATTAAATTAAAGTTGTATAGTAGATGATCTCAGTTAGCTAGGCTCTCGAATCCATTTGAGCTCAATTAGTAAAGCGTAATTTCAACTATAAATTTTAGCTTGCTGGTCTATAGGCCTAACCGCTCACACAGATTTTCACCTTTTTCTTTAGTGGAATCTTTTTTTTTTTTTCTTTCTTTTTTTTTTTCAGCAAAGAGCTTTGGCGTTATTATCTTGACTAGTCTTCTATGATTGACTGGATTCATGAATTATTTATAGCGGACCCGTTGGTTTTGTCGGTTTCACACGCTTGACCAGGCAAATGAGTTTGCTGGTTCACACGAAGAGTCGAGACTTAAAGAAGTATCCTCAAAATATCTAAAATCATTTATTCAATAGTTTTCTAAATTGGTATATTGATCTTCAATTTACTAAAGTCATAATGATGTACTCAAGAGTTTACATCAGTAAAAGAAAAGACCATAACTAAAATCATATGATTCAAGTTTTTTTTTTCCTTAATTTATTGATTAATTTTAACACGTTTAAGTCTTAAATTATTTGAGAACTTACGATTTTATCTGTTTTCTTTTAAAATAAATAATCTTATATTGCAAAGTATTAAGAGCCAGTTAAAAATGTGTTTGTGTATAAACAAAGGAAAACAAAAACAAAGAACAAATATACAAGAATAAATAATTGGGAGTGTAGTTTTTAGGTAACTAAAATTAGGATTAATAGTACACCTTTTTGAACATGGGGAAGAACATATACGTACGGCTATTAAGAAGTTTATCTAAAGTGGATCACTTAGATCTGAAAATCGAAAACCAGATCCGAAGTTATAGGAAATTTTATCATAAGAAAAGGGTCGTGCTAATTAAACCCCCCAACTTCTAAATCAACCCCTAAATCCAGGCGCCTCGTTTAGGCCTAAGCGAGGCGCCTGGGTTAATCGTTTTCAGGAATCTTAAGCTTTATGTCTAATCAGGCAGTCAGGCGCCTCGCTTTGGCCAAAGCGAGGCGCCTGACTGCCTGATTAGACATAAGGCTTAAGATTCACTGAAAACGATTAACCCAGGCGCCTCGCTTAGGCCTAAGCGAGGCGCTTGAGAGTTTGATTAACCTTGATTCAACGTAAAGCCTGATATTCCCTCGAAATAATTACCCCAGGCGCCTCGCTTTGGCCTAAGCGAGGCGCTTGGTTCCATCAGATTTTGGCTATAAATTCAATCGATTTCATAGTTTTTCATTATAAACTCGTTCGATTTGAATTCTTTGTCCACAAACATATATAACATGTCGTTTTACGACTTAATTTTCGGTGATTCTTACGACTATAATTCATATAATGTCGAGGAGGGTCCGTCATATAATGTCGGGCAGGGTCCGTCATATAATGTCGGACAGGGTCCGTCATATAATGTTTCGGAGGGTCCGTCATATAATGTCAGGGAGGGTCCGTCTAGTAGTAATGTCGAGGAGGGTCAGTCTGGCATTCGTTACCGTGACAATGCGGTACAACTGGACTTGAATACACAGTGGAAGGACCCGTATGAATTTGAAGACGAGCCTAGTCAACCTGCCTACGGTTATACTTACGACGCTAACCGTGGTGATGACACATCTGAAGAACAAGAGTATACGCAATATGAAGATAGCGCTGTCGATGAGAAGCGGGTAGAAGATCAGGAGGAAGGACCTAACCCGATCAACCTTTGGTTCGAGACTAACCGGACATTTTCGACACGCGATGAGTTGGTCGATTGGGTACATGATACGGGAATGGCAAATGGTGACGTCATAGTTATAAAAAGATCGAAGAAAAGAGGAGAACATTTCGTGAAGGTATATATTTCAGTCACTGTTGTTTTTAAGTTATTAACAAATGCGTATTTTTTAAATTGTTATTTAAAAAGCAACAAAAAACTTAACTTATAAAGTAGTTACTAAAAACACGTGTTTTATCGTTGGTCAAGGTGAATTCCCTACGGGTGCACCAGTGGTTTTTGGGCCATACACCTTTAGGATTACGTTTCTCCTTTACTAAGAGTATTGTTAATTTTTAATTAACAAACTTTTTTATAATTTATTATTTAAAAAAATTATAAAAAAAACTTATTTTCTAATAAACTTATTTTTGTTAAGGTTGTATTTCAATGCACTCTTGGGGGGGGGGGGGAGCATAAGAGTGTGGCTTTGGTGAGGAAGACGGGTAGCAAAAAAATTGGCTGCCCGTTTAAGTTGACAGGGGTGTTTGAAACTCGGACACGGGTTTGGAGGTTAAAGGTGAAAAACCCGACGCACAACCACACTCCCTTTGAACACTTAGAGGGTCACCCGTATGCCAGAAGGCTTTCTGTGGATGACAAGCAATTTGTGGGAGAGATGACAGAGAATGATGTTCCCAAGCGTAGCATCTGGAGAATGATGCTTTCAAAGAACCCGGAGAGAAAGACTACCCTGAAAGATATACACAATGCTGCCCAGATGATGAATGCTGGAAAGGGAGTCATTCCCAAAGGTGACATGGAGCACCTCGAATACTTTCTGACGGAGAGAGGATTCACCTACTACACGCGTGCGGATGAAACCACGAAGGCTCTCACGGATATTTTCTTCGTTCACAAACTTTCACATACTATGTGGTGCGCATTCCCGCATGTGCTGATGATTGACGCCACCTACAATACAAACATGTACAATATGGCGTTTGTTCAGGTAGTGGGTATGGCGTCGACAAACCAGTCGTTTTCGATTGCCCATGCGTTTATTTCTTCTGAGAGGATTGGTAACTACACTTGGCTGTTGGAGAGGATAAAGTCTATGTTGGACAGCTGTATGGAGCCGCGAGTGATTGTGACAGACAGGGACCTTGCGCTGATGAACGCGTGTGATGTGGTTTTCCCAAAGGCGTACAAGTATCTATGTCGGTTTCATATCTCGCAGAATATCAACAGGAACAGCAAGAAGGAGTTCACGGATAGGGAGTGGAAGGAATTTGTTCGAATGTTTTGGTGGCTGTGTGACTCTACGACGGAAACCCTATACGAATACAATTTGGGGCAATTTCAGTCATATCTGGAAAAGATGGATCGTCTGGGTAAGTAGTTTTACATAATTACATACGTACTTGTTTACATACACACGCCTGACAAGTTTTGGTTATATTTTTCAGACGTTTTTTCCTATACGAAGAATAACTGGTTGGACCGGTTCCGTCAAAAGTTTGTGTCTGCATGGACTAACCAAACGCTGAACTTCCGCCAGACCACTACCAACAGAGTTGAGGGCATGCATGCTAAAATTAAAAGTCACCTTCCAGGCAATCGCAACTCGTTGTCGACAATTGTGAGGTCCGTTGATCAAATGGTTGATAAGCAACATAGAGACATTAAAAAAGGTTTTGAAGAAAGCCTAAGAAAAACAATGAACCACCACAAGAGGCAGCCATTGCTTAATAAGTTACTTCGGAAGGTTAGCAAACATGCTATTCAGTTGATATACGAAGAGATCGAACGTCTTCGAACGCCCATGCGCCTTTACAATAACACTTGTGGATGCCAGCTTTATAATAGTTGTGCTTTGCCATGTGCCTGTCGTCTCGAGCAGTTACAACTTAATGGTACTTAGTACTATTGTCCATATGATATTACTACATAATTTATTACATGATTTAACTTTATAACATTTCTTATTTATTCAGGTGAGGAAATCCATTTGTTATCGATAGACGTGTTCTGGAGGAAGCTTGACTTCAAACCTGCGACGACTGGTTGCGAAGCTATAAATGTAGATAATTTCTGGGCAGAATTAAAGGAAACGGTTGATACGAAACCAGTTTTTACCCAATTAAACTACCTGGACAAATTTGCACAAATCGTCACAGGCAACTACTCCCCCAATAAACCGCCTGTTGTGCAAAAGAAAACCCGTGGTCGTCCAACCAAGAAGCAGCAAGAACACAAGAGAGAACAATCTGCAAGAAAGAGCTTGCATATGCCTGTTGAAGAAAGTGGATCCGACGAGGAGTTTGAAGTTCCCCGGCACAGCTCTTTCGTACCATCACAGGAGGACCTCGTACGACCTTCCCAGTCCCAGCCATTCCCTCCTTACGAGCTTCACCGTCACAGCTCTTACATACCGTCATCGTCCCAGGGGGGCGGCATTTGGGATAAATTCAATTTCCCGTTGCTTCCGCGGACAAAAAAGTTCGAGAACTTAGTAAGGAAATATGGGGATAGAATTCCATCTGTGTTTCACCCATATATATCTAAAATAACCGATGTGAAACCTGATGGTCATTGCGGTTTTCGAGCGGTAGCTGTGGGGTTAGGGATAGGTAAAAATGAACATATGTTGGTCCGATCCCAAATGCTACTCGAGTTGCGCAATAACGAAGGCTTGTATAGGTCAATGTTTGATCCGAATGACGAAGGACATTATCAGCGTCTCTGCGATAGCATTTCTTTTAGAGGGGTGGGAGAAGCCCCAGAAGAGAAGTGGATGACGACGCCGGAAGCGGGATTTATCATTGCACAGAAGTTTGGTTGTGTTTTTCATACACTCGACACTAGAGGTTTTGATACAGTTTTCCCTCTATTTTTAGGCCCAAGTGCTTCTCTACCACCTATTCTGACGGTAGCAGTTTTGTTCGTGGACCGACATTACGTCAACATAACGCTTGAAGGATCATATCCAATGCCTCCCCCGAATACAGTTTGGAGTGCTTTTAAAAATGATGGTGGTGAGGAATGGGCAACTATGTTTGAAAATCAAATCAATATGTACAAAGAATTAGTTTTCCCGAAACGGGACACCAATCAAAGTCCCGAAATACAAGATTTAGATTAGATATGTGAAATTTGTAAAAATTTTTAAACACTGTTTACGTTCTTAAAAATCATTTTGGTTATGTTTATGTCTTCTAACGGGCTTGTCGGGTCGGAACAGTACGGTTCGTTAACGTGCCGATCAGGTCGGAACAGTCCGGTTCGTTCACGTGCCGGTCGGGTCGGACTGTTTTGGTTCGTAAACGTGTCGGTCATAATAATAATATTAGTAATAATATTATTATTAATAATACTAATAGTAACAATAATAATAATAATAATAATAATAATAATAATAATAATAATAATAGTAATAATAAGGAAAAATAATAATCGTAATAATCGTTCACGTGCCGGTCGGGTCGAACTGTTTCGGTTTGTAAACGTGTCGGTCATTGTTTTTACTGGCTTGCAATTTATTATTTGGTGTTAGTTCATTTATTATTTATGGGTTTAATATGGACCATATTTATTGGACAATTAAACATTCAAAACAGACAACATATATATATATATAAACAAAAGATCAACTGCATAACAATAATAATAATAATAATAATAATAATAATTTGTCCATACAAAAAAACAAATACAACTAAAAAAAGTCTACTGCGGCGGTGGTGGTGGGGCCCCCTGTGCTGGTCCACGGTGTGGTGGTGTGCGTAACTGTACCTGCCAATGCGTCGCCATCGCCTGCATCGAGTCGACCGTCCACTCCTGAATATCCCGCAGCTCACCGATGCGGCGATCGATGTCCTCCGCCACGAAACGCGCAGCAGGAGTGAGGTCATCATATATATGGCGGGGGTACTGCTGCTGTGGTGGCGGCGGAGGAGGTGGGGGAACGTCACCGTCGTCAGGCTCGTCGACCTGACCCGCCATGGAGACCAGGAGAGGATATCCCGGACGCACCTCAGTGTAGGGCGGTATATCATCGAAGGTAGGAAGGGGGCCGGCTCAAAAGCCCTGGTGGTTCCGATAGCTCGAAACCGCTGCACACCCTTCGAGACCTCGAAGAGGATCCCCATGCTCCGGGCATTGGCGTCACCGAGCACTACCGATGGGATCGGGGGCGACAACCGAGGGTCAGTATTTGGCGAGAGCCCCAGATAACGCGCAATCTGAGTGATGAACGCCCCGCCATGGAGATGTGACCGAGCCTGGCGTGAGTGGCAGCACTTAAAGTACTCGACCAGGGACGAGGCCAGGTTGCACGGCTGCCGCATAATCAAACAGTACAAAAAGAAAAGGTCACTCTGGTTGACCTTTTCCCGACTGTTCCCCCGTGCTGCGATAGAGGTGGCGATCGCATGCTGAAAGTAGTAGTACAGGGGGTCCCTAATCGACGTCGCCTTCGCAAAATTCTTGCCAAAGTGCGATTTGGCGATGAACCTCCAAAATTTGACCAGGGTCGGCCTATCCACCGTATGGAGAGCGTCCCGGTACAACGAAGAGTCAATCTCCGGGGCTGAGTACAACCCCGAAGCAATAGCAAACTCCTGCAAAAAATAATTGTAAATATTAACAACTTTGGTAACATAATAATAAAATGATAGATAATTGAAATAACATACCTCATAGGTCATCCGCTGCCACTGCCTCGCCAACCGAAATTGGATGGGGCGAAAAGTCTCAGCCGGGTTCGGGTTCTGGTTCGGATCCAGTACCTCGAACGACGACAGAAACTCTATCGTCAAAGCCCGGTAAGAAGGCACCTCGGCTAGGTCAAAGAGACGACGCCAGGGGGTGTCAAACCCCACAAAGTCGTTCGCCCTGGGGGTTTCGCTGACCCTCTCCAGAAGCCCCCAACTGATGTACATCTGAGGGTCGACAGCCATATGACGCAGCTTCTTGCAGCTGCGCTGCGCATCGTCATACCCCTCCTCAAAGTGCAGGTACGGGTGGTCCCGTAAGGGGTCCGGTGGTGGAGCCCGTCGACTCCTCTTCGGCGGAGGCCCCGAAGCAGACGACCCAGCGTCATCTCCACCACCAAAACCTGCATCTGAAAAAGCTGGCTCCATATCTATGAAAACAATAATTTTTAATTAATAATGATAATAACAGTAATAATAATAATAATAATAATAAATAATTTTATTATTAACAATAATAATAAATACTTTTCGGTTTCGGTATTCAGGGTGTTGCCACAAGGTTAGTATGTTGTACGTCTAACAAAAATAACAACAGTCTTCTAACGTTCCTCCATTAGCTTGTCCATCCTACCTTTGCACATCTTGACAGTCTTAGGTGCGTTAAGAGAAGATGGACAAACTCATGGAGGAGCGCTACAGACCAGTATTATTTGTTTGTCAAATGCGCAATAAACTAATTTTAACTTAGCATGGTTGATGAACACAACGTTGTGTTGCCACAAGGTTAGTATGTTGTACGCCTAACAAAAATAACAACAGTCTTCTAACGTTCTTCCGTTAGCTTGTCCATCCTACCTTTGCACATCTTGACAGTCTTAGGTGCGTTAAGAGAAGATGGATAAGCTAATGGAGGAGCGCTACAGACCGGTATTATTTGTTTGTTAAATGCGCAATAAATTAATTTTGACTTAGCATGGTTGATGAACACAACGTTGTGTTACCACAAGGTTAGTATGTTGTACGTCTAACAAAAATAACAACAGTCTTCTAACGTTCCTCCATTAGCTTGTCCATCCTACCTTTGCACATCTTGACAGTCTTAGGTGCGTTAAGAGAAGATGGACAAACTGATGGAGGAGCGCTACAGACCAGTATTATTTGTTTTTTAAATGCGCAATAAATTAATTTTGACTTAGCATGGTTGATGAACACAACGTTGTGTTACCACAAGGTTAGTATGTTGTACGTCTAACAAAAATAACAACAGTCTTCTAACGTTCCTCCATTAGCTTGTCCATCCTACCTTTGCACATCTTGACAGTCTTAGGTGCGTTAAGAGAAGATGGACAAACTGATGGAGGAGCGCTACAGACCAGTATTATTTGTTTGTTAAATGCGCAATAAATTAATTTTGACTTAGCATGGTTGATGAACACAACGTTGTGTTACCACAAGGTTAGTATGTTGTACGTCTAACAAAAATAATAACAGTCTTCTAACGTTCCTCCATTAGCTTGTCCATCCTACCTTTGCACATCTTGACAGTCTTAGGTGCGTTAAGAGAAGATGCACAAACTAACAGAGGAGCGCTACAGACCGGTATTATTTGTTTGTTAAATGCGCAATAAATTAATTTTGACTTAGCATGGTTGATGAACACAACGTTGTGTTACCACAAGGTTAGTATGTTGTACGTCTAACAAAAATAACAACAGTGTTCTAACGTTCCTCCATTAGCTTGTCCATCCTACCTTTGCACATCTTGACAGTCTTAGGTGCGTTAAGAGAAGATGGATAAACTGATGGAGGAGCGCTACAGAGTACAGACCAGTATTATTTTCAACTTTAGACTATAAGATATTACACGATTTGGGATAATAAATGTTTTACTTTTGGTATGACACGGATTGCACAAAATTCCATGGTAGATATTTCATGTATCATAAAAAGGTATAGATCACCAAATTTTGCAGAAAAGCAAGATTCCAAGCATAAACGAGAAGCCAAATTGCCTGAAATCATTGATGCTGATGATGATGCTCAAAAGAGAATGTTTCACTGATGTAAATGGTTTAGAGTTCATCTCTTCGATTGAAAGCAAGCAAGATCCAAAGAAAACCAAAAGAGAGCAACATGATAAGTCTAACGACATTTTCGCCAACTGACCATGATGCTCTCTTTTAGCTTTCTTTGGAAGCTACGTTCTTCCAATCGAAGAAAGGAACCCTAAACCATCAACATTAGTAAGATATCCTCCTTTGATCATCATTACCAACATCAATGATCCCAAGCAATTTGACCACTGATTAATGGTTGTAATCCTTTTTTCGATACAGTTTGGTGGTCTATATCCAAAAGTAAAAAAATTATTTTATCCCAAATTTTGAGTATATAATATCTACAATTTACGCTTGAATTATTATTAACTTGTTTTTGTTTGTGTTCGTTTATGTTCATTTGTGTTCGTGAATCATTATTAACTTTTTTTTGTTTGTGTTCGTTTATGTTCATTTGTGTTCGTGAATCATTATTAAATTGTTTTTGTTTGTGTTCGTTTATGTTCATTTGTGTTCGTGAATCATTATTAACTTTTTTTTGTTTGTGTTCGTTTATGTTCATTTGTGTTCGTGAATCATTATTAAATTGTTTTTGTTTGTGTTCGTTTATGTTCATTTGTGTTCGTGAATCATTATTAACTTTTTTTTGTTT